>CM066033.1:771601298-774001298 GCA_033557465.1 Ichthyophis bannanicus
TAGACTTCTCTCCCATAGTCACTGATTTTCTAACATTTTCCGATCTGAAAAAGAAAACGTAGGGGCTAATACTTTTTTTTTCTTTTACAGCGGCCTTAAAATCTAGGCGAGGGATAAAGCCTGAATACTCACTATTTTGCTTGTCTTTTGGCTTTCGGTAAGGTACCGTCTGTTGATTAGGTTGGTCATCTTGTTTTGTAGCATCTTCTTGGTCTAAAATAAAAAAGATTAAAGGTTGAGACACATTATGAAGAGCATAGCTGCTGGAAAATTAAAAAACACATGACATACCTTTTAACTTTCTTTGCTGTCTTCGTTTTGTAAGAGAGAGCCTATTTGTAAAACCCGGTTTCTGCCCCTGTTTTTAAAGACAATCATAAATTCAGAGACAGAAACATTACATAACCAGTATTTTTAAAAAGTAAGATTCATATCTACTCACAATGTTGGTGTCTGAAGCACATGGTTCTGATATGGCCTCCTTACCATCTATAGACTGCGTGATCTGCTTTGTAGCAGCTTCCTGGTCTTTAATATTTAAAAAAAACCAAATGACACATTATAAAGAGCATGGCTACTGGAAAATTAAAAAACACACGACATACCTTTTAGCTTTCTTTGCTGTCTTCGTTTTGTAAGAGACAGCCTATTTGTAAAACCCGGTTTCTGCTCCTATTTTTAAAAACAATCATAAATTCAGAGACAGAAACATTACATAGCCAATATTTTTAAAAAAAGTAAGACTCATATCTACTCACCATGTTGATGCCTGAAGAAGTGCTGATGTTACAAGCTATAGAGACTATGGGGTATGTTTACTAAAACCCCGTTAGGTGCGCACCGCGCTAGTATGCGGGATGCCATATAAGGAGTGGGCGTTTCAGTCTGAAAAAGCAAACCAGGATTAATCATGCGCTAATGTGCACTGTGCGCTCATGTGCGCCGCGCACATTAGCGCATGAGAAACTTGTGCGGGAAGCATAAGTGGCGCGCTGATGTGCAAGCATAGGAACAGAGTCACAGTACAATGGTGAAGACACTGACCAATGGTGCTAGGGGTTATGGGTTCAATCCCCCACTGTGCCCAATGAAGAAGGCTGGCTGAGGCATTACCTGTTAAAGGTAATATTGCAGTCTGAGGCATATTAATTTTATTTTAATTACTGCTACTAGCAAACGCACTCTGAAAGCACTGTAACATAAGGCGCCCCATAAGGTACCTCAGAGGGCACATTTTAGAGTGCACTGTCCGCCAAGGCACCCTAGAATGTTGCTTATAGGGCGCTTTATAGGGTGCAGTATGAGGTACCGCAAGGTCACAGCACTGTTTTTGATGGCAGCATTGTGCAGTTTCAGGAATAAAAATCATAAGTAGGTGCGTCTGGGGGGCGGAGCTAGCCAAGGTGCAGAAGGGACTCTTGAGTCTGTAGCTCCCGTAGTTGCCGCAGAATCCGTGAGCTGGAATTTACGATATTTCTTTGCTATCTCCCTGCTTACTCACCCTCGTTTCGGTGCTCCAACGACTGCGTAGGAGGGAAGTATGTCTAATTTAAAACCAGCGGCTGCCTTGAATTTTCAATCGGCAAACTCTGGCTCATGGCGGGCGTGACTGTTTCGATTAGAACCGGAGGCTGGTTTCCCCGCATAAAATGGCCGCCGGGGAACGGGAGAACTCCGGGTAGAAGGCTCCTGCGGGAAGTTCTTGCTGAATTAAAAATGTGTCAAGGAGATGATTGCTACCAATGCAGCCGACGACTGACCCACGCTACAATAAGATCTCCTGCGGAGGTGAAAGGAAGAATGACTGAGATGAGCTCCCGCCTTGCACGTGGCAGAGGAGAAAATCCAGCAGCATGACAAAACTTTTGCTAGGCCAGCTAGGCCCCCTGAACTAGACGGTCAAGCGGATGGAAGATCTAATGGATGGACCAAATGATCACGCTAGGACGCAATAATATCAGGTTAGCTGTGCGCCTGTCCTGGAGCGAGCTGAAGGATCTGACCCCAATAGCCTTTCCTGGAAAAAATGAGCCGCGACAGCCTCTGCTTCAACTTCACCTTTGTGTAAGGCCGTTTGTAGATCGATGCGCGCACATCGCGTCCCCATGCATAAAACCGATAACGCTAAATATCCTCGCCCGTATTATCTTCAAGGTGCTCCGCTAACCCGCAGGCCCTTACAGATACTTAGCAGGCTGCATAAAAGAAGTATCTCGACTACAGCTGACAGGGCCAGAAAATTTCACTTTACCCAGATCCTTCAGCCACACCAGACCGTGGATCGTCGGAGAGAGTTCGCTGGCCCTGCCGACCCCACTACAGAGCCTGCAGGCCACAGATATGGCCTTTTGTACTACCCTGGCGGACCATAGAGGGTTGGTCTGACACTTCATAACAACCACGCAGGAACTTTGGTTCTGAAACCTGGACAAGCTGGCGAGCCTTCCCTACAGGAACATTCTGGCTATGGCCTCCTAAGTATTGTATTTCCCTGTTACTCTCATAATGGATGGATTCTTTCCGGTGGACTATACGGCCGAAAAAAAAATACTCGTCTTGATACTACAATCCGCGGGGCTTCTCGAGACTCCTGGCTTGCGGGCCATCACAGCTCCTGGATTTGGATGGCATAACCACGGTTCGTTCCGTTCATTCACATTGTTAGGTGAGCTATATATAGTTTTGTGCCTCGTTGAAGTTCCCAATAATCTTGAGAACGCTTGAACCTTTCCTTTTGTTGCTTGCTTCATTCGACCAACCACAAAGTCCTTCTACCTCTTCTCTCCCCTCTGGTTCATCATCCACCTGCTACGTTGCGGGTAGGTTGGCTGCAACACCTGTGGGATTTTGTTATGTTACAGTTGATACGGGGCAACAAAACGATGTGGGGTGAAGGAATTACCAGTTATGGTTTCGGGCACGGGGGGTGGTTTTCACACACCTTGCAAATGTTTTGTACAAAGTTTAACTGTTATAAATGTGTAGAGACCATTGATCCGAGCCCATGGGGCAACGCGTGTGAACCCGGTCAGAAGCAAAAAAAAAAGCCGATCGACAACCGCTGGTTTGTGCGCTCAGAATCGCCGGGCTCCGAACAGGATGAAAATGCGTTGTCCCTTGTCGTGAAAAGTGATGGACAAGCTGTCTGTGCAGATATGGTAATACTTACCACTTAAGGTGTTTAAGGGATGGAGTTGCAGACACCTATAAAACGACGGCAAGGACAATCTTATCCTATCTGTCCAGCGCGAAAGGGGCTAGAGATTTGTGTATCTTCAGAGATGGACACCACACCTTGTCTCTAGCAAGAAATCAGCGCCAGGAAGGTCACCTGGTCAAAATAATACGAAGTATTAGTGGTGTTATCCCCCGCCTAGGGATCAACGGACAGGAAAGGTGGGAGTGGGATGAAACACAACTAGTCCTTAGCTCGCTTTCAAGCTCTGTGCTGGGGGGATTCGCACGCGGTAGAAGGCAGATTGCTGAATGGTGCATGGCGTTCGAGAATGCACACCCATATGTCACGGGATTAGAAATAGAGGCCAATATTGTGCCTTTTTTACCTCGTTATGAACATCTATGGTCACCCAATTTTAGAGATCCCGCCTTCTTTAAGAATATGTGGCAAGGGAAATATAAGCCTCACAGGCGGGCAACCACCAGAACTTAAACGTGCTGGGGGGGAGATTGTTAACATCATTGTCCTCGCAAATCCACCGGCTGGAGTATAACTCAGCGTATAAACGATCAAACCAAAATGCCAAATGGCTCATGCTGCATTGCTAGAGGCATGACATGAAGAGCTTCGTCTTTTGATAGAACCCTGGCGACGCCTCGTCACACCCCACAGACAGTGGATAACACATTTTTATTCCACTTAAACCGCATAGCTTCTCAATAGCCAAGGCATATGATTACCTTTGTTGTCGTTGTCGGCCGGATCCTCATGGGTATAAAAGCAAGGTGGCTGAGCGGTATGGACACATACCTGAGAGTATGCAACATTCAGATCACGCTGCGGTTTCTCTGACCATTGTAATTAGGTCGGTCCCGCCGCAAGAATTCCTCCTAGAATGGGGCTCTGTGACAAAACGCTGTTACCGCGAATAAGCTTGGGGTCGACGTCCAGATTAGGTCCAGTGCCATCGGAGAACATAAAGCCTTCACTGTAAAGCTCCTAAGAACGCTACCCCGTACTCATAGGATGAGTATGGTGGTAGGAGGGTATTTAAAGCTGATGCGGTCATAAAGAACACACTCAACATCATCTGGCTAGGTGCCGAAGAGAATCAGTGCAAACAAAATTAGCGGTAAAATGGGATATGGTGATCCAAATCAAGGCTGTCGAACGCTATTACTGGTTGGAAGCACGAAGACCGCGCACTCCGATGATACGTGAGCAAACTCGCCACGACTTCCAGATACCGATATAATAACCTTGCTCTATAAAGATGCTCATCTTGCAGTTGTACGCGGGAAGCCCATCAGGAGGTACATATGAGGGCTGCTAACTAAAGTAAGGTGTGCTGGCCTTCCCTGTTAGCTCATGGGTGGCGCTTAAAGCACGTGGGAATAGAATAACCGAAATCGCGAGATTTAGCTTGTGCTGCTAAGAATACGTGGGTGTGAAACCCTCTCCTATGGTCTCCCAAGACGAGCAAGATATTGTGGACAAGGCGTGCAAAGAGGATTTGTAGTGAAGATGACTCTATCTGCGTGCTGAGGTGAGCTGGTACCAGGCGTGAACACTTTTCCGTCGGCCCTTTTGTTTGACTAATACCTCACGTGGACCCACCAACTTCCCCCGCGAATCAGACTCTCAAAATTATAGGTAGAGCGCAATGTTTCCCGCCATGGAATGATCCATAAGCGGCGACTCATTTAGTCCCATGACTGGCGTCGGAGGTGACAAGGTACTATCAATGAGCCCACCGATGGTTTGCCACACTTGGAATAAAATTGTTACCACGAAATTCTCCTGAAACTTGTTGGTGTCCATATGCTGCAGAACGTACTACATGGAGGCCTATGATGAATCTAATCCGTCTGTTTTGGAGCCTTGGCCGGAGGGCCACTATCGTTGAAATTCACTACTGCCGACATGTCACCGGGACGAGATTCACTGAAATAAAATTGAAAGAATTAGAGAAACAACCCCCCGAACAATCCTGCTGCTCTTAAATTAATGGAAACTATACCCAGGCTATTGTTTAAATTGCCAAGAATACATTAGCTAATACGTGCTCATAACTAACTGGAATCCTGCTGGACTGAGCCTGATTCAGCACACTGACTGTCAAATGTGTTTTTTGTACGGCAGGGCAGGAGTCCACTACTGATATCAATGGGAGACTTGTGTTGGCTCATGCGTTTTTAATCAAGGCCAGTCGTAAACTCTTCAGAACCATCTTGTCGGATTAGATAACAGGAGTCAGATGCCAGAGAAGGCTTAAGTGACGCGTGGCTGGAATGGATCCTAAACCGAGTAAGAGTTAGAGCCCTACAGGGTTTTTGGGATTGGCGAGAGATGTCTTCGGATAATATCCGCTATTGTAATGCTAACCCCAGAGTAGCACGCATTGCAGCTAACTCTGGTCTTTGTACGGCTCCCTTTACTCTACAAAAGAGGAACTCGCCCGGAAGGTCTAGCCCCCTATCTCCATCTTCTCCCTATGCAATTTAGCCCTGGCAGTGCTTGTGCGAATTGCCATTGCGTCATCGCTATGATTTTGCTGGTGTGAGAATTCCCCGATGGCCACTGTAAAGTTATCTGCCTATGCTGATGAGTTTTACTTTTTTTTGTGAGCCGGATTCATCTCTTGGGCCATCATTTTTTCAACTTAGTGATTTTAACTATTTCTCCTACTATCAATTCTTGGTATAAAGTAAACCTAGCGAAGCCCCACCTTATACCCTTGAATGAGAAGCGCATGTCCATCAGACCGAACCTGCAAGCCTACCCTGGTTTCAATACTCACAGTCCTCATTATAACTAGTTTAGGGGTAGAATATGGCTATTTAACTACTAATACCAAGGACCATCACCATCAATACTCGCACAATGCAAGACTCTGGTTACTAGACTGCAACCAAATAAAATGGACCCACTTTGCACCTCACCTGGTGGGGCAGGTTAGAGACCATAAAGATGAATGCTTGTCCCACAAGAGGAGTGTAGTTATGTGCTGATTATGATCAATATTCATACTTTGGCCCCGAGACTCTACAACAAGCAGCTCAAAACAACGTCCAAGCCATCATTTTCTTAATAACTCTAGACCTGGGGCACAACAATTACAGCGACTAAGCCAAAAAAAACAGATTGCGGCATGGAAATATGCGATTGCCGAAGACGCGGTGGTGTACATCTTCCCGATGGGAAAGTTGAATGGCTGCAATGTTGGCCTCCTTAATGCGACAGGTTTCGACATGGAAACATCCGAGGGAAACTTGGCTGATGTCGCACGAGGGCTTGCGGCTGAACATGCCCCTCGTCCGCTCTCCGCTGCACACTAAAAACGCTGATGGGAATGGTACCAGAAACCACGGATCCGAAACAGGCCCCTGATCTGGTGGTGCAGTCAACAGCAACAAGCAATTGCCGACGGGGCTTTGAACAAATGCCTTTGAAGGTGGTGAAGGGATTTTTCAAGACGGATATGCCTATCTGGTTGAACCCCCGTTTGCCCCTGGATATGTGAGAAACCTGTACGATGGAAGATAGGTCGCATAGAACACGGTATTTCTACTTTAGGACAGGGGCATAGATGACGAGATCTAGGCCTTCAAGACAATTTGGAATGCTGCAATCTGAAATAATTTTGGATTACACCGCCCACCGGTTATTTCCGATGGTGTCAACTTCCGCCACGGCGTGCGAGTAAGTCGGTGGTCATCACCCGCTTGGCACTGCAACATAGGATGATCCGATTGGGGCAAAAAGAACGCCGTAGATAATACGGAGCGGTCCACAGACGGCCCCTGTCTCGAAACTACTCGAGATGTACTTCATTCGAGAGGGGAGAAAGAATGTGTCCAAGTGCCATCGACGTGGCTTGCAGATAACCGGGGGGATTATCTGCCAGAGGAACGATGAGAGTGACTTTATGGGGGCCTCAAATACGGGTCCCCGGATCAGCCTCGCCTTACTCAATCTTTATATTTCTTTCGCGCAGTCGATCCTAAGCCGGACCTAACCCCCTCCAAGACGAGCAAATTGTCGTCGCAAAAACAGGAGGGTAAACTTGCTTTTGGTCCTGTCCCAACAACTATAGGGCACCAGTTGGCGCACATCTTTTTCTACTGCGAGCATTTGCAGATCTTTCTGGCTTTCTATTTTGTCAGCGGATATCCTGTATATTTAACTTTCAGACAAACCCTATATACTTACCAGGGATGTCAGGTCTGTTTTTTAGATTCCCTGATGGTCTGGCCGAAATACCGAAAAGAACCCAAGAAGAGAGACAATCGAAAAAATTGTTAGGATCTTAATGATTAGCCTGGCACCTACAAGTTATCCTCAGTGCCACTGGAAAAATTTCGAGAAAGTCCAGTTTTCGAAGACAAAAAAAAAAAAAATTTTGTGGAACCTGCTCTGGGAAATTAGAAGGGCTGCACAAAACCGAAGCTATGAAGATCATGTATACCTAACGACAATCTCCAAGAACAGCCAAACCCCTTAGGCCGCAGGATGACAGCGTTCTGAGCCACTACATTAAATGACACCAGTGAGACCTTATAGTGCGGGGAGAGAAAGATTGTTTTCTTGCGGTGGGTCGGGAATAAAACCGCGGGGTTGGAATGGTGGCATTATGATTTTGGGTGTTTTGCATTTTTTGTTTTTTTGTTTACTCTGATACCTGTTGTAATACTACTTTAACTTTCTTTTCGTTAAATTTCAATATTTGTACTTATGCTGATACTTGTTTTGTGGGTCTGAGCTGCAATACTTGAAAGTTCCCCATACTGCTTAATCTTGTAGCGGTTCCTGATGTGACTGTACGGATTCTCACTGAAACTTGTACTTAGTCCGCTGCAATGCGAATAAAAGAACCTTTAAAAAAAACAAAATAAAAATAAAAAAAATAAAAAAAAAATAAGTAGTTTCGCGGTGACAAGCCATGCGGAGTGGCAGGGCAGTGATAAGCACAATAGGTGAAGACACTGACCAATGAAGTCAGAGGATTTCAATGGAATAAATTTCAAGGGTCCCCCACATAGTGCCTAAAAAAAAGTAAGGCTGGCTGAGGCATTACCTGTTATAGTTAATCATCTGCTTTTAGGAGGGCATTTGTATTTTTATATTAATTATCTGCTGCCAGCAAAACCACCCTCAAAGTATTGTAACATAAGGTGCTGCATAAGGCGCCCTCATAGGGTACCCCAGAGGGCACATTTTAAAGTGACACTGGTCCGCCACGGCACCCTAGAGATGTCCGCCTATAGGGCAAGCCCCTATAAGTCGCTCTATACAGTGATAACTTATATTGCACCTTAATATGGAACGGTAACCATAAGGTGCCCTATAGGGCGCACCTACTAAAGCGCCCTCTGTGAGGCACTTTATGGGCTACAGTACACTGAGGGTGTTTTTGCTGGCAGCAATAATGTTACATTAAAAAGAGATAATGCTTTGGGCAGACCCCTATCCAAATAACCCCACTGGCCCCCATGACCTCTGGCTCCGACAGGCAGTGAAGTATACCGTGGTTCTACAGCTCTTTAGCTGCTAGCAAGCCCCTGGCTGGCTGCAGAGGGACTGCATGTCAACCGACACAAACAGTCCTGCTTGATGGTCACCAGGAGAGATTTATCCCGCCCGTACCCATGATGGCACTATACATGCAAATCATCTGTCTACAGATGACACAACTCGTCATGGGGGTTAAATGCACCACCTCAGCACTCGCGGCCTGGTAGGGGGAACTGACCATGTGGGTTAACTGGCACAGAGTAGCTACACCACCATCACATTGTGCGGGTACATCGTACCTCCTCACCCTTAGTGTGCGGTGGTGGCGCCCAGCACCAAGGTCCACAGCACCTTCCATGGCAGAAATAGGCTATGCGGCCGGTCCCCACTCAGTGCTAATATTGTGAGATAGTTGAGTATCTCTTCTGGCAGAAACACCTGTGGATATATCTGTCTGTCCTTAGTCAGGTGTAGCCCCTATGGACCCCTAGGAGGATTATGGTTACACCACCCAAAAAAAAAAAAGAAGAAAGGGGACGCCATCCTCCAGGGCTGAGGGTGGTAAACAGTGGTCTCGCCATTCAACAAGATCCCACATTCTACCCTCCCCCTGACATGGTGGCAGTAAGAGGGGACCCATGCAACCCCGGTCCCTGCTGGTGAACAGACACCACCTAACGAGAGGCAGGTCAATCGCATCTCGTAACACATGCCATAACGCAATAGTAAGACAGACATTAGGCCTGGATAGGCTAAATCCGGCACCCCGATCCGGACTATCTGATATTCTCCTGTAGCAAGCCTTTAGCCACTATCACCCTGCAAGGCAGCTCAATCAAGACCACATACCAGCTGCAAACAGTCTAAGCTAGCTAGTTCCAATAGTGCTATGTTTTCGTGGTGGTAAATGCCTGCACCCCGAACTGTGATTGTCAGCAATACACAACAAGCAGATATGTCAGTGACCATGGGCCCCAAAAGAAACCCAATAAATATCACATGAAAAAAATACTATTATAGCACTATGGGGTGTGCCTAGCCATAGCTCTGGTCACTGCACAGTCACGGTGAGAGTGATTCTCCCAGCAGGACAATGCTGAGGGCCCACCCTGTCTGTGTAGGTGGTGGCCCGACACTAAAAATTGTCCCAGTCCCCCCAATGCCCTATGCCCGGTGCAGACTGCATCCCTGGCCAGGCCCACCCCTTGTCCGGGCCTATGACCCATGGTGTAACCGGCGTGTCTCCTCATTATGCACCATTGGCAGGCCAATACTGGCAACAAGTGCTGGCAGTGTGGGCTGTGGAGGGGTGTTTGCAGCCACCACACACTGGATAGACAGAACACAACACCTCCCTCACACCCTATGCCAGCATTGTGGCTACTATAGTAGGATTTTTAGCCGCCCTGGCCACCACGAACCAGTCCTGGGCACAGTACAGGCATGGATATGGTACGCAGTAACTGTTGGGGGTCCACTACGTCCCCAGGGTGGTAACACCTGTTCAGAGACCCCTACCTGAAGCAACAACACGACACAAGCACATCCAGAAGGTTGTTATGATGGAGCTCATCAGCCACAACTGTGCTTAACGGTAGGAATTGCTATCTGCCAGTAATCTAGCAAACGTTTGATAGCTGTGTACCGTATACCGAGGTGTAGGGTGGCATTTGCTAAGGTATACAAGTGCTAGTTTATTTGGGAGTATGCCACGCAGGAACCCACAAATCTTCCTGCCTCCTCCCAGGATGGCATTGGCTAATGGGGCCTGTGGGGTGTGGGTGTCCGGGGTGTGTCCCTGCCCCTGTTGGCTGCTGCTTTAACGTCAGAGGTTCCCCCAACTCCAGTCCTGGTGTGGCCCCAAACACTGTTCGGGTTTTCACTGCTGTCCTTTCATTGATATGCAGTGAGATACATCTGCATACCAATGGTGGTGGTGCCATAGATATGGCAGCACAAGGCATCTTAATATTAGAGGCAGCAAAATGGAACCATGAATGGTGAATTGTTGGGGCCCTCCAGGACCTGCATTTGGAGTCTCTGCTCTAGGTAATGCGCCTGATTAATGTTGATTCTGTGCTCGGTGGTGGTAAAATATCGGTGTTATTAAACCATGCGTATGTTTTCTCCTCTGCAATAAAGGTTATGTCCTTACTAGTCACGGTTTAGTTGTGGGAAAAATATGTGGACTGGATTGGCTGATATCGCCCCGCATGGGCTTTGAACCTGCGACCTTCTGTTCTTGCACACACTGTGTGCACGTGCACCACTGTGTTTGCCAACAAGTATATGTTTGCAATTTTTTCCCCTTGGTAGTCCAATGATTGTAACATCCGACAGGGCCTGTTTTGTTGCAGTGCACACTGAACACCCATCTGGACATGGGGCTAGGCCAGGGTCTGCCTGGTGTGCCGACCAGCCTGCCTTCACGCAACCGGGAACTCCACCCTAACCACCACCAGTACCCGCATCCATCCTTAGACTGGAGACAGCCATAAACCCTGAAGGACTGTTTTGCCCTCCAGGACCTGCATTTGGGGGAAATCGGCTCTAGGTTATGGGTGCATGGTTTTCTGGTGTCCTGGTGCTCTGGTAGGGTATACTAGAGGTGTTTGAGCCATGTTCGTCTGTTCTACAGCAATAAAGTGTTCATCTTTACTGTCACGACTTTAGTTGTGGGTAAAATACTTGTGACTGGATTGGTGCAGTAGCCCCCAGCTAGGGGGCTTGAATCTGTGACCCTTTCTAGTCACATCCCAAACAGTGTACTGGTTGTGTGCCACTGCAGACCACCATGGTAATGCGCACCAAGACAGACCCAAATCGCATTGCCCCCTACTGATAACATGGACTGTTTGTCCAGCCAGGGCCTGTTCCTGTTGCCAGTGTCATGTTTTCCACAGCACCTAACACAGGGCTAGGTCACCCACATGTGTCTGCTCTGGGACAACGGCCACAAACGGTGTCCCCCCCTCGGCACCTCAATTACCCCCCCTGTGTCCACCATGCCTGACATGCCCTTCTGCTGGTGGTGCTGGTGGTACGCAGTTCTCAGGCCAGCCTGTGTGCGGGTAGGCGGCTGCCTATGGTGCGGTTCTGGAAAAGTAGTAGGGGTGCCTGCATATCTTGTCCCGCAAAAATGTCCCCCCCAACTCACGCAACCGCCTGCCAAAAGTTCTGTGCCAACTGTGGGGGGTCACCTTCGGGGTTCTATCGCCTGTGACACTGTGCTAAACACTCTCATGCCGCATGTTGGGCCCTCATCAGTTGCTGTCTGGCTGCTGTGTTCAGTTTCCAGCATTCCTAATTTCCATCTAGGCATCTGTCTAGTGTTTGCACTGTGCCCCAGCTGCAACCCACAGCATGTGAGAATTCCCGCCTGCAGCCCCTCTGTAAAATAACCCTTTGGCCCCAGGCAACTCTCTTCCAGTTGCCCATGTCCGACCTGCCTTCCCTGCTGTTGTGGAACATGTGCATGCCATAGGTAACCTGTCCAATGGAAGGGAAACCCTGATGCAGGTGCTTGGGGTTGTCACTGATGGGAATCCGATTCACAGACTGTGATATGTTGGACGGAGCGTAGCCCCTCTCTAAAATATCATATTTATTTTTTGCGGCTTTTTACTTGGGAGTGTTTATTTTGATGTTTCCCATTACTATCCACTATGTTCCCAAGCTTGAGTATAATTTTATTTTATTTTGTTGGGGTCATTTTCAATTGTTTTATTTGTGCCACTTTTGTTTAATCCATGCACAATGTATCACACTTATCACTGTTTTTGTAGGTTTCCCTGGTTTTGCTTGTAGCATTGCTGACAGAAATGGTTTTCCCTCTTCCCTTTAAATCGGCTTCTAACATCTAATGAGGAATATGTCACTCGGGGTATTTTTTTTTGCCTTGTTATTTCAGCCCTGCTCGTGTGCGGGGAGCTCTCCCTCTTCTCCCATCCCACCTCGGTCACACCCATAAATGACCCCCTTCGCGCTCTGACCCTGGGGAGTCCTTCCTCTGCCCTCCGGGAGCCTTTCACCATGCCGTTTATCGCTACATTCGCGCGCTCGCGTCACGGGGTATGAGCGTGCACTTGAGTTGCGCCGTTGCACCTGTGCTGTCACAAATCACGACATCATTAGCGTGCACTAAGGTACCTTAGCACAAGCTAATGTGCGCCGCGCACATTTAGTGCAGTGTTCTACTTAAACATACCCCATGTGATCTTTTCTGGCAGCTGAATTGTACTGCGCCTTTGGTTTAAATGAAATTCTTTGATTGGATTTTACCCGTCCCCCAGACTCTTTAACTGAAACATCTATCTAGGATCTCTGGCCTATTGTTTTTATGTGTCACCCCCACCCCACTGGCTAATGTACAAAGACCACAAACCCAAAAAAACCATTTTTTTTTCTTTTTTCAGCAGACAGTACCTTGTAATAGATGCTATATATATGTGTATGTGGACCTATGTGGCTAAATACAACCTTCCCCCATGTCCCAGAACGTTCACAAGGGAATCCACATTTCTTATCATATGGGCCTATTGTTTCAGGCCACCGCCCCAATATTCACACAGTACTCAGTTTTTCCAGACCACCCATTGTAGGTATTTAATGAACTAGGAATTCCTAAAACAACACCAGCGCAAAAGCTGTTGGTTCAAAATGTATATTTTATTTCAAATAAAATGTTTTCATGTTGCTTGCACAGTGGAGGTTTCAATTTGAGCATCTAACAAGTTTTTCTGGAAATACATACATTTTCATAACAATTATCAATTTTTACAGACTTTGAATGTTTTTTTTTTTTTTTTTTTTTTTTCTTTTAAAATACGATCTATACTATTTGTCACAGATTACACCTTCCACTAGCCTCCCATACACAGTCATGTCTGCCAAAGATCTAAGCAAAATAATAATGAGACAGTTGTCCATGGCTTTTTCTACTGGTATTAAATCTCTGATGAATTCAAAGTCAAAAATTCAAATTTTCATACACTAGGTCAGGGATTGCTAATTCATTAATTATGACCAACAATTCATGGCAACATTTTACAATAAGGTCCTAGACACAACCTGTAATTACAAGTTTTATGGATTGTCTGTTTGTAGGTGATTCCTTCTGGCTGCCCCCACCTCAAGCAATCATTGGGGTTGCGATGTTTACTACACTGCGGTAGAACGGTACGTAAAAGCGCATAATGTAACGTTAATGATCGTTAAGTAACGTTAACACGCGTTTTGATGCGTTTAACGATCGTTACGGATCTCATAACCCGTGTTAACGATCGTACGGTTCCGCACGGCACGGTCACAACAGCCTGGCGCAGAGGTGATGGAGAGAGGGCGGAGAGAAGGGGTCACAATGGTTGGCGTGTGGGTCGGGGAGAAGCGTCCAGGTATCCCCCCAACGCGGATGAACTACAGGGGCTGAATCCTACCGGCGATCTGAAAACCTGCCGTATATGCCCATTTGCAGGGTGAGGGAAACCATTTCAGTGTTCAGCAATGTACATCATAGACAGGGAAACCCAAACAACACGTGATAAGTTGAATGATACATTGTGCCACGTAACAAAAGGGACCTAAGCGCAAGCACGTGAGAATAATGACCATAAGAAATGAGGAAAAATAACATTAAACCAAGCTATCCAATAGATGATATCAATGGGAAACAGAACCAAAAATACCAACTGAGTAAAGCCCTCAGAAAAGGATATCTACTGGTGGAAAGGGTGTATGCCGATGTCAGCTATAGAAGGTGCAATGAATGCCACAGTGAAATAGCGCAGATCAGGGCAGGTCCCCTTGTTACGGAACAGTTTCCCCATAATAGCGTGCACATGATAACCTGCAACAGCAGGTGTGGGAAACATGGTCGGAATTGTCAACTGGGCAGATGCTGGAAAAAAAAAGGGGGGATTACAGAGGGCTGCAGGCGGCACATGCTGTGGTGCAGAAACCTCTGGGCCCCACAGTGGGGACTAGGGTCGATGCTCCGCTTTGGCCCATAGTACTGCATAAACAGTAGAGCCATACTGCAACTGTTGAGGGCCCAACATGGGCATGAGTGTGTCCCCTGCAGTGTCCACAGATGGACAGCTAAACCCGCATCCAGGTGCCCCGCCTACGGGCACAGAATATAAAATGGCAGGCAGTGCTCGGCGGGGAAGGTGGTGGGGTCGTGCATCAAGGCCCACAATACCCACCACCCAATACCATAGGCAGCTGTGCCTACACGCACAGCTGGGGGGGCGGAAATGGCCAGCCGAGAACTGCCCACGCACCAGCACAACCACTACCAGCAGAAGGGCAATTGCAGCATGGTGGTGGAGGAGGTACCGGTGGCAGGAGGTGGCGACTGTACCCTCCTTGACCATAAGCATGGCCACGGGCCCCAAGACCCATGTAGGTGGGTGCCGATAGGCACTGCAATCAGACCGCGTCTAAACGTAGGAACAAAAAAAACAGTCATGGTACACCCTCCAGGGAAATGCTGTGACGCAGTTAAGCAAAACAGCTCCAAGTGTCAGCAGGAGCTGAAGGTCATAGGTTCAATCCCGAGCTGTGGTCCCTGCCAACTCTGTCCCCCATACCATTTTACCTGGTAAGATCGGAACCTTGGGTATTGCTGATAGTAATAGGGGAACATAGCTTTGAGAACAAACATCCTACACATTTATCGCAAAAAACGGAGCAAAAGACAACACCCACAAACAAAGCCGCATTACCAGAGCAGAGGTCTGCACAAAATGCAGCCCTGTAGGAGGGCTACCAAATCAATGCAGTGTGTCATAGCCTGTTTTCCAATAGATGGACATGTACATGGTGGCGGAGGGCGTACAGATAAAGGTGGGAGGGGGCAGATGAACACCATGGCTGCCCGCAGACCGATCGGCCTAGCCCAGGCTACCGGTGGGTGCCGTGCACTGCAACAGACAGGCTCAGTATGGGCAAAATAAGTCATGGTACCCACGTCCAGGGAATGATCTGTCCCCTAAAAAGTGGCGCAGATAAAAAGCAACAGCCCGTGTGCTTAGCGGCTAAACAGATCCACAGGTGATCAATCCTGAGCTGTGGTCCGCTGCCAACTCTGTCCCAATCAGCAACCTTTTACCAATTAAGAAACTGGTAAGATGGAACCTTGTATTGCCTGATAGAATAAACATTCTCTTCGATCACCTACATTTTATCGCAAAGAGCACAGACAACCCCCAACAGGGCGCATTACTGATGGAGCAGTTCTAGTGATTCCTCCCAACGGTCCGTCATGGAGGGTCCAAAACAACATTCAGGTTGTACCATGCTGGATCTGTCTGCAATAAAGATTCCATTGTGCTGTATGTCGAATGGCGCCGCCCCCATGGTATGCAGATGTAGCCTTCAGTGCATATTCATCAGGAACAGCATGAAAACCCGAACATGGTGCAGCCTACCAAGGACTGGAGTTGGGAACGCCACTTGTCCACGAGCCAAAATTGATCCACAGGGACTCACCGGCCAACCCACCCACGCATCCCACAGGCCACCATCTAGTCCACTAGTCGTCCCCTGGAGAGGTCCAGGATGTTGGGCCCTGTGTGCATCCCCCCAATACTAGCCACCAGGGGGTAGTGTACAATACCCTACGCAATCATACGAAAAGACGGGGGGCCAAAACCAGGGAACTACGTTAACAAAAAACAGATGCAAAAGTCGCGGTGGGGGCCATGATAACATATTGGCACAATAGCCATCCCTAATGTTAGCACAAGCGGCCCAGTTGTGCTGTACCATATACCAACCTCTGAGAAAAATGATCTGTGTGAGTGGTTGGTGTCCACGTCTGGAACCTGACAGTGGTCCAACCGGACCTATCTGGAAAGAGATCCCAACAGTACAGCATACCATAGCCATGCCTGGCACTAGTGCCCAGGACTGTGTTGGCGATGTCACTGGGCTGCCAAAAAGCTTATAGTATGGTGCACTTATAAACTGGCATAGGTGTGTGGGTGTGCCTACAGTCCTATCCAGTGTGGTTTTGCATTTGCCAACACCCTCATGCAGCAACACACCGCTAGCACTGTCTTGCTAGTATTTGGCCTGCCAATGTGCATAATGAGTGAGGGCGGAGAGGGTACTGTGGGGTATAAGCCAGATAGGGCAGCCTGAAAAAGGCAGGATGCACCTGCACAGCGTCCCGGTCACGTGGCTGGGACATTGTAAGGGCTTGCCCACCTACCTACCCAACGGACAGGGTGGGCCCAGCATGTTCTGATGTGTGGTAAATGGGCACAGGCCCCTGACTATGCAGTGACCACGTGCATGGCTGGGTTCCCCCATGGATGGTACATAGTGTCCCTTCTGAAAGTAGAAAACTATATGGGCCCCCTCCCGTCCTCTGGAGCCCTAGCACTGACCCCAATCTGCTTGGTGGGTGAAATGAGCACATCCCAGGTGTGGGTTCACATTTCCACCAATCCAGGAACATGCACTATGGACTATGTGCATGCGAGGCTGCTCTGCAGTGTGTATGTGTGTGGCTGGACACACGCGCCTTGAAGTGAAATATGGCAAAGCGGTTGTTGACAAAGGGTCACATTTTTGCTTGCTGCTGGAGGATGTCTATTACTAGTGGTTGTGGGGCAGGGCTGTGGCAGGTACTAATGATCCTCTAACTGTCCTTGGAAAATCCAAATGTCACTGCCCCATGTATCGAGGTGTACAGACTCTGCATAGACTGCCCTGTTGGGGTGTCCATTCCCGTGGCAGGACTGGGGTGAATGAAAGTATACCGAACTCTACTTGTCACCACGTGTAGGGGAGTAAAATGTTCCGACCTGTTTAGTTGGGAAACCATGTTTCCTTCACCCTGAGCCACAGAAGTTTGGTGTTGGGGTGTTTGGGTGTGATGTAAACCACCTAAATCTTTCATTAAAAAAGGAGTTGTGTTTTGGGGTTGTAACTTTTTTTCTCACAAAGTCATTCAGGTCGGTTGAATCTTCATCTCAGGTCGTGTTGGTAGGCAGTTGGTCTCTATACGGTAGGTGCTAAGTGTATGTGAAGGCTCGCTTTACTCCGTAAGTCAAGAAAGCTTTGGCTGGATCTGATACTTGGTTGGTAATGTCAGAACGGCGGTTTGTGTTGGCAAATTCTTCTATTTCCAGAGAAGGGTGGTGTGAATAGTTTTATGAATGGTTGTTTGAGGTATGACGGTGCTATGTTGGTTTATATGAGTTTTTGGAATGTAATGTTACTAGTAGTTTTTTATTTTACACGGTTATGGGCAGCCAGTGTAGTTCAGCAAGCTACATATTGGTGTGATGTGTTCAAAGCGATTTTCTTCTTCAAAAAGAAAAAACAAATTCATGATCCCTCTGGCCTGAAACGTTTTGAAGTCCATTTGAAGGACCAACCCCCTCTTTAGGGTTATTTTTTGTAGGCAGGCCTTGAAGGATGTGGAAGTTTACCAGTTAAACTCGAAGTGCGGGATGAGCAAGAGTTTGTGCGTACAGTTCTGAAGTCTGAAAGTGGTCCGAAGGATGTTGCGTTAGGGGTTAGGGGAAAATAACCTTTATTTTTGTGGAAAATTTAGCTCTGTTTTTGGTTAATGGCGAGGCTGTGTATTTTTCCATTTTTAAATTTGTTGTCAAGGGTTGCTGACTCCTATGGTATTTTAGTCTCTTCCTTAAACCGAGTAGGTTTTGTTGTTCATTGTTATTGTTGGGGGTGGTTTAAGACCTTGATTTTGGGAGACTTCGTACATTACTTACTGTATTTTTATGGTTTACGGCCCCATATTGTTTTTGCTTCCGCCAGGTTTGCATCTCTTTTAGACACAGATCGCGAGATGATTGTAGTTTGGGTTTTTCTGTAGTCCGAATTGTGTGTGTAGCATTATATATCGCATACAAATGTCTTTTTATCTCGTGCTTCCGAAGATTGTGGCAGACCAGGTTTTATGTATAGGTTTGAAGAGTAGAGAAGATAATGCTGATCCTTGTGGAATTTTGCCTTGGGTTTGGGGACATGTGTGTTGCCGTTTTCCCACCATTGAATTGCACTGTGCTAGCATCCGTGTTTGTTAAATCAGGATTGTAAACCATTTCAATGTAGTTCCTGTTCTTCCCATAGAGGCCAATCTGTTAATGAGTGTTTATTGTGCATGGACGGTAACAACAGGCAGCTGATAACTCTTATAACTATATGTTGACTGCCCCTGTCTAGGAGTACAAGGCCTCAGCACTATATCCCCCAGGATGCAGCAGGCCTCACTTCAGGGCTCCAGCCCCCATCCTGGTGCGTACTGAGTGACTGTCCCTGTTTGTGATCACACGGCTCAACTATAGTCCACCCAGGATGCACGCGAGTGGCCTCACTATCACGGGCTCTATCCCCCCCATCCTGGTGGCTATGTTACAACTGCCCCTATGTAGGAGTACAGGGCTCCACTACATCCCCAGGATGCAGCAGGGAGCACTGCAGAGGCCCACCTCCCATTCCGGCATTGGCTGATGGGCACTGGCAGATGTGTGGAGGTGGCCCACAGAGGTGTGCTGTGTCTGGGTCGCAGGGGCCCACACACAGGGCACATAGGGTCCAAGCCAGACATGCCCTGGCGCGGTGCACACATGGGGGAGACCCTGGAAAAAATCTGGGGGAATGAATTTACCAACACAATAGGGGCAGGGCACCGGGTGCTACACAAGAGATATATATGGGTGTTGCGTCGGTGGCCCCTTAAAGGGTTTGTGTCCGCTCATTAATGTTTCCAATGTTGTTGTTGTCCAATTCACTCTCGGTGGAGGACCTCTGGAAGAAGAACTGAGAGCTAAGGCGAGGTACCCTGCCGCTTCGTAGTGCATGTCCAGCGGGAGCGGATGGTCCAACGGGACGGTGAGTGATGTGACATGGCCCTGTGGGGCAATGGCCGGCAGATCCACAGGACGCATGTGAGTGCCGTGGCTGATGTGTGACCATGGAGGATGATACGTGTTCCCCTCTCCCACAGCGGATGCACGTGCTGCTGTGGAGCCAGCAGGGCCGGAGGAGACGGATGCCACAGCGGGGATGGAGGATGCACACGGCGACGTTTGCCCAGGAGGGGGACATCACCCCGGAGCCCATGTTGGATGACAACAGTGGGGGGGCCGAGGTGGAGGGTGCTGCAGCCTCCACCGAGGGGGAGAAGGGTGATGGGGAGGAGGAGGGGAGGTGGGAGGTGGGGAGATGGAGGTGGAGGGGGTGGTGGGAGTGGGGGAGAAGGGGGAAGTGGGAGTGGGGGAGGCGGGGGAGGAGGCGGAAAGGGCGGGGGGAGGAGGGGCAGGTGGGGGCAGAGGGGGAGGAGGGGGGTTCTGCGGTTGGGAGCCAGGGGCCAGAGGGGGACCAGGTGGGCAGGGTGGGGGTGGAGCAGGTGGGGGCCAGGGGGGGGAAGGGGATGGAGTGGGGGTGGGGATGGGGATGGGGGTGGCAGCTGTGGCAAGTCCCCATTGGCATGGGCCACCACAGGGCAATGGGGGCACCAGCTAGCTGCCCTATGATGATGCCGATGCACCCCTCCTGGAAGTGTGCCTTCCACCATAGCGCTGACAGACGCACTGGCATGCAGCCACACAGACAAGGGGAGATGTGTGTCTGTGGGGCTGCATTGTGCGGGCTACGCCTGGCTGTGGCTGTGCATGCCCAGGCGCATGCCCAGAGGCAGCCTGCTGTCATCATGGGGCAGGTAATGGCGACCCTGACCGTGGTGGCTGACCGGTGAGTGTGCTGGAGAAGAGCATCGCCGGTGGTGCAACCTGGCCAGCCACCATGGGACGGGGGTCCCCGGGGGGTGTAGTGTGGGGATACACATGGCACACCAGCCCTGTGACGGCCAGTGCCATGGCCTGCCACAACCACCAATGACAGGGATGACTGGGCCCCTCAAAGGGCGCCATGGGCGTTCATGTCCATAGTGGGCCACTGTAAATAAAGTTGTAAATATTTTGAACGTTCCTATGGTGGCCAGATGTCTCTCTTGCCTATGTGTCAGTGTTGTGCGAGTGAGAGGTGTGTCTGTGTGCACTCCAAAAAGGTTAGAGTGTAATTGAATCAGGTAAGGACAGCGGAGACAGCATTTTCCCAAACTAAATTGCAGCAGGGGTGGAATGAAGGGGGGAACCTAGCAGGGGGGAGAATGGCCTGCAGGATGAAAGCGCGACGGCAGCTATCCATGATAGGAGGGGTGCGCAACACACCAGATGGGACAATGGTGTATACGGAAGAGGACATTAGGAAGGCCTTCGCAGCATATCATACAACACTACACAGTGGTGAGTTGCGCCTGGGGGAAGGGATGACGGGGAGGGGTTTGTGGCAAGGTGTAGTCTGAGTAAGCTCACGGAGGGTGCGATGAGACTAGAATTGGGGAAGCTGGTGGACCTATGAGGAGGTAAAGGGAGCGGTGAAGACCTTTACGGACGGGAAGGCTCCGGGCCTGTATGGCTACATGGCAAACCCTGTATAAGGTCATGCAGGGTGAGGAGGGGTGGGTTGCAATGGAGGACCGCAATGGGTTGCTGCAGGTGTGCGGAAACCTCACCCTGGTCTATGGAGGTAGGCGGGTTGTTAACAATTCTGCCCTAAGGAGGGTATCACTCAAAATACTGTCCTGTGGTAGCGTACCGGCCCATCTGGCTTATTCATGTGGTTGCTAAGGGGTTGGCTAGGGACTTGTGGCGGGTAAGTTTGCAGAAAGTACTGCAGGAACCTGTGCATACGGATCAGACGGGCTCTTACAGGGAGGGCAAGGGGGCAATAACATTCGGAAGCTACTAGATGTTATCTGGTCTTTGCAAACAACAGGGAGGGAGGCAGTATATCTGTCGGTTGACAATGACAGGTATTATGACAGGGCAGAGTGGGGATTTATGTTGCAGGTATTAGACAAGGTAAGGGTGGGGAGAGTCATGTCCTAAGGAGGGTGAGAGCGCTGTATGCCTGTCCAAGGGCGCAAATACGGGTTAGGGGGGATAGCCTGAGAGTATTGGGCTGGGCAGAGGAACAGAGCAGGGGTGCCCTCTGTCGCCCCTATTGTATCCCTTGGTTATTGGACCGTTGGCAGCCTACATCCGAGGGCAGGTAGATATTGGTGGAACTGAGGTGCAGGATCAGCTCAGTAAGGTAGTACTTTTGCGGATGATGTTATCCATACGTTGGGGCACCCTTTGGTTAGCCTGCCAAATCTGCTAAAGGCAGTAGGGCAGTATGGTGAAGGGTCGGGCTATCAGTTGAACGTAGATAAGTCGGAAATATTGAGGTCTAATATGGATAGGGGGTTGGAGGAGAGGTGGGGGGCACATGTCCATTTCAATGGGTGCGTGGAGGATCCCGGTATGTGGGGATACAGTTCGGAGCAGCTCCAGACTGTGTACAGGAGTGGAATTATAAACCCCTGATGGTGGTGATAGGGAGGGACGTAGAAAGATGGAGGGGGCTCCCCCTGACGTGGATGGGGAGAATAGCTACAATAGGGATGAATGTGCTACCACAGGGTTTGTTTGTCCCTATGGCCCTACCGTCAAATGTGACGATGAGGTGCCTTAGGGGGCTGCACAATCCGATAATGAGGTGTATTCGGGTGGGCAAGAGGGCAAGGGTAGATAGGCTTGCCATGCTTCGACTGCAGGAGGGAGGGGGGCTTAGAGCTCCCAATTTGGACAACCACTATGACGCCGCACAGCATAGGGCATTGTTTGTGTGGAGAGAGAGGGGGGAAACCCCGCAATGGAGTCGGCAGAGGGAGTGTGTGTGGAGGCAGTGGTATAGGGTGTGGAGGGGAAGGGTCGGGTAGGGGACCGTGAACTCGTACTGAAGGTTAACCTTGCAGATGTGGGGGAACTGGAAGGGTTAAGAACTTCAAGGGAGGTGCCTGCCCCGGGACACATACGTACAGAACATGGTTGCCTTTGCCACGGGGTGGTGGGGGGGGGTTTACAACATTGGGCCGAGAAGGGGTGGGTGAGGGTGGGGCAGGTGGTGGATGCGCTAGTGGGGTTACGGCCCTATGCAGAGCTCAGAAAAGAATTTGGGGTGAAGGATAATGACCTATATTCATATATGCAGCTGTGGTACTACCTGCAAAGGCAGGGGGTAAAGAGGGATCAACAGGGCTGGCCAACAGGGTATGTGTAAATGATGGACCAGCAAGGTTAAATGAGGGGTCTGGTGTCCAAACCGTAGCACCTACTGAATGCAAGGGCAGAGGGTAAGGCCTGATGGCAGGAACAGTGGGAGGGGGAATTGGGGGCTACCTGGGAGGTAGAGAGGTGGCAGCCCATCTCTGTAGGGGAATGGAGGCTTGCATGGGGAATGGCTCAGGTAGAGAGCCCCCCTACATACCGGCTCAGGATGATCTGGACCCCAGCTAGGTTGCACCATATCTATCTGGAGCAAGCGGATACCTGTTGGAGGGGGTATGGGGAGAGGGGTGACCTTTTGCAGATAGTGTGGGGATGCCATAAGGTGCAACAATTGTGGAGGGAGCTAGACGGTTTTAAAGAGGGACTACAGGGATACGGATGGAAGTGGCCCCAGCCCATGTGGAAGTGCTGAAGGGGGAGGGGGATGGGACCTTGGGAGTTGCTCTGTCCTGTAACTATTGTGTATCAGCGGCTGGACCGGCCATGTTAAGAACATGGACGAGTGCGGATGTACCGAGCATGAGGGAAACTATTGGAAAGGTTGGTGTTTCTGTGGGTAATCAGTAATGTGGGTGCACGTGGTCGAGCCAAGATGGTGCAACATGAGGAGACCTGGGGGGGTGGTATGCAAACTGGGGGGAGGGAGGTGGCCAGCTATGGATGGCGAGGTAGGGGGATATGCAAGGAGGGGGGGAAATGGGGGTTTGGAGTGGTACCCATCTTGGGATGGGAGGGGTGGGGGTAGGGGGTTTGGCCCATCAGGAGGAGGGGAGGGGGGAGAGTGGGTGGAGGGAGTTATTGGGAGCACCACAGGGTGCCGGGGGCGTGGATGCAGTGGAGTGGAGTGTGGATGGTGTGACTGTTGACAGGTGGGTTGGTGGATATACCCTACGGGGCTTACCATGGTACCAGGGGGGCTTAATGGGGGGCATAGAGGTGTGGGAGGATGGGGTGGCCATGGGTGTACAGGGTGGTGTGGGGGCGGGAAGGGGTGGCAACCTGTGGAGGGAGGGCACACCAAGGGGTCGCCGGGGGCCCATAGCGGGCGGTTGGTAGTGGGGATGCGATGGGGGAGGGGATCGGGCCACCTGGTGAACCGAAGGCTGTGACATGTACAGTTAATAGTTTGTTTCGGCTCAGTGTGGTGGCAGCGTGCCATGTGGATACCCATGCGGAACACACAGTGCACCTATCCTGGCCCATGTACATCAGGAGTGTCAGAGTGTCCCAGGGGATTGGCCTACGGGGTCGGGGCACCCCCATGGCACACAGCACAATAACCCAGGCACGGGGGTGTACATAGTACCAGCAGTGCCCTACCAGTGTGCTACCAGGGTTGGGTGTGGGGACAGGCCAGACAGCATGCACGGGTCAGCAGACGTTGTGGCAAGGGGGCCTATCAGTGGTATGCGGGGGGGTGGGCCAGGTGACAGGGGGGTCACCCTTGTACAGGGTCCCTCGTACATGCAGCAGGATGGGGATGACACATACACTCCCGGGAAGGCAATGGCCTCCACCGAGCCAACACCGCAGGGTCCCAGTGTTGGACGGACGTGGGAGGTGCACAGAGCACGGAGCCCCATAGGCAAGGCATGCTGCACGTATGCAGGTGCGGGAGGGCAGGCCGATTGTCACCACCTGGGGGGGGGGCGGCTGAAGCCAGAGCCCTGGAAGCAGCAGCCAGGGCCAGAATATGATAGGGAGAGCCAGGACAGGAACCGGGCTGAGGGCAGCGGCAGCAGCAGAGGGGAAGGGGGAGCAGGGTGCCAGACTGCCATAGGCCATAGCACAGCCACAGGCTGGAGGGGTCGGACCACTGCAGAGCTGGGCAAGGCCACAGAGCCCCCCAGGAGCGGGGACCGCTAAGTGGGACGTAGCATGTCCACAGGAGGATTGGCAGACACACACAGGAGGGATACCACGCTCACCTGGGATGCTGGTAGCTGGGGACAGTGTGAAGGACAAAGAACCTGGGCCTATGCAGCTTGGGGAGGCTGTGGAATGCCTAATAGTGGGGGGCACTATCATGGACTGTGCTCTGTGCAATGCTCCAGAGCCTGCGGAACACAGATGAGACATGTCTGTCCTGTGAGGGAGTGCACCATGGAGGGGTACCCACAGTGCCCAGGCTGAGTGGCCCTGATCACCCCCTGACCCTGGGGAGACAGTCATCATGGCTACGGATTCACAGCTAGAGACGGAGATGAGGCTGCTAAGCCCCTGCTGCAGGGGCGAGGGCACTGGGGTATGAACGTGGCCTCTCTAACAGAGCTTTAACCTACCCCGCATCATATTTGTTGCTGGTGTGGGGCTATGCAATTGTGCGTGATGACGGTACCTGTGGTCACCAGCCACAGGCAGCAGGGCTAGAGGGGAACAAGCTATCCCCGCTGCTACGGACTGGTATATCCCGCACTATGGTGGCCCCAGAAACACACTTTGCTGTGTTTTGTGTGTTTACGGGGAATGCTCTGTGTCCCTGAAACCTGGACACCTATCCTGTAGGTGGTGATACTGCACCATTATGTAACATACATATCTGTCATGTGCCTCACCCCTTGGCAGCATGACTACATGTCCCCTGTGAGATGCACACATACCGCCAAGCAATGACTACCGATAGGTGAGAGAGGCTGGTGATACACAGACCGCAGAGCGGCCTTATGGTGACCCATGCCCCCCTTAGCCAGGGGCGAGGGGTGCCAGCATGACAAGGTACACGGTCTGATGTCTACCCATGGTGGACACAGCTGGGGAAGGGGGGACACAGGCCGGTTGCGTCAGTGGCATGGGGTCGTGACATGGGGTGGACATGGGGGGGCTATGAGTATAGTGGCCCCACAAAAGCAACACAGGACACATGGCATCAGCTACAGCCACTTTTGCAGCAATTTATTTCCCCCTCCCCCTGCCATGCCTTGCACGGCCCCTCCCACCCCATGATGCTGGTGGCACGCCTGCTGCCGCTGTTGCTGCTGCCGCTGTTGCTGCTGCCACTGGTGGTGGTGGTGGTGGCGATGATGGTGGCGGTGGCCACTGCTGTCCAGTGGGTGGCCCTCTGCCTTCCGCCAGCAGCTCCAGGCTGGCAGCCATGCGCTGGGCCGATGAGGCCAGGTCCTGCACAGCCGCCAGGACCCCCGACATGGTGCACTGCAGGCGGCGTGCCGCATGGCGTTGGCGGCGCTGTTCTCTGACCACCGCCTGCAGTATATGCTGTATACCTGTGGGGGAAGCAGGTTGTGCACTGTGAGACAGGGAACCATCCACCACCTGTACAGAGGCATCGCCACCCTAACACAGTTGGACACTCACCCTATGCATCCCTCTGTGCTGCCGCTGAGTGTGCCTGCATCTCTGCAATCACCTCTGACACTGCAGCCAGCACATCTTGCCTGGTCCGCTGTTCTTCATCCACAGCCACCTCCCCCGTGGCTTCATTGGTGGGTGGTGCACTGTCCCATGCAGGCTGTGTGCCCTGCCTGCTGTCCTCCCCCGGGTGTGGAGCTGGACCCCCCGCTCCCACCTGGGCCACCTCTGGCACAGGGTCCATCTGGATGCACGGCCCAGGGTCGGTGTCCTCTGGCGCCTCCTCTGGCGCATCAATGGAGCAAATGTCACCTGTAGGGCACAATGTTACATAGATCAGATGAGGCATGACTGCCTGTCTACCCCCGTCACACCCCCCTACAGGCACTTGTGTGTGGGTGAGCCGCATGGGTCTGGGCCAGGGCCCCTGTGCCCCCCCCAATGTTAGTGCTCTATCCATGCTGGTGGGCCCTGTGCCCTGCACTACCAGGGCCCCCTCCCCCCCTTGCATGCTGACACACACCCCATGCAACCCCATCACCTCCTTCATCCCTGCAACCACTGACCATGGTAGGCACAGGTGCAGTGTGCCTCCCCATTGCCCACGTCACTACCCGTGTGGCCCTGCTGCCCCTACCAGCCCTGCACCATATCCCCTGCAACACATTGACAGCCTCTGCTGCTACTGTGGGCCTGTCCCCCTTGCCCCCGCACCCATCCACTGTGCTGTGCCACCCCCTGCCCACCATAGACACGTACCCCCCATGGGTCATGAACCAGCAGCTGCCTCTATGCCTGTGTCGCCCCCCGGTTCCCAATCAGCCACGTCATGCCGCCCCCACCCCACCCTTGGTCCGCCCCTACACATGTGCGTGTGGTGTCTCCCACTGGTGCAGCTCACTCACACATACCGGCACGTGGGTGCGCTGTATCCAATGCAGGGGGAAGGCCATGGATATACATCGGCCCCAGTCAGTCCGTCAGGCGCCGCTCAAGATCAGTTAAGGTGGCCACCTGTGCTGGGCCCCCTCCAGTGCCCTGTGCCCCACACCTCTCCCTGGTGAGCTCGTTACAGATGTTGCGCTTTATATTGCAATAGCGCTTCCTTGAACTCTCCACATCCCGATGGGGTCCATCTGCAGTTGCCACCACTGCCTGCACCTCAGCCCATGCCCTGGTGCACGTGGCAATTGTCGTGGTTGAGCTGAGGCATCCCAAGAGCAGGTCATAGTGTTTGAGGACGCTGGCCAGGAGGAGATCGTTCTCCTCCTGGCTGAAATGCACTGCCCTCCTCCGGACCTCCTCTGGCACTGGGGTCCTGCGCCGCCTCTGCTGTGGTGCACCGATGGCCTGTTCACTGGGGTGTTGCTGTGCCCCAGATGGGCCTGGCCTCTCATCATCTCCGTCGCCATCAGGGTTTGGCACTGGTGTGTGTGGTGGTTGCTCCGCTCCAGCCTCCTGTGTTCCTCTGTTCCTGCACTCCATACCTGTTCGGTTATGTGTGCTGAGGTGTGTGCCATTTTGAGCTCACTATACTTATAGGTATACCTTGGGTGTGGCTCTACGCGCGTTGTGTATGCACCATGCGGTGCACATTCCTCTTGTGCACTCAGATACGTGCCGTGGTGACGTACCCTATGTGCGTTACTGTGGACGGATGACAGCGTTCTAGTATTCCTCCGTATTAGCACTAGTGGTGTGTACCACACCATACACACGCCCTCCTACCGCCATCGTGGTTTCTGCTGCTTTCTCAAATGCTCTACAGGATCACAATGTTATTTTGTTTGCCGGTGCGTTACCACGCACGTTGGGGAATCATGCAATTTGTGTTGCGCACATTACGTCTGACATACATTGCGCGCTATGTGTATTCCTGTGACACAGTATCTTCAAACCCTGCTGCGTCACAGGGACACACGTTGCTGCCTTTCATCGGATGCATTGTGGGAACGCGCGCTCCCGCGCATGCTGCGTCGATGCATACAGGGTGTTGGCTCATCTGGTTTCTGATAGACCTTCCTGGCTCACCAGGTGTGCATCATTACTGTGATTTCCGTCCCCACCCCACACCCTATATCTCATCCACCTGTCCTCCATCCTGTGTCTATCATGGCTCAGACTGTGAATGCAGGTGGTGCGGTGGTTGCATTGCTCGAGCTGGCTGGGCTGCGCTTTCTGGAGGAGGGAGATGATGTACCTGGGGCTGTCACACTGGGCATGGGTGCTATCCTGCTGCAACTCAGGCCTGCAGCTGTAGGGGGTACACAGGCGGGTGTGGGAGAACAACGGCATCGTAGGCATGCTGAGGCATGGCCCCGCCTGCAACGCCTCTACAGGCCCAGGCCCATGCTCCAGGACATGAGAGAGGACCAGGTAATCTCCCTCTACCGACTGGACACAGGGGCTATTAGGGAGCTCTACGAGGATCTCAGACCTGACCTCGAGCCCCAGACTGCCCGGTCACATGCTATACCGGGATTGGCCAAGCTCCTGGCTGCCCTACATTTCTTTGCCTCTGGCTGTTTCCAATCCTCAGTGGCCACAGTGGGTGGGATGAGTAGGCCAACATTCTCTCGCTGTCTCCACCAGGTACTGCGGGCCATGGTCAGCCGGGTTGGGAATTACATTGCTATTCCCAACGGTAGGCAACACTGGGTGGCCCTGGGACAGGCATTCCAGCAGATTGCAGGGATACCACATGTGATGGAAGCTATAGATTGCACACATGTTGCCCTGGTCCTGCCCCATGACAGGGAGGTTGTGTACCGCAACCGCAAACACTTCCATTCCCTGAATGTGCAGGTTGTTTGTGATGCAAGTATGCGTATTCTGAATGTGGTTCCATGGTTCCCAGGGTCAGCCCATGACTCCTATATCCTGTAGCACTCGGCACTGTTCGGCCAGTTTGAGGCCGGACAATATGAGGACTACTTCCTGCTGGGTGGGTATTCACCATATCTAACGTGCGTCTACCGTATATGGTTGGCGGGGCACCATTGTCACCTGTGTCCTCTGCATGCCTGACATTGTGGTGGTATTTCCTGGTGCAGCCTATTGTGGGCCTCACACTACATCACACCCTGTCACCTGGAATGTGGTCTCATACCTCTTTGCACTGCCACACATCTCTCTGCCTACCCTATGTGTGTTAGTGCTCATCTGGGTGTCCCGGCACACATGTGGTGTGGGCTATTCCCTGCCTCTGCTGTTCACTTACCAAGTTCCCGTGTCCAGGGGCACTGGCCGTGTATGGTGTGTCCCCTCCATGGATGCGTGTGACACCTCTTGCTTGGCCATGGCTCCTGCACATGGCCTAGGCCATACTGTATGGGCAGTTGTACATATGTCTGCCTGTGGGGTGTGTCCCTCTCCCACCCCATGTGCCACAGGTTTCTGCATGTGCCATCTGGGGGGGGGAGGATTGGGGGCACAGAACAATCCACATGGTGTACAGTGTGTATGGGGCCTCTTCTCTTTTGCCATGTAGGGGGTGACATGTGTCTTGAGCTGTGGGCGCACCTGCTATCACACATGTATGCTGCATGTCTGTCCACTTTATCCTGTCTCCACTGCCACTCCCACCTTGCCCCCCCGGGGATGTGTTCTGTTGGCCTATGCTCTGTGTGCACTGTATCATGACGGACACATACTTTCACAACTGCGCATCTCTGCCCCTCCGAGTATGCTGTGCCACTGGCAGACAGCTGCCCTCACAGCATTCCACTGCTGCTGTCTGGGCACAGGTTTGCGACGTGTCTTTGGGCATGGTACCATAAGTGTGCATTGCCCCCATTGGCCTTCCCTTGGGCTCTGGGACTCCCAGCATCAGACTCTGGTGCACTGCCATCATGTGCAATGATGTGACATCATATGTGTGTGTCCATGCTTCTCTGCTGTCCAGTTGGACATTGCTACATCAGTGATTCCATGGGTCCATCATCTCACGTGTGACTTTATGCCATTTCTGTTTGCAGGTGATGCAGGATATGGGTGTCGTGCCTGGTTGCTGACCCCTGTGTGTCTCCCTCGGCCAGGTGCAGAGATGTGGTACAGTGAGGCCCATGCCTCCAGCTGCTCAGTCATTGAGCACACCTTTGGCATTCTAAAGAGTCGCTTCAGGTTTCTGGATAGGACCGGCGGTGCCTTACAGTATGGACCCCTGACTGTGGCAAAGATCATTCTGGCCTGTTGCATCCTCCACAACATTGCTCTCAGGCACAATGTCCCAGTCAATATTAATGAGGATCTCGGGGAGGATCCTGTGTGCCCTCCTGCACATGGCCGTGGTGACACACGTGAGGGGATTGTGGCCAGGCAACATCTGATCAAGGAGCTCTTCTCCTGTAAGTTCTGCATGTGTGGGGATGTGCTTATGGGTCACCATGTGTGAGCTGGTCTGTGTGTTTCACGGCACTGTCATGACATGTCTCTATATGTCTCTTGTGTTTCGGCCTCCCCAGGATAGGCTGCTGTGTTCTTGCCTCCCAGGGATAGGCTGCCGATACTGCCCAATGCTGTGGTGCATGTAGGGACTGTGTGTATGTCACAGCAACATGCAGGTGACTGGGGTGGGTGGACATACAGGTAGGTGTGCTGTGGTGGCAGCACCACATGACACATATATGTGTTTCCCTCTCCACTGCTCCTCTGGTGTTGCACATGTCTTTGGCCTAACACTCCATCCACCATATGCTCCGTTTGACACACATGTGACCATTGCCTGTGCACATCTTGGGGGTCTACATACTGTACCTGTGCACATGTTACCAGGCTGTGTGTGTCTCCAGACACAGGGCATTACAATGTTTGGGAGCACGTAAAGACCTCACTGTGATTGTGGCATTAGACAACCTCGGTGCACCCATGTCTCCACTTGTCCCTGATTGTCAGCAGTCCAGCCAACTGCAGCTTGCGGCATGCTTACCTTGTCTCACGGTGTGTGTCTCTGTGTCTTTGGGATGTGTCTACCTGATGGTACCTTCTGCTCCCCTCTGCCTTTGTCTGTCCCAGGGATGTGTCTGGCCACCTGTCCAGTGATGTTCACCCATCTCTCTATGCCCTTCTGCTTATGCCCTTCTGTACATTGTGTGCATGTGTCATATATTGTTCCCTGACGTGTCTCATGTTTGCTGGCAGGACACTGCATGTCACCATTTTGTTTCCACGCAACAAAGCATTCCTCGGACATGCTCCACTAACAGCTGATCATGAGGTTGTGGTGATGGACACAGTTCATTGATGTCTGCAGCCTCTACTCTGGCTTTCCCCATCAGTCTAATGCTATACCTTTCAGGTAGGTTTCACCTTCCCTCCTCAGGGACATAAGCCACGTGCAGATGCTGCATTTGGCCTGTTAGTAACAACGTGCATTTCTGTGGTATCTCTGTGCACCACCACTGCTGGACATGCTGTGGACCTCTGGGATGCCTGTGTGACATGGGCATTTACATGACCATGTTGGGATTGTGTCCTGGTCTGCAGGGCCATCTCCTGCTGTGGTCCATGTGCACTATGTTGTGTGTTGTGGTCGTGTCATGTTGTAGTGTTTAAGCATTCATGATGCACATATTATGATGTCACTGTGTCCTTTGTGACCTGATGGTGGGTGTGGGTGTGCCCTTCCCTTACCTTATTTCTACCCCTTTCCACACAGGACACAGCCAACAAACATGGCACATCTACCACACTTCATCTGGAGCCCCATCTGCCACATTTGTTTGGACACAGCACCTCTGTGAAACTGTCCCTGGGTGTTGTTGCCACTGGGAGATGGACCTCTGCGAGTTGGACACAGGCCTTTTTTGGACCTTATTGTTGGCCTGCTATGTAGACTGTCACTGGGAGAACTGACACACCATCACTGCCATGAAGTGTCTGGGTGTTTTTTGTTGATTGCAGCTGGGGGGATCACCTTTGCTTTGTTGTGGAACATTGACACGTCACTGGGGACATTGCATGGTCTCTGTTGACTTTGCATGCTTCAACCTGGGTCTGTGGGGTGTTGGGGATGGTGACTGATGTGCATACGGTGGGGGTGGGTGCTGTGGGGACGTGTCGTGCTGCCACCCTCCTCATCGCATCTTACAGTCTGGTTTGGACAGGTGGCGGAATGGGGGCCAGGGGTTGGGGAGACAACGGTGGTGTGGGAGGCAGGGTGATTGGGGTCCATGGGCAGCACCAGGTAGGTGGCCTTGCAACATGGCTCGGATGTGTGTTGGCGACGATGCTGTCTCCTTACGGTGCCTCCTCAGTTGCCCTATAACGTGCCCTATGAGTCACCCTACCAAGCACCCTATGGGGTCCCCCATAGGGGACATTATGGGGTGCCTTGGCAGACAGTGCACTTTATAATGTGCCCTCTGCAATGCCTTATGTGGCACCTTGGGTTATGGCCCTGTGAAGGTGTGTTTGCTTGCAGCACTAATTAACATTAACAAACCAAATGCCTCTGACAGCACTGAATTCAGTAAAAGATGATGTCCCTGCCAGCTTTACTCAGACCCACAGGGGGACTGAACTCATGAACCCTGCACCATCAGTCAGTGTACTAGGCACCTTTTCATGCGCCTTATCGGGCACCGTGTTGGGCTGCTGTCGGTAGGTACTCTGTGCCAGTGAGACACACGGTCAGTTCCCCCTACCAGGCCGAGGTGCTGTGGGGGTGCATACCCCATCTTGTGTTCATCTATAGACTGCAGATCTGCATGTGCAGTGCACCATGGGTATGAGTGGGTTAACCCAAATCCTGGCCACCACAGCAGACAATTTGTGTGGTGACCTGACATCCTTCAGCTGCCAGCCAGGGATTTGTTAGTGCTGGGGGAACAGGCATCTGGCTAGTCTGTCTCCACGTATTCATAGTATATTGAGTGTTTCCTTGGATTTTGCCAGTAGCTTTCAGTGTTTGACAAGGTCGGTGATGTTATTGGGCTTTTTGTTTTTGGTAATGATCTTGACCTTGGTCTTGATCGTGTTTGCCATATGCCCTTGTTTGCTGAGACCTTGGTTTGTTTGATTGGCAGGTATTCTGGGTTTGTACGTAGAGAACCTGTTGTTGATCTGGCGTGTGACTTTTGACCATTTGACAGTTATGCTCCATAGGTTGGCCACATCATTATTAGGGATTTGTTAGTCACACTAGCGATATAGCCCACTAGTTACTTCACTGCCTGTGCGGCCAGATGTCATGGTTTGGAGCCCACAGTGGGGTTATTTGGTGGGGCTGTGTGAGGCATATTCTTTTTGTTATTTGCAGTGGTGCTGCCAGCTACATCACCCTCACAGTGCTGTCTCCTTACGGTGCCTCATCAGGCACCCTTTCACGTGCCCTGTGAGACACCCTTTGATGCGCCCTGTGGGGTGGCCCATAGGGGGCATTCTAGGGTGCCTTGGCAGGCAGTTCACTTTATAATGTGCCCTCTGGGGTGCCTTATTGGGTGCCTTATGCGGCACCTTAGGTTATGGCCCCGTGAGGGTGTGTTTGCTGGCAGCACTAATTAAAATTAACAAACAAAATGCTTCATACAGCACTGATTTTGAGTAAAAGGTGATGACTCAGCCATCTTTACTCATTAGACCCACAGAGGAATTGAATTCTCTTCCCTTGCACCATCAGTCAGTGTATTAACCATTGTGCTACAGTTCTAGATGCCCTACTAGGCACCTTATCAGACGCCTTATGGGCGCACGTTGCGTGGCACTCTACACAATGTTTTCTAACGCTCGTCAGGCTATGGCGCCAGGTAACGCACGTTATCGATAACGATGTACCGCCCATGTCCTTATTTGGGATTTCTGCCTGTACCGTGGATCCTAACGCGAATCACACTAACGCAGTTTAGTAAACATGCCCCTTAATCTTTTCCCCTAGAAGTCAGATTGTGAATTGGGTTTTACAAACATTGATCCCACTATCATCAGACCATTTGTTTGATTGAAGGTCAATAGCATTCAAAAGAAATCAGTACTGCTTTCTAGAAAGGTGAAAGGACAGGGCCTTGTAGAGTGATATCAGGCATTAGTCCCACAGATGAATGAGCTGCTAATAGAACAGGGAATGAAGGCTTGTAGGTATTTAAAGTCTTACGTTTTTTACCTTGCCTGAGTTTTGCTAGGGCTCTTCCTGTGGAATCTGCCTGCTTCCACTTACTTGCATTCAGCACTTGCCCCACCCCTCCCCTTCCCTTGCCTGGTCTTTGCTTGGAAGTTTCCTCTATGAGCACATGAGCTGCTGATACATTTTCTGATGGTTCCTGCTTGGATGAACACCTTCATTGCAAGCTTCAGCTAACTTTGTATGATCTGTTCAGGTATTTTCATGTGTCTGTTCAGAATCTGACTTGTTATTTATTTATTGTTCTGTATATATTTCTGTTTTGTCAGTGTGTGTCCTATCTTCAGTCTGTCCTTTACCCAGTTCTTGCCCTCTGCAGTGATGTGTCTTCCTTCTCAACACTTTATTACCCATACCCACCCCTGGCTTAACACTATTTCATATCTTTCCTCTGTTCATTGATACAAATATTCCAGTGTACCTGAAGCCACCAGGACTCCACCCCCCCCTCCCCCATCTCCTTGATTTGCATTTTCTTCTCTTACTACTCTCATATGGCTCCACAGCACTTTTTGTTCTTGAGGTTAACTCTCCCTAATCTTTTCCCTTCGTTCCCTCAGCTCCATGGCCCTACTTCTCATTACCCACTCCTTACTGTCCCCACCTCCCCTACCATTTTGTCTTCTACCTTATCATCTGCCCTTGAGCTTCACCTTTTTCTTCCTCTCATTCAGCCATCTCCAGTCTCAATGTGAGAACCTCACCATCGGTTCATTCATACCACCTCCTCTCTCCCCCATTCTCTCCTATTCTTTTCTCCTTCTCTCATCTGGAGATGTCAACCCCAAACCTGGGCCCCCTAGAGTTTTTTCAGACTCCCAGGGCAGGTCAATACATAAATTTTCTAATCTTTTTCGTATCCCTCCCCTCTCTCCCTCTTCTCTCCCTTTTTCAAGCGCATTGTGGAATGCACATTCTATCTCCAATAAACTTGCCTTCATTCATGTCCTCTTTATCTCTAATTCTCTACATCTCTTACTGAAACGTTGCTTTCCCCTGAAGATTCAGCTTCAGTTGCTGCTCTCTGTCACAGAGGGTACATATTTTCCCATACACCTCGGCCCATTGGCCGTGGAGGCGGTGTCGGGTTCCTACTCTCATTACTGCCAATTCCAGCCCCTCCTTCTGCTTCCATCTAATTCCTTTGCTTCCTGTGAACTCCATGCCATCTGCCTATTTTCTCCACTACCTCTTTGCTCCGGGTAGCTGTCATTTATCAACCCCACCCCACAACAAGTCCACCTCTACCTTTCTCACAGACTTTGAATCCTGGCTCTCCTCCTTTCTGGATGTATCTTCCCCTTCCCTTATTCTTGGGCATTTTAACATTCACATTGATGACCCTTCTGACCCTTCTGCCTTAAAGCTCCTTTCCCTAACCTCCTCATTCAACCTCCATTTGTGCTCTACTGCTCCTACTCACAAGCATGGCCAGTGCCTTGACATTGTCTTCTTCTCTAACTGCTCACCCTCAAACTTCTCCGTCTCAGTTCTGCCCTTATCTGACCATCACTTGCTAACCTTCACCCTTAACCATCCCCCATCTGGGTCTCACCCGATCTCCACCAGCATGTTTAGGAATCTTCACACTGTCGACCCTTCAGCTCTCTTCACTGCTGTCTTATCACCTCTTTCCTCCACTATGTCATCTGAGTCTGTTGATGGGCCAGTATCTTCCTATGACACTTTACTCTCCTCTGCTCTCGTTGCACTTGCTCTTCCCATTCTGCACCCTGTGAAGCGTACTGAACCTCAACCAAGGCTGTCTTCGACATCCCACTATCTACGTTCCTGTGCTGGCTCAGCTGAGCGCCTTTGACTTAAATCCCTTGCTGACTACCTACTGTACATTTCAAATTCATGCTAACCTCCTTCTAGTCAGCCATAGCACTTGCCAAGCAAAAGTACTATGTCCATCTGACGAACTGTCTTGCCTCTAACCCTCATCGTTTCTTTCCTACACTCAACTCACTCCTCAAGGTCCCTGCTCTCCCAATCCCTTCTTCACTGTCTGTCCAGACCTTGGCTGACTACTTCCTTGACAAAATCAAGACGATTAACCTTGAATTCTCTGCACCTCCACCTCATCTTAAGAACATAAGAATATAAGAAATGCTATACTGGATCAGACCAAGGTCCATCAAACCCAGTATCCAGTTTCCAGGAGTAGCCAATCCAGGTCACAAGTACCTGCCAGGTACCCAAATTCCACAACTTACACAATGCTCATCCTGGGGTAAGCAGTGGATTTCCCGGGTCCTCTTTAATAATGGTTTATGGACCTTTCCTCCAGGAACTTGTTTTATTCTCCGTTCCTTTCCTTATGATTCCTAGCATTCTATTAGCTTCTTGGCCACTGCTGCACACTGGGCGGAGGGTTTCAACATATTATCCACGATGATGCCTTAATCTTTTTCCTGGATGGTGGTTTCTAAGGTGGTACCTTGCATCGTGTAACCAAAGTTTGGGTTGTTCTTTCCTAGGTGCATAACTTTGCACTTATCCACATTAAATTTCATCTGCCATTTGGGCACCCAGTCTTCAGTTTATCAAGGTCCTCTTGCAATTTTTCACAATCCTTATGGGTTTTAACAACTTTGAATAATTTTGTGTCACCTGGAAATTTGATCACCTCACTCATTATTCCCATTTCCAGGTCATTTATGAATATGTTAAAAAGCAGCGGGCCCAGCACACATTCCTGGGGTACTCCACTACTTACTTTTATTCATTGAGAAAATTGGCCATTTAGCCCTACTCTCTGCCTTCTATCTTTTAACCAGTTTCTGATCCACAATACTACATTGTCTCCAATCCCATGACTTTTTAATTTCTCCAAGAGTCTCTCATGCGGGACCTTGTCACAGGCTTTCTGAAAATCCAGATACACTATATCAACCGGCTCACCTTTGTCTATCTGCTTTTTTTTTTATTTATGCAATTTTCAAATCTTTATACAAGAAAACAACTTGTTACAGAAATGGAAATATAAACCAAAAGGGAAAGAGACACCTCCAACCCAAATTACCCAATAAAATTAAATATAAGAGATATTCCACTAGTCCACCACAATTCTGGGGGAAGCCAGACAGAATCAAAGGAAAAAGTCTAGGGAAACAAGACACGTACTGGTGCAATAAACCCTACTATATGAGATCATGAATTTCAAATGGTTTCCTCAAGGATTCTCAGGAGGTAAACTAGCACTTTTACTAACAACAAACTGAGTTAAATGAGAGGGGTCAAAAATATAATTAACACTCTGGTATTTTATCAAACATTTACATGGGTAGTGCAAGAAAAAAAAACAGTTGCAGAACCTTGGGGCAGCAAGAAAATGGAGAGAAATGAAGACTTCAATGCCTTCAGACCACCCCACAATGTTTTCAGCGTAATTATTGCTGACTTCTGCACATGGCTTGCAACTCCTGGGTAACAGGCGCCAATTGCTGACCAATACCAGAGTGTTCCCTAGCAGAAAGTGCAAGCACACTCTTCTCACCGGGATCCATGGCCCCGTGACCTGCAGCAGGATCTACAGCAACTAACAAGGCTACCGCAGCACTCTCTCCTTCCCCGGGCATTCCAGCTGAGTCTCCCAAATTGTGGGCAGGATCGACCAACGATGTACCAACATCGGGGATAGAAGGCCTCGCTGGAGCTGACCTCACCTCCAGGCTCAAAGTGATGTCAGGCTCAGAAAGAAACGAGGAGCCTCTTTCCGCTCCCACCGTCCCCAATGAGCCTTTTTGCCCCAGAGTAACCACACTCTCACCAGTGGACCAGACAAAAACATCGAGCGGCCCCTTAACCACAGGTGCACTCTGCGATGCTTCCGAGACATTAGTTTTCCACTTACAGGGCATGATACAAACAGTTAATCAATAATTTAAAGCCAACAGGAGAGCTATCAAGAATGCGGTTAGCACGCATCCGCCATCTTGGCTCCCCTCATTTTAAGCAAATTTCCTGTCTACCTGTTTATTCACAACCTCAAAAAAATATAACAGATTAGTAAGACAAGACTTTCCTTGGATAAATCCATGTTGGCTTTCTCCCATTAAACCATGACTATAAACATGATCAGTAATTTTATTCCTTATAATAGTTTCTATCATTATGCCTGTTACTAATGTTGGACTCACAGGTCTGTAGTTTCCCGAATCACTTCTGAAACCCTTTTTAAATATTGGCGTTACATTGGCCATTCTCCACACTTAAAGTACTACAGTTGATTTTAATGATAGTTCACAGATTACTAATAGTAGGTCTGCAATCTCATATTTCAGTTCTGTCAATACCCTTTGATGTATACTATCCGGTCCAGGTGATTTGGTACTCTTCAGTTTATCAAATAGCTGTAATACATATTCCCAGTTTATTGATATTTCTTTCAATTCTTCTGATTCATCAACTTTATATACCATTTCAGGCACAGGTATATTCCCTACATCTTCTTCAGTAAAGACCGAAGCAAAGAATTCATTCAGTCTCTCCACTATGGCCTTGTCTTACTTAAGGCCCCTTTTACTCCCCTATCATCCAATAATCCAACTGATTGTCTCACAGGTTTTTTGCTACGAATGTACTTGAAAAAGTTTTTATTATGCATTTTTGCTTCCACAGCAAGCTTTTTTTCAAATTCTCTCTTTGCCTGCCTTATCAATGCCTTGCATCTAACTCAGTAATGCTTATGCTGTTTCTCATTGTTGTCATTTGGCTCCTTTTTCCATTTCCTGAAAGATGCTTTTTTGAATGCAATGGCCTCTCTGACCTCGCCTTTAAACCATGCTGGCAGTTTGTTGGCCTTGCTTCTACTTTTCTTAAAGCATGGAATACATCTATTCTGGGCTTCCAAGACACTATTTTTAAACAATACCCATACTTTATGCAAATCTTTAGCCTTTGCAGCAGCTCCTTTTAGTCTTTTGTTAACTATTTTCCTCATTTTATCATAGGGGTATGTTTACTAAACAGTCTTAATGTGCGCCCGGCGATAGTGTGCAGGCTGCCATAAAAGGAGTGGGTGTTTCAGTCTTAAAGTAGCAGAACGGGATTATCGCGCGATAACGCGCACTGCTGCGCACATTATCGGGCGAAGCGCCGCTAAGCGCGTTAACGCGCAGTAATCTTAAGTAGGCACCCAGACATGCACATATAGAAACAGAGGTGTAGCACAATGGTTAATACACTAACTGATGATACAGCAGTCATGAGTTTGATCCCCCAGCATGCATAAGGCTGGCTGAGACATCAGCTTTGACATGTAAGTATTGTTTTGTGAGGTATTTTAATTATTGCTGCCAGCAAACACACCCTCACGTGCCGTAACCTAAGGTGCCGCATAAGGCACCCTATAAGGCACTCCATAGGGCACATTATAAAGTGCACTGTCCACCATGGCACCCTATAATGTCCCCTATAGGGCACCCTATAAGGCGCTCCATAGGACACCTTATATGGACTGTAACCATAAGGTGCCTCAGAAGGCGCTTTATACGGCACCTTCTGAGGCACCTTATGGTTACAGTACTCTGAGGGTGTTTTTGCTGGCAGCACTAATGTACATTAAAAATAGACAATGCTTTGGAAAGCCCTATTAAATAACCCCACTGTGGGTTTGAACCCATGACCTCTGGCTCCACAGGCAGTGAAGTAACCAGTGGGCTACAGCTCCTAAGAGACCCCTGGCTGGCTGCAGAAGGACTGCATGTCACCACACAAACAGTCTGCTGTGATCACCAGGATAGGGTTAACCCACCCATACCCATGATGCACTGCACATGCAAATCAGCAGTCTACAGATGATCACAAGATGGGGTATGCACCCCCACAGCACCTCAGCCTGGTAGGGGGTACTGACCGTGTGTGTTACTGGCACAGAGTAGCTACAGACAGTCACATTGTGCGGGTACTGTGCTTACCCTGAGGGTGAGGTGGGGCACCCAGCACCAGGTCCACAGCCCTGCACCACCATGTTGCCACAGAAGCAGTGCATTCCCTGGGGATACCATGATTGTTTGTCTGGCAGGGCCTGTCTGTTGCAGTGCATGGCACCCACCTACACAGGGCTAGGCCACGGTCTGCTCTGGGCAGCTGCCACTGCCTCCTCCACCACCCGTACTCCTCTGCCACCCTGCTGACATGCCCGTCTGCTGGTGCTGCTGGTGGAGCCAAGTCTCAGGCCATCCATTGTGTGGGTAGGTAGCTGCCTATGGTGCAGGTTCTGGGGTAGGGGTGCCTGCATAGCTGTCCATGCTTCCCCCCAGCACTGCCTGCCAATGTTCTGTGCCCTTGGGGGTACTGCAGTGCCAGGTCCCACAGTACCTGCTGGGTACTATCCCCTGTGATACTGTGGGAAGCACACTCATGCCCATGCTGGGCCCTCATCAGTTGCTGTCTGGCTGCTCTACTGTTTCAGCATTCCTATGGGCTGGCTAGGCATCACCCTAGTCCACACTGTGGCCCAACTGCAGCACAGCATGTGCCGTCTGCAGCCCTCTGTGTCCCCTTTCCCAGCATCTGTCCAGTTGCCCATTCCGACATGCCCACTCTGCTGTTGTGGAACATGTGCATGCCATAGGAAACCCTGATCAGTGCTATTTCACTGTGGGATCATTCACCTTGTATGGGGATAGAGCATAGACCTTTCCAAAATTCATATCCTTTTTTTGGAGCTTTCTTGGGAGTGTTTTTTGATGTTTCCCATTCATATCACTATGTTGAAGCTTGGTTATGTTTTTGTTATATTTTGTTGGGGTCATTTTCAATGTTTATTTGCACTATTGTTCCGTGCACATGTATCACACATCACTTTTTGTAGGTTTCCCTGATTTTGCTGTACATTGCTGACAGAAATGGTTTCTCTTCCCTTTAAATCAGCTCTAACGCCAGGTTTTCACTGACGTTAGTTTTCAGCCTCGGATTTCACAGCGTTAGTGTGCCTGGAGCCTCTCCCCTCCCACTCTCCACCCATTGACCCCTACTCTCCGCCCCTGGGGAGCCTTCCTCCCCCCTCCGGGAGCCTTTCCCTGCCTTCAGCACTCGTTTGCGCCGCTGCACGCGTTATCGTGCGATAAGGTACCTGTGCGCCTTAAAAAGCCCCATTATCGCGCGATAAGGTACTTTATCGCGTGATAACGTCACAGAGCGCACATTAAGACAGTTTAGTAAACATACCCCATAGTCTCCCTTTTGAAAGTTAAATGAGAATACTGTGGATTTCCTTGCTGTCTTTCTTTCATTTATTAAATCAAATGCAATCTTGCTATGATCACTATTAACAAGTGGCCCCAACACCCTTATCTCTTGCACCAGATCCTGCATGCCATTAAAGACTAGATCCAAAATAGCTTCCCCTCTTGTTGGTTTATGAACCAGCTGCTCCAAGAAGCAATCATTTATTTCATCTAGAAACTTTATCTCCCTAGCATGTCCTGCTGTGACACTGACCCATTCTATACCCGGGTAATTGAAATCACCCATTATTACTGTAATGTAACATTTGTTAACTTCCCTGATTTCTTTCAGCATTTCATTATCCAACTGTTCATTCTGGCCAGGCGGTCAATAGTACATCCCCACTGCCATTGCCTTCCCCTTTTTACAAGGAATTTCAGTCCATAGAGATTCTACAGCACATTTTGTTTCCTGCAAAAAATTAATCCTATGTGAGTCAATGTCCTCTCTAACATAGAGTGCAACCCCTCCACCAATTTGATCTACTCTGTCATTGTGATATAGTTTGTACCCAGGTATCACAGTGTCCCATTGGTTGTCCTCCTTCTACCAGGTCTTTGAGATACCAATTATATGTAACCTCTCATTAACAGCTATATATTCTAACTCTCCCATCTTATTTTTTAGACTTCTAGCATTTGCATACAGACATTGTAGAGATTGTATTTCAATCATATTAACCTGGTTATCAGTTGATAGGGGTAATTTGGAATCTTTCAGTTCTATAATTAAGGGCATCTGGGTAACTTTTATCTTTATTGGAACCTCTCTGTTTGGATATCCTAATTTCCCTGTATTGCTAGTATCCTTCAATGATACATTCTTCCGAACCATGTGCTCTTGGGTGACTGTCAGCTTTCCCCTATTATCTAGTTTAACACTAGAAGCCCCAAAGTGCATCAATTGACGCAAATGCATCTTCAAAGTTGTATACCAGCGCCACTGCTAGAACCATGTCAGTCATGTTTTATGACTTTGTTAGCAAGGTCAAGATGTTCAAATATGTGCATTGAAAATTAATGACAGATGCACCACCTAGCGGGAAAATTAATTTATACCTAGAAGCCCCAAAGTACGTCAAATGACGCACTCAATTGTCTTGGATGCGTCAATTGACGTACTTTGGGGCTTCTAGGTATAAATTCATGTTCCCACTAGGTGGCGCATCTCAATCACTGTTTACAGTTTTACTCCGACATTACAAACAATAAACACATGATGACGTCATGTAATGACATCACATACTGCACGTATTTAACAAATAAGTAACTTCACATTAATTCACATCTGCATTTCATGCTAAACGCAGTCATCATGATAATGCATCAATTGACACACTTTGGGGTTTCTAGGTAAAATTCCTTTTGGGGCTTCTAGTGTTAAAAGCTGCTCTATCTCCTTTTTAAATGTTAATGCCAGCAGCCTGGCTCCATCCCAGTTAAGGTGAAGCCCATCCTTTCGTAAGAGCCCCTTCCTTCCCCAGAAAGTTGCCCAGTTGAACCATCGTCTCATCCATGCATTGAGACTCTGGAGCTCCGCCTGCCTTTTGGGCCCTGCGAGTGTCTCAGGAAGCATTTCGGAGAATTCTACCCTGGAAGTTCTGGATTTCAACTTCCTACCTAAATGTCTAAATTTGGCCTCCAGAACCTCCCTACCACATTTTCCTATGTCATTGGTACCAACATGTACCAAGACAGCAGGCTCCTCCCCAGTGCTTTCTAAAACCTTGTCTGTGTGCCATGCAGGCATGTTACCAGGTGATCCTCATATCCACCAGCCACCCAGATATATAAATGCCTAATGATTGAATCACCCACTATAATGGCCATCCTAAACTTTCCCTCATGGACACATGGCCCTGGAGAAACCTCCTTGGTGCAAGAGGTTGTTACATCTCCTGGTGGACAGGTCCTAGCTACAGGATCACTTCCTGTCTCACCAAGGTGATGCTCTCCTTTCACGAGACCTCTCTCCTCTATGGCAGCTGAGAGGCTGCCAGACAAGAGTTGGGCCTCCAATACTACGTCTCTGTAGTCTCGTCTATGTACCTCTCTGACTTTCTTAGGTCTTACAAGTCTGCTACTCTAGCCTCCAGAGATTGCACTCATTCCCTGAGAGCAAAGAGCTTCTTGCACCTAGTGCACACATAAGACCTCTCACCAACTTGGAGAAAATCATACATGTGACACTCAATACAAAAGACTGAATAAACCTCATCTCGCTGCTGGACTGTTTTCTGCATCTTAGTTTTAAAGGTTTGTTTAGTTATATAAGTTGTTTTAAGTTGCTAGGGATACTTGTACTAATACTATACCAAATAAGTTTGAGGGATTTTGTTCAACTCAAGATTAATTATTTTCAGGGCCTTAACTCATCTATTCCTGATGAGGATAATCAGCTGAACCTAGAAGGGAATGTGAATACCACACCCCCTTTAATAGGTGTAAGACCCTATAAAGCTAGGATTATGCCTGGGATGGGTGGGAGTCGGGGTGAAAGGAAGCAAATTAAGGGATATGTTTACTAAACCGTCTTAACGTGCGCCCGGCGATAGTGTGCAGGCTGCCATAAAAGGAGTGGGCGTTTCAGTCTTAAAGTAGCAAAACGGGATTATCGCGCGATAACGCGCGCTGCTGCGCACATTAACGGGGTGAGGTGGGGCACCCAGCACCAGGTCCACAGCACCTTTCATGGCTGAAATAGGCTATGCTGCAGGTCCCCATCAGTGCTAGTGTGTGTGATAGGCAGTTCCTGCAGACACATCTGTATTTCTCAATCATGTCTAGTCCTTATGGGCTATGATGCACCCAAAATAGTGCATATCCTGTGTTGGTACCATGGTCACATGCTGGTGGTGCTGGTGGTGCGCAGTCTCAGGCCATCCAGTGTGCGGGTAGGCAGCTGCCTTTGGTGCGGGTTCTGTGGTAGGGGTGCCTGCATAGCTGTCCACGCTTTCTCCCAGCACCGCCTGCCAATGTTCCGTGCCATTGGGGGTACCTGCTGGGTACTATCCCCTGTGACACCATGGGAAGAACACTCTTGCCAATGTTGGGCTCTCAGCAGTTGCTGTCTGGCTGCTCTACTGTTTCAGCATTCCTATGGGCCAGCTAGGCATTACACTAGTCCGCACTGTGGCCCAGCTGCACCACAGCATGTGCCGCCTGCAGCCCTCTGTGTCCCCTTTTCCAGCATCTGTCCAGTTGCCTATTCCGACATGCCCGCCCTGCTGTTGTGGAACATGTGCACACCATAGGAAACCTGTCCAATGGAGAGGAAAACCCTGCTCAGCGCAATTTCACTGTGGGCTCATTCACCTTGTATGGGGACGGAGCATAGACCCTTCCAAAATTCATATCTTTTTTTTGGAGCTTTCTTGGGAGTGTTTTTTGATGTTTCCCATTGATATCACTATTGTCCAGCTTGATGCCATGACTGTTCGCCAGAAAGGGCCTGTCTGTTGCAGTGCGATATGGTACTGTGCTCACCCTGAGGTACCTGTGCGCCTTAAAAACGCCATCATCGTGCGATAAGGTACCTTATCACGCGATAACATCACAGAGCGCACGTTAGGACAGTTTAGTAAACATACCCCAAAGATCCTGACAACTGGCAAAATGAATAAGTTCATCGTTGATGGAGAAGAAATTGAAATAGTTGACCACTTTAACCTACTTGGATCAACTATCAATAAAGAAGCAACAATCAGTCAAGAAATCTGATGACGCATTGCTCTTGGCAGAATGGCTATGAAGGACCTAGACAAGATTCTCAAGAGCAGAGATGTCTGTCTCCATACAAAGATTTGACTTGTTCAAGTTATGGCATTTTAAATAGCATCATATGGATGCGAAAGTTGGACAGTGAAAAATATAGACAGAAAGAAAATTGATGCCATTGAATTATGGTGCTGGCGACAAATACTGTGTCCAAAGAACAAACCAGTCAGTACTAGAGGAGATCAAACCTAAGCTTTCTTTAGAAGCTCAGATGACAAGACTTCGACTTTCATACTTTGGACACATCATGCGAAAAGAGAGATCATTAGAGAAAGACATAATGCTTGGCAAGGTAGAAGGCCAACGCAAAAGAGGAAGGCCAGCAATGAGATGGATCAATACAATAACAGCAGCTATGGGTGCGTCTGTCAACAATGAGCCGCCTGACTGAAGATCGAACACAATTTAGGACAACTATCCAGAGGGCCGGCATGAGTCGACACCGACTTGACAGCACTTAACAACAACAATATACTCTGATTTGATTTAAATTAAAGCGCTTTGCTGATACTAGACCCTGACTGAGTATTAAATTTAAACTAGAAACTCTCTGCTAGGTTTTAAATTTAACAAGAAAGCTCTCTGCTGGGTCTTAAACTGAAAGCTACCTGCTGAGTTTTTTGATGTAAACTAAAAGCTTTTTGCTGATACTAGGCCCTGACTGATTTAACAAATACACTGGATTCTAATTTGCACAGACTAATCAGCTTTAATCTAAAGAATTCCTTTTCCCCCAAGATTTAGAAAAATTCACAGAAGTAAATACTTATAATTGCAGATCTCTTGAGATTTCTCTCCAGAAGTAGCAGTCCCTTTTTGTAGTCCTTCTTCCCCTTCTTCAATCCAAAATCCCTCCCTCACCGTCTTCCTTTTCTGAAATCACTGAGGATGAAACAGCAAATCTTCTCTCCTCCTCTAACCTACCTGCTCCTCTGTCCCAACCCCTGCCGTCTACTAAACTCTATCTCTTCTGCCATTATCCCTTCCATCATATTGTTAACCTTTCGCTTTCCACTGCAACTGTTCCTGTGGCCTTCAAATATGCTGTGGTTACATCTCTCCTCAAAAAGCCTTCACTAGATCCTACCTGTCCTTCCAGTTATCGACCTATCTCTCTCCTCCCCTTTGCATCTAAACTACTTGAATGAGCAGTTCACCACTGCAATGTTATAAGAACATAATCAATGCCATACTGGGTCAGACCAAGGTCTATCAAGCCCAGTATCCTGTTTCCAACAGTGGCCAAGCCAGGTTACAAGTACTTGGCAGTTTCCCAAAAAGGCACACAGGTTCCACAATGCTTGTATTAGGGCAAGCAGTGGATTTTCCGGGTCCTCTTTATAATGGTTTATGGACCTTTCCTCTGGGAACTTGTCCAAACCTTTTTGAAACCCAGCTACACTAACAGCTTTTACTACATCCTAAAGTAACAGACTTTCTTTGCTCTCAAGACCTTCTGGACCCACAGCTATCTGGTTTTCGTTCTCTACATTCCACAGAAACAGCTCTTGTCAAAGTCTCCAGCGACTTGTTGCTTGTCAAATCCAAATACCTCTACTCAATTCTCATCCTTCTTGACCTTTCTGCTGCTTTTGACACTGTTGATCACCACCTTCTCATCGATACCCTGTCTTTGCTTGGATTTAGGGGCTACGTTCTGTCATGGTTTTCGTCTTATCTCTCCCATCGTACTTTTAGGGGTATGTTTACTAAACTGCGTTAGTGTGATTCGCGTTAGGAGCCACGTTAATGGAAGAAATGCCAAAAAAGGACATGGGCGGTACATCGTTAACAATAACGCGCGTTATAAGGCGCCACGCAGCAACAATCGTTACAGGGCGCGTTACTGCGCGTTAAGCTTAAGAAGGCGCACAGACACCCAAATACAGAAACAGAGCTGTAGCACAATGGTTACTACACAGACTGATGGTAGAAGGGTCATGGGTTTGGTTCCCCAGTGTGCCTAATGACTAAGGCTGGCTGAGGTGTCATGTGTAACCCTTTGAAGGCCTACTATAATATTTTAATCCACATTCTGCAGCTGGGTTAATGTTTGCATATGTCAGGAAAATTGTACCCGTCTTATTCAATATGATCCAATAGTGACGTTCCCTCTGCCATGGTCATGTATTATATACCATTTGATAGGAATATTTAGGCAGAAGTTTGGATCCCGAAAGTTTTGGGCTTGGCCTGGAAAGGGTTAAGTATTGGGCTGTGAGGAAGTTCAGTTGTACTTTAATAGTGCTGCCAGCAAACACACCCTCACAGTGGCGTAACCTAAGGTGCCACATAAGGCACCCTAGAAGGCACTCCATAGGGCACATTATAAAGTGCGCTGTCTGCCAAGGCACCCTATAATGTCCCCTATAGGACACCATATAAGGCACCTTATAAGGCGCTTTATAGGGCGCCTTGTGAGCCACCCTAAGGTGACAGTACCCTGAGGGTGTTTCTGCTGACAGCACTAATATACAATAAAAATAGACAATGCCTAAGACAGCCCTATCGATGAACCCCACTGTGGGTTTTGAATCCATGAACCTCTGGCTCCACAGGCAGTGAAGTAACCAGTGGGCTAGAGCTGCTAACAAACACCTGGCTGGCTACAGGAGGACTGCACGGCACCACACCCACATTCTGCTGTGGTTACCAGGATAGGGTCAACCCATCCGTACCCAGGATGCACAGCACATGTAAATCAGCAGTCTACAGATGATCACAAGATGGGGTATGCACCCCACAGCACCTCAGCCTGGTAGGGGGTGCCGACGGTGTGTGTTAGTGGCACAGAGTAGCTACAGACCGTCACAGTGTGCGGGTCCTGTGCTCACCCTGAGGGAGAGGTATGGTGCCCAGCACCATTCTCACAGCACCTGGCTTTGCTGAGTTAGACTATGCTGTAGGTCCCCATCAGTGCCAATGTGTGATAGGTAGTCCTTGTAAACACCCCTAGGATATGCCTGTGTTCATCTGTATGTCACATCTAGCCCTTGTGGGCTATGATGCACCCAGAAAAGTGCATACCCTGTGTGGGTGCCATGGTCACATGATGTAAGTGAATGGGGGTGTTGGGACCCAGAGGGAGATTACATACCACCACCCAACGCACCCTCTGGGGCTCAGGGTGGGGGACAGGACCTCCCGCCAACAGATTCACTTTATACCCCCCTGCAATGGTGGCAGTAGAGAGGACCATCACCCCAGTCCTGCTATGGATCAAACACCCTAAAGGGCAGGCAATGCAGAGCTGTATACATCCATAAAGCAATAGCAGACAGAAGGCCTGGAAATGCACAGCTGCGCTTGGCAGCTGCCACTGCCCCCTCCACCACCAGTATCCCTCAGCCACCATGCTGACATGCCCTTCTGCTGGTGGAGCTGGTGGTGCGCAGTCTCAGGCCATCCAGTGTGCAGGTAGGCGGCTGCCTATGGTGCGGGTTCTGGGGTAGGGGTGCCTGCATAGACATCCACGCTCCCCCCCAGCCCCGCCTGCCAATGTTCCGTGCCCTTGGGGGTAGCTGTTGGGTACTATCCCCTGTGACACTTTGGGAAACACACTCGTGCCCATCTTGGGCCTTCAGCAGTTGCTGTCTGGCTGCTCCACTGTTTCAGCATTCGTATGGGCCACCTAGGCATCACCCTAGTCCGCACTGTGGCCCAGCTCCACCACAGCATGTGCCGCCTGCGGCCCTCTGTATCCCCTTCTCCGGCATCTGTCCAGTTGCCGTTCCGACATGCCCGCCCTGATGTTGCGGGACATGTGCACGCCATAGGAACCCTGTCCGATGGTGGGGAAAACCCTGAGCAGCGCTATTTCACTGTGGGCTCATTCACCTTGTATGGGGATGGAGTATAGACCCTTCCACGATTTATATCTGTTCTATGGAGCTTACTCGGGGGGGGAGGGGTTGATGTTTCTCATTGATACCACTATTGGCCAACTTGGTTATTGTTTTTTTCCAGTTTGTTGGGGTCATTTTCAGTGTTTCTGTGCCCTTTTGTTCTGTGCACATGTATCACACTTATCACTTTTTTTTTGTTTCCCTGCCTGGGCTGTACATTGCTGACACTGAACTGGTTTCTCTCCCCTGTAATGTGCATTTAACGGCAGGTTTTCATTCGCGTTGGAATTCAGCTCTGAAAATCAGCGCGTTAGTGTGAAGGGAGCCTCTCCCCGCCCACTCTCCGCCCACTTACCCCTTCTCTCCACCCTCTCTCCACCTTCTGCGGTGTTTTACCGCGCCGCGGGGCATTACGATCGTTAGCGCATCATAACGCGCGTTATGTAACATTAACGATCGTTAGCACATCATAACGCGCGTTATGTAACATTAACGATCGTTAGCACATCATAACGCGCGTTATGATGCGCTAACGATCGTTAACGTTACATAACGCGCGTTATGTACGATTACCGCAGTTTAGTAAACATACCCCTATGTGTATGTTCTGGTGGATCCTCCTACCTCCATCCCGCCTTCAGTTGGTGTACCTTAGGGCTCTATCTTGTAACCTTTCCTTTTCTGTCTCTACATTTGGTTTCTTCTTGTACTTATTTCCTCTCATGGTTTTCAGTATCATCTTTATGCTGATGTCTCTCAGATTTACCTTTCTGTGCCTGAAATCTTTCCAGGACTATAGGCTCGAATCTCTGCCTCCTTATCCGACATTGCTGCCTGGATGTCTCACCGCTGTCTGAACTGAAACTGAACATGGCCAAAACTGAGCTCCTTATCTTTCTCCCTAAACCCACCTCCTCCCTTCTTCCCTTCTTTATTTCTGTGGATAACACTACACTCCTCCCTGTTTCCTCAGCTCGCAACCTTGGGGTCATCTTTGACTCTACTCTCTCTTTTTATGCACACATCCCTCTGCTTCGTTCTCTATAACATTGGCAAAATGTGTCCCTTTCTTTCTACACATACTACTAAGACACTTAACCACTCTTTAGTCACTTCCCATCTAGACTATTGCTACCTCCTCCTTGCTGGTCTCCCTCAGAATCATCTCCCTCTCCTTCAATCTGTTCAAAACTCAGCTGTGTGGCTAATCTTCTGCCAACCTCTACATGCCCATATAACTCCTCTTCTCAAGTCACTTCACTGGCTCCCTATCCATTTCCATATCTAGTTCAAACTTCTCCTACTGACCTATAAGTGCACTCAGTCTGCTGCTCCTCACTACCTTTTCTCTCTTATCTCTCCCCACACCCCTCCTCAGGAACTCCGCTCTTCTGCACGATCCCTTCTATCTGTGCCCTTCTCTTCTACTGCCAACTCCAGACTTCGATCCTTCCACCTTGCTGCTCCTTATGCCTAGAACAAGCTACCAAGGTCTGTGCATCAGAATTCATCTCTGGCCCTTTTCAAACCAGGTTGAAAACTCACCCTTTCGAGTTTGCTTTTGGATGTGTTTCCTTGCCCCTCCCCTAGATGTGTCCTTGTCCTCAGCTATTGTTGTCTGTCTTGACTGGATTGTAATCTCTGATGAGCAGGGACCGTCTTTCACATGTATCTGTGCAGCACTGTGTATGCCTTGTAGTGCTATACAAATGACAAGTAGTAGTAGTAATTAGCTCAGTGTGGCAGCAGCTATAATAGGGCAGCAGAAGACATCTACTAACCAGGACCAGAAGAAGAGGCTGGTTTCATGGAAGGCTGTGGGTGTTATTTCAATAACTACCATTAGCAGATGAGGAAGTTAAGTGTAAGTACGTAACTAAGCACATTTGTGTATTTACAGACAGGCCCCCCAGCAGCTCACAAGTAATGACAATAAAGCCAGGTGGCCTTCCATTAGTCTTTTTGCCAGTGAGGAGACAAAAGTGGAGCGCTTGTGTTCAGGTGGAGCTATAGCCTTCATTCCAAAATTAAATGGTAGACGAGCCACAGAAACCTAGAGTGGTGGGTAGAGGTGGAGGTGGGGGATGGGGGTGGCCTCTCCAGTAGTAATAGATGGAAAGAGTTTAGAATGGTTTTTCATGCAAAAATGTCCTGGCTGGTCTCAAAGCTGAGGTTCTCTGCTCATTCCCTACATGGTCTCTCTCTTCAGTGAATTCTTTCTCTAGCCAATCAGTTTGGTTTGTTTATTTATTTATTCACCTTATAAATTGCTAAGTTCAAAAAGTTTCAAAGCCATTTATAACAATACAAGACAAGTTGAAAAGAGTGAGCTTATAGTGTGACAAAACAGTGCATTTCCCCTTCATTCATTTGCAAACTTATTCATGTCTAGGGGAGGGAGAGTCCGAAGAGGAATGATAAAGTGTACCTGGGGCGGATGGACAGGGCTGTGGTGCATGGGTGTGTAGAGTATGGGGGTGGGGTTCGGGGCTGGGGTGCCTGTGTGTGTGTGTGTGTGTGATGCGTGGGCAGGGTGTGAGTGTTGTTTGGAGGTGGAGCACCTTTGTGTATATTCTGAAGGGTGGGGGGGGGGTGCTTTTTGGCATATACGCATTGTGACCTTTTGTCCTCATGCATTCATCTCTTCAACCTCCCACCCCTTGCACTCTTCCCTCCATTCTTCCAACCCCTCTGCTGCTACCCTTATTCTCTGTTTCCCTTCCCATACTCTCTCCCTACCTCCTTTCCCTCTTACCCCCTGCCTTTCATTCCCTCGCCCGTTCTTCCATTACCAAGCCCACTTCCCCTTTAACTTTCTCCTACCTTCTCTGCATCTCCCTCTCCCCTGCATCTAATCTAGGGTTGGCAACTTTTTGAAAGAGAAAATCCCGTCACCTGTGGGAAGCCATGCTCTGCCCGTGCCCACCCCTGCCTTGCCCCAAAAATAATTGCAGAGGGGGTAATGTGCAAGTTGAATAAGCCAGATTGCTACACTTTCTTAAACAGAAAGTCCATACTAACAGACTACCCAGCATTGGTGAGACACACACACACACAAAATACAGATAGGACTTCATCAATAAGTGAGCACAGAATGAACAGAGAAATATATAGACAAAAATTAAACTAAAACCTCAGAAAGCCAGACGCTGCATGTGGTGCAGCACAAGAGAACTAGAAATGCATTTCCCCCTGTATTGTACAGAATAAAAGACAGCAGGTGTCAGGATTGGCATTAGGAGGGATGCAACCTGGCAATTGCCCTGGACAGAAAAAGGCACAGCTTGCTAATGGGCTTTGGGGTCCCCCCTCAAAGTTTGTCCTGGACTACACCCCAGCCCTGTCCAGCACTAGTCCTGACTCCTGGCAGATGCAATTTCCAAACACCAACATTTTCCAATCATAAAATAGAAAATAAAATTCTTTTTCTACCTTTGTTGTCGGTTATTTTATGTTTCTAACTGTGTTGGTCCCAGTCTCTGTTTTTTGTTTTCCTCTGTCTTCTCTTAGCTCACAGTTCATGGTCTCCTCTCCATTTGCCATTTCTTCTCTCTCCTCCTGCCTTCACTTCATCCTTTATATCATTTTTTAATATTTATCCCTTCCTTTCGGTTTTCTTCCATTTATTTTTCTGCTTCCCTATCCAGATTTCACTCCTTCTCCTTACTAACAACTTCTCCACTCTTTTCCTCACTCCAGTCCTCCTAGCTCTCTCTTTCCTTCCCCAGTTTCTTATTTCCTAGTCTTTCACTAACACTCCCCCATTCTCCCCCATGTACAGTAGCTCTCCTCTCTACGTCCTGTTTCCCCTCCTCCATCCAGTATTTTCCTATCCTTCCCTCTATGCCCCCATATTCCCTCTGTGTCTCTATTCCCCATGTTCATCTCTCCTCTTGTCCCTGTTCCTATCCCCCTCCCACACTCCACATCTCAACTCTGTAGCCCTACTTCCCAGGCCTGCAGTGTGTCCCTAATCCCCCCCCCCCCCACCCCCAATGTCCAGCAGAAGAAAAAGCAAGAGCACTGCGCAGGGCCTGCATTTAGTCCACATACGTCATGAGATAGTTCTGCTTGTCCCATTCTGCTCTAAGATCAGATGGGATGTGACATTGCAGAGACGTGTCAGTGCGTGCATGATCTACCCATAGGCCCCACGCTGTGCTCTTGCGTCAAGTTACAGACCTGAGCAGCCCAATACAGGGTTTTGTAGTGGCAATGGGGGCATTTAGGTAGAATAGAGTGGCCACTGGGAACGGGAGCAATGGGCAGAAAACCCGGCCTTTATTTACCGGTTTTACTATCCAGTCGGGCACTGTCCTCCCATTTGTGAAAAACAGCTGAGCCGACTTAAAACTGGTTAGTTGGCAACCCTATCTCTCTCTCATTCCCTCCTTCTGTGTCCACCATTTCTCCTCTCTCATTATCCCTCCCCCATAATTGAACACAATGTTCATCTCTACTCCTCATCTCCCTCCCCATTGTCCCCTATCTCTGCCCTGTGTCCAGAATCTCCCCTCCACCATCCTTTATCCTCTATCTCTGCTCCATCCAGCATCTGCTCTCCAGCCCCCTATGCCCTCCACCCCAAGTCCAACATCTGCTCTCTCTCCTCATGCCATGTTCACCATCTGTCCTCCATCTTTTTCACCCTGTGGCCACCATCTGCACTCTGCCCCCACCCAGCGGCCACCATTTGCCTTCTGCCCTCTATCCCCCACTCCGTGTCCAGCACTTGCTGTCCATCACCCCATTCTCCCCCATGCCCATTATTTGCTCTCCATCCCCCTATGCCCCCATCCAGTGTCCAGCCTCATCTTGCCCCCCTCCTACAGCTTCCACACAATGCCTGTCTCTCTCCTTGCCTCCTGCATCTACCTCACTGCCCCCTCTGCAGCTACCACCCAATCTCTCTCTCTCCTTGCCCCACCCCCTTGATTTCTCTCTCTCCCTCCTTCTTGCTTTTGCCTCCCCAAGCCATCACTGATCAGTTTTCAGTGGAGAGGAACTTCAAACAGCATGGAGCTTTGAAGCTCATATGTGTGTTGCACATCGGACATTCAGCACATGCATGAGCCGCAAAACCCCGTATGAGCCCCTTTCTCCCACCGCAAACCCTCAGTATCTGCCAGCATCAGTCCCCTTCTCCCATCTCCTGTGTCATCCCCAAGCATAAGACCCTTCTAGCATGCTTCCCTCCTTCTCCCAACCTACCATCTGCCAGTACCAATTTTATTTCTTTCCCCTTCTAAACCAGTATATCCCCGCTGTCTCCTTATTTCCCCCTCCCCCCGTGTACAGCACATCCCTCTACCTTTCTATGATCTAGCATCTCCCCATTTTTTGCCAAGCCTTACTCCTTCCCCATATGCATTACTGCAACTCCATTTATCAAGGCCTTCCACACACACTCTACTCCCTCTCCAAACAGCCCTACACATTGCAGCACGTACCCTTATGGGAACTTCAAAATGCAACTACATCACACCTACGCTGAAATTGCTGCACTGGATCCCACTACTCAGTCGGATCAAGTACAAGATGCTCTTATTAATACACAAAGTCCTGAACAGCAACCCCACATCACACCTATGATCACTGCTCCAAACCCCCCAACACAACCATGCATGATGACAATCCACCAAGAACACATTAATCATCCCTCATGCAAAAACAAAATTATCCCAAGTATGTGCATGATCCTTCAAACTGTATGCACTGTCAGCATGGGAGTGCCCCAGACTCACTACGAGCAATCACACCTGAAAACTCACCTGTTTATAGAACACTTTGGTCCACCTACCTAACCTCAGCAACAAAGCAAACTCCTAACCTGCCTAAACTTTGCTGTACAAAACAACCGGTACCTAAATTCCCCAGCATGTCATCAGGGGCGGCCCAAGGGGGGTGCGGGGCCATGTGCGGAGACTCGGTGCGGGGCCTCATTTGCATAAGGAGCCTCATTTGCATAAATATTTGCATAATGTTACCATACACTAACTTTTAGTAAACATGCCTCTTAATGAGTGTATGAATAAAGAAAGACTAAAAGACTTCTACATTACTATAATCCAGTGCCAACCGCCAGACACATTAGGAACTACTACAAACACTGCCCATTTATAACCCATAGCAAACCCGCCGTATCCTGACAGCACTACCAGGACTCATAAAGCACCATACCCTAACTATCAAAAGGAAACGCTGCAAATATTAAACCAATACATTTCAGAGAACAACAATACATGACCTACTGGGGAAAGAGAACAAGTGGCAATGTCAAATAGGAATTACATAAACAGAATACCTCAGCTCAGTTACACATGCAGAACATAGACCATCACCAAACAAGGAATCACAATTTAGAAACAGGAAGACAATAATTAAACTGGGAATCCCAAAAGCCAAACTTGGAATGTACAACACTGTAGAAATAAAACTATACATTAATTTGCTCTTGTACTAAACAAAGCGCAGACGTTAATGATGCACATTTCCCAGAGCTGACATATTCCAATTAATAAATTCAAAATAAAGAGATATTTTTCTACCTTTTGTGCATTTTTTTTCAGCTGCAATTGCTCCAGCCACTTTCTTCTGGTTTCTTCGTGTCTTCCGCTAACTCTTCATCGTCTGCTGTCCATTTGTCTTTTCTTCTCTCTTCTAGTTTTTTTCCATTCTCTCTCTACATCTGCTTTAACATACTAATCTTTCTCCTTTTGCTCTTTCCTCATTCCTATTTCATCCACTCAAATTTTACCCCTCCATCCTCAATCCCCACTTACTCTCCCAATATCCGGACAATTGTAGATTTGTCTTCCCTCCCACACAAAATATTTTTCCCTCTCCATTTCACTCTCCCAGCTCCATCCCATTCTAATCCTCCCCCAACATCAGCTCCATTCTAGTTCCAGTCCCACCCAGCATCCGCTCCCTTCTAGTCCCCGCATCAGCCCATTTCCAGTCCTAGCTCCCCCATCTATTTGCAGTCCCATCCGAGTCCCTCCATCAGCTCATTTCCAATCCCAGCCCCCCATGAGCCCATTTCTAGTCCTTTCCTAGCCACACCATCAGCCCATGTCAAATCCTAGCTCCCCTCCACTCAGCCCATTTCCAATCCAAGCCCCCCATGAGCCTACTTCCAGTTCTAGCCCCTTCATGAGTCCATTTCAATCCAAACCCCCACCACAGCCCATTTCCAATCTTAGTACCCCCCCCAACAGCCAATTTCCAGTCCTATTCTAGCCCCTCCATCAGCCCATTTCCTGTCCTAGCCCCCCCACTCACCCATTTCCAGTCCTAGCTCCCTCCCCCTCACAACCCATTTCCATTCCAAGCCCCCATCCCCATCAGCTATTTGCAGTTCAAGCCCTCCTTCCACTCAGCCCATTTCCAGTCCTAGCCTCCTCATAGCCCATTACTAGTCCTAACCCCCCATCAGCCCATTACGTCCTAACCCCCCATCACCCTATTTCCAGTCCTAGCCCCTCCATCAGCCTATTTCCAGTCTTAGCCCCCCATAGCCAATTACCAGTCCTACCCCCCCATCAGCCCATTTCCAGTCTTAGCCCCCCCATAGCCCATTACCAGTCCTAACCCCCCCATCACCCTATTTCCAGTCCTAGCCCCCCCATCAGCCTATTTCCAGTCTTAGCCCCCCCATAGCCAATTACCAGTCCTACCCCCCCATCAGCCAATTTCCAGTCTTAGCCCCCCCCATAGCCCATTACCAGTCCTAACCCCCCCCATCACCCTATTTCCAGTCCTAGCCCCCCATCAGCCTATTTCCAGTCTTAGCCCCCCCCATAGCCAATTACCAGTCCTTCCCCCCCATCAGCCCATTTCCAGTCTTAGCCCCCCCATAGCCCATTTCCAGTCCTAACCCCCCATCACCCTATTTCCAGTCCTAGCCCCCCCATCAGCCTATTTCCAGTCTTAGCCCCCCATAGCCAATTACCAGTCCTACCCCCCCCATCAGCCCATTTCCAGTCTTAGCCCCCCCATAGCCCATTACCTGTCCTAACCCCCCATCAGCCCATTTCCTGTCCTAACCCCCCCCCCACCACCACCACCACCACCACCAGCCCACTTCCAGCCTTAGCCCCTTCCCCATAGCCCATTACCAGTCCTAACCCCCCCTCCGCCCACTTAGCCCCCCCCCATAGCCCATTACCAGTCCTAACCCCCCCCCATCAGCCCACTTCCAGTCTTAGCCTCCCCCTCCATGGCCCATTACCAGTCCTAACCCCCCCCCCCCTGTCCCATTACCAGTCCTAACCACACCCCCCAACAGCCCACTTCCAGTCTTCGCCTCCCCCCCCCTGTCCCATTACCAGTCCTAACCACCCCTCCCCCATGGCCCATTACCAGTCCTAACCACCCCCCCATCAGCCCACTTCCAGTTTAGCCTCCCCCCTCCCATAGCCCATTACGTCCTAAACCCCCTTCAGCCCCGGCGGGATTAACAGAGCCGCGAGAAAAGAAACTCTCGCGGCTCTGAAAGAAGCCCGCATTTTGGGACTTGAAGAAAGCTGATGATGCAGGGAGGCTCTGCCGGGCGGGGGGGGCCCCGCGGCAGAGCTCTTGATGCTGCCGCGGCAGAAGCAGCCGGTTTGTTGGGTTTTTTTTAAACTTGGGATGCTGAAGAATGTTTTTTGCGCGGGGCCCCCTGAAACGCGGGGCCCTGTGCAAAAAACATTCTTGCTCAATGGACGGGCCGGCCCTGCATGTCATTAACAAACAACAACAAGAAACTGTATATAAGTTTTAATCTGTTACTTGTACATAAATTCAACTTGTTAGCTGTTGTCACCAGTAACCTCCCCAGAGCCAAGGCATGTAGGGTAGGTCAGCCTGGGATATCCTAACTTAGGAAGCAGGGCAGTACACTTGATCATGCACTGCCTTCTGGGAGTTGTATTTCCTCGTACTCACTAAACCAGGAATAATTGTAGTCGAGTGGTTTTAGGCAAAACAATGACAAGGTTTTATTTCCCCTTCTGGGCGGATTAATTGTAAATGAAACTTAGGACAAAATTGGCCATACTTCTGGCATAAAGAAAACATCTCAGGAACTCATAATACAAAACAGCTTCTTTGGCTTTCAGCTTCAAACACACAGTGCTCAGAACAAACTTAAAGGTAACAGTCCCTTTTCATACAAAGGCAACACTTTGCTTCTTCCACTGCTGTTCAAACAGCCTTGTTAATAGCTAGCTCAGCAAAGTGATACGGCGTGATCAGCTAGTGATAGCGTGCAGTCCATTTGCTCATCTGATATCTCTTCGGTAACAGACCCTGTCTGCATTTCCTCAACATCACTCTCAGCTGGGTAAGTTTGTGCACAGTTATACGGTGTTTTAAAATACAGTCCCTCTCTATTTCCCCGAGGCCTCTCTTCACAGCACTCTTTAGAGCAGAGTTGAGCATTACCGTATATATGGGATTTAGCATATGGAGAGTCCAGCAAATCTTGGCAATCACAAGGAAAACTTTTAAACCTAGTTTCCTCTCTATACGGTTTATACAGCCTACCTTTTGGCTTTTTCAAGGAAGGACTTCTTAGCACGGCTGGGTCAGCAAGGATTCCAAACACTGGCTGTGTTTTCCTGCCTTTTAGCTTCTCCTTTTCCTCAGACATACAAATATCATCTGGCCAGCACCTCTCTCTCTCAGGAGTTTCTGAGTGCTCCCAAACCAGCCTCCCAGGCAGTCTCTCCCTCCAGCTGCCTTCCCGATAGGGCTCCCGTCGTGGGCTGCTCCCACCTGGCTTTTGGGCACGGGCTCTGTGAATCTTTGTTGCTTTGGCTTCCTGAGCTGAGTCTCCCGTTTCTCTCTCAGCTGCTGCTGCTTTCTCCCAGGTGCTTGTTCCTGTCCTCGTCTCTCTTGCCTTTCTTACTTATCCACCACCTCCTCCTCTCCTTCCGAATCTGAAGCTATCACTCAATTCTAGTGAGTACTTTTTATATCCCTGCTTCTGAGGGCTTAACTGCGCCCCTCCCCCAACCAGGTGTTTCTCCTTAATCCCTGAGCTCGGGGCTACGTTGCAGCTTGGGCGTGTTTGCTCCCCTCGTGACTCACTCTGTTTATGTTTCCCTTGGCAACCCTGGGCCATGTGCTCTGCCTGCCTGTCAGTTTCTGAAGCAAACTCTTCTGCTTCAGCCAGTTCCATAGCCTCGGAAGGATCTTCTACATGACACTGTACATGTTCAATATAATTTCTTATCAGTTGTTCTATATAAACCTCTTTGACCATGGCGAAAGGCGGTATATAAACCATAATAAAGAAATAAAGAAATAATCTCTCTCTACTCCCCATCCAGCATCTCGTTCTCTCTTCCCTACTTCCCCCCAACTGATACAGAATCTACAGAGCTGTGGCTGCAATAGAAATAATTTTCAAAAACTCCAAACTCTGTTTCTGTGTTTCTCCTCTGATCCAGCTGCGACTCCTGCATCTTACATAGCCACAGCTGCAATAGCAATAATAATTTTTAAAAATCCAAAACAGGTGCACAACCACTGCGGAGCCTTAGAACCTGCTGGTGCATCTCAATCCCTCTAGCGTAATTTCCTTTTGGGGGCGGGACACAGCAGCAGACTGGAAGGCTCTGCAGCAGCTGCGCACCTGTTTTGGATTTTCTAAAATTATTAGTACTGTTGCAGCTGTGGTTCTGGAAGATGGAAGAGCTGTGGCTGCATCAGCGGAGAGGGTAAGGCTGTGGGGGCACAAGGAGAGAGAGATGAAAAGCTGTTTTTTGCTCTGTCTGTGGGACCGGGGGCTGCCAGAGCAAAAAAACGGCTTTTCAACTGCCAGTTTTAGCTATCTGCCGGCAACTGGCCTGGCTATATAAAAACCAGCCGGTTGGCAACCCTAATCTAATCTTTCCTGGTTTGTAGAGAGGCCCAGTGCTATTCAGCATTCTTTCCTCCTCTACTAGAAGGAGATGGGGTCCTGGGGACAGACAGCAGCAATCTTTACAGCGATCAAGATCTTGCTTTCCTCTTCTGCCTACGGGAGATGGGGGACCCTGTAGGCAGCAATCTTCTCCACAATCATGGCCTCTTCACTCTTTGCTGCCTGCCTGTCTTAATCTAAACCGATAAGGTTCTTTGTGCTTACCCTATGCAGACTGTCAGACAAAACAAACACAAAAACATACATCATTCAATTAAAATTAATCATAAGCAATCAATAAAAGCCAAGATTTACAAAGTTTACAAAAAGAAGACAATGTATCACTCAATATATTTATCAGAGGAAAGTGATTCCATGCAGTGGGGCCTACATAAGAAAATGCCCACTGTTTGTAAGTCTTGTGATAGTGGGTATAGCTACATTAGGTGGTTCAGCTAGGCAGAGCATAAGTTTCTGCTATGAATATACTGTGTCACTAAATCTACACAATAAGAAGAAACCCGGCCTTGAACGATTTTATAAACCCAATTAAGGGTTTTAAATTCCAGATTCTGATGAATGGGAACCAATGGAAGATTTTTAAAAGAGGCCGAATATGGTGAGCAGCCCTTGTTTTGGACTCTTTAATTGCACTAGTTGGCAAGCCAGAAGGCCAAAATAAAGCATGTTAGAATAGTCTAATCTTGAAATTACTGATGCATAGACAACCTTGGCCAAATCTATGGGATCCAACAAATAAGAACACAAATCTTGAATGTTCCATAATTGTGAAAAACATATTTTCACAACAGATCCTACTTGCTTCTGTAAGTCAAGTCCTTAGTACTCTAATTTCAGGGCTTGGTTGCAATACTACTTCCCTAGTTTAATAACAGGGCAAGGGAAAGACATAGCTATTAGATCCAAAGCATTTCAACTTTTGCCAGTTTTGCTCGGGAGCAATTTCTCCAAATGGGTTAGTTTTGCGCATCACAATCCAACAAAACACCCTTAGTCAGGGGCGGCACTATAATGAGGGAAACTGAGGCGGCTGCCTCAGGCGGCAAAGTTTTGAGGGTGGCAAAAAATGTCCCCAAAACAGCCGCCTCACTTCGCCTTCAAAAGTTTAAAAAAATCCCAAAAAAAGAAGTGCACAAGTTGCTGCCGAGTCTGCTTCTCAGCAGCGGCAAACTCACCCTCCTTTTCCAGGCAGCCATGGCTCCCTGCCTCTTAGAGAACCGCGGCTGTGCTGTGACTGCAGTTTTAAATAGAAACGAAACCAGTGTGGAGCCTTCTCGCCTCTGTGAAGGACCCTGTGCAGCTTTGTCCCGCCCCCCCAAAGGAAATTACATGTAACTTCCTTTGGGGGCGGGACAAAGCTGCATGGGGTCTTTCACAGATGCGGGAAGGCTCCGCACCGGTTTCATTTTTGTTTAAAATTGCAGTCATAGCACAGCCACAGTTCTCTACGAGGCAGGGAGCCGCGGCTGCCTGGAAAAGGAGGGTGAGTTTGCCGCTGCCAGCCATAAAAAAAAACAACAACAAAAAAAAAAAACCTGAGGAGAGGAGCCGCTGCCACTGCAGCAGCAGCAGGAAGTGCCCCGCGGCTGCCCTGGCAGAGCCCTCCTGTCTCCCTCAGTGCGGCTTTACAGAGTCATGAAGGGAGATGGGAAACTCTCCCTTCATGGCCCTGTAAGCCACGCTGAGGGAGACAAGAGGGCTCTGCCGAGGTGGCCCCAGGGCACTTCCTGCTGCCGCTGCGGCAATAGCTTCAACAGCCAAGTTCTTTTTTTTTTATTTCCCGGGGGAAGGGGTATGACTTGTAATGGGCTGATGGGGGGTTAGGATTGCTAATGGACTATGGGGGTTCTAGGACTGGAAATGGGCTAATGGGGGGGGTTAGGACTGGAGGTGGGCTGATGGGGGGGTTTAGAACTGGTAATGGGTTATGGGGTGTTTAGGACTGGTAATGGGTTATGGGGGGGCTAGGACTGGAAATGGGCTGTTGGGTGGTTATGACTGGCAAGGGGCTATGGGGAGCTAGGACTGGAAATGGGCTGATGGGGGGTTAGGACTGGTAATGGGCTATGGGGGGGCTAGGACTGGAAATGGGCTGATGGGGGCTAGGACTGGAAGTGGGCTGATGGGGGGTGTTTAGGACTGTTAATGGGCTATAGGGGGCTAGGACTGGAAGTGAGCTGATGGGGAGGATAGGACTGGAAATGGGCTGGGACTCGAAATGGGCTAATGGGGGAGGGGAGGGGAGTGCTGCTGGCCCTGGAAGAAAACTAGGGGCTAGGGCTACAAATGAGCTGATGCAGGAGGATGGTAGAATGGGACTGGAAGGGAGCAGATAATGGGAGGGTCTTCCAGGGGAAGGAGGGGGCATGAAAGGAGCTGACGCGGGGGAAGGAGGGGGCTGGAAAGGAGCTGACACCTGGGATGTGCTGAAGGGGGACTGGAAGGGAGCTGACACTTGGGGATGGTAGTGGTAGGTGGTTGGGTAATGGGGAGAAGGCTGGAAGGGAGCTGACATGCAAATGGCACTGGAAGGGGGATGGACAGAGGGTAGGGTGACTGGAAGGGAGCTGACCTGGAGGGTGGCACTGAGAGTGGTCATGAGCTAATATCTGGGATGGTATTTGGACTAGAAGGGGCTGGACAGTGGGGAAGGAGGGGGACTGGAAGGGAATGAACACCAGTTGTAGTCATGGGAATGCAAGGCAGTTGACATTGGAAGGTACTGGGAGGGAAGGACTGGAAAGGGGACTGGTACTGGGGAAGGTTACTGGAATTGGAAATGGGCTGATGGAAGGAAGTGAAGAAAACAAAAGAAGAGATAAGAAATGGCAGATGGACCATAGACCACAGAAAGAGAGCTAAGAGAAGAAAGGAAAGTAGAAGCCTCAGATCAGGACCAGCATGATCAGAGAATAAAATGGTCAGACAACAAAGGTAGAAAAAATAATTTTATTTAATTTTAGTGATTGGACTTTGTGCTATTTTTATATTTTACACAGTATTGGGGAACTGCATCTCTTATTTATCTGATGTTGCACTGCATGTGGACTCTGGCTTGTTGGGGTTTCAATTTAAATTTAGTCTACATATTATTATTTTTACTTTAGATTGTGGTTAATTATTCTGTACTTGGTGAGGGTCGATGTTGCGAGTATATGACTGAGTTCAGGTGTTCTGTTAACATGGAATTTGTACATAAAGATCTATACTGTACTTTAGTAATTTGACTTGTTCAGCTTTTCAAATAGGTGTATGGATGTTCCAGGGCCCACTGTAATATTTACAGGGATGTTTTTTTTGGATGGGCTCCTTATGTGAGTTTTGGAAGTTTTTGCTGATATGGTATGGTATGGTAGGTTTGTTCTTTGTTGTAGGGTTTTGTATTAGTTCACAGTATGCCTGGTACTTGAGAATAGTGGTTGTTGTTGTTGTTGTTAGTGAGATGATCAGAATCAGATTATTTTTTAAAATATTGAGTTCTGTGGTGAATGTCTTGGTTCTGCTCTGCACCTACTGTGGATGCCAAAATATATGTTGAAAAAGAAAAAGCAAGAACCATAACGAAGTTTATAACAACAAAATAAAAATGAGTTATAATTTAGTTTTATAATCTGTCCTGTTAGTTCTTGCTGTCTTTTAGTTCCTTGGTGTGCAAATGGGACCGTGCCTAGCCCTGTGCAAGCAGTGCAGCCGCACAGGGCGGAAAGGCTTGGGAAGCGTATTTCGGCTGTCTGTTGTTGCCCTGCCGCCGCTGGCAGGACAATAGCAGGCAGCCGAAATGCACTCCCCAAGCCTTTTCGCAGCACTTTAAGCAGGTCTGGTCCCTCCCTCCTCCAACTTGATGTCAAGGAGGAACAGATCTGCTTAAAGTGCCGGTGCCTTTCAGATCGGGTGCATGCCCCCCTTCTCCTCCCCATACCTCCATCCAGCGCTGCATGGAGGTATGGGGAGAGAGGGGGGGCATGCGCCCGAGCTGCAAGTCTCACAGGGTGTGATTGCAGCTCGATATGGCCTTGTGTGCAAACATCTTGCATTTTTAACTATCCTTGCTGTGTAAATAGCTTATGTATATAGTTTACCCTGTTATCCAAGTTTGTATCCCTGTTCGATGTAAAACCTGACAATTTGTCGTTATGGTAGTTATGTTATGATGTAAACCACGCTGATACCGAATAGCGCGGTATATAAGAAACTGTAATAAATAAAATTTCCTCCATATAATCTAATTGGCTTTTTGGTTTGTTTCAGTCTCTGATTGGATTTCTAAAAAAGCCCCGCCCCCTCTAAGGTGGGGGGGGGGGGGGCGCCTTTTCATACTTCACCTCAGGCAGCAGATTGCCTTGAGCTGCCCTTGCCCTTAGTAACTACCAAGCCTTACCTTAATCCTCTATTATATGCATCCTATTTGCTCAAATTCATTCTACTACAATTAAATATGCCATACAAAGACCTCAGAATAGCCTTACCCCTACATATGGCGAAACCTGTCACCATAGGGAAATGGCGGACACTCACATCATAGGTCTAAAGCCTTAAAATATTTTCACATAAATCTTTAATTCCAATTGTAACCAAATTCAATAATATTGACCCACAAAAGTACTTTTTAGGATCCTTCACTACTAAAACACACAAACACTACTAAAAACAAAGTGTCCGCAGTTCTAGGTGGTAAATCAACCGATACCCACCACCGGAGCTTATGAAATGCAACCCGGTTCACAGAATGCAGTCCATTTTACCTGTAACAAAGCAGAGAAAACACTCTCACAAATCAGCATATCTATGCTCACAATGTAAGTATATAGTCACTTATCTGAACAATATCCTGATCCGGCCGGTATCGATAACATACGACTACTTTAATCTCCACAGTGAATTTATACAACAAAAGCTTTCGTTTCACCACCAGGCTTCTTCAGGGATTACAAATACAATCACTCCACCAGCCTCCAAGAGTATTTTTGAGTATCAAAAATGCCTCACACCATTGCCATTGATGGCATTTTTGATGCTCGAAAATATTCTTGGAGTCTGGTGAAGTGAATGTATTTGTAATCCCTGAAGAAGCCTGGTGGCGAAACGAAAGGGCCCTGGAGCAGAAAATGCCTTGAACCACTCGTACAGATCAACTTTCCTTCATGTACAGTGGGAATAAGCAGCGGGCTGAAGCTCTCTGAACACAGCATATGCTGCAGTTGGTAAGTAGTCAATAAGTCTGCAAAATATGACGGCCCAGAATCAGCTAAGGCTTTGAAGATCAGAATACAAATTTAAATAAGTAAATAAATAAATAAATTATTTGTTTGTTTGTTTCTTTATTTATTTATTTAACAACGCTTTTATACTGCCGTATCTACCAGTCACGGCAGTTTACATAGAATGAGTATAACCAGAAACGTGAACTTTACATGGAATGATTTGTTGGACAGAATAATTAGTATAGGCTGAGTAATAGGCAGCCAATTCAGTGCCTGCAGCACTAGGGTAATGTGATCACATTTTGCACTAGCAGAATAACCTGGCAGCAATATTCTGTGTAACATGTATTAATCCTAACAGATACGCAGGAAGCCCTAATACATTACAATAATCTAAACTTCCCAAAACCAATGACTGCACTGCGGATCTAAAATCAGGCTTCACCAAAATATATCTCAAGTGTCTTATCATCCAGAGCTTACAAAATTTTTCTCACAAGACTCAATGCCTATGCATATACACTTTAAGGTTTTCGTCCAACAGAATTCCGGGGTCTAGAATCATCCTAGAAGCTTTTATAACTGAGCCTTCTAATTCTTCCAAGTCTGGCAATTCTACTAATGGCTTCTTGACTAACAGCAGTTCATTTTTCCTAGATTAATTGACCAATTATTATATTTCAGCCATGGCTGTATATCACTCAACAAATCCTTCAGGATTATCTGAGCACTTTCACCATCTACCGAGGGGATCAGGAGCTGCAGATCCTCAGCATATAGTTGAAACCAGAGTCTATTTAGGTGTAAAAGTACAGTTAAAGGCTGGGGGTACATTTTGAATAGATAAAGGGGATGGAAGGATACCCCTATTTGTTTTGTTTTTAATTTATATATTTTGCTATGCTTATACACTGCTTTTCACTGGGTCAAAGTGGCTTACATTAAACAACAAGTGATACTTCGAACAGGTCATAACATATTTACAATTATGATTGCGGGAGTGGGGGAAGGGGGTTGTAAAATCAATATGGTTTCAATTTATTTACAATCCCGATTTAGGTTAAACATCAGGTGTTCCTAACTTATTTACAATTACTTTTCATTATAATTCCTCTTCATGTCTCGGCCACTAATTTATATTGTGTACAATGTAATTCTGTGTTCATTTGGTGTTGTTAGAGTCTTTGCCAAAGTATTCTCTGAATAAGTGAGTCTTTATTTGAAGAGAGGCTTAAAAGATTAGGGCTTTTCAACATGGAGAAAAGACAGGTGAGGGAAGGTATGATAGAGGTCTATAAAATAATGAGTGGCGTGGAACAATTAAACATGAATCAGTTATTTACTCTTTCAAAACGTACAAAGTCCAGGGGACACACCATTAAGTTACAAAGTAGTACAATTAAGACTAATCAAAGAAAATATTTTTTACTCTGCATAATTAAGCTCTAGATATCATTGCCAGATGATATACTAAAAGCTGTTAGTGTGAAAGTTTGTGCTCTCAAGTCAATGCTGACCCCTGGCAACCCAGCCCCTGGGTTTTCTTGGTAAGGTATAACCAGAAGTAGATTACCAGGCCTTTCATCTGTGCAGGCTCATTCAGGAGAGCAAAGCCATTGTGCTGTTAGTGTAGCTGGGTTCAAAAATGGTTTGAGCAAGTTCCTGGAGGAAAAGTTCATCCACCATTATTAAAGTGGACTGGGGGAAATTCAATGTTTATCCTTGGGATAAGCAGCATAAAATCTGTTTACTTTTTCGTATCCTGCCAGGTACATGTGACATAGATTGGCCACTTGATGGACCATTGGTCTTACTCAGGGGTATGTTTACTAAACTGCGGTAACATAACAGCATCTATGGTAATGCACGTTAAGTAACGTTAACGCACTTTAACGTTACCTAACGTGCGTTAACGTTATAGAATGTGCTTAAACCTTACCGGCTGCGTTAAGGACCGGTGAGGGGTGGAGAGAGGGCGTAGAGAATGGGTCAATGGGCGGGGAGTGGGTGGGGAGAGGCCCCTGCTACACTAATGCATTGATCTTAAGGCCAGAACATTACCGCGAGTGAAAACCTCTCGTTAGAGGTACATTTGCAGGAGAGACAAACCATTTCAGTCAGCAATGTACAGCATAGGCAGGGAGACCAAGAAAGGTGATAGTATCAAAGGCCACTATGGTGATTCCGCAAATGGGGCATATGGGGCTGCATGCAGGACAGGCAATGGGTGCAGCCGGGGTGCGAGGGGACTAGGCAGCCGCCTATGTGGCACATAGGAACACAGAAACAAACCAGCAGCAAGACAGCATATGACCATGGCCAAACATGCACAGCAGTCTGTGCTCTGCAGTGTCACATCCAGGGGACACATGGCCAGTAGGTACCCCAAACGGCACACAGGAAGCACAATGCCTGTAATGGGGCAAGCAATGCACATCTGGGGATCACTCCTACAAGGGTTCCAGCACCTTCCACAGGCTACGTCCAAAATAGACCAGACACCCAACTAAACGAACACCTGTTACTACAGCTCCTGGAAGGCAGTGCAAAGTGTGACCACATGTCATCTGAAACAGATGTACACCCAGTAGTCCAAACTGGGTATACCGTACCCGCACTGCATGCCCTAGCCAGTCCATAGTCTGCTAGCATAACACCAGCTACCTACCAGGTCCACCCTAGCCAATAGCTGCGGGGTCAACAACCTGACACCCAAAGCCAGCATCAGCCCATGTGGAAGGGACCTAACAGTGGCAGGCGGAGATGGGGGGGATGTGGGGATGTACAGGTAGGCCCCGCCACCCCAGAAGCCAGATGGTAGTCACCCGCCTACCTGTATAGTGGATGGCTTGGTACAGCGCACCACCATCACAAACAGCATATGGGCATGTCAGCAGGGTGTGGGAGAGGGTGTTGGTGGTGATGGGGCAGTGACACCTGCCCTCAGGGGACCAAGGTCATGCCCTCCTCCAGGGTGTCATGGACAGTGCAACAGACAATGTCTGGAAGATGAAAGGCAAAGGTAGCCACTGGGACCATAGCCCTTCTGTGGCAGCAGGGTAGTACAGTACACACAGACAGTGTGTCCTGGAACAGAAGGTCACAGGTTTCAGTCCCAGCTGTGGCTTTTGCACAGCACACCCTCATGTTTTACCCTACAATGCAGATAAACCATCAGAATGTGCAATCCCCAAAGTAGCAGCGAACAGGGCGACAAACACCCACTCACACAGCCTCCACTCTCCAAAGCATCATGGTGGCTCATGCTGTTGGCTACAGCACGGAGCTGCAGTTATCACCAGTGCACAACTACTACCTCCTGCACAGTTGAGCAAAGTCGGCACTGTGATCAGGATCAGTGTGCCTGGCAGCCTTGCCAACCACACGTGTCTATGCACAATGATGCATTAGGAGAGTGTGTATGTGTATGTCCAGGCATTGTTTTGTGGCTGGCCACACCTCACAGGGCCCACAATGTCCCACTGTTACCAGCGCTAGGCTGAAAATGCGCATGAGGAGCAAGGCATTGTGGGTATGGTACAGACAGGGCGGATTGGGCAGGATGCATCTGCACAGGGTGTAGGTCAATGGCTGGGACACTGTAGAGGCTGACCACTACCTGCATGGACAGTGAGGCCATAGCATGTCATGCTGTGAGGTAACTCTCACCCTGACCGAGCAGTGACCATGGGATGTCTATGTTTCCACATAGTGCTATAAGTCATGTGTCACACCTGGGTGTTCCCAGTGCTGTTGGCAAGCACAGTGCTATCTGCTTAGTGTACATTGTTCCTCTGTGATCATGTGCTATGGCTTGACTAGTGGACTGTCTGCAGCTAGTCTGTGCATGGTTTGAATTCCCTGAGGGTGCTGCAGATGCAGTCTGACTGTGTAGTCTGCTGGTGAATGGCAGACTGTGGTGTGAGGCAGTGGAGGCTTTATAGGCATACACACAGCAGTACTGCAGGGGTATCACTGGCTCAGTCACAGTTAAGGCTGTGGGCCACAAACCCTGGGATGCTGTCCATTGACAGCAGGATGGGGTTTGCTGGTCATACAGCCATTGCTCCACTCCCTCAACTGCCAAAAGCATGCTTAGGGTGCCCTGGGGTATGTACTGTATACTATATCAACCTGTAGAAGCACAGCCACACAACCATGGGGTGTGTCTTGCAATCTGCTCTCTGATCCTGGAGCAGAGAGGGGGTTGCCTGTCACACTCTCAGACAGAGTCTTTTGCTCTCTGCATTGGTGATTTATTTTGCTCTTGGTATACCGAATAAAGAAGCTTTGCATTTGAGCAGAAGTTTGTCCTGAGTAATTTGTTAGTGATTGGTGATATCTGAAAAAAACATTGTTGTGGGATACAGGGCCCCACAGTCTAGACACCCTTCCATCCAAATAACAGGTGTCAATGGCAGCCATACCCTAACACGAGGTACACAACAATCTGGATGGTGACTTGACCCAGAGGGCCACATGTGAGTGTGTAATGCAGATACACTACAGGGAACACCTGGCACACACAGTGATAGTAATGGAGACATACAGTAAGACCACACACCAGCACTACATGTGCTGCCGACCTAATGCTGTGCGGCCATCCTATCACTCAGGGTGAACTCTGAATATGCACAATGCCCTGGTCTGTAGCTGCTCTGTGGCAGCATCATGCAGTGTCCGGTCTTTTTTTTTCAGGCTGAGGTACCAGAGAGATGCAGATCCCATTGGGTCATCAGCTGTATACAGCTAATCAGCATGTGCATTGCATCATGGGTACTGGTGGTATTTACATATCCTGGCATTCAGAGCACTTTGTGTGCTGACCTGCAGTCCCTCTGTATCCTGCCATTGCTGTGAGACAAGCCATGGAGGTATAGGCTACTGGTTAGTGAAAAGCCTTTCTGGGCAGTGGTCATGGTTGTAATTCCTCGTCGTTGCATCCTGTCATGCCTGTCCCACTCTATTAGTTTACATAGCTGTAACAGTCCTCTTTTAGCAGATCTGTGCTGCTAGCTCATAATTCCCACACTGCAGCTGCCAGCAAACCTGCACTCCACCTTGCTGCATCTGTCAGACAGTGTAGCGTCCTGTCCTCCTGTGCAGGCTAACACCCAATGGTCTGTGCCGGTACCCTTTCCACCATTGCGCCTCCTCCTGCTTGCCTCTCCTGTGTCTGCTCTGCATGGCACTGCTACTCCTCTGTCCTCCTGTCATTGCACTTATCTGGCCAACTCTACCTCCTCTGGTGGACACATATTCACATCTTCTGCCACACACTGTCATTGTTGCACTTTACAGTACCATCACCCTGTGCATCGGTACAGCTGCCCCTGTTATATTTGTCCACTTTACCAGCTGCCACATGGCCGTCACGCAGATTTGGCAGGTCTTTAACCTCTGACATTTACTTCCTTACATCACTTGTTAATTGGCTTTCCTTGCTGCTCTGTGCAGTGTTAGAGTTACATCTATGTTTGGCTCATACATTTCATGCTTGTGACCTTGGTCCACCTTACTGCCCTTAGCCAACATTTCTTGGGTCACCTTAACATCCTTGGGCCATCTTTAGTGTCACCTTCGGTTTGGCCAGCTTATGGGGCACATGATAAGAACATAAGAACATAAGATATGCCATACTGGGTCAGACCAAGGTCCATCAAGCCCAGTATTCTATTTCCAACAGTGGCCAATCTAAGTCATATGTATCCAGCAGTTTCCCCAAGAGACACAAGTTCCACAATGCTTGTATTGGGTCAAGCATTGATATCTTCGGTCACTTCTGACATGGGGGGTGCCACCCTTTCATGCCGCCCTCTTGGGCAGATTATGACCTGCTTTGGATGACATGGTGCTCTATGATGTGCCTTATGGTGTGCCCTAAAAAGTGCATTATGTTACGGAACTGGGGTGAGGGGCTTTTGGCTCACCACCCCCCATACGCATACATCCTACCATACTCTACTATTCTTGAACCCAGACATCTGCATTGTTCACCCTGGAACTCCCTTATTCACCACATCCACCTCCACCATCCATACTACAGTCATCCTCTCCCCTCGCACACATCTCGCTCCATCACACATCTCCCAGTACACTCAACTTAAACTCTTCAATATCCAGATTGAACAACTTTCAAAACCCTCAGAACAACCTGGAAGAAGAGAACAATAGTAGTCCATTGATTCTGTTCAGTCATTTGAATGCAAGTTGATGTGCATATGATTTCTTCCAGGCTCCTCTTCAGGCATCTGTGTCCTCTCTCTACTTCTGCCAATTAACCATTTGCTTATGTGAAAACTGCTGTAGTGGCATAACATCGTCCAAGTCCTTGATCCTCAAATCTTGGGCTGCCCAAAGTGCCTCATTTCTGGTGTGGACTCTGATAGTCTTCCCATCCCTGGAGATTGTCAGAGCAAAGGGGAACAGCCAGCGTTATTTTGCATTCTCCTCTTTTAGTTTCTTTGTGTAATCCCTCAGCTCATGGGACCTGCAGAATGTTGTAAGAGAAGTTCTCAAAAATCTCTATTTTATGAGTCCCACATTATCTTCTTCATGGCTCTAGATTTAGCTGTCAGCTTCTCTTTGAGGGCATAGTGATAAAAGCACACAACGATATCATATGGTAAGTTAGGTCGTGCAACTCCTAGGGACCGGTGCGTTCTCTTGAATTCCACCTGCAGCTCTGGCTCATCATCATTTGCTAGCCCCAAGCAATGATTTCACTATATTTGTAACCACTTCATGGCAATTTCTGTATCCAGGTTCTTCAGGGATCCCCCTGAAGCACAATTTATTCCTCTGAGAACAATTCTTGATATCCTCAAATTTGCCCACCAGCTTTTGGTTTGCCCTTTCCAAGACAGCAATGTTTATTTATTTATTTATTTAGTGTACATTTGTATCCCGCTGCTTCCAGCGATCAGCAGCGGTTGCTATACATGGTAAGGGTGGCTGTACCGGCCAGTAATTAGAAATATATACATTGCAATTGGGGAGGGAGAGGTAGTACACAGCAAACATAGGGTTACGGAGTACAGTTGATTGATGTTAACGCTTCACACAGGATACCTTATATACAATATATACATAATTACACATGACTGATGCATTTCTCGTTGAGCGATTACATGGGGTAAAGTGGTTTTCTCACGTAAGGTAGTGGGGTACAGGGCCTAGGTTACATTGAAATGCATTGGTAGTGGGGTACAGGGCCTAGGTTACATTGAAATGCGATTGGAAGAGGTGCGTCTTAAGCTTTTTTCTGAAGTCTTTCAGGTCACAGTTTGCACGAAGTTCACATGGCAGCCGGTTCCAGAGTGCCAGAGCTATATATGAGAAAGCTCTGTTACTAGTACATGTATTAACCTTTCTGATGCACTTTGGGAGACAGAGGGTATTGAGGTTCACTGTTCTTCTACTTCTGTTGTTGGGTAGGTTGGAGATTAAGCTGTTGAGGTGTGAGGGAGCTATATTATGGATGAGTTTGAAAGTAGTGATTATCATTTTATATTGAATGCGGGCCGCAATGGGGAGCCAATGTAGCTCAATTAGAACAGGTGTAATGTGGTCAGAGAGGCCTTTTTGCATAATATTTATGGTTTTCTTTGGCAGGCCTTGCAGTATGGCATTGCAATAGTCTAGATGTGGCATGATGAGGGCTTGAGCGACTGACCTGAAGTCGGCATGATCGAGGATGCTACGTAGTGGCTGCAAGACTCTTAATTTGTGGAAAATGGCCCGATTGGTATTTCGAAGGTGTTTGTCCATATTTAGGTTGCTGTCAAGCATCACTCCTAAATATTTTATCTCTGTCTTGATGTTGTAATTGTTATTGTTCATGGTGACCGTTGCTGGTGGGTCGAAGCCCGGTTTCCTGGAGATACACATTGCTTCTGTTTTCTTGTGATTAATGGACATGTTATTGCGTTGAAGCCAGGTTTGTAGCTCGAATAGGCATTTTTCAAGCTTGTTGAGGTTTGGGTTATTTACGTCGAGTTGCGTATAAAGCATTAGGTCATCTGTGTATATATGGTAGTTGATCTCGTGGTCCTGGAAAATCTTGCATACTGGTTGTAGGTATAGGTTGAATAGGAGGGAGGAAAGGGCGGATACTTGTGGAATGCCTTGGGTTTGTGGGAAGGGGGCTGCTTTGTCATTGTCGAATTGAACCTGCTGCATTCTGTTGGTTATGTAGGAGGAGAACCATTTTAGTGGGGTTCCTGAAATGCCTATGGACTCAAGTCGCTCCAGTAGTGTGGGGTGATGCACTGAGTCGAAGGCAGCTGATATATCTATGAATATAAGCATATACATCTTGCTTTTGTCTTCTAGACCTTTGAGAAGGTTGTCCATTAGGTCTAGCAGGAGGGTTTCTACACCGTGATGTTGACGAAACCCGTATTGATGCATATCAAGGGCGTTTGTGTCATCAATGTGGTCCTGCAGCTGCTGCTGAACTGCCTTTTCAATGTGTTTTTCCACCAGCCACCTCATAATTCTTTTCCTCTAATCATGCCTCTGTCAGCCACCCTCCTCCCAAACTCCACAGGTTCTACCCTTAACTCGAACCCATGATTTACAACGTCCTCATAGAACGTTCCAAGCTCTGACTTCAGATCTTTAAACCACTGATGAAACTCACCTGGTGTGACTTGTTCCTCCATTTCTGATTCAGAATTGTTCTCTTGCTCTCCCTCCATTCCCCCATGCTTTTTCAAGGCCTTGCACTTTTACAGCTGCCATCTTAGCAGGTTCTCTGTGAACTTTCCCCACAGCTGGGTAAGAATACCCTTTAAGATCTACCAGGAGGCATGTTTACTAAAAGTTAGTGTATGGTAACATTATGCAGATATTTATGCAAATGAGGCCCCTTATGCAAATGAGGCCCCACACCCAGTCTCCGCCCATGGCCCCGCACCCCCCCTTGGGCCGTCCCTGATTATATCTCAGTCATGGTTCTCTGTGAACCATATCTCTGTGGCAACCACTAAATCTAAGGGGCATGTTTACTAAACTGTGTTAACGTAGCAGCAGCTACGTTAAGGTGCGTTATGTAATATTAACGCGTTAATGTAACATAACGTAACGTTAATGCGCGTTAACGTTACATAACACGCCTTAACGTTCCCGGCCACGGTAAGTCCCGCAGAAGGTGGAGAGAGGATGGAGAGAAGGGGTCAATGGGCGGGGAGTGGGCGGGGAGAGGCACCTTCCACACTAATGCGGGGAAATGAAGGGCTGAATCCTAATGCAACTGAAAACCTGGCGTTAGCACACATTTGCAAGAGAGAGAAACCATTTCAGTGTCAGCTATGTACAGCATAGGCAGGGAGACCAAGAGAAGTGATAGTAGTGCTCCATTTGCAGCAACAGCATAGTGCCCAAGTATGAAAGGCCACTATGGTGATGGTGCAAATGGGGCATAGGGGGCTGCAGGCGGGACATGCAGTGGGGGCAACTGGGGCACAGGGTGGGCTAGGCAGTCGCCTAGGTGGCACATAGGAACGCAGAAAATGGAAACCAGCAAGACAGCAACTGACCAGGGTCAAACATGCACATGAGTCTGTGTTCCTCAGTGTCCCATCCAGGGGACATTACCCAGCAGGTACACCAAGGGGCACATAACATTGACAGGCGGTGCCGGGGGAAGCATGGACAGCTATGTAGGCACCCCTACCCCAGAAACCACACCTTAGGCAGCCGCCTACCTGCCCCCTGGATGGCCTGGGACTGCGCACCACCGGCACCGACAGCATATGGGCATGGCGGCATGGCAGGGGGAGGGGTGTTCATGCCAGAGGGAGTAGTAGCCTCCGCCTGCAGTGGACCTAGGCTATGCCCTGTACCAGTACGTGGTGTGCAGTGCAACAGAAGAGGTCTGGCTGGGGAAAGTAAGGGTAGCCCCAGGGACCACTATGCTGCTATATCAGCAGTGTGGAGCACTACACTCAGCCAGTGTGACCAAGAGCAGAAGGTCCAAGGTTCAAGTCCCATCTGTGAATTCTGCAGAGTATCACCCCATAGTTTTATCCCACAATGCATCCAAAACAACAACATGTGCAAACCCCAAAGCAGCAGTGCACAGGTGTACAAACACCCACTCATACGGGCTCCATTATCCACAGCCTCATGGAGTGTCAGGCTGTTAGCCCCAGCACGGAGCTTCAGTTATCACCAGAGCACTACTACTACCCCCTGCACAGTTTAGCAATGTTGGCACTGTGATCAGGGCCAGTGTGGCGGGCAGGTTTGTCAACCACCTCTATCTCTGCACAATGCAGAGATAGGTGTGGGAGTGTGCATATATTGTCACCAGGTGCCCCCAGTGGCCAGTGGCTATAAGGGCATCCGGCGCATTTATTATTTTTAAGGAGCAATGTGACTTTAAGGGCCTAGTGCATTTTGGTCCTTGTAGTTCTAGCTCCTTGAGAGAACAAATGATCCAAGCCAAGAGTGTAGGGTAACAAGGCTTTATTTCCCCTGTAACGCAATGATTCACTAAGACAAGTAGAATATAAAGACAGTCCTTTCTTTATCAAAAGGGGTTCCACCAATATTCAAGCATATAACTGTTATAGGCTTCACAGTTGAATGCAAGTCCTAGCTGAGGCTTCTTTTATTTCAAAGCAATTTTAACAATTCAGCAAACAAACGGTTATAAGGTTCACCATCTGTTGCACAGTTCTTTTCTACCTATAATTCTAGCAAGGATTCAATACTAGCTGCAGAACAGAAATTACAGTCCATGGATTCCTCCTGAGGCATGGGAATAATATTCTTACATTCAATTTCCATAGACTCTGCGTCACTGGCTTCTTCCTTTGAATAGTAGTTTTCACTCCCTGTTACAAACTTACAGGGTCTATCTTGCTTCCAATAAAACTTTCCTGTTAAGCTGTGAGGTATTGTCTTAAAAAGCTCTGCTTTGCTTCCCCTCCCCTTATAGGGAATAGCTGCTTTAACAGGTTTTCTATTAGCAAGGCTTTCCTTTAGAATTAAAGATTCAGCATACCTTGGCTTCCTGGAATTGCCACACCTAGAGCTCTCCTTCTGACGTACTTCTCTTGGGAGATAGGTTTTTCTGTGCAGTGCTTTGCTTTCATGGTATTCAGGAAAACCTGGTAAGGATTCCCACTCTCTGTGGTTTTCTGCAAAGGTATCTTTATAATAGGAACCTCTCTTCCTTGTTCCTTGTAATCCAGATCCAACAAAGTTACTTGGGCTGGGAGAGTCACTCCTACCAGATAAACTGCTTCTTCTGGCAGCTTGTCTCTGGACTCCGTCCCTCTGTGCTCTGCCCCTCTGGACTCTATCCGTCTGACTAAACTTCCTCTGGATTCTGTCCCTCTGGCTGGCTCTGCGTGGAATCTCTCCTGTTCCACGTTCTTCTTGTCCTGCAGGTCCTGCAGGTTCTCCTCCGTCTCCCCTTTCTCTTTCTCTTTCTCCGTCATCTTCCCTCTCTGTTTCTCTTTATAAAGGGAGTTTTGGTTTGAACGTCCCGGGCTTGGCCTCAGGTGCAACTGATTGCCACTTATACAATTAGTGTCTGAGCACGTTGCTTCAGCCTCTGTGGAATTACTCTTGCCCCCTCTGGCTGTGCTGCGATGCAACTGCATTCTCTGCACATTCTCAGCTCTATGCAAAACAGGGTTTTTTCCTAAGGCTGCATCTTCCATGGTTCCAGCCTCATGACAATGTCTATCCATTGTTTTGGGGTATGTTTACTAAACCTTCTTAACGTGCGCGCTGTGCAATTATCGTGCGCTAAGGTACCTTAGCGCGTGATAATAGCGCTTTACGGGGCACAAATGTGCCTTAGCAAGCGCGCAGCGGCACAAACGAGCGCTGAAGGCGGGGAAAGGCTCCCGGAGGGCGGAGGAAGGCTCCCCAGGGGCGGAGAGAAGGGGTCAATGGGTGGAGAGTGGGAGGGGAGAGGCTCCCCGCACATGAACGATGTGAAATCCGAGGCCAAAACTAACACAAGTGAAAACCTCGCGTTAGAGCTGATTTAAAGGGCAGAGAAACCATTTCTGTCAGCAATGTACAGCAAAACCAGGGAAACCTACAAAAAGTGATAAGTGTGATACATGTGCACGGAACAAAAGTACAAAAAAACATTGAAAATGACCCCAACAAAATATACAAGAAACATAACCAAGCTGGGCAATAGTGATAGTAATGGGAAACATCAAAAAACACTCCCAAGAAAGCCCCCCAAAAAAGATATGAATTTTGGAAGGGTCTACGCTCCGTCCCCATACAAGGTGAATGATCCCACAGTGAAATAGCACTGATCAGGGTTTCCCTCTCCATTGGACAGGTTTCCTATGGCATGCACATGTTCCACAACAGCAGGGCGGGCATGTCAGAATGGGCAACTGGACAGATGCTGGGAAAGGGGATACAGAGGGCTGCAGGCGGCACATGCTGTGGTGCAGCTGGGGTACAGTGCAGACTAGGCAGATGCCTAGGTGGCACTTAGGAATGCTGAAACTGTACATCAGCCAGACAGCAACTGATGAGGGCCCAACATGGGCATGAGAGTGTTTATCACAGTGTCACAGGGGATAGTACCCAGCAGGTACCTCCAAGGGCACAGAACATTGGCAGGCGGTGTTGGGGGGAAGCGTGGACGTCTATGCAGGCAGCCCTACCCCAGAACATGCACCATAGGCAGCCGCCTACCTGCACACTGGATGGCTTGAGACTGCACACCACCAGCACCACCAGCAGAAGGGCATGTCAGCATGGTGGCAGAGGGGTACTGGTGGTGGAGGGGGGCAGTGGCAGCTGCCCAGAGCAGACCATGGCCTAGCCCTGTGTAGGTGGGTGCCATGCACTGCAACAGACAGGCCCTGCCGGACAAACAGTCATGGTATCACCAGGGAATGCACTGTCTCTGTGGCAACACGGTGGTGTAGTGCACACAACCAGGTTGTTTGGAGGCAGAAAGTCACAGGTTCAAGTCCCAGCTATGGTGCCTGCTAACCCAGTCCCTATATTTTACCCACTACTACAACATGCTAATACAGACAGAGCCTTTATTGCAGATGATGTAAACATGCCGAAAACATCTACATTTCACCCTACAGAGCAAAGACACCATAAACAGGCGCATTACCTAGAGCAGAGTCTCCCAAATGCAGTCCTGGAGGGCCAAACACCATTCAGGTTCCATGCTGCCTCTAATAAAAATGCCTGTGCTGCATATCTATGCACCACCCCCATGGTATGCAGATGTATCTCATGCATATTCATGAGGGACAGCATGAAAACCCAAACAGTGTTTGGCACACCAGGACTGGAGTTGGGAACCTCTGCCGTAAAGCAGCAGCCAACAGGGGCAGACACACCCACACCCACAGGCTCCATTAGCCAATGCCTCCTGGAGAGGCAGGACATTGGGCCCTGCGTGCATCTCCCAATACTAGCACTTGCATACCTTAGCAATGACACCCTACACCTGGAAATACGGTACACATCTATCAAACGTTTGCTATGATTACTGGCAGATAGCAATTCCTACGTTAAGCACAGTTTGCTGATTGAGCTCCATCATAGCAACCTTTCTGATGTCTGTGGAGTGTGCTTCAGGTCTGGTCTCTGACAGTGTTTACCACCCTGGGGAGTGACCCCCACCAGTATTGCATACCATATCCATGCCTGCACTGTGCCCAGGACTGGTGTGGTGGCCAGGGCTGCTAAACACCTCTATAGTAGCACAATGCTGGCATAGGTATGGGAGTGTGTGTCTGTCTATCCAGTGTGTGGTGGCTGCAAACACCCTCCACAGCCCACACTGCCAGCACTGTTGCCAGTATTGGCCTGCCATTGTGCATAATGAGGAGCAAGGTACCATGGGTATAGCCTGGACAGGGTGGCCTGGCCAGGATGCATCTGCACAGGGCATAGGGCACTGGCTGGGATATTTTAGTGCCCGGCCACCACCTGCATAGACAGGGTGGCCACAGCATGTTCTGCTGGGAGATCACTCTCACCCTGACTGAGCAGTGACCATGGCATGGCTAGGCTCCCCCCTAGTGCTATACAGTATTTCTCTCATGTGTTATTTATGGGTTTCCTTTTGGGGTCCAGTCACTGACTTATCTGCTTGGTGTGTATGCTGACATCCCAGTTCTGGGTGCACGCATTTCCATCAGGAACATGCACTATGGACTAACTAGCAGACTGTCTGCAGCTGATATGTGTCTTGATGGAACGCCTTGCAGAGTGCAGTGGCTGAAGGCTTGTTGCAGGAGAATTTCCGATAGTGGTGGGGTGCAGCTTAGCATATCCAGGCCTAATGTTTGTCTGCTATTGTGCTATGGATGTGTACAGAGCTGCATTGACTGCCCTGTAGTGTGTCTGTTCCGCAGCAGGACTGGGGTTAATGGTCCCCTCTACTGCCACCATTGCAGGGAGGTAGAATGTGGATCTGTTGGTGGGAGACCCTGTTTACCACCCTCAGCCCTGGAGGAGGAGGAGGAGGAGGAGGATGGTGGTACATAAACCCCCTAGGGCAGGGGTGGGGAACCCTGGTCCTGGAGAGCCGCAGACCAGTCAGGTTTTCGGGATATCCCTAATGAATATGCATGAGATATATATGCATTAGAGATATCCTGCCAACCTGACTGGTTTGTGGCCCTCCAGGGCTGGATTTGGAGACCCCTGCCTTACACCTCTGTCATTTAAGATTGTGAGTGGGCAAGGTGCAGATGTCCAAGACATCAAAAAGGTTAGATAGAAAGTGTCACATTCCTCCTCACTTCTCACCACCACCAAAATATTGTCTATTATGAAGACATAATGAAGAAAAATCTAAGTGACCACATCACACCAGTGCTAATTCAATTACACTGGCTACCCATAACAGCTCGCACAAAATACTAACAACCGCCTTCAAACTCATCCACAACTTAGCACCTTCCTTCCTCAACAACCTAGTAAGATTGCAACCTCCTACCCAAAACAGAAGAACCCACAATTCCAACATCCTTCACACTCCAACAGTTATAAGATCTGCCAAAACTAACACCAGCCACAGGGCTTTCTCATATGTGGCGCCAACACTGTGGAACCAACTCCCACCAGAACTACGAGCTAGCAATGAACTTCTAGACTTCAGAAAGAAACTCAAAACGCACATTTTCCAATCACATTTCAACCTGAACTAAACCCACAGATGGAGCAGCCCCTGACCACTGTGTCCAAGAAGATTATCCTGTATATATGTATTTATGTATATCTGTAAATGAACTCCCCCATAGCTAAGAAGTGTTAACTCTGTATGATGTGCTTTTCTGACAATCTGTATGTAAGCAAAATTTGTACCTGCCTTGATTCGACAGTCCAAGAAGATTATCCTGTATATATGTATTTATGTATATATGTAAATGAACTCCCCCATAGCTAAGAAGTGTTAACTCTGTATGATGTGCTTTTCTGACAATCTGTATGTAAACAAAATTTGTACCTGCCTTGATTCGGCAGTTTCACAATAGTAATCCTACCCGCTTCTGATCGCTGGAAGGAGCGGGCTACAAATGCTTGCTAAATAAAATAAAATAAATAAAATTAACCATTGTGCTACACTTCTTTTTCTATAGTTGGATGTCTGTGCGCCTACTTAAGATTACTGCGCGGTAACACGCCTAGCGGCGTTTTGTCCGATAATGTGTGCAGCAGCGTGCGTTATTGCAGGCTAATCCCATTTTGCTACTTTAAACTGAAACGCCCACTCCTTATATGGCTTCCTGCACACTAACGCTGGGCGCACATTAAGAAGGTTTAGTAAACATACCCCTTTGTGTCTGCCAACACCTCACTCAGCCCACATTGCTCACACTGTTTCCAGCGTTAGCCTGCAAATTTTTATTTATTTATTTATTTATTTAACTGCATTTATATCCCGCTTTTCACCGGGTCAAAGCGGTGTAACATATAACATAGGGGAGGGGGTAATTTTTCTTTAGGGTGGGGGCCATCACCAGGGGGCAACAATTAACGATTTGGGTAGACATGGACATGTATATTTCTGCTGAATCTATGTATTAGGTCATGGTGGTGCTTCTATTCAGAGATGTTCACGGAATAGGATTGTCTTCAGCTGTTTCTTAAATGATGTGATGTCAGCGTTCTTCCTGATGTGGTTTGGTAGAGAGTTCCAGAGGGATGGAGCATAGAGTTTGAATGCTCTGTTGCAGGTCCGTTGGGTGGATTTGGTTCTTTTGTGGGGGACAACGATAGAGTTATTGGAGGAATGTCTGGTTGATCTGTTGTGGGATGGGCGAGGCAAATGTGCATAATGAGGAGCAAGGTATTGTGGGTATGGCCCAGACAGGGTGGATTGGCCAGGATGCATCTTCACAGGGTGGAGGGCAATGGCTGGGACACTGTAGTGCTCGACCACCACCTGCATGGGCAGGGTGGCCACAGCATGTCACGTTGGGAGGTCACTCTCACTCTGACTGAGCAGTGACCATGGCATGTCCATGCTCCCACATAGTGCCACATGTTGTTTGTCTCCAGTGATACATGTGTGTTCCTGGTTTTGGGGCCCAATCATGGTAATGCTTGGTGTTTGTGCTGTGCATCCTGCTTCTGTGTGCAGAGGGTTTCTCTGTGAGCATGCACTATGCTAGGCTAGTGGGTCATCTGCAGTTAGTCTGTGCATGGTGGGACCACCCTGTAGAATGCTGATGAATGGAATACCATTGCGTGGTGCAGTTGAGCCTTCTCCTGCTTACCCCAAGCATCAGTGCTGGTCTGCCACTATCATAGGTTATGGTTCTGGTCCATCAGCCCTGGAGGGCTGTCATCCGCCAACAGGACAGTGGTTGCTGGTACTGCAGCCGTTTGGCAGGGCACAGGCATCTGTCCCACCACACCCTCATCTACAAAAGGGTGATTGTGGGCCCCTTGGGACAGTGGTCCCCAACCCAGTCCTATGGGGCCCACCAGCCAGTCAGGTTTTCGGGATATCCCTAATGACTATGCATGAGATATATATACATTAGAGATATCCTGCCAACCTGACTGGTTTGTGGCCCTCCAGGGCTGGATTTGGAGACCCCTGCCTTACACCTCCGTCATTTAAGATTGTGAGTGGGCAAGGTGCAGATGTCCAAGACATCAAAAAGGTTAGATAGAATTTGTCACAGTCCTCCTCACTTCTCACCACCACCAAAAAATTGTCTATTAGACAACTTTTTGGTGGTGGTGAGAATCTAGGAGGAATGTGACACATTCTATATACCCTATTTAGACCTCATGTGAGTTTAGACACCCTGCTGTCCTGATAACAGATACACATGGCAGCCATACCTTAACACTGTGCATGCACTAAGCTGGGTGGTGTCCAGTCCCACAGGGCTACATGTGACTGCCGAACACAGATGGGAACATACATACTTTCACTTGCACTGCTTGGAGCACCTATCACACACTGGTAGTAATGGGGATATGCAGCAAAACCTATCGCTAACATCACATGTACTGTGGACCTAGTGTTGGGTGCCCATCCTATCCCTCAGGGTGAACATGGAACCTGCACAATGGCATGGTCTGTAGCTACTCTGTGCCAGTATCACACACTGTCAGTCTGTCTTACCACGCTCCAGTACTGGAGAGGTGCAGACCCCATTTGGTGGTCAGCTGTAGGCTGCTGTTCTGCATGTGCAATGCATCATGGGTGCTGGTGGGGTTACCCTATCCTGGCACACAGAACAGACAGTTTGCATGGTGACCTGCAGTCCTTCTGTACCCAGTCATTGCTGTGCAACAAGCCATAGAGGTTTAGCCTACTGGTTAGTACACTGACATAATGTGCCTTGTACTGTGCCTAATAAGGTGCCTTGTAACATGCCTTATAACGTGCCTTGTACTGTGCCTAATAAGGTGCCTTATAAGGCTCCTTATAACGTGCCTTGTAACATGCATTACCTGACACGGCTTGTCATAATGATGCACCGCCCATTCCCTTATATGGGCATCCAGGGAACCTAATGCAGGGAACGTTAATGCAGTTTAGTAAACATACCCCTAAGTCAGCCTCTTCATTAAAGCCTTAAGATCCAGAATCATATTTCCAATATTGCAGACATTAATACGCACCACTTTTCAGATGTTGCCCTTTTTCCCATTTCTACAGAGGTATTTTATGATTTACTTAATAGAGGGCTTTCTTCACCCGTCCCCCAACAAATCTGGTTTAAGCTCTGAGCAGTAGGTTAGCCAGTCTGCTATGGAAGACACATCCATCCTTCTTTGATAGGTGGATACCATCTCTGCTCTGCAGCCCTTAACATGTCCTCAACCTGTCTTTACTGTTTGGAAAAAGCTAGGCTCCCAAAACTATTAATATGTGGATATTAGCACAATGATTTATTAAATGTAATGTCTTCAATTTAAACTAAGGGGTATGTTTACTAAACTGTCTTAATGTTACCGGCGCTAGTTGCAGCAATAATGTGAAGAATGCCATATAAGGAGTGGGCGTTCCTGTGGCAAGGTAGCAAGAGTCTGTATCGCGTGATAGTGGGCACCGTGGCACGTTAATGCGCGTTAACCCTAAGTTCATGCCAGCACAGCATCAGAAGCAATAAAGATGTAGCCCACTGGTTACTGCAATGACTGTGGAGGCAGAGGTCATGGGTTGGATTCCTTAGTGGTGTTATGTAAGAAGGCTGTCTGAGGCATTTCCTTTTAATTTAAATCAGTGCTGTCTGAGGCATTTCCTTTTTTAAATTTAAATCAGTGCTGCCAGCAAAAACACCCTCACAGTGCCGCAACCTAAGGTGCCTCATTAGGTGCCCTATAAGGCACTCCATAGGGCACATTGTAAAGTACACTGTCCGCCAAGGCACATTATAATGTGCTCTATAGGGTGTTTTTGCTGGCAGCACTGATTTAAATTAAAAGGAAATACCTCAGACAGACATTAAATAACACCACTGTGGGATCAAACCCATGACCTCTGCCTCCACAGTCATCGAAGTAACCAGTGGGCTACATCTCTATAATATCTTGCACACTGTTGGCTGGCTACAGAAAGACTGCAGGTCACCACACAAACTGTCTGCTGTGGCTACCAGGATAGGGTAAACCCACCCGTACCCATGATGCACTGCACATGCAGATCAGCAGCCTACAGCTGCTCAAAAGATGGGGTATGCGCCTCTATAGCACCCCGGCCTGGTAGGGGGAAATGACCGTGTGTGTTACAGGCACAGAATAGCTACAGACTGTGACATTGCGTGGTTCTTGTACTCACCCTGAGGGTGAAGTAGGGTGCTTAGCTGAGATAGGCTGTGCTGTAGGTCCCTATCAGTACCAGTGTGTGATAGGTAGTTGTTGTAGATACATCTGTGTTCATTTGTACTTCCAGTCATGTCTAGCCTTTGTGGACTGTGATGCACCCAGAATAGTGCATGTCCTATGTGGTTGTTATGGTCACATGTTATAAGAAAAGGGTGGCGGTTGGCCCCAAAAGCAGGTTATGTAACACCACCCAACCTGCCCTTTGTGGGTCAGGGTGGGGGACAGGATCTCCCACCAACCAATCCACATTCTACATTTCTGCAATAGTGGTAATAGAGGGGACTGTCAACCCCAGGGGTGGTAAACATTGTCAGAAGCAAAAACTGATATTAGAAAGATTGCTATGATGAATCTCTGTCAACAAATTGTGTTTAACATAGGATTTGTTATCTGACATTAATCATAGCAACCTTTTGATATATGTGGAATGTGTTCCCAAGTTTAGGGCAGCATTGCTAAGGTATGCAGGTGCTAGTATTGGGAGATGCTGCTCCGCGCAGGGCCCAACAGCCTGACTTTCCATGAGGCTTTGGATAATGGAGCCTGTGGGTGTGGGTGTTTGTGCCCCTGTTGGCCGCTGCTCTAGGGCAGAGGTTCCCAACTCCAGTCCTGGTGGGCCAAACCGGTTCAGGTTTTCATGCTGTCCCTAATGAATATGCATGAATACATTTGCATACAATGGGGGCAGTGCATACAAATGCAGCACATGCATATTTGTTAGGGATGGCATGAAACCTGAATGGTGTTTGGTCCTCCAGGACTGCAGTTGGGAAAATCTGCTCTAGGGATTGCACATGTTTATGGTGTCTGTGCTCTGTAGGGTAAAATATAGGCATTTATGGCATGTTTATTTTATCTGCAATAAAGGTTCCGTCTTTATTACCATGGTTTAGTACTGGCTAAAATATAGGGACATGGTTTGCAGGAGCCACAGCTGGGACTTAAACCTGTGACCTTCTGCCTCTGAACACATTGGCTGTGTGTACTGCACCAAATGTTTACCACAGGGGCAGATCATTCCCTGGGGATACCATGACTGTTCATCAGACAGACCTTGTCTGTTGCAGTGCACAGCACCCACCTAAACGGGGCTTGGCCGTGGTCTGCTGTGGACAGATGCCACTGCCCCCTCTGCCACCAGCACCCCTCCGCCACCATGCTGACATGCCCTTGTACCGTTGGTGCTTGTGGTGCTCAGTCCCAGGCCATCCAGTGTGCCGGTAGACGGCTGCCTATGGTGCGTGATATGGGGTAGGGGTGCCTGCATAGACATCCACGCTTCCCCCCGGCATGCCTGCCGATGTTATGTGCCCTTTGGGGTACTTGCTGGGTACTGTCCCCTGGGACACTGTGGAACATACACTCATGGCTATGTTTGCCCTTGGTCAGTTGCTGTCTTGCTGGTTTTCCGCTTCTACATTCCTATGTGTCACCTAGGCATCTGCCTAGCCCACCCTGTGCCCCAGTTGCCACACTGCATGTCCCACCTGCAGCCCCCTGCAGCCTCACCGTAGTGCCCTTTCATACTTGGGCACTATGATGTTGCTGCACATGTATCACTACTATCAGTTTTCTTGGTTTCCCTGCCTTTGCTGCACATTGCTGACTGAAATGGTCTCTCTCCCCTGCAAATGTGCCTCTAGCACGAGGTTTTCACTGGCGCTATTTTTCAGACCTTCATTTCACGGCATTAGTGTGCATGGGGCCTCTCCCCACCCACTCTCCACCCATTGACCCCTTATCTCCGCCCCTGGGGAGCCTTACTCCGCCCTCTGGGGAGCCTTACTCCACCCTCTGTGCACCTTAATGCCGCCAGAGACGTTATCGCGTGATACGTGACGTTCTCGCATGGTAATGCGCCATTATCGTGCGATAACATCGCAGCTGCGACATTAACGCCATTTAGTAAACATACCCCTAAATTGAGTAGTGCATTAAGTAAAAATTAAATACTCCCACTAGGTATACACACATGTGGGAATGGCATTTGTGCAATTAATTTTCCATCTTATAGAAACTTTCTCTTGCAACTTGCTTATGCCAACCCACTGTCCTGTACAATAGCAGCCGTTTATGTGACCAACATTTTGGATACTGACCCTTTACTCTCTTGTTTATCACCCATATGTGTTAAAACTATCTCTTGTCCCCTGTTAGTTCTGTTTGTCTTGCATAGATTGTAAGTTTGTTGAGCAGGGACTGTCTTATGTGTATATCTACAGTGCTGTGTATGTCTTGTAGCACTTGTAACATTTTAACATGCAGAAAACTTGTTAGCATGTGTAACAGTGAATTAGTCTATGGTAAGTTCTTTTAACATGCAGCAAAACTATGAAAAAATTAGCCAAATTCAGTCAAATGATAACCACCACCACAACCAAAATATTTTTTAAACCATCAGTTTCAAGTATGCTAATTCCCAACTATCAAATCTCAATTATTATCTCAATCCATTTGTTGGTTTGTCTGATGACCCTAGGTCAGATACAGACAGATGGACAGAAAAAGGCCTCTATTAAAAAGTATTTTCTTTACTTTGTAAATTATTTCCTAAAAAAAAAAAAAAAACAGAACAAAAAAGTCTATATTACTATAACTAAAATTATTATACTTTCCACCAAGTAGAATTTTTATTGACTACCTAAAGCAGCATTATCCAATTTATGAATCATCATAAAGTATGATTTTGCAGAAGGAGGCTTGCAAACGAATCCATTAAAAAAGGCAAGGCATAAGAAAATAAGGCCTTCAGCATGTAATATGAAAAATAAGATGCATACTTCTTAGAGAAAACATTTGCATAATCACACGCCATGCCATTTCTGCTTTCCTGGATAGCCTGACTTTTACTGTGATTTGGCATACACTGTTACGTTAGATCATCAATAATCTTTAATATCCCTTTCCTTTTACTCTGTCTACTCCTTTTCTTAGCTGGGCCTGCATAATGCTTTTCTCATTACATAGTTCATAAGACCAGTGATTCTGCATATTCCGGCTTCTGGGACACTGAACTCAACAAAAACTCTCACTATCAGCAGCCTTCAGGGAGGCCGATGTAATATGCAGTGTGGAAGTAGCTCAAAAGGAGAAAGCAGAAGCTGCTCGGAGGTGATGCAGAGAAGGCAAACTTCAAAACCCATAAAATAGGTTGTCCAAGAAAGATCAAACATATTAGAAAACATAAACTGCTGAAACGTCAAAAGGAAAAGGTGTAAAAAAGCAGCAATGTTTTTCTTAACACAGCGCATAAGGGGTTGTTTATTCATCATTAGCATGCACTGATGAGAAGAGTTTAAAGTTCACTCCTGATATTTGGATAGGACTACGATAAAGCAAGGGTTTAGTCCAGGAATTTTCCCATGAAGCAAAACAAGGCAATTAAGCCAGTTTTCCAAACGCGGCACTTTGGGTGGTAGTTTCTAGCACTATTCAAAGTAGTATATTGTTTTTTAAGATTTTGATTTTAGATTTCATTGAAATGGACTGTATAATAATTAAGGTGGTCATATACATTTGAAAAATTGGTCTGGCATTTTTTTTTTGTATGAGTTGTGGCTTACATTATATTACCATTGTGGCCACTCCTAGAGGGGATTGTCATAGAAAATGTTTTAGTCCCACCTCTGACAAATGTGCTGTCCAGTGGGAGGAGCATATTGAAGATCTTAATGAAGGAGCCCAAAAGCTCCTATACACTAAGGGGTATGTTTACTAAACCGTGTTAATGTAGCAGATGCTATGTTTACACGCATTAGGTAATGTTAATGCGCGTATTAACGCACGTTAATATAACCTAACAGCCGTTAACGTAACATAACGCGCGTTAGCATTCCCGGCCACGGTAAGTCCCGCAGAGGGTGGAGAGAGGGCGAAGAGAAGGGGTCAATGGGCGGGGAGGGGGTGGGGAGAGGCACCTTCCACACTAACGTGGGGAACTGAAGGGCTGAATCTTACCACGACCGAAAACCTGGCATTAGCACACATTTGCAAGAGAGAGAAACCATTTCAGTGTCAGCAATGTACAGCATAGGCAGGGAGCCCAAGAGAAGTGATAGTAGTGCTCCATTTGCAGCAACAGCATAGTGCCCAAGTATGAAAGGCCACTATGGTGATGGTGCAAATGGGGCATACGGGGCTGCAGGTGGAACATGCAGTGGGGGCATCAGGGGCACAGGGTGGGCTAGGCAGTCGCCTAGGTGGCACATAGGAACATAGAAACCAGACATCAGCAAGACAGCAGCTGACAAAGGCCAAACACAATCCACCTACATCTACCTGGTCCACCCTAGCTAACAGTTGCCAGGGCACTGACCTGACATCCCCCCAGCCAACCCTCCCCCAAGCGGAAGGGACAGAATATTGGCAGGCGGTGATGGGGCAGATGTGAGGATGCCCATGTATGCCTCCACGCTCCCTAGGCAACCGCCTAACCACACAATGGATGGCCTAGGACTGCGCACTACCAGCACCGACAGCATATGGTCATGTCAGCATGGCAGGGGGGGTGCCCGTGCTGGAGGGGGAAGTGGCACCTGCCTGCAGTGGACCTAGGCCATGCCATGCACCAGTACGTGGTGTGCAGTGCAACATAAAAGGTCTAGCTGAGGAAAAGTACAGGTAGCTCCAGGGACAATTGTGCATCTGTGGCAACAGTGTGGTGCAGTACACGCAGCCAGTGTGTCCAGAAGCAGAAGGTCCCAGGTGTGAATCCTGCAGAGCATGTCCCTAGATTTTACCCTACAATGCAGATACAACAGCAACATGTGCAAAGCCCAAAGCAGCGGCTAACAGGAGTACAAACACTCACTCACACAAGCTCCACAATTCAAAGCTGCATGGACAGTTTGGCTGTTGGCCCCAGCATGGAGCTTCAGTTATCACCAGAGCACTACTACTACCTTCTGCACAGTTTATCAATGTCAGCACTGTGATCAGGATCAGTGTGGCGGGCAGGGTTGCCAACCACCCCTATCTTTGCACAATGCTGCAATAGGAGTGTGTGTGTGTGTGTGTGTGTGTGTGTGTGTGTGTGTGTGTGTGTGTGTGTAAATGTAAATGTAAATGTCTATCCATTGTTCTGTGGCTGCCTACACCTCACTGGGCCCACAATGTTCCACTGTTACCAGCGTTAGCCTGAATATGTGCATAATGAGAGCAAGGTATTGTGGGTATAGCCCGGACAGGGCAGATTGGCCAGGATGCATCTTCACAGGGTGTGGGACAATGGCTGGGACACTGTAGTGCCCAACCACCGCCTGCATGGACAGGGTGGCCACAGCATGACATGCTGGGAGGGCACTCACTCTGACCGAGCAGTGACCATGGCATGTCTAGGTTCCCACATAGTGCTCGACACTGGCTGTCTCCAGTGATACTTGTGTGTTCCCAGTGTTGGGTGTCTGATCACTGAGATACTTGCTTGGTGCACATAGTTTCTCTGTATTATGGACTGGCTAGTAGACTGTCTGCAGTTAGATTGTGCATGGTTGTTAGCACCTTATAGGGTGCTGCAGGTGAATGGCAGATGGTGGTGTAAGGAAGTGGTGGGTTTTCCAGACCTAACCCCAGCATTAGTGATGGTCTACCACTGCCTCAGTCACAGGTATGGCTCTGTTCCCACCAACTCTAGAGGCCTGTTCTTATGCCAGCAGGATGGAGGCTGCTTCAGTGGGGCTCAGGCACCTGTCCCTTATCTACAAAAAGGGTGATTCTTGGCCCTTTGGGGTATTTAGTGACCTGTAGAAGCACTGGTACATAAACCTCATGGAAGTCTAAGAACCTCTCTGCCCTGATAACAGGTGACTATGTAAGCCAGACCCTAACACTGGGTACACACTAATCTGGGGGGTGTCTGGTCCCAGAGAGCCACATGTGATGGTAGAATAAAGACAGACACCAAATTACCTTCAGATACACTGCAAGAAACACCTACCACACACTGGTAAGGATGGGTATGTACAGCAGGACCTATCCCTAGCACCATATGTACTGCGGACCTAGTGCTGGGCAAACATCCTATCCCTCAGGGTGAACACAGAACATGCACAATGGCATGGTCTGTAGCTACTCTGTGCCAGTATCACGCACTGTCAGTTCGTCTTTCCAAGCTGAGGTACCGGAGAGTTGCAGACCTCATTTGGTGATCAGCTGTAGACAGCTATTCAGCATGTGCATTGCATCATGGGTACTGGTGGGGTTACCCTATCCTGGTATTCAGAGCAGACTGTGCGGTGACCTGCAGTCCTTCTGTGCCCACCATTGCTATGAGATACTCCACACAGGTATAGCCTACTGGTTAGTACAATGCAGTTCTCAGCAGTGTTCATGGGTTCAATTCCTCATTGCTCCCTGCTTTCTTGCCTGTCCTACTCAAATAGTTTGCATGCCTGTAACAGTCATATTTTTGCAGAGTTGTGCTGCCAGCCCATAATACCCTTGCCACAGTTGCCAACATTCCTTCGGTCCGTCTATCTGCGTCTCTCAGCTGTGTAGAGTCCTGTCTGCCTGTGCAGGCTGCCACCCATGTCCTGCACTGCTACCCTTTCTTGCATTGCGCCTCTTCATGCTTGCCTCGCCTGTGCCTGATCTGCATGCACCACCACTCCTCTGTCTACCCATCATTGTAACTATCCTGCCACCTCCGCCTCCACTGGGGGACACGTATTCCCCCATCGTCTGCCACCCACTGTCTTTCCAGTACTTTACATTGCCAACACCCTGTGCTGTGGTACAGTTGCCCCCACCATGTTTGTCAACAGTACTGGCAGCCACATGGGATGCCCGCAGATATGGCAGGTCCAGCAGCTCCCAGCTCTCCCTCCTTCACTCACATGTTCATTGCCTTTCCTCGGTGCTCTATCTAGTGTTAGGGCTACATCTGTCTCTATGCCTCACAGGTCATGCATGTCATCCTGCAGCACCTTGCAGCCCTTAGAGCACACTAACCTAGGGCACCGTAACCTTGTTAGGTCACCTTAACCTATGGTTCCATAACCCAGGGTGCCTTCTAATGTGCCTTGTCCAGGGGTGCCTAATACGGCACTTAGGCTAAGGAGTCCTATAGGGCGCCTTACAAAGCGCCTTATGAGGCACCTTACAGTACAAGGCATCTTATAAGGCACCTTACAAGGCACTTTAAAGGGCACCTTATAAGACACCTAACAAGGCACCTTACATGGCGCCTTATAAGGCACCTCACAAGGCACCTTATAAGGCACCTTACTTACAAGGCACCTTACAAGGTGCCTTTTAATGTGCCTTGAAGGTGCCTTATAAGTAAGGTGCCTTATAAGGCGCCTTGTAACATGCGTTAGTCTAAGGCGCCTTGTAACGCACGTTAGCTGATACGGCTTGCCGTAACAATGCAACACCCATGCCTTTATATGGGCATCTGTACCATTACCACGGAACCTAACGTGGGTAACATTACCGTGGTTTAGTAAACATACCCCTAAGTTCTGCCTAGCAATGAAAAAGAAAAACTGTGGAGCTGTTTCTAAAATACATCGAAGGAAGTGCAGGAACACATGTGGATCGATATCTACGTGCAGTGTGAGCTGCCATTTTGCACATTTACACATGGGAAAATCAATGGAGGAAACCAGGCAACTGGCATGTGTAAGTGCCGGTATTTCATTACTTGCACATGCAAATGTTGGCATTTACACGTGCATGTGAACCGTTTTGCAAACTCGGATGTGTAGCTGCTGCTAGTAAACTACTGAGGGTGCTATCTTGAACTCATTTCAATTTAAAGGGGAAAATAAACTAGGGTCAATTAAGGAGGATAACCCCCTTCAAGGATAACCTCCTTCGGTAAAAGACTGGTCAAAATGCACACTTTTTAAAAGTCACATATGCCAGGGAGTAGGTGTAACTTCAGATATGGAGATTTCTGGGCTTACATGTGCATTCTCTATATGAAATGGGGAATACAAGTGTAGATTTTTGTCCCACCCAGACAAGACCAGACCACAATCCTAATACACCCCTTCAAAACTTCCACATACTGAGGACATCCATGTGTAAATTCAGACCTTTCTAAAATGGCCATTTACACATGAATATAATTTAAACCCTTAATATAACTACTAAATAATACAGTAACAAGTAATACTAATTAAAACAGCTTAGACATTACAATAAAACATCAGTAAGTAAGCCCCAAAATGTCTTTATTTAGATTTAATTAATACCTTTTTAAAGAAATTCACTCAAGTGAGTGTACATCAAGGTGCTAAGGGAGGACAAGGCCAAAATGGAGAAATTGAGTGAATTCTTTGCTTCGGTCTTTACTGGAGAAGATGTCAGGAAGCTACCCATGCCTGAAATGGTACTGAAAGGTGATGTATCGGAAGAATTAAAGCAAAACTCGATAAACTGGGAAGATGTAAAACAGCTATTTGAGAAAAAGGAGCAAACCACCTGGACCGGATGGTATACATCCCAGGGTACTGAAAGAATGGAAATATGAGATTGCAGACCTATTATTAGTAATCTGTGAACTATCATTAAGCTCATCTGTAGTACCTGAAGACTGGGCAGTGGTCAGGAAACTATAGACCAGTGAGCCTGACATCAGTACTGGGTAAAATGGTAGACACTATTATAAAGAATAAAATTACTAAACATTTACATAGTCATAGCTTACTGAGAGAAAGCCAACATGGATTTAGCCAAGGAAAGTTTTGCCCCACTAATCTGGGTTTTTTTAAGGTGTGAATAAACAGGTAGATAAAGGTGAGCTGATTGGTATAATGTATCTGGATTTTCAGAAAGCCTTTGACAAGGTCCCTCATGAGAGACTCTTGGGGAAATTAAAAAGCCATGGGATATGAGGCAGTGAATTAGGAACTAGTTAAAAGATAGAAACAGAAAGTTGGGCTAAACGGCCAATTTTCTCAACAGAGAAAGGTCAATAATGGAGTACCGCAGGGATCTGTGTTGGACTGCTGCTTTTTAACATATTTATAAATAACCTGGAAATGGGAATAATGAGTGAGGTAATCACATTTGCAGATGACACAAAATTATTCAAAGTTGTTAGAACACAAGAAGATTATGAAAAATTGCAAGACGATCTTGATAAATTGGGAGACTGTGCCTCCAAATGGCAGATGAAATTTAATGTGGACAAGTGCAAAGTTATGCACCTAGGAAAGAACAACCCAAACTATGGTTACACGATGCAAGGTTCCACATTAGGAACCACCACCCAGGAAAAGGAAAAGGATCTAGGCGTCATCGTGGATAATACCCCTCCGTGCAGCAGCCTAGAAAGCAAACAGAACGCTAGGAATCATAAGGAAAGGAATGGAGAAAAAACCAAGGATATTATAATGCCTCTGTATTGCGATTTTCTTTTTGGGGGGGTTTTCAATCATTTTAAAGTTAGGTCTGCTCTGCTGCTGCCGGTTCCACCGTGGAGAAAACAGAGGGTGGCAGCGGCAGGGCAAGAGCAGGCAGCAGCTGGACAGAACCACGGAGATATGGGTGAGAGGGGAAGGGGGCGTGCGCCCAATGTGCAATTTGCACAGGACACAATTCTGGCTTGGTAGGGCCCTGACCCTAAGTGCTGACTGTGCCAACAACCTCAGTGAATAAATAGGTCTTTAGGAGAGTCTTAAATTTGGGGAAAGAGGGTTCTAGTTGTAATTGAGAGGTGAAGTAGTTCCAAAGAGATGGGGCAGTGTAGAAAAAGTCTGAATGACAGGTGGCATATTTTACATGGTTGGGAGGGGGAGAACCAAATGATTGTCGCGGAGAGATCTGAGGCAGCATTGAGGAGCATAGGGAATAGTCAGCGAGGAGAGGTATTGGGGTGCATGATCATGAAACGCCTTATTTATTTTTATTTATTTATTTAGCATTTCTTCTATACCACCTTATGAGCAAGAGTGAGGATTTTAAAGCGGATGCGTTGGGGGAAAGGGAGCCAGTGGTGCTGAATGAACAGAGGAGTTACATGATCAAATTTTCTGGCATGGGTAAGTGCACGGATGGCTGTGTTTTGGATTGTCTGGAGATGCTTAAGTTGAAACTAGGGAAGGCCATAGAAGATGATGTTGCAATTCTGGTCACCATATTTTAAAAAGGACATAGCAGAATTAGAAAAGGTACAGAGAAGAGCGACCAAAATGATAGAGGGGATGGAAGGATACACGTATGAGGAGAGGCTTAAAAGGTCAGGGCTCTTCAACTTGGAAAAAAGATGGCTGAGGGGACATATGATACAGGTCTATAAAATAACGAGTGGAGTGAAACAGGTAAACATAGATCGGTTGTTTACTCCTTCAAAAAGTAGAAAGACCAGGGGACACTCAATAAAGCTACAATTATCTTTTTCTACCATCATGTTTCTATGTTTCTGACCCCTTGTCTTACCTATGTATCCAGAAGGGAGTTACAGAAGTATCTAAATTAAAAAATAAAGGCCCACCATTTTTAATGCAAAATCAGGTATTGTTTTGCTTACCAATCATCAGAGCTTCAAAAACATTTCAGATTGATCTGTGATAAGCATGAATGTATCATTAGCACCCAAAGGCTATTCAGAAAAGTAGAGTTGCTGTTGTTTTTTTTTTGTTTGTTTCTTTATTCATTATATATAAACATGTAACAAACACATGATTAAAGCAATACAATCAAGTCCACATCAAGAGGAGTACTGCCCTGGCATAATTCCAAAATAAGTAAGTAAATCCCCTCTATCTTTCTAACAGGCTCATTCCCCCAGAGTCTGAAACAAACCTCTATCAGGCCCCTACTGAAAAACAGTAAACTTGACCCATCCAAAGTTGAATTATTTAGGCCAATCTCGAGCATCCCCCAGCTCGCAAAAATCATCGAGAAAGCTGCTCAACAACAGATCCAGCATCATATCGACACGGAAGCACCACTAGACCAATCACAACATGGCTTCAGAGAAGCACATGGAGTCGACACAATCCTTACAACCCTATTCAATGATCTGGTCACTGGAATAAACAGCATCCAACAAGGATTTGTCCTCATCTTCCTAGACATCTCCGCCGCCTTCGACTCTGTGAATCATGATATACTTCTGCAACGCCTGATAGAAAAGGGGATTCGAAGCATAGCACTAGAATGGTGTAAATCCTACCTTTCCAATAGGTGGCAACAAGTCAAAACAGGCCATGAATCCTCTGAACCATTCCTACAGTCTCAAGGTGTACCTCAGGGATCTTCCTTATCGGCACTGATGTTCAATATATATATGCAGCCGATATGTGAATTGATCCAATCTTTCAACGTACAATGCCTGGCATACGCAGATGACATCCTCCTATACATGCCGTTCAAAATTGACCAACCAGTGTTTTCCCCAATAATCAATTGTTTCGGAGCAGTAGCTGAATGGCTGCTGACACAAAACCTACGAATCAATCATAGCAAAACTGATGTTCTTTTTGTTACAAGGAATCGTAAGTTCGTACCTCCTCCATCGCTACTGGTCAACAACATAGAATTGAAGTCCAAACCCACAATCCGATATCTCGGCATCACACTGGACCAGCACCTGGATATGACAACGCATGTGAAGAATGTGACAAAGACTATATATCATAAGATCAGAACCCTACGCCACCTCCGCCCCCTACTTGATTATACTGACTACCGATCAACCTTCCAGGCATTAGTCCTCCCACACTTAGATTTTGCGAACATCATCCTCCACGGGATCTCTCAATCAACTTTAAATCCGCTTCGCCTGGCTATGAATGCAGCTGCAAGAGTCCTCTCTGGGTCACCAAGATCTGCACACATAACGCCTATCATGAAAGATCTGCACTGGCTACCTCTACAAGCCAGACTCCACTATAAGTCACTAGTCCTTACTTTCAAAGCCTTGAATAACTACCCACCTACGCCAATCAGCAAGCTAATTCACAGCACCCTTGAAAATAGAAACAGGAGGACTACTGCTATGAACACCTTAATAGTTCCTAAGATGATGACATCATGTACTAAGGCTACTTCAAACAGAGCTTTCTCAATATTCGCTCCTCTAAACTGGAATACACTTCCCCATGAAATCCGTGGCATCAAAAGCCTAATACTATTCCGAAAAGCTGTGAAACACCATCTGTTCACAAGCCTAACGGGGGACGCGGCTGTGGAATCAATGTTGCAGGCTCTAGCACTGAAGCCTCCCTGACGACACTCCATGCAAGCGAGTCCTCTTGCACAGACTTCTCCAGCACCAAGGCCTTCAGGAGGAGGGCTTCGATTTGCTGCTGTCCTACCACCATGGACAATGCTTTTGCTGGGCTGGTTTTAGCATTTCCATGCTGTTTAGGAGCTATTAGAGAGGTAAGAGAAGAAGAAAGCACGAAGCACCTCTCTTCTAGGGTGCCGCCCTCTTCAGAAAAGTAGAGTTTTAAAAACGACATGTGGCCCAATGATGTGCTACCAATTGCTTAACAAAGAGCTCTCACATCTTTCAATTTAATTTATATTAAGAGGCTTGTGCCAGCCTTGCTGCACTTTGTGAGACACGGTTATCATTAATAAGGGTTTTCTGGGAGTCAAGGAAGACCCACAGTACACCATCAATAAAATATTCACAGCTATTATTCCAAATAACCACATCAGTATAAAAAATAAAGGGCCCAATTTTTGAAGGCATTTACATGGATAACTTCCTAGTTACCAGTGTAAATGCCTTAACAGGAAATTTTCGAAAGCACCTTTACGGATAGTGCTTTTGAAAATTCCATGGTTTGTCCCTTACGCGTCTCGATGATACACGGTTAGCATCGGGGCTTGTCGGGGGCATTCCAGGGCGATGTGGTGGGCCATACTGCTACTCGGATAGCATTAATTTTTGATACTTACACAGTTAGCGTTCTGCACCTTAAAGATAGGCGAGGAAAGCCCTCACCTATCTGTAAGGTGCTGGGGCCAACCATGTAGCATCAAAAATCGGTGCTACATTGTAGCTCCTGTGGCCTCCTAGCTGTGTGGCAATACCTGGATTTTCGATGCTGGGGCCACATATGACCCTGGCATGGAAAATTCAGGTTAGGCAGGAAGGGGCCAGGCTATGCACCGACACAGCACATAGCACAGCCCAGATCAAAATCGGGCCCATAATTTATTAGAGCAACAAAGAAACAAGATCCTGTAACAAAACCAACAGAAGAAGCAATAGACTGAAGAACACAATCAACATTTTGATGTGCACTTAGCAGGTCAGGAAACAGCTACAGGAGATCCATTAGGTGCACTTCTATAATTTACATTTTGGGCTAACACAGTTTCGATATGCTCTTCTGAATTTTTTGTACAAACTCACTTCTTTCTGGTGCACAGAACCCTATGGACTCAGCTAAAGCATTTTAAAATTGGAAGGATGGAGGCCATGTATTCCTAGTTTTACGCGGTTCAAATATTCTGTATGAATGTTCTAGTCTTCAGTGACACCGAGCTGAGGTTTGGGTGGAATTTAGGAATATTTTTGGATTAATAGATGATCTAACATTGGCCATTATTGTTTGGTGCAGTCTTGGCTTGTTTCAGATGCTTCCAGGCTTGCAAACTAAATAATTTAATAATGTTATGGCACTGGCGATCAAAGTGATCTTCTGTAATTGCAAGAACTGTCAGAAAATATGCTGTGAACCTTGGAGATCCTTGCTATGTTTAACTTGCCGATCTAAAGAAGTAATGGCTTTAAACTATGGGGTATGTTTACTAAGCAGTCTTAGGGGTATGTTTACTAAACCTTCTTAACGTATGCGCTGTGCAATTATCGCGCGCTAAGGTACCTTAGCGCGCGATAATGATGCTTTACGGGGCACAAATGTGGCTTAGCGCACGCTCACGCGCGCAGCGGCGCAAACGAGTGCTGAAGGCGGGGAAAGGCTCCCGGAGGGCGGAGGAAGGCTCCCCAGGGGCGGAGAGAAGGGGTCAATGGGTGGAGAGTGGGAGGGGATAGGCTCCCCGCACACTAACGATGTGAAATTCGAGGCCAAAACTAACGCAAGTGAAAACCTCGCGTTAGAGCTGATTTAAAGGGAAAAGAAACCATTTCTGTCAGCAATGTACAGCAAAACCAGGGAAACCTAAAAAAATGTGATAAGTGTGATACATGTGCACGGAACAAAAGTGCAAATAAACATTGAAAATGACCCCAACAAAATAAAAAAAAATCATAATCAAGCTAAGAAATAGTGATAGTAATGGGAAACATCAAAAAACACTCCCAAGACAGCCCCCCAAAAAAGATATGAATTTTGGAAGGGTCTACGCTCTGTCCCCATACAAGGTGAATGATCCCACAGTGAAATAGCACTGATCAGGGTTTCCCTCTCCATTGGACAGGTTTCCTATGGCATGCACATGTTCCACAACAGCAGGGCAGGCATGTCGGAATGGGCAACTGGACATATGCTGGGAAAGGGGATACAGAGGGCTGCAGGCAGCACATGCTGTGGTGCAGCTGGGGCACAGTGTGGACTAGGCAGATGCCTAGGTGGCACTTAGGAATGCTGAAACTGTACAGCAGCCAGACAGCAACTGATGAGGGCCCAACATGGGCATGAGAGTGTTTATCACAGTGTCACAGGGGATAGTACCCAGCAGGTACCTCCAAGGGCACAGAACATTGGCAGGCGGTGTTGGGGGGAAGCATGGACGTCTATGCAGGCACCCCTACCCCAGAACATGCACCATAGGCAGCCGCCTACATGCACACTGGATGACTTGAGACTGCACACCACCAGCACCACCAGCAGAAGGGCATGTCAGCATGGTGGCAGAGGGGTACCGGTGCTGGAGGGGGGCAGTGGCAGCTGCCCAGAGCAGACCATGGCCTAGCCCTGTGTAGGTGGGTGCCATGCACTGCAATAGACAGGCCCTGCCGGACAAACAGTCATGGTATCACCAGGGAATGCACTGTCTCTGTGGCAACACGGTGATGCAGTGCACACAACCAGTGTGTTTGGAGGCAGAAGGTCACAGGTTCAAGTCCCAGCTATGGTGCCTGCCAACCCAGTCCCCATGTTTTACCCACTACTACAATGTGCTAATACAGACAGAACCTTTATTGCAGATGACGTAAACATGCCCAAAACACCTACATTTTACCCTACAGGGCAAAGACACCATAAACAGGCGCATTACCTAGAGCAGAGTCTCCCAAATGCAGTCCTGGAGGGCCAAACACCATTCAGGTTCCATGCTGCCTCTAATAAAGATGCCTGTGCTGCATATCTATGCACCACCCCCATGGTATGCAGATGTATCTCATGCATATTCATGAGGGACAGCATGAAAACCCGAACAGTGTTTGGCGCACCAGGAATGGAGTTGGGAACCTCTGCCGTAAAGCAGCAGCCAACAGGGGCAGACACACCCACACCCACACCCACAGGCTCCATTAGCCAATGCCTCCTGGAGAGGCAGGACATTGGGCCCTGCGTGCATCTCCCAATACTAGCACTTGCATACCTTAGCAATGCCACCCTACACCTGGGAATACGGTACACAGCTATCAAACGTTTGCTATGATTACTGGCAGATAGCAATTCCTATGTTAAGCACAGTTTGCTGATTGAGCTCCATCATAGCAACCTTTCTGATGTCTGTGGAGTGTGCTTCAGGTCTGGTCTCTGACAGTGTTTAACACCCTGGGGAATGACCCCCACCAGTATTGCATACCATATCCATGCCTGCACTGTGCCCAGGACTGGTGTGGTGGCCAGGGCTGCTAAACACCTCTATAGTAGCACAATGCTGGCATAGGTGTGGGAGTGTGTGTCTATCTATCCAGTGTGTGGTGGCTGCAAACACCTTCCACAGCCCACACTGCCAGCACTGTTGCTAGTATTGGCCTGCCAATGTGCACAATGAGGAGCAAGGTACCATGGGTATAGCCCGGACAGGGTGGCCAGGCCAGGATGCATCTGCACATGGCATAGGGCACTGGCTGGGATATTGTAGTGCCCGGCCACCACCTGCACAGACAGGGTGGCCACAACGTGTTCTGCTGGGAGATCACTCTCACCCAGACTGAGCAGTGACCATGGCATGGCTAGGCTCCCCCATAGTGCAATGTAGCATTTCTCTCATGTGATATTTATGAGTTCCCCTTTGGGGCCCAGTCACTTACTTATCTGCTTGGTGTGTATGCTGACATCCCAGTTCTGGGTGCACGCATTTCCATCAGGAACATGCACTATGGACTAGCTAGCAGGCTGTCTGCAGCTGGTATGTGTCTTGATGGAATGCCTTGCAGGGTGCAGCGGCTGAAGGCTTGCTGCGGGTGAATATCAGATAGTGGTGGGGTGCAGCTTAGCATATCCAGGCCTAATGTCTGTCTGCTATTGCATTATGGATGTGTACAGAGCTGCATTGACTGCCATGTAGGGTGTCTGTTCCCCAGCAGGACTGGGGTTGATGGTCCCCTCTACTGCCACCATTGCAGGGAGGTAGAATGTAGATCCATTGTTGGGAGACCCTGTTTACCACCCTCAGCCCTGGAGTAGGGTGGTGGTACATAATCCTCCTAGGGGTCCATAGGGTCTAAACCTGACTGAGACATACAGATATATCCAAGGTGTGTCTGCAGAAACTACCTATCTCACACATTAGCACTGCTAGGGACCTGCAGCATGGCCTATCTCTGCTGTGTACCTGGTGCTGGGCGCCCCACCTCACCCTCAGGATGAGTGCAGTACCTGCACAATGTGACAATGTGTCGCTACTCTGTGCCAGTACCACACACGGTCAGTTCCCCCTACCAGGCCGAGGTGCTGTGGGGGTGCATACCCCATCTTGTGATCATCTCTAGACTGCTGATTTGCATGTGCAGTGCATCATGGGTATGGGTGGGTTAACCCTATCCTGGTGACCACAGCAGACTGTTTGTGTGGTGACATGCAGTCCTTCTGCAGCCAGCCAGGGGCTTTTTAGTAGCTATGGAGCTGTAGCCCACTGGTTACTTCACTACTTGTGGAGCCAGAGGTCATGGGTTCAAACCCACAGTAGGGGTTATTTGATAGGGCTGTCCAAAGCATTGTCTTTTTTTAATGTACATTAGTGCTGCCAGCAAAAGACCCTCAGGGTACTGTAACCATAAGGTGCCTCAGAAGGCGCCCTATAAGGCGCCTTATAGGGCACCCTATAAAACGCCTTCCGAGGCACCTTATGGTTACAGTCCGTATAAGGTACCTTATAAGGTGTCCTATGGAGTGCCTTATAGGGTGCCCTATAGGGGACATTATAGGGTGCCGTGGCAGACAGTGCACTTTATAATGTGCCTGATGGGGTGCCTTATAGGGTGCCTTATGCGGCACCTTAGGTTACGGCACGTGAGGGTGTGTTTGCTGGCAGCAATAATTAAAATACAAATAAAATGCCTCAGGAAACAATACCTACATGTCAAAGCTGATGCTTCAGCCAGCCTTATGTATTAGGCACACTGGTGGATTGAACTCATGACCCCTGTATCACCAGTCAGTGTATTAACCATTGTGCTACACTTCTGTTTCTATGTTTGGATGTCTGTGCGCCTACTTAAGATTACTGCGTGGCAATGCACTTAGCGGCGCTTTGCCCGATAATGTGCGCAGCAGCGAGCGTTATCGCGCGCTAATCCCGTTTTGCAACTTTAAACTGAAATGCCCACTCCTTATATGGCATCCTGCACACTAACGCTGGGCGCACATTAAGAAGGTTTAGTAAACATACCCCTTAATGTGCAGCCGGCGTTAGTGTGCAGGATGCCATATAAAGAGTGGGCGTGTCGGTCTTAATGTAGCATTTCTGGCTACCGTGCGATAAAGGGAGCCGTGGCACGTCAATGCACGTTAGCCTGAAGTAGGCGTGCTGACCAACAGCACAGCAAGAGCAGGGTAGCACAATGGTTAGTACATTTACTGCTAAACCAGCAATCATGAGTTTGATCCCCCAGTGGGGTTAAAGAGTAAGGCTGTCTGAGGCATTACCCTTTACTATAAAGCAGTGCTGCTAGAGGCATTTTCCTTTTTACTTTAAAGCAGTGCTGCTGGAGGCATTTTACTTTTTACTTTAAAGCAGTGCTGCCAGCAAAAACACCCTCACAGTGCTGTAATCTTCATGTGCAGTGCATCATGGGTACGAGTGGATTACCCCTATCCTGGTAACCACAGCAGACAGTTCATGTGGTGACCTGCAGTCCTTCTGTAGCCAGCCAGGGGTTTGTTCAGAGCTGTAGCCCACTGGTTACTTCCCTCCCTGTAAAGCCAAAGGTTGTGGGTTTGATCCCACAGTGGGGTTATTTATTGGAGCTGTCTGGGGCAGTTTCTTTTTTTAATTTAAATTAGTACTGCCAGCAAAAACACCCTCACAGTGCTGTAATCCTCAGGTGCCCCATAAGGCGCCTTATAAGGCACCTTAAGGTTATAGCACTGTGAGGGTGTTTTTGCTGGCAGTACTTATTTAGATTAAAAAAATAAACTGCCCCAGACAGCCCTAATAAATAACTCCACTGTGGGATCAAACCCACATCCTCTGGCTTTACAGGTAGTGAAGTAACCAGTAGGCTACAGCTCTCCAACTACAAACCACCCTCTGGCTGGCCACAGAAGGACTGCAGGTCACCACACAAACTGTCTGCTGTTGTTACCAGGATAGAGTTAAGCCACTCGTACCCATGATGCACTGCACATGCAAAGCAGCAGTCTACAGATGATCACAAGATGGGGTATGCACCCCCACAGCACCTAGGCCTGATAGGGGGTACTGACCGTGCGCGTTACTGGCACAGAGTAGCTACAGACCGTCACATTGTGTGGGTACTGTGCTCACCCTGAGGGTGAGGTGGGGCGCCCAGCACCAGGTCCACAGCACCTTCCCTCCCTGAGATAGGCTATGCTGCAGGTCCCCATTAGTGCCAGTGTGTGATAGGTAGTTCTTTCAGACACACCTACGATAAACCTGTGCCGTATTTATATCCCAGTCACGTCTAGCTCTTGTGGACTATGATGCACCAGAATAGTTCATATGCTCTGTGGGTGCCATGGCCACATGATTCAAAGGAGGAGAGGAGAGGAGAGGAGAGGAGAGGAGAGGAGAGGGGGGGAGGGGGGAGGGGAGAGGAGAGGAGAGGAGGGGAGGGGAGGGGGGAGGGGGGAGGGGGGGGAGGGGGGAGGGGGGAGGGGGGAGGGGGGAGGGGAGGGGGGAGGAGGGGAGGGGGGAGGGGGGAGGGGGGGGAGAGGAGGGGGGAGGGGGGAGGAGGGGAGGGGGGAGGGGAGGGGGGAGGGGGGGAGGGGGGAGGGGGGAGGGGGGGGGGAGGGGGGAGGGGAGGGGGAGGGGGGGGAGGGGGGGAGGGGGAGGGGGGGGGGGAGGGGGGGGGGGAGGGGGGGGGGGAGGGGGGAGGGGGGGGGAGGCGGGGAGGGGGGGGGGGGGGGTGGGAGGGGAGGAGGGGGGGGGGAGTGAGGGGGAAGGGGGGGGAGGGGGGAGGGGAGGGGGAGGGGAGGGGGGGTGGTGGTGGTGTTTGGACCCATGGGCAGATTATGTAGGACCACCAAACTTGCTCTTGGGGGATCAGGGTGGGAGACAGGATCTCCCCCCAACAGATCCACATTCTAAAACCCTGTCATGGTGGCAGTAGAGGGAACCAACAACCCCAGTCACGCTAGGAAACAGATGCACTACAGGGCAGTTAGTGCAGATCTGTAGCATTCCATAAGGCAATAGCTAGCAGACAGAGCGCAGGCCTGGAAATGCTCAGCTGGCCCCCCCCTGACATTCTCCAGCCGCTGCACCCTGCAAGGTGTTCCAGCCATACACATACTAACTGCAGACAGTCTGCTAGCTAGTCCACAGTGCATATTCCTGGAGAAGATGTGTGCACCCAAAACTGGGATGTCAGCACACCCACCAAGCAGATAGGTCAGTGATGGGGCCCCCAAAAGAAAAACCCATATATATCACTTTAGAGAAATACTATGTAGCAATATGGGGGAACCTAGCCATGCCATGGTCACTGCTCAGTCAGGGTGAGAGTGACCTCCCAGCAGGACATGCTGTAGCCACCCTGTCTGTGCAGGTGGTGGCCGGGTACTACAATGTCCCAGCCAGTGCCCTATGTCCTGTGCAGATGCATCCTGCCCAGGCTGCCCTGTCCAGGCTATACCCACAGTAGCTTGCTCCTCATTATGCACATTGGCAGGCCAATACTGGCAACAGTGCTAGCAGTGTGGGCTGAGGAGGGTGTTGGCAGCCACCACACACTGGATAGACAGACACACACTCCCCACACCTATGCCAGCATTGTGCAACTATAGAGGTGTTTGGCAGCCCTGGCTACCACACCAGTCCTGGGCACAGTGCAGGCATGGCTATGGTACGCAAAACTGTAGGAGTCACTCCCCAGGGTGGTAAACACTGTCAGACACAAGACCTGTAGCACACTCCACAGACATCAGAAAGGTTGCTATGCTGCAGCTCAATCAGCAAATTGTGCTTAACTTAGGAATTGCTATCTGCCAGTAATCATAGCAACCTTTTGATAGATGTGTACCATATTCCCAGGTGTAGGGTGGCATTGCTAAGGTATGCAAGTGCTAGTATTGGGAGATGCACACAGGGCCCAAAATCCTGCCTCTCCAGGTGGCTTTGGATGATGGAGCCTGTGGGTGCGGGTGAGTCTGCCCCTGTTGGCCGCTGCTCTAGGGCAGAGGTTCCCAACTCCGGTCCTGGTGGGCCAAAACCCTGTTCGGGTTTCATGCTGTCCCTAATGAATATGCATGAGATACATCTGCATATCATGGGGGCGGTGCATAGAAATGCAGCACAGCCATAGTTATTGGAGACAGCATGGGACCTGAATGGTGTTTGGCCCTCCAGGACTGCTTTTGGGAGACTCTGCTCTAGGCAATGCACATGTTTATGGTGTCTGTGCTCTGTAGGGTAAAATGTGGACGTTTTGGGCATGTTTACATTATCTGCACTAAACGTTCTGTCTGTATTACTGCATTTTAGTAGTGGGTAAAATATGGGGACTGGGTTGGCAGGAACCACAGCTGGGACTTGAACCTGTGACCTTTTGCTCCTGAACACACTGGCTGTGTGCCCTGCACCACCATGTTGCCCCAGAGACATTGCATCCCCCTGGAGGTATCATGACTGTTTTTCAGACAGAGCCTGTCTTTTGCAGTGCATGACACCCACCTAAACAGGGCTGGGCCATGGTCTGCTGTGGGCAGCAGCCACTGCCCCCTCCACCACCAGTACCCCTCTGTCACCATGCTGACATGCCCTTCTGCTGGTGGTGCTGGTGGTGCGCAGTCTCGGGCCATCCAGTGTGCAGGTAGGCGGCTGCCTATGGTGCGGGTTCTGGGGTAGGGGTGCCTGCATAGATGTCCACGCTTCCCCCCAGCACCGCCTGCAAATGTTCTGTACCCTTGGGGGTATCTGCTGGGTACTGTCCCCTGTGACACTTTGGGAAACACACTCGTGCCCATGTTGGGCCCTCATCAGTTGCTGTCTGGCTGCTCTACTGTTTCAGCATTCGTATGGGCCACCTAGGCATCACCCTAGTCTGCACTGTGGCCCAGCTGCACCACAGCATGTGCCGCCTGCAGCCCTCTGTGTCCACTTTTCCAGCATCTGTCCAGTTGTCCATTCCGACATGCCCACCCTGCTGTTGCGGGACATGTGCATGCCATAGGAAACCTGTCCAGTAACAAGGGAAAGCCCTGATCAGCATTATTTCACTGTGGGATCATTCACATTGTATGGGGACAGAGCATAGCCCCTTCCAAAATTGATATCTTTTTTTTTTAGCTTTCTCGCTAGTGTTTTTTGATGTTTCCCTTTGATATCACTATTTCCCAGCTAGGTTATGTGTTTTTCCAGTTTGTTCAGGTCATTTTCAATGTTTATCTGCCCTTTTGTTCTGTGCACATGTATCACACTTATCACCTTTTGTGGGTTTCCCTGGCTTTGCTGTACATTGCTGACGGAAATGGTTTCTCTTCCCTTTAAATCTACTCTAACGCCAAGGTTTCATGGCGTTAGTTTTCAGCCCCCGAAATCCACAGCGTTAGTGTGCAGGGAGCCTCTTCCCTCCCACTCTCCACCCATTGACCCCTTCTCTCCGCCCCTGGGGATCCTTCCTCCGCCCTCAGGGAGCCTTTACTCCGCCTTCAGCACTCGTTTGTGCCTTATCGGGCGCTAACGTGTCAGAGCGCACATTAAGACGGTTTAGTAAACATACCCCTATGAGTGCACAGTGATATTTGTCAGGAATAGGGACTCTTTTGATCATAGTAACATAGTAACATAAGAACATAAGGACATAAGATATGCATCAAGCCCAGGATTCTGTTTCCAACAGTGGCCAGTCTAGGTTATACGTGCCTTGCAGTTTCCCCAAAAGACACAGGTTCCGCAATGCTTGTATTGGGTCAAGCAGTGATATCCTGGGTCCCTTTTTAATAATGGTTTATGGACCTTTCCTCCAGGAACTTGTCCAAACCTTTTTTAAACCCAGCTACACTAACAGCTTTTACTACATCCTCCGGTAACAAATTCCAGAGTTTGATTACACGTTGAGTGAAAAAGTATTTTCTCTTATTTCTCTTGAATAGTTTACCCTGTAGCTTCGTTGCATGTCCCCTAGTCTTTCTATATTCTGATGACGTAAACAATTGATCTACGTATACCTGTTCCATTCCCTTTATTAATTTATAGACTTCTATCATATCTCCCCTCAGCCGTCTCTTTCCAGGTTAAAGAGCCCTAACCTTTTTAGCCTTTCTTCATAGGAGTATCCTTCCATCCCCTTTACCATTTTGGTGGCTCTTCTCTCAACCTTTTCTAATAATGCTATATCCTTTTTAAGATACGGCGACCAGAATTGCACACAATATTCAAGGTGCGGTCGCACCATGAAATGATATAGAGGCATTATAATATCCTTTGTTTTATTTTCCATGCCTTTCCTTATGATACCTAGCATTCTATTTGCTCTGTTGGCCACCGCTGCACACTGGGTGGAGGGTTTTAACATGTTATCCACAATGTTGCCTAAATCTTTTTCCTGGGTGGTAGTTCCTAATGTGGAACCTTGCATCGTGTAACCATACTTTGGGTTGTTCTTCCCTAGGTGTATAACTTTGCACTTGTCCACATTAAATTTCATCTGCCATTTTGATGCCCAGTCTTCCAATTTATCAAGATCCTCTTACAATTTTCCACAATCCTCATGGGTTTTAACAACTTTAAATAGTTTTGTGTCATCTGCAAATTTGATAACCTCACTCGTTAGTCCACTTTCCAGGTCATTTATAAATATGTCAAAAAGCAACGGACCCAGCACAGATCCCTGGGGTACACCACTATTCACCTTTCTCCATTGGGAAAATTGGCCATTTAGCCCTACCCTCTGCTTTCTATCTTTTAACCAGTTCCTGATCCACAGTAGTACACTGCCTCCTAGCCCATGACTCTTCAGTTTTGCCAAACGTCTCTGATGAGGGACCTTGTCAAAGGCTTTCTGAAAGTCCAAATATACTGCTGTATATCAACCGACTCACCTTTGTCTACCTGTTTATTCACACCTTCAAAAAAACAACAGATTAGTAAGACAAGATCTTCCTTGTCTAAAGCCATGTTGACTGTCTCCCATTAAGCCATGACTATCTACAGCAATTTTGTTCTTTATGATGGTTTCTACCATTTTTCCCACTACTAACATCAGGTTCACTAGTCTGTAGTTTCCCAGATCACCTCTGGAATCCTTTTTAAAAATTGGCGTTACATAACGTTACATTGGCTATCCTCCAGTCACACATTCAAAAAAACATAACAGATTAATAAGACAAGATCTTCCTTGTCTAAAGCCATGTTGACTGTCTCCCATTAAGCCATGACTATCTACATGTTCAGCAATTTGGTTCTTTATGATGGTTTCTACCATTTTTCCCAGTACTGACGTCAGGCTCACCGGTCTGTAGTTTCCAAGATCACCCCTGGAACCCTTTTTAAAAATTGGCGTTACGTTCGCCATCCTCCAATCTTCAGGTATTACAGATGATTTTAATGATAGTTCACAGATTACTAATAGCAGGTCTGCAATCTCATATTTAAGTTCTTTCAACACCCTTGGATGTATACCATCCGGTCCAGGTGATTTGCTACTCATCAGTTTATCAAATAGCTGTAATACATCTTCCCGATGTATTGATATTTCCTTCAGTTCTTCCGCACCTTTAAATACCACTTCAGTCATGGGTAACATCTCTACATCTTCCTCAGTAAAGACCGAAGCAAAGAATTCATTCAGTTTCTCCACTATTGCCTTGTCGCCTCTTATTGCCCCTTTAACCCCTCTATCATCTAATGGACCAACAGATGCTCTCACAGGTTTTTTGCTACGAATGTACTTTAAAAAAGTCTTTATTACGTGTTTTTGCTTCTGCAGCAAGCTTCTTCTCAAATTCTCCCTTTGCCTGCCTTATCAATGCCTTGCACTTAACTTGCCAGTGCTTGTGCATTTCCAGTTTTCATCATTTGGCTCTTTTTTCCATTTCCTGAAAGATGCTTTTTTGGCAACAACAGCCTCTCTGACCTCACCTTTAAACCATGCTGTCAGTTTTTTGGACTTCCTTCCACTTTTCTTAAAGCGTGGAATATAGCTGGTCTAGGCTTCCAAGATAGTATTTTTAAACAACACCCAAGCTTGATGTAAGTCTTTAACCTTTACAATGGCTCCTTTTAGTTTTTTCTTAACTATTTTCCTCCTTTTAATTATAGTCTCCCTTTTGAAAGTTAAAAGGTAGTACTGTGGATTTACTTAGCATCCCTCCTCCACTAATGAAATCAAACGCGATCATGCTATGATCACTATTGACAAGTGGCCCCAACGCCCTTATCTCTTGCACCAGATCCGGTGTTCCACTAAGGACTAGGTCCAATATGGCTTCCTCTCTGGTTGGTTCATGAACCAGCTGCTCCAAGAAGCAGTCATTTATTTCATCTAGGAACTTTATCTCCCTAGCATGTCCTGCCGTGACACTGACCCAGTCGATAGCTTCCTTGATTTCTTTGAGTATTTCATTATCCATATGTTCATTCTGGCCAGGCGGTCGATAGTACACCCCATTGCCATCGCCTTCCCCTTTCTACATGGAATTCAATCCATAGAGATTCTACAGCAAACTTTTTTTCCTGCAAAACTTTAATCCTTTCTGACTCAATGCCCTCTCTAACATAGAGTGCAACCCCTCCACCAATTTGATCAGCTCTGTCTTTATGATATAGTTTGTAGCCAGGTATCACAGTGTCCCACTGGTTGTCCTCCTTCCACCATGTCTCTGGTATTCCAATCATATCTAACCTCTCATTTAGAGCTATATATTCTAACTCTCCCATCTTATTTTTTAGACTTCAAGCATTTGCACACAAGCATTTTAGAGACTGTATTTTATTCATATTAATCTGGCTATTGGTAGACATGGGTTATTTGGAATCTTTAAGCTCTGTCTGCTCCATACTCAAGGGCATTTGGTGTACTTTACTCTTTTTTGGAACCTCTCTGCTTTTGGTAGTATCCTTCAAGGATACATTGTTCCGAACCATGTGCTCTTGGGCGACTGTCAGCTTTCCCCTATTATCTAGCTTAAAAGTTTCTCTATCTGCTTTTTAAAGGTTAATGCCATAGTATATGATGGGAGATAAAACCATCATGGTCCATCTAGTCTACCCACTGAGGTGGCAAGAGAAGGTGCACCTGCTGCTCCATGCAGGTCACCTCTCCCCATGCCTTTGTTTAGGGGTGTGCCCACCGCTCTATGCAGGTCACCCTCATTTGTTGAGATAGCAGAGACAGTTAAGGTTTGATTTTATCATGTTGCTATAAAGGACCCATTGTGTCTGTCTTATGAATGCTGTCACTGTATTTGCCCCCACCACTTCCATCCTAATGGCATTAAAAGCATCCACCAGCCTTTCAGTGAAAAAGTATTTCCTGATGTTGCCTTTCAGTTCAGCCCCTTGCAGCTTCATGCTATGCCCTCTAGCTTTGCAGCTTTCCCATCTTTGACAAATGTATGTTTGTTCGTTAATACTCCTTAAGTATTTAAAGGTCTGTATCATATCTCCCCTGTCCTTCCTCTCCTCTAGAGTATACATAAAAACATAACATAAGAACATAAGATATGCCATACTGGGTCAGACCAAGGTCCATCAAGCCCAGTATCCTGTTTCCAACAATGGCCAATTTAGGTCATACGTATCTAGAAGTTTCCCCAAAAGACAAAGGTTCCATAATGCTTGTACTGGGTCAAGCATTGATATCCTGGGTCCCTTCTTAATAATGGTTTATGGACCTTTCCTCCAGGAACTTGTCCAAACATTTTTTAAACCCAGCTACACTAACAGCCTTTACTACATCCTCCGGTATCAAATTCCAGAGTTTGATTACATGTTAAGTGAAAAAATATTTTCTTTTATTAGTCTTAAATAGTTTACCCTGTAGACATATTTAGGACTTCAAGCCTCTTCTCATATGTCTTCTGGCACAGGCACCAAATCATTTTGGTCGCCTTCCTCTGAACCGCTTTATATCCTTTACGAGATATGGTCTACAAAACTGAACACAATATTGCAAATGAGACCTCACCAGCAACTTGTACAGTGGCATTAGTACCTTCTCCTTTCTGCTGGCAATTCCTTTCTGTATGCAACCCTTCCGGCTTTGACCTTTGCCTTGTCACACTGTTTTGCCACTTTGAGATTCTCAGAAACAATCACTCCGCGGTCCTTCTCCTGGTCCGTGCACACCAACCTCTTGCCCCCTACCATACATAGTTTCATTGGATTCCTGAATCCCAAGTCCATGACACTACATTTCTTCACTACACTTCTTCACCTTAAATCTTAACTGCCAAGCATTTAGACCATTCTTCCAGCTTTTGTAGACCTTTCCTCATGTTATCCTCTCCCTCAGGGGAGTCCACTGTATTGGAAATTTTTGTGTCATCTGCAGAAAGACAGACTTTTCCATTTAGTCCTTCAGCAATATCACTTACAGATACGTTGAACAGTACCAATCCCAGGACCGATCCCTGGGGTATGCCACTAATCACCTTCCTTTCATCCGAATGAATTCCATTTACTATCACTTTCTGTCGACTGCAAGTCAACCAATTTCTGAACCATTTCACCACCTTGGGATCCATCCACAGGCTGTTCAGTTAATTGATACGAGACCTCCGGCTACCCCTGCTGGGGGTTGGGTGGCAAGTTTGCAGAGGGCAGCACACTGCCGGGTGGTTCAGTCTGTGGTGAGGACATCCCTGCATTGCAACAGGGGCACACCGGGCTGTCTCTGTGCCTATTCATGCACATGTGGGAACATCTTGCTCCTACGGTGCAGAATTGGGTCCAAATGGGCCCGTCCTGCAAGAGGCCATCCAGATGGCCCAGACATGGCCTTGATAGAATCTGTCTCTTAATGGGGCTGACACAAGTTCTGACTGACTTAGAAACCCAGGAAGAAAGGTGGCCAGACCTAAAGAACAACAAAATGAGCCAATATAAAGCACAATGTTTATTCTCTGTTTCACTATACATAATTAATATTTTGTCGCTGGAGCTGTGTGAGGTTTTATTGTAATGGATGCCCCATGGCTTTTCTCCATTTAGGATATAATTAAGGTAACTCCTGAATTCATCTATAATGTGGGAATATATATAAATCAGTTTTATAGGATGCATCAAAAGTGGAATAATATCCTACTTTTAATTCAAAGCTCTTCAAGTACAGTAATATTGCACAGACAATTAGGTGGCATTTTACTGTATACTTAGCATAACTTTAGCATGGTCTCCATCAAAGGTAAAATCAGTTGTGGCATTTGAAAACTATGTGGTTACTTTTCAAATATCACAAGTTATCTGGCAGAATATTCTAGAAGTGATACCCCAAGATGGCACACTTTAATGCTGTTTTGCCAGTTGTTGATCTAGACAGCCAGAGGATCCTGAAGTTTCAAAGTTCCACACTTGTTATGCTGCTGTCTTGGACTTTCCAACTTTTGTTTCAGAACTAGAAGTAAAGACACAATGAACACAGCTAGAGAACAGGAAGTATGATGGGTTGTTTTTTTTCACTCAACACATAATTAAGCTCTGGAATTTTTTGCCAGAGATGTAGTAAAAACTGCTAGTGTTGCTGGGTTTAAAGAGGTTTGGACATTATCCAAATTGGACAAGATCCTGGAAGAAAATCCATTAACCATTATTAAAATGGCCTGGGGAAATCCACTTCTTACCTCTGGCATCAGCATCAGTTAACATCTGTAATAGCTCCCTTTTTAATTTGAGTTTAAGCACAACTTTCTGTTGCAAGTGTCTTACAGATCAGATCACTGAGATGGCTTTGAGAGTTGACCACTGCGAGTGTAGAAAGGGCTTTTCTGTGCATGCAGTTACTGATCCCTGTCTAGTGCCAGTGGGCTATTATCCAACATTGGCAGGCATAATGGATACCACATTTCTGACAGGTCTGCTCTTTGGCTCAAGAAATCTCATCGCTTCCATTTCCTGCAGTGACTGTACTCTCCTTTTTGGGAATATACTGGAGCAGGAAGGATTGCTTGGCTCTTCAGCCAGCTGTGTGTGTGCTAGCTATCAGCCACTTGTAGGTCCACACAATTGTGGCAATAGAGAGCTTCTTCAATGTCTATTAGATATGAGCCTGATGTGACTTTTTGCATAGAGGTATCCAACCTCCAATGATTTGTACGATCGCCCAATAGTGGTTTTATGCAGACTGAGTCACTAATATTCAGTTCAGGCAAATCTCCTACAGATATGTGAGATCTTGATTTAACATATTGCTTCATGTGTCAGAGTTTTTCTGATACACGTTGTATCACACAGGGATCAAGTAGCTTGCTGCCTCTTGACAGAGATGTTTTCAGTCTTGTTGACATCAGAAGCTGTGATTGGCCACTATCCATGCCCTCTGTTGGTGTGTTTCTCCAATAGCGTATTGCTTTCCATGGTCTTCACCATCCCTTTTTGCTTTCTTGCACAGGTTCTTCACTATCTTTACATCAGATTCAGCTTTGTCATGAACTTGTGAGTGCTCTGGTGATGTAGTAACATATTAAAACCCCCACTCAGCAGAAAACCTTTGAAATTGCATGCACGTAAATTGAGGGCAATTATCTGAGATCACTCAATCAGGCTGGTCATAGCATGCAAACTTTGCAAAACTTGATTGTAGCTTCAGTAGACATATCTGGGAGCAGAAAAATTCCCCAGATGTCTGAATAGTGATCTATTATCAATAGGAGCTCTTTCCAGGCAAAGTTAAATAAGACCGTACTGACAATCTGCCAAGGCTGCATCAGTATTTAGACTTGCCAACTTTTTGAAAGAGAAAAGTCCACCACCTCTGGCCAGTCATGCTCCAAAGATGCCCGCCCTCAAAAAATGACTGCAGGAAGGGTAACCTACAGGCTTTAGTGTCTGCAGGCTATATCAAGGGGGTGGGGGGTGCTCAAGAGGCTGAAATCTTCAGCACCTATTCAGCCATAGTCTCCTTCTCAGGACCCCCCCTCCCCCAACACACATATGCTCTCCCATATGACATTAAATCCAAACATATATTCTGCATCCACCAAACCTACCCCAGCCCCTCCCCATCAATCTGTGCAGATCGGAGCTAGAACCTTCTCCACAAAATTTAACATACAAGAAAAAATCCCTTTCAATACCAAACATATTGTGCATTAATCAGGGCCAGCCCCAGAGTTGATTCAAAGTGTTGGCACCCTAGGCAAACCTTCAGCCTTATGCCCCTCCCCCTAGCTGTCAGAATCTATTGTTTAGCTTTGAATGCCCTACTCTGTGCTGTCCCCCAGACTGTCACAGTAGGTGGCCACCCGAGTTACCTGATAGTTGGGCTGGCCCTGGAATTAATACAAAAAAATCATTCAGGACCAAGAGCACATCTGCATGCCAGTACTGACTAACAAAACTCACGCAAGGACCTCTATCTAGGAAACGTCAGCACCATAAATATTGCAGTGAGCCCTAAAACATTAATAAACCTATTTGGAAAGCTGAACAAGCTAGATTACTACACATTTTTAAACAGAAATTCTATGCTGACAGAATACCCAGCCTGAGTCGCACAGGCACACAATATAGATAGACCTTCACTAATAACTGACCACAAAGTAAAAAGAGAAACATATAGGGGTAGGTTTACTAAACTGCGGTAATGCGCAATAGCGTGTGCTATTGCGCGTTAACGATCGTAAAGTTCCGCGGCGCGGTAAAACACCGCAAAATGTGGAGAGAGGGCGGAGAGAAGGGGTCAATGGGCGGAGAGTGGGCGGGGAGAGGCTCCCTTCACACTTACGCACTGATTTTCAGAGCTGAATTCCAACGCGAATGAAAACCTGCCGTTAAATGCACATTACAGGGGAGAGAAACCATTTCAGTGTCAGCAATGTACAGCCCAAGCAGGGAAACCTGAAAAAAGTGATAGGTGTGATACATGTGCACAGAACAAAAGGGCATAGAAACACTGAAAATGACCTCAACAAACTGGAAAAAAACCATAACCAAGCTGGCCAATAGTGGTAGTAATGAGAAACATCAACCCCCCTCCCCCCCCGAGAAAGCTCCATAGAAAAGATATAAATCGTGGAAGGGTCTATACTCCGTCCCCATACAAGGTGAATGAGCCCCCAGTGAAATAGCACTGATCAGGGTTTTCCCCTCATTCGGACAAGGTTCCTATGGCGTGCACATGTCCCGCAACATCAGGGCGGGTATGTCAGAACGGCAACTGGACAGATGCCGGAAAAGGGGATACAGAGGGCCGCAGGCGGCACATGCTGTGGTGCAGCTGGGCCACAGTGCAGACTAGGGTGATGCCTAGGTGGCCCATACGAATGCTGAAACAGCAGAGCAGCCAGACAGCAACTGCTGAAGGCCCAACATGGGCACGACTGTGTTTCCCACAATGTCACAGGGGATAGTACCCAACAGCTACCCCCAAGGGCACGGAACATTGGCAGGCGGGGCTGGGGTGGAGCGTGGACATCTATGCAGAAGGGCATGTCAGCATGGTGGCTGAGGGATACTGGTGGTGGAGGGGGCAGTGGCAGCTGCCCAGAGCAGACCGTGGCCTAGCCCTGTGTAGGTGGGTGCTGTGTACTGCAACAGACGGGCCCTGTCTGATGAACAGTCATGGTATCACCAAGGAATGTACTGACTCTGTGACAGCAAGGTGGTGCAGTGCACAAAACCAGTGTATTCAGAAGGTCACAGGTTCAAGTCCCAGCTGTGCTTCCTGCCAACCCAGTCCCCATATTTTACCCACTACTACAACGTGCTAATACAGACAGCACCTTTATTGCAGATGACATAAACATGCCCAAGACACCTACATTTTACCCTACAGAGCACAGACACCATAAACATGCACATTACCTAGAGCAGAGTCTCCCAAATGCAGTCCTGGAGGGCCAAAACACCATTCCGGCTCCATGCTGCCTCTAATAAAGATGCCTGTGCTGCATTTCTATGCGCCGCCCCCATGGTATGCAGATGTATCTCATGCATATTCATGAGGGACAGCATGAAAACCCGAACAGTGTTTGGCACCACAGGACTGCAGTTGGGAACCTCTGCCGTAAAGCAGCAGCCAACAGGGGCAGACACACCCGCACCCACAGGCCCCATTATCCACAGCCTCTTGGAGAGGCAGGACTTTGGGCTCTGCGTGCATCTTCCAATACTAGCACATGCATACCGTAGTAATGCCACCCTAAACCTGGGAATATGGTACACATCTATCAAAAGGTTGCTATGATTACTGGCAGATAGCAATTCCTAGGTTAAGTACAATTTCCTGAGTGAGCTGCATCATAGCAACCTTTCTGATGTCTGTGGAGTGTGCTACAGGTCTTGTGTCTGACAGTGTTTACCAACCTGGGGAGTGACTCCTACAGTATTGCATACCATAGCCATGCCTGCACTGTGCCCAGGACTGGTGTGGTGGCCTGGGCTGCCCAACACCACTATAGTTGCACAATGCAGGCATAGGTGTGGGGAGTGTGTGTCTGTCTATCCCAGTGGTTCTGAACCAGTCCTCCTTGAACCCCTAGGCCAGTCGGGTGTTCAGGATAGCCCTAATGAATATGCATGAGATATATATGCATTAGAGATATCCTGCCAACCTGAACCTGCACCTGGTTCGTGGCCCTCTAGGAATTGATTTGGAGACCCCTGCCTTACACCTCTGTCATTTAAGATTGTGAGTGGGCAAGGTGCAGATGTCCTAGACATCAAAGGGGTAGATAGAATGTGCCACATGCCTCCTCAATTCTCACCACCACCAAAAAGTTGTCTAATAGGCAACATTTTGGTGGTGATGAGAAGCAAAGAGGCACGTGACAAATTCTATCTAACCTTTGATGTCTTGGTGATCTACACCTACAGCAGGTAATGATGGCACCAACACAGGATATGTACTAGTCTGGGTACAACAGAGCCCATAGGGACTAGACATGACTGGGACATACAGCAGGACACAGATGTATCCTAGGTGTGTCTAACAGACCTACCTGTCACACACTGATGGGAACCTGCAGCATGGTGTATTTCAGCCATGAAAGGTGCTGTGGACCTGGTGCTGGGCGCCCCACCTCAACCTCAGGGTGGGCACTGTACCCACACAATGTGACTGTCTGTGGCTACTCTGTGGCAGTGCCACACACGGTCTGTTCCCCCTACAAGGCCGAGGTGCTGTGGGGGTGCATACCCGATCTTGTGCCCATCTCTCGACTGCTGATTTGCATGTGCAGTGCATCATAGGTACAGGTGGGTTACCTCTATCCTGGTAACCACAGCAGAATGTGGCTGTGGTGCTGTGCAGTCCTCCTGTAGCCAGTCCATTGTTTGTTAGCAGCTCTAGCCCACTGGTTACTTCACTGCCTGTAAAGCCAGCGGTCATGGGTTCAAAACCCACAGTGGGGTTCATCAATAGGGCTGTCTTAGGCATTGTCTATTTTTATTTTTTATTTATTTACATTCTCTTATATACCGCGCTATTCTGCATCAGTGTGGTTTACATTGAACAAACTGAAATTACATTGAACAGGGCATTATAACTTGGAGATAACTATTTTACAGGGAACATGGGCTATGGAGGGTTAAGTGGCTTGCCCAAGACCACAAGGAGCACCTATGGGACTAGAAACCCCAGTCCTTCCGGCCCAAGGTTGCTGTCCTCTAGTGGGATTTGAACCACCGACCTTCCGGCCTGAAGTACCTTGCCCCAACCACTAGACTACTCCTCCACTCCTTTATTGTATATTAGTTCTGCCAGCAGGACCACCCTCAGGGTACTGTCCCCTTAGGGTGGCTCATAAGGCGCCCTATAGGGCACTTTATACAGCACCCTATAAAGCGCCTTATAGGGTGCCTTATATGCTGTCCTATAGGGGACATATAGGGTGCCTTGGCAGACAGCGCACTTTATAATGTGCCCTATGGGTTGCCCTCTAGGGTGCCCTATGTGGCACCTTAGGTTACGCCACTGTGAGGGTGTGTTTGCTGGCAGCACTATTCAGGTACAACTAAACGTCCTCACAGCCCACTACTTAACCCTTTCCAGGCCAAGCCCAGTACTTTCGGGATCCCAACTTCTGCCTATATATCCCTATCAAATGGTATATCATACATGACCATGCCAGAGGGAATGTCACTATTGGGACATATTGGATACGACGGGTACAATTTTCCTGACATGTGCAAACATTAACCCGGCTGCAGAATGTGGATTAAAATATTATAGTAGGCCTTCAAAGGGTTACACATGATGCCTCAGCCAGCCTTATTCATTAGGCACACTGGGGAATCGAACCCATGACCCTTAGTACCATCAGTCTGTGTAGTAGCCATTGTGCTACAGCTCTGTTTCTGTATTTGGGTGTCTGCGCGCTGTCTTAAGCTTGCGCACAGCAGCGCGTGCGCTGTAGCGATCGTTGCTGCGCGGCACGTAATAACACGCGCAACTGCGCATTATCGGTTACGATGTACCGCCCATATCCTTTTTTGGCTTTCCTTCCACTAACGCGGCTCCTAACGCGAATTGCACTAACGCAGTTTAATAAACATACCCCATAGACAAAAATCAAACTAAAAGCTCAGCAAGCCTGATACTACATACAGTGCAACAACAGAGAAATAGAAAGAAATGCAATTTCCTCTGTATTGTGCAAAACAAAAGACAGCAGATGTCAGGAATGGCATTAGGAGGGATGGAACCACGACAATTGCCCTCAGCCTCCAGGCCAAAGAGGATCTCAGACCTCTCTGAAACTGATAAAGGCACAGTTTGCTAGTGGGCATTAGGGTCCACTCTCTCAGATTTTTGCCTTGGGCTAGGGCCCAGCCATGTCTAACACTGGTCCTGACTCCTGGCAGATGAATTTTCCAAAAACCGACATTTTCCAATAACAAAACAGAAAATAAAATTATTTTTTCTACCTTTGTCGTCAGGTCATTTTATTCTCTAATCATGTTGATCCTGGTCTCTGGTTTCTGCTTTCCTCATCTTTCTTTAACTTAACCTCTAGGATCTTTGGTCCATCTGCCACTTCTGTCTCCTCCTGTCTTCTTCACTTCCTTCTATCTGACATTGATCTTTTCCTTTTGGCTTTCTTCCATTTTTAGCTATCAATTCAGATTTCATTTCTCCTTCTTAACAGCCAACCCTCAATCTGCATTTTTTAACTGCACCTTCCTACCACTGTTCAACTTTTAACATGGCTCATTCTCAATCTTTCTATTCTTCCCCAGCCAATTATTCCCAGTCTTTAACTAACTCTCTCCATTCTCTTTTCCATTCTCCCTGTGTCCAGCATCTATCCCCTTCTCCCCTGCCGTCTTGTGTCTCCCCCTCTCTCACTATCTAGTGCCTCTCCCCTTTTTCTCATCCTATCCCCTCCATGTCCGTTATCCCCCTCTCTCCCCACCCCATGTCCTGCATCTGCCCTCCATCCCTACCCTCTGCCAAGCCTGTGCTCACTATCCACTATATTTCCCATCCCCTCTCTAGCATATACCTTTTCCCCCCCCCCCATGACCTCTACCCTATGTCCATCTGCTGCTGTACACCCTCTTCTATCCACCACTCCATCCCATGTCCATCTGCTCATCACCTCCAATGCTGCCAGCCCATGTCCCAGTATCTGCCCTCCAACCCCCATGACCCCTACCCCATGTCTAGCTTCTACCCTCTGTCCCTTTACTTCCCCATTCTATTTTCACTATCTGTCCTCCTTATACCCTCACCTATGTCCAGCCTCTGCTCTGAAACACATGTCCAAAACATCTGCTCTCTATCCCTCTACTCCACTTTGTAGCCACCATGTGCCCTCTTATCCTTTTATGTCTGCCACCCTGTATCTGCTGTCTACCCCTCCACTATATGTCCAGCAACTGCCTCCTCCTCCTATCAGTGTCCTGCATCTCCCTTCCAACCATTCCCCCATCCCATTCCTGTCCTGCTTCTCCCTTCCAACCATTCCCCCATCCCCTTTCATGTCCTGCATCTCCTTTTCAGTTATTTCTACATCCCCTTTTGTGTTCTGCATCTCCCTTCCAGCTAATCCTCCCATACCAAAATAAAATGCTAGATAAACAAAACCCTAATTCATACAGACCTCTATCCAGTCTCCCATTCATTGCTAAAATAATTGAAAAAACTGTTCAGATACAACTCCAAGAATTTATTGACCAAAATTCCCCATTAGATGAACATCAGTATGGTTTTAGACCATAACATGGTCTGGAGACCCTTCTATTGGCTCTCTTTGATAAACTCATTCAAGGAATAGACAATGCAAAACAAACATTAGTGACTGCATTTTTAGGCATAGCATCAGCTTTTGATAACATCAGCCACAGTATTCTACTCACAAGACTCTGCCAGATTTGCATAAATGACAATGTCCTTAAATGGTTCCAATCGTATTTGTCTGAATGTACACAACAAGTGCAAATAGGGCAACCCACATCTTGACCATATAAACAAGAGAAGGGTATTCTTCAAGGATCTGCACTCTCCTCTTTGCTATTTAATATATACTTACAGCCTATCTGTGACATCTTTAAGAAGTTTAATCTAAGCTACCAAATTTATGCAGCTGATATAATGTGTTATCTACCAATAAACATTACAAATTCAAATTTTCACCAACTCACAACATGTCTCAATGAAGTAATAAATTGGCTAAAATTACACAATCTACACTTAAATCTCAACAAAATGGAGATCTTATTCATAACAAGAAACCAAAATTTCACCCCACCACCAAAGCTAAAATTCATGGAAACAGAACTAGAAGTAAAGCATGAAGTAAAATACTTCGGGGTAACCTTAGATCAAAATCTTACAACTACCCATATAAAATTAATCGCAAGAACCATCCTCTACAAGCTACGATTGCTCCAACAACTCAGACATTACTTGACCATACTCGACTTTTGTTCCATACTACAAGCCATGATTATTCCTCACCTTCACTTCTCAAACAGTATTTTACATGGTCTTCCTAAACAAACCCTTAATCATCTGCAAATGTAGCTGCACGTATAATATTTAAGTTAAACAGCACAGACCATATTATACCAATTTTATACGAACTGGATGTCTATAGCGAGCCGAATAAAATATAACATTCTCATGATCACTTTCAAACTCATTAGGGAGCAGGCATTAGGGAAATAGCTCCCTCATTTCTGTCCTCACTGATTAACATCCCCTCTACTGAAAGAACTAGAAAAGAATGCAATAAAAATACACTGATAGTCCCAACTAATTACCTTAAAACAAACCACTTGACAAGCGACAGATCATTCGCTTATTTCTCACCAATCCTATGGAATGCCCTTCCAGACAAACTAAAAGCCATCAAAGACTTTAAAGACTTCCAAAAGCAAATAAAAACACATCTATTCATAGAATATTATGGAAATCAGACCCAACTTAACAACATACATATAATGAAATCAGAACCCACCCAACATTAACCATTAATACTGTCTGATACTAATCTCATGTGCATACACCTTATGTAAATATGTTAATTGTAATACTGACTCTGTAAATAAGCATAATCATAATTGTATATACTCCAAAATTTAGTTCAATGTAACTATGTTTTTAAAGTTCACTTCACAAGTTTAAAAGTTTTGTTATGTTAATTGTAAACTGCCTTTGATCTCTGGAAGAGGCGGTATATAAAAACACTTAAATAAATAAATAAATAAATACCCCTTCGTTCCTGCATCTCCCTTCCAGCCATTCCCCCTATCCCCTTCGTATCCTACATCTCCCTTTCAGCCATTCCCCCATCCCCTTCGTATCCTACATCTCCTTCCAGCCATTCCCCCATCCCCTTCGTATCCTACATCTCCTTCCAGCCATTCCCCCATCCATTTCGTATCCTACATCTCCTTCCAGCCATTCCCCCATCCCCTTCGTATCCTACATCTCCTTCCAGCCATTCCCCCATCCCCTTCGTATCCTACATCTCCCTTTCAGCCATTCCCCCATCCCCTTCGTATCCTACATCTCCTTCCAGCCATTCCCCCATCCCCGTCGTATCCTACATCTACCTTTCAGCCATTCCCCCATCCCCGTCGTATCCAACATCTCCCTTCCAGCCATTCCCCATCACCTTCGTATCCTACATCTCCCTTTCCCCATTCCCCATTCCCCCATCCCCTTCGTATCCTACATCTCCCTTTCAGCCATTCCCCATCCCTTCGTATCCTACATCTCCCTTCCAGCCATTACCCCTATCCCCTTCATATCCTACATCTCCCTTCCAGCCATTCCCCCTATCCCCTTCATATCCTACATCTCCCTTCCAGCCATTCCCCCTATCCCCTTCGTATCCTACATCTCCTTCCAGCCATTCCCCCATCCCCTTCGTATCCTGCATCTCCCTTTCAGCCATTCCCCCATCCCCTTCGTATCCTGCATCTCCCTTTCAGCCATTCCCCCATCCCCTTCGTATCCTGCATCTCCCTTTCAGCCATTCCCCCATCCCCTTCGTATCCTATATCTCCTTCCAGCCATTCCCCCATCCCCTTCATATCCTACATCTCCCTTTCAGCCATTCCCCCATCCCCTTCGTATCCTGCATCTCCCTTTCAGCCATTCCCCCATCCCCTTCGTATCCTACATCTCCCTTTCAGCCATTCCCCATCCCCTTCGTATCCTACATCTCCCTTTCAGCCATTCCCCCATCCCCTTCGTATCCTACATCTCCCTTACAGCCATTCCCCATCCCCTTCGTATCCTACATCTCCCTTTCAGCCATTCCCCCATCCCCTTCGTATCCTACATCTCCCTTTCAGCCATTCCCCCATCCCCTTCGTATCCTACATCTCCCTTTCAGCCATTCCCCCAACCCCTTCGTATCCTACATCTCCCTTCCAGCCATTCCCCCATCCCCTTCGTATCCTACATCTCCCTTTCAGCCATTCCCCCATCCCCTTCTTATCCTACATCTCCCTTTCAGCCATTCCTCCATCCCCTTCATATCCTACATCTCCCTTCCAGCCATTCCCCCATCCCCTTCGTATCCTACATCTCCTTCCAGCCATTCCCCCATCCCCTTCGTATCCTACATCACCTTCCAGCCATTCCCCCATCCCATTCTTTTCCTACATCTCCTTCCAGCCATTCCCCCATCCCCTTCGTATCCTACATCTCCCTTCCAGCCATTCCCCCATCACCTTCGTATCCTACATCTCCTTTCAGCCATTCTCCCATCCCCTTCGTATCCTACATCTCCCTTTCAGCCATTCCCCCATCCCCTTCGTATCCTACATCTCCTTCCAGCCATTCCCCCATCCCCTTCATATCCTACATCTCCCTTCCAGCCATTCCCCCATCCCCTTCGTATCCTACATCTCCTTCCAGCCATTCCCCCTATCCCCTTCGTATCCTACATCTCCCTTTCAGCCATTCCCCCATCCCCTTCGTATCCTACATCTCCCTTTCAGCCATTCTCCCATCCCCTTCGTATCCTACATCTCCCTTTCAGCCATTCCCCCATCCCCTTCGTATCCTACATCTTCCTTTCAGCCATTCCCCCATCCCCTTCGTATCCTACATCTCCCTTTCAGCCATTCCCCCATCCCCTTCGTATCCTACATCTCCCTTTCAGCCATTCCCCCATCCCCTTCGTATCCTACATCTCCCTTTCAGCCATTCCCCCATCCCCTTCGTATCCTACATCTCCCTTTCAGCCATTCCCCCATCCCCTTCGTATCTCACATCTCCCTTTCAGCCATTCCCCCATCCCCTTCGTATCCTACATCTCCCTTTCAGCCATTCCCCCATCCCCTTCGTATCCTACATCTTCCTTTCAGCCATTCCCCATCCCCTTCGTATCCTACATCTCCCTTTCAGCCATTCCCCCATCCCCTTCGTATCCTACATCTCCCTTCCAGCCATTCCCCCATCCCCTTCGTATCCTACATCTCCTTCCAGCCATTCCCCCATCCCCTTCGTATCCTACATCTCCCTTTCAGCCATTCCCCCATCCCCTTTCATGTCCTGCATCCCCCTTTGAAACATTCCTCCTATGCCCTTCGTCTCCTACATCCCGCTTTCAGCCATTTCTCTATCCCCCTTCATGTCCTGCATTTCCCTTCACGTCCTGCATCTCCCTTCCAGTCATTCTCTCCCATCTCCCCACTGCCGCTTTTCCTATGTCTGCAGTGGCAGCGGGCATCAGACTTGAAACACACCAAAAAAATATACAAAGCATGGGTCTTTGTGACTCCATGCTTGGAAAGACTGCAAATGCCCGTCCTCTCTGACACGACATGATGCATCAGAAGAGGATGGGCATTTGCAGTCCTTCCAAGCGTGGAGTCGCAAAGACCCACATTTTTTTTAGGGTGGAGTTTTAGAAGTCTGAGGTCCACTGCTGCTGCAGTGGCTCTTCTGAGTGTGCTACTAATAAACATTTCAGGGCCCGACTTATAGACAACATTGAGGTTGTAATATTGCAACGTTAGTCGCTTGGTTGCACACAATAGCGGCTTTTTGAAGATTGTTATCAATGGTTTGTAATCAATTTCTTCTGCAATTATGTCTCAGACATAGAAGTAAACACATTGCTGAGACATTCCTTTTCGATTTGCCCATAATTTTGCTCAGTTGGAATAAGCTTCCTGAATGCAAAAGCCACTGATTGATCCTGTTGCATTCAGTACCAGCTTAGACCATTTTTGCTAAAATCACTCTGCATTACAACAGAATTGGTGATATCACAGTACCACGATACAGGAGCATACATGATATCACAGTACCACAATACAGGAGCATACATGATCAAGTGCTTTATTTCCTGTATTGCCTTGTCATGTTTTGGAAGCCAGTGCCAAATTGCATCCTTATCTAGAAGTCTTCTCAAGGGCTCACATATCTCAGACAGAAATGGCATGAATTTTGCTAGAGATGTTACAAACCCATTGAAGTGCTACATCAATTTTATATCTGCAGGCAGTAGCATATCCTGTATGGCTTTAATCTTATCCGGGTCTGATTTCAGGCCCTGTGAAGACAGGATATGTTGAAGGAAGTGGACCTCCTCCACCTTCCATTGTAATTTTTTCACACTGAGCCATAACTTCACCTGTCTGCATTGATCCATCAGGGTTAAGTCTTGTTGTCATGGTCAAGCTCTGCTTTATCATCAGTCACCACAGCCAACATTGAGGATGGCATTTGCTATTGATTCAGTGCCACTGAGCCCAACCAAACATTTATGCTGCTTCTGCTGATATACCTCTGGTGCTACAGAGATTCCATATGGTAGTTTTGAGCCATTTTTTCCTTCCCAGGGGTCCAGAGTGTGGTCATGAGACTGCTTTTCTCATCTAACTTACATTGCAGGAATGTCTCATGTGCATTGACAGGATAAACAAACAAGCTTTTGGTAGTTTGTATAAGGCATCTTTGAGTGTTGGCATGATATAGTGCAATCTCTGTAGCACAAGGTTTAGACACTTTGGATCAATACAAATTCTCAGCTTCTCAGGCTTGTTTTACTATGAGCATATTGCCAATCCAATTAGTTGGTTCAATCACAGGTGCAATATGACCATTAGCTTCATGTTTTTCTACTTGGGCTTTCACCTTGGACTTTATAGCAACTGATATATTGGGTGGAGCACATTGTACTAATGAAACACTAAGGGGTATGTTTACTAAACTGTCTTAACGTGCGCTCTGTGATGTTATCGCGCGATAAGGTACCTTATCGCGCGATGATGGCACTTTTTAAGGCGCACAGGTACCATATCGCGCGATAACGCGCGCTGCGGCGCAAACGAGCGCTGAAGGCGGGGAAAGGCTCATGGAAGGGTGGAGGAAGGCTCCCCAGGGGCAGAGAGAAGGGGTCAATGGGTGGAGAGTGGGAGGGGAGAGGCTCCCTGCACACCAACGCTGTGAAATCCGAGGCTCAAAACTAACGCCAGTGAAACCCTGGCGTTAGAGCTGATTTAAAGGGAAAAGAAACCATTTCCGTCAGCAATGTACAGCAAAACCAGGAAAACCTACAAAAAGTGATAAGTGTGATACATGTGCACGGAACAAAAGGGCAAATAAACATTGAAAATGAACAGAAGTAAATGTAAAAAAACCATAACCAAGCTGGGCAATAGTGATAGTAATGGGAAACATCAAAAAACACTCCCAAGAAAGCCCCCCCAAAAATATATGCATTTTGGAAGGGTCTACGCTCCGTCCCCATACAAGGTGAATGATCCCACAGTGAAATAGCACTGATCAGGATTTCCCTCTCCATTGGACAGGTTGCCTATGGCATGCACATGTTCCACAACAGCAGGACGGGCATGTCGGAATGGGCAACTGGACAGATGCTGGGAAAGGGGATACAGAGGGCTGCAGGCGGCACATGCTGTGGTGCAGCTGGGGCACAGTGGGGACTAGGCAGATGCCTAGGTGGCACTTAGGAATGCTGAAACTGTACAGCAGCCAGACAGCAACTGATGAGGGCCCAACATGGGCACGAGAGTGTTTATCACAGTGTCACAGGGGATAGTACCCAGCAGGTACCTCCAAGGGCACAGAACATTGGCAGGCGGTGTTGGGGGGAAGCGTGGACATCTATGCAGGCACCCCTACCCCAGAACACGCACCATAGGCAGCCGCCTACCTGCACACTGGATGGCTTGAGACTGCACACCACCAGCACCACCAGCAGAAGGGCATGTCAGCATGGTGGCAGAGGGGTACTGGTGGTGGAGGGGGGCAGTGGCAGCTGCCCAGAGCAGACCATGGCCTAGCCCTGTGTAGGTGGGTGCCATGCACTGCAACAGACAGGCCCTGCCGGACAAACAGTCATGGTATCACCAGGGAATGCACTGTCTCTGTGGCAACACAGTGGTGCAGTGCACACAACCAGTGTGTTAGGAGGCAGAAGATCACAGGTTCAAGTCCCAGCTATGGTGCCTGCCAACTCAGTCCCCATATTTTACCCACTACTACAACGTGCTAATACAAACAGAACGTTTATTGCAGATGACGTAAACATGCCCAAAACACCTACATTTTACCCTACAGAGCAAAGACACCATAAACAGGTGCATTACCTAGAGCAGAGTCTCCCAAATGCAGTCCTGGAAGGCCAAACACCATTCAGGTTCCATGCTGCCTCTAATAAAGATGCCTGTGCTGCATATCTATGCACCACCCCCATGGTATGCAGATGTATCTCATGCATATTCATGAGGGACTGCATGAAAACCCGAACAGTGTTTGGCACACCAGGAATGGAGTTGGGAACCTCTGCCATAAAGCAGCAGCCAACAGGGGCAGACACACCCACACCCACAGGCTCCATTAGCCAATGCCTCCTGGAGAGGCAGGGCATTGGGCCCTGCGTGCATCTCCCAATACTAGCACTTGCATACCTTAGCAATGCCACCCTACACCTGGGAATACGGTACACAGCTATCAAACATTTGCTATGATTACTGACAGATAGCAATTCCTATGTTAAGCACAGTTTGCTGATTGAGCTCCATCATAGCAACCTTTCTGATGTCTGTGGAGTGTGCTTCAGGTCTGTTCTCTGACAGTGTTTACCACCCTGGGGAGTGACCCCCAACAGTATTGCGTACCATATCCATGCCTGCACTGTGCTCAGGACTGGTGTGGTGGCCAGGGCTGCTAAACACCTCTATAGTAGCACAATGCTGGCATAGGTGTGGGAGTGTGTGTCTGTCTATACAGTGTGTGGTGGCTGCAAACACCCTCCACAGCCCACACTGCCAGCACTGTTGCCAGTATTGGCCTGCCAATGTGCATAATGAGGAGCAAGGTACCATGGGTATAGCCCGGACAGGGTGGCCTGGCCAGGATGCATCTGCACAGGGCATAGGGCATTGGCTGGGACATTGTAGTGCCTGGCCACCACCTGCACAGACAGGGTGGCCACAGCATGTCCACTGGGAGATCACTCTCACCCTGACTGAGCAGTGACCACGGCATGGCTAGTCTCCCCCATAGTGCTATATAGTATTTTTCTTATGTGATATGTATGGGTTCCCTTTTGGGGCCCAGTTGCTGACTTATCTGCTTGTGTATGCTGACATCCCAGTTCTGGGTGCACGCATTTCCACCAGGAACATGCACTATGGACTAGCTAGCAGACTGTCTGCAGCTGGTATGTGTCTTGATGGAGCGCCTTGCAGGGTGCAGTGGCTGAAAGCTTGCTGCAGGAGAATATCAGATAGTGGTGGGGGGCAGCTTAGCATATCCAGGCCTAATGTCTATCTGCTATTGCGTTATGGATGTGTACAGAGCTGCATTGACTGCCTTGTAGGGTGTCTGTTCCCCAGTAGGACTGGGGTTGATGGTCCTCTCTCCTGCCACCATTGCAGGGAGGTAGAATGTGGATCTGTTGGTGGGAAACCTGTTTACCCCCCGCAGCCCTGGAGGAGGGTGGTGGTACATAAGCCTTCTAGGGGTCCATAGGGGCTAAACCTGGCTGAGACATAGAAAAATATCCAAGGTGTGTCTGCAGAAACTACCCATCTCACACATTAGCATTGCTGGGGACCTGCAGCATGGCCTATCTCTGCTGTGGACCTGGTGCTGGGCGTCCCACCTCACCCTCAGGGTGAGTGCAGTACCTGCACAATGTGACGGTGTGTAGCTACTCTGTGCCAGTACCACACACGGTCAGTTCCCCCTAGCAGGCCGAGGTGCTGTGGGGGTGCATACCCCATCTTGTGATCATCTGTAGACTGCTGATTTGCATGTGCAGTGCATCATGGGTATGGGTGGGTTAACCCTATCCTGTTGACCACAGCAGACTGTTTGTGTGGTGACGTGCAGTCCTTCTGCAGCACGCCAGGGGTTTGCTAACAGCTATGGAGCTGTAGCCCACTGGTTGTTTCACTACTTGTGGAGCCAGAGGTCATGGGTTCAAACCCACAGTAGGGGTTCTTTGATAGGGCTGTCCAAAGCATTGTCTTTTTTTAATGTACATTAGTGCTGCCAGCAAAACACCCTCAGGGTACTGTAACCATAAGGTGCCTCAGAAGGCGCCCTATAAGGCACCTTATAGGGCACCCTATAAAGCGCCTTCTGAGGCACCTTATGGTTACAGTCCGTATAAGGTGCCTTATAAGGTGTCCTATGGAGCGCCTTATAGGGTGCCCTATAGGGGACATTATAGGGTGCCGTGGCGGACAGTGCACTTTATAATGCGCCCTATGGGGTGCCTTATAGAGTGCCTTATGCGGCACCTTAGGTTACGGCACGTGAGGGTGTGTTTGCTGGCAGCAATAAATAAAATGCCTCTGGAAACAATACTTACATGTCACAGCCAGCCTTATGCATTAGGCACACTGTGGGATCAAACTCATGATCCCTGTATCATCAGTCAGTGTATTAACCATTGTGCTACATTTCTATTTCCATGTTTGGCTCTCTGTGCGCCTACTTAAGATTATCGCGCGGTAACGCACTTAGCGGCGCTTCGCACGATCATGTGCTCAGCAACGCGCATTATCGCGCGATACTCCCATTTTGCTGCTTTAAGACTGAAACGCCCACTCCTTTTGTGGCAGCCTGCACACTATCGCCAGGCGCACATTAAGACGGTTTAGTAAACATACCCCTAGGTTCAAGTTCAAAATGAACTTCTCCTGGAACAGACCCCACTGGGCCACAAAAAACATCATCATAGGTATTAACCAGCTGTTCTCTTGACAATGGTCTAATGCACTATGTTCTGTCTAGTTCAGCTCTGCAGGAATGGTGAACTGGATCAGCCCCAGGTACTCACATGTTCAAACAAACAACAATGGTTTCTGATTTGTTCTCGCTATCTCAAATTCAAGCTTATGAATGTGTTCATGTATGACACTTTGTGTGTAAAAAAAATCCCAAGAGTTGCATGAACTCCCCTAAACACGGCACAACCACAAGACAAACTAGGTGGTTGCTTAGGGTGGCAACTTTTGGGGGGCAGCAAAGAGCAGGGCATTCAAACTAAAGAGTAGATTTTGACAGCTAGGAAGATGTAATCTTTAAGGTTTACCTAAGGTGCCAAGACCTTGAACCAACTCTGGGGCCGGCCCTGCACCTGAATATAGGGGCTTGTTTACACAGCCGCGGTAGTTTCAGTTTGGTGCCACTCAGCTGCAGGGTGCATTTCGTGCCAACGTCATTTTGTCTTTCAGACACTAGACATTACATGTTGCCTCAGAGTCCGGCCAACAAGGTTGGACTGTTTTATTCAGTCTGAGATTCACAAACCATTTTTGTTCTTTTATTTGTATTGCGCCAGGCATTCTTTTGAGAAAATTGCATCATCTGACTCTGATATCTCTTCCAATTTATGCAGTTTATTTGCTGTGTTCTACTGCCTGCTTGATAGGGACACCCTTGCAAAAAGGTGTCCATCATGTTGTCCTATATGATGGGCAGTGTTCTTTCACTTACTTCTGTACATTGCCACAGTACTTACATGCAGCAAAATTTGCAAAATTCTGCTATTCCTTGTGTTCCTTGTTGCAGTAGCTATGCACACCTCGCTGATGCTCTTCTGTTGCAGTAGCACTGTCAGCATGTTGGTCCTGTTCTATAGTTCAGTTGCAAGTCTGTGAGTTCTGCAATATGACATGTTTCAATGGGTGTATTCAGAGTTAAGTTACATTCTCTTAAAATATGGTGAGGTGTGCCCTCATTGGTAATGCCAAGAACTATTTTATCCTAAGTCCATCTTTAAATGCACTATACTCACATACTCAGTGGATTATTTGCAGCTGTCAGACATCTATCTTTTACAAATTACATTTTTTGTGGGTTTGAAATAGGCTTCTAAACATTCAGAATAACTTTGGTATTCTTCTTCTGCCCCTCAGTGAGACTCAAATTATGCTTATAAATATTACAGCATTCAGCTCCCATCGCTCGTCTCAATGTAGCCGCTTGAACTTCAGTTGACATCTCATGGAAGTCTTTTGCAAGATAGAAGTCCACAAACTTGGTTCTTAAATTATCCCAGTTGCTACTTAAGTCATCACTAACCTTCATGCCTTCTGAGGATGGAATATTGTTAGTTGTTGCTGTGATGCTGTAATGCTTTTGTGTTTCTATGTCAAGGGAGAGCACATGCAATCTTAGGCTGATCAATATCACTGTAAGTCATGCTATGTACTCACAGTTCTGTAGCCCACTACACTCTCAAAACTCTGGGGAGCAGTTATGAACCTGCTAGAATTTTACCACAACTCAGTTTACATGGGAGTCACTAACCCATGGTAACTCAGTACCACAGGTTAGTGACTTCTGCAGTAAAGGAATAAGTTTTATCCAAAGGAAAACTAATAGCAGTTCAAGCTGGTGTTATTTTTCTCATCTGGGAGCATTGGACCTTTAACATGTAGCCCGATGCTCTCAGCCACTTTCATAAAGAGAATGCATGTTTAAATTATAATCAGTGGTCTGGGGGCCCCACCACCCCAGAATCACCAAGAAGAGACAGCACCCTCCCCAATAATCTCTTTCTCCACACGTGGCTCCCACCCCCCTAAAAGACACCAGCAAGGTCTCAGCTGTCCATTCAAGAACCCCCTCAACCCTATACAAACCCCCCTACCCCTCTGAGGCCCCCCCCCCAAGGCCTACCTCAATTCAATCCTGGTAGTCTAATGGAGCCTAGATTCTGACACCATGTTTCAGATCTACAGGTAAAGATACAATCAACATCAGAAGGTCAAAGGTGGCAACAAAAAGGAAGTAGGAAAACAATAAGTTATAAAAATGAGCCACTAGATGGCATCAGTATAAGTTAATATCCATAACAACATTCTGCTGAAGAAATGATACAGTTGGTCCCTTTTATATTTGGCAGCAGCCAACTATTGGCTATTAAAAATTGTTGCTCTGGGGGAAATCATTACATTATAATTCACAGTTTTACAACTGAACAGTACTGTGTGTGTAATCAAGCTGGATGCAGAGGTATAGCTGGGATAGGTCGTTAGACACCTCATGGGGGTTCCTGGGTCCTTGTTGATGGAGGTGGAAATGGACAAGTTTATCTCGCCCTTTGGCTTAAAGCCTTCAGATTCCTGATAGACAAACCATACAGCCACAATAGAATGAGGTTATTCCAGCAAAAAATAACTGAAGTGCTTTGAGGCGTAAATGACTTGACAATGTGTGTACTTTAGTCCAGTGATATCCATAGAGAAAATGGAAAAATAATCCAATATATAGTCTTCTTCTTGTTAATTGTGTGCCAACTCATGGTGACCCTCTGGATAGTTGCCCTAAATCGTGTTAGGTCTTTAATGAGATGGCTAACTGTTGATAGAATGGCATCCATAGCTGCTGTTATTGTATCAATCTATCTTCCACTTACCTTTTCTTTTCTTAGCACTGTCAAGACAGTGCTGACTCCTGGCAACCCAGCTGCCTCTGGGTTTTCTTGACAATGTATCACTGGAGGTAGGCTGCCAGGCCTTTTCTTCCAAGGTAATGGAGGGTAATGTGACTTGCCCAAGGTCACAAGGAGTACCAGGGGGAACTGAATCCTTGATCATCTGGTATTAGGTAGTTGCTCTAACCACTGGGTTACTCCTCCACTTACCACTTATCATTTATATAGCACTACAAGGTATATGTAATGCTACACAGAGACATGTAGGAGACAGTCTCTGCTCCTAAGAGCTTATAGTCTAGTCAGGACATACAACACAACTGAAGACTAGGATATATCTAGGAGAATAGTAAGGAAACATAGGAGGTGAACAGTAGACTTTGGGATCAGGATCCAAAAGCAGTCTCAAAGAAGTGAGTTTTTAGCCTGTATTTGAACAGTGCCACAGATGGAGTCTGACATACCAACTCAGGTAGGTTGTTCCAGGCATAAGGAGCAGCAAGATAGGAGGATCAAAGTCTGGAGTTGGCAGTGGAAGAGAAGGGCACATATTTAAAGGATCTGCCAGAAGAGTGGAGTTCCCGGGGAGGGGTGTAGGGAAAAATAAGGGGGAAAGATAGTGAGGAGCAGCTGAATTAACACAATTATAGGTCAGAAGTACAGTTTGAATTAGAAACATGACAACAGAAAAAGACTACGTGGCCTATCTAATCTGCCCTTCCATATCAACTACTACAAAAGTCCGCTTCTTTCCTTTAGAAATCCTCTGTGTTTGCCCCATTCTTTTTTTTAATACAGATACTGTCCTCATCTCTACCACCTCCACTGGAAGACTATTCCATGCATCTACTACACTTTCCGTAAAGAAATATTTCTGCATATTACTCCTGAGTCTATCCCCTTTCACCCTTACCCTATGTCCCCTCGTAGCAGAGCTTGCTTTCAGTTGAAAGAAGCTTTTCTCCTGTGCATTTATGCCATGGAGGTATTTAAACATCTCTATCAAATCTCCTCTGCCCCACCTTCCCTCTAACGTATACATATTAAGATCCTTAAGTCTGTCCTCCTGTGCTTTATAATGAAGACTACTGATTATTTTAGTAGCCACCCTCTGCACCGACTCCAACCTGTTTATTCTTTTGAAGGTGTGGTCTCCAGAACTGCACACAGTACTCCAAATGAGGTTGCACCAAAGACTTATACAGAGGCACCTCCTTTTTTCTGCTGGCCATTCCTCTCCCTATGCACCCAAACATTCTTCTAGCTTTTGCTGTCACCTTTTCTACCTGTTTAGCTACTTTTAAATGGTCAGACACAATCATGCTCAGGTCTCGCTCTTCTTTCGTGGACAGAAGTACTTCACCCCTACACTGTACTGCTCCCTTGGATTTTTTAGCATTAAATCTCAGCTGCCAAATTCTAGACGATTCTTCAAGCTTAGCTAGTTCCCTCCTCATGTTATCTACTCCTTCCTGGGTGTCTTCTCTATTGCAGATTTGGTATCATCTGCAAAGAGGCAAACTTTACCCGACAGCCCTTCCGCAATATCACTAACAAAGATGTTAAAAAGAATCAGACCAAGGACAGATCCCTGTTTCATACCACTGGTAACCTCCTCCAGAAATGGATAGGAAACCAATCATGTGACTTGAGAAGATAGATGACATAAGCATAGAGACACTGGCAGAAGATTAGTTATGCAGCTGAGTTTTGAAAAGATTGAAGTAGGGAGAGATGAAGACCAGTGTAGAGGAGGTTGCAATAGTCGAGACGGGAGGTGGCTAGAGAATGGATAAGAGTCTTAGTAGCATTTTCAGAAAGGAAGGGGTAAATTTTGCCAATATTATAGAGAAATAAATGGCAGGTTATAGCTATATGTTGGTTGTGCGTGGAGAAGGAGATGGATTAGTCAAAGATAACCCCAAGGTTGCGAGCTGAGGAAATAGGGAGGAGTAGAGTGTTAACTACAGAAACAGAGAAAGGAGGAAGGGGGGATGTGTAATTAGGGGAAAAGATAAGGAGCTCAGTTTTGGCCATGTTCAATTTCAGATGTCAGTGAGACATCCAGGCACTAATGTCAGAAGAGCAGGCAGAGATCTGGGCCTGGACTCCCAGAGAGATTTCATGCGCAGAGAGGTAGATTTGAGAGTCATCAGCATAGAGATGCTACTGAAAACCATGGAAGGAGATGAGTGCACCAAGGAACTGAGTGTAGAGAGAAAAAAGGAGAGGTTCCAAGACAGGTTCCCTGGGGGTATACTGATTGAAAGAAGGATAGCAGTAGAGGAGGATCCACCAGAACATACACTAAAAGTGTGGTGGAAGACATAAGAAGAAAATCAGGACAGGACAGAACCTGTAAATCCAAGTCAGGACAGGGTATCGAGGAGAAGGTGTCAAAAGCAGTAGAAAGATCAAGAAGAATGTGGATCGAGTAAAGGCCCTTGGATTTTGTTCAGGAACAAGTCATTGGAGACTTTGGCAAGTGCCATCTCAGTAGAGTGTAAAGGGCAAGAATCAGATTGCAGTGGATCCAGAAGGGACAGAGAGGAGAGAAAGTCAAGACAGCAATGGCGAACTGCATATTCTAGTAGTTTAGAAATAAAGGGGACGAGAGAGATGGATCGAAAGGACAGGTAGGATCAAGGGATGCTTTCTTGAGGCGAGGAGTAACCACATGCTTGAAGGCTGCAGGAATAGTTTCAGTAGATAGCGATAGATTGAGGATATGACAGAAAGAAGAGACAACAGTGAAGGAGATGGAATTTAGTAGATAGGTGGGGTAGGATCAGAGGACCAGTTAGTAAGTTTAGAGGAGGAAAGAAGATGAGCGGTTTCTTCCTCAGTGATCTTAGAAAAGGATGAAAGGGTGACAGAGGTTGAGGGAAGGGTTAGGGACTGAAGAAGAGGAAGGGGGAATGGAGATGACCCCGAGGGGAACTCAAGAGTAACCTTATGGACTTTGTCATGGAAGTAGTCAGACAGAGTCTGGGCAGAAATGGAAGGAGGGGTCAGAAGCAGAGGCACTTTGAGCAGGGAGCTGAGAGTTGTAAAGAGATGGTGAGGTTTGGAAGCAAGAGAGTTAGTCAGATGGACATAGTACTCTTGCTTGGCAAGGGCTATGGCAGATTGGAAAGAGGATAGCATGAATTTGAAATGCAGGAATTCTGCAAGGGTGCAGGATTTGAGCCAAATGTGCTCAGCTGAATGGGTACAAGGATGTAGGTAACAGGTTTTAAAGGAAAGTCAGGACTGAGGTACAGTACACCTGACTGGATATGAAGTGGGAGGAGCAAGAAGTACTGGGGAGGAGTGGCCTAGTGGTTAGGACAAGGTACTTCAGGCCGGGGGGCCGGGGGGCCGGGGGTTCAAGTCCCACCTGGGGACAGCAATCTCAGCCCGGAGGGACTGGGATTTCTAGTCCTGTAGGCACTCCTTGTGGTCTTGGGCAAGCCATTTAACCCTCCATTGCCCATGTTCCCTGTAAGTATTAGCGTATATGTCTCATATCCCCTCATGTTAAATGTATCCCCCAATTGACTGCTTTGACCCGGTGAAAAGCAGGATATAAATACAGCTTAAATAAAATAAAATAAAAACAAGAGCATCCAAAGTAGAGGAGAGTATAATGTTATAGGAAGATACGGCCTCATCAACAGACTCAGATGACATAGTTGGAGGAAGAGGTGGTGAACCCGTAGTGGACAGAGCTGATGGGCTGATAGCATAAAGATTCCTAAAGATGTTGGAGGAGATTGGGTGAGAGCAAGATAGAGGTGATGAAGAGTGAAACGTAGCAGGTGATAAGGAAAGAACTGAGGTGCAGAAATTTGAAGGCAAGCAGTTAGAGAAGAGGACAAGGTCAAGGCAGTGGCCTAGCTGGTGAATAGGGGCAGTAGAGCATAGCTGGAGGTTGAATGAAGTGGTAAGGGAAAGGAGTTTTAAGGCATGAGGGTCAGAGGGGTTATCAACATGAATGTTAAAATCCCCAAGAATAAGGAAGGGAGAAGATGCATCTAGAAAGAGGAAAAACCTCAAGTCAAAGTCAGTGAAAAAGACAGAGGTGGACTTTATTTGTTTATTTATGATTGATTGATTGAATGATTTTATTGGATGGTTTTATATACCACCTTTCAGGAAAATCAAAGCGATTTACAGATAACAGGTAATGAACAATTATATCATAACAGGCTTAACATTTAACATTAGAAAATGTTGAGCATGAACTAAGAGGTATGCAATATGTTGGTTCAATAAAACTATGTAACATATTTGCAGGTAAAAACACTAAGGGGCATGTTTACTAAACCGTCTTAATGTTACCTGCACTAGTTGCAGCGATAACGTGAGGAATGCCATATAAGTTTCTGCGGTAAGGTAGTAATGGCAGCTTATCGTGTGATAGAGGGCGCCTTGCCGTTATCACATTATAGAGGGTGCAGTGACGCGTTATCGCACATTAACCTTAATTTCACACTGTGGTGTAAGCTCAAAGAAGCAGAGGTGTAGCACACTTGTTAATGCAGTGATTGCTGATCCAGCAGTCATGAGTTCAATCCCTCAGTGGGCAAAGTTCATTAGGCTGTCAGAGGCAATTAATTTTCCTGCCTGTAACGGTCAGACACTTCTTAACAGCCTGTACTGCCAGCCAAAAAACCCTCACCCCAGTTCTGTAACCTAATGCACCTTTTAGGGCGCACCATAAGGCACATCATAGAGCACCACGTAATCCAAGGCGGGTCATAATGTGCCCCAGAGGGCGGCACGAAAGGGTGGCACCCCCTAAGTCAGCATATAACATGCCCCATAAGCTGGCCGAACCGAAGGTGATGCTAAAGATGGCCCAAGGATGTTAAGGTGACCAAAGAAATGTTGGCTAAGGGCAGTAAGGTGGACCAAGGTTACAAGCATGAAATGTATGGGCCAAACACAGATGTAACTCTAACACTGCACAGAGCAGCAAGGAAAGCCAATTAACAAGTGATGTAAGGAAGTTAATGTCAGAGGTGAAGGACCTGCCAAATCTGTGTGAGGGCCATGTGGCAGCTGGTAAAATGGACAAATATAATGGGGGCAGCTATACCGATGCAAGGGGTGATGGTACTGTAAAGTGCAACAATGACAGTGTGTGGCAGAAGATGTGAATACGTGTCCACCAGAGGAGGTAGAAATGGCAGGATAAGTGCAATGACAGGAGGACAGAGGAGTAGTAGTGCCATGCAGAGCAGACACGGGAGAGGCAAACATGATGAGCCGCAATGCAGAAAAGGGTCACAGTGCAAGTCATGGGGTAGCAGCCTGCACATTAGGGCAGGACACCACACAGCTGGCAGACACATATAGTGTGATAAGGAAGCTTATCATAGCTCAGGAAGGAGCTCTAGAAAAGGTGAAGTGACTCTGAACAAGCAACCTGTCAGTTCTGGTAGAAATAAGAAAACAGAATTTTCCCATAAAAGACTATCAGTCCCAGAATGCACCAGGTTTCCAACAGCCATTAGAGGAGCTGAAGTTGGGAAACGTGTGTTCAATCAGGAGGGCTATGAGGTAATCCCTAAGCACTCATCTCAAAGGGCAGGGCCTGATTCAGCACAGCTGCGCTGTATTAGGGGGGAGCACTCATCAAGGCAGAATAAGAGTAGAGTTTATTCTACAGATGACCATCTTCATGATCACCTTGGATATCCAGAGAATTCTCCTCAGTATCCTGAAAATCAGCTTGAGTTTGATCCTCAGTTTCATCTGAAGGATCATCAGAAGCAGAAGCCAAACCGGACGGACAGAGAGGGAAAGAGACCCTCTGGAAGAAAGAGGAGAAAAGCCTTTGAGAGGTCTAGAAGAGTCCAAAGCAGTACGTATACTGGGAGGTATTCCAAGGGCCAGCATACACCATTGGACTGGGGAAAGCCAGAGGAATGGTGCTGCAGAGCTAGGAATCACCAGAGGCTACCTGTGAGGGAGACGGCTGCACGTGGAAGGGACCCTAAGACCTGTGCCAGAAGGTATGTGAAGAGAGATCCAGTGTCCAGGGATCTGGATTGGAAGGCTGGACATAAGAACTGGACTACATACTGGCCAGGCTATATAGAGAGGAACTCTAGCAGCAATGGAAGCTCAGGTATGAACACTGATCTATGCCCTAGCTATAACCTTGAAAGACAGCAGGGAAACAAGTATTCTCCTGAAAATGCTCCATTGAGAGATTCATCTGTGCCAATCCATGATATTGAACCCATGTTGAACAAGGGGGAATAATAGCAGATGAGGATCCTGTTTATATGGACTGCTCTCTATCTAAACTCCGTTGGTAACTTTCTGTTATAAAGTACAGTAACCATCACAAAGAAATACAAATTTGTTCTTTAATCTACTCAGAAAAGCTCCTGAAGCAGGATTTGACCCACACAGTGGAAGGCAAGCCAGCTAAGGGGTTTCAACTGGTGACTGCTAGCAATTAAGCCTTACCTAATTGCTTGTGAGCTAGGAGAGAATCACTTCTGTATCTATGTGGGAAGTAATCAGAAGTTAAGAACAGTTTGTTTCTTGCTTTGTGGCTTTTCATTTGTTGTTTTCCTGATTTTAACTTTGTTTTTCCAAGTTAACACTGAAAGCAAGTAACCTAATTTATGTGCTACCAAGCATATCTGTGTTGGGAGAAATAACCCCATAAATAAATATCTTATTGGCTTTACCCAAGAGCACAACTAAATTATTGTCAGCAGCTGTGTCTGGTGTGAATGAACTACATTGCCCACAATACCTTGCAAATCATATAGAAATATGCACTTGCCAAGAGTGTGAAGATTCTTACCCAGGCAGCCGTCTGACAAATGGCGTAGTTTTTCGGATTGCTTTTGCACAAAGGGGATTTACTTGCTGAGGATTACAAATAAAGTCAAGTTTAAAGCTGGAAAAAAAGATTTTCCCTCAACTGCACTTTGGAGGAGAAGTGGTTGTTCCAGGAAGCTGTCCCAGGAGGAAAAGACCCTGTGCAGAGCTGGATTCATCACTGAGACAAGGGATCATGATGGATCCGAGGGAGATGGCTAGCTGGATGGCAGCCCAGTTTAGCAGGCAACAGGAGCTATCGCAGCAAGCACAGGACACTGCTATGAAAGCCTTAATGGACCAGCAGAAGCCAGTGCTTGATCTGGTGCAAGCCCTAGTTCAGCTGCAGAACCAAAGTGGAACAGATGCAAGACCAGCAGTAAATACTGGTACACCACATGTGGACAGTGTGGGACTCAATCAAGGGATTGGGGCATTTAGTTTTGGGAAGCTAACTCCAGATGATAATGTTGATGATTTTCTAGAGTCTTTTGAAAGAGTGGCACAGGCATTAGCATGGCCAGAGACCCAGTGGGCAGTAAGGCTGGCCGCCTCATTAACTGGAGAGGCGCTTGCAGCTTATAGAGCAATGCCAGCAGCCCAGGCTTTGATTTATAAGGATGCAAAGGCTGCTATTAGGGATCGCCTAGGGTTGTCTATTTCAGAGTATAGGCGAATGTTTAGAGCTACTACATTGAAAGTGGGTGAAACACCCAGGGCTCTGAGTCAGAGAATCAGAGGTTTAGCTGTAAAATGGTTGGAGCCTGAGCAAAAGACGGTAGAAATGTTATTAGACATTATAATGCTTGAGCAATTTATGTCTGGGGTGCCTAAAGATTTGCACACTTTCCTTATACAGCAAAATTGCCAAAATCTTGGAGAGGCAACCATGCTAGCAGAGAGATTCTTGGAAGCCACGCAGGCTTGCCATAGAATGGGTGGCCCTCTGAAGATTGGTGCTGAGGCAAGATGTGCTGTATCAGAAAAGAAAATAATTTAAAATGTTTCTGAAAATGAATGTACTGTATCAAACCAGATGACACAGTGGAATAGAAAGAAATGTTTCAAGTGTGGGAAATGGGGACATTTAGAAAAGAGATGCCAGACACACACTAGCTTAGTGGGTGTGGATTTAAAACAGCCCAAAGAAGGATTTCTTTTGATGGTTGATGTGCAAGGAATTACCACAAATGCTTTGTTAGACTCTGGGGCAGACCAGAGTATGATGTCAAAAAGGCTTTGGAAGAGGATAGAGGCCCAAGAAGGATTTGTGCCTAAAACCCCTGAAAGCCAAGTTCACATCAGATGCATTCATGGTGCTGCAACATCATATCCCACCTATAGGCTAAAGGTTAAGTGCCTGGGGGAGCAAGAGGAAATCCTGTTAGCAGTGGTGCCTAGGCTACCCTTTGATTTGGTTCTAGGAAGATACTGGCCAAGATTTAAGCAGGGTCTAGTGGAAGGACTAGGAAAGAAGGAGGGAGAAGGTTTAATGGTAATAGCTCCCGGGCCTTTATTTGGAAGTCCTCAGACCCCAGCTAAAAAGATGGCTAAGCGTCCAGAAGACCAAGCTACCCCAAAGCAGACATTCGTCCTAAAGTACCATAGGGTCACAGAGAAGGCCCAAGCTCCTAAGCGGGCAACCCCTCAAGCTGCTGGGTTTGACCTGTGCAGCATAGAAAATGTGACTGTACCTAGCCAAGGGAGAGCCCTGGTGGACACTGGTCTCCAAGTGGAAATACCTATTGGATGCTATGGGAGAGTAGCCCCAAGGTCCGGATTAGCCCTTAAATATTTCATCGATGTGGGTGCGGGAGTAATTGATCCCGAATACAGGGGCAATATTAAAGTTCTGTTGTTTAATTTTGGACAGAATGATTATCACGTGAAGACAGGAGACAGAATTGCCCAATTGATCTGTGAGAGGCTGGGTTTTCCACCTGTGGAGGAGGTCACATCCCTGGAGAATTCTGAACGTGGAACCAAAGGCTTTGGTTCTACTGATGTCAAAGGGGTTAAAAGCCTAGCTGCCACCTGTGCCCGAGAGAGGGAGGTGAATGAAGAGGAAGATTTGGGACCCCAGGTATCTGATTGTAAAGAAAAATCAGAGCCCCAAATAGGTGAGGACCTGACAGTGGTACAACAGGAAGAAATTAGGAAGTTGCTTAAAGAATTCCCAGATGTGTTGACACCCATACCTGGGGAGACACATTTGGTTGCCCATGAAATAATAACTCCACCTGGGAAATTAGTTTGTCAAAGGCCATACCGCTTGCCTGAAGCCAAGAGACAGGAAGTAGTGGCACAAGTCCAGGAGATGTTGGACATGGGAGTAATAGAGGAGTCAAAGAGTCCCTGGAATAGCCCCATAGTCCTGGTGCCGAAGCCTGATGGATCTTTAAGATTTTGTATTGACTTCCGGCAGGTAAACGCCATATCAGTTTTTGATGCATATCCAATGTCAAGAATTGAAGAGCTGTTGGACCAGCTGGGACAGGCTCAATACTTAACCACCCTTGATATGACAAAAGGATATTGGCAAATCCCTCTCACCAGGGAGTCGAAGCCGAAGACTGCGTTCAGCACCCCCGTTGGCCTTTTCCAGTTCAAGAGGATGCCTTTCGGACTGCATGGAGCAGCGGCTACCTGCCAAAGGTTAGTGGATCAGGTACTTCGACCCCACCAAAATTATGCTTTTGCATATATGGATGATGTCATAATCCATAGTAACACCTGGGCGGAGCATCTAAAGAGGATCAGGGCAGTCTTGTGCTCCATGAAGCAAGCGGGAATCACTTTAAACCCGAAAAAGTGTGCCTTTGCAAATAGGGAGGTAAAATACCTGGGCCACCTAGTGGGAAGAGGAAAAATTAAACCTCTAATGAGTAAAGTAGATAGCATCAGGAATTTTCCTCCTCCAACAACAAAGAAACAACTAAGAAGTTTCTTAGGACTTATTGGATACTACCGCAGGTTTATACCGCAATTCGCAGAGAAAAGTGCAATTTTCACAGATATGCTGCGGAAGAATTGTCCAAACCAGCTAAAGTGGACACCTGAAGCTGAAAAAGCGTTTTCAGTCTTAAAAGGAAAATTGTGTACAGGACCGGTACTGAAAGGGGTGGACTTCAAGAAACCCTTTCTGGTTCAAACCGATGCATCAGATGTAGGGCTAGGAGCGGTTCTATCCCAGTGTCATGATGGGGAGGAGCATCCTGTGATGTACCTGAGCAGGAAGTTGTCACCGGCTGAACAAAAGTATTCCACAATAGAAAAAGAATGTTTAGCTATCAAGTGGTCAGTGGAGGCGTTAAGGTTTTACCTTACAGGGAGAAAGTTCCAGTTGGTAACGGACCATGCCCCACTTAAGTGGTTGCAGCAAATGAAGAACCACAATGCCAGGTTGACACGCTGGTACATGGCCTTACAGGCATTTGATTTTCAAGTTGAACATCGTGCTGGGAAGTTACACAAGAATGCGGATGCCCTTTCCCGTATTACGGACTGTAGAGAAGATGTTTCCCCAGTTAAACCAGTCCGTAATAACTTAAGCAGGGGGGTATGTGATAAGGAAGCTTATCATAGCTCAGGAAGGAGCTATAGAAAAGGTGAAGTTACTCTGAACAAGCAACCTGTCAGTTCTGGTAGAAATAAGAAAACAGAATTTTCCCATAAAAGACTACCAGTCCCAGAATTCACCAGGTTTCCAACAGCCATTAGAGGAGCTGAAGTGGGGAAACGTGTGTTCAATCAGGAGGGCTATGAGGTAATCCCTAAGCACTCATCTCAAAGGGCAGGGCCTGATTCAGCACAGCTGCGCTGTATTAGGGGGGAGCACTCATCAAGGCAGAATAAGAGTAGAGTTTATTCTACAGATGACCATCTTCATGATCACCTTGGATATCCAGAGAATTGTCCTCAGTATCCTGAGAATCAGCTTGAGTTTGATCCTCAGTTTCATCTGAAGGATCATTAGAAGCAGAAGCCAAACCGGACGGACAGAGAGGGAAAGAGACCCTCTGGAAGAAAGAGGAGAAAAGCCTTTGAGAGGTCTAGAAGAGTCCAAAGCAGTACGTATACTGGGAGGTATTCCAAGGGCCAGCATACACCATTGGACTGGGGAAAGCCAGAGGAATGGTGCTGCAGAGCTAGGAATCACCAGAGGCTACCTGTGAGGGAGACGGCTGCACGTGGAAGGGACCCTAAGACCTGTGCCAGAAGGTATGTGAAGAGAGATCCAATGTCCAGGGATCTGGATTGGAAGGCTGGACATAAGAACTGGACTACATACTGGCCAGGCTATATAGAGAGGAACTCTAGCAGCAATGGAAGCTCAGGTATGAACACTGATCTATGCCCTATCTATAACCTTGAAAGACAGCAGGGAAACAAGTATTCTCCTGAAAATGCTCCATTGAGAGATTCATCTGTGCCAATCCATGATATTAAACATAGAAACATAGAAACATGATGACAGAAAAAGACCACAAGGCCCATCTAGTCTGTCCTTCCATAACAACAACTACAACAGTCCACTTTTTACCTTTAGAGATCCTCTGTGTTGGTCCCATGCTTTTTTTAACTCAGTCACTGTCCTCATCTCCACCACCTCCACTGGGAGACTATTCCACGGATCCACTACTCTTTCCGTAAAGAAATATTTCTGCATATCACTCCTGAATCTATCTCCCTTCACCCTCATCCCATGTCCCCTCGTAGCAGAACTTGCTTTCAATTGAAAGAGGCTCTCTCCCTGAACATTTATGCCACGGAGGTATTTAAACATCTCAATCATATCACCTCTATCCCGCCTTTCCTCTAAGGTGTACATATTAAGATCCTTAAGTCTGTCCTCATATGCTTTATAATGAAGCCCATTAATCATTTTAGTAGCAACCCTCTGCACCTACTCCATCCTGTTCACATCCTTTTGAAGGTGCGGTCTCCAGAATTGCACACCATACTCCAAATGAGGTCGCACCAAAGACTTATACAGAGGCATTATCACCTCCTTTTTCTGCTAGCCATTCCTCTCCGTATGCACCCAAGCATCCTTCTAGCTTTTGCCGTTGCCTTTTCTACCTGTTTAGCTACTTTAAGATCATCAGACACAACCACGCCTAGGTCCCGCTTTTCTTTAGTGGACAAAAGTACTTCACCTCCTATACTGTATTGCTCCCTTGGATTGCTGCAGCCCAAATGCATGACCTTACATTTTTTAACATTAAATCCCAGCTGCCAAATTCTAGACCATTCGTCAAGCTTAGCTAGATCCCTCCTCATGTTATCTACACCTTCCTGGGTGTCTACTCTATTGCAGATTTTGGTATCATCCGCAAAGAGGCAAACCTTACCCGACAGCCCTTCCGCTATATCACTAACAAAGATGTTAAAAAGAATCGGACCAAGGACAGATCCCTGGGGCACACCACTGGTAACATCCTTCTCCTCAGAGTGAGCTCCATTTACTTGTACTCTTTGTCGCCTCCCACCCAACCAATTTCTAACCCAAGCAGTAACTTTAGGGTCCATCCCTAGGGTGCTCAGTTTGTTTATAAGTCGCCTCTGAGGAACAGTGTCAAAGGCTTTACTGAAATCTAAATACACCACATCTAGAGATCTCCCTCGGTCCAACTCCCTGGTCATCCAGTCAAAGAAATCGATCAGATTTGTCTGACAAGACCTGAACCCATGCTTGTTGAACAAGGGGGAATAATAGCAGATGAGGATCCTGTTTATATGGACTGCTCTCTATCTAAACTCCGTTGGTAACTTTCTGTTATAAAGTACAGTAACCATCACAAAGAAATACAAATTTGTTCTTTAATCTACTCAGAAAAGCTCCTGAAGCAGGATTTGACCCACACAGTGGAAGGCAAGCCAGCTAAGGGGTTTCAGCTGGTGACTGCTAGCAATTAAGCCTTACCTAATTGCTTGTGAGCTAGGAGAGAATCACGTCTGTATCTATGTGGGAAGTAATCAGAAGTTAAGAACAGTTTGTTTCTTGCTTTGTGGCTTTTCATTTGTTGTTTTCCTGATTTTAACTTTGTTTTTCCAAGTTAACACTGAAAGCAAGTAACCTAATTTATGTGCTACCAAGCATATCTGTGTTGGGAGAAATAACCCCATAAATAAATATCTTATTGGCTTTACCCAAGAGCACAACTAAATTATTGTCAGCAGCTGTGTCTGGTGTGAATGAACTACATTGCCCACAATACCTTGCAAATCATATAGAAATATGCACTTGCCAAGAGTGTGAAGATTCTCACCCAGGCAGCCGTCTGACAATAGACAGACAGAAGGATGGTTGGCAACTGTGATGAGGGTATAATGTGGCAACAGCACAGATCTGCACAGATGACTGTCACAGGAATGAAACGTAGTTGTGTAGGACAGGCATAAAATTAAAAAAGAACAGAGAGAAATCAAACCCATGATCAGTAGCACAAATGTCAATGCACAAACCTGTAGGCTACACCACCAACATGAGCACCACAGCAAAGGCTGTATACAAGAACACTGCAGGGCATCACACAAGAAGCCTGCTGTCTGCCAGAATAGGGCAACCCCCAACAGTACCCATGATGCAATGCACATGCTGATTAGCTGTAAACAGCTGATGACCCAATGGGATCTGCATATCTCCGGTAACTCAGCCTGAAAAAAAGACCGGACACTGTGTGATGCTGCCACAGAGCAGCTACAGACCAGGGCATTGTGCATATTCAGAGTTCACCCTGAGTGATAGGAAGGCTGCACAGCACTAGGTCGGCAGCACACATGCTGCTGGTGAGTGGTCCTGCTGTATGTCCCCATCACTGCCACTATGTGCCAGGTGTTCCCTGCAGTGCATCTGATGGTTATTTGGTGTCCATTTGCATTACACATTCACATGTGGCTCTCTGGGTCAAATCACCATCCAGATTATTGTGTACCCAGTGTTAGGGTATGGCTGCCATTGACACCTGTTATTCAGGTAGAAGGGTGTCTAGACACACCCCATGTTTATGTGGCTGTGCCTCTACAGATTGATGTAGTATACAGTACATACCCCAGGGCATCCTAAACACCCTTTTGGCAGTTGAGCAATTGCTGTATGACTAGCAAACCCCATCCTGCTGTCAATGGACAGAACCCCAGGGTTTGTGGCCCACAGCCATAACTGTGACTGGGCAAGTGACACCCCAGCAGTGCTACTGTGTGCTTGCCTGTAAAGCCTCCACTGCTGTCTGCCATTCACCAGCAGACTGCACCTGTAGCACTCTCAGGGAAGTCTAACCATGCAGACTAGCTGAAGACAGTCCACTAGCCAAGCCATAGTGCATGATCACAGAGGAACAATGTGCACTAAGCAGATAACACTGTGCTTGCCAACAGCACTCGGAACACCCAGGTGTGACATGAAACATATCGTATATTGCACTGTGTGGGAACATAGACATCCCATGGTCACTGCTCGGTCAGGGTGAGAGTTACCTCACAGCATGACATGCTATGGCCTCACTGTCCATGCAGGTAGTGGTCAGCCTCTACAGTGTCCCAGCCATTGCCCTACATCCTGTGCAGATGCATCCTACCCAATCTTTCCTGTCTGTGCCATACTCACAATGCCTTGCTCCTCATTATGCACATTTGCAGCCTTGCGCTGGTAACAGTGAAACATTGTGAGCCCTGTGAGGTGTGGCCAGCCACAAAACAATGCCTGGACATACACATACACATACACACTCTCCTAATGCATCATTGTGCATAGACACGGGTGGTTGGCAAGGCTGCCAGGCACACTGGTCCTGATCACAGTGCCAACTTTGCTCAACTGTGCAGGAGGTAGTAGTTGTGCACTGGTGATAAATTAAGCTCTGTGCTCTAGCCAACAGCATGAGCCGCCATGATGCTTTGGAGAGTGGAGGCTGTGTGAGTGGGTGTTTGTCGCCCTGTTTTCTGCTGCTTTGGGGATTGCACATTCTGATGGTTTATCTGCATTGTAGGGTAAAACATGAGGATGTGCTGTGGGAAAGCCACAGCTGGGACTCAAACCTGTGACCTTCTGTTCTAGAATACACTGTCTGTGTGTACTGCATTACCCTGCTGCCACAGAAGGGCTGTGGTCCCAGTGGCTACCTTTGCCTTTCATCTTCCACACCTTGTCTGTTGCACTGTCCATGACGCCCTGGAGGAGAGCATGACCTTGGTCCCCTGAGGGCAGGTGTCACTGCCCCATCACCACCAACACCCTCTCCAACACCATGCTGACATGCCCATTTGCTGTTTGTGATGGTGGTGCACTGTCCCAGGCCATTCACTGTACAGAAAGGCAGGTGCCTAGCGTCTGGCTTCTGGGGTGGCGGGGCCTACCTGTACATCCCCACATCCCCCCCCCCCCCGTCTCCACCTGCCACTGTTATGTCCCTTCCACATGGGCTGATGCTGGCTTTGGGTGTCAGGTTGTTGATCCCGCAGCTATTGGCTAGGGTGGACCTGGTAGATAGCTGGTGTTATGCCAGCAGACTATGGACTGGCTAGGGCATGCTGTGTGGGTACGGTATACCAGATTTGGACTACTGGGTGTACATCTATTTCAGATGACGTGTGGTCACACTCTGCACTGCCTTCCAGGAGCTGTAGTAATGGGTGTTAGTTTAGTTGGGTGTCTGGTCTATTTTGGACGTAGCCTGTGGAATGTGCAGAGACCCTTGTAGGCATGATCCCCAGATGTGCATTGCTTGCCCCATTACAGGCATTGTGCTTCCTGTGTGGCGTTTGGGGTACCTACAGGCCATGTGTCCCCTGGATGCGACACTGTAGAGCACAGACTGCTGTGCATGTTTGGCCATGGTCATATGCTGTCTTGCTGCTGGTTTGTTTCTGTGTTCCTATGTGCCGCATAGGCGGCTGCCTAGTCCCCTATACACCCTGGCTGCACTCACTGCCTGTCCTGCATGCATCCCCATATGCCCCATTTGCGGCATCACCATAGTGGCCTTTCATACCTGGCCACTATGCTGTTGCTGCACAGGTAGCACTACTATCACCTTTCTTGGGCTCCCTGCCTATGCTGTACATTGCTGACTGAAATGGTTTCTCTCTCCTGCAAATGTACCTCTAACGCAAGGTTTTCACTCGCGGTAATGTTCTGGCCTTAAGATCAATGCGTTAGTGTAGCAGGGGCCTCTCCCCACCCACTCCCCACCCATTGACCTCTTCTCTCTGCCCTCTCTTCACCCCTCACCCATCCTTAACACAGCCGGTAAGGTTTACGCACGTTATGTAATGGCGTTAATGTTACGTTAAGGTGTGTTAACGTTACGTTAAGGTGCGTTAACATTACTTAACGTGCGTTAACATAGACGCTGTTATGTTACTGCAGTTTAGTAAACATACCCCTAAGTACAAAAAGAATCGTATGTATATGTATGTTTATTTACAGTATGTAGGCTTATTTACAGAGCTGCTCAATATTACATTTTGTGGATATAACTAATTGTGATGTAAGGCTGATAACAACAGGGCTGCTGTACCAGGATTTAGTATTGAAGGGAGGATGTTATGTTCGGATGTGCCAAAATGCTCTATAAATGATGTGACTTGAGATCTTTCCTGAAGGTTAATAGGTTAGTAGTAGATCTAAGTTTGTCTGGTAAGGAATTCCATAATATTGGTGCAGTGAAACTAAAGGCCTTATTGGTCATCACCCTGATAAATTTTCGGTAGGAAGAGGGTACAAGTAGAGTGTTTTGGCTACACTCCCTTCTTAGCCTATCATTTGATGGGCTTTTTATGAGTTCAGTTAAATAGGATGGTGATACTTCCCTTATTAGTTTGAACGTAGTCATTAGTATTTTATACTTGATCCTGCTATGTATGAGCAGCAAGTGTAGCTTGAATAAGACGGAAGTAATGTGTTCTGATGAGTTTGCTTTGACAATAATCCTATATAATCAGTGAACAAATACCAAACTACTGCTTTATTTTTTGTTGGTTTATTTTGGGTCATTAGTTGTACGGGGGTACAGTGGTATTGACAATAATCCTGGCAGCAACATGCTGAGCTATCTTAAGATAGTTTATCACCTATCATGACATATATATATATGTCACTTGTGATTTTGACTCCCCAGGATAGGCTTCCAACCCTGCCCGGTGCTGTGGTGCATGTGGGAACTGTGTGTACATCATTCAGACCTGCAGATGACTGGGGTGGGTGGACATACAGGTAAGTGTACTGTGGAGGCAGTGCAGCATTACACATATCTGTGTTTCCCTCTCCACTGCACCTATGTTGTTGTACACATGTTTGGCCTGCGGCTCCATCCCCCATATGTTCCGGCTGACATGCATATGGCCATTGGCCTGTGCACATTTCGGGTGTTTACACACTGTATCTGTGGCACATGTTACCGGGCTGTGTGTGTCTCCAGGCATAGGGTGTGGGGTTGGTGGATAGCACATACAACCTTCCGTGGCATTATACAAAATCAGTGTATCATTGCATGGACTGTAATGATTGTCTCCACTGGTCGCTGATTGTGCACAGACATGCCATATGCAACTTGCGGCATGCTCACCTTGTCTCATGGTGTATGTCTCTGTGTCTTTGGGGCGTTTCTAGGTGATGGTACCTTCTGATGCCCTCTGCCATTGTCTGGTGCAGGGATGTGTCTGACAACCTGTGCAGTGGTGTTCACCCGTCTCTCTGTGACCTTCTGCTTTTGTCCTTGTGTACATTGTGCGCATGTGTCATGTATTGTTGCCTGACGTGTCTCATGTTTGCTGACAGGACACTACGCATCAACGTTTCAGTTACACGCAACTCACCATACCTTGGACATGTGCCACTGACGGCTGACCATGACAATGTGGTGATGGACGCAGTTCATTGACATCCACAGCCTCTACTGTGGCCCCTTGTGCCCTTTGCCTCGCTCAGACAGTCCCCATCAGACACCTGCTTTACAATGACGGTAGGTTGAACCTTAGATCTTCTGTGACTGACATCCACGTGTAGATGTTTCTTTTGGGCTGTTTGTTACATTGTGCCTTTCTGTGGGATCTCTGTGCACCACCACTGCTGGACTTGCTGTGGACCTCTAGGATGCCTGTGTGACATGGGCATTGACATGACCATGTTGAGATGGTAACCTGGTCTGCAGTGCCATCTCCTGCTGTGGTCAGCATGCACTGTGCTGTGTGTTGTGGCCGTGTCATGTTTTAATATCTGGGCATTCATTATGCAAATAACTTGCTGTCACTGTCTGCATTATGACCTGATGGTGTGTGTAGCATACCTTTACCTTTTCTCTACTCCTTTTAACACAGGGCACAGCCAACACACAAGGCACATCTACTACACTGCATCTGGAGTCCCCATTGCCCAACTGTGGTTGGACAGGACACTTCCATGCAACGGTCCCTGGGTGATGGTGCCAGAGGGAGATGGACCTATGCGAGTTGGACACATGCCTATGTTGGACATCATTGTTGGCCTGCTACTTTGGCCATCACCGGTAGGACCGACACACCGTTGCTGCCGTGCTCTGTCTGGGTGTTGTGTTTATCGCAACAGAGACACATCACCTTTACATTGCTGTGGAACATTGAGACGTTACTTGTGACTTTTCATGGCCATGTAATCTGGGATGGTCATAGCCAGACTTGTAGGGTCACAGGTGGCAATTAGACTGTGGACACTTTTCCGTACATCTACAGCAGGAACATTACATGCGCGCTGTATGTTGTACATCCATCTGACATTGTGTAGCTGTGTGTAGCCAATGTTTGGGGCTCGCATCGCAGGCATTGCACCAACATTTGGCTACACAGGCACATGTAGCCACGTATGTGGCACAGGAGATACATTCTGTAGGTCTTGCTTATTTGTGTGGCCAACTTGCACTTGTACATGATACACTATTTTCCTCCAGAACACTGTGATGCATGCCACCATCTCTGATTTCTGTTTGACCATCACAGGGGGTGTTACAGTGGATATGGGGCAGCACTCTGTGGTGTTTAAACGTACATGGTGCATGCGCATGTGCCTGACAAGTCTCTTACACTGGTGCATGTGCCGGGGTGGGATTTGTGTGGGTACGTGCACTGTTGTGGATGTCTCTTTGTAGCTCTACATACATGTGTGTGTTTACTGGACAGATGTGGCAATGTACATTGATTTGCAGGCTTATCTTTCCATGTGTGCACAGTCCTCTTTCTGACATGACATTGCTCCACTCACATTGTGCCAGTAGCTTTGCACTGTGGCAGCGGGTGTGTCCATGTCTAGGCTTCATTTGTACAGTCCCTATACAATGCCATATTATGACTGCTCCTGTTTCCACGGCACCCATTGTGGTGTGACTTCCACATAGTGCAACCTCTGTATGTTAGTGGGATCCCATCTTCTTTGCTTTTTGCCCACATGTGACTCTCGTCCTGATACCGTGTCCTCATGTTGCATTGTGTCACTGTTTTTTATCCCATGTGTGCATTAAAGGTGTTTATTTACATGACTACTGTCACCGTGCCCTTGCCCAAGGCGGTTGCCTAGGACTCTGGTGTGGGCAGTCAATATATTTATTTCCAATAAGTGCCTATATTTGTGTAGTTGTGAAATGATTCAGCCGAGGGTATATATAGGCTCGCAGGATTTTTATTATTTTCAGCCAACGGAACTTCTTATAACAGGTTCCAAAATATCAGGATATAAGGTAAGGATATCTTCCAGAATAATCAAACCAACAATGCTTCTACTTCAGCTTAGGCACTCAAATGAAACACAGTATTTCTTCATACCATAACAAAATCATAGCATTGAACTCTGGTGCAAAGAAGAACAAAACCAGCTTCCCACGTGGCTTTAGACAAACACAAGCTGTAACTTTTCCAACAGGGTAAAACTTCTGTTACAAATTGTTTTCCTTCTTCTCATCAAACACTTGTTTCCACTTGCTGTATTTCAAACCATACATTTCAGCAGATAGCAGCTCAGATACACAGCTACGGCTTAGAACTTCAGCAGGCTCATTTGCATACTTTCCCCCAGCCGTGCTCTCTTGAAAAACAGCTGCCAAGTTTCACAGGTACTGGAAATGGTCTAGCCTTTACTTAGTATCTAGAGGCTACAGAACATTCCATTTCCATATCTGAATTTTCTTCTGTTAATCTGGGCATTTCTAGTTCCATGCTCTCTATGTCTGAGTCTGTTAGAGAGGCATGAGATTCAGACTCAAAGCTATCCTGTTTTAACTCTCTCAGGATTTCTAACACTTTAGTTAAGGCAGAGTCCTTCCTCCTCTGAGGAGTATTACAACACTTAGGAAGTCTCTTAGCTTTTATGAGGTTTGTAGAAGGTTTAAAACTGCTCACCTTACTTTTGGGAAGTAAGCACGTCACCGGCTTTACTGCTGAAGGCTCAGCTTCCATGGAAACTTCAGGGGAACGGTTTCTGCTGCCCACATAGCTGACAAACTCCCCTGGGTAAGCTTCCCTTCTATAAGTATGTCTCCCGTCTCTCTCACAGGTCACTGGGTTAGCTCCAATCCCTCTGGCTGGCCTTGCCCTTCTCCAAGAGGTTTCTAATGAAGCTCCCTTGACTCTCCGGGTACCTTGCTTGTCTAGTTCTCCAGAGCTTCCAAAGCCTCCTCCCCTTCTGGGACCTTCTGGCCTGTTCCAAGCTGCACTGGAATCAGAACTAGGAATCCTCATAAAGTACTTCCTCTCACCGTTCTCAGACCTCCCTCTGAATTCAGTGTTCCTTGGACTCTGGCTGCATCTCTGCCTGCAGCTCTCTCTGCCTCGGTATCTCTCTTGTTTCCTTTTGTCTCCGTCCCAGTTCCTGCCTCGGTGCTCTTCCTGCTCACTCTCTAGCAGTTTATATCTGTGTTTTCCCCTCGGGCTTCCTGGCCCGACCCCTGCCTGTCCCTCGTGAGCAGGGTTGGTAACGATGGAGCTGGGGCGTGTCTCCTTACTACCAGCCTTCTGTGGAGAGTTTTTTCTTAACCCAGGAGTTTTAACCCTTAAACTTCTGGATTTTATTCTGCTCTCTGGGGAAATTGCCTGATTCTTCCCTCTTTCCATATGCTCTCCGCTTGCTGCGCCATCACACTACCTGACGTCTGGTCTTTCTCAGCACATCACATGCTGTTCTAGGGACATCTACACTGCTGTATGACCCACTGATACCCACACATTAGGTCTACACATCTGAGGGGTGGTGCTGGGCCATTGGGACATGACATCATTGGCATGTTTGTGCATTTGCCTGTGCACTGCGTATGCATTTCACTGTGTGGCAGTATGACATTACATCTCTTCCCTTCAGACCTTCTTGCCTTGTGTGTGTGTTGTCAGCCTGGTGTGCCTGCCTGATACGTGCCACCTGTCAGCTGTGTGTTCTGGTGCTGTGGCCGTGATGGTGCAGGCATGTACTACTACTACTACTGAGCATTTGTATAGTGCTACATGGTGAATGTGGCACTGTGAAGACAGGTGGGAGACATGTTCTGCGCAACAGTGATTACTATCTAGTCAGCACAGACACAGAGGAGGTGGGGGGGCTACCGCTGGGGACAGTGGGGGGGGGGGTGTCAGTGGAATCATGCTTCCATGGCTGCAGCGAGGACGTGTGGTTTCATCCTGGATTTGTGGGGGGTTAGAGACGGTGCCTGCTGTACAGACAGCCGAAGTTTGCTCACGGCATATGGGGCATCACGGAGAGAGGGGCAGAGTATGTGGTTAGCAGTAGGAGTGTACTGCACAGGTGGTGGGTGTCTACTTGGGGCTGATGTTTTCAGGGGGGTTTGTACGGGGAGATGGGAGATGAGGGGTGGTGGGTAGCCACAGAGTCTCTGCATTTTGAGCTCAGCAGGGGATGTTTGACATGGGTACGGTAAAGGTTAGGAAGGCTTTGACGTGACCTGACAAGGGGGTAGTGTGGCCATGATTAGCCTGGTGCACGATTGGATGCACAGCAAATTATTGCACACATTGACGGGGAATGAGGTGTGTCCAGGTGAGACCTGCAGGGGGCAGACTACTGAGGTACTGTTAGGATGCGATTGGGCAGTGCATGAACATATTGGTGGTGTGTTCAGGGTGGATGGGGCGGGTATCACTGCTGTTGTGGAGGAAGGGGGGCAGGTGTTAACTATTAGATGGCTGTGTGTCGTGAACGGTGGAGTAGGGTCAGGGATGGGCCCAGATTGTGGCCTGGGGACACTGGGGGAGGTACAGAGTTATCCACAGACACAGACAACAAGGGGGAGGGCAGGGAGGTGTTACGATGATGGATGGGAGGTACGGTCATGGCCATGTTCGCTTTCAGGCCGTGATGAGACATCCAGGCAGTGATGTCATCACGACAGGCGTGGATCAGTGTTTGGTTAGCCAGGGAGGGTTCAGGTGTGCGTAGGTGGCTTTATGAGCCATCAGTATCTAGTTGGTACAGCCAGCCATGGGTGCTGCTGGGCACACAAGGAGACTGTGTATGGAGGGGGTAAGGGGAGATCCATGCCAGATCCTTGGGGTACACCATCTGGATGCAGGGTTGTGGGGGAGGGGGTAGGTATACAGGTATTGTTACAGTGTACCATGTATGGGTATAGTTACATCACAAAGTTTAATCTCACTACTTTCATTACTACCACACCTACTGCACCTGCACATTGGGAGAAATGATTAGAACACGGTACCTCAGGCCAGAGGGCCATGTGTTCACATCCCACCTGGGGACAGCAACGTTGGGACTGGGGTTTCTAGTCTTATTGGCATTCCTTGTGGCCTTGGGCACACCACGTCGCCCTCCATTGGCCACTGCTTTATTTGATGGGTAAGGCGGGATAGACAACTAGTTACTTACAGAGATAACTCAGTACTTATGTCTGTCACTGCCCCTTGTACACAGCGCTGCACAGACATATCAGGCAAACACCCTACTCACCACAGCTTACATTCTAGTTAGGATAAGTAAGAGAATGTGGGTGCAGGGATAGGAGAGGCAACGGTGGAGGGGGATCAGGGTAGTTAGAGTCCACAGGCAGCAGCGGGTAGGTGATCTCTACAGCATGGATTGGATGTGTGTTTGCGAGGGTGCCGGGCACACAGACCCCATGAGTTTATCCCAGGCATAGGGTGCATCAGGGTGAGGGACGCGATGTCTGCTGTTCACAGTGGAGCAGAGGGGCCGTCCGTTTCAGCACTGTGATCCAGTGTGTGCCTTTTGTGGTAACTTGTTTGCATTGTGCTTGTGGGGGTTGTTTGGGATAGTGGTCACAGACACCTGCTGGCAGTCCATAGGTTGCCAGTTTGATTCCAACATGTTCTGTTCCTTTTCCTTTCCTGTGTTCTGCTAACCTGCCCATGCAATGGCTGCAGCCTCGTCACCTCTCCACACACCCTTCCATCTCTGTGCTGTGCGCCACAGTGTGCCCTCTCTGCAGCCTATCTGTCACATATTGTGTGTTACATATGGCTATATATTTGTAGTGTCCATGTGACCAGTCGGCTTGGTGGATTGGTACTGCTGTTGTTGGCTGGTCTGTGCCAAATCACTGTGCAGATTGGATTCTCACATGCTCCTTTTTTGTTCCGTTGCCCTGGTCTATGGGCCGTCCACTTAGCTGTCCCTTCAGCCAGCCCCTGAAACCCTTCATGTATCGCTCCCATGCTCTTTCGCATGCTGTTTGCACTGCATTACAACTCATAGTGTGAGTGCATGTGTTTCTATGTGGCTCCCGTCCCACTTACAGACTGTGATATGAGCTGTGGACGCCTGTTGTGCATGTGCATTGCATCATGGTGACTGTTTGGGTTGGCCTCTCCTGGCACACAGCAGGCGTTTTGTGTGGTGCCCTGCAGTGTTCTTGTATGCAGCTATTGCTGTGCACCTCACAGTGGTGGTGTGGCCTATTGGTTTGTGCAGTGCTTTTCAGGCTAGTGGTCATAGGTTTGCTCCCTCTTTGTTCTCCTTCTTTTATGCCTTTCCTACACTGGTACCTCTCATTCCTGTAACAGTCATATCTCTGCTGATCTGTGCTGCCAGCACATATTACCCTCATCACAGTTGCCAACCATCCTTCTGTCCATCTATCTGCGTCTGTCAGCTGTGTGGCATCCGGGGTTCATGTGCAGGCTGCTACCCCATGTCCTGCTTTTCAGGTGCCTTAACCTACATTGCCTTATGGGGAACCTTGCCGGCACCTTATACGGGGCCTTCAAGGGATGGCTTGCATGGTGCCTTAGGTTGGGAGCCTTGTAGGGCACATGACAACGTGCCTTGTGAAGTGCCTCTGGTTAAGGTGCCTTGTGATGTGCCCTATATGGTGCCTTGTGACGTGCGTTATCTGACGACGCATTGTTACGCGCGTTACCTGGCACTGCTTGTCGTACGATGCACTGCCCACTCCTTTATATGGGCATCTGTACCATTACCGCGAAAACTACCACGGGTGACATTAACGTGGTTTAGTAAACATACCCCCTTGTCTTGTAACCACTTTGATTGAAGGAGAAGGTGGTTTATAAAACTGGCTAAATAAATAAATAAATCATTGTCAAATTTTTTAGATCTAGTATGTGGCAAGTAGGTGGGCTTTGGTGTTGGATGGTTTATATAGTATGAGAGTTTAAAGTTGATTAGGAAGTGGTCTGACCATGAGACAGGAGTGGTTTGAGGAGATGCAGATATATAGCAATGAGAGATGTGCCGGGTATGAAAATTAGGTTAAGTGTATTCCCTTTCCTATGTATTGGGAAGTTTATGATTTGAAGAAAGTCCAACTCAGTTATAATGTCGAGGAACGTTTTGGTGTGTTTGGAATTAAGGGAAGGGAGGTTAAAGTCCCCTAGTACAATTAATTGTTTTGCTGAAGTGATGGAGCAAGCTGTTTCTAAAATGGGTAGGAGACTTTTAGTTTCAGCAGACGGAGGTCTGTAAAGTAGACATAATGTGAGGTGGGGGGTTTCTATTATGAGTACATCAATTTCTTTGATGTTCTCAGTGTATGATAGTGAGACTTTAAGGAGAGACTTGATGATTAAGAGGACTCCACCACCTCTCTTAGATGTCCTAGGGCAATGGTTGAGGTCATAGTTATCGAGTTTCAGTTGGTTCAGTAGCACCCTATCCAGATCCGCTAGCCAGATTTCAGTTATAAAAACAATATCTGGGTTATTTTTGGTGAGTATGTCCATAACAACTGGGATTTTATTCCTTATGGACCTAGTATTTATGAGGTAGCAATCAAGTGTTGTGGTGTTGGGCCTAAGTGTTTGCTCATTAACAGGTGGAGAGGTTATAGGTGTAATGTATGTGAGCCTATGTCTCTGTCTATTATATTGTGGTTTATAGGCATCTCTAGTAATGTAGAGGTGTGGGTTTTGTAATTTGCAGTGGTGTATAATTGGGATGTTGTAGTACACATTTGAGTAGGCTTGGGTGCAAGTATGAGCAAATGTAAATGCTAACAGTAGTATGGCTGACAAGATTTTAATATCTGTGAAAGCTGACATAGTAAAAGCCAATAAAGATCCAGCAGAGGGTTATTTAGTGGAATATCTACAGCCCTCAGCTTCCCTGGGAGCGGTTCAACTACTTGCTTGGGGCCTAGCAATGAGATCTGCTCAAGTTTCACACTCAAGGGACACTCCTATAGTCCCTTTGGTGAGGCCCTTAGGCGTGGGCCCACCTGAAGTGCAGTGGGCGGATCAGGAAGCAGTGTGACTGTAGCTGGGGGGTAGGGGGATTCCTCTGCCTGTCCTTGGCTGTAAAAGTGAGGTCTGGTGTGGAGAGCCCCAATGCTGTGTCCTGAGGTAATCCCTGCAACTCACAGTCTGGTGCAGATGGATCTGGTGCGAAGAGCCCCTGATGGATGAGCCCCGCTCCCAGTCAAACAATCCCATGATGTGCTGGTCGGAAAGGCCCAGTTACTCAGGTGTAGAGGCTTTTTGTTGGACAGCTGAGTTAGACGCTGTATTTTATGAGACTTCCTGGGTTTTTCTGACTGCTTATTCTGATGCTCCATTGGGATAGATTACATGTGCATGCAATGGTATTCTTGCTTGTTGTCTCCGTTAACTCACACGCTCATGTTCCACGCTCAAGGGCCATGCCTAAGGGCCCTCTGGTGAGGACCTCAGGTGCAGGCATGCCTGGGTGCGCTTCCGTTTAAATGGCTGATGCGGACTTATCAGGGGGTCGATAAATGACAGCTATGCAGAGAGGTAGCGGATTGAAGAGGCAGATGGAGTGAGGGAAAGGAAGGAAAGGAGTGAGACTGAGGCAAAATGAAAGGTTGAAATTGGCAGGAAGGAGAGAGCAGAAACTCAATAGCACCGCTACACCCAACGGAGCAAGGCATATAGAAAAATTGGTAGCACCTTTCACAGAGGGCAGCAGATGAAGTAGGGTCTTTGGGGAGAAGCCAGATCTCAGTTAGAGCAAAAAGATGCAGAGTATTAGAGATAAAGAGGTCATAAATGAAGACAAGTTTATTAGTGATGAAGTGTGTGTTCCACAAGGCACATGAGAATGGGAGAGAGGATGGGGAAAAAAGAGGAATAGGAATAAGATTTGATGGGTCGCGGGTGGATCTGCATTGGGAGTGTGAAAGGAGTCTAGTGGGTGGGGCAGGGTTGGGATTGATATCCCCTGATGAGAGAAGGAGAAGGAGCAGGAGAGTGTGGGAGAGAGGGGAAGGGGTATGACAGTAACAAGAGTGAGATTCTTTCAGAGAGAGGGGAGATGGCTGAATGAGAGGAAGAAAATGGTGAAGCTGAAGAGCACACGATAGGGTAAAAGACAAGATGGCAAGAGAAGTAAGGATGGAAAGGGGCGGTGGTAAGGAGTGGGAGCTTGAGATCTTTGGAATAAGAGAAGAACATTGGAAGTGTCAACAATAGGAAAAGGAAGTGATGTAGAGTCATCGGGATGAGATAGAGGGGGGAGTGGAGAGTATAATTTGGAAGAGATATATGATGGTTAGGCATCAGAAAGGACCCAGAGGACTAGAATGCACCTGCCTGTAATACTGGTAGTAAGCACAGGTCAGATATATGAGACTATTAGCCTAGGGGTGGATAGGTGGGATAAAAAATGTAAAGGAGGAGCCCAAAACAGCCAGCAGAGGATGACAGAAAAGCTGACCAGAATTACAAAAACGCAGCTAAGAAACACACTAATACTACATAGATATACAGGGTCGCCCAAAAAAAGTGAGAACATCTCGTAAATTAAAAGCTTAAATAGTTACTTATTTACCTTTTTTAGCTACATAATGTCTTTATTTCGACAATTTCCGGTCGCTATCTTTTTTCTTTTAATTTGTCAATTCTTTACATGTCTTTTTGAATTTTTAAATAACCTATATGCTACTAAGTATGATGTCTTTCTCTAATGTTATCTCTCTTTACATGACGTGTCTAAAGTATGAAAGTCGAAGTCTTGTCATCTGAGCTTCTAAAGATAGCTTAGGTTTGATCTCCTCTACTACCAACTGGTTTGTTCTATGGGCAGTATTCTTCGTCAGTACCATAATGCAATGGCATCTGTTTTCTTTTTGTGTATCTTTTTTACTGTCCAACTTTCATATCCATATGATGTTATTGAAAATATCATGGTTTGGACAGATATGGAGAGTTGTATCTCTACTCTTTAAAATCTTGGCTAGGTTCATCATAGCCATTCTGCCAAAAGCAATGCATCGTCAGATTCAAGGCTTAATTTGTAGACAAAAAAGTGTAACTGTGGGCAGAGCCAGAGCTGGACGTGACCTGGGGGTGGGGCCAAGACCAGGACCAGAAATTTTTACATACTTGTTTGTTCCTGATTTTTCCTTTTGATGTTTTATTGCTTTATATTGCATCAGCTGAACTATACTGTGGGAGGAGTGGCCTAGTGGTTGGGGCAAGGTACCTCAGGCCAAAAGGTCAGGGGTTCAAATCCCACTAGAGGACAGCAACCTTGGGCTGGAAGGACTGGGGTTTCTAGTCCCACAGGTCTCCTTGTGGTCTTGGGCAAGCCACTTAACCCTCCATTGCCCATGTTCCATGTAAAATAGTTATCTCCAAGTTATAATGCCCTGTTCAATGTAATTTCAGTTTGTTCAATATAAAGCACCTTGATATCATGAAAGGCAGTATATAAGAAATGTTAAATAAATAAAATATTTTGACCCCCTGATGCAGGTATAGTTGCCAAAACTTGGGCCAAGTCAGGTCTGCAATAAAGTGCATTAACAGAAGACCTTTTTATTTGGCTGTGGTCTCTCTTTGCTCTTTCCTTTGGTATTTAGCAATTTAAACAGCCCAATATCATCTCTTTATTTTTTGTTAATACACTTAGCCTAATTATGCATTTGCCAGAGAATGCATAATTGTCTTTGAATAGGACATAATTATTAATTTGTCTGATAGGGCATAATTATTCATTCATATGGGACACTCATAGATTTACCAATAAAACCCATTCGATGCAGAGCAGAAGTAGAGCTTTCACTTTATAACTGAACATATAAATCAAATTCCATTCAAAATCTGGTATAATGGACAGCGGTCAAGGCTTAGCGAGGTGGTTGAGGTGTGATGGATCGAAAGCGAAAAGGAAAGGGTTTGATGTGCCTTCCTCAACCCCCGGTACCTCTATGCCGATTGCTGCTGGACCTTTAAACTCCTTCTTGCTTAGACTGCCTCGACTGTCAGTCGTTTTGGGGGAGGTAATCCCGGCTGCCGAGATGCTGGAGCGGGGGGGGGGGGGCTCGGCATCCGCCTCAGGAAGTCCTTCTCTCTCCCCCAATCTACGCCCATCCTTGAAGGTGGTGTGTCTACAGCAGTCCATCGTGGATGGCCTGCAGCAGGAGGAACTTTCTGGTTGTGGGTCCCCATTGGAGCTGGGAAGGCCAGGTGACATAGCGGTATACTCTTTGGAGACCTCTGCCCCAGATCAGCTTTGGCTCACTTCCTCCTCGATGGATACAGGTGGTGGAACTGCAGCTGGGATGGCTGCGGCTGTGGGTGCTGTAGGATAGGTCAGTAGGATAGGAAGGTATCCCTGGCTGAGATCTTGGATCCACTTTCTTTACTTTGGAACGTCCTGCAAGCTTTACATTGGAGTCCATTTGACGAGCTATTGTTTCTTTGGGAGCAGCTATCCTACCGCAGGTTTTTTCTTTGGCGTTAAAGGTACAGTCTAATACAGCAGCGGTGGAACTGGTCTCATCAAAGGTAACTGTATTACAAACTGAGGTATTGGAGGTACAATCTAGGGCTGCGTTGTTGGAGGAACAGTCCACACTTTTTGTTAAAAACTTCCTCTCTGAATGTTAAGATCAAACAGTTGGAGAATTTATCCTGAGCTAATAATTTGAGGATTATCAATTTTCCAAGAGTATCGACGATAAGACCGAGGGATATGTTTAAAATACATTTAATTGAGACTCTTGCGGTTTTACCTAACATGATTCCACCTATTGTGAAAGTGTTTTATTTACCTCCAGGGAAAAAAATCTGTTTCCTCTGTATCCATTGCAGATCAACCTGTTGAGGCTTTAAATGTTATGGCCTTATTGGAGTTCTCTGCAGAGGAAACTCTGATTCCATCTACTTTAATGGTTACTTTTGCTTTGGTATCAGATAAAGAGTGGCTCTTAAAGTTATTTTTAGGAGCCAAAATTTACCCTTTAAGGGGTTGATCCTGACTTGTCTAGGGATACCCAGAAGCGACGAAGGGAATTTTTGCTACTTTGCCCTGGTGTTCTTCATTTGGGGGGGGGGGGGCTCTTTTGTCTTAAACATCCCTGTAAATGTTTGGCTAAATACCACTCATTTTCTTATATCTTTTTTGAGCCCGTCGCTTCGAGGTGTCCATTGATTCTCCGCCTGTTGAGTTATAGGTTTATGTATTGATTGGGTAGTGTCCTGACTTTATTCTTCACAGTTCATGAATTATATGTTTCATTAGCTTCTCCTCTCATTTGTGGGATAGAATGAGCTAACAGTGATTGCTACTTGTGTATATTTTCTTTAATTATTTACTATGTGTTGCTCTGATTTCTGTACAAGAGGGTTTTTTGTTACTTCTTGGTTTATTGTAAAAATTGCATAAATAATTTTTTTTTAAATTCTGGTATAACATCAGTGACAACACCATTTTATTTTAATTTTTAATTTCTGAATTTATCAATAAACATTTTTCAATAACATACATACTTATAAGATAATAATAAGAAAGTCATAACAAAGAAATATATTGCATGCCAATACATCAGCCCACAACATGTAGGGAGCAAGTTACATCAGTTGTCACTCATTGAATACTTACGACGACGTCACATACCAAGGGGGTTAAGAATTTATAAGGAACCGAGGATGTTCGTGTCAGATGCAGGTTTTGTTACTAAATGGAAATCTGATCCTTAACAAATGCTCGATGGATTTGATGGTTCATATAGTAGAAACCACACAACAACATTTGAGCAATCTCACCATTGAAATAGACGCATTGTTAACATCACTTAAATCTGAGGAAAAAGTGGAAGTTTATGAAGATAAGACGGCTTCGATTAAAGCTCAATTGTCCACTCTACATGAAGACATAAAACAAGTCAAAGAGAAAAAGCTACGCCGTGATTACACTGACTACACAAAAGGTTATGTTTATCCATGGATGAACATAAAGCGTAAGACATCAGGAAAACAGAAACAAGTGACGTTTGAAAACAATTCGGAGGATACTGCATCCACAGATTCAGAAGGGGCACCTCGACGGAAGGATTTTTTAGAGGATTCCAACAAAGAAAAGAAGAAAAAATCAGACGACACTCGGGGGAAGACCACACGAGGAGACCAGTCCAGGCGCAAAGTTTAGATTCTTTAGTAATCAATGTATCTGGATTTGAGATTTCAGAGCAGATGTATGCTATTTTGGAAAAGGGACTATCTTTTGTCCCTTCCTTAAAATTTGATTTTTTCAAATTTAGAATAGATCTGGAAAGTTTCATAAGAAAACTAAACTTGAAAATATTCTTTGCAGAACAGGCAATGTCTATAACGGATTCAGCTACATCATTGAGTGGTCCACAGCAGGGAAGGGTGGCATTGCCTTTTAAATCCAAATGGACTCCTCCAGGTCCACTACATCCCTCCTTAATTTTATATCGTGATTTGATAATACAAGACATGCAACAGGCTGTCAGCTCCCAAAAAATTTTTTATACGTCCCTGACTTTAATAGAACGGAATGCGTTGCGGGAACTTCAGTCCCGCTCTGATCTTGTGATCAAGAGGGCAGATAAGGGGGGTGCAATAGTGATCTGGAGTAGGGAGCAATATTGTGAGGAAGCATACCGCCAGCTGGGGGATCAGACGGTTTATACCATTCTAATGGTGGACCCCACAATGTCACTTCAAGATCGTATACAGATGCTGACTAAGGAAGCTTTGCAGGCTAAACTAATTTCAAAAAAAGAGTATCAGTTTCTTAATCCTGAGGATCCGATCCAGTCCAAGTTCTACTTAGTTCCTAAAATACATAAGGATTCGAAGCGGCCTCCAGGTCGCCCCATCGTGTCTACTGGGGGCTCTTTGTTAGAGCCTTTATCAATGTACTTAGATTCCTATTTATGACCTTTGTTGGCCTCTATTCCGTCTTACATTAAGGACTCTACTCATTTTTTGAACATTCTACAGGATTATGAGTATTTGACAGATGCTACGGATGTGATGTTGGCCACTTTAGACGTGACCTCTTTGTATACAGTAATTCCTCAAGTACAGGTTCATTCGGTGGTCATGGAAGCTCTTAAAGGTCGGGGTGATCTGTCTGATTCTCTACTTTCTTTTTTGTCCACATTAGCGGAATTGATTTTGTATAATAATTTTTTTGTTTTTGAACAGAAACTTTATCATCAGATTTCTGGGGTAGCCATGGGAGCCACATGTGCCCCCTCGGTGGCTAACCTCTATATGCAGTGCTTTGAATATCGGTGGATTCGACATTCTCCCTACCAAGATTCTTTGAAAGTTTGGAAGCGATATATTGACGACATTTTTGTCATATGGCAAGGCACCAGGTCCTCTTTACAAAATTTTTTTGACTGGTTGAATTCCTGCGAACCCAATCTTAAATTCACCTTGACCTGTCATGAGACTCAAGTTACGTTTTTGGATGTCTTGGTACAAAGAACTCGAATGGGGTGGTACACTTCTGTATACCGTAAAAACACTGATAAAAACACCTTCTTGCATTATTCAAGTGCTCACCCAGTGCAGTTACGTAATGGATTGCCTTTTTCGCAGTTTATCCGGTATCGAAGAAACTGCAGTACTATGCATGAATTTAAGCATCAGTCAGCACGATTACGACATAATTTTTATCAGCGGGGATATCCAAGGAAGATCATTAGGGACGCCTACACTAGAGCACGTTTTGTTAATAGGGACATGTTGCTCCATTCCCAGGGTCAATCGTTACGGGGGACAGATTGTGTGAATTTGATAACTGTTTATTCTCCCTACAGTATAAGGTTACAGCGTAGTTTGAATCGACATAAGAACATCTTATCTACTATACCAAGTTTACAACAGTATCATACACGGTGTGTGTGGCAACGTCAAAAGAACCTCAAAGACATTCTTAGTCCGACAGTTTTGCAATCTCCTTCTGTTTGGGAGGGTCTGAATTTAGTGGCCATAAGCGCTGTGGAGAATGTATGATTTGTTCTATCACTCAAGAATGCACCAGTTTCTCCCATAGGGGACGCACTTACCAGCTACGTGTCAACACTTCTTGTGGATCTTCAGACGTAGTATACTGTATAAGATGTCCATGCTCTTTGTTATATGTTGGAAAAACTAATCGCCCGTTTAGGGTTCGCATGAGTGAACATAAAATTAAACTAAAATGTCAGCGAGTAGAGGCTCCCATTGTCGAGCATTGCCTGTCCCTACATCATGCTTTTGAAGATTTGCGTTGTTTCTGCTTAACTCAAGTATTACGACCACAACAGGGTCGAACTAAGGAACAGACTTTATTATATGCAGAGCAGCAATGGATTTACACACTTCAGACCGTTATTCCCACAGGTCTCAATGCTCGGATAGAGTGGGAGGTCTGTGTGTGACGTCAGTTCGTTCACTAGTTCTAACATTCAGTGATAGCTCTCCTTATTTAAGGTACACATGCACGGCGTTTTTTACAACCGCTTAGCAGTTCAGCAATTTATGTGAATAGAATGCCAGCGTGTGTAGAGGTATTGATACTATTTCACAGTTTTAAGTGCTGTTCAAGTTTTCATGTTGCGAAAGTATAGTCTAAAAGAACTGTTTTTATGTTTTAGAGCTTAGCAATCTCCCCTGATGAAACCTTGTTGGTGAAACGCCTAGTGCCTGACAGCGTTGGGAAAGACATTCAAGCTAAGCATTTTTTCATTTTTCAACATTTCTATATGAATATCATTTGAGAATGCCATCTGGGAGGGGGCTGCATTAGGGTGGTCATTGATGTTTCTGTTTGGGCGATGAGTCAGCTAGACGATGTTAGCCCGATAATACTGAGACCACGCAGCTTCCCGATGAGTATTTCAAAAAGGTTTTTTTGATTACAAGCATAGTCAGTCTAATGGTAGACTAAAATTACTTTCAAAGTTGTTGTACAGAGTTTATAATATATATTGGGAGCAAGTTAAAAACAAATTGAAGAAAAATATTACTAACCAGGAAAGAAAGTGAAGTAGTGCTGCCAGCAGAAAGCACACTATGATACCTCCCAAGTAACCACTAGACATACTTCCTTAAAAACAATTAATTGTAAGAGCTGTTTAGGCTCCATAAAGAAATAATTCTGACCCCCAAAATGTAAACCTAACATAAAGAAGGAAATTACAGCAGCCCAGATACCCCCAAGCTGAAGGACTCGAGGCTGCAAGGCCAAGAACTCCTTCCGCCAAGCCTGGGTTTGCTTAGATACATCAGGAAATATATGAACTACAGAACCCATAAATTGCTCTTGTATATGTCTGAAGTACAAATGTAAAACAGAGACTTTGGGGTATGTTTACTAAACTGCATTAGTGTGATTCGCGTTAGGAGCCGCATTAGTGGAAGAAATGCCAAAAAAGGACATGGGCGGTACATCGTTAGTGATAATGCGCGTTAGAACGCGCCGCGCAGCAACGATCGGTACAGGGCGCGTTTCTGCACGTTAAGCATAAGAAGGCGCGCAGACACCCAAATACAGAAACAGAGCTGTAGCACAATGGTTACTACACCAACCGATGGTACAAGGGTCATGGGTTCGATTCCCCAGTGTGCCTAATGAATAAGGCTGGCTGAGGCGTCATGTGTAACCCTTTGAAAGCCTACTATAATATTTTAGTCTGCAGCCGGGTTAATGTTTGCATATGTCAGGAAAATTGTACCCGTCTTATTCAATATGTCCCAATAGTGACGTTCCCTCTGCCATGGTCATGTATTATATACCATTTGATAGGAATATTTAGGCAGAAGTTTGGATCCTGAAAGTTTTGGGCTTGGCCTGGAAAGGGTTAAGTATTGGGCTGTGAGGAAGTTTAGTTGTACTGTAATAGTGCTGCCAGCAAACACACCCTCACAGTGGCGTAACCTAAGGTGCCACATAAGGCACCCTAGAAGGCACTCCATAGGGCACATTATAAAGTACACTGTCTGCCAAGGCACCCTATAACGTCCCCTATAGGACAGCATATAAGGCACCTTATAAGACGCTTTACAGGGCGCCTTATAAGGCGCCCTATAGGGCGACGTATAAGGCGCCCTATAGGGTGCCTTATGAGCCACCCTAAGGTGACAGTACCCTGAGGGTGGTTCTGCTGGCAGCACTAATATATAATAAAAATAGACAATGTCTAAGACAGCCCTATCGATGAACCCCACTGTGGGTTGTGAACCCATGACCTCTGGCTCCATGGGCAGTGAATTAACCAGTGGGCTAGAGCTGAAAATAAACACCTGGCTGGCTACAGGAGGACTGCACGGCACCACACCCACATTCTGCTGTGGTTACCAGGGAGATTACATACCACCACCCAACCCACCCTCTGGGGCTCAGGGTGGGGGACAGGATCTCCCGCCCACAGATCCACTTTCTACCCCCCTGCAATAGTGGCAGTAGAGGGGACCATCACCCCAGTCCTGCTAGGGTTCAAACACCCTACAGGGCAGGCAATGCAGAGCAGTACACATCCATAACGCAATAGCAGACAGACGGCAGGTCTGGAAATGCTCAGCTGCCCCCCACCATTATCTGACATTCTCCAGCAGCAAGCCTCCAGCCGCTGCACCCTGCACAGTGTTCCAGCAAGACACATACTAGCTGCAGACTGTCCGCCAGCTAGTCCATAGTGCATGGTCCTGGAGAAGATGCATGTACCCAGAATGGGGATATCAGCACACACACCAAGCAGATAAGTCAGTGATTGGGCCCCAAAAGGAAACCCACAAATATCACATAAGAGAAACACTATACAGCACTATGGGGGAACCTAACCATGCCATGGTCACTGCTCAGTCAGGGTGAGAGTGACCTCCCAGCAGGACATGCTATGGCCACCCTGTCCGTGCAGGTGGTACCGGGCACTACAATGTCCGGCCATTGCCCTATGCCCTGTACAGATGCGGCCAGGCCAGGCCACCCTATCCAGGCTATTCCCACAGTACCTTGCTCCTCATTATGCACATTGGCAGGCCAATACTGGCAACAGTGCTAGCAGTCTGGGCTGTGGAGGGTGTTGGCAGCCACCACACACTGGATAGACAGACACACACTCCCCACACCTATGCCAGCATTGTGCAACTATAGAGGTGTTGGGCAGCCCAGGTCACCACACCAGTCCTGGGCACAGTGCAGGCATGGCTATGGTACGCAATACTGTAGGAGTCACCCCCCAGATTGGTAAACACTGTCAGACACACGACCTGTAGCACACTCCACAGACATCAGAAAGGTTGCCATGATGCAGCTCAATCAGAAAATTGTACTTAACTTCGGAATTGCTATCTGCCAGTAATCATAGCAACCTTTTGATAGCTGTGTACCATATTCCCAGGTTTAGGGTGGCATTGCTAAGGTATTGTGATAAGGAATCTTATCAGGACCTAGAAGAGTGGGGTAAAAAGAAGGAATTTACCTTAATAAAGGGACCCATTTTAAAAGGTCCAGGATTTAAAACTCCATTTACTCCTAGAAAGCCAGTAATTCCTGGCTACAATGAGGAACAGAGTGCCTCTAGTGGTGGAAAGGATAGGGAATACAGGCCCATGGTAAGAAACCCTTACATCACTGCATCCCCTAATCACACAGCTGCCACGAGGGAGTTTGATCTTTCTCACCTGAGAGGGGAGAGGGTGGAGCAGGAGCCGGAGGGGTGTAAGTTTAGCTCAATTAGATCAGAGAGACCAGGAGGTGAGAGATCAGCAGAGAGACCAGGTCAGAGTCCAGCAGGAGGAAGAAGAAGAGGGACAAGCAGGAAACATGGAGAGGAATTGGAAGGACTCCTGAGACCAGAGAGTGTGGTAACTGCTAACCAGAGGGAAAGAGAGAGCAGAAGTTTTGCCTACTCAAGGAATGGAGCAGTGAGAGCCTGAAGCACTAATTGGAGAACAGGACGTGCTAGATGGTGGCCAAAGCATGTAGGAAGTGAAGCTATTACAGGCTTTTATCAAGGTATGAGCCCCAGAAGCTTAGCTAATAAGAAGCAATACGTATTTGCCAGAGACAGCCTTAATCATAGTAGAAGGCAGTAAAGTAAGCTATCTGAATCTGAGCTAGAGAGTGAACCCATGGAATTGGGGGAGTCAGATTTACCTTGTGAGGAAGAGGTCTCATACATGGATTGCTCTGCAGGCCAGTCTGCTAATTAAGAATGGTAAAGGGGGAATGTCAACTGTAAAGAGAAGCCTCCAGTGTCCAAAGCCCTGAGAGCTGTGTTTGCTTGTTAAAGTTCTAAGCTCAGGAAAAGTGTTACGCAGTGAAAAGCTGAAGCTTCCTGATTGTCTTTTGAGAAACAGCTGTGAGCAGTGCAGAGCTCCTTTGTTGCTGTTTCAATTGAAGGAAGTTAAGAAATGCTTTTGGTTTATTTAACTGCTGAGAAAACCTGGAAAAGAGCTTTATTGCTTGTATGAATTGGACTATCTGAATGAAGTGCTGAAGTTAAGCATACAGGATAGCCAGGTATTTGCTCTGGACTGGTCAGGAAAAGAAACCTGGTTTTAAAAGTTTCTTTCTGTTTGTTTTGATCCTCACGGCAACCTCTGCTGAAGACAGGTGTTGCTAATTAAGGCTGAGGGAAGCTGTTTTGTTTCAGTTCAAGTTATCCTGTTATAAGTTGCAAGAATTCCTGGATGAAAATATCTTTAAAAGGTGGATCTGTGAACCTAGTGTGTCTTATTTTCTGCTAATGAATAAATTGCACTCACTCAAACCCAACTACAAAGAAGGTGTTTTTTTTTATCTGAGCCCAAGTGATATCTAACTGAACTACCTTTCCCAGAATGCATGTAAAGGCATCCAGTTAGAAAAAGGCCAGAAGTTGAAGCACCACAGTGACAAAAACAAATCCACGCCCCCCCCCCCCCCCATACCAAGGTAAGGGGCTAAGGGCGTGACAAGTGGCGTAGTTCTTGGATATTTTTTCATCTTAAAGTAACCTGGAAGTCCATAAGGATACTTCTGCAAGTTTCCAAGCAGAAGCAACTGAATACAGAGTTTCCTTGTCTGACTTGGAGGAACAACAGAAGGATGTGTTCCAGGAGCAGTTCCAGTCAAAAACCCTGTGGAAGTGAGACTCAACGCCTGAACAAGGTAAAGTTACCTGGGGCGTGACCACTTCAGGATAAAAGAGAAAAAAAGTGTATGCTGAGGCATTTAATGGGGACATATAGAAGAAATTTTCTGTTGTACGGTGCCGCCCTTGTTTTTTTTTTTTCTCTCTTTTTTTTCCTTACAGGTAACAAGCCATGGATCCCAAGGAACTTGTGAGTTGGATGGCGAGCCAGTTCAGCCGTCAGCAGGAGTTAGCGCAAATGGCGCAGGACAAGGCCATCGCTGCCATGAGAGAATAGCAGAAGCCAGTTCTTGATCTGGTGGAGGCATTAATTTCACTCCGGAGACAGGGAGGCGGAGGAGTGCCAGCGACAGCAAGCCCAGATGCTCCACGGATGGACAGTATGGTAGACTTTTCCAATATGGGACCATTTAATTTTGGTAAACTAAGTCCAGAGGATAATGTGGATGACTTTATCAACTCTTTTGAAAGAGTGGCACAAGCCTTAGGATGGCCTGAGACTCAAGGGGCTATACGCCTGGCCACATCCTTAACAGGAGAGGCCTTGGCCGCTTACAGGGCCATGCCAGCAGCCCAAGCGTTAGATTATAAGGCTGTAAAAGCTGCTATAAAGGATCGCTTGGGGCTGACAGCCACAGTATATCGTTGTATGTTTAGGGCCACAGTCCTGAGGGATGGCGAGACGCTAAAAGGCTTAAGCCAATGATTCATGGATTAGCCCTAAAGTGGCTGGCTCCTGAAGGAAAGGATGTAGATATGATTGTTGATATGATTATGCTAGAAACTTTATGGCAGCAGTGCCCAAGGATTTGCAGACTTTTCTCATCCAGCAGAATTGCCAAAGCCTGGGAGAAGCAACCCTTTTGTCTGAGAGGTTTATGGAAGCTGAGTTGGCTTGGCAGCAAAAGGGAAGCTCTCTCAAAATAGGGGCTGAGCGGAATTTTGCTACATCAGAAAAGAAGGAAGGAAAAACTGTTGATTTTGGGAGAGTTTGTGCACCTTCCCAAAATGAAAAGTGGGCAAAGAAAAAATGTTTCCAGTGTGGAAAGTGGGGTCATGCGCAGAAAGATTGTAGAACCCACACTAATTTAATAGGTGTCAGTGAAAAAGGACCTGGAGAATGTTTTCTTTTAAAGGTTGACATACAAGGGGTTACCACACAAGCTTTTTTGGACTCTGGTGCGGACCAAAGCATGCTTTCTAAAAAGCTTTGGCAGGCAATAGTGGTCAAAAATAACTCAGAATGTAGGAAACCTGAGAAAAATGTGCGCATTAGATGCATTCATGGGGCTGCATCATTTTATCCTACATACAAGTTAAAGATTAAGGGTTTAGGGGTCCAGAGAGAAATAGCAGTGGCAGTGGTACCAAAGCTCCCATATGATCTAATATTGGGAAGGGACTGGCCCCAGTTCAAGCAGGGATTAGAGAAAGGCTTAGAGAAAAAGAGTGGCCTTATTACTACCCGATCCCAGTCTAAGGCTAACAGCCAAGAAGAAGAGACCCAAGTTGATTCTCTAGGAGAGCTACCCTCTCATGAGGACTTGGTGACTCCCCCAACTGGAAAGGTTAGGAAGGAAAAAGTGCAACAGAGATATGAAAGGCGTTGTAGGGCACAGGGTAGGGCCAAGATGCAGCTTGGTCAAGGATTGCCCTGGCTGCCAGCTGAAATAGTGGAGAAATTTCCAACTTTCCCTAAGGAACAGCGAGCAGATCCGGCTCTTGCTCGAGCATTCGAGTATGCCCAAGAGGTACGGGATGTCCTTCCCAGATTCCTATTAGACAATGAGATATTGTATAGGGAAAGTCAGGACCCCCGAACTGGCACAATCAGGAAACAACTAGTGGTACCCTCGACTTTTAAGGGGTTAGTTCTAAGACTTGCCCATGATCACACAGTGGGAGGCCATAAGGGAGTGCAAGGAACCCTAGATCAAATTCTGATACGTTTTTATTGGCCGGGAGTTTTTAAAGAAACTGCCCAGTTCTGTGCCGCATGCCCAGCATGCCAGCGAGTCATAGCTGCGTGACCCCCAGTCGTACCTTTGATACCAACTCCCATCATAGCAGACCTCGTAGGGCGTATCTCAATGGATATAGTAGGCCCCTTGGTTAAAACACCCCGAGGTTTCCAGTACATTTTGGTAATGGTGGATCAGGCTACCAGGTTTCCCTGGGCCACTCCTTTATGGAATATTTCAGCTAAAACCATAGCTTTAGAATTAATAAAGCTGTTCTGTGAGATAGGATTCCCCAGAGAAGTCTTAACAGACCGCGGGACCAACTTTGTATCAAAGTATTTGGCCCAAGTCTGGGATGCTTTCGGGATTCATCATATAAAGACATCCGCTTATCATTCCCAGTCAAATGGTTTGGTGGAGAGATTAAATCAAACCTTGAAACAGATGTTAAGAAGGGGGTTAGCGGGAAACATGGAGGAATGGGACATGTTATTACCGTTTGCCTTGTACGCTTGCCGGGAACGGATTCAGGTTTCCCTGGGCGTATCTCCCTACGAACTCATGTACAGTCATGCCCCATGCGGTCTCTTAGACATATTAAGAGAGCAGTGGTCAGACCCAGAAGAAGAGGGCAAGGGAGTTATACAATTTTTATGGGATCTAAGAGCACATTTAAATAGGGCCTCACAGGTAGCTGTGAAAAATTTGCAAGACAGTCAGCTGCGCCAGAAGGAGTGGTATGACCGCAGGGCCAAGCCTCGTCAGCTATGCATAGGAGAAAAATTCCTGGTGTAAGTAGCAGGGGCCACACCCAAGTTTGAAGCGCAATGGAAAGGGCCTTTGAAGGTGGTCAAGCAGGTGACCCCGGTGTCCTATGTCATAGAAAGTGCTAAAGGGTGTAGGCAGACTTACCACATAAATGTGCTTAGGTCTTGGCAAGAGAGGTCTATGCCGGATAATATTCCCAGTGTAAAACAGCCGGCAGATAGGCCAAATAACAATACGGATGCCCTCACAGGTATTACGGTCTGTAGGAAGGATTCTCCACAGCTACAGCCAGCCCCTAATAACTTAAGCAGGGGGGTATGTGATAAGGAAGCTTATCAGGACCTAGAAGAGTGGGGTAAAAAGAAGGAATTTACCTTAATAAAGGGACCCATTTTAAAAGGTCCAGGATTTAAAACTCCATTTACTCCTAAAAAGCCAGTAATTCCTGGCTACAATGAGGAACAGAGTGCCCCTAGTGGTGGAAAGGATAGGGAATACAGGCCCAGGGTAAGAAACCCTTACATCACTGCAAACCCTAATCACACAGCTGCCACGAGGGAGTTTGATCTTTCTCACCTGAGAGGGTGGAGCAGGAGCCTGAGGGGTTTAAGTTTAGCTCAATTAGGTCAGAGAGACCAGGAGGTGAGAGACCAGCAGAGAGACCAGGTCAGAGTCCAGCAGGAGGAAGACGAAGAGGGACAAGCAGGACACATGGAGAGGAATTGGAAGGACTCCTGAGACCAGAGAGTGTGGTAACTGCTAACCAGAGGGAAAGAGAGAGCAGAAGTTTTGCCTACTCAAGGAATGGAGCAGTGAGAGCCAGAAGCACTAATTGGAGAACAGGACATGCTAGATGGTGGCCAGAGCATGAAAGAAGTGAAGCTATTACAGGCTTTTATCAAGGTATGAGCCCCAGAAGCTTAGCTAATAAGGAGCAATACGTATTTACCAGAGACAGCCTTAATCATAGTAGAAGTCAGTCAAGTAAGCTATCTGAATCTGAGCTAGAGAGTGAACCCATGGAATTGGGGAAGTCAGATTTACCTTGTGAGGAAGAGGTCTCATACATGGATTGCTCTGCAGGCAAGTCTGCTAATTAAGAATGGTAAAGGGGGAATGTCAACTGTAAAGAGAAGCCTCCAGTGTCCAAAGCCCTGAGAGCTGTGTTTGCTTGGTAAAGTTCTAAGCTCAGGAAAAGTGTTACGCAGTGAAAAGCTGAAGCTTCCTGATTGTCTTTTGAGAAACAGCTGTGAGCAGTGCAGAGCTCCTGGTTTTAAAAGTTTCTTTCTGTTTGTTTTGATGCTCACGGCAACCTCTGCTGAAGGTAGGTGTTGCTAATTAAGGCTGAGGGAAGCTGTTTTGTTTCAGTTCAAGTTATCCTGTTATAAGTTGCAAGAATTCCTGGATGAAAATATCTTTAAAAGGTGGATCTGTGAACCTAGTGTGTCTTATTTTGTGCTAATGAATAAATTGCACTCATTCAAACCCAACTACAAAGAAGGTGTTTTTTTTTTCATCTGAGCCCAAGTGATATCTAACTGAACTACCTTTCCCAGAATTCATGTAAAGGCATCCAGTTAGAAAAAGGCCAGAAGTTGAAGCACCACAGTGACAAAAACAAATCCACGCCCCCCCCCCCCCCCCACCAAGGTAAGGGGCTAAGGGCGTGACAGTATGCAAGTGCTAGTATTGGGAGATGCACACAAGGCCCAATGTCCTGCCTCTCCAGGAGGCATTGGATTATGGAGCCTGTGGGTGCGGGTGTGTCTGCTCCTTTTGGCTGCTGCTTTATGGCAGAGGTTCCCAACTCCAGTCCTGGTGTGCCAAACACTGTTTGGGTTTTCATGCTGTCCCTCATGAATATGCATGAGATACATCTGCATACCATGGGGGCGGCGCATAGAAATGCAGCACAGGCATCTTTATTAGAGACAGCTTGGAACCTGAATGGTGTTTGGCCCTCCAGGACTGCATTTGGGAGACTCTGCTCTAGGTAATGCACATGTTTATTGTGTCTGTGCTTTGTAGGGTAAAATGTAGGTGTTTTGGGCATGTTTACATCATCTGCAATAAAGGTTCTGTCTGTATTAGCAGTGGGTAAAATATGGGGCTGGGTTGGCAGGAACCACAGATGGGACTTGAACCTGTGACCTTCTGCCTCTGAACACACTGGTTGTGTGCACTGCACCACCGTGTTGCCAAAGCGACAGTGCATTCCCTGGTGATACCATGACTGTTCATCTGGCAGGGCCTGTCTGTTGCAGTGCATGGCACCCACCTACACAGGGCTAGGCCATGGTCTGCTCTGGGCAGCTGCCACTGCCCCCCTCCACCACCAGTACCCCTCTGCCACCATGCTGACATGCCCTTCTGCTGGTGGTGTGGTGGTGTGCAGTCTCATGCCATCCAGTGTGCAGGTAGGCGGCTGCCTATGGTGCGTGTTCTGGGGTAGGGGTGCCTGCATAGACGTCCACGCTTCCCCCCAACACCGCCTGCCAATGTTCTGTGCCCTTGGAGGTACCTGCTGGGTACTATCCCCTGTGACACTGTGATAAACACACTCGTGCCAATGTTGAGCCCTCATCAGTTGCTGTCTGGCTGCTGTACAGTTTCAGCATTCCTAAGTGCCACCTAGGCATCTGCCTAGTCTGCACTGTACCCCAGCTGCACCACAGCATGTGCCGCCTGCAGCCCTCTGTATCCCATTTTCAAGCATCTGTCCAGTTGGCCGTTCCGACATGCCCGCCCTGCTGTTGCCGCACATGTGCACGCCATAGGAAACCTGTCCGATGGAGAGAAAAACCCTGCACAGCGCAATTTCACTGTGGGATCATTCACCTTGTATGGGGACGAAGCATGGACCCTTCCAGAATTCATATCCTTTTCTTGGTGCTTTCTTGGGAGTGTTGTTTGATGTTTCCCATTGAGATCACTATTGCCCAGCTTGGTTATTTTATTTTTCCATTTTCTTCTGTTCATTTTCACTGTTTATTTGCCCTTTTGTTCCGTGCACATGTATCACACTTATCACTTTTTTATAGGTTTCCCTGGTTTTGCTGTACATTGCTGACAGAAATGGTTTCTCTTCCCTTTAAATCAGCTCTAACGCCAGGGTTTCACTGGCATTAGTTTTCAGCCTCGGATTTCACAGCGTTAGTGTGTGGGGAGCCTCTTCCCTCCCACTCTCCACCCATTGACCCCTTCTCTCCGCCCCTGGGGAGCCTTCCTCTGCCCTCCGGGAGCCTTTCTCCGCCTTCAGCGCTCGTTTGTGCCGCTGCACGCGTTATTGCGTGCTATGGTACCTCTGCGCCCGATAAAGTGCCATTATCGCGCGATAAGGTACCTTATCACACGATAACATCACAGAGCGTACATTAAGACAGTTTAGTAAACATACCCCTTAGCTAATTTTGATGTCGTCAAGCGATGACATTGCTTTCACCCTTCCAGGTTGGAACGACAACGTTATTCAATGTTACTCTGCTGTGGTTGATCCAATATCTCAAAATCGTAAGGTTGCCGCATTAGTGTTTCAAGCCATTCAGCCGAGCAGCATTGAATAAGGTTGTCATTTTTTGTGAAGTATATAATTATAGATAGTTGCTCTAAGAAAAAACAATCTGAGTGAAGGGATCCCCTACTCCCTGACTGGAGCTGTAAGGGGGTCGTTCCATTTTCTTTGCCTTGGAAAGGAGGGTGTCAACTCATCCCTCACTTCAAACTCTACTAGTGCTTCTTTGCCTCTCTCTTGAAGCCTTGGAGTATTCCTGCCACTTGTTGCCTGTCTCTAGAGCCGGCCCAACCACTAGGCAAACTAGGAAGTCGCCTAGAACAGCAGCTTCTTTGGGGAAAAAAGAGCAGCTACAGTCGATGCAAAGCAGTAGGTCTTAGCAGACACACAAACTCCAAAAAGTCATTAGTGCAAAACTTAACTGAAGGAAGAATGGGCAATATGCAAATAGTCCACTTACCCTGGCTTTTTAAAGCTTCCCTCGTTATGCATATGTAAAACAAAGATCAATAGTTAAAAGTATGATGGCCAAATATACATTTTTATAGGATGGCTCTGAAAAGGATGATGTTGATATCATTACAACTGAGTTCAATAATTAAAACTGTGGTGGGGGGCACTAGGGGTCTAAAGCTAATTGCAAAGGGGCACAAGGCTGAAGTTTCACCTAGGATGCCTAATTCCCTTGCACCGGCCCTGCCCCTCTCTCAGAACCTTTGGCTGTTCTAGCAGCTGTTGGTGCTATTTTTCTAACTCTTAAAATTTTGGGGCCTTCATATCATTGTTGGTGTTGCTTTACCTTTCTGTTAGTGCCTTGCAGTATTCCTATCACTGCTGGTGCTTCTTTGTCCATCTCTCGGTGGCTTAGTGTGCTCATGCCACAGTTGTGATGCAATTTTTCCTTCTTTTGATGCTCCTAGTATCTTGGGTTGCTGTTACCTCTGTTGCTGATGCCTGCCAGCAAGTTTTAAGCAAATTTCCTAAAAAATGGATGGAAATCCTCACTGTTAGCGTACAAAATTGTATTCTACGTTGACTTTAATGGAACTGAATAAAACAAATGGATTTTGGGAACCTGAAAACAAATGTGATAAAAACTGATCCTAAAATGAATTAAACCAAACATTTTCTTGGACACATTCCTATTAAGATGCTAAGTACAACCACACAAACAGAAGTCTTAAATGTAACTGCCCAAATTCTGTCCATCCAGAGTTAAATACATTTTCAGCTGAAAAATAGATGGTTAGGCTTCATTGAAAGTTTGCTTAAAGATAACTAGTTAACGTTTGTTGATTATCAATTGTCATTCGGTGGCTTTTTCTAAATTCACCACAGCAACAACAGAAAGACCCTAATGCTAGTGTGTACATTTCAAAGTCTTGATTAAAAAACAAACAAACAAAGGGAAAGGCCTCAGAGAAATGCCAAGCAGTATTAATGGATGTTTCAATAATGTCCCTTCTTTATTGGCACTTTGTCATCATAGGTAGAAAAAATTCCCTTGCAATTTGCATCAAAATATACAATCCTTAAAGCAAAGTCCATAGAGAAATTCTTTTTCAAAATTAATATCCATATAACAAAGTCTAAGGGGCTTGTTTACAAAGCCGCGGTAGCGGTTTCCGATCGTTATCGGAGCCGCGGCCCCATTGATTTCAATGGGGTCACGGCTCCGATAACGATCAGAAACTGCTACTGCGGCTTTGTAAACAAACCCCTAAAATAATAGTGCAAAATTAATGTAGCATAAAATTTCAAATTGGTCCAGTATGAGAATCCACAAACAAGCTCCGTCTCTTGATGATATCAAAGGCCAATTTATTCAAACCCTAGTTTGAGTATCATAATTCAGTGCCATATGCTGATTATTGCATTTTGAAAAAAACAAGTCTCGAGTACAAAGATCCTGCTCTTCTTTTGTGGACAGAAGTACCTCACCCCCTACACTGTACTACTCCTTTGAATTTTTGCAGCCCAAATGCATGACCCTGCATTTTTTAGCATTAATTTTCAGCTGCCAAATTCTAGACCATTCTTCAAGCTTAGCTTGTTCTCTCCTCATGTTATCTGCATGCGGAATTCAGCCCAATCTTAGCTAAGATCATGGAGCTGTCCTTTTCAACAGGAGCATTCCCCCAGATTCTAAAGAAAACCTCCATCCGACCCCTCCTAAAGAACAGCAAGCTGAATCCCCAGAAGGCAGAATCTTATCGTCCAATCTCCAGCATCCCCCTGCTGGCAAAGATAATCGAGAAGGTTGTTCAACTCCAAATCCAACACCACATTGAGACTACCGCTCCTCTTGACCCATGCCAGCACGGCTTTAGAGAACTCCACGGTGTCGGGACACTCCTCACCACTCTACTCAGCACCCTTCTTACCGGGATTGATAATATCAAACAAGGCTATGCACTAATCTTCATGGACATTGCCTCTGCTTTTGACTCAGTCAACCATGAGCTGCTCCTTACATGTCTTCAAGAGAAGGGAATCCATGGTTCAGCCTTGAGCTGGTGCAAGTCCTACCTATCAGATAGATGGCAACAAGTGCAAATTGACTCCAGCACCTCTGAGCCTTCTCAACAAAAGCAAGGCGTCCCCCAAGGCTCCGCTCTCTCTGCCCTCCTTTTTAACATCTATATACAGCCCATCTGCTCAATCATCCGCTCCTTTAACATCTCCTGCCTTGTGTATGCCAATTAAATTACAAAAATACCCAACCAGGTCTAAAAACCAGTGCAACAATACGTCGTAGTGATGTATGCCATTATAAAGACTGTCTTTTGGCGTCTTTTCTCAAGGCGGGCATTTTGATCCACAGCGATTTGATCCACGGCGACTTGACCTGAAGCAGGGGAAAAATCGGATCCCCGAAACGTGACACGTCGTCAATAATGCTTGTTGGATGACTCTTTACATCAGCCTTTTCAGTTAAGTGCTATCCGTCTACATTTTGCATTTAAAAATTTTGTCCTAAACCATAGGGCTCTTATATAAAATAAAATGGATGGGCCGCGGTGGTGAGAGGTGAAGTCCTCTGCACTGTGACGGCTTTTCCGACAAAAAGAGCGATTTTTTCAAGGCGGTTTTTGTCTTTAATTACCGGGTTCTTTTGTATTGTGTATGCCAATGACATACCACTATTCACACAAAGAAATTACCGCTTGAGGAAAATACTAACTCTACTAATCAAAAACAATACCCCTCAGTAACCCACCACTACAAAGACCTACTTCTACCAAACATTCATATCAAATGCTCAATCACTACTATAAACATCAACAATAGGCTCTCACCGGACCTCAGGATTTATACACCCTCCATCTGGCGAAATTTATCACCATAGGGAAATGGTGGACACTTACATCATAGGTCCTTAACCTCAATAACTTATTAAATATATATCACCAATAACTCTTCAGCCTTATAATTTAAGAAACCTCTCCTACCAAATATATTATACAGAGATTCACTCAACCATTCACACAAACATATCAAAATCCACATTCATTATCACATATCACATCCACAAAATATCCAATACTACTATAACAGTGTCCAATATTGTTTCAGAAAGCAGAAAGCAACAGACAGGAATAGCATTTGATATGAATGTTTGGTAGAAGTAGGTCTTTGTAGTGGTGGGTTACTGAGGGGTATTGTTTTTGATTAGTAGAGATACCACTATTCACACCATTCTCTATTGACCAGCCTTACTTTTCGCTACTAACAAGATGCTTTGACGCTGTTACTGATTGGCTCTGCACGCAAAACCTCAGAATTAACTTCAATAAGACAGACATCCTATTCATCACAAGAAATCAATCCTTCACCCCTCCTGCTTCAATTAAAGTGAGAGACGCAGAGCTCCCAAGTAGGCCCATCATCCGCTACGTGGGCATCACCCTAGACCAGCAGCTTGACATGAAAATGCATATAAGCAACACCATCAAGGCAATCTACCACAAGATATATACAATTCGCCACCTATGTCCCCTACTGGAGCCTGCTGACTTCCGGACGATATTTCAAGCCCTTGTAACCCCCTACTTCGACTACGCCAACACCATCTTTCATGGTCTCCCTAAGAGCACACTTAACCCACTTTAACTGGCAATGAATGCCACTGCCCATATCCTGCACGGAGCCTCCAAAAGAGACCACATAACTCCTATTTTGCAAAATCTCCATTGGCTCCCTATCTACTGCAGACTCACCTTCAAAGTACTACTGATTACCTTCAAAGCCCTTAACAGGCTATCCTCCACTTCCCTCATAGACCTTGTTCACCTCACTTCTCAGAATAGATCCAGAAGATCAACAGCTGCTAACACACTCGCTGTCCACAATGCAATAACAAAATGCTCCCTCATGACAAAGAACAGAACTTTTGTGTTTTACGCACCCACTCTTTGGAATGCCCTTCCTACCACTATCCAGTCTTCTGCTCCATCTTCATACTTCCCCCTCAACACATATCCTTCTCATCTACGCGCCCCCTGCCCTGCACCCTGATCTTTGGGACTCTCTCCTCCGTTCCATCTCAGACCTCTCCTTACTTTTTCCTCACCTCCTCATTGCTGGTGACTTTAACCTTCACCTCGACTCCCCCTCATCCTCCAGGGAACATGCCTTCCTTGCTCTCCTTCATGACCTATCTTTCCGACAGCACGTTTCTTTCCCCACTCATTCTGCTGGACACACCCTTGATCTATTCCTGACCCTCTCCTCTTCCACCATCTCTCTTGACAACCTGACTTCCTTCCCCCTTCCCTGGACAGACCATCTCTGCATGACAGTCTTTTGCTCTCATCCTGCGGCCCCAGCTCTAGTTCCCCCACCCTCCTCTTCTCCCCCTCCATGTCTATCCCGCACTATCTCTCTTTCCACTGCCCAGCAGTTGCCTCCTGCCACAGACTTACTGCCCTCCGACTTCCTTTCCTTGTCCCCTAACTCTCAAGCGTCTACCTGGTCCTCCTCTCTCTCTGCCACCCTCGATCGCATTGCTCCTCTTCACCCACGCCCAGCCTCACGCCGCCCTTCCCAGCCCTGGTATCATACTGGTCTATTCCTCCTCCGCTCCCAACTACGGAGAGCTGAAAGGCTATGGCGTAAGTCCCCTTCTCCAACCACCCTATCTATTTTCAAAGCCCGCCACTCTCAGTATCGATCCGAGGTTCACCTTGCCAAGTCCTCTTACTTTTCTGCTGCCATTGCCAACGCCCCTAACCAGACCCGGCATCTCTACTCTACCCTTAGATTCCTCACTTCCCTTCTTCCTACCTCCTCTGCTGTGCCCGCACATCCCACTCCACCCCCCCTTCCCTTCTTGCTTCCGCCTTCAGTAACAAAGTCTCTACCTTAAGAGCCTCCCTACCTGCCCTCCCCCCACCAATCTCCTCCCCGCCCCCTGTTGCCTCCCCCTCTCCCACCTCCCAACTGTCTCACACCTGGTCCTCCTTCTCCTTAACTACAACAGCTGAGCTTCACCACCTCATCTCCTCATCCAACAAGACCTTCTGCCCTCTTGACCCTATCCCTTCCTCCTGGCTGCTCCTTCCTTCTCTGTCTTTCCTTCCATATCTTCTAGCCATGCTGAACTCTAGTCTCTCCACGGGCACCTTCCCCACCTCCTGGAAGCACGCACTTATCCGCCCGATTCTTAAAAAACCTTCTCTTGATCCCCTGGACCCTGCCAACTACCGCCCAGTTTCTAATCTGTCCTTTCTTTCAAAAATTCTGGAAAAGATTGTCTTTGCACAGCTTTCTCACCATTTGGATTCTGTTAATTTTCTTCACCCTCGTCAGTCTGGCTTCCGTCCTGGGCACAGTGTAGAAACTATTCTTCTTGCCTTCACCAACTCTCTGCACACTGCACACGATCGAGGTGATATCTCGGTGGCGGTAGCTCTCGATCTTTCTGCCGCCTTTGACTTGGTTGATCACTCCCTTCTTCTGTCTCGTCTACGTGAAGCTGGCCTCTGTAGCACTGTATATCGATGGTTCCACTCTTTTCTTTCTTCTAGATCTGCTGCAGTCCTTTCCTCCTCTCCATCCGTTCCCCCCTCAGACCCTTTTCCCCTTCCCTGCGGAGTCCCACAGGGCTCCGTTCTCGCACCTTTGCTCTTCAACCTCTTTCTGACTCCTCTCACCTTGTTGATAAAACAGTTTGGGATCACGGCCTTCTTTTATGCAGATGACATTCTTCTTCTCTATCACACCTCCCCTGTTTGTCCTGATCTTGCCCCCCTAAACCTGTGTCTAACTGCTGTCTCCGACTGGTTAACTAATAACTGCCTCCATCTCAACACCTCCAAAACTACTGCTATTTGGTTTTCCCACGGTCATCAGCCCCCCTCTCTGGCCCCCTCTTTCTCTGGTTCACCTATCTCTCTTGTTCCTACTTTTCGTTATCTTGGTGTACTTTTCGATTCTGACCTTTCCTTTTCAGCCCACGTTTCCCATATCTCCAAAATCTCTTTCTACTACCTCCGTCAGATCCGGGCAATTCGTCCTTTTCTTTCTCCCTCTGCTCTTACTACTCTGCTTCTATCACTGGTTATTTCTCGCATTGACTTCGCCAATTCCATTTTCACTGGTCTCACCAAGCTCCAACTGTCACGTCTTCAACGAATCCAAAATACAGCCGCTCGACTCGTGTCCCACTCCTCCCCCAGAGACCACGTCACCCCCCTTCTTTTCCGCCTTCACTGGCTACCAATTTCCTTCCGCATTCAGTTCAAACTACTCACCCTTGTTCATAAAGCACTTCACACCTCCACTCCTCAATACCTGGCTGACCTCATCCACTTTCATGCTCTCCCATTTTCTCTCTACAAAGTAATTGTAACTCTCTTTCTACTTTTCCGGCCTTGTGCCTTGCTGTTACTGTAATATTTTATTATCATTGTAAACCGCTCTGCTATTTTGAAGGGCGGTTAATCAAATCAATAAACATAAACATAAACATAATTCAGGAAAGCTCTAAAGCACCACCTTTTCCTCCAGCATTACTCTCAGCCCAGTGACATGACATAACCCAGCATACCCTCTCTACCCATCACAATGACATAACCCAGAACACCCTTTACCTTTCATGTTGACAAAACCATAGCCGTTGATACAATTACACAACTTGTGTATATAGTCACCTCTGTAGAATTTGTATATAGTTATCCCTGTTGAAATCTAAATTTTATCTCCTGTTCCCTGTAAGTTTCAATGTACGTTCCATTCTACATTGTACAATTTATTGTTATTTGTAAACCGCACCGATTCCAAAGAGTGCAGTATAAAAAAAATACTTAAATAAATAAACTATACTCCTTCCTGGGTATCTACTCTATTGCAGATTTTGGTATCATCTGCAAACAAGCAAACCTTACCCAACAGCCCTTCTGCAATATCACTAACAAAGATGTCAAAAAGAATCGGACCAAGAACAGATCCCTGGGGCACACCACTGGTAACCTCCTTCTCCTCAGAGCGAGCCCCATTCACCTGTACCCTTTGTCTCCTCCCACTCAACCAATTTCTAACCCAATCAGGACTTTAGGGTCCATCCCTAGTGTGCTCAGTTTGTTTATAAGTCACCTGTGTGGAACGATGTCAAAGGCTTTTCTGAAATCTAAATACACCACATCTAGGGTTCTCCCTCAGTCCAACTCCCTGGTCACCCAGTCAAAGAAATCAATCAGATTTGTCTGACAAGATCTGACTCTGGTGAATCCATGCTGCCTCGGATCCTGCAATCCTTTGGACTCCAGAAACCTCACTATTCTCTCTTTTAGTAGCCTTTCCAATAATTTTATTTATTTATTTAACATTTCTTATATACCGCCTTTCATGATATCAAAGCGGTTTACATTGAACAAATTGAAATTACATTGAACAGGTCATTATAATTTGGAGATAACTATTTTACAGGGAGCATAATTTACTAACCACAGAGGTTAGACTAACTGGCCCGTAGTTCTCAATGTCATCCTTACGTCCACTTTTGTGTAAAGGGCCTACATGTGCCTTTTTCCAGTCCTCTGGCACCATTCCCAACTCCAGAGATGCATTGAAAAGGTCAGACAGTGAAGCTGCTAGAACGTCCCCAAGTTCCATCAGTATTCTTGGATGTATCCCATCTGGACCCAAGGTTTTGTCTACTTTTAGTTTAGCTAGTTCCTCACAAACACGGTCTTCTGAAAGATGTTTGAAATCTCTGTCACTTCTGTTCCTATTTGTGGGTGTTTTCTGAGGTCCTGCTTCTGGCCCTTCATCTGTGAACACAGAACAGAAATAATTGTTAAGCAATTCTGCTCTATCCTTATCTGTTTCTACATATTCCTTCCCTCATCCTTGAGTCTAACCATACCATTTTCACCCTTCCTCCTCTAACATATCTGAAAAATGTCTTAGCCCCGCATATTTATTGCATTGACCATTTCTTCTTTTTGTACCTTTGCTTTCCTGACTACTTTACTAGCTTCTCTAAGTTTTTCCATATGTAGATGCCTGTCTTCCTCTCTCTGTGATCTCTTGTATTTCATGAAGGACTCTCTCTTTTTCTTCACCTTTTCAGCTACTTCTTTTGAGAACCATAACGCCATCCTTTTCCTTTTACATTTATTTACCTTTCAACAAAAAGGTTTGTTGCCCTTAAAATATCCAGTTTCAGTATAAATTGACCCATAGCATTTTATAGTTATTTCAGTGCCCAGTTTCTCACCCCCACACTGAGCAGGCGTGGAGTCTCAAAGGAGACGGTGGAGTCTCAAAGGAGGCCTAAAGGCAGGTAAGGATGCCAACCTGCTCCACTTTTGGACAGCGGGGTCATGTGTGTGTCTGTCTGTCTTTGTGTGTCTCCAGAGTAATGTGAGCTGCAGCAATGCACTGTGCTTGCAAGTGGTGCCCAGGCACCATGGCTATGCATATAACATGCTGCAAGTCAGCTACACAGCAACTCCACATAATGTGGGAGACACCATTGACAAGCATAAGCCTCGTTGTCAGTAAGTAGTTGCAACCTGTGTCGGTGATGCTTTAATGCATTCCCAGTTATACCATCGTCAAAGCCCATCCTCACAACATTCCCCTACACTTATCTCGCAACATGACACTGTTGTGCAGCTCCCAAATCACCTGCAGGTTTAACTGGAGCAAGCAGAAGGGGCACATGTGTGATGCAGCCCTCACCTTTGACTGAGCCTCCAGGCCTCAGGGCACACCAAAATGCATAGGTGAGGAGCCAGATTAATGCCAACTGCCATAACAGCTGTAGCTGTAGTGTCAGCCCACCTGGCGCAGCTTCAGCCAATAGGGAACTAGGCTCAGGGGCAGGGCTAGCCTCTAAATGTCCAGATCATTCACTCAGTTGGTGACACAGGAAGGATTCTGTGATTTATCTGCGTGCACCTTGCTCTTGTCCCGTGCTGCAGTCGCAGAGTGAAATCCGGGGGACCTTTTGCTTCATGCAGTGTATGCGCATACAGGCAGGTCCGTATCATGCAAACTGGCACACAATAAACACCATCTCAACACTGCCTACCAATCACTGGCTAAAGCATATAGCAGTACATTGCCCATTGCCCCAAACAAGAGTCTGAATGCACTTGTGTGACTGATTATGACTGTGGGATACTGACTTCTAAATAGTGCATGCACAATTCCAGCTGCTGGAATGTGGCACAGGATGTCATGTTTGTCTCTGCATCGCCTGCCACCATATGGGAAGGCAGTGCCTGGAGAAGAATGTTGTGGTGGTGGTAGGGATGGGGAGAATGTACCACATATGTTTCAACTATTGGTTAATACAATGCCATTCTTGGCAGTGTTCATGGGTTTCAATTCCTCATTGTTCCCTCCTCTCATGCCTATCCTACTCAAATAGTGTGCATGCCTGTAACAGTCATATTTTTTCAGATTTGTGCTGCCAGCCCATAATACCCTTGCAACAATTGCCAACATTCCCTCGTTCCGTCTATCTGCGTCTGTCAGCTGTGTAGAGTCCTGTCTGCCTGTGCAGGCTGTCACCCCATGTCATGCACTGCTACCCTTTCCTGCATTGCACCTCTTCATGCTTGCCTTACCTGTGCCTGATCTGCATGGCATCACCACTCCTCTGTCCACCCATCACTGTAACTATCCTGCCACCTCCGCCTCCACTGGGGGACACGTATTCCCATCGTCTGTCACCAACTGTCTTTCCAGTACTTTACATTGCCATCACCCTGTGCTGTGGTACAGTTGCCCCCACCATGTTTGTCATCAGTTCTGGCAGCCATATGGGATGCCCACAGATATGGCAGGTCCAGCGGCTCCCAGCTCTCCCTCCTTCACTCACCTGTTCATTGCCTTTTCTGATTGCTCTATCTAGTGTTAGGGCTACATCTGTCTCTGTTCCTCACAGGTCATGCATGTCATCCTGCAGCACCTTGCAGCCCCTAGGCCACACTAACCTAGGGCACCATAACCTTGGTAGGCCACCGTAACCTATGGTTCCGTAACCCAGGGTGCCCTCTAAGGTGCCCTGTCCAGGGGTTCCTAATACGGCACATAGCCTAAGGAGCCCTACTGTATAGGGCACCTTACAAAGCGCCTTATGAGGCACCTTACAAGGCACCATATAAGGCACCTCACAAGGTACCTTATAAGGCACCTTATAGGGCACCTAACAAGGCACCTTATAAGGCACCTTACTTATACGGCACCTTACAAGGCGCCCTACAAGGCGCCTCACAAGGCACCTAACAAGGTGCCTTATAAGGCGCCTTACAAGGCACCTTGTAATGTGCCTTTATAAGGTGCCTTGTAAGGTGTCTTATGAGGCACCTTGTAGCGTGCATTAGTTTGTAACATGCATTAGTTGATACGGCTTGCTGTAACGATGCACCACCCATGTCTTTATATGGCCATCTGTACCTTTACCGCGGAACCTAATGCCAATGACATTACCGCAGTTTAGTAAACATATCCCTAAGTGAGCACTTCCTAATGTGCCTGGCAATTGACACTGGAGTATAGTAATGTAGAAATCTGGTAGTCTCTTTATCCTCACTGCCCATGCAAATGGTATTGAGACACTCATTAAGAGGCATGTCTACTAAATGTTAATGCGCATTCACAAACGTTAATGTGCGCTAAGTGCAGCAACAGCCATTTATTTCTATTGGCGCAGTGGCACTTAACGCACATTAATATTTAGTAAATATGCCCCTAAGTCATTGCCAGGACAAAAAAGAGGCTTGTGAAGGACTCCTTTGAAAGCTGCCTAAAATTTTAGATGGGCAACGTATACATTTTAAAATAAAATAAATTAAATTTATGCAAATGAGGTCCAGTGGTTATGCAAATGAGACCCCGCAAAGAATCTCCGCACATGGCCCCACATCACCCTTGGGCCACCCCTGTCTGAAAGTGAGCATGGCCAAAACTGAGCTCCTTATCTTTCCCCTTAAACCCACCTCCCCCCTTCCTCCCTTCTCTGTTTCTATGGATTACTATACTTCCCTCTGTTTCCTCAGCTCACAGCTCCCTCTCCTCCACACACATCCTACAGATAGCGAAAATCTGTCACTTCTTGCTATACAACATGAGTAAAATGTATCCCTTCCTTTCTGAACTCACTACTAAGACCCTTATCCACTCTCTAGTCACCTCCCATCTTGACTATTGTAACCTGCTCCCTCTGAATCATCTCTCTCCAATCCAATCTGTTCAATGCTCAGCTGCATGGCTTATCTTCCGCCAGTGTTGCTGTTCTCATGTAACCCCTCTTCTCAAGTCACTGGCTCCCTATCCTTTCCACATCCAGTTCAAACTTCTCCTACAGACCTATAAGTGCATTCATTCTGCGGCTCCTCCCCACCTAGCTTCTATTATCTCATGCTATATCCCTCCTCAGGAACTCTGCTTCTCTGGCAGATCCCTTATATCTGTGCCCTTCTCTGCCATTGCCAACTTCAGATGTCATTCAAGCCAACTTGCTGCTCCATATTCCTAGAACAAACTATCCAAGTCAGTACATCGGGCTCCTTCTCTAGCCCTATTCAAATCCAAGCTAAAAAGCTCACCTCTTCGAGGCTGCTTTTGGATGCTGATGCCCTTCACTCTCTTGTTCACCGCTTATGTGTATCTTACCATACTCTAGTCCCCAGTTTTGTGATGTTGTTCATCTTGATTAGATTGTAAGCTCTACTGAGCAGGGACTGTCTCTTACATCTATATGTACAGTGCTGTGTATGCCTTATAGCGCTATACAAAGTAGTAATAGTAGTAGCAGTATTATTTCATGTTGCCTATCCATGAAGGTAACAATAAAACTGCAAGGTATGATCCTGAATGGAAAAGAAAGGAATACGCAGCAATGGGAACGTGGATGGAAGAAGAAGTACCCAGGTGTTCTCATCTTTCCTTCTAGTCAAATATGATCACCCCACTTATTGCTCCCTTTTCCAGATCATTAAATAATAAGTTAAACAGAAAAGTGACAAAAAATACATGTGTAGTTTATAATATAAATGCCTAGCTTCTTCCCTCACCCACTTACCTTTACACCTGCCTGGAATCAGGGGCAAATTTCATCTTGGAGGGAGCAATTTGTTCTATAGAATGTCACACTCAAAAGTGTTTCTACCAGAAGGGTAGACTGACCATGAATATTTAGCCCAAGCAACCATCAACAGTATGAATATGGAATACAAAGCCAAGAAAGGTTTTAGTCTATTTCAGTATATAATGGTATACTATTGTTCTCTATTTCTTAGTTCTTAAGTTAGGACATTTTTAATATTATATCTCCTGCTGTGCCTGTCTTCTATTATAAATGCTTCTGAGGCAAGATAGATTGTCATCATGCACATTACACAGTGCAGGGCATACATATTATTAAGCATAATTACTAATCAATTACAACTTTTATTGCTGCTTTTTATTATTGCTATTATTTTAGATTATCATTATTATTAGGCTGTCTCATGACTAGACTGTTTAATCAATGTCATAGTTCAAACTCAGCAATATTTGCTCTATTTCTACAGGGAATCATGAATTCTTGGAGTGGAACATTACTGGGGGAGTTGCATCATCCTATATAAAAATCTTATATAGACAACTTTACATTTTCCAACTTCAGCAGTTTCAGTGGTGTGATACATACAGTATTGCCATGACCCCTGGTTTCTGAGGTGGCTTATGGGAAGGTTATAGGGATGAGCAGGTCTAAAAAATGTTTGGTTTATTCTTCATTTAAAATAAGGTTTTAGCAATTTTTGAGGTTTTTTCATGTGTTTTTGTATATCCATCTTAATTGTGTGCCTTCTATGCATGCTACGGCTTTTGTTTGCACACACAAATCAACAGTGTGCATGTTTATTCATATGTATACAGTACATGCACACAAGTGATTTGCTTACACTTTTAATTTTTAGATGCCCAAATGCACGCCTAAACAAGCTCAAAATACACATCCCCAGTAGGTTCAGAAGCAGGCTTACAAAATTCTGCTACACAAATTTTTGAGATTTCTATTTTGATTTTTGCATCACATTTGTGTAGAGTTTACATAGGAGCAATGTTCCCTCTAATTTTCTGTAGACTGTGTGTGCATAAAATATCAGCTGTGCAACTTTTGAAGGAAGGTTAAATTTTTGTGTGCCACATAACGACACTTGGAGTTATATACTTTAAAATTTGACTACACGTCAGAATACAGTATGTACACCACATTGATTGCACTATAAAATATTGTAGAACTTGTGAAAACCATAAATATACAACAACTTTTAAATTTTAAGATGTCATTCTTGTTTTCTGTCAGAATCAGAACCGTAATTTTTGTGCGCTCTGTTGTAAAGTATGTGCGCTCACTCGGCGAGGTGTGTGCGCGCGCACACGCTCACAGCTTAGAGGGAACAGTGCATAGGAGTATGTTTTTTAAAGGGTGGTAAGGGAGCAAGTGTGCCGTTAATGCCCGTTATCGGCACCTTTACGGCCTTAATGCTGCGAAAAAGCTACATTAATGAGCATTAAAGGCTCTTGTAGCGTTAAGGGAACAGTAGGTGGATAGTGTCGTTAACGGGACGGAGAGTGGGCATTGACAGCAGATGCTCCCTTAATGCCTGTTGTGTGCTAGAACCCTTTAATGGTGGCAACTCAACGGCAAGTAAAACCTCACAGAAAGGGTGTATTTTGAGGGGAGAGAGCCTATTTAAACATGTGCAATGTGATGCACAGACAGGGGAGCCCAAGATGTTGCTAGTAGTGCTCCATTAGCAGCAACAGCATAGTGCCCAAGTATGAAAGGGCACCATGTTGATGGTGCAAATGGGGTAAAGGAGGTGGCACGTGGGGCATGCAGTGTGGGTTGCTGGTGCATAAGGCCAACCAGGCAGCTGTCCAGGTGGCACATCTGTGATGTCTGTCCTAATCCCACATTGACAGAGGCAGCACACAGACATGCTGCTGTTGTGGAAAGGAGATGCACCACATGGGGCAGTCCAAGCGTTCCTGTCACCCTAGGTAAAGACTCTGGCCAGTCACCTTCCCCCCACTACCACTGAAGCTAGCTCTGGAGGAAGAAGCCAATACTGCCAGCAGCTGTAGGGCTACAGGGAGCTGAAAAATGCAGGCACCCAGGGAAATACCACAGCTGTGGCTGTCCGCCTCTCCTGAGATGTATCGGTGGCAGGTGGGGATGGGATCCCAGCAGTGGTGATTATTTGAGGGGGTGGTGTGGCTGTCAATGTGTGCCTCTGCGAGCCCCATCCAGACCTGGTGCTCTAGGCATCCACCAAAACCATATGGTGAACGGGCCGGCACTGCGCACCACCCCCACTAACAGCATGCTTGCATGTGATCATGGCATGTGGGTGTTGGCGGCGGGTGCAGCAGCACCGCCTGCAGCAGATAAAACCCATGTCCTGGTCCTGTGTGCTTTTGCATTGCAACATGTGCCAAGATCTGTCTGATGGGAAACATGTCAGTCCCAGGAACTGCTGTATCCACATGGCAGCTTGGTGGCTCAATTCACAAAGCCAGTATGTATATGAGTAGAGAATCACAGGTCCAAGACCTGGTGGTGGATCATGTCTTGCATGTCCCTGTGGGTAAACGTTAGCCTACAGTGCAGGAACAGCACCAGCAAGTGCAACCCCTAATGAATTGGCCAGCAAAGATACAAACACCCATCAGCCACACAGACAGGATACACTATCCCCATCTAGATGGAAAGGCAGGCTGATAGCACTGGCACACTGAGCAGGCATTAATGTCAGAGCATGCTAGTAGCACCTGCACAAGGTGCACACATTAAAAATGCTTGAGCTGATATGGAAACCAAAGTGGCAGGCAGGAATGCCAACCATACCCACTTTTGCACAGAGCAGCAATGTGATTGTGTGTGTGTGTGTGTGTCTCTAGACTTCTGTGGTCTTCTGCACTGCACTGTGCCTTGCATTGCCTAGGCTGTTCCCAGAATTAGTCTGCAAATGTACATAATGAGGAGCAGAGGACTGTGGATATGGCCTGAAACAGAGTGGTTTGCCCAGGATCTGTCTGCCTTGAAGGCAGGGTCAATGGCTGGGCTTTGTAGTGCCTGCCTGCCATGTGCATGCCCTGGATTGCGACAGCAGTTCATGCTGCGAGGGCACTCTCACTCTGACCAAGCTGTAACCTTGGCATGGCAGTATCCACATACTGCTATCATAGTGTCAAGCTCCAACTCCAGTGATGGGGATGCTCTCCCTGTCCTAGGAGTCCAATTGCTGTGTCAAATGCTGGGTGACAATGCTGTTTGTCCCAAGCCAGGGCATGCATGGTTGCTCTGTGCACATGCCTTGTGTGCTGACCAGCCACAGTTGGTATGTGCATGGCTGAAACTACTCTGACAGTCTTGCTGTGGTGGATTGGTAGTCCCAGATGGTTGCTACAGTAGTTGTTCCTAGCCTGCTCACTGTGGTAAAGGCAGAATGGTGGTAGCAGCAGTTCCATGTAGGCCTAGAAGTCCCCCACTGCATTGGCATTCACTGCTACACCACTGGGCACTGCTCTAGAAAGGTCCTTGTACAATAGAAGCAGGACACAGATATGACAGGCACCTATGGCATGCTATAATTATGCAGGAAACAAGGTGACTGGCATAACACACCAACAGTGATGTGGATCTGCAGCCCAGCTAGCAGAGACCATCTCTAGTAGTGCAAGGTCTGGGGACCAGGTGCTGGGCACCCATCTTCACCTTCAGGGTGAGCACTGAAACTGCTCAGTAGCACAGTTTGTAGCTATTATGTGCTTGTAGCACACACTCTTAATGCATCTTACTAAGCTGATACGATGGATCAGTGTATTCTTCATTTTGTGATCAGCTGCAGACTGCTGTTCCACATGTGCAGTGCCTCATGGGTGCTGGGCAGACTAACCTTTACCTGCACACATAGCAGACATTTTAGGAGTGACCTGCAGTCACTGTTCCCTCTAAGCTGTGCGCGTGTGCGCGCGCATACACCTTGCCAAGTGAGCGCACATACTTTACAACAGAGCGCACAAAAATTACGGTTCTGATTCTGATAGAAACTACCACAGACGTCTTAAAATTTAAAAGTTGTTGTGTATTTATGGTTTTCACAAGTTCTACAATATTTTCTAGTGCAATCAATGTGGTGTACATACTGTATTCTGACATGTAGTCAAATTTTAAAGTATATAACTCCGAGTGTCGTTATGCGGCGCACAAAAATTTAACCTTTCTTCAAAAGCTGCACAGCTGATATTTTATGCACACACAGCCTACAGAAAATTAGAGGGAACATTGCCTGCAGTCTCTTTGAATCCGGACATTGCTATTCAGAAAGGTATGGAGGTATAGCCTACTGGTTAGTGCAGTGCTCCCATATGTAGGGAACAACAGTTCAATTCCCACTTGCTCATTTTGGGGCCTATGTCATTTCCCTGCCTGTAACAGTCCAAGCTCTGCTGTGACTTGCAGACATACATCCTTCTACTTTGTTATGCATTCTAGCCACACTTTGGCTCAGCAAACATGCTATTCCCCATCATGCCCTTCTGAGAGCATGGTTTTATTGGCTCTGCTTCAACCCATTGCAGGAGATAAGACATGTTCACCCTGCAGATGTCAGGTACCTGCTTGTAGGTGTGGCATAATGGTCATGGTAATGACTTAGGAACTAAGATGTCAGCATTCGAGGCCCACTAGTACTCCTTATGAGACATTTCAGAATGTGTTACTGTTGCATTTTATTCTGCCACAACCTTCATGGACTGACACCTTCTTGTGACCCTGAGCAGGTCACTTAATCCACCAATGGCTCAGCTGACTGCAGGTCCATACAGTCCCTGTTTATCATCAGACATTACCAATTTGTTGGTAAGATGTACCCCGATGTTACTGCACTAATACAGCAGCATACTAACAGGTAGTCACATGCATACAGTTGTAACATACATGTGAGACATGAGTCATGTATGACATGATGAATGTGACTGTACAGCTTTGGCTCCATCACATCTCTGAAGTACATTTGGACACATCCTACCCCTCAGATAGCCACCTGCAGGTATCACCTCATGTCCGTACGTACCCCATTTGCCCAGTTTGGATGACATCTGTCCAGTTGTTATCTGCATATTTGTTTGGAGTGTTGTGTGGCTGGGACAGGTGTGAGACCCACATGTCTGGTATCAGGCCTCCCACATGGAACTGACACACATTTTCCCACACAATACAAATATGATGGGGATGGCACCTTTGGCACATCGGTGCTGCCAGCCCATACCACCCTCTCCTCTGCCACCATCTTCCTCTGTCGACTGTGTGCAGTCATGTCTTCTCATGCAAGCTGCTACAACATGATCTACACAGGTACTCTTTGTGCAAGCTGCTACACCATAACCTTCACAGGTATTCTTTCCAGCATTTCCGCTCTTTACGCACGCCTCTCCTGTGCCTGATCTGCACGTCATCACTCCTGATCCATCCTCCTTTTGCTGCACCCATCCTGCTACTTCTGACTCCCCTGAGGGATACATCTTCCCCATCCCATGCCACACATTGACGGCGGCCCCCCCCCCCCCCAGTGCATCAGTACAACTTCCTCCTACATGCTCGCCCAAATTACTGGCTGCCACATAGAGTGCCCACGGATCTGGCAGGTCCATCAGCTCCCATATGTCCTTCCATCCATCACCTTTACATTGACTTTCTTTTGTACTCCCTTATCCAGCATTAGGATGACAGCTATTTTCAGACATTAAGGTGCACGCTTGACACCTTAACGCCTGATATCCTGTTAACTCACGTTAATTGGCCCATTGTGTCCTTACCACCAGAATGCCTCCTACCCTCCCAGAGCCTTTTTCAAATGTAAAACCCCTTATTGCTGCCGTTAACACTCGATAATGCCTGCTATCTTAACGTCCTTTAGTAAACATGGATACTGCACTGAAACCCTCCTCCCAGTGTGCAGCAGTGGGCAAGAAAGCAAATAGAATGCTAAAAATCATAAGGAAAGGAATGGAGAATAAAATAAAGGATATTATGATGCCTCTGTATCGTTCCATGGTGTAACCACACCTTGAACATTGTGTGCAATTCCAGTCGCTATATCTTAAAAAGGATATAGCTAAATTAGAAAAGGTACAAAGAGTGATATATATATATATATCCCTACTCTCTCCTGCCACAGTAGCTGTCTCTACAAAAAAAAGTGCTACTGCTCTTTCCCTTGCAGTAGTCTCACAGTTCAAACCCTAGTAGTACCATAAGACTGCCTTTTAGGGAGATTTACTTAAACACTGAGAATTCCCCTAATTGAAGAGCATTAGTAGTCATCCACGTATCACAAAAAGGGCATTGAATATTGGGGCCAAATACAATCCCAGTCACAAAGCCTTTAGGAGTTATGCATTTTTTAGGTCCTAAAGCAGCTGTAACAAACCCTGAATATTATTGCTTACCTGGCACCATTATGTTTACCTTATTTTGCATCAGTAAATATGTATTGGAATACCATCTTAGCCTCCAGATATGTCTTTGTTTTGCATAAACTTGCTTTGTATTGTATTGTATCTATTAATTTGGTATACCGCTGTAACCTACAAGAAAAATATCAACAATGACAAAATGACTGAACACACACACCTGCACACCAGCTCATTCAGGCTAAGTAAAGGAGTGAAGGAGTAGCCTAATGGTTACTAGCTTGTGATCAAAGAGACAAGGGTTTAATTCCCACTAGTGTGCCTTATGGCCTGGGCAAGTCACGTAACCCTCTATTGTCTCAGAAAAATTCAAGTTATCAATGCCCTTGTTTAATGTACATTATCAAGTTTAAGTTACAATGTAAACTGCTTTGACTGAAAAAGATAAAGCAGTATACAAAAAACTTGTTAAATAAATAAGAACATAAGAACTGCCATACTGAGTTAGACCAAAGGTCCATCAAGCCCAGTATCCTGTTTTCAACAGTGGCCAGTCCAGGTCACAAGTACCTGACAGGTTCCCAAAAAGCAGACAGATTCCATGCTGTTTATCCCAGGGTGAAGTAGTGGGTTTTTCCAGTCAACTTTAATAATGGCTATGGACTTTTCCTCCAGGAATTTGTCCAAAGAAGTATGCACAGGTAGATTTCTACTTATCTAATGCAGGAGAGGTTAGTGAAGCAATGGGCAGTCCTGCACCAGATCTCATTGGAGACTAATAATAGTATTGAGAGCCCTCTGAAGAATCAGGATTGGTTAATGTGATTCAGATCATAGAAGTCCTGAAGCCTTTCAAAGATGCCATGGAGAAACTGCGTTCCTAAAGGTCTACCCTGAGTCTTCTCATTCAAATAGTGAATCTTGTTCAGGTGAAATTAGAGGATTTCTGGCAACAACAGGGATTCACAGCACAGGTTTTGGTACTGGTGGACTTCTTGCATTTTCAAGTCGAAAAAAGTTTAAAATCCCTCATGAAGAAGAATGCTTATATTCTAGCTACTCTCTGTGACCCATGTGTGAAAGGAACTCGCTCTCTATTGGAAGATAGAGAGAGAGTTCCTTGGAGTGGAGTCTCCAGTCTCTCTTGGAGTGGAGGAGTGGCCTAGTGGTTGGGGCAAGGTGCTTCAGGCCAGAAGGTCAGGGGTTCAAATCCCACTAGAGGACAGCAACCTTGGGCTGGAAGGACTGGGGTTTCTAGTCCTACAGTCTTGGGCAAGCCACTTAATCCTCCATAGCCCATGTTCCCTGTAAAATAGTTATCTCCAAGTTATATGCCCTGTTCAATGTAATTTCAGTTTGTTCAATGTAAACCACACTGATGCAGTATATAAGAGAATTAAAATAAATAAATAAATAAGACATTGATGATTCAGTAGAGGAAAGAGTGTGCCAAAGATAGAGGGGTGGTGGTGATACAGCAGGGGAAAATGTAGGCAAACCATCAAGCAATATTAGTACCATGAGCACCATCCTTTCAGATACCACTCCCCTCCCCCAACACCACCTTTATAAGCAAGTCCTCTGTGAGCCCCAGCATAGGAAAATCTTGGGTGACAGAAGTCATAGCTACAATAATAAGCAGCAGAGGCTGGTCTATCACAAGGACAATCCCGGCACGAATTTCTGCGAGAACCTTGGAGAACCAACTGAGGCCACAGATCTCTTGTCATACTGGGCATATAAGTAAGTAGTTTGGCCAGATCTGGCCAAGGTTGTGCAACATTTCCTGTCCTGTCAAACAACCAGTGCACCCTGTGAATGTTTATTCTCCATGGCAGGGGATATTTCAGGTCCGATCATTCATGGCTAGCACAAGTGTTAGTATAAAGATAGTTTAATGACAAATCACCCCTTGCTTGGTTTCCCTCAGTTTCTATGTCACTGGGAGCCAGAATGAGTGTAGATCTCCATTAAAGTCCAGTTGCCTTTACTGTATGCTTTCAGTGTCTAGCTGTGTTTTTGCCAATTTCCATTGTAATCTCTCCGGGCTGCCATGGTCAACATTATTGGCACTCTTGTGTTTTAGGTATGTTGTGTACAATATCTTGAGAAATAATTGGAAATATTCCAACTATATGTTATTATAGTATTTTAATAGTATGTTCAAAGGTATACAACAACAAAAAAATATCTGTGCAACTCAGACATAGTAATTTCTGAGAAAAAAAACTATGACCTAGACAGGATTAATGGCACCCTTCACTAATATTTGGTTGCACAACCCTTGGTAGTGATGACAGACTCCAAACATTTCTTCTAGCCATCTATACATAAGTTTTGTACATCTGTATGCTGGTAGTTTCTCCCAGTCTTCAACTGTGATTTGTTCCAGCTCATGAATGTTTCCAGGATTCCTTTTATCAATAGCAGATTTCAGCACTTTCCAAAGGTTCTCAATTGGATTGCGATCAGGACTCATTGCTAGCCAGTTTAAAACAGTCCATTTTTTCCTTTTTAATTATTTTTTTGTACTTTTGGATGTATGTTTTGGGTCACTGTCCTGCTGAAAGACCCATGACCTTCAACCCAGACCTAGCTTTCTGACACTAGGTAGCACATTTCACTCCAAAATACCTTGGTAGTCCTCCGACTCCATGCTTCCTTTAATAAGTTACAGGCCTCCAGTTCCTGAGACAGCAAAACAGCCCCAGAACATTATGGAACCTCTACCATATTTATCAATAGAAAGGGTGTTGTTTTTTTCCTTACAAGCTTCATTTTTTTCACCTGTAAATGTATCACTGGTCTGCATTGCCAAAGAGCTCAAGTTTATTTTAATCTGTCCATAGAATATTTTCCCAGAGGGATTGTGATTTCTCAAGTTGGGTTTAGGCAAAGATCAGGCATGCCTTTTTATGTCTGTCTTTGAGCAGTGAGGCCCTCCTTGGCCTTTGCCCATGAAGTCCTTCTTTGTTTAGTGTGCAGCGTATAGTGCGGGTTGAAACCACCACTCCAGATTGCTCCAGATCAGCCTTAAACTCTTTGGATGTTGTACATGGTGTTTTTCCAACAGTTCGCACTAATCTTCATTTAACATTATACAACCTTATAATTGGCCATAATAAAACCGATGTTTTTTATATTTTCAAAAATATTAACTTTACTCCACCAGAATTCTTAACAATGGGTGATAAATGCCTAAAAGTTAAACATGAGATCCACTATTTGGGAGTCATCATTGATCAGCATCTCATTTTATCTTCACATATCAACAGTGTCACCAAAACCATCTATCACAAGCTCAGATTGCTCCGCCACCACAAACCTCTATTTGATTGCAGTGATTTTCGCACAATTCTCCAAGCTCTTACCATTCCTTACATATATCATTCTCCAAAGACTCCCTAAATCCACCATCCACCCCCTTCAGCTAGTCTTGAACACAGCAGCCCATACCATCTGCAGCACTTCAAGAGCGGAGCACATCACCCCGACTTTAAAGCAACTGTATTGGTTGCCTATCTTACAAAGAATAAAATATAAATCTAATGATTTTCAAGGCAACTCATGATTTATCTTCTTCTTACCTGAAATCATTCATTCAAAAGATGCCATGCAACAGGATAAGAAAGAGCAAGTTCCCAAAACACTCTTTATACACCAGCTCTAAATACTAAAGCCTCATGTACTACCTCAAAGAGAACATTCTCCCTTTTTGTCCCTTCTCTGTGGAATACAATTCCTGATAGCTTACGTGCCTCAAATAACTTAATGTCCTTTAGATGGATGCTTAAGACTCTCCTCTTCTCTGAATACTTTTCTGGTGATGAGACATTACATACTGTAAGGACTAAGGGGGGGGGGGGGTTTGACTCCATTGGCCAGATGGAAACCACCTTCTCCGTGCAAGAGGGGAACAAACTGACACACAGGGAGGGCTTACCACACCTCCCAGTAGACCACACCTCATGCAGATTATACTCGTACCTGGCACAATATTCACACAGATTTTCCTTACAAAAAGATCCTTTATTTATCTCGTTCTTATGTCACAGAAGCAAGCATACAGAGAGCAGAACAAAACTAACTAAATACAAAGTGATTTGGAGTATTTCACTTACCATCTTCTTGCAAATAAGAACACTTTTCTTTCTGGGTTTTTTTGTCACAGCTATAAACTAATTAAGAGATTTCCTGTCCATTGACAGGTCCTAGCACAGTGAGAGAGAAGGATATGATTCTAGCTACACTCAAAGAAAACTAGCAAAATACTTTTAACACAGACATCACAGAGATGCACACAGCACAGAGAATCAGAATCATACACATACATACAGTGGGGACTTGCAGTCCATCTCACCTTAAAATCCCGCCCCTAAAAAGTTCCGTCACGCTATATAGTTTTCTTTTCAAACTAGTCCCTTTGTTTTTACTCCAGGCATCTGGATTTTCTCTTCCATTTCTTCCTTTGTTCTGTTGTGTCTGCACTCCATTCCTGTTGACCTTTTGTATGCCCGTGTTTGTAACCATCGGCCTGGGCCTTTGTCAGATTTATTCCTTGTTATCTGAACTTTTTCCACTTATTCAATTCTTTACCTGGTTTTTTTTCCCAGCCCTCATTTTCAAGAAATATAGGAAATATATCTTGTTAGTTTTCTATACCTTCTGACAATTTTACTCTAGGCCCCATGTTAAGCTGACATATTTACCTCTTGTGATGCTCTCTCTTTGTGCCCTGTAGATAAGTGTGTTTTTCTCACATTTCTTCCATCTGATGTCACTTAATACCTCTAGCAACTCACATAGCACCTCAATGCAATTCCAGCATTTGGACAACATTTAGATGTTTTGTGTTAACCCTTTCTCACTGGCTCTCACAATATCTAACATTCTTCTTATACTATGTAAATAGTTCATAGAAATTTCAGTTCTATTTTGGTTTTCTGCTGTAAATACCTCTGCCCCCATTCACCATCTCCTTTTAATTCTGTTCTATGTATACCGCTCTGACTTTTAGATATAGTGATATATAAGAATAACTAAATAAATAACCCTTTGAAGACTTCTTGAATTCATTTTCCTCTTCCCAACATGTCTTGGGAGGTACTTGACAGTTCCATGAGCAGAAAACGTCTTAATAACATTGCAAACTGTAGACACAAGAATCCCAAGTTGTTTGAAAATGGCCTTGTACCCCTTTGAAGTTTGATGTTTGGTGATAATGGCTTTTCTGACAGTCTCAGGCAGCTCTAATCTTCAACATGGAACATGTGAACATGGAATAGAGAGTAAATGTGGTCATTTTAAACATTAGAGTCATCATTCATTGTTGATTCAAATCATATGAGTACTGACAATTGATCACAGGTGCATCTAATTTTATTGCAGAGGGAATGTGGTTCTTCTGTTCAAACTGATTTGCAAACTGTTCATAAGGGAGCCAATAATCATGTCATATTGGGTTCTATTGATATTAAACTTCCCAGCTAAGTGGGTTTGGAGTAGATTCTGAGCTGTGTTTAGCGAGGATGGATGTCCAGTTCTGACGTCCATCCCCGCTAAACCCCTGGGACCATATTCCCTGCCCAAAGCTCCCCCTACGTACACAGGAGATGTGCAGGTAGCTCTGGATGGGGGCAGGCAGAGGTGGTGATGGGGAGGAGAGTGGGCAGACTGGAGGTGGTGCACACAACTTAGACATACAGGGCCAATTCCAGTCACGGCCCTGTACATCCAGGTCCACCAGGAATAAATCCTCCTAGACATCAGGGGATGGCAGCACCGGGGCACAGAGGAAGGGTGAGGAGGTACAGGGGATTCCCCACAGCTCGACCCTGGCCATGGAAGGCCCAATCAGGGGTCTAGCTGTGGGGAAAGAAGGGCCTGGTGGGTGGCCGGTGATTATGGCTCCTGCATGGAGACGCGGTGGTATGGCAACGAGACGCCATGCCACTACCGCTCCATGCAGGAGACTAGCTGTGTTAGCCGGGTAGTGTGCAGATGTCTGGGAGCCCAGAATCAGGGCCGGCCTGCACATCCAGGCCAGGCCTGAACGTCCAGGCTGGTTGTACCTGATTCTGATCCTGCGGGGACATCTAGCCCCCTCGGGATCAGAATCGGGTACAACTCCTGGCTGTCCCAATTCTGAATGCCCAGATGGGCCAGGCACATACAGCACGGAATCTATCCCTTTGTTTTGAAGATTGTATTAAGCTTTTATGCTGTGGTAATGGTTCTAATTTTATGCAGATGAGGCCTATGAATGACAAAGATGAGACTCGTTGTTAGTGGGCTTGTCCTTCTTTCTGAGTCCTTGAGCTAATAATCTGATGGCCTCTCCATAGTCTGTTTAGCTGTGTGTTCTAAAACTGATTGCCAATTAGACGTTTAGAGGGAGTATGTTTTGAGATTGAATAATCAAGTCCTTGCAATGTCCCGGTTTTTATACTATTTCCTACTATTTCCTTTTTTAATTGGTCTTGTTGTATTTGATTCTGTGTCAAGTATGTGTACATATATATATTCCCAAGCAATTTCACTAGCCACTTTTTTTTAGGAGATATTGGACATTAAGGGATTGAACTGCAAGGGTGCCAATAACGTTGACCACAGCTGTATCTAGTTTCCAGTGAGTACCTTAAGCTCCACATTTCAAAATACAAAAGAAAAGAAATAAAAAAATAATACAAACCTCCTTTCCCCTTGTGTATCCCTGTTGCACCACTAATGTACTACTTTACACTTTCTCCCCAATCCTTGAAGTCTTCATGCCGCTATTGTGCCCTTTTCTCCTGTTCTGCTGCCTTGGCTGCTTCATGCTACGGACCCTTCTTTCTGTATTGCTGTGACCTGTGTCCTTTGGGGTGGTTTTTTGTTTTTTGGGGTTTTTTTGCTTTTTTGCTGATCTTCCTCCTCTTCCTTCTGCTTTGCATCTTCTTTGGTGCCCTGAGGTCTTCATTCTACAACTTTCACCTTTTTATAGCTTAGGGGTTGATTCCCACTCTTCTTGTTGTGTTGCTCTGCCATCAATGTCTATGCAGCCTCCTCCTTTTGCTGTTTGCCACTTTCTTAGTACCTAGAGTCTTAGTTACACAGTTAGTGCCATTTTAACCCTTTTGCACTGGCCAGGTTGTTTAGATGTAGTTTTCTCCAAATCTGAGAATGCTGATTTTCCTCGCAATTTAAGTGCCTTCTGAAAAAATACCAGCAGAGGTTTCCAAGCAAAAGTCCTCAGTGCCTTCAGGGATTCCTATTCAGGTGGTACAGCCTTCTAGCATATCCTGTTGCTGTTTTGGCCCTTCTGTTGTTCTGGATTCTCACAGTCAGTGCTGCTGATGCCCACAGACTCACTGCTACTGATTTAGCGGTATTCTCTGCTCTGTCCCTCAGTATCTGATTCCAAACAGTCCATGATATCTTCCCACAACTCATAGGGATCTTCATCTGTGCTTTAGGTTCCTATGTTGGGACAAACGTTCTCAGTCCCAGGACTCTAACTTGCAGGTAAACAGCTTAGCTGACCTCACCCCATTCCTTGTGCCTGGGCTTGTGCAGCTTATTTTAGTGCTGTGTTTGCATTCTTCAGGTGCTTTAAGGCCTTGCGGCCTATCTTGCCATTGTGCTGGTCCTCTCTGGGTGGTCTAACGCCTGCTTTGGGCTGCAAATCCAATCAATCCGATTCCAAGAAAAACTGAACTTGATGTGGCAGGGGTGGCACTACAAGCCTAAACAATTGACTTCAACTCTCTCTTCAAAGTTCTTTTAAAATTTCCATAGCTGTACTTGTTGACTATTGGTCTCCTGCAATAAATACTAGCTTTTCATTTTAGGGCTTGTCTTGCTGCTGTGTTTATACTCCTCAACTGTTTAATGTCTTACAGCCTGTTTTGGTGTTGTGCTAGTATTCCTTGGGTGTTTTAGGGCCTTTCGGTCTGTCTTGAAGCTGTGTTAACCCCTCCTTTGGTGTTTTGGGCTCCTGGGCCAATTGCTGCTGGTGCCCCTTTGACTCACTAAAACTTATTTTGGGGTCTTCATCATAGTGCTTCCTCTGCTGTCTAAATCCCTGAGGATATCCAAGCTATGAAGTCTTGCTCCAGCCCAGGGAGGATATTCATCTGTATTTCAGGTTTGTATGCTGGGACAAAAGAACTCAGTACCATAATTTTATCTTGCAAGCACACCGCTTGGCTGACCTCACCCCCTCTCTCACTGCCTGGGCTCTTTCTGCTTATCTTACTGCTGCATTGGTCCTCTTTTTTTGTTTTGGGAGCTTTCCATCCTAAGCTGGTACAGTGTTGGCTCTCTTCAGGTGTTTTGGGGGCTTTCCAGCCTTTCTTGGTAGTGATTGAGTGGGATGAGAGGGGAGAGAGGGGTACAGTGCACAGGAAGGTGGGGAAGGTTGGTTTTGGCAGGCAGAGCAGATAGGGCTGGTGAGAAAGTGGGAGGGAAAACATTTCTTCCCCAGCCTGCCTGCCCACCCTGCAGGTGGGGAGTGGGCATATGGAGTGGGGGGGTTGAAGTTACAGCTGGGAGAGTAGGCAGATTCAGCCTATGTTGTGGGCAAAGGTGAAGATGGGGAAAAGTAAAACATAAGGACTGGCATGTGACAGTGCGACACACCGATGGGCATAGCTTAGCATTACCGTAGGCTATGTGAAAAATGGGGCTCTGGCTAGCTCATCACCAACTAGCCGAATAGTAGAGTTGGGCTGGGGAGAGAGGGTTGTTGGATAGGTAATGGGAGGGCTTATCTAGATAAGCTGTTTGTGTTTCAAGTGGTTGAAGCTGCTAAAGTTAAATAAAGCCGTGACCAGTGTATTGCTGCCATGTCAATGTTTGAGTGATTTATTTTGGAATCTTATGTGATGCAGGTGGTGCGTGTGCCAGTGTTAGACCTAAAGAACCTTTTGTCCCTGAACTATCTTACTGACTTGCTGGTTTGCCCAGTAGATAGGACATTTGTTTTTGAATTTAAGCTGCTTTATGTGTTCGAACCTCTACTGTCAGTCTGCTACAAAAACAGACTCTTTCGTGTTTAACCGTGGAATGTCCTAATGAAAAGTATTTTGCCTTTGAGCTGGGGTTTTGCTGCTTATTTGGAGGCATTTATTTATTTAGCCAGTTTTGTGTACCACCTTATCCTTCTATCAAAGTGGTTAACACAGATTGTAGGGATACATTTAACAGGAAAGGGGGTCAGACATACAAACATACAGACTATTTACATTTAGTTCTCATCTGAGTGTGGTTGTCGGTAGGTCGATTGCACTGGAGACCAGTGCTTGGCAAATTACGTTGCTTGACTGTAGGACTCCATGAACAGAAGGGTCTTGAGAGACTTGTGGAAGTCCTTGGTGTCATTTAGGGCCCTTAGTTCCTCAGGGAGGACATTCCGTAGGGCAGGAGCTGACAGTGAGGGAGACCTTTTAGACGTAGCTTATTTTGTTTTATGATATCCTGCTGGCATGCTGAGTCTGTTACCATTGTAGGACCTCCTAGGTTTGCTAGTTACTTCCCTGATTATTAAATCCTGGAGCGTGTCTGCTGAACAGTGGTGGATGACTTTGAATATGTTCAGGATTGACTTGTATTTTGCCCTTGCAATTATTGGGAGCCATTGTAGTTGTCGTAGTATGAGCGTAATGTGTTCCGACTTTGCAGTGCTCGTGATGATGCGTGCTTCAGTATTCTGGGCCATTTGTAGTGTGTAGATAGTCTGTTTTGGAAGTCCTTGATATAGTGAGTTTCCATAATACAGAATTGGTGTTACAATTGCTTGGCATACTGTGCGGAAGTGGTCTTGGTTGAGGATTGGTTTAAGTCTCCTGATGGTCTATAGTCGGTGATAGGCTTTAGCTGCAGTTTTTCTAATGTGCAATTGTAGGTTGAGAACTTTGTCCAGGGTTCTGCCCAGGTACCTTACTTCATCCTTTATTTCTATTGTCTTGTCTGGGATACTGATTGCCTGGGGTGGGTTTAATGTGGGATCCCTAGTGACAAACATAGCCTCTGTCTTGTCAAAGCTGACCATCAGGTTGGTGAGCCATGTATTCATGTCTTTGAGGCATTTTGTCATCAAGGTTATGTTAGGTGAGAGCAGGTTGACTGGGGCATAGACCATGATATCGTCAGCATAGAAGTGGTAATATATTTTGTGTCCTTTGATGATGTTGCATATGGGTTGAATATATATGTTAAAACGTATGGATGAGAGTGCCGAAATTTATGGTATTCCCTGCATGATGGAGAATTGTGCTGATTTCTTCTCGCCGCATTTGATTGTTGCGTTCGGTTGCTCAGGTAAGAGGAGAACCATCTTAGGGTGTTTTTGCGTATTCCTATCTCCTGTAGGTGCTGTAGTAGTATGGTGTGAGATACCGTGTCGAAGGCCGCTGAGAAGTCCATGAACATGAGCAGAAATCCATTCTTTATGTTGTCCATTCCCTTTAGGAGATTGTCAAAGAGGGAGGTAAGCAGGGTTTCCACATTGTGATGTGGTTTAAAGCCATGCTGGTGGTTGTCTAGCAAAGCATTCAGATCAATGTAATCTTGCAGTTGTCTTTATACCACCTTTTCAATGATTTTTGAGAGGAACGGGAGGCTAGAAATGGGGCGGTAGGATTTTGAATCTGAGTGGTTTAGCGAGGGGCTTTTGAGGATTGGTTATATTGTTGCTTGCTTGAGCATGTGCGGCATGTATCCTTGCTGGAGGGATTATTTTATGATTTTGTGGAGTTGTTGACTCAGTTGGTCTTTAGTGGCTTTGATCCATGCCACGGGACATGTGTCTGTTGGTGAGGTTGTTGTATTCAGGGTGTCCACTATGTTTTCTATTTGCTGAACTGAGGGTATGCTAAAGTTGTGCCAGGTTTGTTGGGCTTCGTCATTTCCGGGTTGAATGCCGAGGTGAGTGGGGCGATTGGATGATTGGAGTTCTTGATGATCATGTAATTTGCAAATACTTGTGGGTCTAAGTGGTGGGTGTCCTGCTGAGAAATGTCATTAGTGAGCTTTTGCACAATGTTAAATAGTTCCCTTGGCTTATTGGCTGATTTCATGATTAAGTAGGTGTGGTGTTGTTGCTTGCGATTGTTAATCAGGTTATTGTATTCCAGCTGTTTGTCTTTGTAGTGGAAGCAGAGTCCTGTGATTTGTCCATTTCCTTTCCATCTTTTTGAGTACGTGTTTTGCATCCCAGATGGTATTTGAGTACCAGGGTGTGCTGACTTTCCTGCATGCGTGCGGTCTCTCTTTGTTTGGAACAGCTGCAGCCTTAGTTATTATGAGGTTCCATCTTTCTGTGGTTTTGTCAAGGCTGTCACTTTCCTGCTGGAGTACTGGAATTATTTCCTGTAGGAAAGCATCCTTGTTGTATGCGCCAAAATGTCTGGTTTTGCTCTCTCCTTCTGTGTGCTGAAAGGAGCTACCCAGGAGCAATGAGAAGGTAATGGTATGTGGTCAAACCATGAGACTGGGGTGATTGTTGGGGTTATGACCTGATCCTTTTCTATCCGTTGTTTAGGAATGAAGACAAGATTTGGAGTAGTTCTGTACTGGTGTGTCGGTGCGATGAGCATCTGGCGATAATTTAATGATTCCATGGCTTTAAGAAATGCTTTGGCTTCTTTGGTGGGCATGGAGTTAAATTATAGTCTCCTAGGGCAATGAGGGGTTTGTGCATATTGATTCAAGAACTGTGGAAAGATGTTCCGTCATGACAATAAAGGGCCTAAAGGTGAGACAAATGCTGAGGTATTTATTGGATATGTTGATTGTGCTGGACTCGGTCAAGTTGCTTGTAGAGATCAGCTTAAATTTGTAGCCCTTTCTGGCCAGAATAAGGGTATACCAAAGGCATACCAAAAGCCCAAGGCTTAACTCCTCCCATATTACCATACAAACTTAAAACAAAGTATTTAAAGAAACATGGGCATTATTCTGGTCTATGCAGTGCATACTTCCAAATTTTCCACAAGGATCCAAAAGATAAAGTAATTGATTGGTCAAAATTTGGGAAAGAATCCATTATTCATTCATCACTAGTAAAGTAACATGTCATGGCAGCAGGTGTTATTTATTTTTTATTTAATGGGTTTTTCATACTGCTTTATCATTTCAGTCAAAGCAATTTATGCTGTAGCTTAAACTTGTAACATGGATGTTGATAACTTGGAATTTTCTGAGGCAAGGAAGGGTTAAGTGACTTGCCCAGGTCCACAAGGAGTACTAGTGAGAACTGAACCTTGGTCTTTTGGTTACTAAGCCAGTAGTCTAACCATTAGGCTACTCCTCCACTCCCCTCTGCTCCTCATCTGCCTCCTCTTTCCTCATCTCCTCCCAGCTCTTCCTGACCTATTTCATCCCTTTATCCCCTGCTCTTCACCCCTCTTTCTCCTGGACCCATCTCTTTTCTTTCTCCCTCCTCTCCCTCATCCCTTCCCTTCCTTTTTCAAAGCTCTGCTGGAAATAAGACCTCTATCTCATCCCCTAATTCAGGTCCCTCCCAAGATCTCCAACATTATCACTCTCCATCCCCTAATCCCTTCCAGGGCTTACAGGGGTCCCTGGTAGTAGAGGAGATCCATAACTGTGCAGTCCTGCACCTATTTTACAAGAGGCTCTACCTTGGGCCAAGCTTCTTGTACAGTACTATGGAAATTCTGCATATCCTGACCTGGATGCGGGAATTCCCCTCTCCACATCCTAACTAAAATGTGCCTTCAAATGTTTAGATAGCATGGCTGAAGGTACACAAATAACGTGAAACATCTAAGTTAGATGTTCCAAATGATCATTTTTGTTTGTGAGGGCCACGTGGATGTCTAACGTATACAATGAAGGCACATTTTAGAAAGGTTGTTTAGATGCCCTCTGGGGCGTCCAAATCAAAATGTTCAAAGTTCCATGGAGGTGCAGCAGAGAAGATGGGTATATTTAAATACCCAGTAAAACCGACCTCTCTCTGCTCCAAAAGATAAATGTCTCTGCAAAATATGAAGGAAATGGAGATGTGCAGAATAAAGCCCAACAAACATGTATGAAAGTATGGGGTATGTTTACTAAACTGCGGTAATGTAATTCGCGGTAGGTTCCGCGGTAAAGGTAGAGATGCCCATATAAAGGCATGGGCGTTGCATCGTTATAGCAAGCTGACAGCTAACATGCGTTACAAGGCGCCTTAGACTAACAAGCGTTACAAGGCGCTTTGTAAGGCACCTTGCAAGGCGCCTTGTAAGGTGCCTTATAAGGTGCCTTGTAAGGTGCCCTGTAAGATGCCTCATAAGGCGCCCTATAGGGCCTCCTAGGCTAAGTGCCATATTAGGCACCCTTGGACAAGGCACTGCAGAAGGCACCCTGGGCTATGGAACCATAGGTTAAGGTGGCCTAACAAGGTTATGGTGTCCTAGGTTAGTGTGCCCTAGGGACTGCAAGGTGCCTCAGGATGACATGCATAACCTGTGCGGAACAGAGACAGATGTAGCCCTAACACTAGATAGAGTACTCAGGAAAGGCAATGAACAGGTGAGTGAAGGAGGGAGAGGTGGGAGCCGCTGGACCTTCCAGATCTGCGGGCATCCCATGTGCCTGCCAGTACTGATGACAAACATGGTGGGGCAGCTGTACCACAGCACAGGGTGTTGGCAATGTAAAGTACCGGAAAAACAGTTGGTGGCAGACGATGGGAATATGTGTCCCCCAGTGGAGGCGGAGGTGGCAGGATAGTTACAATGATGGGTGGACAGAGGAGTGGTGGTGCCATGCAGATCAGGCACAGGCGAGGCAAGCATGAAGAGGAACAATGCAGGAAAGGGTAGCAGTGCATGACATGGGGCGGCAGCCTGCACTGGCAGACAGGACTCTACACAGCTGACAGATGCAGATAGACGGACCGAGGGAATGTTGGCACTTGTGGTGAGGGTATTATGGGCTGGAAGCACAGATCTGCAAAAATATGACCCCTACAGGCATGCACCCTATTTGAGTAGAACAGGCATGAGAAGAGGGAACAATGAGGAACTGAACCCATGAACACTGCCAAGAATGGCATTGTATTAACCAGTAGGCTATACCTCCATGGTGTATGTCACAGCAATGTCTGGGTACATAAGGACTGCAGGTCACCACACAAACTGTCTGCTCTGAGTGCCAGGATAGGGTAACCCCACCAGTACCCATAATGCAATGCACATGCTGAATAGCTGTCTACAGCTGATCACCAAATGGGGTCTGTACCTCTCCGCTACCTCAGCTTAGAAAGAAGAACTGACAATGTGTGATACTGGCACAGAGTAGCCACAGACCATGCCATTGTGCAGGTTCTGTGTTCACCCTGAGGGATAGGATGGGTGCCCAGAACTAGGTCCGCAGTACATGTGGTGCTAGAGATAGGTCCTGCTGTACATCTCCATAACTACCAGTGTGTGACAGGTGTTTCTTGCAGTGCAGTTGAAGGTAATTTGGTGTCCATCTGTATCCTGCAGTCACATGTGGCCCTCTGAGACCAGACACCACACAGATTTGTGTGTACCCCGTGTTAGAGTCTGGCTGACATGGGCAGCTGTTATCAGGGCAGAGGGGTTCCTAGAATTGCATGAGGTGTGTGTAGCAGTGTCTTTATAAGTTGCAGTGGTATACACTACATACCCCAAAGGGCCCACATCACCCTTTTTCAACCTCCATCCTCTTTGTATGAGACAGCCCTCCAGGGTTGGTTGGCCAGAGCCATTCCTATGTCTGGGGCTGGGGCTGGGGCTGGGGCAGGGGCTGGGGCTGGGGCTGGGGCAGGGGCAGGGGCAGGGGCAGGGGCAGGGGCAGGGGCAGGGGCTGGGGCTGGGGCAGGGGCAGGGGCAGGGGCAGGGGCAGGGGCTGGGGCTGGGGCAGGGGCAGGGGCAGGGGCTGGGGCTGGGGCAGGGGCAGGGGCTGGGGCAGGGGCAGGGGCTGGGGCTGGGGCAGGGGCTGGGGCAGGGGCAGGGACAGGGGCTGGGGCAGGGGCAGACCAGAAGCAATGCTGGGGTTAGGTCAGGAAAACCCCAACTGCCTCCCACCACTGTCTGCCAGTCACCAGCAGACAGCACAGTCAGATCGTACCTTAAAGATGTTCTGACCATGCACAGTCTAACTGCAGACGGTCCACCAACCTGCTTATAGAGGAACTATGAAATCCAAACACAAAGGCAAAATCGCCAAGCCCAGGAGCCAAACCTCACCCAGTTCCAAATAGTAAACCCACAAAAGAGTGAGGAAAAAAACACACAGTCTTCTCAATTTTCCTTAAAGAGAAATCCCAATATAGGCTTAAGTTCTGTTTCTGTTTTTTTGTCGGACCGTATGATACCCTGTACCGGGGTCACCACAGCAGACTCCCGGACATCGGTAAATAACAGTCCCTTTTATTCAAACCAGCAGTAAAACCATAGCAAAAGGTTCATTTATACTTAACTGCCACGGCAAAAATCATCAAGGTGAGAGACACGACACAGTCCTGTGTTTCAGGCTCACATTTTAATCCGCCCTTCTTCAGGCCAACACTTTTCATCACCAATCAAATAGCCATCAACATTATTTATAGAGGAACTATGTGCAGCAAGCAGGCAACTCAGTGATGAGGACCCTAGGACTGGGGAACAACAATATATATCACTGAAGATAAATAATGTAGAATGCTATGTGGGAACCTAGACCTGCCATGGTCACTGCTCGGTCAGAGTGAGTGCCCTCCCAGCATGCCATGCTGTGGCCACCCTGTCCATGCAGGTGGTGGTCAGGCACTACAGTGTCCCAGCCATTGCCCCACACCCTGTGAAGATGCATCCTGGCCAATCTGCCCTGTCCGGGACATACCAAAAATACCTTGCTCCTCATTATGCACCTATTCAGGCTAACGCCGGTAACAGTGGGACATTTTGGGCCCAGTGAAGGGTGGGCAGCCACAGAACAATAGATAGACATACACACACGCTCACTCCTGTTGCAGCATTGTACAAAGATAAGGTGGTTGGCAACCCTGCCCACCACACTGGTCCTACTCACAGTGCTGACATTGCTAAACTGTGCAGGAGGTAGACGTAGTGCTCTGATGATGACTTCAGCTCAATGCTGGGGCCAACAGCCTGACTCTCCATGCATCTTTGGATTGTGGAGCCTGTGTAGATGGGTGTTTGTATCCCTCTTCGCCGTTGCTTTGGGCTTTGCACATGTTGCTGTTGTATCTGCATTGTAGGGTAAAACATAGGGATATGCTCTGCAGGAACCACAGCTGGGGCTTGAACCTGTGACACTCTGCTTCTGGACACACTGGCTGGGTGTACTGCACCACACTGTTGCCACAGATGCACAATAGTCCCTGGAGCTACCTGTACTTTTCCTCAGCCAGACTTTGAATGATGCACTGTACACCACGTACTGATGCAGGGCATGGTCTAGGTCCACTGCAGGGAGGTGGCACCCCCCCTGTCAAGCTGACATGGCCATTTGCTGTCAGTGCTGGTAGTGCATAGTCCCAGGCCATCCGCTGTGTAGGTAGGTGCCCGCCTAGGGAGCGAATCCCAGGGTGGGAGGCCATACATGGACATCCTCACATCCCCCCCCATCACTGCCTACCAATATTATGTCCCTTCCACATGGGGGTGGGATGGCTGGGGGGATGTCAGGTCAGTGCCCTAGCAACTATTGGCTAGGGTGAACCAGATAGATATAGGTGGATTGTGTTTGGCCTTGGTCAGCTGCTGTCTTGCTGATTTCCGGTTTCTATGTTCCTAGGCGCCCGCCTGGTCCACCCTGTCCCAGCTGCCCATGATACATGTCCCGCCTGCAGCCCTCTATGCCCCATTTGCACCATCACCATAGTGGCCATTCATACTTTGGCACTATGGTGTTGCTGAAAATGGAGCACTACTATCACATTTCTTGGGCTCCCTGCCTAGGCTGCACATTGCTGACACTGAAATGGTTTCTCTCTCCTGCAAATGTGCATCTAACGGCAGGTTTTCATTCCCGGTAGGATTCAGCCCTTCAGTTCAGCGCATTAGTGTGAAAGGGGCCTCTCCCCACCCACTCTCTGCCCATTGGCCCCTTCAGGATCCGAGGCAGCATGGATTCACCAGAGGCAGGTCTTGTCAGACAAATCGGATTGATTTCTTTGACTGGGTGACCAGGGAGTTGGACCGAGGGAGAGCTCTAGATGTGGTGTATTTAGATTTCAGTAAAGCCTTTGACACTGTTCCTCACAGGCGACTTATAAACAAACTGAGCACCCTAGGGATGGACCCTAAAGTTACTGCTTGGGTTAGAAATTGGTTGGGTGGGAGGCGACAAAGAGTACAAGTAAATGGAGCTCACTCTGAGGAGAAGGATGTTACCAGTGGTGTGCCCCAGGGATCTGTCCTTGGTCCGATTCTTTTTAACATCTTTGTTAGTGATATAGCGGAAGGGCTTTCAGGTAAGGTTTGCCTCTTTGCGGATGATACCAAAATCTGCAATAGAGTAGACACCCAGGAAGGGGTAGATAACATGAGGAGGGATCTAGCTAAGCTTGAAGAATGGTCTAGAATTTGGCAGCTGGGATTTAATGTTAAAAAATGTAAGGTCATGCATTTGGGCTGCAGCAATCCAAGGGAGCAATACAGTATAGGGGGTGAAGTACTTTTGTCCACTAAAGAAGAGCGGGACCTAGGCGTGGTTGTGTCTGATGATCTTAAAGTAGCTAAACAGGTAGAAAAGGTGACAGCAAAAGCTAGAAGAATGCTTGGATGCATATGGAGAGGAATGGCTAGCAGAAAAAAGGAGGTGATAATGCCTCTGTATAAGTCTTTGGTGCGACCTCATTTGGAGTATAGTGTGCAATTCTGGAGACCGCACCTTCAAAAGGATGTGAACAGGATGGAGTCGGTGCAGAGGGTGACTACTAAAATGATTAGTGGGCTTCATTATAAAGCATATGAGGACAGACTTAAGGATCTTAATATGTACACCTTAGAGGAAAGGCGAGATAGAGGTGATATGATTGAGATGTTTAAATACCTCCATGGCAGAAATGTTCAGGGAGAGAGCCTCTTTCAATTGAAAGCAAGTTCTGCTACGAGGGGACATGGGATGAGGGTGAAGGGAGATAGATTCAGGAGTGATATGCGGAAATATTTCTTTACGGAAAGAGTAGTGGATCCATGGAATAGTCTCCCAGTGGAGGTGGTAGAGATGAGGACAGTAACTGAATTCAGAAAAGCATGGGACCATCACAGAGGATCTCTAAAGGTAAAAAGTGGACTGTTGTAGTTGTTGATATGGAAGAACAGACTAGATAGGCCATGTGGTCTTTTTCTGTCATCATGTTTCTATGTTTCTATGTTGCTCTCTGCCCTCTCTCCACCTTTTATGGTGTTTATCGCAGCCGGGGTCGTTAACGATCGTTATGTAACGTTAACGCGTGTTAACGTTACATACCGCGCGTTATGTAACGTTTTAACGTTACATAACGTGCGGTATGTAACGTTACCGCAGTTTAGTAAACATGCCCCTATCTGATTTAAAAACATGAACATGTAAACATGGCCATTAGCAGTCCCTGCAACATACACGTGTCTCAGAGATGCCAAGAGCGGCCCATCTCAAAGAGTGAGATTTTCCTCTCCAGTGAATGAGATTGAAGGCCAATGAGTGAGGTTTTTCTCATGGCGCATTTGCTATATACATTTCAAAAAATCTGCAGGTTGTATTGTTTTACAAATTAAAGGAGCACCAAAAAATCATGATATTTAGCTTTCTATGGTTTTATTTTAGCTTGTAATTTTTCACTCCATCCCTCCAGAACATTTAGAACTTATCCGCCTTGCAATAAGTATCACTCTCCCACACACGAAAAAAAATAGAGCGAAGCCTGCAAGTTATTTTAAGTGCATCGCTTAGGGCTCTGCCGGTCCTGCCCCTTTCAACGTAAACTTTCTGTTTCTAAGGGATAGGACCTGCAGAACCCTGAACAATTTGCCTAAAATAAATTGCAGGCTCCACTCTGATTTTTGATATATTGCCATTTGCGAGTCCCAGCAGTAGTGGTAGAGCTGGGCACTGGCAGGGGGAGGATGTTAGTGGCATGGAGCTGTAGAGGTGCGCACCGGCTGGAGGAGGCTGCAGATCCTGGCAGTGAAGTTGTTGAGGTGGGCTGGCATGGGAGGTGTGAGAGTCGGTGGTAAGTGCATGTGAGCGCCTCCGAATGCATGTGTCTCATGCCTAAGGCATGTGACTTGGCATGTCTGGTGTCTGTGCCGAGATTTCCAAACAAGTATATGCATACATTGCCACATACATGTCTCTGCTTGCCCTTTTGCAAACAGAGACAGGCAGCGCCACAGCATAATTCAAAGAGGGCCTGACTTTCACTTGCTTTCCTACTTGCTACTTGCTTTTCCTTGCTTCCTACTTGCTTTACCTTGGGGGAGAAAGAAAATATTATAGCAATAAGAATCAATGCCCCTGTCATCACTAGTGTTGACAGCAGACTGAAGAGATCACTTGCCAAATTCCTCTTCATGCCAAGGAGTAGATCTCGACATGGACGTGTCCGCTAGCAGTTTTCCACATGTAGCACCATTCTGAAATCAGGTGCATGGGTGTATCTTTTCTGGAACGCCATAGACATACCTCCGCTATGCCCGCCGTGTGACATGTGTGTGATCGCATCGGACATGTGTATATTCAGGCCATTTTCTAATGGCTCTTGGGACATGAACCGTGAATTGCACATCTGAAAGGTTGTTTACAGACTTGCAAATCACGAATAGAGCTTCTAAAATTACTCCCCTAGCAACTGAATATGTCCACTCATATGTACATATGTCATAGCCTTGGAACGTCCTAAATATCATCTCCTTCTTGGACAGATAATTTTGGTGATTTATATGTCCAAAATTATCAGTTCAGATGTCCTGGATAAAAAAAACCCACACATTCAATCGGCCATAAAAGTGCTTTTGAATATCAGCCTCTTTATATGTCACTAACCAGTGCTTTGTTTTAGCAATTTTACACAATTGGTAATGTAGCTATGGTGCCTTGCATTCAGGAAAGCTTATCATTTATATTGACCCTCCTCCATTTTTTTCACTGCTGTTTACAAAGAGGAGCCCACTTGAACAGGAATTGTTATTTCCTAATATTTATTTCATGGCAGGTACTGTAGAGTTCTATTTAGCATTCGAATTAGAGTAAATTCTGGCCTGACACATTCAGCTCCATTGTTGATTTTAGGTAATGCTATATGAAATAGACATTTCACTAAAAATGGTTTACTCCATTCTGCACCACGGGGCTAAGACAGCGGGAAAATACAAAGGGGCATGTTTACTAAAGGGCGCTATTTGCGCTGCTGTCACGTTATCGCACGATAAGGGCCCTTATCGTGTGATAATGGCGCTTTACCGGGCGATAAGGTGCCTTATCGCGCGTTAACACGCGCAGCGGCACAAACGAGCGCTGAAGGCGGAGAAAGGCTCCCGGATGGCGGAGGAAGGCTCCCCAGAGGCGGAGAGAGAGGGTCATTGGGTGGAGAGTGGGAGGTGAGAGGTTCCCTGCATACTAACGCTGTGGATTCTTGGGCTGAAAACTAACGTGAGTGAAACCCTGGTGTTAGAGCAGATTTAAAGGGAAGAGAAACCATTTACGTCAGCAATGTACAGCAAAGCCAGGGAAACCAACAAAAAGTGATAAGTGTGATACAGGTGCACGGAACAAAAGGGCAAATAAACATTGAAAATGACCTGAACAAACTGGAAAAAAAACATAACCAAGCTGGGCAATAGTGATATTAATGGGAAACAGCAAAAAACACTACCGGGAAAGCTCCACAAAAGGGATATCAATTTTGGAAGGGGTTATGCTCTGTCCCCATACAAGGTGAATGATCCCACAGTGAAATAGCGCTGATCAGGGTTTTCCCTTTCTATTGGACATGTTTCCTATGGCGTGCACATGTCCCGCAACAGCAGGGTGGGCATGTCAGAACGGGAAACTGGACAGATGCTTGAAAAGGGGATACAGAGGGCTGCAGGCGGCACATGCTGTGGTGCAGCTGGGCCACAGTGCGGACTAGGGTGATGCCTAGGTGGCCCATAGGAATGCTGAAACAGAAGAGCAACCAGACAGCAACTGATGAGGGCCCAACATGGGCATGAGTGTGTTTCCCACAGTGTCACAGGGGATAGTACCCAGCAGGTACCCTCAAGGGCACTGGGGGGAAGCATGGACGTCTATGCAGGCACCCCTACCCCAGAACCCACACCATAGGCAGCCGCCTACCAGCACAATGGATGACCTGAGACTGCACACCACCAGCACCACCAGCAGAAGGGCATGTCAGCATGGCGACAGAGGGGTACTGGTGGTGGAGGGGGGCAGTAGCAGCTGCCCAAAGCAGACCATGGCCTAGCCCTGTTTAGGTGGGTGCCATGCACTGCAACAGACAGGCCCTGTCTGACGAACAGCCACGGTATCCCCAGGGAATGAACTGTCCCTGTGGCAACAGTATGGTGCAGTACACACAGCCAGTGTGTTCAGGAGCAGAAGGTCACAGGTTCAAGTCCCAGCTGTGGCTCCCACCAACCCAGTCCCCATATTTTACCCAGTACTAAACCGTGGTAATAAAGAGGGAACCTTTATTGCAGATAACATAAACATGCCTGAAATGCCTACATTTTACCCCACAGAGCACAGACACCATAGACATGTGCAATACCTAGAGCAGAGTTTCCCAAATGCAGTCCTGGAGGGACAAGCTCCATTTGGGCATCATTCTGTCCCTAATAAAGATGCCTGTGCTGCATTTCTATGCGCCGCCCCCATGGTATGCAGATGTATCCATGCATATTCATTAGGGACAGCATGAAAACCCGAACAGTGTTTGGCACACCAGGACTGGAGTTGGGAACCTCTGCCCTAGAGCAGCGGCCAACAGGGGTAGAAACACCCGCACCCACAGGCGCCATTATCCAAAGCCTCCTGGAGAGGCAGAATGTTGGGTCCTGCGTGCAGCACCATTTCTCAGTACTAGCACTTGCATACCATAGCACTGCCACCCTAAACCTGGGAATACAGTACACATATATCAAAAGGTTGCTATGATTACTGGCAGATAGCAATCCCTAGGTTAAGCACAATCTGCTCATTGAGCTGTATCATAGCAACCTCTCTGATTTCTGTGGATTGTGTTTCAGGTCTGGTGTCTGACAGTGTTTACCACCCTGGGGAGTGACCCCAACAGTATTGCGTACCATAGCCATGCCTGCACTGTGTCCAGGACTGGTGCGGTGGCCAGGGCTGCCAAAAGCCTCTATAGTTGCACAATGCTGGCATAGGTGTGGGAGTGTGTATCTGTCTACCCAGTGTGTGGTGGCTGCCAACACCTTCCTCAGCCCACACTGCTTGCACTGTTGCCAGTGTCAGCCTGCCAATGTGCATAATGAGGAGCAAGGTACCATGGGTATAGCCCAGACAGGGTGGCCTGGCCAGGATGCATCTGCACAGGGCATAGGGCAATGGCTCGGACATTGTAGTGCCCGGCCACCACCTGCACGGACAGGGCGGCCACAGCATGTCCTGCTGGGAGGTCACTCTCACCCTGACTGAACAGTGACCACGGCATGGCTAGGTTCCCCCATAGTGCTGTATAGCATTTTTTTCATGTGATATTTATGGGTTCCCTTTTGGGGCCCAATCACTGACTTATCTGCTTGGTGTTTATGCTAGCATCCCAGTTCTGGGTACATGCATTTCTTCCAGGAACATACTCTATGGGCTAGCTAGCAGACTGTCTGCAGCTAGTATGTGTCTGGCTGGAGCACCTTGCAGGGTGCAGTGGCTGGAAGCTTGCTGCTGGAGAATTTCAGATAGTGGTGGGGGGCAGCTGAGCATTTCCAGGCCTACTGTCTGTCTGCTATTGCTTTAAGGATGTGTATAGATCTGCATTGACTGCCCTGTAGGGTGTTGGTTCCCTCTACTGCCACCATTGCAGGGAGGTAGAATGTGGATTTGTTGGTGGGAGATCCCGTTTCCCACCCCTGAGCCACAGAGGGTGGGGTGGGTGGTGGTACATAATCTGCCTATGGGTCCAAACACCCCCACCCCCATCCCCATCCCCATCCCCATCCCCATCCCCATCCCATCAACACAGGATGTGCACTATTCTGGGTGCATCATAGCCCATAAGGGCTAGACAAGACTGAGAAATACAGATGGACACAGATGTATCCTAGGTGTGTCTGCAGGAACAACCTAAAACACACATACACACACTAGCACTGATGGGGACCTGCATCATGGCGTCTTTCAGCCATGAAAGGTGCTGTGGACCTGGTGTTGGGTGCCCCACCTCACCCTCAGGGGGAGCACAGTACCCACACAAGGTGACGGTCTGTAGCTACTCTGTGCCAGTAACACACATGGTCAGAACCCCCTACCAGGCTGAGGTGCTGTGGGGGTGCATACCCCATCTTGTGATCATCTGTGGACTGCTTATTTGCATGTGCAGTGCATCATGGGTATGGGTGGGTTAACCCTGTCCTGGTAACCACAGCAGACAGTTTCTGCGGTGACCTGCAGTCCTTCTGTAGCCAGCCTGGGGTTTGTTAGTAGCTGTAGCCCACTGGTTGCTTCACTGTCTGTGGAGCCAGAGGTCATGGGTTTGATCTCACAGTGGGGTTATTTGATAGGGCTGTCTGAAGCATTTTCTTTTTTATTTTAAATTACTGCTGCCAGCCCAAACATCCTCACAGTGCTGTAGCCTTAAGGTGCCTCATAAGGCGCCCTCTAAAGCGCTCTATAAGGCACCCTATAAAGCGCCCTATAAGGCGCCTTAAAGGCGCCCTATAGGGAACATTATAAGGTGCCTTGGCGGATAGTGCACTTTATAATGTGCCCTCTGGAGTGCCTTATAGGCCGCCTTATGCGGCACCTTAGGTTACGGCACTGTGAGGGTGTGTTTGCTAGCAGCACTAATTTAAATTAAAAACGAAAATGCCTCAGACAGCACTGATTTAAAGTAAAGGGTAACCCCTCAGACAGCCTTACTGATCAAGCCCACTGGGGGATTGAACTCATGACCCCTATTTCATCAGTCAATGTATTAATGTATTAATGTATGTAATATTCCAAGTTTAAGCTTCCTGTTATAATGTAAGCACACCAGTGTTTTCTGATTGTGCAGCTTCTGTTACTTGTAAACCGCACTGAAAACAAATAGCGCGGTATATAAAAGATGTTAAATAAATAAATTAATTAATTAACCATTGTGCTATGCCTCTGTTGCTGTGTTTGGAGGTCAGCGCACCTAATTAAGGCTAACGTGCATTAACGTGCCACGGCTCCCTCTATCGCAGGAAAAGTACCTTATCACACGATAACCCTAAATGCTAGCTTAAGACCGGAATGCCCACTACCTTATATGGCATCCTGCACACTAACGCCAGCTGTACGTTAAGACTGCTTAGTAAACATATCCCAAAATTTCCCAAAAGTACAAAATATCACGGAATTTCTTGGGACCTCCTTACTGTCTGCTTATAGTTTATAGTTTATTTACTTGATATACTGCAAATCAAAGATAAGCTGTATCTATGCAGTTTACAAATATAATTAATAAAAGGAAAACACTTCAAGATACTACAAAACAAAAAAATCATTCAGATGGAAGAGCCTTTACAAAGGTTTAGGATTAGGGTTGCCAATTTTTTGAAAGAGAAAAACCTGTCACCTGTGGCTACCCGCACCCTTCCTGCCTTCTGCTCCACCCCTGCCCTGCCCCACCCCACCCCACCCCCAACAAATAACTGCAGAGAAAGTAGCAGTGCAGGCTTTAGTATCTGCAGGCCATATCAAAGGGTGAGGGGAGTATATGAGGTTGCATTCTTCCCAGGGTCGGCCCATCCACTGAGCGGAAATGTTGTTTGCACAGGGCCCCACGCTTCAGGGGGCCCTGCATCAACTCCATCTGCACATCATGTTAGGTTTGCAGGGCCAGCCAGCTTCAGAGGGAGCCAGAGAAGTCAAAAGCCCCGGCTCACCTTTGCACAGTGCCGGAATGAAGAGTGGAGTCCAACAGCTGTGTTCACCTGAAGAGCGCTCAGTGCCGGGAAACAGGAAGTGTCCTTTAACCTCCAGCGCGCCAGCGCACTTCAGGAGAACACGGCTCCTGGAGTGAAGGAACACTCTGGCACTATGCAGAGGTGAGCCAGTGGTACGGGCCTACCCGGCTCCGACTCAAGCCAGTCAGACAGGCACAGGGCTCTTCGAGGGGAGTTAGGATAGGACTGGAAATGGCTGATGGGGGCTAGGACTGGAAAGGGCTGATTGGGGTGGCATGGACTGGAATTGGGTTGATGGGGGGGTTAGGAATGGGAATGGGAAGATGGGGGCTAGGATAGGACTGGAAATGGGCTGATTGGGGGGCTAAGACTGGAAAAGGGCTTATGGGGGCTTGGGCTGGAAATGCACTAATGGGGGCTAGGATAGGACTGGAAATGGCTGAGGGGGGGGCTAGAACTGGGAATAGGCTGATGTGGGGGGATGAGAGAATGGGACAAGAAGGGAGCGGATGCTGGGTGGGGCTGGAACTAGAAGGGAGCTGATGTTGGGGGAAGACTAGAAGGGGATGGTGCTCGGGGAGTGCGAATAGAAAAAAGATATTTTGTGTGGGAGGGAAAAAAATCTACGATTGGTCGGGTATTGGGAGAGTATATGGGGAATGAGGATGGAAGGGTGAAATTTGAGTAGATAAAAAAGTAATAAAGAAAGAAATGGAGGAAAGAGCAAAAGGGGAAAGATCAGTATGTTAAAGCAGATGTAGAGAGAGAATGGAAAAAACTAGAAGAGAGAAGAAAGGACAAATGGATAGCAGACAATGGAGAATTAGCAGAAGACACAAAGAAACCAGAAGAAAGAGACTGAAGCAATTGCAACTGAAAAATAAAATGCCCAAACAACAAAAGGTAGAAAAAAACCTTTTTTATTTATAATTTGTTAACTGGAATATGTCAGCTCTGGGAAATGTGTATCGTTAGCGTCTGCATTTTGTTTAGTACAAGAGGAAATTAATTTATAGTATTATTTCTGCACTGTTGTTGTACATTCCAAGTTTGGCTTTTAGGGTTCCCAGTTTAATTATTGTCTTCCTGTTTCTAAATTGTGATCTCTTGTTCTTTGTTTGGTGATGCTCTACGTGTAAACGAGCTGAGGTATTCTGTTCATATAGCTTCTATCTGACAGTGCCACTTCTTCTCTTGCACCAGTAGAAGATATATTGGTATTCTCTGAGATGTATTGGTTTAATATTTGCAATGTTACCTTTTGATAGTTAGGGTTTGGTGCTTTGTGAGTCCTGGTAGTGCTGTTTTGATACGGTGGGTTTGCTACGGGTTCTAAATGGTCAGTGTTTATAGTACTTCCTAATGTGCCTAGTGTTTGGCACTGGAGTATAGTAATGTAGAAATCCGATAGCCTTTCTTTATCCAGACACTCATTAAGAGGCATGTTTACTCATTATGCAAATATTTATGCTAATAAGACTCCTTATGCAAATGAGGCCCTGCAATGAGTCTCCACACATGGCCCTGCATCCCCCTTGGGCTGCTCCTTATTCTTCTGCATCCATTCCACCACAGTCCCCTCCTCAGACCCCCAATACACATATGCTCTCCCATATGATATTAAATCCAAACATATATTCTGCATCCACAGACTCCCCCACCCCCACCCTTCCCCAACGATCTGTGCAGAGCAGAGCTAGGCACTTCCCCAATCAACTAACTGCACAAAACAAAGATCTCAGTAACGGCAATACAAACCCTCCGAGTACCAGGTCTACTGGAAATGAATTTAAAAAAAATTCTTCAGAACCAAAAACAAATCTACCATGCCAGCACTAACTGCCAAAACACATCCAAGGACCCTATAAGGAAAAGGCAGCAATGTAAATCCTGCAGTGAGCTCTAGATCATCAGTAAATCTAGTAAGAACACTGAATAAGCTACAGTAGATTACTATATGTTCTTAAATAGAAATTACATGCTAGGAGGAATTCAACAAGGGCAATTGCTCTTTCTCCTTCCCCAAACTCTACTAACTCTCCTCCTCTCTCTCCCTATACCCAGCATCTCTCCTCTATATCCCTATCCTCCCCATATCCATCATCTCCCTTTTTTTCCTGTCACTATCCTTCTCCCCCCATGTCCAGCACTTCCCCTCTATGGCCCTATCTTACCCCGGTCAAAAATCTCCCCTCTGTGTCCCTATCTCCTCCTAATCCAGCATCTCTCCTCAGTGTGCCGCTTACCAGCACCCCCATGCACAGCATTTGCCCTTTCTCCCCTATTCCTCTCATGCCCAGCATCTTCCCTCCATGCCCCCATGTCCAGCATTTTCACTTTCTCTCCTATCTCTCCCCCATGCCCAACATCTGTCCTTTATCCCTATCTCCTCCATGCCCATCTGCCCTCCATACCCCCATGTTCTGTATCTGCCCTTTCTCCCCTGTGCCCCCATCATGCTCAGTATCTACCCTTTTCCCCTATATCCTCCCATCTGCCCTTTTCCCCCAATCCCCCATGCCCAGCATCTACCCTTTCTCCCCCTGCCCAGTATCATCCCTTTTCCACATATCCACCTACCATCTGCCCATTTACCTCGCGCGATAACGTGGCAGAGCGCACGTTAAGACGGTTTAGTAAACATACCCCTTTGACTCACTCTCCATGACATCACTTTATTGCTTGCACAGAATTAGGGTTGCCAACTAGCAGGTTTTCAGCCAACCTGGCTGGTTTTTATATAATCAGGCTGGCTACCAGCAGAGCTTTAAAAATGGCAATGGAAAAGCCATTATTTTGTGACAAGAGGAGGGTGGTTGTGACTTTCAGCTGTGCTCTATCCTCCATGGGCCTAGGTGGCAGCATCACACACAAATTCTAGCCAGCTTCTGGTCACCCTGATGCACACAAGGTTTCACACACTACAGGCATGCAAGACAGGCAGCAGGCACACTTCTGCATGTACAGCAGCAGCATGTTTTGCTGACTTGACTGACCTGATCTAGGCTCAGGCAGCAAGGTGTCAATGCCTGTTCAGTGCCCCCAAGTCCTGCCACCCTGTCAACCTCATCAATTGCTGACTGCGGTTTTGAGACTTCACACAAACATCTACATCTAAGTGCTGACACCAGACATTGTTGCAGTTGTAGCCAAACTGAAGGAACCATTGACCTGGTAAATTCCACCTGACCTCCGCAGCTTAAAGCTGCCATTAAGTGCCAACACTGTCACATACAGCTGCAGCCGAAGCCACCTCACTCCAGCAAGTCTTGCCACATAGTTATTAGTAAGTGCCTCTCGAATCCCGTCGCTAAACCTGCCTTGTCACACTAGTCGTTGCAACTGTGCTGTCTCAACTCCTGCGTAAGTTGTGCACCAATAGGAATTATTGTGGCAAGCTGCTGCAGGCAGCAGCACAACATAGTACAAACAAGTAAGTCCTCCTGCTCACCTTATGAATGCTGGCTCTGGGCCAATCTGACAGGGAGTGATGACATCACACTGTGTGCTGGTGTCTGTTATAGCTCATGGATAGGTCAGGCTTGTTTTCATGAATATCAAAATAAAGTTAAAAAGTTCTTTAAAAATAATGACTGGAATAAAGCCAGAAGAGTTCACAAGCTGTTGTTTTGAAGAATCCTGCAGCTTTAACATCACATTCCTCGAATGTGAGGAAATCGGGAAGTATGAACAGACTGACCTTGTGTTGTTTTTGTTATGCATACTGACTTACCAAAGGAAGGTGCATGGTGCTGAAGCTCTGGGGCTGGAAATACAATCTAATCATACATTTCTTTCCCATCATATGCAGCTGCTGTTCACACTCTCCCTGCTCTTTTGGAAAGGCTTTCCAGCATAAAAAAAGATAATGTTAGTCACACACCTTACTCAATGTTTCAGACAGTGTGCCTGAAGGTCCTGCAGCAAAGCACTGGGTGCCTCTAATCAATGAATGCCGCAATCTGTTCTGCAGTGGGGGGGGGGGGGGGGGGGGTAATTTATTTCATTTTATTTATTTAACAGTATTTCTAAACCGCCTTATCATAATAATCAAGGTGGTATCACAGCAAACAATCTGGTAGTGTGAGTGTGTTATACATGCAGTGAGGGTGAAAATTTAGTTGGGTGCGTGTTGTGTTGTGTGCTAGATTAGTTTGAGTTATGTACAATGTGGGCTATATACAGTGGTGCTAAAAACATCTTATATACATACAGTGTTAGGCGGTGATACACAGGACTTGGTGTTTAAAAGCTCTTTCTAAAAGGTGAAGATCACAGAAATACTTTTGCGCAATTTAAATCTTGTGGTCCTTTCTGTGAAAACTGCCAACATATTCTGGTGTCTAAAAGCCATTCTTCTGGAAAGGGTTGCCCAGCAGCCCATGCTGAGGATCTGTCCATGTTCTGTGTGTGTGACTGAGGCGAAGGATTCTGCTAGCGTGTGGTTCCTGTGTATGGATCTGTAACAGTGGTATAAATTCCATCCAAGCAGCCCCGCAATGGGCAGAAAGGGGGTTCATATAGTGGCGGCAGTGGCAACAGCGTGGCAAACTTAGTATATTGTGTTTGCTGCGCTGCTCTGCTCTTCTAAGTTTGCTGTGGGCCCAGCAGCTCTTCCTCGCTGGGCCAAAGTCTCATGATAACAGCCTTACCAATAGAATCAGATATAAATGCATCCTCCTCACTCACAAAACACCTCACTCCCACCAAAATACCTGCCCCGAACCCCTGCTCAGAAACCCACTGCAAACAGACCATGAAGATAATCGACAATCAACAAACTCAACATACCACAATCCAAACATAAATACAACCAACAAACATGCCGCAAAGTGTTCATACTTTATGCCCCTTCCCTATGGAACTCTTTCTTGACACACTAAGAAACATTAGCAACCTCCCTGCCTTCCGCAGATACCTGAAAATCCACCTATTCACCGAACACTTTGGTCCCTCCACCTAATCCCTTTCCCTCAACACAACACTAGTAAACAAAAGCTCAATTGTAAATAGTTATTTGAATATACCCTCTAGCTTCAATGTTGGTATATAGCATCACAGTTTATAATATTTTAGTATCGTTGTTAACAAAATGTTAAACTGTTCCAACTGTTAACTCTTACTCTGTTCCTTTTACGAGTATGTTTACTGTAAAATGTTCTGTTCCCTGTAAAACCCCTTTGATCTGGTGAAAAGCGGTATAAACCAGCTAAATAAATAAATAAATAACAGCCACACCGCTAGACTTCGGCCCGGCTGGGAACAGCTCCTGCGCCCTCAGTGAACTTAAAAGAGCATAGCAGTGCACGAAGCACAATAAAGTAAGTTTGCCACCACTGCCGCAGCAATGGGGGCAGAAGGCCTGCTGCACAAAGGGAGGGCCCGCACAGGGGGGCACACCATCACCATGACAATGGGGGGCCCGCAGCAAAATTTTGCTTGGGGCCCCTCATTGTATCTTACGTCACTGCTGCATTAGCATTCACATACATGGCAATGCACTTTAGTAAATTTTGCCCAAAGCATCTGGCAATAGACATAAGTGTGCTGTTGTTTCTGAGATAGTACCGCAGTTTGAATATTTAGAAATTTTTGTATAGTGAGTTGAAAGAAGAAACATTCTACTTTCGTTGCTTGGGAACATGGAATATGTGTAACAGAACTGGAGGTGCAGGGTTTACTATATTTATTATGGGGATCATTTTAGAAGCTTTATTTGTAAGTTGGACATCTGAAAACGGGCATTCAGACATAATAAATCACAGAGATGTCCCTGGACCCATTTTAGAAAACTAGGTATATAGATGCCCTGGCACGGGCATGTCCATGTAGCACAGGGGTATAGTGGAGGCGTGAACTGAGTGGAGCAAGGGAGATGCATGTTGTGGTGCGACTGCAGAACAGCACAAATACGTCTGGCCCTGGCTGTTGGCGCGTTCATGCCAATATCTGCTCCTGACCACAAATAAGGTGAAAAAAGGGCTTATTTCATGGCTGCAGCACTTCCAGTGTGAAGAGAAAAATGCACTTTCATTGCCACAGTTAATATTTACTAGCCAAAGGAACCTGCATATAAATACTGTACATACTTTAAACATATTACAGGCCCACTGCTTCTCATCTGATCTGAAATGGCAGGCTGGGACATGCAATTCTCATAACCTAGTTTACCCCCCAATCTGAAATATCCCAGTTAGCACATCCAAGTACCCGTGCCTGAGGTCATGCAATTTGGGGACATCTACATTCATGAAATGGCCTACACCTATGCACGTACCCGACCCTGCCATCTGCATGGGCTCGTCGCAAAGACATTCTTCTGGAGCAGAGCTGGAGCAATTTCAAAAGGCACTTATAAGTGCCTCTTTTCACTGCTGCTACTCCCCTGGATTTTTGGATGTTGTGTTCTGGATGCCCCAGATTCTTCCTCAATTTCCCTTCTAAAAGTCCACTTATTCTGTTCTGTCCTGTATATACTTCATATACTACTTCAGTTCCCCACAGAACAATGTGTTGAATGATGCTATCAAATAATAATAGTAGTAGTTTTATAATGTAGCTGAAATTGCAATGGTTGACTACTGGAGACAATTAGGGGCTCAAAGACCACTGGGGGGATTGTACCACATGGTGGGGGGGGGGGTAATAGGGTTGCCAACTGGCCGGCTGCCGGCGCAGAGGCAAAACCAGCCCTTTAAAAGCCGGTTTTTTTGCTCTGGCCGCAAGATCGGGAGCGGCCAGAGCAAAAAACCCGGCTTTTCTCCGCTTCAGAGGGAGCCGGGGAAGCCCGCGCGAGGCCCCGGCTCCCTCTGAACAGCCACCAGCGTGAAGAGCCTTTACCCTCACGCTGGCGGCTGTTCCTGTGAAGCTGCGAATGCTGGGAAAGGTTAAAGGTTGCCCTTAAACCTTTCCCAGCATTCGCGGCTTCACAGGAACAGCCACCAGCGTGAAGGAAAAGGCTCTTCACGCTGGTGGCTGTTCAGAAGGAGCCGGGGCCTCGCGCGGGCTTCCCCGGCTCCCTCTGAAGCCTCAGACAGCCGCGATGCTGGTCGGGGGGGGGGCAAGGACTGCATGGGCTGTGATGGGGGGACCTGGACTGGAAAAGGGCTAAGGGGGGGGACTTGGACTGGAAAAGGGCTAAGGGGTGGGGGGGACTTGGACTGGAAAAGGGGTAAGGGGGGGACTTGGACTGGAAAAGGGCTAAGGGGGGGAGGACTTGGACTGGAAAAGGGCTAAGGGGGGGACTTGGACTGGAAAAGGGCTAAAGGGGGGGACTTGGACTGGAAAAGGGTTAAGGGGGGGGACTTGGACTGGAAAAGGGCTAAAGGGGGGGGGACTTGGACTGTAAAATGGCTAAGGGGGGGGACTTGGACTGGAAAAGGGCTAAGGGGGGGACTTGGACTGGAAATAGGCTGTGATGGGGGGGGGGACCTGGACTGGAAAAGGGTTATGGGGGGGGGACATGGACAGGAAATGGGTTGTGATGGGGGTGTAGGGGACCTGGACCAGAAAAGGGCTATGGGGGGGGGAAACTTGGACTGGAAATAGGCTGTGATGGGGGGGGGACCTGGACTGTAAAAGGGTTATGGGGGGGGGGGACATGGACTGGAAATGGGTTGTGATCGGGGTGGAGGGGACCTGGACTGGAAAAGGGCTATGGGGGGGGGATCTTGGACTGGAAATAGGCTGTGATTAGGGGGGCTAGGACTGCAAATGGGCTGTGATGGTGCGGGGGGACTCGGACTGCAAATGGGCTGTGATGGTGGGGGGGGGCCTAGGACTGGAAATAGGCTGTGATGGGGGACTTGGACTGGAAATGGGCTGTGATTGGGGGGGGGAGCTAGGACTGGAAATGGCCTGTGATGTCAGGGCTAGCACTGGAAATGGGCTGATGAAGAGCTGGAATAGGACTGGAAATGGGCTGATGTGGGGCATGGGAGAATGGGACTAGAAGGGAGTGGATGCTGGGTGGGCCTAGAACTATAAGGGAATTGATTTGGGGGGAGGACTAGAATGGATGGGGAATGAGAATGAAGAGGGGAAAAAATATTTTGTGTGGAAGAAAAGTCTATGATGGGCCGGTATTGGGAGAGTAAGAGGGGCTTGAGAATGGAAGGGTGAAATTTAAACGGATGATAAAGGAATAAGGAAAGAATTGGGGGAAAGAGCAAAAGGGAAACAATCAGTATGTTAAAGCAGAAATAGAGAGAGAATGGAAAACATTTAAAAGAGAAGAAAGGACAAATGGATAGCTCGCAGAAGACACGAAGAAACCAGAAGAAAGTGACTGGAGCAATTGCAACTGAAAAATAAAACGCCCAAACAGAAGGTAGAAAAATACTTTTTATTTTGAATTTATTAACTGGAATATGTCTGGTCTGGGAAGTGTGTATTGCTAACATCTTTGCGTTTTTGTTTAGTGCAAGAGGAAATTACTTTATAGTTTTATTTCTCCAGTGTTGTACATTTCATGTTTGGATTTTGGGGTTCCCAGTTTAATTATTATCTGACCAAGGAAGTTAGCCTACACCAGTGATGGCTAACCTTTTTGAGCCCGAGTGCCCAAACTGCCGCACAAAACCAAAGAATTTCCTCAAAGTGCCAGCACGTCAATTTGCATAAATATTTGCATAATGCTAACATACACTAACTTTTAGTAAACATGTCTCTTAATGAGTGTATGGATAAAGACAGACTAAAAGATTTCTACATTACTATAATCCAGTGCCAACCGCCAGGCACATTAGGAACTACTACAAACACTGCCCATTTAGAACCAATAGCAAACCCGCCGTATCCTAACAGCACTACCAGGAGTCACAAAGCACCATACCATACCTATCAAAAGGCAACACTGCAAATATTAAACCAATACATTTCAGAGAACAACAATACATGACCTACTGGGGAAAGAGAACAAGTGGCAATGTCAAAAAGGAATTACATAAACAGAATACCTCAGCTCAGTTACACAGTTGCAATTGCTCCAGCCACTTTCTTCTGGTTTCTTCATGTTTTCTGCTACCTCTCCATTATCTGCTGTCCATTTGTCCTTTCTTCTCTCTTCTAGTTTTTTTTTCCATTCTCTCTCTCTACATCCGCTTTAACATACTAATCTTTCTCCTTTTGCTCTTTCCTCATTCCTATTTCATCCACTCAAATTTTACCCCTCCATCCTCAATCCCCACTTACTCTCCCAATACCCGGCCAATTGTACATTTTTCTTCCCTCACACACAAAATATTTTTCCCCTCTCCATTTCATTCTCCCAGCCCCATCCCCTTCTAATCTCCCCCAACATCAGCTCCCTTTTAGTTCCAGCCCCACCCAGTATCCGCTCCCTTCTAGTCCCCTCATCAGTCCATTTCCAGTCCTAGCTCCCCCATCCATTTCCAGTCCTATACGAGTCCCTTCATCAGCTCATTTCCAATACCAGCCTCCCATCAGCCCATTTCTAGTCCTTTCCTAGCCCCACCATCAGCCCATGTTAAATCCTAGCTCCCCTCCACTCAGCCCATTTCTAATCCAAGCCCCCCATGAGCCTACCTCCAGTTCTAGCCCCTCCATGAGTCCATTTCAATCCAAGCCCCCACCACAGCCCATTTCCAATCTTAGCTTCCCCAACACCCAATTCTCAGTTCTATCCTAGCCCATCCATCAGCCCAGTTCCTGTCCTAGCTCCCTCCCCTAAGAGCCCATTCCAAGCCCCCCTTCCCATCAGTTATTTGCAGTTCAAGCCCCCTTCCACTCAGCCCATTTCCATTCCAAGTCCCCCTCCCCATTAGCTATTTGCAGTTCAAGCCCCCCACTTCCCCTCAGCCCATTTCCATTCCAAGCCCCGTCCCCAACAGCTATTTGCAGTTCAAGCCCCCTTCCACTCAGCCCATTTCCAGTCCTAGCAACCCCAACCCATTACCAGTCCTAGCCCCCCATAGCCCACTCCCAGTCCTAATCCCACCAGCCCATTTCCAGTCCTAATCCCCCATCACCCAATTTTCAGTTTAAGCCCCCCCATAGCCCATTACCAGTCCTAACCCCCCATCAACCCACTTCCAGTCCTAATCCCACCAGCCCATTTCCAGTCCTAATCCCCCATCACCCAATTTTTAGTTTAAGCCCCCCAGCGCCCATCACCACTCCTAACCCCCCAGCCCAGCTCCCTTCAACACTCCTAACCCCCCATGCCAGCCCTGTGCCCATCACCACTACTAACCCCCCCCAGCCAGCCCAGTGTCCATCACCACTCCTACCCCCCCCAGCCCAGTGCCCATCACCACTCCTAAATCCCCCCAGCCCAGCCCAGCCCATCACTACTCCTAACCCCCCCAGTCCAGCCCATCACCACTCCTAACCCCCCCAGCCCAGCCCAGCCCATCACATCACCACTCCTAACCCCCCCCAGCCCAGGCAAAAAAAAAAAAAAAGAAAACCTGACTGTTGCCGCTGTCGGGGCCGCCGCGGCAGAATCGAGCGTGCTGCGGGGCCCCCCTGTACCCGGCAGAGCCTGCCCTCCCCGGAGCAGCGCTCTCTTTGGAGCTGCAGTCAGACGCGCCGGCTTGCAGAGCGCGAGGGAAGAGTTTCTCCCTCGCTGCTCTGTTAAACCCGCGGGGGCTGATGGGAAGTTCCCATCAGCCCCCGCGGGCTTAACAGAGTCGCGAAAGGGAAACTCTTCCCTTCGCGCTCTGCAAGCCGGCGCGTCTGACTGCAGCTCCAAAGAGAGAGCTGCCAAAGAGAGAGCTGCTACGGGGAGGGCAGGCTCTGCCGGGTACAGGGGGGCCCCGCGGCACGCTCGATTTTGCCGCGGCGGCCCCGACAGCGGCAGCAGACAAGTAAAATTGAAAAAAAAAAAAAAAACTAATTGCGGACCTTCCCGCGTGCCAGCTGCAAGGCCTTCGCGTGCCACAGCTGGCACGCGTGCCATAGGTTCGCCATCGCTGGCCTACACGTATCCTCGGTAATTTTTGTGGGTGGGGCTGGGGGCGGGGCAGGGGTGGGACTAGGAGCGGAGAATGGGTGGAGCATGGCGAGCCACAGGTGTCGGGTTTTTCTCGGTGAAAAAGTTGGCAACCCTAGGGGGTAAGGGCATAGGGTTGCAGCTTATTCTAGATTGACTAAACAAGCTGATCCATTCCTAATTTTGCCCTATTGCATGCATGCAATAGTAGTTCTGTTTGTCCATTTGGTTTCTCTGGATCAGTCAGTTTCATTGACCTGGGATGAGCTGGCACACCTGTGGGAAAAGAGGTGCTGTTTGGTGCTTCTCTGCACACATTGCAAAATATGTCTATTTTGGAAATGCTGTATTTTATAGATCATGTTTGAGGAGGTCTGGAATTGTATTACATTAAGGAAGAGGTGTGAGATACATGTAGATTGATATTTACAAAATTGTGCACTATTTTATTTTTATAGTATTAATATTAGAGGGCAATATTAGAGGGAGGAGTGGCTCAGTGGTTGGGACAGGTTACCTTAGGCCAGAAGGTCAGGGGTTCAATTCCCACATGGGGACAAGCAACTTCAGGCCAGAGGGACTGGGGTCTCTAGTCCCATGGCCATTCCTTGTGGCCTTGGGCAAGCCACTTAACCCTCCATTGCCTCAGGTACACTTAGATTGTGAGCCCTTCAGGGACAAGGGAATAAAAAGTACCTGTTAGTATACATGTAAACCACACTGATTCTAAAGAGTGCACTATAATAAATAAATAAAATAATCAAAATCTTTTACACAAGTAAAATAGTGTTATCTGACATAGGGATTTGTAAGCTCTCTTTTTCATATGTTTATTTATAGAAACATAGAAACATAGAAACATGATGACAGAAAAAGACCACAAGGCCCATCTAGTCTGTCCTTCCATAACAACAACTACAACAGTCCACTTTTTATAGAAACATAAATTTTATAGAAACATAAATTTAAATACATTTATGTATTTAAAAGTCTTTTCTATACCACACTCTTCAAATCAGCTCGGTTCACAGATAACGGAAACTTTGTCCATGAGTAAGGAGAAACCATACTGGACTTACATAAAACAGGGTAGAAAAACTTGGGTTAAACTTGGGAAACTATCTACACATAATGGTGCTCATTCTTAGACATGAATAAGCCATGTGTATATGCATGACAGACATGCACAACATGAAAACATCAAAGTCTGTATGCTGAAACCAGGCGGCCCTGCACATACAAAGCACCAAAATGGGGATCTCAGAACATGAGTGGGAGGGGGCAGAATGCTCCAAGACATAGAAAGCGTATCCAGGAAGGGTCCATGTATATCCCCGGCAGGTCACTCTGACATCCAAGTTCTACCTGCTGAAACGTGGAATAAGGACTGGACTTAGAAAAACTCCTGCTCCGAACCCCCGTGCATCCCATTGAGATGAATGGCAATGACAAGTCTGTAGTGATCTAGTGTGTCTGCTATCTGGGAGAACAGAAGATGCATTGGTAATGAATAGAATGCATAGGGGAGAGACTCTACAAGGTTAAGCAACAGTAAAATATAGCCCTACAGAAATGTGCAGCACTGCAAAAGTCAATAGACAGCCATGTATGTGTCTATGTAAAGCCCCCCAACAAATGCTCTGGTAAAATGGGAACATAGATGTTGGGATGGTATTTGGTTGGCTGAGAAATGCAGATCAGATGTGTAGTCCTGAAACACCATGCAAATATGCAGTAGCAGCAGTCGTGTAGAGGTGCATGGCATGGACATGCCCGAGGGAAGACAGCTGTGGCTGCAAGTGTGTGTGTGCATGAGTAGGGGATATATGAGGGGTGCAGGAGAGGGCCTGTAATGCAGAATGACATATTGGCGTGGACATGTATACCTGGATATAACCTGGACCGTAGAGCTGACTGCAGAAGCACCAGGTGCCAGTGTGAATGAGCAGTACACTCTGACAAGCTGCACAGAAGCAACACAGCAGGGTAGGTCCCGCTCAATGGTGAGGGGGCATGCAGCAGTGCCTACACAATGACAACATATCCCACTGCTGCATCACAGGGTGTAAACCCTATGCATATCCTGAAGGACTGTGTACTGTGCATATGGGTCCATACATCTCATGTTTCTACTGTGGCTAGTGCAGATCCTGATAGGTCCCTGCAATGGATTGGTTTAGGTAGGCACATGTAGCTGGTGGGACCCAGCATGGGCTGTACTGGTACATACTGGGATATGCCAAAACTGTATGCGCTGATATCCACCACAGCAAAACATAAGGTTGTCTGCAACTGGCATGTATGTGATCTGTTGGGGCATATGTTGTACATCATACCTGCTATAACAGTAGCCACACTGTACATAGCTAGCCGTGTACTGCCCACGGCATGCTACAGACAAGTGGACATAATCCTGTGTGTATGAAGACATCAATCCCAATAGGAACAGTTTCTGGTCTGCATGCACAAAACATATCAGTGTCAGCAGCAGCCAAGAAGATGTACGTGTAACCACTGGAAGCATGGCTGCATGAGGACGGGCAGCACCAGACACATGTAACATACCAGAATACTGTGAGCATGAGCATGTACAAGCCACGTGCCTCATATACCAGTGTGCACACGAATGCAGCGTAGCCATGCCATGCCAGACACGTAGAAGCACCCTGTTCCCAGGTCCATGTGCAGTCCACACAAGCCTACTGCCGTGATGTAGATGCCCCCAAAACACAATCAAATACCCATGGTGAGAAACCAAACCACATATCCAAAGATGTAAGAAACAAGGAGGCACAAAAGAGGGCAACCAGTGACCTGTAATCTCAAATATAACCATGAACAGTGTGGAAGCTAGCAGTGACACACACAGCCCTGCCATAGTGTAATGGTGACTGCACTGGAAGGGAAACCCACAGCAATGGTTATTGTATCCCTCTGACAAACCCAGACACACCATGAAATATTTAAGCTTATTGCCATTCCTCCTGCGACAACCCAAGACAACATGAACAGAACAACAAAGGTATGGGGCCACAGCAAGCATGCAAGTGCACAGAAATGAAATGGAATGATAAGAACAGACAGAGAAACACAGAACTAACAACATTGAAAGGCACATGTGTAGGTAATCATCTTTTAACTAGATACTGGGACAATGGGCCATGAACAGTATGTAGCCCACATATTAGCCCCTGGCCAGTCACTGACCCCAAGTGCCCCTGAGGAAGGGGGCAGGCAAGCCACAAAATGGCACTTGTCAGGCCCCTAAAGAATGGGTAAGCATGGACCTGACGGCAAATGACACATGCACAGCAGAAATGGAGGTGAACCCCCCGGCAGCCAATCCATGAAGAGCACACCACTACCAGATCAATCCCATAGCCTTGCAATGACCAGGCTGTTGAGCCTATAACTGGATGTGTCTGTCCACATAGATATCAGCATGCACCCCCATAACGATGATGTAGGTGCTGCCCTGGCCGCCCGTAATTCCCCAATAGCCCCACTGCCATGTGCGTGACAGGTGACATAGGTTATGTAAGTCCACCGTGCATGCCTACCAGGACATAAATCCCCATGCTAGCATCTCTGGGTGATATATGATATCCAGCTCTAATGAGACCTGTAAATCATTCTGGCAGCCGCAAACTCTGCAAGGAAACCCTGCAATTCTGTGTAACAGAGAACACAAGATGTATGACCAACAGAACTGTATATCACTGAGTGATGGAGTAGCATAATGGTGAGAGAAGGCATCCAACGACCAAAGGAACAGAGTTCAAACCTCACTTGACAGTCCAGCAGAGGGGGGCTTCTGTGTCAGTTTCCCATGCCATTTTAGAAATATAGGTAAGATCAGGTCAGAGAGCACAACACAGTGCCAGGGGAGAAAGCCCCACATCCTGCATGCACATGTGGTGGATCAGCCAACGACATGAATGCGCCCAGAATGACATACAGTGATGTTAAAGTGCACTGTACTATGTAAGACATGGCCATCATCACACTGACGTGCACGGGACAAGATAGCACATAGACATAGAATAGAATTCCTGCCTTTTGCGCCTGCATGTCCTGATATGGTGAGGGACAGAGGACAGAGACACACTGTTACCTGCAAGAGTGTGTGTGTGTGCGCGTGTGTATGTATGGTGGCACATCCACAGGAGTGGCAGCAGTGGTCTGGAGGATATCATGGAGGACAGAAATGCATGGTTTGTGATGGTCCTGCTTCAGACAATTCAGATGGAGAGGAGGGCAGCACGGGGTAGACCAAGCCAGAGGATACCAAGGCCAAGATGTCAATTCATGGACATGACAGATAAAAAGTCTGACCCATTTCCATTTTGACCTTGAATCCATCCATGAGTTATGCCAGGAGCTGGAGTCATACCTTGCCACGAGTATGCACAGGGGATTGCCCCTGTCTGTCCATGTTAAAGTCACAACAGCACTCACCTTCCTGGGAACAGGGTCATTCCAGGCAGTGCTGGCAGCTGAAGGAGGCCTCAGCCAGGCAGTGGTCTCACAGTGCCTGACACAGTTCTGAGAGTCTTTCCAAGCCATCTATCGCACTACATTAAGCCCTTCTTCAGACACATCTCTTCTGCCAAGCCTTTGACCTCCCCTCCTCCCCAGAGCATCTTAACTCACCCCTAGCTACAGGCTGCAACAGGCATAACACCCATAACAGCTCCTTGCCTCCCTGTCCCTACCCCCCCCCCCGTCCCCTCTCCCCCTGCAACCTGATTTTACATGTCTTCTATTGGTCTCTCTCTCTCTTTCTCTTCCCCCATGTCTGCATCTTCTCTTTCCTGTTCCTTTCTCTCTTTGCCTTTCTAGCAGCCTGCATTTTGTTGTACACCACTCTGATGCTTATGCACGAGCGGTATATCAAGTCTTGCAAATAAAGATAAAGATACATTGTCTTCCCACACAATGAACAGCTGAGACACCAGATGATGCAAGATTTCTATGAGATTCCCCTCAATGCTGAGCACCATCGATAAAACACACACAGCCCTCAGGCCTCCTGACAGAGGGAGGCATCATATCATAACAGAAAGGCATTTCATCTGCAGTGCCCATGGGGAAATCATTGATGCAGTGGCAAGATTCCCAGGTTCATGCCATGATGCCCACATCCTCAGCATGTCTAGGATACATTGCCATGTCAAGCGGGGTGAAATCCAAAGAGGCTAGCTACTAGATGAGTGGTTCCCTGTCTGCCACTCCAGGTCAATGTGGTGGAAACAGGGGAGCACATACACAGTGTGACCATGCACAGGCACCCACAACCCATGACAACCAGCCCATGTGTACCCAACATAGCCCCAAACGTCAGCAGGCATACAGTGCACAGGATAGATGTAGGCACACTCAGACAGCAGCTGTGAGAAATGTCAGTACCCAGATATGTATGTAAAAGGTGTAGCTGACATGGCATGGAGCATGAGACAGATAGACAGCAATGGTGGCCCCCGCAGGGCAGACACATGACACAGGATACATATGCATGACACCCTGCAGGTGACTGACAAAATGTCCTGCCAATGAGGGATACAGGGAGCTGTGGCTGCAGAACACACACAGACATAGGCCCAGGGCCAAACCAGGCCATGAGGCTAAGTCCACATTGTGAGAAGGCACAGATAGGCAACAGATTACACTATCCCTGATGAGGAGGAGAGGTGCGCCAGAGGCCTCATGAACTATAATCCATCTCATGCATCCATAGTGACAAGTGCTCTAGCTGGTGGGTGATGAGGCAAGGCCAGGGTCCATCGAGGTGCACATGTAACATGCCAAGGTGCTGAATACCAGATCATAAGGAACGGCCACGAGGTCAGTGACAGCTACAGTAGACTACTCGCAGATGCAAGCCATCCCTGTGTACCCCACATGTGCAATGCACACAGCAAACCTCCAGGCAATGGCACCCACAGATGACCAAGATGTTTTGTTGCCCATGTAAATGCAGGTGACAGAGGATATTTGTTAAAGGAATGGCTGATGATACCCATCATCCATCCAGGAGGACCTGCAGAGCAGATATACAATCGGGCACACTGGCTCACCAGAGGCATCATTGAGTAGACCTTTAGCCAACTTAAGAGCCGCTTCAGATGTCTTGATCGCTCCAGGGACAAGCTGCTATATCACCCAGCCAAGGTCTGTGAGATATTTATGGCTGGCTGCTTGATCCACAACTATGCGCTGAGGCACAGGCATGCCATGCCAGCTGGCTCAGACATACCCCTGGAGTATAAGCTTGCCCCACTAGTTCCCCTAAGTCAGGCGTACCATAAGGGACTGGCAGCCCGGGACTACCTCGTATGCACCCATTTCAAATAAGAGCTGTAGACATGATGTGATTGGCCCTGTTGTTCACAGCTGCCTGGGCTGTTTGGAAAGTGAGAACGGCCAGAGGCCAAGGAGGGCTGAAGGGATAAGCAAGGCTCCAATGTTGGACAGAATGTCTGTGTCCCTTAACTGGTAGTGCTGGCAACGTAACAGTTGTAGATAACCAGCACAGTCTCCCTGCTGATGTGCTGGCCCGACACCACTGAGCCCTGGTGCCCAGGCAGGACCAGAGAGGCCCACCCAGGTGTCTGTGGTACAAGCAGCGACATGTCACTTATAATGGGGCAGGAATGAAAATGCCAATAAACCCGTCTATTTCAGAGACAGGCCATGACCCCGCATGTACCCCCGACCATGCCGGTGTACAACACATTTCAAACATACCACCACAGCCCACAGCTCTACCTGGCGCAAGTTTCCCCACCCCATGTGTGACCCCCTGCCTGCGCTGGCATACCCCCCACACGTCTCAGGTGCAATGACCCACCATTACCACAATCATTCCCCAAAATGCACAGAGACAGTGACACAGATAGCCAGTGGCAGGGCACACACAGCCATAACCCCTTGTGCATTGTAATGTGCCACACGGCACCCCAGGCAAACCTGTACCTGATGATATGAATGGTACTTCCCTCAGCATCTGGGGCATGCCTAGAACAAACACAGCACTCTGTCTTCTTTTTTCTTGGTCCTGCTTTATGGAACTCTCTTTCACTTACCTTATGCTCCAAACTGTCATTCTCCAGATTCAAATCCATGCTAAAGACCCACCTATTCCAACTTGACTTTGACCTCCCCCTCCAGCTCTAGTTGACTGCCCTGTGCCCTGCTTTGCCTATGCTCTTCTGCTTCTCTCCTCATTCTGTCCTGTCTGATTATGGTGTTTCTTTCTATTTTCTATACAGACGTTTTTGGAAATTGTAAACTGCTCTGATACCCTAAAGTCTAGGGCAGTATATCAAGTGTTAATAAAGATAAAGATATGTCGTGGCACCAGATGCAGCCCATTCAAGTGTACCAAGGTCCCTAGATATGAATACATGTAGGCAGAGCTGTGCCATACGTGTAGATGACCCCACCAGTGTGATGCACAACCTGCTCTGTGCACATACATAGAGGAGCAGCATGTGCTCACCAGGGTATCACCCCTGGCAATGCAGACAGCAGATGAGATATGGGGCCTGTGCCAACACCACAGGCAGATGCATACAAGGCACATAGGTTTTGACTGTAGCAGATATCTGTGGTTGTATTCTGCCCATTGGGGATGCTATGTAACCACGGGTCTCGGTAGACCCCCCTCCAGTCCTGGGCATGCCACCTGCTCACTCATGGCCACACAGGAATACACGCCACATACCCTGTCATGTATGTGCCCTCAATGACATGGCAATGTACTGCATGTGAGAAACATGTATACCACTGCAGAGGAAGCAGGACCACCCCAGAGGATGAGATGCAGCCAGGCATATATAATGTACAGGTAGGCAACAGAAAGAGCAGTCCAGCATGAACTTGTGTTCATTGTGGCAGTTGGCCCTTTTAGTGCATTCAGTGTCACATGTTACATTACTGAGTGTACACATGCCCATGCGCCCCAGCCCTGCATCACCCCTGCCCCCAAACAATGTCTGCACCCACACATCCAATATCATACCTTTCACTGCCACATCCACAGGATAACCCACACTTACCCACCCAGACCCAACCCCAATGAACCCATCACCCACCACACTGTGCATGCACCATGCACCTCCACACACACGGGATGGCAGTCACTTGCCCCTCCCATGACCCCTGCCCCACTCTTGGCCCCCCCCCATGCAGTGGCCACACCAACCCATGCATCACAGACATGATTGTCTAGGGGGATGGACGGCATTTCACTGGAATCTGAGCTGTTGCTCTCCCCATCCCCTCCCTCCAGATTCTCAAAGAAAGCTGGGAATCAAATGCCAGGACCCCCACCATGGGGCATAGGACTCAGGATACTAGCTGGGGGTGTGCATGGTACAGCAGCTGTGGGTTGACTGCGAGCTACGACATGCGTGCATGGAGCTGGGGCCCAGGACAGCCCTGGTAGAGGTCACAGGGGCATCTGCATGCAAATCAGATCCCTGGCAGGTGCAGGTGGTGGCACATTGGCCATGCACTGGGCATGTGCAGCTATGCTGCAGCTCCATGAGGATGGTGGACACTGTCAGCTGCAGGAGGGTGATGGACTTGTACATGCTCTGCGTGGCCTCAATCTGTGTCCGCTGCAATGTAAGGCTCTCTCATGATCTTCAGCTTCACATGTGCATCCACACACACCAGCAGCCTGTTGGTGTACCTCACAAGTCATCCCATGGCCATGAGCCTGACATGTTCCTCTGTGTGATTCCCTTCCAGCTGCACCATGGGAGGGATGATGGGTCAAGGAGCTTGAAAGCAATTGCTAGTGCATCCAAGGCTGGTGATAACTGCCCTCCACAGACAGGGCTGAAAGCAGCACCCACTCCTTGTTCCTCCACCATGGGCCCTGCACATGACAACGCATGGGGATGAGCACCGCTAGTGCCTGGCACTGTGTCATCAGCAGCAGCACCTGCAAAGACATAAGACATGTATGTGATGCACACGGTCTGGCCATGGCAGCATCAACAGCAAGCTGACATGTGCACTGCAATCCATAATGTGCACCGGACTCTCATGTGAACAGGGCCACGTGGACAGATGGGGGGTTGCTGTCCTATTGTGCATTGCAGCTCTGTGTACCAGGGTGGGGCACATCTACAATATGCTGGCCACAGGTTACAGGCCCTCACATGCTGCTGATACAGTTGCCTAGCTGTCCTGCACATGGGAGATCTTGCCCAGGTCTGGGAGGGGACACACTGTAGGCACTCACCTGTCACCTCTCACCTCTGTGGACTGGGAGGTGTCCAGGGATCCCACCCCATCAAGGGTGGCTGAGTCGATGGTGTCCAGGACCCTTTGCTCCATCTCTGTCAGGTAGGTGGCCGGCCATCGGTGCTCACCAGTTGGGACCTCTTTGCTGTATCCTGGTGTACCTGCCTCCATTTGCACTTCATGTCCACAATGTCATGGTTATTGTAGTGGATGGCATTCAGCTTCCAGTAGATGGCCAGCCACTGTCTCTGTTTCTCGTAGGCACCCACATGTATAGCATTGTCACCAAACAAGATGTCCCGGTTGGCCGTTACCTCCTCCTGCAATAGACTGAGCTCACCCCTTGCCAAAGTTGCTCTTCCAAGATGCAACCTTTGGAGCCTTGTCTCCTCTCTCCACACACAGGCTGCATGTTCACCAGACACGGGTGCGCACGGCCACCATATACACATATCTAGTGCAGACACGCCCGCATGTACCCATGGAAATGCCTAGAATGCTGACATCCTATGCAACTGTGCCCAAGCATGAGCGTGCAGTGCACATGTTTACGCCATGTCATCCACATGCATGCTGCCAGTACAGCTAGTGTGAGACCTGATATTGCCCAGTATTTCTTGTGGGGGGGAGTTGACACACACCCCACACCACAATGAGCAGTTGCTATGACACATACACACAGCACCAAGTTAGAGCAGTGTGTATGGCTGAATGGTTACAGAGCTATTATGATAGCCCCAAGGTACAGTGTTCAACTCCCACTTCCTCCCCTGATGCCATGTTCAGGGCATATCAGCAGCTAGGGCTTTAATTATGTGCCACTGTTTGTTCCCTGCATGCTAGATATCACTGCGTGGCACCTTGCCACTGGGGGACAGTTATGCACATGCATATGCCATATGCAGTATGCACCCAATTGACATGTGTGCCTGTCCCTATGGGGTGATATCACTTTACCTACAGAGAACCCTCTGAGTGGACATGTGTGTGCACTTGAAGGTCCCCCCCCCCCCAGAGCTTCAGTTGTGTGCTGCGGCTATGCATGGTGGACAGGGACACCTGGTCTGGCCTGTGCATGTTGCATGTGACAGATATGGCAAACACAGCCACCAGGGGTCCCCATTCTGTCCATGGGCATATGCCATGCTGTGCCATTATGCCCCTTGTCACAGTAGGTCACCAGGGACAGTGAGATGCAGTCACAACATATTGCTGCAGTCTGTGTCTGTGGCACCCACATGTGGGGTTCTCTGCCTTGCTGTTTACCGGAGCTTGCAGTGCCCCACCTGCCTTCATGCCCCTGCAGCTGGCTGTTGTGTTGTGGGCCATGCTTTGGCACAGACATCTCCAGGCAGTGATCCATGCCAGTGTGGGTCACATTCACCACCGCACAGACCGCTCCATGTCCACATATCTGTATCGCTGCTGCGGGCATATGCAGGTGTTGCCCCAGGCCTGCCGTATGCTGGTGCTGTGTGCGGTCATATGTGGGCATTTGCTGTACTTTACCATTGCACGGCCATGGTGGCAGGGCTCTTATACCCCACAGTGCTGGGTTGGGTTCTCCATGTTAACGTCTGTGCTGTGGGGCTCTGTGTGCATGCATGTGGCATTCCATCCCCTACCACTGAGTATATTCCTATGATGCTACCTGCTGGTGGACCCACCAACAGATCCTGCAGGTCGAATGTGCTGGCCAGTGACATTTGGTTGCTCACCTATTGCCATCAGCTACAGGTGCTGTTGGGCCTGCCCAGCTGCTGGTTGCCTACACAGGTCCTGGTGTCAGTGGCATGGTATGTGACCATCTGCACCCAGGCTCTCATGTGGGATGTCTGCCCCCAGGCCCCAGCCCCCACATGCCCAACCCTGACCATGTGCATGTCTCCAGCTAGCACCGCTCACACGTGGTGCCATGTGCTTGTACCAGGCCCCATCCCTACCCTGCACCCCATTACCACCTCCCACAACACTCACATCCCCACACCATGACTGGTCACTGCACACCATGGGGGTCATCCTTGGTGCGCGCATTATGGGATAGGCAATGGTGGCAGAGCCACAGACACCATCACCGCCTGTCATTGTGACCTTAGTCACACACTGGGATAGCATCCTGCTGGTGCCCCCCCTGACAGGCAGATGATGGTAGCTCACAGGGGCTGTTGACAGCCCAGCCAAAACTCCCCTGAATAAATAAAAAGATAAACAATTTTAAAAATTGAAAAACTTCAACATGCATATTAAAAACAGTATATAACCATAAAACCCAATAAAGGAGATAAAAATATTAATACTAATAAATAATTTATAAATAATCTAAACTTATAAAAATATCAAAGTGGAGACATTACACATAAAATAGCAACTAATAAAATATCCTAACACATTCAAAAGGACAGTAAATAATGAACCATATATAAATATTGAGGTCTGGCATGTAACATATTTAGTGCCAGACTTAAATCGAAAAAACTATTCTGAAAAAACACGTTATGTCTGTAGAACCATTGCTAATAGCAAATTTAAAACAGACCGCATTGTGAAATAACCAAAAGTTGCTACTCTCCAGTTATATCGATGAGCAAAGTGACTAGGAAATGACACCCAAGGGTACAAAATAAAATCATTACAACAAAGAAACATCCATAAGCACAATCAAGGAGTAATGTACTGGCAGACAGGAAAAATGTTGTTGTTGTTAAGTGCCATCGAGTCAGTGTCGACTTATGGCGACCCTCTGGATAGTTGTCCTAAATTGTGTTTGGTCTTCAATCAGGCAGCTCATTATTGACAGATTGGCACCCGTAGCTGCCGTTACTGTATCGATCCATCTCATTGCTGGCCTTCCTCTTTTGCGTTGACCTTCTACCTTGCCAAGCATGATGTCTTTCTCTAATGATCTCTCTCTTTTTGCATTATTTGTCCAAAGTATGAAAGTCGAAGTCTTGTCATCTGAGCTTCTAAAGAAAGCTTAGATTTGATCTCCTCTAGTACTGATTGGTTTGTTCTTTGGGCAGTCCATGGTATACGCAGTATTCGCCACCAGCACCATAATTCAAAGGCATCAATTTTCTTCCTGTCAATCTTTTTCATTGTCTAACTTTTGCATCCATATGATGTTATTGAAAATACCATTTCTTGAAGAAGTCGAATCTTTCTATGGAGCGAGTCATTTCTGCTCTTCAGAATCTTGTCTAGGTCCTTCATAGCCATTCTGCCAAGAGCAATGCGTTGTCGGATTTCTTGATTGCTTGTTGCTTCTTTATTGATAGTTGATCCAAGTAGGTTAAAGTTGTCCACGATTTCAATTTCTTCTCCATCAACAATGAACTTATTGATTTTGCCAATTGTCATGATCTTTCTCTTCTTTACATTAAGGTGCAGGCCAATTTTAAGACTATGTTCCTTGATCATAAAAAGCAAATGTTTCAAAAGTGTACATCACAAACTTATATGAGAACATAATGTAAGAGCCACCCTGAGGATTCCTATGAAACGTAGTGTAACATGAGTTATCCTTAATCTGTAGGTGAAGTATGAATTATCTCTATTCAGTAGGTGAAAAACATGAGAAACTTCCCCATTGGCAATTGTAGATAAGCCTAGGCATGCCAGGGCAGTAGTGCTTGGAAGCATGCTGGTAAAAGACAGAACACCATGATTACGCATTTTTCAAATCAGCAAAGAACCACACAAACACATTAAACTGTAGTATCCGGTTGTCATTTCTGAATCCAAATGATTAAATCCAAAATGTTGCTGAATAATCCCAAATCCTCTACCATCAAGGTATCCAACATCAGCATAATAGGTGGAACACCGTACATTAGTGCCAAATTAGAGCAAGGTAATAATGACATCACCAGTGACGTAACAGTGGAGCCAAACCCAAACGTTTTCTTAACAAGTGCTTCTTACCAATGCAAAAGAATGTAATTAAAAAATTGGAGATGTGCATCTAGTAAACCAATTGTGAGAGCACTATATTATATTAATGTAAGTCGTAACAAAGAAGACCTGACATGTCCAAACTCCTCATTAGTAACAAAAAGCAACACAAGAGAGGAACAGGAACCGCAAAGAGGACCGGCTGTATTTTGCAACCATGATTAACATATCATGAAGTACCTGTACTGTTCATAATATACTTTAGAAATCATAGACACAAAAAAATTTACATAAAGGAAATAGGGAAAAGTGAATGGTAAAAACTATGGCCAACATCACTGACCATGTGATTTCACCACACAGACTGACCAATCCCGTGCACAGAGCTGCCACCATGTTTAACCCAAGGGATACGGAGCAGCTAGTAAAAACCAGAGGTAAAAAAAATTGTATAGTGAACTAATAATGTATCACCATATCAGTATTATCTGGGGCTAAAAAAGGAGGGTCGTGTCCACTACCAGTTGTCCAGAGAAATTTATATAACCAAACAAGGCAGATGTGCAGATTATCCTTGTAGGGGTTAACACAGATATGTATTATGAGAGCAACAAAGAGTGCTGAGGTTGATCCATGGAATATGGACATGTTAAAACAAGAAATAATTCAACCCTAAAATAGAGATAAAATGAGTATAAATTAGAAATAAAAGATTAAAAAGGAGATAAGAAACAGCCAATAAAAGGGATGTATAAAAATTAAGCATAGTAGTGGTAGCATGTATACTGAAGGGGGTCGTGGAAAGTGGAGGAAGGAGGGGATGGGGAAGAAGGGAAGTGGAAGAGGCACTGAACTAAACCAAACCTAAAATAATGTAATTGAGGGGTATACTAACAGTGTTACCTACCTAGAATTGAACCCACCAGGGTAACAGGCAAAAAAACTATAGGATAAATAAATAAAATGGAATTTTAATCAATTAATTAATTAATTACATTAAAAACATTGAAGTATATCATGGTATGTTGTCGTAAAAATAAAAATGAAACTAAAAATAATACTAATAATAATAACAAAGGAAGTAAAATGGGGATAAACATAATAGGCGCATGCAAAACATAAAAAAGACCTTATAAAAAGTGCACCCTCATATAGAGAAACCAGGGCCAGGAGGTACCATTTCAATGGATGCATGAGGGGCAGCAAAAACAATCTTCATTAAAGTGAGTCTCATAAAAATGCGGATGACATTATGCTATACTCTGCATTTGACATACAAGATCCAAACTATGACAATATAGCAAACTGCCTTATAGATGCTGAAAAATGGCTAAGTGAAAACAATTTGAAAATCAACTTCAAAAAAACAGAGATACTTATCACCTCAAGAAACACAAATTATACACCACCAACTGACATCAAAATCCTTAACTTTAACATACCTATAAAGGAAAATATTAAATACTTAGGGGTCACTATAGACAAGGCTCTTAATTTCACAAGCCATATCAAGAAAACAACCAAAACAATATACTACAAGCTACGCTCAATTCAACAACTGAGACCGCTATTAGAATTCAATGACTTTAGAACCATCACACAGGCTCTGATAACACCCCATTTTGATTACTGCAATGGGATATTAACAGGTGTATCTAAAAAGAGCTTAAAAATACTACAGATGGCTCAAAATGTTACAGCTAGAATAATCTTCAAAGCCAAACTGACTGATCACATCACCCCGATACTTTATTCATTACATTGGCTACCTATACAAAGTAGAATTCAATATAAAATAATATTGACCACTTTCAAACTGATAAACCAGATTGCCCCATCATACCTCTCTACACTAATTCATAGACCTACAGAAAATAGAGTAAGACGTAGAAAGAACCTGCATACTATTGCAGTCCCTGACTCAATAAGAAAACTAAACACATAACAAGTACAGGTGCCTTCTCATATGTAGCACCTTCTCTATGGAATAATCTCCCGGATCAACTAAGGGAAATAAAAGACCTGAAACAATTCAGAAAAGATCTAAAAACCTACTTGTTCACGCAATATCATTCCAACACAGATAAAGAACTGGCTAAGACCTCTCATCCTCCTTAGATCTATGAACGTTCCCTCTAATTATTGCAATGCTACCCTAGATCTCCATAATATGCTCGCCCTAATACTTGCAAAACTACTTCCAATAGAAACCCATTGATAAAACCTCAATATATATATGTAAATAGTTTCAAATATTGATCAAATCTATCTATATATAGTACTGATTTCTGTTCTTAGTACTTGATATTAACTACCTGTATATAGTTTTGAACACTGTTCAATATACCTGTATATAGTTTAAATACTGTTCGATGTAACTGCTTACCATAGCAATGTTTTATGTATTTGTTGTTTAATGTAAACCGCCACTGATCTTGGGAAGTGGCGGTATATAAGAGATTTGCAAATAAATAAAAAATAAATAAATAAATAAAAAGACTGCAGATCAGACCATTGGTTAAGGCCCTGATGTGGACGTACCCATATTAAAAATCAATTTCTGTTTTAGTAGAAGAAGAGTTTTGTTAACATCACCACCTCACCAATGTGGATGTACTTGCTTCAAGACAAGGAATCTCAGATCCGAAATGGAGAGGGAAATCTCCAGCCATCTGATGGCACTACGATGCTCAATAATCCTCAGTTTTACACTCTGGCAAGTTTTCCCAATGTACAGGAGATACTAGGAGCATTTAATCATATAAATCACATTTTCAGAGTTACAATTGGTAAATCCATTGAGTGGAAAATGCTATTGTGTCCTAGGGTGAATAAAATAATCCTTAGTTGTGATAACATGGGAACAAATGGAACAAGAACCACATTTGAAGTGTCCAAGAGTTCTAGGTTTCCTTTGGGGAACTGGCAAAGCCAAAGGTACAAGTATATTGGCAATCGGGGTCGAGCTGGGCCGCCCCAACAGCTGCCCAAACATAGGGCAGAGGAACATTTAAATGCCGCCATCTTCGGGCACGAAATCCATCGCCGACCACACCAGCAGGCTCCCCCGAACAATCGGGGTCGAGCCGGGCCGTTCCATGCCACCCCAACAGCTGCCCAATCATAGGGCAGAGGAACATTTAAATGCCACCATCATCGGGCACGAAATCCATCGCAGGCCACACCAGCAGGCTCCCCCAAATGATCAGGGTTGAGCCGGGCCGCTCCACGCTGCCCCAACAACTGCCCAATGATAGGGCAGAGGAACATTTAAATGCCGCCATCATCAGGCATGAAATCCATCTCCAGCCACACCAGCAGGCTCCCCCAAACAATCGGGGTCAAGCCGGGCAGCTCCACGCCACCCCCAACAGCTGCCGAATCATAGGGCAGAGGAACATTTAAATGCTGCCATCATCGGGCGCGCCCGTGCCTGGCGGGCCTGCACCTGAGGGCCTCGCCAGAGGGCCCTTTGGTGTGGCCCTTAGATGCAGGCCCTACAAGAAAACGGCCCCTACAATAAAATGGCATACACCCATGCCTGTGACCCCAGGTATGCTGCCTGCAATGTAACCCATGATGCCCAGCCTGCTTACAATGCATTTATTTATACTATGTGTAATTGTGCTGCATAGCCTGTAGTCAACGCTGCTTGTAATCTAATCCATTGATTTATCTAATCTCCTTTTCCCCCATCCACCCTCACCCTTACCTGTGTTTGCCCTTACTAGATCATAAGCTCCCTCTGTGTTTGTACTGACTAGTTTGTAAGCTCTGATGAGCAGGAACTGTCTGTCTGTCTGTCTCTTATTCAAATAGAAATGCACAGTAGTAGTAGCAGTAGTAATGGGAGACAACCAACCTGGTTTTGCCCTAGCTAGATTGTTGCTCTGTGTGTTTTTTGTCTCGACTAGATTGTAAGCTCTCACAAGCAGGGACTGTCACACTTACGTGTCTGTACACTGCTGGGTATGACTAGTAGCGCTTTATAAATGTTCAATAATTATCCCAAATTAACTATTGCTGCATGTCACCATATTTGTTTTCCCGATCTGTCTATTGTTCTGTGTTGTCTTGACTAGATTGTCAGCTCTGACGAGCAGGGACTGTCTTTTTGCTTATATGTCTGTACAGCACTGAGTGCGCTATATAAATGCTAAATAGTAGTAGTAGTAGGATAGTTGAGTTAATGTGCCATTCCTTTCTCAAAATGTAGGTGATCTTCTTCGAATGTGTAGAAAATAATAGGTGCCGGTCTCCTGCTTACTAAAATTAGACTGCCAGGTAGCCATGTTCATAGATGTGCGCTATGGATTTCCTGTTTTCTGTTCCACATGCTGGCTCAAGGAGGGGTGTCCAGAAGTACATATGGGTGTCTGTGGCAAAGGCAGACATGGGGCCGACATTTTGCATGACAGACATGGGTTCGGTGGTTTGCCTGACGGACATAGGTTAGACGTTTCTGGATATTGACATGGGTTAGACGGTTTACGCCATGTGCGTTTCTGAGCTGATTCTGGGTTTGCGTGTGTTCTGGGCACGTGGATACGGAATACACATGGGGATGTGAATGTTTATTATTTACACATACCCATGGTTAGGATATGCATGTTTGGGGATGGTGCTGAATATTTACAATTTTACAGCATACTGGTAAAATTAAATTATTCAGCAACTGTAAGTGAATAGTTCTTCGGAAAGTACTACTTCTTCCAGGAAATATGATCGCTCGAAAGGGGGATCATTTCAGTGTCCTTTTTCCAGGGGCCGCCCTCAAACGTATTGGCCCCCTACTCCGAGGAAGGCCGGAGGGGACCGACCACCAGATCGCACACCAAGACTCAGTAATTAATCCATCAAGTTTGGAGCTAACGGATGATCAAATAGAAGTGTTACAATTGGGCCTGTCCTTTGTCCCCTCATCTGTTTATTATCCTTTTCACAGGTTTTTTTGAAAGATACGGGTTTCACAATTTTTTCAATCATGTACCAATGTGCTGGGTATGGTTGAAACCTCTTTGGTTAAAAATCCCTCAAAATGGATTCCTGCTGGACCTATTGATTCTGCTATTGAAACTTTTCAGAAGATGGGTATTACGAGATCTCTGTTCCTGGGAAAAGGAGACAACAACAATCTCCTTTTCAAATATTTTGTGGAACCAGTATGAGGCACTGAGGATGTTAAGTGCTCGGAAGGACATTACAATACATAGGGCTGATAAAGGTGGGGCGACGGTGGTACAAGCCATAACTGACCATTGTAGAGTGGCTACTTAGCATCTGCAGGATATGAAATTTTATGTACCATTGAGGGACGATCCGTCTGGCCCCATTCAGCAGGAAATAAGGGATCAGACAGAGAATGCTCTCAGGAGGAAGTGGATTACCGTTAAGGAACATCGTTTTTTGAATAAGGAGTTTCCAGTCACGCCTGTCTTATCTATGGTGCCTAAGATTCATAAAGATCTTCAGAATCCTCCGGGCCGTCCGATAGTGTCATGTCGGGGGTCCCTCTTAGAACCTCTATCACAATTTTGTGATTTTTTTTTTTCGGCCGTTATTACCAACTTATGTATGTGATTCATTTCATTTTTTGTCAAAATTAAAAAATACACTGGGTGACAAGACAAACTGGCTCATGGTAACTATGGATGTACAGGCTTTGTACACTAACATCAATCAAGAGGCAGCTTTGAAAATGGCTTTGCGTGTTCCTTTTGATTTACCTGTTAGATTGCCCAAGGAATTTGTCATTAATCTATTGAGAATAGTATTGACAAAGACGTTTTTTCAATTTGAAGGCCAATTTTTTCATCAAGTGCATGGCATTGCAATGGGAGCAACAGTAGCCCCTTCAATAGCCACATTTTATATGGCAGAATTTGAGTCCAGATTTATTTACCCTTCTGAATGGTTCTGGCATATACGTATGTGGTCTAGATTCCTCGATGACATCTTTTTTTTATTATTATTATTTATTTAAGTTTTTGCTTAATTACGAACTAAGAAAGGCAATATATATATTACAGAACAATATTAAAAAGCAAAAAACATATAATACCCATCATAAAGAGACACATCAAGAGGAAAGATCTTTGAAACACCAAAAGGAAATTAAGAAAAAAAAAAAAAAAGCAAAAAGGAGTGATTTAATTCACTCCAAATAAGGGAGCCAAAAAATTACAAATCCACCTAATCCTGCCCTTTAACCTCCTTATTCACTAACAACTGATGTAGTTGAGCCACGTCAGTGTAAACATAATCCCGTCCCTCCAAAGTAACTAAACAACGGCAAGGAAATTTAAGAAAGAAAGAAGCTCCTAACGCTACAACCCTTGCTTTTAACTCCAAAAACTGCCTACGTCGAACCTGAGTGGTCCAACCGACATCTGGGAACACTTGCAATTTGGAACCACAAAATAAGGCATCTTTGTATTTAAAGTAAGCCCGAAGGACCCGCAGTTTAAGAGTCTCAGAAAATTGCCAAGGAGTCATGGACGAGGTTGGATCTGCAGGAACAAACTAGTAAGGACTCTATCCAAACGCTTGGAAATTTAACTGGACAAATTTCAAATATTTTGTCGCAGTGCTCCTCCTTTGTTAAGGACAGCGCTGCTATTCATGCTAAGTTGGAGAGGTTAGAAAACTTCTCCAAACGTTTGAATCTACGTTTTGTTAATTTTCCAGTGTCTACAATTGTTTCCCCCATAGAATTATTTAAAAAGTACCTGTTGGAGATTTTGGGGATGCCTGAAGCTGCCTTCCCTCCCACCTCAAAAATTTATTATTTACCTATAAAGAAACGCGTATCGTCTAGTGTTGTTGATATTGAGGAGGGTGTTCAGAGGGAAAGTTTGGATGTTCTGAATCTCTCCCAAGTGCTGGAATCTTCTAATGAGGAGGTTATGACGAGGGTGACTCTTATGGTGGGGTTTTTACTGGAACCTGATAAAGTGTGGACCTTAAAGTTATTTTTTAGGAATTCTGATAAGCTTTTCTTTGGTCAAAAAGTTTGGGTTTTCCATGATGTTTCATATGTGACTCAGGGGAAACGGAAAGTGTTTATGTCCATGCGTCCTGAGGTAATTTCGTTGGGATACTCTTTTTTTGTTAAGGTTTCCATGTAAATGTTTGATTACATCTGTTTCGTCTAGATTTATTTTCTATGACCCAAATCAGTTACGTTTTTTTGGATGCTAGGGCTGTTCCGGGCTTAGTCGCAAGCCCAGTGGAACCTGATTAGATCATCTCATTGGGAACGCTGTAATGTTCTGCGTCTCTCGGTGGATTTTCTTAGGGAATTGTTTCCTGTATTATTGGGTATCATCACTGCCTTTGTTAATTATTATCTTTCCCCCCTGCATTTGTGGGCTATAGTGTTAGATGTACTTAGAATATTGTACTTATCCTTTATAAAGGTGATATGTTATATCTTGTATTTGTTTTACTTAAGTACATCTTTCCGTTTTCTTTCAAGTTATATAATCTATTGCTTGATGTAATTATTAAAATTTCAAAATAAAAAATTTAAAAAAAAAAGAGACGCCCCATCCGAAGATTGATTAACAGCAGGGGAGTAGGATGTTTATCCATGGGGCCAGTTATTTTACCACATAGTCCTGCATCAGCGGCAGTCTTACCTGCCCCCTTCGCCTTTCTTTTCCCCATTGGCAATCATGCTTACACTATCGGCGATCATGAAAAAACCTCAGGAGCACCGAAGGAGCACATAAGGAGCGTGTCAAACCCCTTGTGACACGTCCCTTAGGACACGACCACGCAGGCCGCGAACACGCAGCCGCGTGTATCCCCCGCTGGGCTTTGTAGGACTCGGGGGGTCCTCAGCACCAAGAGCGACCTTCCAATGCCTGCAGCTGATCCAGCAGGGACCCGGTTCCCACCTGCTACACTGCTCCGTGGCAGAAAACACCCACGGCAACTCCCAGGTAACAGCAAAGATCTTTCCCAGCACAATACAGCTCCCGCTGGTCTTTGTAGGGCTCAGGGGGGTCCTCAGCACCAAGGGTGACCTTCCAATGCCTGCAGCTGATCCAGCAGGGACCCGGCTCCCACCTGCTACACTGCTCTGCGGCAGAAAACGCCCGCGGCAACTCCCAGGTAACAGCAAAGATCTTTCCCAGCACAATACAGCTCCCGCTGGTCTTTGTAGGGCTCGGGGGGGGGGGTCCTCAGCACCAAGGGCGACCTTCCAATGCCTGCAGCTGATCCAGCAGGGACCCGGCTCCCACCTGCTACACTGCTCCACGGCAGAAAACGCCCGCGGCAACTCCCAGGTAACAGCAAAGATCTTTCCCACCTCGATGACATCTTTTTCTTCTGGGTTGACTCAGAGGAGAAATTGCAGGAGTTTTTTGTATGGATTAATACATTGTCAAAGGATTTACAATTCACACCTACATTTCATAAAGAACGGATTGATTTTTTGGACATTCGATTGTATAAGGAGCATTCTGAAATTAGATCTACGTTATATCACAAGGAAGTGCAACGAAACACTCTATTGCACTATCGGAGCTATCACCCGGGCCCTCTGCGGCGGGTTTACCTGTGGGTCAGTTCATTAGATTGCGCCGGCTGTGTTCTACAGTGGAGGATTTTAAAGTTCAGGCCTTACAATTAAAGCTTCGACTCCTGGAGCGGGGATACCCTCAAGACATCATAAATCGGGCATATAGTAGAGCCCGTTATAATTATGAAGAGTGGTGGGATACGTCTGAGCCTGCTCCAAATAGAGAGGTGGATTCTCCTTATGTGGGGGACTTACCTTTCATGCCAGGAGCGACAAAAGTGATGCAAATCATGAAGACCCATTGCCCGGTTATGTCATTACACCCCAGTTTTGCTAAACCTCTGATGATTGGTTTTCAATGGGGTAGAAACATTGCTGACTGGGTGGTTCACAATTCTAATCGGCCTCGGGATGGGGAACCTTGTGGTCATTTTAAATGTTCCGCCTGTGATTTTTGTGAATCAACCTTGGAAGGAAACGTATGGCAACATTCTGTGAGTCATCAAAAGTTATATAGTATATACCGTACGACTTGCTTGACGCCGTCTGTCATATATCTTTTCATCTGTCCATGCAATTTAATATATGTAGGGATGATGACTAGATCTATGAAAAAAAGGCTCCAAGAGCATCGTTCTTGGATAAATGGGGGGGTTTTGACAGCTCTGGTGGCTTCTCATTGTCAAGAAAAACATCATGTGTTCACTGATTTGCAGTAGAGGGTGGTGGATCATGTTCCATGTAGTGATAGTGGGGGTGATAGGAAGGCCCGTTTAAGTTATCGGGAGCAGTTTGGGTGTATAATTTGGACTCTGTAATACCTCATGGCTTAAATGCCACCTTGAACTGGTGGAGTATTGTGTAAGAAGATGATTGATGTTTGAAGCAGTCGGAGGCCATCGGCTATCAACTGGTCAGGCGACCATGCCGGAATGTTTAAAACGGTTCCCTTCCGGCTGGATAATGGAGAAACACAGTTTGAGAAAGAGCCAGGAGTGTCGTTGGCTTGAAACATACACAACGTTGGGTCACTGTATCGAGAGATGAGTCTCATGTGGTTGCTATTGGAATAGATTTTTATTGGTCACTATGGATGGGTTTTGTTCTGCACCAGGCTGGATCGTCTGTGGGAGTACCCTGCTCTGAACAGAGTGGCGTCTTGTTTGATTCAGAAGGGGGCCTAACAATTTAGCCCAGGATGACGCCGAGAGTGTGGATGTTGGCCTAATGGTGGGCTCTATCCAGTGTAACAACAAGAGGAATGAGCTGAAGAATGAATTGCCTCCAGATAAGTGACATTTATTAAATTTGTAATTTATCACAACAACGTGAACCTGTTGGTATCGAAGGGTTTAAAATCCCTTTTTGAACCTATGATAGGGTTGCATCCCTAATTAAAAGAAGAATAAAACGGAACATTGCACTACGAGAAGGTTTTCCTTCAGGGTGTATGTTCCAACAGAAATGTATATGTTTGGGTGTTTCTCTTGTTTTGAGGGATATATTTGTGGGAGACACAATAGGTTTTGAGTTTACAATAATGATTTTGGCAATGGCATAGCTTGCTTCTTGAGCTTTGTCAGAAATAGTTGTGATTTTGGTAAATTGTTTAGCCTGACGTGTTTGATCACCTGTAACCCTTTTAAAATAATCAATTGGTTTCTTGCATAAATGTGAATGTTTTGTGTGAAGGTATTTTTTCATCTTACTTGGAAGCATAGCTTGGGTTGCCAGTTTCTCACCACAAACACACTTAGGACGTGGTACTTCTTCTCCAGATTAAATGAATCCGAAGGACAAATAGTCTTCATTATACTGGTGCACAACAGTTTTAGAACTAACACTGATGGCACTATGTGCGTTGCTATCTAAACTAGTGCCAGCCACACCTGATTCATTGTCATCATCTAACTTACATTTTTTTAAATAAAAAAAATCTATCAATGTCTAATAAGTCCTGAAAAACTATATATATAATTAGGAACTAAATTCAAAAAATTACAAAATAACCAAAACAAAATAGAAATAACAAACAAAAATGTATTAGCGCAAGCTTACACAGAAAAACACACCCAATCCGAACAACAGCTGACTGAAGAATTACACTTGTTCCGCCCTCCCTCAGACTCCCTCAATGGCCCTACTAATAAATGGCCCTCCCCCAATTTCCCGCAGACAGTTGAAAATCAGTGTGGTAGAGAAAGAGAAACATTATGGGCTCCTGCTTTATACCAGCAGAAATCTGTCTCATCAGACCGACATGCACATTCATTATAAATAGCCTCAAAACCAGTCCGTTGTGTGAAGCTCTTGTGTCAGATTCAGAAAGAGATTTATATGAGAGAAATAGTATAACATCATTATAATAACTATAAAGGTATTAAAAACGTCAGTATTCACAATACTATAGGAAAAAAAAACCTATTGCTAAGTTATATGAGCAAAAGAAGCTTGCTGGAAGCTTATTTGCCATTTATTGTATTATTCCTTTATTATATTCTATTTTATATATGTTTCCTTCACAGTGATATCACAATGGAAATACAGCACAAGAAACAGAGATAAATTACAGTGCTTTACAGAGATATAACCGTTATCTGGCATAGTTGCATTCATTTGTAGTAAGGCCATTGTTCAGCTTTATTAGATTTAGCTACTATTTAAGATACTCAAGATGTCATTTGTGCTCATATTTGACTCTTTATCTGGAGGAGCTCTACTTTTGTTTCTCTTTCTCTGGCATTTATGCTTCAATGTTATAAATCCTTCAGGCTTTAGAAGGGTGAAAAATAGCAGTAATGAGACAATTTTCTGCTATGTATAGTTTCTCGTTCATTGTAATTCAGGAAGAGTAATCATATTTTCATTATATTTGGTATCTAAACTTTTTCCATCTACTTATGTGGAAACAAATGTATGGAAGGGATCAGTTTCCATCTGTCTGTCCACAGGTGCAATAACTCTCCAGAAAGGGACAGAAATGTATCAACTTTGGTATGTGTGTGCTGACGCTAGGGTTGGGCATTCATGAGCACGCATTTGGTTCATTTCAGTTCCTAAAAATTGTAAAGTTCTAGCAAACATAAAACAAGGGTTATTTTAGATGTCTTATTTGTGATTTCCACATGGGAAATCTGGCATTTATATTCGGAAAAGGCGATTTTAGAAAGGGCAAAGTTTGCATGTGGATGTCCATAACACATTATGTTGGGGGCATGTTTAGGGCATGGCCTGAACATGTCAAAAATCTACAAATGTATTCCCATTTCATACAGGGAATGCATCTGTATGACCAAAATTGGGACTTACATTTGCTCCCTGGCACGTATACGTTTTAAAAAAGTGCTTAAGTTAGCCCTTTACAGGAAGGATTAAAGAGTTATCCCTTATTATTTAATTATCCCTCCAAATTTAAATACAAACATAGAAAAATGGTAGCAGATAAAGATGATGGAAAGATATTGGCCTCTATAGTGAATGGGTGGAATTTCTACTTATAGGTTTTCAAAATGGCTCACATGCAGGGCCAATGCAAGGATGAGAGATACCCGAGGCAACCCCTCAATATGTCCCTCCCTCCCTGCTCCCATCCCTGCCCTTCTCGGGACCTACAGTGGTGCCACGCTCTGAAAGTCCAGCCAGTACCACCCCCTGTCCCCATTGCAGACTTCCTGTTTACTTGAGGACAAAACTGGCTGCTCAGAGTGCAGGACCAACAATGTGCAACAGTTCAGAAGCTCTGGTAAGTGCAGCTTTGCTGTTTTATTATCATTGCCACCACTGCAGGTTCCAGAGAGGTGTAGCAGGGGCGCTAATGGGCCACCCTCTAAAGTCTGACTCTCTAAGCGACTGCTTAATTCCAGCCCTGTTCATATACGGGCATAAATTGCTAAATGCCAACTTGTGTTTGGCATAACCTTTTCTAAAACAATGCTGGAATTATGTTCCAATTCCAAGCTCCACATACTTTCTAAAATTTGCCTTCGAGTGTGCAAATAGGTGAAATGAACATTAAAAAAATGCCCGAAAATCAGAAAAAGATTGATACAAATGATTTAAGGCAAAACATGGCAGTTAGTATAAAGATGCATAATCAGTTGAATGAGAGGACTGATGAAGAGGTTTGTAGTATGTATATAGATGATTGGAGGGAGTTTTCTAGAGTAAAAATGTCACCTTTACAAGGTTTTGCTTGCCCATTACCATTGTTAAAGAGAATTAGTGAACCAGTCCTTATAGAAGGATGAGCTTCCTAAGTCATTGAAAAAAAGCTGATGCCTGGAAATAATGCAATAGAGGTTGCTTGTTAGAGACCAGGCAGAAAGATGATGAAATGCTAACAAAGTTTACAACACGGTAATAATGGGAGATTTCATCTACCTCGGTATCGACTGGGTCAATGTCACATCAGGCCATGCTAGGGAGATACAGTTTCTAGATTAAATAAATGATTGCTTCATGGAGTAGCTGGTTCAGGAACCGACAAACGGGGAAGCTATTTTAGACTTTCTCCTCAGTGGAACACGGGATCTACTATGAGAGGTAACTGTTCTGGGGCCGCTTGGCAATAGCGATCATAACATGATCACATTTGATTTAATAAATGGAGGGAGGATATCAAGGAAATTCACTGCACTAGCATTTAACTTTCAAAAAGGAGACTATGATGAAATGAGGTAAAAGGAGCAGCTGCAAAGGTTAAGAGTTACATCAGGACTGGGTATTGTTTAATAACACTATCTTTGAATCCCAGACCAGATGTATCCCACGCTTTAAAAAAAGGTGGAAGGAAAGCCAAATGACAGCCAGCATGGCTTAAAGATGAGGTCAGAGAAGTTGTTATAGCTAAGGGAAAATCTTTCAGAAAAAAGAGCCAAATGGCAAAAACAGGAAACAGCATAAGTACTGGCAAGAAACTAAACTGCATAGCACAAGAACTTCCCCCAGCTCACCTTCTCCTTTTCTGTGACTAGAGCAGCATTCTAAGTGCTCCACCCCCACAGCTTTCCATTGGCTCGATCCTACCCACAGCCTCTGCTGATATTTGCATTAGAAGCAAGAATGGCAGGCCCACTCACAATTGCCCCTGGAAGGATTGGAGAACAGCAGATAGAGGTTTTAAATTCTGAAAAATGTCCAGATATGTTAGCTTTACATTTAGCTTCCAGGAACTAATCCAAAAATTTGTAGAATCCTTAAACAAGTCAGACAGTTGTCAATCCTAATCTTCTGAGTGCTGACTATATCTGACAGCATTCTCCTAAACTTTTCAGCCTAGGTATGCTTTTAGCTTGCTAATGTCTTAATCTAGCCTTGCCCATAGCAACAGATACTAGCTGGCAGTGCCAACAGCAACCAGTAGAACAGCTGTATAATTCAGTCTGTAGCTTTCACAGTAGAAATAACTGCGACGAAAATGAAATATTTGTCAGTAATGTAAAATTCTGTATATCACAGCTTGGGAATTATTTGTAATCCCTTTGTGTGTCTGTGATGATCATATGTTTGTGTGTTTGTGTGTGTGTGGTAGTGGCGTACCAAGGGTGGTGCGGTTGTGTGTACCATCCTGGTGCCATCAAGAGGGGGGAGTACACCCCTACCGGGCCCACGGAGGCAGCATGGCAAATTTAGCATTTATCATTTTACCAGCTGGCTGCACTGTCTCCGCTCCAGGCGTGGATGTTCTTCTCTTCTGGCTGAAAGCTCGCAAATCGTGAGACTTCAGCCCGGGAGAGAAGAGTGGCTGAGTAAGTTTATGGTAAGTTTGCCACGCTGCCTCTGTGGGCCCAGCAAGGGGTGGGTGTATGCACATCATGGTGTGCAGTGCTGTGCTACCCGGGTGGGGGGGGGGGGGCGCGTACTCCAGGTGCCAAGGGGGTTGGGAACGTTACTGGTGTGTGGTGTTTATGTGTAAGGGTATGTATCTCTGCATGCATATGTTGTGCCTTTAGTGAACTGGCTGAGGGTGGTGGGGTATTTTGGGAGAAAATAATTTTGAGGGTTGGTGACAGTTATGGGTGGGTAGTTTTGAGGATAGGGTAGTTTCCCATGTGGTGGGTAGTTACATTAGGGAGCATTTGGGGGTGGGGCTGTTGAATAAGAAGGTTTTGAGAGTGGGGCAGTCCAGATAAGTGGTGCATACTGAAGCTATGCATCCATTGGGCAGGAAGAAGACACGTCAGCCTTCAAAATCTTTGCACCAAAAGTCACGCCCATCCAAGTGTGGGCATCCAAGAGGAAATGCATGATAATGATGGAAAGATGTAACCATTCTTCCTCCCAGCAAGTGTTTAAAGGAGCGACTGAGCAGTGCTCCGCCCAGAGGAAAGCCTGAGACCTTGTGAAAAGGGCACGCAAACCCTTTGGGTCCAGCCGCTCCAACAACAGATAGACTGAGACTGTTGTCTCCTTTATCCAAGGAAGACTTCATTGCCTTACTCACGCCTTCAGAAAAGACAAACATTTGTCCGACCCCACAAAGGAATTAGCAACCTCCCATTGTCAAAGAAACACCCAACTAAAGTCTACCAGACGATGGCCCTTATCATACCACTGGCATTGTGTCTTCGGAACAATGGCAAGTAGACCAACTGGTTGACATGGCCCACTGATAACACTTTAGATCAGAAGGAAAGAACAGGCAGTAAAAACACGGCTATTCCTGAAAAAGGACAGACAGAAATCTCGACACGACCAGCTCTGCAACTCCAAAAGACGACCCAGCTTCTTACCGCCCAATATCCAGCATATCTTTCCTAGCAAAGATCATTGAAAAGGCAGTCCTGCAACAACTGCAAGACCACCTTGACGAAAACGAAACCCTAGATGATCAGCAATACGGTTCCAGGCAACATCATGGGGTTGAAACCCTACTGATCGCACTACTTGACAACCTCCTCAAAGGCCTAGAAGACAAAAAGAAAACGTTTTTACTCATATTTATTGACATCTCAGCAGCCTTTGTTACGGTACACCATGGAACCCTCATGAACAGAATTAAATCAATTGGAATATCAGGAACCCCCCTGAAATGGCTCTCATCATACATAACAAACAGAATGCAACAAGTACAGTTCAACAACGAAAAAGCCGAGGCATTCCCACAAACCCAAGGCATACCTCAAGGCTCTGCTCTCTCCTCACTTGTTTTCAACGTATATATGCAACCAATTTGCAAAACCTTCCAAAAGCACAAAATCAACTACCACATCTACGCAGACGATATCATGCTGTACACACAACTCGACGCAGATAACCCAAATTACATCCAACTAGAAGAATGCCTAATCGAAATGTAAACCTGGTTGCAACAAAACAACATGGCGATCAACCATAAAAAAACAAAGGTGATGTTCATCTCCAGAAAACCAAATTTCAACCCCCCAGCAACAATCACACTATGCAACAATACCTACCAAACAAAGAAAGAAATAAAATATCTCGGGGTAACGTTCGACAGTGACCTAAAGATGGAAAAACACCTCCGCTTAACAAACAGGGCCATCTTCCACAAACTAAGAGTCCTGCAACCTCTACGAAGCATTATTGAGCCTCATGATTTCAGGTCCGTGGCACAAGCTCTCATCATACCACACTTCGACTATTGCAACGCCATTCTACAGGGCCTGCCAACGAAAACCCTAAAAATACTACAAATGGCACAGAATGTGGCAGCTAGAATCATTGTGAAGAAAAGTTTCGCTGAACACATCACACCCGTGTTGATTGAACTATACTGGCTCCCCATTACAGCTCGTATAAAATATAAAACGCTAATAACCACTTTCAAGCTCATACATAACATAGTGCCATCCTTCCTCTCCAACCTAATCTGCACACAACCACCCAACAGAAGCAGAAGAACCACCACCTCCAACACCCTCTGCGTACCGGTAGACATAAGATATGTCAAAGTCGGTACTAGTAACAGAGCATACTCTTACACAGCACCGACACTCTGGAACCAACTACTGCCGGAGCTACGAGCTAGCAAAGACCTGATGGACTTTAGAAAAAAACGCAAGACTCGCTTATTTCAGATTCAGTACAACTTGATTTAACCCACATGGCACAAACTGTGCCACCCAGAGAATCAAAGATGTATATATGTAAAAATGTACATATGTAAACCACTCCTCCATAACTAATGTGTGTTGTGCTTTACCTTACAAATCAGTTTGTATATATTTTAAATTTTCTGTCCTGATTTGACTGTTTCCAATGTGTAATCTAATTCCGCTACTGATTGCTGGAAGTAGCGGTATACAAATGTATGCTAAATAAATAAATAAATAAATAAATAAATAAAATAAAATACATCACTGAGCAGATTGTGACCAAAAAGGCAGTATAAGGACAAATCCTTGAATGTAGCCCTCCACAATGGCTCAAAAATCTTGGTCACCAAAGCGCGAAGAACAAAACTGAGACCAGGAAGGAGCCATTGAGCACAGGGGAGGGCAAAAGTGCTGAACTCCCTGCAGGAGCATGCCACATACTGGTGTGAGGTAAGCGAATGCCCCATCACAAGCCCTCCAAAAGAAGCCAAGACCTGAACCCTCAGTGAACTGAAGGAAAGGCCCTCATCAAATCCATCCTGGGGGAAGGAAGGCAAAGCTGGAAAACCTGCTGTGTCAGGGCTGCCTCAGTGCTCACACCAGTGCTCAAAAGATGCCAGATGCGCACATAGGTGAGGCAGGTACAGCCACTTCTCATGATCAGAAGCCTGGAAACCACAGTAGCAGAATAGTCCTACCACACTAACAACGCTTCTCTAGAGACATACCAGCAGTGAGAGGGGAACCGGACTTTCTAGAAGGACCAAGAAACCATGCGCTAATGCCTCAAGAAACCATGCGCTAATGGAAGATGCAGGAGGATGCACTGCCAGATGCCCAGCAGATCTGCATACCACAGCTTTACCAGTCAATCCAGTGCCACCATCACCACTGGACCAAGATGGCGCTCCACATAACAAAGTACTCACCCATGAGAGGCCATGGAGGAAACACATGCAGCAGAACATGCCTTAGCCAAGGTTGTAATACAGCGACCATGTCCTTAGAGCCTGCTTCTTTGTGGCGGTTCAAGAACCTGTGCACCTTGGCATTGGTCCGGGTCACCATCAGATCCATCCCAGAGCAACCCCAGCTGTCCAAGATCTTCTGTACCACCGATAAGCTCAATTCCCAATCCCCAGAATCAGGGAAGTGATGAATGAGATAGTCCACTTCAACGTTGTCAATCTCCACAGTATGCTGTGCTGTAAGGGCTAGGATATGCTGCTCCATTCAAGGGATCAGGAGGGCCATTTTCCAAGCAGACCCAAGAACTCTTCATGCTTCCTTATCGTGGTGTTGCACAAGAAGATATGCCTTGTCTCAGACTATGTTCCAGATATGCAGGAGAGCCAAGGGAATGGCCTTAGCCTCCAATCGATTGAAGTCATCTCCTGCTTGCTCCAGTGGCATTGGGCTGTTGGCCTTTGGCAATGATCTCCCCAGCCAAACAGTCTGGCACTGCAGCAAACAGGAGCCACTGGATATCATCCAGACAAAGGTTTTTCAGTAGATGAGCAGGCTGCTCCCACCATTTCAAGCTGGCTGTCATCAATGGGGGAAGAGGGAATCTGATGAAGTTCTGTGAAGATGGCGACCAGCAGAACATCGTGAAATTAAGCTGCAACATCAAGAAATACTTTTCACAGAAAGGGTGGTGGATTCTTGGAATGCCTTTCCAAAAGAGCTGGTGGGAGCAAAAAAAAAGATAGAATTCAAAAAAGGTGGGAGACAAACACAAATGATCACTATATAGCAAGAGGATAGAATCAAAGCAAATGAATATAACTTCACAAACAGAGAGGTTCAACCTGCCTGGAACAGTAGGTACAATATTAAACAAAAGCATAGAGGGGGAGTAACCTGCATACAGCTGCAGGTGCAACTCTACAACTCTAGCCACCTTACTGGGCAGACTAGATGGACTATGCTGGTCTTTTTCTGCCACCAATTACTATGTTACTATGGAAATAGAAGAGGGGCAGGAGAGCCAGGGCAGGAACAAAAGGAGAAGGGCTGGATTAGGGCACAGAGTGACTGCTGTTCTACTGCAGATTTACCTTCTCCCTTCTTCTTCCCTGCAATCTTCCTGGAAAGAAGAAGCTAAAGGAGAACATCCTGCTGCTCTGGAGTCTGTAAAGACCATTTCCCTAGAAATTAAGCTCTGCTGACAGTAAGTAAGAGATTCCTTGCCTCAGGATGGTCCATCTCCCAAAGGGCCCTCAAACAGTTCTTTTTTCTCCTAGTCCTCTCCCACTATCGCTCAGCTTGTACACACTCTTACCTGAACGGGGAAAGGTTCTTCTGGGGGGCAGAAGGAAGGATTTCCCTTTAAGGCTCAGGCGCATATGTGAAAAATATACTCAAACACTGCAGCTGATTTTGCTGTTCCAAATTACAGCTGAGTGATTATCCAAATAATAGTCCTTCCTTCTGGAGAATGTACAGTCTGTAGTAACTCAGTGGGTATCACCTCCTCTCATACACCACCTTGATTTGTGTCTGTGATTCTGATTCACTGCTCATCATCTCTGAGGTGAGGGGCATTTCCTGGTTTAGGGACACCTATTCCCGCCCTTAACAGGGCTTACAAGGGTTCTTCCTTCTGCTACGAGATCCTCTTTCACACATGTTCTTCTTCGCAATTGGAAAGGACTCTTCTAAAATATCTTCTGCAGCCAAGCTCCAGTCAGGGCTTCTCATCAAATGTCTGACTCGAGTCCTGTCTTCATCCACTTTTTCAACACACAGAGGAGTTGTTAAAACCTCTGACTTATACACACACTTAACACACAAGTGAGCTTAAGATCAAGGAAGTTTAAAGTAAACCTAGGCCCCCAAGGATGGATCATAACTACAGTGTATAACACTTTCTGTAAATCACACCATCACCTTGACCACACTAGGATACCAGGGATTATATAAGGGCAGGCAGGATCTACTACTACTATTACTACTATTTATCATTTGTATAGTGCTACAATGAGATGGATCAATGCAATAACAGAAGCTATGGATACCACTCTATCAACAATGAGCCACTTAGCTGAAGATCGAACAAAGTTTAGGTCAACTATCCAGAGGGTCGCCAGGAGTCAACACCGACTCGACGGCACTTAACAACAAGATAGTGCTACAAGGCATACACAGTGCTGTACATGTACAAGTAAGAGACAGTCCCTGTTCATCAGAGCTTACAATCTAATCAAGACAGATCACACAACTGGGGACTAGGGCAATTCAAGGGGAATGGCAAGATACAGACAGGCGATAAGCAGGAGAATAAGGGGATCAGGATCCAAAGACAGCCTCAAAGAGGAGGGTGTTTACCCTGGATTTGAATAGGGCCAGAGAAGGAACCTGGTATACTAACTCGGGTAGTTTGTTCCAAGCATATGGAGCAGCAAGAAGGAATCTTTATCTTTATCTTTATTAAAACTTATTATACCGCCTGAACCTAGAGGCATACAGCGGTGTACAATAAAAAAATATAGGAGACTACTGTCAGAAATAGAAAGGAACGCCAGTTCATTTACAGGAAAGGATAGCAAGGAAAAGGGAAAAAGAAGAGTTAGAAGAAAAATATAAACAGGATGGGGAGGAGCAGTCAGCTGCCAGCAGCAGAGGAGAGGGGGAAAGGAAGGTCAAAAGCTGTGCAAAAGAGGTGAGTCTTAAGTGAGACTTTAAAGGAGCGGAAAGAGGAATCTAGACGTAGAGCTGAGGGAAGAGAATTCCAAAGGCGGGGGCCAAGAAAAAAAAGGCAGAAGACCGTGTGGATTCAAGATGGGCCCTAGAAGGGGGTGGGAGAAAAAGACGATTAGCGTGGATTGACCGAAGAACTCTAGAAGGACAGTGAAAATGAACCAAATCCGAAAGATAGAGAGGGACACCGGTGTGCAAAAGCCTTGTGAACAAAGATCAAGATCTTATATTGAATACGAAAAGGGATAGGCAACCAGTGTAATTGAATAAGAAGAGGAGTGATGTGAGCCGAGCGGAAAGAATTAGTGAGAAGACGAGCAGCGGTGTGATGAACTAATTGAAGACAGTGAAGCTGAGAAAGAGGGAGACCAGCCAAGGAAGCATTGCAATAGTCTAGACGAGAAACTATGAGGGAAAGAAGAAGCATGGTCATAGCAGGGAGGGAAAGAAAAGGCCGAATAGCACGAAGTTGCCGAAGTGTGTGGAAAGAACGCTGAACAACGGAAGAGACATGATCCTTGAAAGTTAAAGCCGAATCCAGGGTGACACCGAGATAACACATAGATGTGACAAGAGGGATAGGCCCAGCAGAGAGAGACGGAGTGAGGGTAGGAATAGGAGCACCAGCAGTAAACCAAATAGCAGAAGTCTTAGATAGATTAACATGCAAAACGTTCTCAGAAAACCAGGAAGAAACCGCGGAAAGACAGACGTTAAGGGGACCAATATCAGGCGTGAGGGGACAGGTGTGATAAAGGAGGAGGATATCATCTGCATAATAATATGCAGAGATACCGTGCTGCTGGATGAGTAAAGCAAGAGGGGCTAAGAAGATATTAAACAACAAAGGGGCTAGTACAGAACCCTGAGGGACACCGCAGGGAAGGGATGACGAGACAGATGAATCAGAACCTGATGAGACTGAGAAAGACCGGTTAAAAAGAAATGAGTGAAACCAATGAAGAACCAGACCAGAGAGACCAATAGAACGGAGCCGTAGAAGAAGAAGAATGAGAAAAATCTGGAGTTGGCAGTGGCAGAGAAGGGCACAGATAAGAGATCTGCCAGAGGATTGGAATTCCTGAGGAGGGGTGTAAGGAGTGATGAGAGAGGAAAGGTAGCGAAGAGCTGAAAAATGAACACACTTATATGTTAATTGGAGAAGTTTGAATTGAATGCGGTAATGGATAGGGAGCCAGTGAAGTGACTTGAGAAGAGGAGCATAGTGAGACTGGCGGAAGATTAGCCATGCAGCTGAGTTTGAACAGACTAAAGGAGAGAGAGATGATTCTGAGGGAGACCGGAAAGCAGCAGATATGCAATATTCTATACAGGAGGTGACTATAGAGTGGATAAGGATCTTAGTAATGTGTCCAGAAAGAAAGGGACAGATTTTACTGATGTTATAGAGAAAGAAACAACAGGTGTTAGCTGTGTGGATATGTTCAGAGAAGGAGAGAGAAGAGCCAAAGGTGACTCCAAAGTTGCAAGCTGAGGAAACAGAGAGAAGTAAAGCGTTATCCACAGAGACAGAGAAAGGAGGAGAGGGGGGGGGGAGGCTTTAGGGGAAAAGATAAGGAGCTCTGTTTTAACCATGTTCAATTTCAGACAGCAGTAGGACATCCAGGCAGCAATGTCAGATAAGCAGGCTGAGATACAGTTCTGGAGAGATTTCAGTTGTAGAGAGGTAAATCTGAGAGTCACCATCATAAAGATGATACTGAAAACCATGGGTGGAGATGAATGCACCAAGGGGCTAAATGTAGAGAAAGAAAAGGAGAGGTCCCAATACAGAGCTCTGAGGTACCCTGACCGAGAGTGGGATGCAGGTAGAGGAGGAGCCTCCAGAACATTTTATTTATTTATTTATTTAACTGTATTTATATCCCGCTTTTCACCGGGTCAAAGCGGTGGGACATATAACAAAGGGGGGGGGGGAATGGTGGGGGGGGCCCATCACCGGGGGTTCAACATTGATGATTTTGGGATGGACATAGAGACTGACAGGGTAGCATAGTTACTGGTCTGGAGCTTTTGAGAAAAATAGGGGGGTTCCTATTCAGAGATGTTCTTGGAATAGGATGGTTTTTAGCTGCTTTTTGAATGATTTATTTATTTATTTAATTCTCTTATATACCGTGCTATTCTGCATCAGTGCGGTTTACATTGAACAAACTGAAATTACATTGAACAGGGCATTATAACTTGGAGATAACTATTTTACAGGGAACATGGGCTACGGAGGGTTAAGTGGCTTGCCCAAGACCACAAGGAGCACCTGTGGGACTAGAAACCCCAGTCCTTCCGGACCAAGGTTGCTGTCCTCTGGTGGGATTTGAACCCCTGACCTTCTGGCCTGAAGTACCTTGCCCCAACCACTAGGCCACTCCTCCACTCCAATGATGATGATGATGATGATGATGATGATGATGGGAGATCACCGTTGTTCCTGATGTGGTTTGGTAGAGAGTTCCAGAGGGATGGGGCACAGAGTTCAAAGGCTCTGTTGCAGGTCCATTGTGTTGCCTTGGTCCTTTTGTGGGGGACTGCAATGGAGCTGTTGGAGGATTGTCTGGTCATTCTGCTGTGGGTTGGTCGAGGTAGTAGGGAGCAGAGTGGGGTGCCTTGTGTTTGGTGGATGGTTTTGTGGGTGAGTAGAAGAGCTTTGTATTTGATTCTTGCTTCGATGGGGAGAATATGGAGGTCCCTCAGAATTGGGGTGATGTGGTCCCTTTTCTTTGCATTGTGAATTATTCTCGCCATGGTGTTTAGGGCAATTCGGAGAGGATTGGTTTGTGTGGCAGGTAGGCCATGGTAGATTATGTTGCAGTAGTCTAGATGAGGGAGTGTCAGAGCTTGCATTACTGTCCTGAAGTCCTGTGGTTTGAGGAGAGGTCGGAGACGTTGTACCGTTTTTGCCTTGTGGAATACTGTTTGAGTGGTCTTGTTGATTTGCTGCTTAAGGGTTAGGGCTTGGTCAATGATAATGCCGAGATATCTTATGTGTGGTTGTATTTGGATTTGAGTGGTTCCCATGGTGATGTGAGTGGGTGGTTTGAAGTCTGGGTCTTTTGTCACTATAAGAGCCTCGGTCTTCTTTATGTTAATGGATAAGTTGTTCTCTTGTAGCCAGTTGGATACGTCAGTGAAGCAGGTTGACAGCTGGTCATTTGTCGGGTCTGTGGTTGTAATTGGGGCGTAGAGCATTATATCGTCGGCGTATATGTGGAAGTGGACATTGTGAGTGCGTATGACTGAACAGAGTGGACGGAAGTAGATGTTGAAAAGCATGGCTGATAATGTGGATCCTTGCGGTACTCCTTGATGTTGCTGGAAGGGGGGTGAGGTTGAGTTTTTGGTGCAGATTAGTTGCTGTCGGTTGGTTAGATAGGACTTGAACCATTGGAGTACAGTATCTTTGATCCCAATTGTTTGGAGTCTGTGGATAAGGGTGTTATGGGAGATGGTGTCGAAGGCCGCTGATATGTCCAGGAAGATTAGGATGAATCCTGAGTGTTTCTCTTGTGTATACTTAAAGGAGTGTATACTTAAAGGTGCGATGGGCGAGATAAGAAAAAAAACAGGCAAGAATAGGGTCCCTAAAACAGGCAAGAACAGGGTATCAAGGAGAAGGTTGTGATCAACAGTGTCAAAAGTAGCAGAAAAGTTAAGAAGGACGAGGATCAAGTAAAGGCCCTTGGATTTGGCGAGAAACCAGTCATTAGAGACTTTGGCAAGAGCAGTGTCTGTAGAATGTAGAAACATAGAAACATAGAAACATGATGACAGAAAAAGACCACAAGGCCCATCTAGTCTGTCCTTCCATAACAACTACAACAGTCCACTTTTTACCTTTAGAGATCCTCTGTGTTGGTCCCATGCTTTTTTGAATTCAGTTACTGTCCTCATCTCTACCACCTCCACTGGGAGACTATTCCACGGATCCACTACTCTTTCCGTAAAGAAATATTTCCGCTTATCACTCCTGAATCTATCTCCCTTCACCCTCATCCCATGTCCCCTCGTAGCAGAACTTGCTTTCAATTGAAAGAGGCTCTCTCCCTGAACATTTATGCCACGGAGGTATTTAAACATCTCAATCATATCACCTCTATCCCGCCTTTCCTCTAAGGTGTACATATTAAGATCCTTAAGTCTGTCCTCATATGCTTTATAATGAAGCCCATTAATCATTTTAGTAGCAACCCTCTGCACCGACTCCATCCTGTTCACATCCTTTTGAAGGTGCGGTCTCCAGAATTGCACACCATACTCCAAATGAGGTCGCACCAAAGACTTATACAGAGGCATTATCACCTCCTTTTTTCTGCTAGCCATTCCTCTCCGTATGCACCCAAGCATCCTTCTAGCTTTTGCCGTCGCCTTTTCTACCTGTTTAGCTACTTTAAGATCATCAGACACAACCACTCCTAGGTCCTGCTCTTCTTTAGTGGACAAAAGTACTTCACCCCCTATACTGTATTGCTCCCTTGGATTGCTGCAGCCCAAATGCATGACCTTACATTTTTTAACATTAAATCCCAGCTGCCAAATTCTAGACCATTCTTCAAGCTTAGCTAGATCCCTCCTCATGTTATCTACACCTTCCTGGGTGTCTACTCTATTGCAGATTTTGGTATCATCCGCAAAGAGGCAAACCTTACCCGACAGCCCTTCCGCTATATCACTAACAAAGATGTTAAAAAGAATCGGACCAAGGACAGATCCCTGGGGCACACCACTGGTAACATCCTTCTCCTCAGAGTGAGCTCCATTTACTTGTACTCTTTGTCGCCTCCCACCCAACCAATTTCTAACCCAAGCAGTAATTTTAGGGTCCATCCCTAGGGTGCTCAGTTTGTTTATAAGTCGCCTGTGAGGAACATTGTCAAAGGCTTTACTGAAATCTAAATATACCACATCTAGAGGACAAAAGCCAGATTGCAGTGGATCCAGAAGCCTTGAAAGGACAGAAAGTCCGCACAACGGCAGTGAACCGCACATTTAAGGAGTTTAGAAGCAAAGAGGAGGAGGGAGATGGGCTGATAATTAAAAGGACAGGTAGGGTCTAGTGAAGGTTTTTTGAGGAGGGGTGTAATCACAACATATTTGAAGGCTGCAGAGCAGTTGCAGTGGAAAGTGATAGGCTGAGGATATGATAGATGGAAGGGATGACAGCAGAAGGAATAGAACTTAGTAGATGGGTAGGAATGGTATCAGACGAACAGGTTGTAAGTTTGGAGGAGGAGACAAGATGAGCAGTTTCTCCTCAGTGATTTTAGAAAAGGAAGAAAGAGTGAGAGAAGCTGACGGAAGGATTTGGGAGTGCAGAAAGGGAAGAAGGGGTAGAGGTGACCCTGTGGAGAACTCAAGACTAATCTTGTGGACTTTATCATGGAAATAGTCAGCCAGAGTCTGGGCAGAAAGGGAAGGAGGGATTGGAGGTGGGCACCTTGAGAAGAGAGTTGAGTGTAGCAAAGAGGCAGCCAGGGTCAGAAGAAAGTGAGTCGGGTGAACATAGTACTCTTGCTTGGCGAGCGCTATGGATGACTGGAAAGAGGATAGCCTGAATTTAAAATGCAGGAAGTCAGCAAGACTACAAGATTTAAGCCAGAGGTGCTCAGTTGAGTGGGCACAGGAATGAAGGTAGCGGGTTTTAGAGGACAACTAGGGTCAAGGTATAGTATGCCTCATAGGGCAAGGAACAGGAGGAGCAAGTACATCCAGAGTAGAGGAGAGTACAGGGTTGTAAGAAGACATGGCCTCATTGACAGATTCAGATGACATAGTGGAGGAAAATAATGAAACAGCAGTGGAGAGTGATGAAGGGTCAATAGAGTGAAGATTCCCAAACATGTTGGTGAAGATTGAACGAGATTGAGGTGGGGGTTGGTTAAGAGTAAAGGTTAGTAGGTGATAGATAAGGAAAAGATTGAGGTGGAGAAATTTGAGGGCCAACAATTGGAGAAGAAAGTGAAGTCAAGGCAGTGGCCATGCTGGGGGGGAAGAGGTGAAGGGGGGCAACAGAGCCCAGCTGAAGATTGAAAGAGGATGCTAAGGAAAGAAGCTTTAAGGTATAAATGTCAGTGGGTTCATCAACATGAATGTTAAAATCCCCAAGAATAAGAGAAGGGGAAGATGCATCCAGAAAGAAGGAGAGTCAGGAGTCAAAGTCAGTGAGAAAGATAGAAGTGGATTTGTCAGGGGGTCGATAAATGACAACTACTCAGAGAGGTAGTGGAATGAATAGGCAGATGGAGTGGAGTGCTCTTTAAAAGAAGAAAAGGAGAGAGACTGAGGCAAAGTGAGGGGTAGAAATTGGCAGGAATGAGAGAGTAGAAGCCCAACATCACTACCATTGTTGAGGAGCATGGGAAAATAGGTAGCCTCCATGAGAGAGGGCAGCAACTGAAGCAGAGTCTTCAGAGAGAAGCCAAGTTTCGGTGAGAGCAAGATGCAGAGCATTAGCGATAATGAGATTATGAAAGAAGACAAGCTTATTTGAAGACAAAGCGCATATTCCATAAGGTGCCTGAGAATGAGATCAAAGATGGAGAAAGAAGAGGGATATGAATAAGATTTGAAGGGTTGCACATTGATCTGCCTTGAGAGTGTGAAAATCTAGAGGGGCCAGGGTTGGAATTGATATCCCCAGATGAGAGAAGGAGAAGGAGCAGGAGAGTAGGTGGGAGAAAGGAGGCAGCATGAAGTGATAAGGGTAAGGTTCTTTCTGAGAGATTGGAGATTTCTGAATGAAAGGGAGAAATAGAAACAGAAACATCACAGGAGAAAAAGACCACATGGCTTATCTAGTCTGTCCTTTCATATCAACCACTACAAGAGTCCTCTTTTTTCCTTTAGAGAGCCTCTGTGTTTGTCCCATGCTTTTTTGTATTTAGATATTGTCCTCATCTCTACCACATCCACTGGTAGACTATTCCATGCATCTACCACTCTTTTCATAAAGAAATATTTCCAAATATTACTCTAGAGTCTATTCCCTTTCACCCTCATTCTATCTCCCCTTGTAGCAGAGCTTGCTTTCGATCGAAAGAGGCTCCCCTCCTGTGCATTTATGCCACGGAGGTATTTAAATGTCTCAATCATATCACCTCTGTCCTGCCTTTCCTCTAAAGTATACATATTAAGGTCCTTAAGTCTGTCCTCATATGCTTTATAATGAAGACCATGAACTATTTTAGTAGCCACCCTCTGCAAAGACTCCAACATGTTTATATCCTTTTGAAGGTGCGGTCTACAGAATTGCATACAATACTCCAAATTAGGTCGCACCAAAGACTTATACAGAGGCACTGTCATCTCCTTTCTTCTGCTGGTCATTCCTCTCCCTATGCACCCAAGCATTCTTCTAGCTTTCGCCATCGCCTTATCTCCCTGTTTAGCTACTTTGAGATCGTCACACATAATCACGCCTTGGTCCCATTCTTCTTTTGTGGACAGAAATACATCACCCCCTATACTGTCCCGCTCCCTTGAATTGTTGCAGCCCAATTGCATGACCCCTATATTTTTTAGCATTAAATCTCAGCTGCCAAATTCTAGACAATTCTTCAAGCTTAGCTAGATCCCTTCTTATGTTTTCTACACCTTCCTGGGTATCTTCTCTGTTGCAGATTATGGTATCATCCGCAAAGAGGCAAACCTAACCCGATAGCCCTTCTGCATTATCACTAACAAAGATGTTAAAAAGAATTGGACTCCACTGGTAACCTCCTTCTTCTCAGAGTGAACTCCATTTACCTGTGCCCTTTGTCCCCTCCCACTCAACCAATTTCTAACCCAAGCAGTTTCTTTAGGGTCCATCTCTAGGGTGCTTAGTTTGTTTATAAGTCTCCTGTGCAGAACAGTGTCAAATGCTTTACTGAAATCTAAATACACCACATCTAGGGCTCTCCCTCGATCCAACTCCCTGGTCACCCAGTCAAAGAAATCAATCGGATTTATCTGACAAGACTTGCCCCTGATGAATCCATGCTGCCTTGGATCCGGTGATCCGTTGGACTATAAAACTTCTCTTTCAGCAGCGTTTTCAATAATTTACTCACCACCGAGGTTAAACTAACCGGCCTGTAGTTTTCAATCACATCCTTACTTCCGCTTTTGTGTAAAGAAACCACATGTTCCTTTCTCCAATCCTCTGGCACCACCCCCAACTCCAAAGAGGCAATGAAAAGGTCGGTCTGTGGTGCTGCTAGAACGTCCACAAGTTCCAGTGTTCTTGGATATATCCCATCTGGTTCCATCGCTTTGTCTACTTTTAGTTTAGCTAGTTCCTCATGAGCACAGTCTTCTAAAAATCGTTTGAGATGCCCCTCACTTTTGTTCCTGTTTATGGGTGTTGTCTGAGGTCCTGCTCCCGGCCCTTCATCTGTGAACACAGAACAGAAATATTTGTTAAGTAATTCCGCTTTATCCTCATCAGCTTCTACATATTCCTCCCCTTCACCCTTGAGTCTGACAATACCACTTTTGCCCTTCCTCCTCTCACTAACAAATCTGAAAAATGTCTTATCCCCCCATTTTATTACATTGGATATTTCTTTTTCTTTTTGTATCTTTGCTTTCTTGACTACTTTGCTAGCTACTCTAAGTTTTTCCAAATATAGATGCCTGCCTTCCTCTCTCTATGATCTCTTGTATGTCATGAAGGCCTCCCTCTTTTTCTTCACCTTTTCAGCTACCTCTTTTGAGAAACATAGCGGCTTCCTTTTCCTTTTGCTTTTATTTAGCATTCTAACAAAGAAGTTGGTTACCCTTAAAATATCCCCTTTCAGTTTTGCCCACTGTTTTTCTACATCCCCCCAGCTGTTCCCATCCCGCTAATGACTTCTTGAGGTATTGGCCCATCTTGGCAAAGTTAGTTTTCCTAAAGTCTAAGATCCTCACTTTTGAATGATTTTATCAGCTCTAGTCCTAATACTGAACCACACCATCTGGTGATCACTGGATGCGAGATGATCTCCCACTGTAACAACAGAAACACTTTCCCCATTGGTAAGCACTAAGTCCAGTAAGGCCCCTTCACATGTGGATTCTGTTACCAGTTATCTGAATACTTCTTCCTGTAAAGAATCCAGGATCTCCTTGCTTCTAGATGACACAGCAGCAGGGATGCACCAATCAACATCCAGCATATTGAAATCCCCTATCAGTAGCACTTCCCCTTTCCTGGCAATGTTGCATATGTCTTCTATTAAATCTCCATCCACGTCTTCTCCCTGTGATTGAGGTCTATATATAACATCAATGCAAATGGATTTCTCTTTCCCTCTTTCTAGTTTAACCCACACTGTCTCCTCTGTCCCTTTTAAGCCCTGTATTTCCATAGCTTTAATATTATTTTTTACATACAGTGCCACTCCTCCTCCCCTTCTTCCTAACCTGTCCTTTCTGAATAACGTATAGCCTGGTATAGTTGTATCCCAGTCATGGTTGTCTCTGAACCATGTCTTTATAACTGCCACTAAATCCAAGTCAGTCTCTCCCATTAAAGCCTCAACAGCTGGGATCTTATTTCCCATGCTATGGGCATTTATAGACGCTGCTTTTCAGATGTCGCCTCTTTTACCTATTTCTATAAAGGTATTTAATGTTTCACTTACCTGGGGGCTTTCACTTACCTGGAGGCTTTCTTCACCCATCCCCAAAGAATCTAATTTAAAGCCCTCTTGAATAGGTTAGCCAGTTACTACTGAAGACATGTTGATCCTTCTTTGACAGATGGATGTCTTCTCTGCTCTGCAGCCCTTGGAACATCATCCCATAGTCCAGGAATCCAAAGTGCTCTCGACACCATCCACACAGCCATGCATTCATCTCCAGGATGCAAGCTTCTCTGCCTTGGCCTTTATCCTCAACAGGGAGGATTGAAGAGAACACCACCTGCACCCCTATCTGCTTTACCCTCTGTCCCAGATCCATGAAGTCACTCTTGATATGCTCAGAGGGATACCTGGCAGTATCATTTCTGCTAACATGGATAAGCAACATCAGGTAATAGTCAGTAGACTTGATGAGTCTCGGCAAACTCTCCATGACATCTTGGATTTTAGCACCTGGCAGACAGCATACCTCTCTGGACATCAAGTCTGGTCAGCAGATGGACACCTCAGTACTCCTCAGAAGAGAGTCACCAACCACCACTACCCTTCGCTTCCTAGTGGTCACTGATTCTGCAATTTTGGGGTGTTCGAGCTCTGGTTCTTCCCTTTCCTGGAATGCCTCCATTTCCTCCATTTCCAGGACTGCATAATGGTTCTTCAATTCAAAGGCCTGAGGAGTTGGATTGGTGATTCTGCAGGCCCTGGTGACTCGTGTCCAACCTTGGTCCTTCTGTAGGCTCCCATCCTCACCTCTGCTGGAGAGCTTGGATGTTTCAAGAAGCATCTCATCAATGTACTTCTCACTGTCTTGAATGTTCCTCAGCCTTGCCACCTCTTCTCTGAGCTCCTCCACCTGTTTCCTGAGAGCTTTAGCATGTAGGCATCCTGCACATGGAACTGGTCCTTCAAATGGTTTTGGGATCTCTGTCTAGACAGAGGTAGAAGCTGTAATGGGAGCAACAGCTTTGGCAATATGATTCTTCCCAGCCATTGTTCAGATGGTGGAGCTTTGGTACTTTGCTTGCTTTGAAATTGAGAGACCCTGTTAGGCTGGTGAAGCTCTAGAGCGGATTATTTATTTTTTAATTTATTAAAAGGGTTTATATACCACTTTATCCTGAAATCAAAATGGATTATTTATTTATTTTATTATTTATTACAATTTCTTATATACCGCGCTATTTAGCATCAGTGCGGTTTACATTATAACTTAACGACCATAACATCAAGCTGTCAGGTTTACATCGAACAGGAGTATAAACATGGAAAACAGGGTCAACTATATACATAATCTATTTACATTGGAAGGATAGATAAAAGTCAGATAATGCATGTAGGTCTTTTCTAACTAAATTACACATCAAACAAATTGTGTTTGATTACACATCAAACAAATCAAGTGTCAGGATGCTTGGGTGTGGGCATGCAGTGATAAATGGATAAGTGTGTGTGTGAGTAGTGTGAAGTTGATTGTGGGGTGAGCTATATACAGTGTGAGCTGTGTACAGGAAATATTTACATTTTTACATTTGAATTCGTGGTGAGCTATACACAGTTTATTTATTTATTTATTTATTTATTTATTTATTTATTTATTTAACATGTTTTGTATACCGCCTTTTCCTTCAATCAAAGCGGTTCACAATACAGTACAGAGTCATACAAAGGCAGGGAAGACATGCACCACCTTATCATTACATCAAAGTGGTTGGAAATAGGATTACAAAACATAGGGAATGACAATACATGTAGTACAATACAATAAACATACATAGTCATACCTTCAAACAGAATAACCAACTATATAGCAAGGAGCAGATGATTCTTTTGTCTCTCACTGTCCAGCGCCCTGCAGGTCCGCGCCTAAGGGCCACGCCCAAGGGCCCTCTGGCGAGGCCCTCAGGCGCGGGCCCGCAAGGCGCGGGCGCGCCCCCCGCAGTGGCGGTTTAATCAGTTCTACACTCGCGATCCCGGTAGCAGGGGGAGGGAGCATTCACAGACATCTGCTTTCAATGGCTTCTGCACTCCTGATACTGTGCGCGCCCCCAGTTTGAGCTGTGTACAAGAAATATTTACATTTTTATATTTTGTTGGGCTGAAAGAGAGCTTGTTTAGACAGTTCATGTTATGTCATTGTAGTATTCTGTGAAGAGTGTAGTTTTGTGCATCTTCCGTAAGTCTTTGAGGTCTTTTTGTTGATTTCTGGGGGTTTCGGTGATTAGGGTAGTTGGTGGTCATCATTGAATTGTTCAATGAATAGGGTGGTTTTTAGTAGTTTCCTGAATTCTTTTATATCTGTTGTTGATTTTAGTTTATCTGGGAGGACATTCCAGATAGCAGGGGCAGCAAGAGAGAAGGCTCTCATGGATGTGGATTTGTTGGTTCTTGTAAATAGACTGGGTGTTGGTATATTGTATTTGGTGCTCTTTCTGTCTGGTCTTTTGCTTGTTTTGGTTCTGATGAGTTCATGTAGTATTTCTGCTGACATGTTGTTTTTAATTTTGAAGATAGTTAGTGCTGCTTTATATTTTGCACGTGACGATATCGGTAGCCAGTGTAGGTCATGTAGTATTGGGGTTAGATGGTCTTGTCTTGATGCGCTAGCAATGATGGGGGCGGCAGTGTTCTGTATTATTTGTAGCTGACGGGTGGTTTGTTTAGGTAGACCTCGGTATAGTATATCCAGTACAGGTGTAATGATGGCCTGGCATACTGTGCGGAAGTGTTCTTTGTTGAGGAGAGGTTTTAGTCTCCGGAGTGTTGCAAGTTTGAAATAGGCTGTTTTGGATATCTTGTTTATATGTGGTTGGAGGGTGAGTCGCTTGTCTAGAATCACTCCAAGGTATCTGACTTCATCTTTTATTGTAATGGGTGTATTGGATATGTTGATAGAGGTAGGATGAATGAATGTGGTGTTTCTCGTTATGATTATTGCTTCCGATTTTTTTATGTTGATGTTTAAGTTGTTGTTATTTAGCCAGGTTGTGATTTCTTGAATCCAGGTAGATATGGTGGTATAGTCTGGTGAGTCCAGTTGAATAGGGGTATATGCCATGATGTCATCGACATATATGGCGTATTATATCTTGTATTTGTTAAATATATTGCAAATTGGTTGAATATAGATGTTGAAGAGAAGGTAGAAGGCAAAATGGCAGGATAGGTGAGGATAATAAGCAGTAGATATAAGGACTAGAGATCTGGGGATGTTGGAATGAGGAAAAAAGGGCCAATGCAGCCATCCCTGAAAGATAGCAGAGCTGAAAATCACCTATTCAGCACCAATCACTATCTGGATAACAGAGTTGAATATCTGTCTTTTATTTAGCCATGTTGACTGGTATTGACAAATATGTTGACTGCCACAGCTAAATATTGACCCATTAATTTGTAAGCCCTTTGGGGACAGGGAAATACCTACTATAACTGAATGTAACTTGTCTTAAACTACCATTGGACACGCAAGAGCTAAATGCAAAAATAAATCTAATATTAAAAAATCCAGCAGGAAACTATTTCAGCTCTATGCACCAGCCACTAAGAAAACTCAATTACAAATAGTTGTTCTACAAACAATTTGTACCAATGGGCTACTCAAGTGCTCCTGACACTGCCTGAGATGACTGATGTCTTCACAATAGCTACAAACGTTCAATAGGGTCATCCACTCATAATGCTTTAAATCCAACAAGCAATGGCTTAACTGTAGATGGAATTTTATAGGTAACTAATACAACTTTTCTAGTGCAGGGCTGATATGATCTGAACATCTCCAGATCATATCAGATCTGAACATCTTCTGCCAGCAGTAATATGAGGCTGCATTTAACATTCATTGCATTGATATTGTACAATTAATTGAAAAGTTTCCAAATTTATAACTAGCTTTAACCTATGCAATAAAAGCAGCTTAAAACAAGTTGAAAAGTGTACACTTGCAGTGTCACACGATGGCAAATTTCCCCATTTGCAAAATCAAGCATATGGAGAGTTGATATGTGGTCTCATCGAAGTACTGGGGGTAGGTGCATGCATGTGTGTATGTGTGGGGGTGCATACATGTGCATGTGTGTATATGTCAGGAGCCGTGTACATATATGCCAGGAGTGCGAGCAGGCATGTGCATGTCAGAGGCTGCGTGTGTCTGTCTGTATCCTGGGGAATGTCAGGGGCTGTATGCGTATGCATGTCTATCAGAGGAATGCCATAGAGACTGGGTGAAGACATGGGGGAGTAATGAGAAAGAGAGAGAGAGAGAGAGAGAGACACCGGATGAAGCCTGGGTGAGGGTCATGAAAGAAAGAGACTGGGTGGAAGGCTGGGGGGTTTAAGAAAGAGAGACAGATATTCACACACACACATACACAGACACACACACAGCCCCTGACATTTTCCATGATACACACACATGCATGCAGCCCCCAACACTCTCAATCATACACAGACACGCACGCACACAGACCTCAACACGCTCCATGACATACTCACATATGCAGCATCTGACACTCGCCATCACACACACACACACACACACACACCCTAATATTTGCCATGATACATACACGCACACAGTTGTCAGCACTCCCCATGACACACACATACATGAAGCCCCCAACACAAACACATGCACGCACACATTCCCTGACACACCTGCATGTAGCTCGCAGCACACACACACACACACACACATATATATATATATATATATATATATATACACAAACATACCCCCCCCCGACACTTCTTTTTTTTTTTAATTTAAATTTTTATTAAATTTTAACATTCATGCATAACAAGAATGAAAAGGAAACAAAAGATGATATCCATACAAAAACACTCAGAAATACCAACTATATCTAAATCAGATCGTATTATACATCATCCAAAATTTAGTCCACAAGTATTAAGGAAAATAAGGAGGGAGGCCCCAGGAAATAAAACAAGGGATAGTAATATTTATTCAGGAGCAGAGACTAAAGCATCAGCCGAAATGGTCACAATGTCCACTCTATTTCCCTCCCTAGCTACCAGAAAATTCAATAACTGACTTGGCTCAAAAAACAGAAACGCTTTACCATCATAGGAAATAATACACCGAGAAGGAAATCTTAACTGAAAACTATCGCCCAAGGCGAGGACTCTAGGGCGCAAACCCAAGAATTCCCTCCTCCTCAATTGGGTGGTACGAGAGAGATCAGGAAACATCAAAACTTTAGAGCCAAGAAAAGTACAATTGAAATTCCAGAAACATGTACGAAGAATTAATGATTTATCATGCTCTAAGGCCAATGTAACCAAGAGGGTGGTACGGTCAGTTACTACCTCAAGAGAGTCCTCCAAGAATGCGGTAAGATCCCCCATTCCAGTAGCTAACCCCACCCCCACCCCGATGCAGCCCCAGCACCACCACCCCCCACATTTAGATATTGTGCTCTAACAATTGGAGGTAAATTATCCCCAGGGAGTTTAAGCACTTCCTGGAGATATTTATGAACCATCTCAATGGGGGACATTATCGGTGACCTAGGAAAATTTAACAGTCTTAAGTTGTTTCTACGGGTATAATTCTCCAAATACTCTGGGGTTTTTTTACAACAAAGTCTTATCTTTAACTTGAGCCACACACACTCCACGGAGATGTTCTAGCTCTTTCTCCACTGCCTCCAAACATATAGCTTGCTCCCCTTGACCTTTCGTAGCTTCAGAAATATCTTGAGACACCTAGAGAAAATCCCTTTTTACAACCCCAACAACAGTCATAAGAGAGGTATTTATTGTAGAAATTGCATCCCATAGTGCTTCCATATCCACAACTGATGGCTTTACCAATCCTCTCAAACCTGGAAGAGTATCCAAAACCTCTGATGGTACCGCCAAGGCTCCACTGGTAGGGAAAATCCTCTCAACTCCTTTTCCCTCTACCATGTCCTGCGATGAGGTGAGAAAAGTTGTCAAAACGCCATCAGGAACGGAGCCCTCTTCACTCCCTATTGCCGATGAGCAATGCACAGCCCTGGCAGGAAACACTCTGTGACCCGGTCCACCACTTCCAGTTTGAGGGGGGGGGGCGTTGCTCTGGAGAGAGCCAAACGCCCGACGCACTCAGAGCCGACAGCTCCAACACTGCCGGCTCCGCCGAAGACGCTGCTCCACTCCCCGGCACCGCAAAGCCGCATGCCTCAAGTGTTTTCTGGCGCGCAGTTTCAGATGCAGGGGACCCCAAGGGTAGGGAACCCTGCTTCCTTTTTCGACGCCCCATCAAGAAAGAACGGGCGTCCAAACCACCGCACTCCGTCCACTCCACGAAGCACCGCTCAGCACCGGGGAAGCTCCAACGCCATCTTGCCTCCCCTTTCCCCCCCGACACTTCTATTTGACCCACATATCAAACACCCACATGCCTGATTCTACAAATGTGGGAAAGGCGCCATTGTGTGACACTGCACGCATACACTTTTCAGCTTGTTGCAGTGGTGATCTGTGCTGGTCATTAAGAGCAGTACTGTCCATCTTGCAGGAGACGTGCCTTCAGTCCTTGGGGTCTATTCTGCTCAAGCATGCTCTGAAATAAGAGGCTTAAAGAAGACAAAAAACAGAATGGAGGTGAAATAGCAGAAATAAAATAAAAAGAAGACATTAAAATGATGATTTGACATTTTCTTTTGCAAATCCCTCCCTCCAATCATTTATTTATTTAGTTTATTTAAGAAGTATTTCTATTCTGTCTATCATAATTCCCTTAGCTGTTGAAGTGGCAGCCACCAGGGCAACTGAAGGGTTAACTTTGAGCTTTCCTTCAACTTAAATACAATTCAAAGCAATGAACAGATCTAAAGAAGTTCTTGCTCAAATTTCATTATATTAAAAGGCTGATCTTCACAGCTAGACTCCTGGTTGAGTACCTGTATCCAGCAGCTCCGGCTAAATCACACAGCATCCCTAATAAAATAAATCTTAGAAGTGCTTTAACATCATGTTATCTGTCAGAAATAATTTACCCTTTCAAAATGTTTTATATGAGTCTATGATCTTAATAAGAATACTGCAGGAATAAAATGCACTCAGGAAAGTGAGAGTCAGTATTTTCCCTACCAGTCCGTTAAAGGGAACCTGTCTAGTTAGTGCATAGTGGCAGAGTATCCCAGTGTACTGTATTTAGTGGGGACATTATGACATAATCCAAGTGATAATGGTAGTTGGGAGATGGGTTTTAGGGGGTATTTCTTATATAAAATATTTCTTATGTCTCATCATTTGTCATTATTTTGGGGGAGAGGTAGGAGATATTTTCTTTTGCCGTTGGTATATTGTTTCTTTTTGTTGTTGGTAATATGAATTCCTGACTGACCAGTGGGTGGATATTTCAAAGTTACAGAGCATAATACTCTTTATAATTTTTGTGTTTACAATTTAGAGTTTGATTATAAATTTCATAAGCTGAAAAGTGCACTCTTACAGGGTAACATCTTGGCGTGTTTCCCCTTCCTTCATTTGCAAACATGTGCATGTCTGTCTGCGGGTCTCAGTGAGAAGGGGCATGCTGAAATGCAACCTGGTAGGGCAGCAGGGGATGTGGCTGTGTGGGGAGGTATGAGTGGTATTTTTGCATCCTGAGAGTGTAGGTGTATATCTGTGGGGTGTCTCTGTTTGGAGGGGGATGTGATTTGGGGGTGTTGAAGGTGGGTGGTAGGGTTGGGGGGTGTTAGAAGTGAAGGATGTGGAGGTGTGAGGTGTATGTGTATGTGTACGAATGTCAGGGTGCTGGGAGTGTGTGTAGTGATTAGTGGCATGTGGGGATGTGTGCAAGTGGGTGTTCCTTTTGGTTTATTGGCTCTGCCCCCCTTTCTCCATGCACTCTTTTACTCTCCCATGATGCAACCTCCATATTTCTTGGCCACTGCCACAGCACCTCTGTCATTCTTCTGCCACCAGGGGTTGGCTTCCCAGCAGCAGCAGCAGCTGCAGCACATGCCATGGCCTCAATCATCCTCTTTTGCTGACAATGGTTGGGTCCCCAGTGGTGAACATACTGTAAGAACATAAGAACATAAGATATGCCATACTGGGTCAGACCAAGAACCATCAAACCCAGTATCCTGTTTCCAACAGTGGCCAGTCTAGGTCATACGTACCTAGCAGTTTCCCCAAAAGACACAGATTCCGCAGTGCTTATATTGGGTCAAGCATTGATATCCTGGGTCCCTTCTTAATAATGGTTTATGGACCTTTCCTCCAGGAACTTGTCCAAACCTTTTTTAAACCCAGCTACACTAACAGCCTTTATTACATCCTCCGGTAACAAATTCCAGAGTTTGATTACACGTTGAATGAAAAATATTTTCTTTTATTAGTCTTAAATAGTTTACCCTGTAGCTTCATTGCATGTCCCCTAGTCTTTCTATATTATGATAACGTAAACAATCGCTCTACTTTTACCTGTTCCACTCCGTTCATTAATTTATAGACTTCTATCATATCTCCCCTCAGCCGTCTCTTTTCCAGGTTAAAGAGCCCTAACCTTTTTAGCCTTTCTTTACAGGGGTATCCTTCCATCCCCTTTACCATTTTGGTGGCTCTTCTCTGAACATTTTCTAATAACACTATATCCTTTTTAAGATACGGCGACCAGAATTGCACACAATATTCAAGGTGCGGTCTCACCATGGAACGATATAGAGGCATTATAATATCTTTTGTTTTATTTTCCATTCCTTTCCTTATGATACCTAGCATTCTATTTGCTCTCTTGACCACCGCTGCACACTGGGCAGAGGGTTTTAACATGGTATCCACAATGACGCCTAAATCTTTTTCCTGGGTGGTGGTTCCTAATGTGGAACCTTGCATCGTGTAACCATAGTTTGGGTTGTTCTTCCCTAGGTGCATAACCTTGCACTTGTCCACATTAAATTTCATCTGCCATTTTGATGCCCAGTCTTCCAATATATCAAGATCCTCTTGCAATTTTCCACAATCCTCTTGGGTTTTAACAACTTTAAATAGTTTTGTGTCATCTGCAAATTTGATAACCTCACTCGTTATTCCCTTTTCCAGGTTATTTATGAATACGTCAAAAAGCAGCGGACCCAGCACAGATCCCTGGGGTACTCCACTATTCACCTTTCTCCATTGGGAAAATTGGCCATTTAGCCCTACCCTCTGCTTTCTATCTTTTAACCAGTTCCTGATCCACAATAGTACACTGCCTCCTATCCCATGACTCTTTAGTTTTGCCAAAGGTCTCTGATGAGGGACCTTGTCAAAGGCTTTCTGAAAGTCCAGATACACAATATCAACCGACTCACTGATGATGGCTGAGGCACATGCTGCAGCTGTAGCTTTCCTCCTCTTCTGCTGCCAGGTGTGGAGTCCCAGTGGCACATGCTGCAGCTGTAGCTTTCCTCCTCTTCTGCTGCCAGGTGTGGAGTCCCAGTGGCACATGCTGCAGCTGTAGCTTTCCTCCTCTTCTGCTGCCAGGTGTGGAGTCCCAGTGGCACATGCTGCAGCTGTAGCTTTCCTCCTCTTCTGCTGCCAGGTGTGGAGTCCCAGTGGCACATGCTGCAGCTGTAGCTTTCCTCCTCTTCTGCTGCCAGGTGTGGAGTCCCAGTGGCACATGCTGCAGCTGTAGCTTTCCTCCTCTTCTGCTGCCAGGTGTGGAGTCCCAGTGGCACATGCTGCAGCTGTAGCTTTCCTCCTCTTCTGCTGCCAGGTGTGGAGTCCCAGTGGCACATGCTGCATTTGCAGCCTTCTCCCTCTTCTGCTGCTGGGAATGGGTCTCCAGTGGTGGCCCTCCTCCTTCTCTTCTCCTAATAGGAGTTCAGTCTCTGTCAGTGGTTGCTGCCCTCCTCCTCCTCATCGTCCACTGGTGATCGGGTCTTGGCTGCAGCTGCAGTCTTTCTCTGCTTCCTCTGGCAGGGATTAGAATCCCCGTTAGTACCATTCCACCACCAGGGATTTTTAGTGAAATGATGCTGTTGGGGACCCCAACTCCCATTTTTTGTGCTGTGGGCGTTGGGGTCCCCATCAGCATCATTTCACTACTGGGGGGGCTTATTTTTCTTCTACCACTAGGGTTGCGGTTCCCATACTTCCAGCTTCTCTTCTGATAGCAATAGCAAAAATACAAATGGCAGAAACAACAAAATAGAACTATATTACAAGCAGTTATCTCCTTTTCCTTTCTCTCAAAATATGTTACACACAGATTAATTCATTCTCCTCTCTATTTCTTGGTTACCCAAAGGGGAATCTTCTCTTCTGCAGAATATACTTCCACGGTATACCTTGGAGCTGGTGGTTCAGCAGGTGCTCGTGGCTCTGGGGATACTGGGCTTCTAGATGTTCTTCCAATTCCATATCGCCTTCCTCTCTGTAGTGGCTAGCTTTCAATTAAAGGTCTCTAGCTCCTTTTCTTCTTCACCAGCAAGGCTGCTCTCCTCTGAGCCAATGGGCATGCTGGCAGGTATTGCACAGTCGCCAGGGCTGGTGCTACCATTAAGTGAACTAGGCAGCTGTCTAAAGTGTCGGCCCTTCAGTGGCACACATTGCCACCACAGTTGCTCCTTTTCCGGGACAAACAATGGCTGCAGTGGCCACAAATAGCCCTGCAGTGCTTACCTGTAAGCTTTAGTGCTATGGAGCTGTCTGCTTCCGCCCCTTCTCTGATGTCAACTTCCTGTTTCAGTATCAGGCGTCAGAGAGGAGGCAGAAGCAAACTGCCAGGTGGTGTCGAAGCTTAAAGGTAAGTGTCATGGGGCTGTCTGTGGCCATTGCAGCCACTGTATGTCTTGGAGAAGGGTGATAAGAGGTGGCAATGGGTGCTGCGAGGGGAGGGGCACAAGAGATGAATTCACCTAGGGGTGCCTCATCTCCTCATGCCGGCCCTGACAGTCAGAAAAGAATTTGGGTGTAGGCTTGAGCCCAAAACACCTTCTAACCCCTCTGCTCTCTCCTAGTTGCAGCTTCTGGCCTTGTGGCTCCCTCTAGATGGTCTGAGGGGATTGGATAGCCAAAATCCCTTGCCCCCTAGGGGCATATTCCTTCTAAATCTTCATGGTGCAGTGGTTGATGGAGCCAAAGACTCCTGCTCCTAAGGTCAGATGCTTGTACTTCCTCATGATGCAGTAGTTTCCTGCCGGAAACAAGTTCTGCCTATAGGTGCGGTTTTTATATGGGTTGGATTGTCCCTTCTAGAGGAGTCTCCTCCCAGTTCTTTGTCACTGGTAAGAAGTGCCTCCCCTGCTCTGGAAAATGCTAGGCCAAATACAATTTATACTGTAGTGTTTTAGTAGGACCACTGGTGGCTATGCTGCTGTTAAAAAAGCTGAACCTTAGTGGTCGTTACAATTGTTTTTGTGGCTTACACTCTATTAATTTTCAAGACAAGAATTTGCCTTGAAGGATCAGCTGTTCTGATTTTAGAATCTCAGTGGAGTTATTCATTTGAAATGTTTTTTCTAGTGGTCAGTTTGACATCTTACTCATATATGCATGTGTCATTTTCATTGCTTTGTCCCTGCTCTCCAGTTGCTATGCATTTTGTAAATCCAGTTGGGGAGTACTGAGATGAGGATAATAGTGATTACAGTGCACGACATGCTGTTTTTGTTTGATACAGTATGCTTCCTTCACTACAGTACATCACATCATGGTTATTGTTATGCTTTACAAAGGTGCAGGCCATGACGTCAGTAAATATCCCCTTGGACTGTTTACCAAAAAACACCGACATAAGGAATCTATGGAGACAGACAGCATGTTGAGAAATAGATAACTGAAAGCCTTCAATGGTTTGAAAGGCATCCATTATCTGTTGGGTGAAAAACCTAGCAACAGACAGAATGAGCTTGCAGAAGTCAGGAGGTTCAAAGATATTAGGCTCAAAAGAAGATTAACCTTGGAATGGGCTGATAAGCTTCCATTCAAATAACGGGAGATATCCTAGGATACAGCCTAGTCAGGACTGTGCATCCAGTGCCTTTGTGGGTTGTGTGATAGGTGAGAGATGTCTTTTAGAGTTGGTGCAAAAGGACAAATGGCTTGTTGTTGTGGATTTTAACTCATTCTGAAAGACTATTGAGAAACAGAGAGAGAGAGAGAGAAGAGGAAGATGAAGAAAGTAGAATGTATATTTTCCATTATTTTGTTTCCTTTTGGAGCATGTATAAGTATTTTAATACAGAACTTTATGTTACAGGCTCAGTGGTGAAGTGCATGAGAAGACAATACAGCTTGTGTTGTAAGTCTTACTAAACTAAAGTCCCATTACCCAAGTCCCAGTATCCCAGTTGCTTGAGAACGGATATAGGCAGCGTTGAAATATGCAAGTCATAAGTTGAAGTATACTACAATGGACAGCACAATCTTAAAAGGCCAGCAGGTGGCACCATTTGGCTTTAAGGGTAAAAGGAAGAGGGACATGTTTTCTCTTGCTGTCTTTCCTTGATCTCAGAGATGCACCAGTTCAGTCCGCCAGAGCTGCAAACAGGCCAAGTTTTCGGGATATCACAAATGAAAAGATTTGCATACAATGGAGGTAGTATGCATGCAGTTCTTTCTCATGCATATTCATTAGGGATATCTTGAAAACCTGGCCTGTCCGCAGTCCTGGAGGAAGGCTTGTGCACCTCTGCCTTATACTGTATAGTATAGTTGTTTGTTATGTTAATGATTTCACTGATCTTTTTCTGGGGAGATTCCACTCACTGTCTATGTCAAGCTATAGCAAAATGAAAAGCCCATATATACTAATACAGCCCTGCTTCAGATTCTTCCTGAATAAGCAAGCTCACTCTAACAAGCAGATCGTGACCAAGGGAGCAGCCAGAATATAATTAGAGAAGCTCTGTGGAGTTAGTGATGTCAAAGACAGTAAGGAACTACGTTTACTAAAGCGCGGTCGGCTTCTACAGGTAACTCCATGCGTTAGTTGCAAAAGTGCTGCAGTAGCATTACCTATTGGGGGAGTGCACAGGATTTTCCCAGCAGATAACATGGTGAAAATGCAGGGAACACGGTGAGACTGCTTCACTGATACAGCTAATGCGAGGTGGCATTAGTTGCATCTGCGATGTTTGCAAAATGTGCAACTACCATGCGCTGTCAATGCCTGCGGTAACCGCACTGTACAGACATGCCCACTCTCACCCACATCCCTCCCTCTTGCACTGCTAACACGCAAAATGCAGCTATCTCGGAAAATTGCCTGCAATGGCTGCATTTGTCTCGCTTTAGCTGTCACCATGGTGCAATTTTCCTTTGTTAGCGCCGTGATGACAGCTAATGCCCTTTAGTAGACAAATCAAATCCGTTTGTTCATGCTACATAGCTGCCAAGTTAACGAGCTTCAGGAGTGAGATGTTTTGGCCAGTCCTAGTTTTGAAGCTACATACAAAGCAATATGGCATCTGTAGTCCCCGATTCTACCCACTGAAATCAGTGCCGCACATCCCATCATGCAATAGAATGGAGTTGACAAAAATCTAGCCTAAAATCTCCTGCCAGTAACTCAGCAACTTGGCATTTCTGATACTCTTCTAACTGTGCAAATATAGGGCTCTGTTTACTAACATACCTAAAGCAGTTCAAATGTGTTAATGAACCTTAACATGCAGTAATTTGAATTAAGCACATGGGGTAATTTTATACAGCCTTTAATATGCATACAAAATTCCACTTATAAAATTACTGCACACATAAAAGTACACATGATGACAAGAACGCACATACCTTTACATGACTCCAGTGTGGACATGTTCAGGCCAGAGTGCAGGAAGAGGCAGAGTTCAGGCAGAGTCATAATTTATGTGCATATTTTATGCATGCTTTACTCAAGAATATTTACAGCTCCTCCCAAGCAACCATAAATGTCTGGGGCTTCAGTTTAATCACAATTTCTGCTGGTTTGGTAGAGTAATTTTAGAAAGTCACATGGACACCTTTACCTCTTTCTAAAATAGGTTTGAAATAGGCACCTAAATGCAGACATGCTAAGTTACACGCATTAGGTGTGAGACAGACACATTCAGTGGCACTCACATGCTCACATGCATTTACCACCCACTCTCAAGCCTCCGGTGCCAGCCCACCTCTGTGACTCCACTGCCAGGTCCTGCTGCCTCCCCCGCGGTGCGCATCTCTGCGGTTCCGTGCCACTATCTAACATCCTCCCCTGCCAGTGCCCAGCTCTGCCACCACTGGCACGATGTGCGGAAGAGGCAATATATCAGAAAATAGAGCAGAGCCTGCAAGTTATTTTAGCTGCGTCCCTCAGGGCTCTGCCAGTCCTGCCCCTTAGAAACAGGAAGTCTATGTCAGAAGGGGTGGGAATGTGGCAGGTGAAGGCCTGTGATACACAGTGTCTGACATAAGCAAGCCTAGCTAGCTTGACCTGTAAATGAAGCTTGTGAAGAGGCCCATAGGAATTGCACATCCCCCAATATGCTGCTATAGAATTAGAACTCAGTAAAAGTATTGAATTAGCTTAGACAAGCAGAACAGATGGAAAAATACAGAAAAATATGTTTAAAACTGCTGACAGAGAAATTACAGAGCCCTGTTTCCCTACACGTACAAAACAGCTGAGTGGCCTTGGAAGTAGAAAAGTAACAAGTTGGTGAACTGGCCATTGTAATTGGGACTAGAAGGGGGGTGAGCAGGTGCTGAGCCCACTGAAAGAACATAATTGGATAATCATATCAGTACCGGGACCAATAGAAGGGGTACGGGAGGTACGGGAGGTTACCGGGACCAATGAAATGTTTTTCTATACCTAGAATGGAGCAAAAGTCTATAAAAGTTGTTGTATTGCCAGAGAACATTGCTCAGCCATTTTGAAAATTGACTTTGCTTGAGACTTGTGCACAAATAAATGATTTGGACCTTCTGAACAGACTCCTGGTATCATTGGTTTGTCTGCGCTCTGCTGCTACATATTCTTGGTGCGTTGGCCGGGAAGTTGTGGAATCAGAGTGTATATAGGGCAATATACCACGACTTTCCGCCTCTATAGGTTTGGTCCTGCCGGGATCGCGCCCTTCCGACGGGGGCTGCTCCCTGGCGCCGCCGGTCCCTTGCATCGGAGGGAGCTGGTCGGACCTCGGTGGGTGCCGAGCCCGGCTGGAGCCAACACCTCGAACCCGAGTGAGGGGAGTCCGAGGTCCAACTCATGCGCCTGCTTGGGAAGTTTGAGGACCGGATCCGGTGAGTAAAGTTTTGATTTGTTATGTCTAGACAGATAAGAAAGAGCAGTGCTGCCATTTGAACTTGGAACTTGGAAATTGGTAAGAGAGCTTGATCACCTCTCAAAGACGGGCCGAGTAACCCCGCATGAGTATTCGCAGGGCGAAACTCCCGTCTTCTTGTATTTTGGAAATTGAACAAGACTAGTCAGAATAGATAGAAACGAATGCATTCTGGGATATGTTGCTAGCATGATTGTATGAATGAAGTGTGAATGAGAGTTCTGGCAGCACGGACCAAGCGAAGGCGGACCCCTGAGTAGCGCATTTCCTGACCGGGCGACCGCGTTCAGGTCGTGAAAAGGGGGAAGCGATTGTCGTCTTGTCTTGTTATTTGTTTTCCTTATACGTTTCTAGGACCGTGAGGACCCCTTACCCACGGTCCGCCCTCCTTTTCCCTTTTGTCTGTTGTTGCGCGCACACATCGAAATGGGAGGGGCGGGGTCTACTAGGAACACTCCATTAGAATGTATGATCGCACACTTTAAAGAAGGATATTCCGGAGACTATGGTATTAAAATGACTGCAGCCCGTTTACAGATTTTGTGTACTAGGGAGTGGCCCGATCTAGACCCTACCTGGCCCCGAGAAGGAACCTTTAATGTAGGAATTATCCAGTTAGTGCACCGTAGAGTGCGAATAGCGCACCCCGATCAGTACCCCTATATAGATTCCTGGTTAAGTATTTGTGAAGATCCGCCCCCTTGGGCGAAGCGCTGTTATGAAGAACAGTGCAGAATAATGTTAGCAAAGACAGATTATAGTCAGAAAATGGAACAGCCTAGAAAGAAAGGGAAAGGTGAGAACTCCAGGAAGAAACCCATCCTGGTAGATCCTGATTCCCCAGAAATGATTACCCGACAGCCCCAAACCCAGCGCCCGGTGAGAGTCACCCCACATCCTGCCCCAGAGCCCCGGAGACAGCAGGAACGGGACCCAACCCCTGAGCTATTACCTAGAGAGCAGGTAGATGAGCTCCCTTTAATTGAAGAAGAAGATGATTCTACCGAGACAGAAAAAGGAGAATCAGATACAGAAACAGAGAAGGAAGAAGCTGAAAATTCCCCGAGTGATACTGACAGTGTAAAAGAGGCTGCCAGTGTTAGCTTGCCAGTGAAAAGTAAATCTAAAGTAAAGCATGTAGAAAAGAAGAAAATAACCCCTGATAGGACAGTTACAAAGATATCTCTCAGATCCCAAAAGACATCTACTGCCAAGATGATGCCTTTACGGCAAGTCCCGGGAATACCCGTAAGAAATGAAGATAATGAGGTAGTGGCGGGACCTCTAAATTATGTATATGTCCCCTTCTCTACCACTGATTTGTTAAATTGGAGGACACATTATGCCTCCTATACCAATAAACCCCAAGAGCTTACAGAATTAGTGAATACCATTATGGAAACCCACCAACCAACATGGGCAGATTGCCGCCAGCTCCTGTCCACTTTATTTACGACAGAGGAGCGGACACGAATTAGAAAAGCAGCTATTGATTGGCTGGCAGATAACCCTGTAGCTCCAGAACCAGGGGCGGAAAGAATAGATAATCGGGAAGCGGCCCAGAGAGAATTCCCGAATGAAGACCCCCGATGGGATCCCAATACAGAAAGAGGATCCAGAGCCCTAGCCCGTTTTCGCCAAGGCTTTATACAAGGCCTGAAAAGGGGGGGGCCAGAAAGCTATGAACCTTTCTAAAGTTGCAGGAGTTATCCAAGGTATAGATGAGAGCCCAGCAGAATTTCATGAAAGATTAACTGAAGCATATAGAATGTATACTCCCTATGATCCCGATGCACCAGGAAGTTTATGTATGGTGAATTCTGCTTTTGTAAATCAGTCTCAACCAGACATTAGACGTAAATTACAAAAATTAGATGGGTTTGCGGGCATGAATACAACCCAGTTATTGGAAGTCGCTCATAAAGTATATGTGAATCGTGATAATGAAAGGCAGAGAGAATGTGATCGAAAGATGAAGAAGAAAGCTGATTTTTTGGCTGCGGCCATAGTTGAACAGAAAAGGGGAGGTACCCCTAGTCGACGGAGTAGAGGAAGGGGCAGGGCCGAAGTGGAAGCCAGCCCCAACTAGGCGTAAACCAATGTGCCTACTGCAGGGAGGAAGGACATTGGAGAGATGCATGCCCGCAACTCGAAGACGCCCAGCAAGATGACGAAAACAATCATCAATGGAGAGAAGAAAGATGAGGCCGTCCCCGGAACCGCGGAGGAGCCAATCGAGAGCAATACCAGCGAGAAAGAGGAGAAGCCATACAAGCATTGGCTACGACAGCCCATGATGAAGATGACGTGGATTAGGACAGACCGGGCTCCGAATTTGCTTTAGGTCTCCAGGAGCCTATGGTCGGAATACAAATGTGAGACCAAGTTATGAACTTTATGGTCGATACTGGAGCAGAACATTCAGTAGTAGACAAGAAAATAGCCCCATTTTCTACAAAAGCAGTCACCATTGTAGAAGCAACTGGTGCCAAAGCTACAAAACCTTTTCTTCAGAATCGTATATGCAGCCTAGGAGGACAACAAATAACTCATCAATTTCTTTACATGCCTGAATGTCCAGTACCATTACTGGGACGAGATATGTTAGCCAAGCTACAAGCCCAAATATCCTTCACCGAAAGAGGAGAAATGCAAATGACAGTAAATTCTCAAGCCAAACCAGCAGGAATAATGCTGCTTACAGTTCCCCGAGAAGAAGAATGGAGATATTACAGTGATGATTCTGTCCAAGACACCTATTTTGAACAAACTTTGAAAAGCATTGATGCACCACCTGGAGTATGGGCAGAAGGCAGTCCTCCAGGCCTAGCCAAACATATAGCTCCAGTAATTGTAACCCTTAAGCCTAGTGCTACACCAGTACATGTCAAACAGTATCCTCTCCCAAGAGCTGCAATTGAAGGCATCCATCGCCACTTGCAAAGATTACTAGAACATGGCCTACTAAAAGTATGTCAATCCCCATGGAACACTCCACTTCTGCCAGTGAAAAAGCCTGGAACAAATGACTACCGCCCAGTGCAAGATCTAAAAAGAGTGAATGAAGCAGTTGAAACCATACATCCAGTTGTACCCAATCCTTACACTCTTCTAGGACTGATACCTGCTGAAGCTACCCACTTTACTGTACTAGATTTAAAAGATGCATTCTTTTGCATAAGATTAGCCCCCGTAAGTCAGATATTGTTTGCATTTGAATGGCAGGACCCTATCTCTGGAAGAGGGGGCCAACTTACTTGGACACGATTACCCCAAGGATTCAAGAATTCGCCTACCATCTTTAGTGCTGCACTGAATCAAGACCTTTCAAGCTATCCAGTGGCCTCGGGGAAGAGAGTGCTTCTCCAATACGTGGACGATCTGCTGATAGCTGCTGTATCAGAAAGTGAATGTATACAAGCCACCAAAGACCTCTTGCAGTTACTAGATGAAGCTGGATACAAAGTTTCCAGAGCAAAAGCACAACTATGCCAAAAAGAAGTGAAATACTTGGGCTTTCGTATAACCCAAGGAAGCCGAAAATTAGGCAGAGAAAGAAAAGAAGCAGTATGCAGAATTCCAACCCCAACTAACAGAAAGCAAGTCAGAGCCTTTCTGGGAGCAGCAGGATATTGCCGAATCTGGATTCCCAACTTTGCCCAAATTGCCAAGCCACTGTATGAAGCCACAAAAGGAGAAGAAAAGTCGCCACTGGAGTGGGGACCTGAGCAGGATATAGCCTTCAAGACGTTAAAGGAAGAATTGATGTCATCACCAGCCCTTGGACTACCAGATGTTCATAAGCCTTTCCACTTGTTTGTACATGAAGCACAAGGAAATGCCTTAGGCATGTTGACTCAGAAATTGGGAAATTGGGAGCGACCTGTAGCATACCTATCGAAACAATTGGACACTGTGGCCAAAGGATGGCCACCTTGCCTGAGAGCAGTCGCAGCTACAGCATTGTTGGTGAGTGAAGCAGATAAGCTCACACTAGGACAGAATCTACGAGTCACTGTGCCACATGCAGTCCTTGCCCTTATGGAACAGAAAGCAAATCATTGGCTCACCAATTCCCGAATGTTGAAATATCAGAGCATGTTATGCGAAAACCCGCAGATACAACTGGAAGTGAGTCATGCCTTGAATCCAGCCACATTGATACCTGTTAGTGAAGAACTCCCAGAACATGATTGTATCGAAGTCATGGATACTGTATTCTCCAGCCGACCTGACCTGAAAGATGTGCCCATAGACAATCCTGACCAAGTCTATTACGTAGATGGAAGCAGTCTCATCATCAGTGGACGACGCTGTGCCGGATATGCAGTTGTCACTCAACATGAAGTCGTTGAGTCATCAGCTCTAGCCTCAGGCACATCAGCCCAGAAAGCAGAATTGATAGCACTTACTCGAGCACTACTGTTAGGTGCAAAACTGGTGCTAAATATATATACAGACTCTAAATATGCCTTCACTACCCTACATGCCCATGGAGCTCTCTATAAAGAACGAGGGCTCATCACGTCCGGAGGAAAATCAGTCAAGTATGGCCCCGAGATACTGATGTTACTTGATGCAGTATGGGCCCCAACTCGTGTAGCTGTCATGCATTGCAGAGGACATCAAGCAGGAAAAGGAGAAGTTGCTCGAGGAAATAGGTTTGCAGATGCCTCAGCACGATAAGCAGCTATGACAGGACAAATTACACCACAAGCTATGCCGATGCAGGCAGCATTATTTCCAGTACCCTTGAACTTATGGACACCACAATATACCACCAAAGAATTAGATTACTACTGTAACAAGGAAGATGGAGTACTGAAAGATGGGTGGATTGAGCTGCCACCAGCAGAGGGCAGTCAACCCCCAGGATGAATAGTAATTCCCGAATTGTTAGGACCATCCTTTGTCAAAGCCTTTCACGAGGCCACCCACTATGGGAAAAGTGCTATGGAGAAAGCACTCAGACCGCATTTCTGCATTACCATGTTAGCAGCCCTATCAGCTTCAGTGGCATGCCAGTGTCTAATTTGTGCCAAAAATAATGCCAAGCAAGGTCCCACACCACCACCCCGAGTTCAGTCAGGAGGTGTAACCCCCATGCACCACCTGAAAATTGATTTTACTGAAATGCCAAAAGCCAATGGATATCACTACCTATTAGTATTAGTTTGTACTTTCTCTGGGTGGGTAGAAGCCTTCCCAACCAGAACTGAAAAAGCTCGAGAAGTCACCAAAGTTTTACTGAGGGAGATTGTCCCTAGGTTTGGAATCCCAGCAGTAATAGGGTCAGACAATGGGCCCTCATTTGTCTCCCAGATTACTCAACAGTTAGCAAAAGCTTTGCAGGTACAATGGAAGCTTCACACTGCATACAGACCCCAGAGTTCAGGGAAAGTTGAGCGAATGAATCGTACCCTAAAAGCCCAAATGTCTAAACTTTGCCAGGAGACACACCTGAAGTGGCCCCAAGTGCTCCCAATAGCTTTACTCAGAATACGCTCAGCTCCTGTGAAGTCAACAGGCTTTTCCCCTTTTGAAGTTCTGTATGGTAAACCCCCACCAATAGTACAGGGAATTAAAGGAAGTCTAGCCCAAATTGGTTCAGAAATAACCAGGCAAGAACTCCTAGCTCTTAGTTTTGTTCTGCAGACTCTCCATGCGTGGATCCAAGACCAGTTGCCTATCAACTTGACGGAACCCTTGCATCCCTACCAGCCTGGTACCTCGGTGTGGATCAAAGATTGGAAGAAGACACCGTTGGAACCCCATTGGAAGGGACCATACACCGTCATCCTATCTATCCCAACTGCAGTAAAGGTAGCAGAAATCGATTCCTGGATCCACCACAGCAGAGTCAAGCCTGCAGCTGATCCCGAACCTGAGCAGTGGACAGCAGAACAGCATCCTGATGCACCTTTGCGAGTTACTCTGAGACGGCAACCAGCAGCCAAGTCTTTTGAAGAGGATTACTGTTCTACATACAGCAAGAGTTTGTTTCAACGAACCTCGTGTGTGTGTAATTTTACACACTGCTTTGATGCTACATTGATTGACCATACTTCAGAAGCCAACTGAAATTGCTAAGTTGGTAAATGTATGATGGACAACTTGAGGATCTTCAATCAACACTCAGCACCCGTTGAATTGCTTCATTAGCAAACGGGACGAAGAAAAGAACGTCGTGGTCAAGATCTGCAAGCGGAGGATTCAGAAGAACTCCAATCAACATGTATCTTTATCTTTGCTTTGCCCTGGTTGCCTGTTTTGGAGGCTTTGAACTGACTCATGCCTTACCTCCATGCACTGCTTGCATTACTTCTACTCGAACTGGACTGAAAGTAACTCAGACTTTGATTTACCATTCTTACTATACCTGCACTGGTAAAGTGACTCGGTGTATTTATAACACCACTGAACTAAATGTTTGCACTAAAGGTAAATCTAGAGTATGCTATAATCCGCATCAGAATCCATCCTATTACACGTTGGAAATACGATGGAATGATGCAGATGGACCTTTAATCAATGCCACAAAACCACTTAGAGATTCTAGTATACCTGCTGTTTTAAATTTTGATGCATGTGATGTTATAAACAGAGATAGTCGCTCCAAATGTGGTACCTGGGAAAAAGCATACCGTAATGATCATAAGTATATGTGCCCAGAAGGTGCCACAGGATGGGGAAAGTGTACAGGTAAGAAGGGTTCATATAGTACTGCCACAGCAGCAGATTACTATTGCCCAAATTGGGAATGCGTCTTTTATGCTACATGGAATGCTGGTATAGTAGAAGAAGATATAGATAATCGAGTGGCCACTTTAACTAAGTCAAAAACAGATGACAAATGTAAGAAAGGTGCCTGTAACCCTTTACAATTGTGGATACGTAATCCTAATGTATGGAAACAAGGATACAAGTTTGGTTTACGTATCGCAGGTTCCGGATCAGATCCAGGAACCATTGTATATATAAGATTGAATACCCAAGCCCACAGGTCATCTAAATACCACATCCATAACACTTTCTATGAGGCCATGCATGTAAATAAGTTTGAGATCCCTCATCCTTCTCAGAATTTATTCTTAGAATTAGCTGGAGCAGTAGTATCTAGTCTTAAAATCTCAGATTGTTATTTCTGTGGTGGAACCCAGATGGGTGACCAGTGGCCATGGGAGGCCCAAGAGTTAAATTATTCTCTGACTTACAATCAGACTGAATTACACAAGACTACTAGCGAATGGGTGTTAGCGCACTCAATTGTTGGACGTCTTTGCTATGCCAGAACTGGACCTCAGTTTACCCAACAGGTAGGACAGCTGGTCTGTCTTAGCCAGAAGTTCTATAATGACACTACCAAAAAGACGTCATGGTGGTCAGGAGTCAAAAGACCTGAACCTCCTAATCCATTAGCCAGATTTCCTGAACTTGCTGATTTATGGACTAATCTTGCCAAATCCCATGCTTGGCAAGCCCCACCTGGCCTGTATTGGATCTGTGGAAACCGAGCGTATGCTCGACTCCCATCACATTGGGGAGGAGCATGTGTCTTAGGGACCATCAGACCTTCTTTCTTTCTCCTACCCACAGAACATGGAGAACAATTAGGATACCCAGTATATACTACCCACAGACACAAAAGAGCACTGAGACAGAAGAGAGCACCCCTCCAAGTAGGCAAGTGGGAAAAGTGGAAGGGTGATGATTGGCCGCCAGAAAGAATCATTGAATATTATGGGCCTGCCACCTGGAATGATGATGGTATGTGGGGCTATCGAACCCCAGTTTATATGATTAATCGTATTATTCGTTTACAAGCAGTAGTTGAAATAACAACCAATGAAACTACCCAAGCTCTTACACTTTTAGCTAGACAAAGTACTCAAATGCGCACTGCTATATATCAGAATCGCTTAGCACTTGATTATTTGTTAGCAGCTGAAGGAGGAGTATGTGGTAAGCTGAATTTAACCAATTGTTGTTTAAAAATAGATGATAAGGGTCAAGTAGTTGAAGAACTTGCTAAAGATATGCGAAAACATGCTTATGTGCCAGTACAGACTTGGCACTCACTAAAGTTTCCTAACTGGTTTGCTAACCTTTTCTCATGGCTGGGAGGACTTAAAACTTTCCTTATATTAGTACTAATAATTATTGCTGTTATTTTACTGTTACCATGTATAATCCCATGTTGTATGCGTTCTATTCATAGTGCTATTGAAAGTACAGTAGAGCGGAAGACCGCATCTAAGATTATGGCCTTATACCAACCAAAACCTCCTGCGTATAGTCAGAATCCTCTGACCGTAGTATAACCATTTTGAAGTGATTTAATTCTCACACCTTATTAAGTAATAGGGTGAGATTAATCAAAGGGGGGAATGTGGCAGGTGAAGGCCTGTGATCCACAGTGTCTGACATAAGCAAGCCTAGCTAGCTTGACCTGTAAATGAAGCTTGTGAAGAGGCCCATAGGAATTGCACATCCCCCAATATGCTGCTATAGAATTAGAACTCAGTAAAAGTATTGAATTAGCTTAGACAAGCAGAACAGATGGAAAAATGCAGAAAAAATATGTTTAAAACTGCTGACAGAGAAATTACAGAGCCCTGTTTCCCTACACGTACAAAACAGCTGAGTGGCCTTGGAAGTAGGAAAGTAACAAGTTGGTGAACTGGCCATTGTAATTGGGACTAGAAGGGGGGTGAGCAGGTGCTGAGCCCACTGAAAGAACATAATTGGATAATCATATCAGTACCGGGACCAATAGAAGGGGTACGGGAGGTACGGGAGGTTACCGGGACCAATGAAATGTTTTTCTATACCTAGAATGGAGCAAAAGTCTATAAAAGTTGTTGTATTGCCAGAGAACATTGCTCAGCCATTTTGAAAATTGACTTTGCTTGAGACTTGTGCACAAATAAATGATTTGGACCTTCTGAACAGACTCCTGGTATCATTGGTTTGTCTGCGCTCTGCTGCTACATATTCTAACCAAGCAACCAGGGTTCAATTCCCACTAGCACTCCTTATGGCCTTGGGCAAGTCACTTAACCCTCCACTGCCTTGGAAGAAAGGCCTGGCAATCTACTTCCAGTGACACTGCCAAGAAAGCCCAGGAGCTTCTGGGTCACCAGGAGTCAGGACTGACTCAAAGGCACACATTGCATTTGCATTACAGAGTACATGCATTGCAGTTTGTATTTCTCTGGTGTTTCACTGCATTCAGATTCTGGCTTCATGGAATTTCAGTTTAACTTTTGTCTACATATTTCTAATGTCAGTTTGTGGTCATTTGTTCTGTACTTGATGAGGGTCTGTCTATGTTTAGAATGTGTGACCGAGTCCAGGTATTCCGTTAGCAGCGAGTGTTTGTACAGGGATCTGTAGCAATCTGGCTTGTTTAATTTTCCCGCTACTGATGTATTTACAGTGCTGCCTTTTCCTAGGTAGGTCCTCATTGCTGCTGTTATGGAATGATAGATTTGTTCTATCCAGACCAACCTTTGCAGGGTTTTGTCTTACTTCATAATATGTTTGGTACTGGAGAAGGTTTATGCTGTTGTTACTGCCAGATTGTTTTTTTTATGTTTATTTACAGGGAAATGTTCTAGTTCTGTGCTGGAGGGAGGGAGTGAAAAATGACAAACTAAAATAAAACCATAGAAAGCTAAATATCATAATTTTGTGGTGCTTCTTTTATTTGCAAAACAATACACCCTGCAGATCTTTTGAAATTTATATCGCAAATGCACCTTGAAAAAAACCTCATATAGTAGCATCTAGCCCCAGCGAGCTCAAGGAACAAGTTTTGGGAGGCATGAGGGATCTCAAACTCTGCCTTCATGGCCTCATAAAAAGAGTGGTGTATTCGATAAGGTGCAGATACATGAGTCTTAGTATTCAGCCGTATATGTATAAAAGTTCCAGGATCTATACCTCCTCCTGCTATTCGTAACCCAAATCTATACCCCTACTTCCACTGGCTGGGGTTAAGTATGATGAGCCGTACAGGATTACAGGCACCTTCCTTACATTTCTGAGGCTCCGGCAAAGATAATTTTTCCAAAATGGCCACTCGTTTATCTCCATCTCGTCCCATAGGCGCACCAGTCCAAGTAGCATAATACACGCATTCCCACTTGGGACAGTAGTAAGCATCTTTGGATGATGTACTGTAGACGGTTGGGGAAGATTTCCCAGTACACTTTCCCCATCCGTATGCTCCTTCAGGACACATATATTTATCATCATAGTAGTAGGCTTGCTCCCAATATCCACACTTGTGATAGGCATTTCTGTTTATCACATCACAAGCATCAAAACTCAGGGTAACATACTTCGTGGAATCAGGGAGCTGTCGTGTGGCATTTATGAGGGCTCCATCCTCATCATTCCATCGTATCTCCAGTACATAATAAGAGGGATTCTGCCGGGGGTTATAGCAAGTCTTACTTTTCCCCTTCGTACAGATATTTAACTCTGTACCATTATACACACACCGGCTAACTATACCAGTGCAAGTATAGTAGGAATGATAAAGTAAAGTCTTCTTCTTCTTCTCTGCTTCGATTGCCACCCCTGCGTGACAGGAATAGGATTGCATCACTGTATATAGCCCATCTTGTACATAGCTCAAACCACTCTAGCGCACAACACAACACACATTGTACATAGCTCAAACCAATCTAGCACACAATACAACACACACTCAACTAAATTTCTCCCTCACTGCATGTTTAACACTCTCACTTTACCCGATTGTTTGCTGTGATACCACCATGATTAATAAGATAAGGCGGTTTAGAAATACTGTTAAATAAATAAATAAATAAAATTATAGATTCTGAAGACTCTTACAATGCCAGTTGTCTCCACAGTGTAAGCCGCAATAGAGTTTCAGGGTCATTTACTGAAGTCCATTGACCAGATTCAGGAGCAGCTCCCAGCTTCACTCGACTGTGATGGATCCAGGGTTCGAGTTCTGCAACTTTTACTGCAGTTGGGGTTGACAAGATGACAACATAAGGTCCCTTCCAATGCGGCACCAGTGGGGTCTTCTCCACTCCTTGATCCACACTGACACTCCTGGCTTGAAGGGATGCAGAGGCTCTGTTAGGTTAATGGGCAATCGATCTTGCACCCAGGTATGAAGACTCTGCAAAACAGAACCTAAAGCCAATAGTTGTCTAGTTATTTCAGATCCAATTTGTCTCATAACTCCTATTATCCCCTGTACAATGGGTGGAGGTCGCCCATACAAAATCTCAAAAGGGGAAACTCCTAAAGACTTGGTTGGAGCAGAACGTATCCTAAGGAGGGCTATAGGGAGAACCTGGAGCCACTTCAGGTGTGTTTCTTGACAAAGCTTGGACAACTGGGATTTCAGGGTTCTATTCATGCGTTCTACTTTCCCTGAACTCTGGGGTCTATAGGCAGTGTGCAACTTCCATTGTATCTGTAGAGCTCGAGCTAACTGTTGAGTCACTTGGGACACAAATGAGGGTCCATTATCTGATCCCATAGTCAATGGTAGTCCAAATTGAGGAATAATCTCATGGAGCAGCACTCTAGTGACTTCTCGAGCTTTCTCAGTTCGAGTGGGACAGGCTTCTACCCACCCAGAAAATGTGCAAACTAGAACTAACAGGTAGTGATATCCGTTTGCTCGTGGCATTTCAGTAAAATCCACCTGAATATCACTCATAGGGGCCACCCCTACTCACTGAACTCTTGGGGGTGGAATGGGACCTTGCTTAGCATTATTCTTGGCACAGGTCAAACATTGCTGTGCCACTGAAGCGGACAGGGGTCCTAATAGTGAGATACAGAAATGGGGTCTTAGGGCTCTCTCCATGGCTGTTTTCCCATAATGTGTGGCCTGATGAAAAGCATGAACAAAGTCTGGTCCTAATGCTTCAGGAATGACTGTGGGACCTGGAGGTGAGCTACCCTCTGGAGGTGGCAGCACTATCCAACCTTTTTCTGTTAGGACCCCTCCCTCCTTTTCACAGAAATAATCTAACTCTCTTGTAGTATATCGGGGAGCCCATGAGCTGAGGGGTACAGGGAACAGGGCTGCCTGTACTGAAGTATCTTGGGTCACAGCTCGACCAGTTGTAGCTGCTTTTCGGGCTGTGGCATCAGTAAACCTGTTCCCTCAGGTAATTTCTCCTACTCCTGCCTGATGACCTCGACAGTGCATGACTGCAACTTGCTTAGGGACCCACACAGCATCTAATAATATCAATATCTCGGGCCCATACCTAATGGACTTGCCCCCTGAGGTGATCAATCCTCGCTCTTTATACAAGGCTCCGTGTGCGTGCAAAGTTGTAAAGGCATACTTGAAATCTGTGTACACATTTAAGCGGAGTCCTTCTCCTAATGTCAGTGCTCTAGTGAGAGCTATCAGTTCATCCTTCTGTGCTGAAGTTCCTGGGGCCAGAGCTGAGGACTCAACTACCAGATCAAGGGTCACCACTGCATATCCGGCACAATGATGTCCATTGATGACAAGACTGCTTCCATCTACAAAGAAAGTCCGTTCAGGGTCCTCCAGAGGGACATCAGTCAAATCCGGACGACTTGAAAATACAGTGTCCATAGTTTCTAAACAATCATGATCAGGGGGCCCAGGACCAATTGGGAACAAAGTGGCAGGATTCAGGGCTTGACTGACCTTTAACTGTATCTGGGGGTTTTCGCACAGCATACTCTGATATTTCAACATTCGTGAATTCGTTAGCCAGAAACTTCCTTTGTGTTCCATGAGGGTCAGGACAGAATGTGGCACAGTAACTTGAAGATTCTGTCCCAGAGTGAGCTTGTCTGCTTCGCTCACTAAAAGGGCTGTTGCTGCAACAGCTCTCAAACAAGGGGGCCAACCTCTTGCTACCACATCCAACTGTTTTGACAAGTAGGCCACTGGCCATTGCCAAGATCCAAGATTCTGACTAACTGACTATTCCCAACCAAAGGGTCGGTGGCTTTGGCTTCTGCTAACCCTTATGCGGAGCGTACTAGGACCGCCCTTATGAGAGGTGATCAAGCTCTCTTGTTTCGCGCACTCATGCAAGACTTCCCAGTTAGTCTATACCAAATCAGTGTTGCGTACTCATGCAAGACTTTCCCCAGGCTTTACTGACTATTAAAAAAGAAAATGTCTACTCACCGGATCCGGTTCCCGATACCAAACCAGTTCTTGGGTTGGATCCTGGACTCCCCTCAGGTTCAGAGGTGTTGGCCGGCCGGATCCAGTGGCCCGCCGAGGCAAGGCAGAACCCTCTCCGATACAAGAGGACCAGCGGCGCCTCAGGTTTCCCCTGCGGTCGGACAGACACGGTTCCAACCGGGCCAAACCTGGAGGCGAATTACATGGAATATTCACTTGAATACCATTCACTATCCGCACATTCCCGGCCAACACACCAAGAATATGTAGCAGCGAAGTGCAGACAATGAATAAATCCAGGAGTTAATTGCAGGGTCCAAGCCAATTTATTGTGCACAAGGCCCAGTTAGTCAAGCTTCAAAAAGGACTGAGCAAAATTCTTACAGAAACATATTCATTTATACATTTCTTTTCAGTTTGATACATGCAAACTTTCTATTGCTTCCAACACCCCCTGCATCTGTCCAATCGGAGATCCCTCCTGGGCCTAGCACCCAGCTCCCTCCTCTAGGATTGTTCTAACAATGGTACAGTTTCTAGGTATGGATACACTTCTCCTGCAAGGTCGTTTCCAGCTCTAGGAATGCAAGTATTGAAACATTTCTATCATCAGAACACAAGAGAATAATGAAAGATTTATGCATTCATGAAAACCTTCTTTTTAAGCAGTTTAAAGCAGCTTTCTCAAACTTTCACAGATTTTTGTTTTGTTTTTTTTACTAAGATGGGGGTTGGAATCAGGGCCTAACTTACAGGCCTTTCATATCTGCAGACTATTATAGGCCATAGCCTGTCACAATATAGGCTTTCAGTCTCACTCACTGGAGAGGTAAATCTCACTCTTTGAGATGGTCCACCTTTGGCACCTCTGTAAATGGCCTTCACACAGAGGTGTCCTGTTATAAAATTACCTTCCCCATTAGTACATAGGCCCTATTCAGAATAATGACTCTTGCACTGTTTAATGTGCTTCAAACTGCATTAATGGGTGTTAACGATTTAATGCACTTTAGTATATAGAGCCTGTATTTGAAGCAGCAGATCCACAACTCGTGTTTGTATAACCGCTGTGACTATTTCAGATGTTTCATTGTCATTCGCTTAGAGTGTTCAGAGAAGCAGGCTGTAAGTTTTATGAATAAATAACATTTCCTGCAACTAAGACTCATTGTAACACAAAAGAAAAGCTGCCCAGAGTTTTCCATTATAATCCCATTTTAGAAACTAGTAAGCTTTACTTGATTGTGATCTGAGAAAATGGCATGTAGAATATCTCGGAGCTCTCCTTTGCTTTGACTGAGGTCAAAATTCATTGGGACAGTCAGTGCACAACTTTTAGTAGATACGTGATCCATTTCAACTTATGCAAATGCTTAGCATAGCTATGGGTTCACTTGTAAACAATGAAATTGTCAGCATAACTTTAAGCAAATAGCTTAGTTGTGTAACTTCATTCCTGCTATGTCTGTGTTTGGGCTTTAGTGCATAAGTTAGACAGAGAGCAGCTGAGGTTTGCTGTTCGCCAAATAGTTTTTAGCACTGTTACTGGACAACCTTGATCTGTCCCCATTTTAAAATGGATAACTTTGGCAGTATAGTGACTTGTGCAACAAAAGTTATGCGGGTAGTTTTATAACCTTTTTTCATGTGTAAAACCTAGTTTTACAGGTGTGAAAGGGCTTTTGTAAAATTACCCCAGGAATTATGCATGTAAAAGCACATGTGGTGACAAGGGGACGTGGACTAATATGCAACCCAAGTGTAAGCATCTTCTGGGCTGAGGTTTGGGCGGAGCACAGGGGACACTGTGATTTATGCGCTTATCTTATCCCAAGCAGATGTAAATGCCTTTTACTTCAATCTAGCAGTAATTTCTGCCAGTTCACCCCTAGTATTTTATAAAGGCACATAGGCACCTATGTGCGTCTATAAAACAGGTGACTGCAAACTCAAAACCTAGATAGCCTGCTATAAAATTACTCTCTGTATAAGTTCTGTAATATTTTTTAAAAGCACTTAAGTGATCAGCACTGTAAATGGGGGTGCTTGTTGTGAAAGTTCCACAATCTTGGCAAGGACGTGAATTTACTTGACTTGCAAAGGATTGTGGGTCTTGTAGTTCAATCACACAAAACTAGCCGTTTAACAAGAATAAAGAATTGTAGTTGCTCAAGTGTAAAGCAGAAAACAGATTTTATTTATGGGGTGTTATTCCCTCGCACAGATATGCTTGGTAACATCAACAGGATAATTTTCTCCAGGAGTTTTATTCAGGAAACAAAACAAATAAGGCAACTGAATTACTTATGCAACAACTTAGTAAAGACCTTGATGGAACAGAAAAGGTCTTTCTTCTAGCCCCTGCTAATATACTTTCTTAGCAGTGCTGGAATGAAAAATAAACCCAAAAGGAAAATTCTCTTTATCAAAAAAAATAGCTTTCTTCCTTTCACACAGAGAAGAAGCTTTTTCCAAAGTCCCATGTGCACTTGTGCCTTGCTCTAATCACAGGTGCTTAACCAGCTGCAAACCATTGCTGGTCCACTCTCCACGTGGCTCCAACTTTCCCCAAAGCTTTCTCTCAGAGAAACATTTCTGGGAAGTTAAAAATCAGTACAGTTCCTTTTGGTGTTTGATCCTTATCTGAGGATTACTTTAGAACAGCAGCTTAGAAAGAGAACAATCCATGCATTCAACTTCCTCATCTGATATTTCCCCTTGCTCTTGAAATATCATAGGATCACTTTTTCAGAGGATTTCTCTAACTGATCTCTACCAGGATAGAAACTGTTTCCCTGCTGTCTTCCTTGTGCAAAGCTAGGGAACAGATCAGAGTTCATACCTGAGATCACGTTGCCATTAGGTTTCCTCTATGGGTATTTTGGCCAGTAGGCAACAAAACGTCTGTGCCCAGCTCTCCAGTCAGAATCCCTGGACTTTAGGTCTCTTTTCCCATACCTCCTTAAATAGGTATTAGAGCTCTTTCTTTCTGTAGATGCAGCCGTCTCCTTTACAGGTGCTGTCCGAGGGTTCCTAGCTGTATATCTCCAAGCCTCTGGCTTCTTCCAGTCCAACGAAGAATGCTTGTCCCAGGAATCTCTCCCAGTATACGTACTGCCTTGGGCTCCTTTCTTAGACCTTCTGGATGTCTTGCTGTCTTCCTTCTGTTCACGATCAGTCTCTCCTTCTCCAGCTCCCATTGCTGTCCTTGCCACCTTTTCTCCCCTTGCTGTCTTTCTGAAGAATTTCTTCTAGCTTTAAAGTGCCTAGATGGTCGCTCCACCCTAGCACACTGCAGGTGTTCTGAATTAAGCCCTGCCCTAGGAGATGTGTGATTAGGGATTACATCATTGCTTCTCTGATTAGGCACACGTTTCCCTACTTCAGCTCTCCTAGAGGCTTTCTGTAAACCAGTGCATTCTGGGTCTGGTAGTCTTTTAGGTAAACACTCTGTTTTAGTGCTTTTACCAGCCAGCACAGGTTGCTTATTCAGAGCCAATTCACCTCTTGTATTATTTCTTCCTGAACTATGATAATCTTCCTTATCACAGCACCTATGGCTGACTGCATACATTCAGGCTGATGTACAAAGACCAACACGCCCTTTGCGCGAAGATATTCCTGTTGAGGGTAAAGGCTGAGGCAGAGAAGCTCGCATCCTGGAGATGAATGCATAGCTGTGTGTGTGGTGTCATCGAGAGTGTTTTGGTTTCCTGGACCATGGGATGATGTTCCAAGGGCTGCAGAGCAGAGATGGTGTCTATCTGTCCAAGAAGGGTTGAAGTATCTTCAGCAGTAGACTGGCTAACTTACTGAAGAGGGGTCTAAACTAGATTTGATGGGGATGGGTGAAGAGAGCCTCCAGGTAAGTGAAGAAAGCCCCCAGGTAAGTGAAATATTAAATACGTCTGTAGAAATGGGTAATAGGGGCAACATCTGGAAGCGGTGTGTATAAATGTCCGTAACATGGGAAATAAGATCTCAGATGCTGAGGCTTTAATGGAAGAGGCTGACTTGGATTTAGTGGCAGTTATGGAGACATGGTTCACAGAAAACCATGAGTGGGATGTAATTATACCAGGCTATACTTTATTAAGGAAAGACAGGGTAGGAAGAAGGGGAGGTGGAGTGGCACTATATGTAAAAAACTAATAATAAAGCTATAGAATTGCAGGAATTAAAAGGAAGAGAAGAGGCACTGTGGGTTAAACTACAAAAAGGAAAGAGAAATCCATTCGCATTGCAGTTATATACAGATCACTCTCACAGGGAGTAGAATTGGACAAAGATTTAATAGAAGACATACACATTATTGCCATGAAAGGAGAAGTGCTACTGATGGGTGATTTCAATATGCCGAATGTGGATTGGCACATCCCTGCTGTGGTGTCTTCTAGAAGTAAGGAGATCCTCGATTCTCTTCAGGGAGAACTATTCAGGCAACTGGTAACAAAACCCACATGTGTTGGAGCCATACTGGACTTAGTGCTTACCAATGAGGAAAGTGTTTCTGATGTTACAGTACGAGATTGTCTCACATCCAGTGATCACCAGATGGTATGGTTCAATATTAGGACTAGGACTGATAAAATCCATTCAAAAGCGAGAGTCTTAGACTTTAGGAAAACTAACTTTGTCAAGATAGGACAATACCTCAAAGAGTCATTAGTGGGATGGGAACAGCTGGGGAATATAGAAAAACAGTGGGCAAAATGGAAAGGGAATATTTTAAGGGCAAAAAACCTTTTTTTTCAAGGTAAATAAATGTAAAAGGAAAAGGAGGCTGCTATGGTTCTCAAAAGAAGTAGCTGAAAAGGTGAAGAAAAAAAGAGAGGCCTTCATGAAATGCAAGAGATCCCAGAGAGACAAAGGCAGGCATCTATATTTGGAAAAATTTAGAGAAGCTAGCAAAGTAGTCAGGAAAGCAAAGGTACAAAAAGAAGAAGAAATAGCCAATGCAATAAAATGCAGGGATAAGACATTTTTCAGATATGTCAGTGAGAAGAGAAAGGGTAAAAGTGGTCTTGATTTGACAAACTACACTCTATAATCAAACCGCTACTGATCGCTGGAAGTAGCGGTATACAAATGTATACTAAATAAATAAATAAAATTGTCAGACTCAAGGGTAAAGGGAAGGAATATGCAAAAACTGAAGAAGATAAAGCAGAATTACTTAACAAATATTTCTGTTCTGTGTTCAGAGATGAAGGGCCAGGAGCAGGACCTCAGAAAACACCCACAAATACAGTAGAAACAGAAGTGACGAGCATCTCGAAAGATTTTCAGAAGACTGTGTTCGTGAGGAACTAGCTAAACTGAAAGTAGATAAAGCCATGGATCTGGATGGAATACATCCAAGAATACTGAGGGAACGTGTTGACATTTGAGCAGCTTCACTCTCTGACCTTTTCAATGCCTCTTTGGAGTCAGGAGTGGTGCCAGAGGACTGGAGAGAGGTACATGTGGTCTCTTTACACAAAAGCACATAAGGATGACATTGAGAACTACCGGCCAGTTAGTCTAACTTCTGTGGTTAGTAAATTATTGGAAAGGCTACTAAAAGAGAGAATAGTGAGGTTTCTGAAATCCAATGGATTGCAGGATCCAAGGCAGCATGGATTCCCCAGAGGCAGGTCTTGTCAGACAAATCTGAATGGTTTCTTTGACTGGGTTACCAGGAGTTGGACCAAGATGTGGTGTATTTAGATTTCAGTAAAGCCTTTGACACTGTTCCACACAAATAACTTATAAACATACTGAGCACTCTAGGGATGGATCCTAATGTTACTGATTGGGTTAGAAATTGGTTGAATGGGAGGCAACAGGTAAATGGAGCGCACTCTGAAGAGAAGGAGGTTAACAGTGGAGTGCTTCAGGGATCTGTCCTTTGTCTGATTCTTTGTCTGAGGGCTGTTGGGTAAGGTTTGCTTGTTTGTGGATGATATCAAAATCTGCAATAGAGCAGACACCCAGGAAGCAGTAGATAACATGAGTAGGGATCTAGCTAAGCTTGAAGAATGGTCTAGAATTCATCAGCTGAAATTTAGTGCTAAAAAATGGAGTGTCATGCATTAGGGCTGTAAAAATTCAAAGGAGCAGTACAGTGTAGGGTGTGAGGTACTTCTGTCCACAAAAAAAGAGTGGGGTCTGGGAGTAATTGTGTCTATCTTAAAGTAGCTAAACAGGTAGAAAAGGCAACTGTGAAAGCCAAAAGGATGGTTGGGTGTATAGGGAGAGGAATGGCCATCAGAAAAAAGGAAGTAATAATGCCTCTCAATAAGTCTCTGGTGTGACCTCATTTGGAGTATTGTGTGCAATTCTGGAAACCACACCTTCAAAAGGATATAAGCAGATTGGAGTCAGTCCAGAGAATGGCTACTAAAATAGTTAATGGTCTTCATTATGTAGCATATGAGAACAGACTTAAAGATTTTAATATGTATACTTTAGAGGAAAGATGGGATGGGGTGATATGATAGAGACATTTAAATACCTTGTGGCATAAATGCACAGGAGGGTCTCTTTCAATTGAAGGCAAGCTCTGCCACGAGGAGATATAGCATGAGAATGAAAGGTGATAGACTCAGGAGTAATATGCAGAAATATTTCTTTATGGAAAGAGTGGTAGATGCGTCAAATAGTCTCCCAGTGGAGGTGGTGGACACAAGGACAGTATCTGAATTCAAAAAAGCATGGGACAAACACAGAGAAACTCTAATGGTAAAAAAGGGACTTTTGTAGTTGATATGGAAAGGCAGACTAGGTAGGCCATGTGGTCCTTTTCTGCCATCATGTTTCTATGTTTCTATAACGCAACTTACAAGCATAAGTTCTGACAGGTTAAATGCAGAAAAGAGACTGGTGTGCGCGTAAACAGCAAAGGAAAAGCCAGTGCACACAGTAACGCCAAGCATATTTAAATTATAGGCAAATGAGATACACATATTAAAATGGCATGCTAATGTCTGCACCTGATGCAGAGAAATCCAGAAAGGATTATGTAACCAGCCGAAGTGCCAGTATCTCTACGCCTGGGTCTGAGGTGGCTTAAATGTCTTGAGCATACCCATAACAGTATTTTGATGGCATCGGGGGCTTTCCATGATGTCTGAATCATCAGAGATTAAGGGGTATGTTTACTAAAGTGCGTTAGTGCGATTCGCAGTAGGAGCCGTGGTAGAGACTGAAACCCCAAATAAGGACATGGGCGGTACATCGTTTCCCGCAACGCGCGTACCAAAAACTAACGAGCGTGACAGGGCGCCATGGCGCATCACCGCGCGTAACCGAGCGTTAATCCCAAGAAGGCCTACAAATCACAGAAGCAGAGCTGTAGCACAATGGTTACCTCTCTGACCGCTGTCACAGGCAGCATGGGTTCAAATCCTCTGGGTTCCCCAGTGTGCCCAATGCAGAAGGCTGGGCCAGGCACCATCCTGTACATTACATAGGGAATGAGGAGCCAAATGTTTTGTTTTTACGTCCAGTAGTGTTGCCAGCAAACACACCCTCACAGTGGTGCAACCAAAGGTGCTGCAGATGGCACCCCATAATGCACCACACAGGCCACATTATAAAGTGCACTGTCCACAGAGGCACACCAAAATGTCCCCTATAGAACACCATATTAGGCAACCTAAAGGGCGCCAGATAAGGTGCCGCATGGTGCGCCTTATGAGGCACTGTAAGGTTATATTATGCTGCGGGGGTTTCGCTGGCAGCACTAATGTGCATTAAAAATATACAATGCTGCAGACAGCCCGATAAAAGAAGCCCACTGTGGGTCTGAGCCCATGACCACTGGCCCCACAGGCCGTGAAGGAACCACCGGGCTGCAGCCCCATAGCTGCCAACTACCCCCTGGCTGGCAACTGAAGGGCATCAGGACACCACCCAAATGGGCCGCTGTGTTGGCCAGGATCTGTCCCAATGCAAACATACCCATGGTGCAATGCACATGCAGATCAGCAGTCCAGAGATGAACACAACAAGGGTTATGTACCCACATAGCCCCCTTGCACGGTAGGGCGAAATGACTGTGTGTGTCACTGTCACATAGTAGCAACAGACAGTAGCCCAACAGGGTGCCCCATAAGAAGTTAGAAAAGGTATCCACTAAGGCAGCATGATCCGTAGCACAATGGTGAAGACACTGGCAGATGGTGCAAGGTCTGTGAGTTCAAATCCCCCTGTGGCCCCAAAGACAAAAGCTGCCTGCAACATTATCCTCCGCAAACCATAGTCAGTGATTTGGATACTCAGTTGAACCCATAGTTACTCCCCATTTTTTGTCGGCCATAGCCAACCTGAGAGGTGGGAGAACATGCCCACCTCCCCTCATTGGGAGGGCCCGTTTAATCAAGAGAGCCGCAGCCCACAAAAGAAGAAAATAGTGTGAATTCGCATCCAGAACTGTGTCTGAGATATGTACAATGTCAAATATATCCACAAATCATGTAATTAAGGAAATAAAACCTCAAACCGTGCTGGAAACAAGGCAGGTAAGACCCGAATTGTCTTGCCATCGTACCCCTGCAGGAAACCCCACCACGCCATGCAGTGGTCGGCCCAACTCTGGGCCCTGTATCATGTGAATGTGTACCTGTCAGGCGGGTGTATCTGTGGATGAGTCTGCGACATTACCCGCACACCAATTTAGTGATGTCAGAAGCAGCTTGTTATGTACGTCGAACAGGTTCTGCTGTAAAACACACACTCACAGGGCTATACCCTGAGGGTGCTGCATAGGGCACCCTACAAGTCACACCAGAGGGTAAAGGTAAATGTGCACTGTCTGCCATGGCACCCTATAGGGCGTGTTACAGAGAGCCCCATAGGTCATGCCATAGGGTTCCCGATGAGGCACCATGAGGATTCTGCACTGTGAGGGTGGTGCTGCTGTCAGCACCAATGTAAAGTAAAACTACAAGATGCCCCCCAAAGGGCCACCAAACAATCCATCTGTGGGCTGAAACCCATGACATAGGGGCCCCCACAGGTAATGAAGTAGCTAGTCGCCCATATTGTCAGTGCAAATTACACAGTCCCAAGAATGAGGTGGCCAGCCCATGGAGCTGAACTGTGAAATGCTACAAACCCCCACACCATATCCACAGCAATTGCACTATGCACATACAAAGAATGCCTGTCAATGAAACAAACCAAGGTCTCAGCAAACAAGGGCATATGGCAAACACAATCAAGACCAAGGCCAAGATCATTACCAAATATAAAAGGCCCAATAACATCACAGACCTGGTTCATAAAGCGAAAGCCACTGTCAAAAGCAAAAGCAAACACGAACATACTATGAATATGTGGAGAAAGAAAATGAAGATGGCTGTACCACCAGAACCAATAACCCCCTAACTGGGCAAAGAAAGGGCGCCATGTCACCACCCAAAGTGACTGCTGGGGGGTAAGGATATGGGTGAAAGCAACAACACTCATGGTGCACTGCACATGTACATCAGCAGTCCCGAGATGAACATAGGAGGGGGTAGGCACCACCACAGCGCCTGCCCTTGAAGGGAGAAATGAATTTGTGTGTCACTGCCATAGAACAGCAACAGACAGTAGCCCAACAGTGTGCCCAAGAAGAAGTTTGAAAAAGGCGACCAGTATGGTCCCGAGAAGGGTGCCCCATGCTAAGTGCAATATGAGGTACACAGGGATAAGAGAGCGCAGATGGAACCCTGGCCCATAGAACCATATGGCACGGTGTCCCAAAAAGGGTATGTGGGCCAAGGACAGTGTGCCCTAGGGACTGCAAGTGGTGTCTGCAGGACCTGCAGGACCTGCGTGGAACAGAGACAGATGTAGTACTAACACCACACAGAACCCACAGTAAAGACAATGAACAGGTGATTTACGGAGGTAGAGTAGGGAGTCACTGTACCCTCACCCCTGTGGACATCCCATGTGTCTGGAAGCAGTGCAGACAAACATGGTCCTGGCAACAGCAACCCACCCAAGGTTGTTGGCATCCTAGAGTACTAGAAAAAAAGTGTGTGGCAGCTGAGGAGAAAATGTGTCACCCAGTGGAGGCGGAGGTGGCCAGAGGAGTGGGTCTGCCATGCAGAACAGGCACAGCCCCGCCAAAAACACAGAGATGCAATGCAGACAAGGGTAGCAGTGTAGGATACGGGGTGACAGTGCACAGCAACATACAGGACATGTCACATCACACTGATGCAGATAGATGGACCAAAGGATGGTCCCCAACTGTGATGAGGATGATAAGAGCGGCCAGGACCTAAAAGCCAAGAGATGACTGTTACAGCAACCACAGGTACCAGTGCAGGAAAGGCAGCAAAACAGGGGAACAGATAGAGTGAAAAGCCATGAACACTAGGATGGAAAGCGCTGCAGAAAAAGAATAACTACAGTAACACCAGTAGGCATACAGAAATGGATGCAGACAGGACCACAGCATGTCACCATACAAAACCACAGCTGTGTGCCAGGTGAGGGCACCCCAAAGACTAACCAAGATGCAGTACACATTCTGAGCAGGGGTCCACAGCCAACATCACAGTCCACAGGTGGGATGGGAGGCACATATGAACAGGTCCACACACGCCCCAGGAAATATAATGCAGTGTAAACCAAATGCAATATATCAGGGGAGCGACACATGAGGGCTGGAAGGGTCCAGGCCAATGGAAAGCCATGTGGATGGGCTGTGTCCATGGACAATCGACCGTAAGAGGAGCGTGTGCATGACCAACCAGTTCAGTGATGTCGCCCGGACCAACTGGCAGCAGTGGTCCCAGTAAACAGGCAGCCCAGTCACATGCCCCACCACAGGAGGGAAACTAGGAAGAGTCACGACAATGTGGCACACAGGCCGCAAAAAGGCCACACTGACATGCACAGCTCAACCATGGAAGGGTGGGCGTAGATGTGATGGGGCTGCACACAGCATATGGGCAAATAAGCATCTAACAAGGAAGGAAACGATCAATGCCAGGTGTTCCCCAAACTAGCAACCCCCGAGTGGCAATGAAACTGGGTGACCAACACCCCACTTATCCAAAACATCAAAAGTGCAAACAGTCGTGCACAAAAGGCAGTCACCAGACCCAAGCAGCCAATGTATCCTGCATCCCGGTGCACCATATGACCTGTAGAAAGACATGGGTCCTGTGTCGCTGCCCCCGTTGCCAGCACACACCCAATCCATTTTGCGAGTGCACCCAACTGTTGCTGCCTGTTGAGCCTATACACCCTGAGCACCCCCCACTGGTGCAAACCCAAATCCTATGCCGCATCTCATCCGCAGTCGCTAACATACAGTTATATGTGATGTGAAGGGCTCCAAAATGACATGTCCCCACAGTGTCCGCACCCACCGTATGCACAGCAGTCACCATCCCCAGCCACCAAAAGAACATGGAAAAAGCATGCAGAGTGACACGGCAACATGCCATGTCGACAGTTATGTATCATGGCCACATAGTCATGTACAGCTCACCTCCCCCCCTTTACTGCAAGAAACGAAATACACAGACAGTCCATGGCAGCAACGGGGGCCCAGTCCCCCCGTGACATTCAAAATATGCCAGCAATGAGTTTTAGGAGAAGGCCTGTGTCCAAATTGCAGAGGCCCCTATCCCTGTGGCAACAACAACCAGGGACAGTCTCACAGGGGTGCTGTGTCCACGCACATATGGATGACGGGATCTCCAGATGCAGTGTAGCAGATGTGTCATGTATGTTGTCTGTATCCTGTGTGAAGATATGTAGATATCAGGAAATGGAATGCCACACCAAACCATGGACCCTGTAGGTCTGAAAGGAGACAGTCAGATAGAAAGAGGTCACCCAAAAATGCATACATACCACCACATGACATGGCCACAACACTGGGCACAGTGCACATGGACCACTGCAGGAGATGTCTCAGAAGACCAGAACCCCATCCCAATATGTTCATGTAAATGCACATGGCACACAGGCACCACTGGGGTCCAGAGCATGTCCAGCAGTGGTGTCGCACACAGACAACAACCAAAGACATGATGATAGCAACAGGCCAAATGCAGCGCCAGCACATGGTGTATGCCCCAGAGTCTGGAAGCTGAGGCCTACGTGAAAGTTAGAGCTGTGACCTGACTGGGAATGTCCGTGTCACGCAAAAGCACAAAGAGCCCCAATAGAGGCTGCAGACATCAATGGAGTGCGTGCATTACCATGTGTGCATGGGTAGCTGTGAGTGCAGCATGTCCAAGGTGTGTTGTGTTGTGTGGAACCAAAATGTTGACGTACATCTGTGCACCAGCAAACCTGAGACACGTCAGAAAATAATATATAACAAATGCCCACAATGTATAGTAGGCCACAGGCAGAAGGGAAAAGAGGGATGAGGGAACATCACAGGAACGGTGGCCAGACACATCCCTGAAACACACATAGGCAAGGAGGCGCAGAATGATCGGTCATGTAGACAGGTCAAGCAGACACAGAGACATACACTGTTATGCAAGGTATGCATGCCAGAAGGTGCAGATGGCAGGACCCCCGACAATCACCGACAAGTGGAGACCCCCATCACAGTACATGCATGAGTACCGAGCATCCTGCCAATGCCACAATGGCAGTGAGTGATCCACATGCTCTCAAACAATACAATGCCCTGTCTCGGTTGACGCACACAGCCTGTCATTATGTGCATCAGAAACGACATTAACACTCACAAGATGTGCACAGGTAATGGCCACATGTGTGACAAATGGAAGCTAAGGGTGAAGGGGTAGTGGCCCATAGATATGTGCAGCACCATAGGAGCAGTGGAGAGAAATCAACATATATGTGTCAGAACATGACGACAGCAATGCAAACCGCACTGTATGCCAACTCACCCGAGTCACCTGCCTGTTGCAGTGATGTACACACACTCCCCACACGCAGCACAGCATCGGGCAGTATGGTCAGCCAATCCCTGGGGGCCCGGAAAGCAGAAGCTCATCCTGGGCAGGCAAAAACACATCAGACATAGTGAGACATGTCACGGTAGTGCTGCACAATCCACACACCTGCTCACACATGGTCAACCCAGATAAACGTCCCCAGCACAAGCAGAACTTACAGGAGAAGAGCTCCTCGATCAGATGTTGCCTGGCCGCCATCCCAGCACGGGTGTCAACATGGCCAGGTGCAGGAGGGCACACAGGATCCACCCCGAGATCCTCATTAATATCAACTGGAACATTGTGCCTGAGAGCAATGTTGTGGAGGATGCAACAGGCTAGTATGATCTTTGCCACAGTCAAGGGCCCGTACTGTAAGGCCCTGCCAGTCCTATCCAGACACCTGAAGCGACTTTTGAGAACGCCATAGGTGCGCTCAATGACTGAGCGGCTGGAGGCATGGGCCTCATTGTACCGCATCTCTGCACCTGTCCGAGAGAGATGCACAGGGGTCAGCAGCCAGGCCCAACACCCATATCCTGCATCACCTGCAAACAGAAATGGCAGTAAGGTACACGTGAGAGGATGAACCTATGGAACCCATGATGTAGCAATGCACAAATGTACAGCAGAGAAACATGGTCACACACATCTGATGGCACAGCATTGCACACGATGGGGGTGCACCAGAGTGTGCTTCCGGGAGATCAAAACCACACTGGCCGGGACAAAGATGCTCAGTTGTGCAAGTCACAGGAAAATCATGATATATGGCACACAGGGGATATGTCAAAGGGCCACAACCCAGGGGGGCCAGGTGGGAGTGTCAGTGCAGACAGGCCAAAGCAAACAGTCATGCAGCAGACATGTGTGATAGCAGGTTCGCACATAGCCCATGACACATTCCACCCCCTACATGGCGAATGAGGAGGCCCCATACACACTGTACAGCAGGTCTCTGGTCCTGTGGCCCTAATTCTCCAATGCCCCCCCCCCGGATGGCACATGCACAATCCCATGGCACATGGGGCGGGAGATGGACACAACACACAGGCAGACATATGTCACACCTCCAAAGGTGTATGAGCCACATCCATGGTGGGGACACACCATGCGTGTCCAGAATGCCCCTGTACATGGATGTTTGCGAAGTGAACAGCAAAGGCAGGGTACAGCCGACACCACATGGGTGCGTGGTGACCCAGATGAGCAAGAACAGGCACATGGTAGGCAGGGGGATGTGTGGTGCCGCACAGAGGTATGTGACCACATTCCAGGTGACAGGGTGTGCTGTAGTCACAGGTCCAGAATAGGCTGCACCAGGACACAACAGCACAATGCCATGCATGCAGAGGACACAGGTGACAATGGTGCTCCTGTGAAACACATATGGTAGGTACACACAGGATGTGGGGAATACCTACCCAGCAGGACATAGTCCTCATATTGGCTGGCCTCAAACAGGCCGAACAGTGCTGAGTTCTGCAGGATATAGGAGTCATGGGCTGACCCCAGGAACCGCAGGACCACATTCAGGATACGCATACCTGCATCACAGACAACCTGCACATTGAGGGAATGGAAGTGTTTGCGGTTGTGGTACACAACTTCCCTGTCGTGTGGAGGGACGAGGGCGACATGTGTGCAATCTATTGCGCCCATCACGTGTGGTATCCCTGCAATCTGCTGGAATGCATGTCCCAGGGCCACCCAATGTTGCCTACTGTTGGGAATGCCAATGCAATTCCCAACCCGGCTGACCATGGCCCGCAGTACCTGGTGGAGGCAGCGAGAGAACGTTGGCCGACTCATCCCACCCACTGTGGCCATTGAGGATTGGAAACAGCCAGAGGCAAAGAAATGTAGGGCAGCAAGGAGCTTGGCCAATCCCGGTATAGCATGTGACCGGGCAGTCAGGGGCTCGAGGTCAGGTCGTAGATCCTCATAGAGCTCCCTAATAGCCCCTGTGTCCAGCCGGTAGAGGGAGATCACCTGGTCCTCCCTGATGTTTTGAAGCATGGCCCTGGGCCTGTAGAGGCGTTGCAGGCGTGGCCGCCCCTCAGGACGCCTACGGCGACGTTGTTCCACCACACCCGCCTGTGGACCCTCCACATCTGCAGGCCTGTGTTGCATCGGGTTAGGACCCATGCCCAGTGCCTCAGCCCCAGGACCATCATCTCCCTCTGCCGGAACATGCAGCCCAGCTAGCTCCAGCAATTCAATGACTGCACCACCTACATTCACAGTCTGAGCCATGATAGACACAGGATGGGGGACAGGTGGCTGGGAAATAGGGTACAGGGCGGGCACACAAATCACACAAACAATACACACCTGTTCAACCAGGAACATCCATCACAGGCAACACCCTTTAGTCAGCAATGTTTGGTAGTCAGCAATGTTTGGTAGTCAGCAACGTAGCGCGCAAAGGAGCACGCGTACCCCCGCATTGCACCCGACAACAGCCATTTCGATAATAGCTAACGACGTGTCCCCCTGTGACGCAGCATGATGTAAAGCTACTGCGAGGTATACACCTTCCCATATATGGAAAACGCCAAGATGTTACAGAGACGTAAACCGTGTTCACACGCGCGTACACGCAACGCACGTCCCACGTAATGTGCATTACACAAACGGAACCACCACCTAACATGCGTGGTAATGCGCTGAACAGAAATACATGCTTGCTACGACAGAAAACATATGTCCTACCTACCATCACAACATTGATTGTAGGAGGAAGGCACGTGTAGTGGGTACACCCAGGGCTGAATTGCGGGAATAATGAAAAGCTGAAAACCATGCACACTAGGTCACTTAGGGCACATAATCACATCACGTTCATGCGTGCGCAGGAGATCAGTGCATTTTTATGCACGTACGCAACGCGCCCAGAGCCACACCCAAACGATACCTTTATATAGCTAGGGAAGACAAAATGGCATGCACCTCAGCACACAGTCGGGATGGACACCACTGACCAGACATCTGATAATGCTGGACCACAAGTACCAGCTATGGACACACGTGATGATGATGGGGAGAGGCCAGGACCATCTGGCCTACAGCAAACCACTTATCCACAGGGTACTGTCACAATGGGGCAAAAGCGGCGCCGGGCCACCCTCCCTGAGGAGCTTCGCAAGAGGGCAGTGTGGTTCAGCCAGGAGGAGAATGATCTCCTCCTGGCAGGCATCCTGGAACGCTATGACATACTCTTTGGTCCACAGAGCTCCACAACAACCGGTGCCATACGTGCCAGGGAATGGGCGGAGGTACAGGCGGAGGTGGCAGCCGCAGATGGGCCACACAGGGATGTGGAGAGCCTAAGAAAACGATATTGCGATATCAAACGTAATATACGAAACGAGCTGGCAAGAGAGAGGAGAGGGGCCCAGAGCACAGGAGGAGGCCCAGCACAGGTCGCCAACCTGACAGCACTGGAGCGGCGCCTGGCACAGAGACTCGGAACAATGTACATCCATGGCCTTCCCCCTGAGTTGGACACAGCACACCCAGGTGCTGGTAAGTGTGAGAGTGATCTGCAGCAGTGGGAGCCTACAAGCGCACATGTGTGGGGGTGGCCAAGGGTGGAGGGTGGTGTAGGTGGCATGATTTTGCAAAATGGGGACACAGGGGGCAGCACAGGCATACAACCAGCCTCAGGGCCATGACCCATTGGGGGAGACATGTCCATGGTGGGAAGGGTGTGGCATAGCAAAGCGGATGGGTGCGGGGGCAAACCGAAATGTCCCACAGTACCAGCATAGGCTGCCAATGTGTTGAAGGGGGGAAGGTGCAGGGCTGGTGGAGGCAGCATGGCCACACAAGTGTTAACGTGGCCGACGGGACAGCACAATGCATCTGTGTCGAACAAGGACTGTGTTTGCAGGGCTGATAGCGGTAACGGGAATGCATGGGGTGTGTGGTAACATGCAAGGGGGAAGGGGTCAGTGGAACTCGCAGGGCAACGGCGCCCTCGGCATTGGTAGCTAGGTAAGTGGGGGTGGGAGGGGGGCCCCACCAGGACACACATGGCTCACCCACACACATGTGCTCTTAGGGGAGTGGGACGGGTGCAGACAGGCAGTCATGCCGCATCTGACCTATATGATATTGTGTCCCACAGGTGACATAGGCGCTATAGATGCTGCCAAGGAGGCGCAAGGGGACAGTCAGCCCTGGTCGGCAACCCCCATGGACCCTGTGCCGGAGGTGTCCCAGGTAGAAGCTGGAGCTCCCCCAACCCCCCCAGGGGAGGACATTGGGACCATCACTCAGCCTGCCTGTGGAGGGGAAACAAACACCAATGGTGCCACCGGGAACGTGTTTGCTGAGGCAGGACTGCGAACCAGGGATGCGGTGCTGTCCACGGTGGCAGATGTAATTCAGCAGATGCAGACGCACACCGCAGCGGCACACAGGGATGCAGAGGGTGAGTGTCAAACTGTGTTCTGTTGTCAATGCGTCTGCATAGGTAGTCATTTATTTTCATTCCGACAATGCTCTCTCCACAGGTATACGGTATTTACTGTGTGCGGGTCTGAGGGAGCAGCGCCGGCAAAGGCGTGCACTACGCCAACACCAGCGCATGATGTCCAGGGTCCTGTTGGGGGTCCCGAGGCTTGTCACAGCTGCAGAAAGCATGGCTGCGAGCCTGAAAAGCATAGCAGCACACATGGGGGCGGCGCCACCACCACCACCTCCACCAGCACCAGTGGAAGCAGCAGCAGTGGCAGCAATGGCGGCAGCAGAGCCACCGTCATCACAGGGTGGGAGGGGCCGCGCAAGGCGTGGCAGGGGGAGGGGGAAATAAAACGCAGACCATGCGGCTGTAGCACATGTCATGTCTCCTGTGTTGCTTGTGGGGAGCAGTATTATGCACAGCCCACCCGTGCCTGACCCTGGGGCCTGCCTGATGCAAACTATTCTGCCAGACGGTGTAGCCGCCGACACTGCTGTGGCCAGCATGGGATGCCCCACCTGTTCTTGGACGCACACCAGCAGGCACACACTACCCAGCAGCTGCAGCCAACATCTGTTCTCCGCATCCGTTCCCCGTGAGCCCGGGGGGGGGGGGTACAACTGGTCATGGCCTATGGAGGGGGAAAGGGCATGACATTAGGTGGGCTGTGGGTGATGGGGGGGGTTTGGACTGGTAATGTGCAGTGGGATGATGGGGGGGAGGTCTGCCAATGGGCTATTCGGGGCTTCCTGGAAATGCCCTGATGGGGTTAGTACTGGATCTGGGCGGTTTGCATTGGCTCTGATTGGAGATGCGTGGTGGTGGTGTTTGACATACAGTGCACCCATGATGGTGCAGGGCCATTACATGAGCTCATGGGGGGGGGGTTAGACTGATATCTTGGTGGGTGGGGGGAGCTAGGATATGGCATGTGGCCAGGTTGCTTCCACAAAATGACTAGTTCTGACATCAAAGTGTCCTCTGAGGAGGACATGAGCTGCTGAGGGCACCAGTACATAGATGGGGTGTCTATGTCCCACTCACCATGCTTTGCCATCTTCTATCTGAACAGGATAGGACTCCACATATCCAGGTCTCGGGAAACACCAATGGGATCAGAGCACAGCAGATACACTTAACCAGACTGCGAGCACAGCTTTGGGGATGTACTGCATACACTCAGTCATAGACAGGCACTACTGAGTCTACAAGCTGTCCTCCGATGACCATAGACTGTAGCACAGGCACATTTGGAATGACAGTCTATCTGCCAGTCTCCTCTGTTACATATCGTACTGTGTCCGATACCTGTCCCTGTGGCTTCTGGTCAACCCTCAGTGTAGCACACATGACAGCACATGGCTAGGTTTCACCAAATGCCAACTACATGTCCGTCTCCTCCCTTGCCACTAACATCTGGCACTTTGCGTACTATCCAGACCCTCCGGAGATGCCCCACAAGCACATGTTTGGAGGGACAGTCCATGTGGTAGCAGGGGTCTGTGACCAACCTGCTGTCCTGTGTTCTGTTCCATCCTATGTATGTAAGATAGACGACTGACAACAGTCACCCTTGATGCAGTGGAACCCCCTGTGCATCATTTGTAAAAAGCCTTACAACACCATGACATACACAACGAATGGAACAAATGAGTGGCCCAGCCCTTGTCCCCTTGTGGCCATGTCCACTCTGTCCACCCCTAGCCCTGTGCACTTCCAGGCTCAGTGTCCATTAGCCCACTTGCTGTGTCCATGCCATCATCCACCCTGGTCTGCGCACATCACAGATGCTGCACATAGCCTTGCATGTTCCACCACTGCTGACCCCTGGGCACTGTTAGATGTGTGTTCTTTTGGACATGCGTGGCACTAGCCCATGTAATGGCCGTAATATCGCTAGACGCATGACATGTGTACAGTACCCTGCATCCACCCTTTGTATCTCACACTGACACACATGTGTGTGTCCACATGTGTCACTCACACAACACTGACCCATAGCAAAGAGGGATATCTGGACAGCACAGTTAACTGGTAACAATGTACAACTTTATTTACAAAAAACATATTTTGGGGGATTTAGCATTGGCCATTATGCCAACATCGCTGTCATCCAGCCCTGCTGCCCGCTGTGAGTGGGGCAGGCCATTGCATGGGCTGTCACAGGGTGGGTGTGTAATGCGTATCCGCACGCTACACACCCCGGGGACCCCTGTCACATGGTGGCTGATCCATCGCGCCCCCAGCAACACGCTCCTCCAACAAGCGCAGCCGGTCAGCCACCATGGTCAGGGTTGCCAGGACCTGCCCCATGATGAGGGCGTGCTGCCTCTGGGCGTGTGCATGCGCATGCACAGCCGCGGCCACGCGCAGCCCGCACATGCAGCCACACAGACACAGGTCTCCCCGTGTCTGTGTGGCTGCATCCACGGTGCGTCTGTCCTCGGCTATGTGTGCCATGCCCACGTCGAGGAGGGGTGCATCGCCATCACCATGGTGCAGGTCGCTGGCACCCCCGTAGCCCTGTGACAGCCCATGCAAATGGGCACCTGGCACACGTGCCACCCCCCCCCACCCCCACCCACCCCATCCCCCTCCAGCTCCGCGTTGGACAGGTCACCTCCCTCCGGCCCCTGTCCCACCACAGCAGGGCCCCTACCCTCCCGAGCCACCTGCACCCGCCCCTCCTCCCCCTGCCCTCCCAGCACCTCTGCCCTCTCCCCCTCCCCCACCTCCTCCCCCGCCGTAGCCACACGAGGCAGCTTCATTTCCTTCTTACCCGGCCCCCCCCACATCCTCCTCCTCCCCCTTTGCGTCAGATGCTGCTTCGCCCACATGAGGCGGTGTGCCACGCTCCTCCACCATGTCCACTGGGTCGGGCAACAACTCCTGGCTGTCATCTCTTTGCGGCTCCCTGGGCCCCGCATCCTGCACCACTGGCTCCTCCGCAGCACGTGCATCCGCTGTGGGAGAGGGGAACACGTGTCATCTCCATGTTCACACATCAGCCACAGCAGTCACATACATCCTGTGGTCATGATAGCCAGTGCCCCACAGGGCCATGTCACATCACTCACCGTCCTGTTGGGCCAGTCGCTCCCTCTGCACTCGGCTCACAAAACGGGGGTACCTTGCCCTCAGCTCCCGCGCCTTCTTGCGGAGATCCTCCACCTATTGGAGTGACAACACATATTGACATTAGGGGAGAGACACCCCTTCGGGGACTCTGCCGCGACACATATATTTATCAGTGTGCAATATGGTTTGTCCCAATGGATCACAGACTGGGGCATTCCCCACACCACCAGGATGAGGGGTAGGGATCTGAGCTGAGGCCTACTGCATCCTGGGGATCTGGTTTGGCCCTGTGTTCACTGACTGGGGCATTCCCCACACCACCAGGATGAGGGGTAGGGCTCTGAGCTGAGGCCTACTGCATCCTGGGGATCTGGTTTGGCCCTGTGTTCACTGACTGGGGCATTGCCCACACCACCAGGATGAGGGGTAGGGCTCTGAGCTGAGGCCTACTGCATCCTGGGGATCTGGTTTGGCCCTGTGTTCACTGACTGGGGCATTCCCCACACCACCAGGATGAGGGGTAGGGCTCTGAGCTGAGGCCTACTGCATCCTGGGGACCTGGTTTGGCCCTGTGTTCACTGCCTGGGGCATTCCCCACACCACCAGGATGAGGGGTAGGGCTCTGAGCTGAGGCCTACTGCATCCTGGGGATCTGGTTTGGCCCTGTGTTCACTGACTAGGGCATTCCTCACACCACCAGGATGAGGGGTAGGGCTCTGAGCTGAGGCCTACTGCATCCTGGGGACCTGGTTTGGCCCTGTGTTCACTGACTGTGGCATTGCCCACACCACCAGGATGAGGGGTAGGGCTCTGAGCTGAGGCCTACTGCATCCTGGGGACCTGGATTGGCCCTGTGTTCACTGACTGGGGCATTCCCCCCACCACCAGGATGAGGGGTAGGGCTCTGAGCTGAGGCCTACTGCATCCTGGGGATCTGGTTTGGCCCTGTGTTCACTGACTGGGGCATTGCCCACACCACCAGGATGAGGGGTAGGGCTCTGAGCTGAGGCCTACTGCATCCTGGGGACCTGGTTTGGCCCTGTGTTCACTGACTGGGGCATTCCCCACACCACCAGGATGAGGGGTAGGGCTCTGAGCTGAGGCCTACTGCATCCCGGGGGTCTGGTTTGGCCCTGTGTTCACTGACTGGGGCATTCCCCACACCACCAGGATGAGGGGTAGGGCTCTGAGCTGAGGCCTAATGCATCCTGGGGATCTGTTTGGGCCCTGTGTTCATTGACTGGGGCATTCCCCACACCACCAGGATGAGGGGTAGGGCTCTGAGCTGAGGCCTACTGCATCCTGGGGATCTGGTTTGGCCCTGTGTTCACTGACTGGGGCATTGCCCACACCACCAGGATGAGGGGTAGGGCTCTGAGCTGAGGCCTACTGCATCCTGGGGACCTGGTTTGGCCCCTGTGTTCACTGACTGGGGCATTCCCTACAGCACCAGCATGGGTTATGGAGACCTGTGGTGAGGCCTACTGCATCCTGGGGATGTGTGTTTTTACTGTAGTCACAAACAGGCCCAGCTACCATAGCACCAGGACAGGGGATGGGCTCCTCATTTGGGATCTTCAGCATCCTGGGGCTATGGTCTGTTTGTTGTGAGCACATACAAGGCCTGTATCCATAGCACCAGGACAGGGGATGGGCTCCTCATTTGGGATCTTCAGCATCCTGGGGCTATGGTCTGTTTGTAGTGAGCACATACAGGGCCTGTATCCATAGCACCAGGACAGGGGGGGGAACCCCTTTAGGGACCTGCAGCATCCTGGGATGACTTTGTGCTTTGTGCTAGCTGACAGGGGCATGTGACAGACCCCTGTGTGTCTCTTGGCCTTGGTAGTGGGCCTGTGGTTTTCTGTAGATTGTGCACATCACTGAGGATGCAACTGCGCCCCGTAGCATACCAATGTGGTCATTAGTTCACCTCTGCCATGGTTACAGCTACCCCCTGTGGGCTTGGGGGTTCTGATATTGGGTGAGTGGATGACCTAGCTACAAGCTGGACGCGACAACACCAGACATTCTTCAGCAGTGCAGATTTTATTAGTGCTTTGGTTACAGGCTGTTCTTCACCACATCCTCATTTGGGGTGCCTGTCCCCAAACACTTACCTCACGTGGGTAATCAGAGATCCTGTTATATCTGTTGGTGAGGCGGTCCCAGGCCCTCCTCACCCTTGTCAGGTTCTGCCTCCTGGACGAGCCAGGGAAGAAGCGTTGCTGGCGGAGGCAGAAGAGCTCTGTCAGCAGGTACAGGTCGCTGTGCGTGAAGGCAGGCTTTCTTGACATGGCTGCCATCTGCTCTGAGTGTATCTCAGCTGCATAGCCACGTGCGTTTATGAGGGCGTAGCCACGTGCGTTCATGAGGACGTAGCTACGTGCGTTGGCGAGGGCGTGGCCACGCGCACAAATACATCTTGTTGGGGCCATGATACGGCGCGTGCTTATGTGCGTTGCTGTTGGCGGAAGGTCCTGCTTACGTACGTGCGGCAGTGTGTAGGCTCGTGCATTGGCATGTGCGTTGGCGTGTGCGTTGGCGTGTGCATTGCCATGTTTGATTACAGATCCTCATGTTGTACTGCAACTCATATTAATGCTACCATCTATACATGTGATGGCCTATGGCTTATCCTAGCCTGTGGGCATGAGCGTGATTTTGAATACCCCACATTTTTGCCCTACTGCTATATATTGCAGGGTCTGCAGCATCTGTTCTAACACCTTCTGCTTCTGACATCTCACATTAGGGATATTTCACATTGTTTTGTCGAGGACTGTCCTTGATGTAGAGATGTCTCTCTTTGTAATGTCCCTTTTGTTTACATGGATTGAGGGGGGTGGATGGAGACCAGGGCACAGAGAGTATCCCTGATTGGCAAACTGTGGAGGTGGCATCCGGACCAATGTAGAACTTCTGTGTATCTGTCTATTTTGAGATGTATGGCATTAGTTGTATCCTTCTCAGGCGTGCTCTTACACCCTTTCTGTCGTTGCTCTCTGGGTTTTTGATGACAAACATAGGCTTGCAGTCTGTACTTTACCTCTGCTATTATTGGGTTACAGACATCACTACTCCAGATGCAGATGCACCTGGCAGCCCTGCCATGTATCACCACAGTGGGCTCATACCCATAGGTTCTGGCTGCACAGTCAGTGCATTTGCCAGTGGATTAAAACTCTGTAGCTCCTTCTACATGCCTAGCTGGCTACAGAGCGACTTCAGTTCACCACACAGTCCATCTGCTATGATTCACAGGGTTTGATTGGAGCAGTCACAACCATGATGCACTACACTTGCAAATCAGCTGTCCACTGATTAACACAAGATGGGGAATGCAACCCTACAGCACCTCGGCCTGTTAGGGGGAACTGACCATGTGCACCCCCACAGCACCTCGGCCTGGTAGGGGGTACTGACCGTGTGTTTTACTGGCACACAGTAGCTACACACCGTCACATTGTGCGGTTACTGTGCTCTCCCTGAGTGTGCAGTGAGGTGCCCAGCACCAGGTCCACAGAACCATCCATGGCAGACATAGGCCATGGTGGAGGTCCAAAGCAGTGTTAATGTGTGAGATAGGTAGTTTCTGCACAAACACCTTGGATATATTTGTCTGTCTCAGTCAGGTGTAGTCCCTACGGACCCCTAGGAGGATTATGGCGGTTAACCGGATCTCCCATCAACAGATCCACATTCTACCTCCCTGCAGTGGGGGGGGGGACCATCAACCTCAGTTCAGCTGTGGAAATAACACCCTTCAGGGCAGTCACTGCAGCGCTCTACATATCCATAGCCAAGAGCAGACAAACAGTAGGCCTGTATAGGCTAGGCTGCACCCAGACACTATCTGATATTTTCCTGCAGCAGGCCTTCAGCCGCTGCACCCTGCAATGCACTCCATCAAGACACATAACAGCTGCAAACAGTCTGCTAGTTGGTCCATGATGCATGTTCCTGTTGGACATGCATGCACCCAGACCTGGGATGGCAGCAAACACAACAAGCAGCTCAATCAGCGACTGGCCCCCAAAAGGAGACACATAAATATCACCTAATATAAATACTACATGGTACTATGGGGATGCCTAGCCATGCCGTGGCCACTGAACAGTCAGGGTGAGATTGATCTCCCTGCAGGACATACAGCGGTCACCCTGTCTGTGTAGGTGGTGGCCAGGCACTAATATGTCACAGTCAGTGCCCTATGCGCTGTGCAGATGCAGCCTGGCCAGGCCGCCCTGTCTGGGCTATACCCATGGTACCTTGCTCCTCATTATGCACATTGGCAGGCCAATACTGGCAACAGTGCTGGCAGTGTGGGCTGTGGAAGGTGTTTGCAGCCTCCACACACTGTATAGACAGACACACACTCCGACACCTATGCAAGCATTGTGCAACTGTAGAGGGGTTCAGCAGCCCTGCCCACCACACCAGTCCTGGGCACAGTAAAGGCATGGATATGGTACGCGATACTGTTGGGGGTCACTCCCCAGGGTGGTAAACACTGTCAGAGACCAGACCTGAAGCACACAATGCAGACATCAGAAATATTGTTATGATGGGGCTCAATGAGCAAACTGTGCTTAACGTAAGACTTGCTATCTGCCAGTAATCATAGGAAACGTTTGATAGGTGTGTAACGCATACCCAGGTGTGGGGTGGCATTGCTAAGGCATGCACATGCTAATATTGGGAGATGCACACAGGGCCCAATGTCCTGCCTCACCAGGAGGCATTTGCCAATGGGGCCTGGGTGTGTGGGTGTGGGTGTGTCTGCCCCCTGTTGGCTGCTGCTTTACGGCAGAGGTTCGGATTTTCATGCTGTCGCTCATTAATATGCATGAGCTACATCTGCATGCCATGGGGGTGAGCATAGATATGCAGCACAGGCATCTTTATTTGAGGCAGCATTGAACCTGACTGGTGTGTGGCCCTCCAGGACTGCATTTTGGGGACTCTGCTCTAGATTATGCGCCTGTTTATGGTGTCTGTGCTCGGTGGGGTAAGATATAGGCGTCTTAACCAAGCATATGTTCTCAGCAATGAAGGTTTTACAGTAAAATCATGGTTTAGTTGTGGGAAAAATATGTGGACTGTATTGCCAGTAGCCCCAGCTGGGCTTTAAACCTGTGACCTTCTGTTCTTGCACAAACTGTCTGTGTGCACTACACCACTGTGTTGCCACAGATAGGCTGCATTCCCTAGGGAGTCCATGACTGTACATCCGACAGGGCCTGTCTGTTGCGGTGGACGTGCCAGCCTGCACATGGCTGGGCCACTGTCTGCTGTGGCTAAAAGCCACTGCCCCCTCCACCACCTGTATCCTTCCGCCAACATGCTGACATGTCCTTATCTTGGAAAATGCCTATGAGCTGATTGAGGTGTGGCACTCCAGGACTGCATTTGTGGGACTCGGCTGTGGGTAATGCCCATTGTTATGGGGGGGAGGGGTGTGGTGTAGGGTAAAATATAGGTGTTTGACCCATGTTCTCTGCAATAAAGGGGTGTCTTTACTATCTCTGTTTAGTGGTGGGTAAAATATGGGGACTGGGTTGGTAGGTGCCCCAGCTGAGATTTGAACCTGTGACCCTCTGGTCCTACAGGTACTGGCTGTGTCTGCTTCACCACACTGTAGCCACAGAGACAGTGCAGTCCCTGGAGATAGAAAACCTGGCAGAGTGAGTCAGAAACCCTGCTCTGCACATTTTTACTGTCGGCTCATTCACCTTGTATGTAGACAAAGGTGCACATAAACCCCGAAATTGACCTCGGAAAAAGGGATAGACCCTTACCAAACTGGCCAATGGTGATATTAATGAGCGACCATAGCAGACACTCCCAGGAGAGCTCAGGGAAAACCGAACTAGGGAATGATTTTTGGACGGGTCTTCGCTCCGTAGACCCTTCCAAACATCATTTTTTGTTTTTTGGGCTTTCCAGGGAGTGTTTTTTCTGGTTGCCCATTAATATCACTGTTGCCCAGCTGGTTTATAATTTCTTTTGGCTTTTGTTATGGTCTTTTTACATTTCTATTTGCTATTTTGTTCTGTGCACATGTATCACACTGCTCACGTTTTGTCGGTTTCCCCGGTTTTGCTGTACATTGCTGACAGAAATGGTTTCTCTTCCCTTTCATATGCCTTTAATGGCAGGTTTTCATTCGCGTTGGGATTCAGCTCAGATAATCAGCACGTTGGTGTGGGGGGAGCCTCTCCCCGCCCACTCTCCGCCCACTCTCCGCCCATTGACCCCTTCTCTCCGCCCACTCTCCACCTTCCACGCTGTTTTAACGCGCTGCGGGGGTTTACGATCGTTAACTGCGGTTTACGCGCGTAATGTACGGTTAACGATCGTTCGCACATCAGAACGCGCGTTCGGACATGCGAACGATCGTTAACCGCACATTACGCGCGTTATTCATGATTACCGCGGTTTAGTAAACATACCCCTAAGTGTCAAACTTCCCCTCAGATGATCTAGGCATTGAGGAAAGCCCCTAAAGTCATCAAAATACTGTCAGGAGGCTAGTGCCCCTGACAGAAACCAAATCCCTGGTGGCCAGTGGCCCCAATTCCCCCACCCATCCAATTAAAACCAGCCCTTGTGGCCTAGATGTCCCAATCCTCCTACCCACTCTCTTACCCCATTAAAATTAATGCTGATGGCCCAGTGGCCCCGAACTCCCCACCAACTTCCCGGTACCTTTACAAAGGAGTGAGAGCATTGCCCATGCGCTCCCGCACTGCCATCTTGAAAATTTGACAGCACCTGGACCCACGTGGTGCATCCTGGGATGCACCAGATGGGGTCAGACTGCCATATAAGGCATTAACCTGCCTGGTGCATCCCAGGATGCACCGCATGGGTCTAGGCACCACCATTTTTCAAGATGGTAGCACAGAGCAGAAGAACATGAGCAATGCTCCCGCTCCTTTGTAAGGTACCAAGAGGGGGGTTCAGGGCTCCTAGGCCACCAGGGTTATTTTTAACGGTGGGGATTTCAGGGCTACTGGTCCACCAGAGTTATTTTTAATTGATTGGGTGAGGGTAATCGGGGCTGCTGGGCAACTAGGGTTAGTTTTAATTGGGTGGGGGTGGTACTGGGGCCACTGGAACACCAGGGATTTTGTTTCTGTTAGCACTGACCCTTTCCCCTCAGATGATCCAGATATCAATGCACTGCATAGAGGCATAGAGAGTTGATAGCATGTGACGTCAGAACCGGCTTTCTGCATCGTCCTGATACTTTGGAATATCAGTCCTGTGCTGTTTATCCTGCCTCAGGTCATTTCCAAGCTACTCCTGAATTTAGTTTACTTATTTAAAACCATTAATATGTATCACACCAATCTAACCATTTTCATCAGGTTACAACAAAACGTTTGAAAGAGCAAACGGGATATTATAACAGGACGAGGTGAAAGGCGAACATAAGATCCTTCGGCTCTTTGTTTTTCAATTTCCCATCAGTTAATTTTTTTTCTATTATGGCATCACTATTGAGAAACTGAACTTGTACAGTACTCACCTTTGCTGTAATAAGTCTTGGCCTATTAAAGAGAAATAGTGTGCTCTAGGACACTGGGCTGAACACATGTACAGCAAACGTAGACTGGCGTCTTAATCATCAAGATGCTATTTTCTTGTCAGTGAGAAGCTTGTAAAGAAATTAAAGCGACTTGCTTATGAAGGAATAAAGACATCTGACTGGATATACCATTGGTATGATTTATAAGGAAAGTTAGTGCCTCTGACTACATCAGAATCAACATTCTATTATTTTTGACTTCAGACCATGCTTCCAAATTACTTTGTGACTGATCTGACAGTGATAAAAGAACACGTCTTTACCATCTCTTCAACAATGGCCTTTATAATAACAAAACATGCATTCTTCTATCAGTCTCATTAATAGCCAGTTTAATAGGCGGTTCACTTCATATTAGGCTCCAACACTATTTTTCTAAGAAACAGCTAGCGCCAGAACTTCTGCAAATTTAATTGAGAGCAGTTTCAAATTAATTGTACAATTCATCTTGTCAAATTAGGCAACATTTTGTGCTGTACCTTAATAAAGAAACTTGAATATTTGAAATTACCATGCTATTAGACGTTAATAGAGGAGGTTGTCTCCTGCTTTCTTCTCCTTTATAACACAAAGGAGGCAATTAACACATAACACTGCTGTATAAAAACGCTAATTTCTATAGCACATTTAATAATTAGGTACACATTATTCCTCCCATTATATTTTGTAAGTATTAAGTCAACAATGTAAAAATCTAAGCCTTTTATTTTTAAAATGCCAAGTAGGAACTATTACGATAACAACAGAGTGGATGGACAGCCTGAGAAGTTGATGAGTTTCTGATTAGCATCCTATAAAAAGAACCTCCTGGCTTATGTTCAACTTTAGCACTTCCCATATAGGGAGCAAACAGTAAGTACACTGTAAGTAGAAACATAGCAAAATGCTGGCAGAAAAAATACCACATAGCCTATCTAGTCTGCGCTTCCATATCAACTACAAGAGTCACCTTTTTTCCTTTAGAGATCTTCTTTGTTTGTCCCATGCTTTTTTAAATTCAGATACTATCCTTGTCTCTACCACCTCCACTGGGAGACTATTCTACGCATCTACCACTCTTTCCATAAAGAAATATTTCCGTATATTACTCCTGTGTCTATCCCTTTTCACTCTCATCCTATGTCCCGTCATAGCAGAGCTTGCTTTCCATCGTTAAGTGCTCCTTTCAGTAATTGCTACCAGGCTTGGGATTGTGTCATGGTGCATCGGCAGTATTGGGGAGTTGTTAATGAGAGAAACCTTTTTTTTGGGAGGGGGTGATTGTTGATTAAAGTAAGAGAAATAAGCCATTTGCTGAGAGTCACATTTGCATAGGTTTGTGAGGCTATTTTACATACTAGGATTATACGTAGACAATTATTTAAATAGAGTGTTTAAGTATCCCTGTGGGATACCTATGCAAAGCCTACCTTTCAAAATGTATTTAACACGAAGAACTATAATCAATAAACAAAATCAAACCACTTAAACACCCTAAGCAGAAACTGCATTTTCTATATATTCACCAAAAACATTCACAAATAACAATTCCTTCAATCACTTACAAAATTTTAAATGATCAGTTTCAAGCTTTAATTCTGTGGGCACGTTATTCTAAAGAATTGATCCAGCCACTGGAAAGTCTATTGCTTCAACCTTACTCGATCTCATCTCAGATACCAAAGGAACTGTTAACAACCTAGTACCCGAGAAATGCCATGCCACAGAGGGCACATGCAACTTCAAAGCCTTCCTCAAATAAACTGCTCCCTGACCTAAAAGTAACTTAAAAATTAAAACACCTGACGGCACACAAAAACAACTTAAACTCCACACCTGTATATTGTACCACAGGCAGATAGTGTAGTTGCTTTAAGTGAAGTGTGACATGCTCCCTCAAAGGGCACCCAATCACAAGTCTTCCAGCTGCATTTTGGATCAATTAAAGGGAACAAAGCACATATTTTGGAAGACCCAGATAAAAACTGTTGCAATAATCCTACAACACTAATGATTACACAGCTCCTCAAAACATCTCTGCTATTAGCACATTGCATTATTTGCATAACAGTCGGATCCTGATCAAAATAACAGCAACAATTGATTTAACCTGTGCAACACAATTCAGGCACGCATTGATCTGTACCCCTAAACTCATACAAAGACACAATACTACAGATCCTTGCTAGGTTCCATCAACTGGATAAGGAAGCATTCACACAAAAGTTATACCCAAACTTGACTGCAACACCAACAACCTTGATGCAATAGTTCACAGCTGGAATTTGACTATAAGCAATTATGCAATTAAACCACATGCCAATTGCAAGGCTTGCACTAAAACACCATGGTATTCCAAAGACCTAAAAGAAGCCAAATGCAAACTCCACCAACTAGAAAGACGCTGATGACATTCAAAGAACTCGGATGACCTCCACAAATATCTGACACAACTACATCAATAACAGCAAAAAGAAAGATTATCACACTCACCTCATTCTGAGATCACTTAACTGCCCCAGAGAACTAATTGATATAGTGAAATCCTTAACAAAAGCCCCCTCCCAAGAGACCTTGGATGACGACCTCTCCCAACAGACACTAATCAGCCACTTCCAAAACCTAGCCAGCACCGTAGACAACACACAACTAACAATGGCAATGGAAAAGGATGACGGACCCCCCCCCCTCACCTGGCATTCCTTCACACCCGTATCCCTTGATCACCTACAAACAATCATCAAGAATGTCAATACCCTCACATCCCCTCTGGACCCATGTCCCACCAACTGGATCAAAGCTACTGAAGGCATCCTTCTGCCCATCATACACTAGATCATGCAATTCTCACTCACACAAGGATACATGCCACATGAACTAAAGATATCATCCATCCGCCCAATAAAAAAGAGCCCTATATTGGACCCAAAGTTACCCAGCTCAAACAGACCCATCACCAGCCTACCCATTCTTGCTAAAACCACAAAGAAGACCATCTTACTCCAGTTCCAGCAGCATATTGATACACAAGTCCCACTCAGTCATCATCAGTATGGTTTCAGGCCCAACTATGGTGTTGAACTCTGCTCAAAGCGCTCATGGACAACCTCATCAAAGGCACTGAGAAACTACACCAGGGCTTCCTACTCATCTTCTTGGACATCACAGTTGCCTTTGACTCTATCCTATACAACTTGCTGCTAAAATTCCTACAGGCAATTGGTATAATCAACACTGCACTAAAATAGTCCCAGTCATACCTGACCAACCAAAAGCAGCAAGTATCAGTGAAAGGTTACACCTCCACACCATACACACAGCAAAAAGACTTCCCCCATGCCTCATCCCTTTCATCAATCTTATTTAACATCTTCCTACAACCCATATGCAAGATAATACAATCCCACAGCATACTCTACAATATATATGCAGACAATGTCATGTTGTACGTGCAATTCTCCACCACAAAACCCAGCTACACTCCTCTGATAAAGTGCCTCCACGATGTCACACAATGGCTGGCAAAACATAATCTTATCGTCAACCCTGAGAAGACTAAAGCCCTCTTCATATTCCATGACATGAACTACACCCCCCGCCCCCATCCACCATAAAAATTCCAGGAGCTCAATTTAAAGTAAAATCAGAAGTATGCTACCTCAGCATAACGCTTGACCAACATCTAACTCTGCAGCCCCACATCAGAAACATCACCAAAGCCTTATACAAAAAGATAAAGACAGTGCAACACCTGCTCCCACTACTGGACCTCAATGACTACTGCACGGTCTTTCAAGCCCTCATCCTAACCCACATTGACTACAGCAACATCCTCTTCCAAGGACTACCAACTACATACTCCACCCCCTGCAACTCACACAAAATACTCGCCTGCATTCTATTCCATGCCACTAGATGCGACCACATAACCCCTAGTCTCAGAATCTATACTGGCTGTCTGTAAAAGTAAGAACAAAATATAAAGTCCTATTGACCACATTCAAAATATCTCGAGGCCTATTCTCCACCTACAGTACCTGCAATCCCTTCTCCAAAAAATACCCAACAGAGCAAGGGCAACACCCCAACAAAATACACTGCTGGTGCCCCACACGTTTTGGAAAAACAACAAAACCACCACAAACAAGGCCTTCTCCCTCTACGCACCAGTCCTATGGAATGCAATCAGATCACCTATGTGAAACCACAGACCTAATGGACTTTGGAAGGAAATTAAAGGCACACCTCTTCAAGGAACATTTTGGCGACAATGACTAACTCCCAGGTGTACTCTTCCCCACTACCCCCTCCCCTCCCGCCAGGCTCCCTGCTCCTGCAACCCTAACTTAAACACGTTGCACCCCCTCTCTCCCGTCCCTAACTCTCCCACATTTACTCATGCCAACCTTTAATATTAGTCTCAAATTATCTTGTACAAAGTTCACTTATGTTCAATTTTTGAGGTTCTATCAATCATGTATAAAGTTCATTTATGTTCAATATTTGATATTCTATGTAACTCCATGTTATCTGTGTTAGTGTGGGTTATTCCTTTCCCAGCACTATATACCACTTACCCTCGGGATGTCCGTTAATCCTCTGGGCTGAGGAATCACCTTACCTTCTCTGTCTGGAATTCCAGGGGAACAAACACACACACTCGCACATGGACAAGTTCTCTAAATCTGAGTATATTTTGTTTAATGTAAACCGCACTGATGTCAAATAGCGCGGTATATAAGAGCTGTTAAATAAATAAATAAATAAATAAATAAGTAGTATGTAAGTTTATTCCACAGGTTAGAGGGGCTGTCTGTCTTTTATACATTAACAGAAACATATACATACATCATCAACTCATCCCCTGAGGCCCACCACAACCAGTAACTTCACAGATGTTAGTCGTCTCCATATAGAACAATCAATTTGTCTTAGCACAGCACATTCCTTTCCATATATAGAGCACCAACAACACCCCGCCATCCTCCTCAGCTCCCCCGATCGGGGTAGAGCGCCTGAGCGGGAAATCCTCCCGCTCAGAAGCTCCTGCCCAATCGGGGCAGTGGGAGCAACGAACGGAGCAGCAGACCGGCCATAAAAGCGGCACCCCAGCACAAGGGGAACCGTTCGAGCACCAACAACACCCTGCCATCCTCCTCAGCTCCCCCAATCGGGGTAGAGTGGCTGAGTGGGAAATCCTCCCGCTCAGAAGCTCCTGCCCAATTGGGGCAATGGGAGCAACGAACGGAGCAGCAAACCGGCCATAAAAGCGGCACACCAGCAGGGGCATGCCCGCGCCTGGCGGGCCCACGCCTGAGGACCTCGCCTGAGGACCTCGCCAGAGGGCCCTTTGGTGCGGCCCTTAGGCGAGGCACAAAGACGAGCAAAGGAAAGGAAAAGCAGCCTCACCGAAAAACCCCAAAAGAAACCGCAAAAAAAACATCAGGAAGCAGCCAGAAGAGCAGAGCAGCAACCATAAGTGAATACAGCAGCACTAAACTAAAAGAACATGAACACAACAATGTTTCTCCCCCTCAGCCTCCTCCTCACTCTATTCATTCCACCACACGCATACTACTATCAACACACACACACACACAAACACACAATGGCCCCCACCGTCAGCCTGGACATACATAAGCCCACAGCACTTTCACAGGGACCCACACAGATCACCCATCCCAAAAAGACAAGCAAGGCACAAGCCTAACAACCACGCCAACACAAAGGTAACACACAGAGCATCTAACACCTCAAGGCCAATAGCACTAGAGCTCATAAATGTCAGATCCATACGCAACAAGATTTACACCCTAGTAGACCACATAGATGACCACCAAACAGACATACTTTGCATCACAGAAACTTGGCTTAGCACCACCGACAACGTACTACTCAATCAGCTGGTGCCTGACTCATACACAGCATACAACTGCCCATGCACCCACAGGCAAGGAGGAGGTGCCCTGATAATCTCAAAGAGCAGCCTAAAGTTCAAATCCAGAAGCAGCACAGACACACAACACTGTAACACCATCACAGTCGAGAACAAACACATGGCCCTATGCCTCACCTACAGAGCCCCCCGTGCTCCACCCGAAGAACTAGCATCAACCCTCGAGGCAGTCTGCGCAATCAGCTCAAGCCACAAACCCACACTACTGCTAGGAGACTTCAACCTCAAGTCCACCAACACCAAAGATGCAGAAGCATTCCTTCAAGCAATGAACTCGCTTCAATTCTCGCAAATAATCAACACCCCAACACACAGACACGGTTCATCACCAGACCTCATCTTCGCACCCAACTATCTAACTATGAGAGGGCTAATATCAACACCTACCATAACACCAGTACCATGGTCTGACCACCACATAATAGAAGTAAACATTGTACCACAAGTAAATAAACTAGACAAATATCTGGACAACCCACCTACACAAAGAAGATTCAAAAGCTTTGACAGGGACCAGTTCCTACAAGACACGATACAACACCTAAACACCAAAACAGACAACCTAGAAGCCCAAATCGCTAACTGGAACAACACCATCTACAACGCCGCTAAAGCCACAGACTACAGACATCGAAAACCTTGTTACAACAAATTACAACACCAGCCATGGTACTCAAAAACCATATGAAATGAAAAAAGAGAACTCAGAAAATTAGAACAAAGATGGAGACAGAACAAGTCACCCGAGACCCAGGACTTATACCTGACAAAGCAAAAGCAATACAACGAACGCATAAACCAAACAAAGCAGGAATACCATACAAACATTATACGCAACTCCAACAACAAACCCAGAGAACTATTCAAAATTGTAAAAACCCTCACTAAGGAACAGAAAACAGAAGACGAAGTGCAAATAGACCCACAGACATTTGCAGACCACATCCAAGAAAAATTCCACTCAACAGAACAAACAAGACCCAGCGCAGCCCCAAAGACTAACTCTTCCCCAAAAACCTGGGGCACGTTCAGCACCCCATCCACAGAGCAACTATCCCACATCATCACAGCAATCAAGACAAGCACAGCCCCCACAGACCCTTGCCCAGTGACCTGGATCAAGGCCACCAAATCAAACTTCATCCACACCATACACAAAATGGTGCACAGCTCCTTAAAACAAGGATTTATGCCAAACCAACTAAAGCTCGCCACAATAAGACCCATCCCGAAGAAATCCACACTCGACAAGAACAACCCAGCGGCATACAGGCCCATCTCCAGCATACCCCTACTTGCAAAAATAATTGAAAAAGCAGTACAACACCAATTACAAGATCACATTGACACCCACGCTCCACTGGACGACAACCAACACGGCTTCCGCCCCAACCATGGAGTAGAAACACTACTGCTATACCTCTTTGACAGCATCCTCCGCCTCATAGACAACACCAAGAAAGGAGTTATAATGACCTTCATAGACATCTCGTCAGCATTTGACACAGTTGACCATAAGACTCTATTGGATAGACTACAGAACATTGGACTACATGGGCCCACCCTGAAATGGTTTCACTCTTACCTGACCGACAGACAGATACAGGTCAAGGTAGGACACAACACCTCCCGACCCGTAAAAGTCACTCAAGGAGTACCACAAGGATCCGCCTTATCAGCACTATTATTCAACCTCTACATCCAGCCAATATGCGATGTCATGAAGGAACACAACATACAATATACAATCTTCACGGATGACATCATGATATACACACCCATCTCAGTCGACAACCCGGACTACTCCACAATAACAAACTGCCTCATACAAATGATAAGTTGGTTTCAAAATAACAACCTCGCAATAAACTACAACAAGACAGAGCCCATGATCATCACGCGAAATTCGGACTTTGACCCACCATCCAACATCAAGAAAAAAGACACATCCATACCCATAAAAGCAGAGGTAAAGTACCTCAGAGTGACCCTGGACAAGGAGCTGAACCTCCACTCATACATAAGCAAAACAACCAAAAGCACATACAACAGAATGAGACTCATCAGAAGACTTAAGCCCCTCCTCTCCACAGAGCACTTTCGCACAGTCTGTCAGGCTCTAATAACACCAATACTAGACTTCTGCAACCCAATCTACCTTGGGCTACCAAAGCAGACACTCAGACCACTACAGCTAGCACAGAATACAGCCGCCCGCATAATATCCGGTACTCCAAGACAAGAGCACATCACACCAATACTGAAAGACCTGCACTGGCTCCCAATCAGCGCACGCATCAAATACAAAACAATCATAAACATATTCAAGATCAAACAACTCTCCTCAGCCATAAGCCTACACACACTCATTCAACCAGACACAAGCACACGACCAAGGAGAAGAGGCACAACCAACCGAGTAAACACCCCAATAGACTTCGTCAAGTCCCGCAAGGACACCGCAGAACGATCACTCTCACTGGCTGCTCCATCAATCTGGAACACCCTCCCATTTGAACTAAGACAAACCACAGACCTCAAGGACTTCTGTAAACAACTGAAAACAACTCTATTCAAGGAACACTATGGACATACCATTTGATCTACTAACCAAGCCAGAACTACAGACCCTCCCCCTCAACCTTGTATATAAAACTGTATAATAGCACACAATGTATAATAGCTCACAATGCACAATAGCGCACAATGTAGAAAGTACAATTTAAATCAAATGCTCACCAACACAAACACTCTACACGCATCACTGCATGAAAACACTTGTCCACTTTTTGATTGCTTTCTGTGAGACCGCCTTGATTGAAGGAGAAGGCGGTATAGAAATACTGTTAAATAAAATAAAATAAAATAAAATATACAGGATTTCTATTTTCCCTTGCGGGCCTCTTAGTCCTGCTACACACTTTAAGCTTTATTTTTTTCCCTATCAATCCCCCCTTTGGGCCTGCATAGGCCCACTATAAGAACAGCCAAACAGTCTTCTGAAGGACAGTTAAGCAGACATTATTAACTGGAGGTTGGTGGTGGCATGCTCAGGTGCATCAGCCACCGTGGAAACAGGTGTATAAGAGTACATAAAAGTAGTGGAGTTCTGCAGGGCCTGAATCCAAGTTGCATTGTTCTCTGTCCGATGTGACTGCGTCCAAGGTCCTCATGGCTGGGGCGAGTCAGGCGTCTTCCAGAAATCCTCCGGTGCACTCTTGACGCGTGAGGCGTGTACCCAGGTCGGATGCTTATCAGTCAGCACGGCTGTGGGAGTAACTGCAATAATCTCTTCCGGATCTCCAAACGGCGGATCCCACTGGTCCTTCTTATGAAACAGCTTTACCAGCACACAGTCTCTCGGGCGGAATGGGTTCGTCGGTTCTGTAGAAGGAAAAAGGAAAGCATTGTACACTTGTTCAGACACCGTGCATAAATATTTAGCTAGCTGTGTAGCATATTCTTCCTGTGCTAGCAACAAGTCATCCGCCATTATCACCATTCCCTCGGGCCATTTCCAGGGTAAGGGTAAGGGTCGTCCCATCAGAATTTCAAAAGGAGAGAATCCAGATGCCCCGGGGGTTAGCCTAATCTCTGTCAATACAGCTGGCAGATACACTGGCCACCTTCCTGGGGCGTGTTGTGTAGCCTTTTTTAATTATTCTTTAATTGTTTGATTTATTCGTTCTACTATCCCTGATGACTGTGGGTGATATGGGACATGAAATTTCCAATCAATGGCAAACATCTGAGTAATCTGTTGTAACACCTTAGAGGTGAATGCTGGTCCCTGATCAGAATCTATAGAAAGAAGACAACCAAAGCAGGGAATAACTTCCTTACAGAGAATTTTTGCTACTGTTCTAGCATCTTCCTTGGTCATGGGAAAAGCCTCTGGCCACTTTGAAAACCTATCTACAATGACCAACAAATACTTATAACCCCCTATCGATCGTGGCATACATGTGAAATCTACTTGGAGGGCCTGAAACGGGCCTTGGGGTGGGGGTAAATGTTGCAATTGTCCTATTGCTTTTCCCTGCTGAACATTATTCCTAGCACATACTAAGCATTGACTCAATTGTGATTTCACTAAATGAGGCAAATCTCTGCAAGCAAATATTTCCTGTAACTCCTTAAGAACCGTCTTTCTGTTTTTATGCCCTACCCCATGTACTTGACCAATTAAGAGAGGGGCTGCCGCTTTCGGTAGTCCTCTTCGCCCCCCCCCCCTTTTTTCTGCCAAATCTGTGCTGAATTTAAGCGCATATTATGCTGTTCCCAATACATAATATCCTCGGGATCTGCAGCAGCCTGCAAGTGGTGCAGAGGAAAAGAATGTTCAAGAGGAGAAACATAATATTCAGACAATGGAGGATCAGACAAATAGTAAGAAACTGTCGGCATGCCCTGAGAGATATTATTACTATGTAAGAGTTCAATTTGGGCTTGTGCACACTGTTTGGCTGCAAGATCAGCTAAGGCATTACCTTGAGAGGCAATAGAAGTGTCATATCTGTGTGCAGTACATTTAATAACGGCGACTTCTTTGGGTTTACATAAGGCGGCCAGCAGTTCATTAACCAATTGTGCATGAGAAATTGGTTTACCGTCTGCCGTTTTCCATCCCCTACACCCCCATAAGAGACCAAAATCATGCACCACCCCAAAGGCATACCTGGAATCTGTATAAATGTTAGCACGTTTATCAGCAAATAATTCACAGGCTCTAGTAAGCGCTACCAATTCTGCAGCTTGTGCAGAACCATAAGGTAATAACTGGGCTTCATGCAAAATATTTGGGAGTTCTACAATGGCATAAGAAGCAATGTAGGCGTTGTCTGTGGGACGGACACAGCTCCCGTCCACAAATACATGTGGAGCATCCGGGAGCGGGGAGGAGGGCAAATCAGGACGTACTGACGTCTCAAAGTTAATCAACTTTAAGCAATCATCTTCTTCTTGGGGCAACTCGGAATCATCTACTGGGCACATTAAGGCCTGCAAGGCCAGCATCGGGGTAAAGGCAGCGGATTGCTGTTTAACCGACAACCCTTCAGTGGTTGTTAAAATCACCTCATACCCACTAAGGCGCTGGGCTGTCATGTGTTGCATAGTAAGGTTCTTTAACACATTCAAAACAGAATGGGTAGAAAACAGAATAGTCTCATGAGACAGGGTAATCGGGATAGTCATCTGTACGGCAATAGCCGAAGCCGCCAGGGCTCGCAAACATGCAGGCATACCCTGTACCTGGAGGGGCAATTTTTTTGATAAATATGCGACTGGGTGCATTCCCCCCCCCCCCCCGTGGTCTTGAGCCAAAATAGCTGCCATAGTTCCTCCCGCTTCCCTTACATATAAGTAAAACATTTTCCCATAATCGGGTAGTCCAAGTGTAGGAGCCAAGATAAGCAGCTTTTTCAAAGTAGCAAATACAGAAAGCATTTCTTCGGTCCATTCAATAGATGCAGAGCCTGGTAACTGCAAAGTAGCCCTTCGCAATATGGAATCCCAATAAGCACAGTCCGGGATCCAAGCACGACAGAAGGATACTAATCCAAGGACAGCCAGCATTTGTGTCACTGTTGTTGGAGGAGATAATTTTATAATTGCCTATACTCGGGCCGGAGAGAGCGCCCGGTTTCCAGGGGACAGCACAAACCCCAAATAGGTAACACGCTCACAACACCACTGGAGCTTTTTTAAAGAAGCCTTATGTCCATGGGAGGCTAGATGGCAGAGCAAGGCTACAGAGTCATTTTCACATTCTGTGATTGTTTTAGAACATAACAACAAATCATCCATATACTGGGGAAGGGTGGAGGAACAAGGTGGATGCCACATTTCAATTGATGCCTTAAGAACAATAGAACACGCCGCCGGGGAATCAATGTATCCCTGCAGCAGGCGAGTCCAGGTATATTGTTTGCCTGCATGTGTGAAAGCCATAAGAGGCTGTGTGATGGGATCTAGTGGTATACTAAAAAAGGCATTAACTAAATCAATAACCGTGAAGCATTTGGCTTCCGTAGGAATAAGAGTAAGTAGCCCGGCAATATCGGGCGTCACCGGTGCCAGTGGGACAACAAGCTGATTTACGGCCCATAAATCCTGGGTAAAACGGAACCCATCCCCCTTAGGGACAGGATTCACGGGAGTATTATAAGGAGAAACAGTAGGAACTACAATACCTGCTGCAACAAAATCCTGGACTATGGACTGCAAGGCAGTTTCCTTAGGGCCAGACAAAGGGTACTGTCGAATACAGACGACAGCTTGAGGATCCTTCAAACATGCCACGTACGGTGTACAGGGGACCAACCCGGCGTCAGTTGGGGAGGTGGCCCAGAGTTTAGGAGGAACCTTAGACAACCCATGCGCCTCTGTAGAAATCATATTTAATAAAAAAGGAGAGTGCAAGGCAAAAGAGCCATCTGAATTACTAATAGTTACTGCTTCTAAGCGACACAACAGGTCCCACCCCAGGAGACTCACTGGACAGGAGGGAATAATCGTAAATGAATGTGTAAACAGAACAGCATTGTTACCAAGCGCGGAGACAGACAACGGGGGTGTAATCCATGTGGGGGTAGAGGTTCCATTTATCCCAAAAGAGGCAGGACCTGGCATTAAGGGATCCCTACAAACAGAGGCATGCTACATAGAGCAAGTCGCTCCCATATCAATTCCAAAGGAGACTTGCTGGCCATTAATGCACAACATACAACAAGGGGGCTCCTTCCATCCACCCGTTAACTGAACCCAGATCGGAGCCGTTGCCTCAGGGCAGTCCTATGGGCGTTGCGGGGGGTGTTGCCATGTAATAGGGATAACAGGGGTTGCGGAGCTACTAGATGGGGGAGGGAGTGGTGCCGATGGTGTCACAGGAGGGGGCAAGGCCTACCCTCCCTGAGTCAGCACACGGCCGCTACCTGCCATATAAGGGCACTCATTTTTCCAATGTCCTTGTTGCTTACAATGAAAACAAATCTGATTCCTAGATATTCCCTGCCCTAATCCTCTTCCACCACCCCACCCGCCTCGAAACCAGCCCCGCTGTCCCCTCCACCCCCGAGATTGTGACCACTGAGGCCCCAGGGGTCAATATCCCCCGGGTAGGATTGCTGGCAACCAATATCCTGCTGCCAAGCATGAGAAATTATACCTTTCTTAACATCCATATCTGCAAAGCATCCCGCCGCTTCCTTCATTAATATTACCTTCTCTAATTCTGCCGGAGTCATGCTAAACCAAGCATCTATCATTCGCTTACATGCTACAGTCACTTCGGGGCGCATAGCCCCAAACAGCGTCTGAATATACATCGAAGCCAACAGACCTTCCTGTGATAAACCTGCCTCCCCCTTCCAACACTTACGAAACCTTCGCACAAACTGTGAAACTTCTTCCCCTGGTTCCTGCACGCATGCAATAGATGCAGCAAGATTCTGTTTCACCCCAAATAAAGGCTCAAACTCTTCTAACACTTCGTCCCACATCTTTTTTATCACCTCGGGATATCGGAGGGGATAATTAGAATCATCCGGCGTCTCATAAGGATTTGCCAGTGACTTAATTTTCGAAAAATCAAATGGGGTTTCTTCATCATATCCCAGGACACCCTCAATAATGAGGCGGTAGTCCTGCGCCGTGCACTGAAAACCACGAGTCATACGTTGCAAGTAGTGCACAGCGGCAGCTGGTGTTTTCATGGGGTTCGGGGCATACTGTAAGATAGAAGAAAGGATGGCGGGATCCAGGGGCTTAACAACAAGCTGGTTACCAATAGTTAGAAAAGGATACTGGGTGTATATATGGCCCTTAGAGGTAGGGTCTCCTGTCACTCTATCACTATTAGAAGTTATCACATCATTTGAATCCAGCTTATGAAAGGGGTATGAGGGCTAAGCCCATCCCTATGAGCCCTAGCCCTACTCTGTTCCTGTCCCCCCCCCCCCCCATCTTCGGATGAAGGAATCGGAAGGGGGGAATTAGGGTGGGTAATAAGGGACTCCGGCGTGGCAAAAGGGATGGAAGGGGACGTGGCAATGGACCATCCGGCCCCCACTCGCGTCCCCAAACTCCCGGTAGAGACCTCCGGAGATGTCTTACACAATTGGCGATACATGTTGTCCCTGGGCGCATCCTGCCCAGCAGGGGCGGGCCCAGATTCGGTCAAGCATGGGCTTGAGTGAGAAAGTAGGGCAGGAGAAGGTAGCCAGGCAGCGGGCGGCAGTGGAAGGGAACCGGCAGGCTCCTCCCCCTTGCCACGCACAGCCTCATAAGTGGTAGATATCTGCCGAAACATTTTATCTATAGGTAATTCCCGGTGGGTGGGGGCACGCCCCACCATTACTACTGGGGGGTGCGCGGTAGAAGCAGCCGCCGCCAGAACAATGTCCTCTAATGAATCTGAGTCTCTGCTGACTTTACAATGGTGGCCAATCCAACCAGGGAGGGGTAAATGGGCTGATACGGCGGAGGGGCCGTGGGCACCTGGGAGGAGGACACTTTGGATTGGGGCGATTTCAGAGGCAGTTCCCGGGGCGAGTCAAGCACCAGTAGGTGCTGACCATTATAATAAGGAGGCAGTTGTATCCATACAGTACCACATTCCTTCATATAAGATTTTGGCCATTTCAGGTCTCCGGAATAAAAGGGAAAAGCTTTCTTATCCCCCAGACACAATCCCCGAATCATATCTAAATGCCAGGCAGAGAAGCTACCCACCCTGGGAAAAGGATTTGAGCTATGTGAACCTTCTGTCCACCCCGCCATATTATCCACCCAGGGATTAGTATAATAACCCCCTGAGACTCTGTCTACGTAGTCCTTCAGCGTCTCCCCATCTGCCAGGGGTGCTCTGGGAGAGACCGGGGTACGGCAAGAATAGGATGCCTTCCTAGCTGCAGTTTTAAAACTTATCACAGCATTTGGCTGTGCACGCACTCCCATGGATTCTGGAGCGGTCCCCTTACCTTGGGACCCCCCCATCCTCTAATTAATATCCAACAATTGCTTTCTAATATCCAATATCGCTTTCTAATATCCAACAATTGCTTTCTGCCAACAACCGTCACTAGCGCTATTGCTTCAGGCTGAGGCAGGGGCGTCTTCCCAAGCTCACACAATCACACAAGCCACAGAGAAGGAAAAGGGTATTACCACAGGCCCAGCAGGATGTCCCTGTTATGCATAGCGCTACCAAAGCGCATATTATGCATAACGCTACCAAAGCGCATTCCCGAGATGAGCTACCAAAGCGACGTCAATTTAGAAAATCTGGAAATCCCAGTGCAGCTACCAAAGCTGCAGCAATTTAGGAAGTCTGGAAATCCCAGTGCAACGGGGAAATCCTCACTTCTGACACCAAATTGTTAGTTTGGGTTATTCCTTTCCCAGCACTATATACCACTTACCCTTGGGACGTCCGTTAATCCTCTGGGCTGAGGAATCACCTTACCTTCTCTGTCTGGAATTCCAGGGGAACAAACACACACACTCGCACAGGTTAGAGGGGCTGTCTGTCTTTTATACATTAACAGAAACATATACATACGTCATCATCAACTCATCCCCTGAGGCCCACCACAACTTATCAGTAACTTCACAGATGTTAGTCGTCTCCACGTAGAACAATCAATTTGTCTTAGCACAGCACATTCCTTTCCATATATAGATATATAGCAGGATTCCTATTTTCTCCTACGGGCCTCTTAGTCCTGCTACACACTTTAAGCTTTATTTTTTTCCCTATCAATCTGTTCTATGTAAACCACTTTGGGTCTAAGATTAGATGGTATATAAGCCACTTAAATAATAAATAAATGGTGCACAGTCCCTGAAATAGGGATCTCAACCCTTCCACTACCATCTTCAAACCCACAAGGGCTTTTTTCAAATAACTGCAAATCTAATTGTTTTTTCAATATTCAATACTGAGCTATTCCATTTTAACTAACCATGCACCAGATGCAAACAGTAGTGTGGAGTTGCAAAGTGAATGCACTTATAGGTCAGCAGGAGAAGTTTGAACTGGATGCGGAAATGGATAGGAAGCCAATGAAGAGACCTGAGAAGAGGGGTAATATGAGTATGACTACGCTGGTGGAAGATTAGCAACGCAGCAGAGTGTTGAACAGATTAAAGGGGAGAAAGATGACTCAGAGGGAGACCAGCAAGGAGCAGGTTACAATAGTCTAGACGGGAGGTGACTAGTGAGTGGATAAGTGTCTTCAGAAAGGAATGGACAAATTTTGTTGATGTTGTAGAGAAAGAAATGGCAGGTTTTACCTATCAGTTGGATGTGTGTGGAGAAGGAGAGAGAGGAGTCAAAAATGACCCCAAGGTTGCGAGCTCAGGAACAGGGAGGAGTAGAGAGTTAACCACAGAGACTGAGAAAGGAGGAAGGGGAGAGAAGGGCTTGGGGGAAAAATAAGAAGTTCAGATTTGGCCATGTTCAATTTCAAGTGGCGGTGGGACATCTAAGCAGCAAAGCCAGAGATCCAGGCCTGGATTGCCAGAGAGATTTCAGGTGTAGAGAGGTAGATATGGAAGTCATCAGTGTAAAGCTGGTACTGAAAGCCATGGGAAGAGATGAGTGCACCAAGGGACTGGGTATAGAGAAAGAAAAGGAGTGGACCCAAGACTGATCCTTGGGGTACACCAACTGAGAGTGGGATAGCAGTAGAGGAGGATCCACCAGAGCAAACACTGAAAGAGTGATGGGAGAAATAAGAAGAGAACCAGGATAGCACAGAACCCTTAAAACCCAGCGAGGACAAGGTATCAAGGGGTCAACAGTGTCAAAAGCAGCAGAAAGGTCAAGAAGGATGAGGATCAAATAAAGGCCCTTGGATTTTGCCAGGAACATGTCACTGGAGATTGGCAAGAGCTGTTTCGGTAGAATGTAAAGGACAAAAGCCAGATTGTAGAGGATCCAGAAGGACTTGAGAGGAGAGAAAGTTGAGGCAATGGTGGTGAACCACTTATTCAAGTAATTTTAGAAATGAAGGCCAAGGAGGGAGATGGGTCAGTAGTGAGGAGGACAGGTAGGTTATGGTGAGGGTTTCTTGAGGAGAGGAGTGACCGCAGCATTTTTGAAGGCTGCAGGGAAAGTTGCAGTGGAGAGCGATAGGTTGAGAATATGAGAGATGGAAGGGACTACAATGGACGAGATGAAGCTAAGGAGACTGGTGGGAATAGGATCAGAGGAACAGGTAGTGAGTTTGGATGAGGAAAGAAGGTGAATGGTTTCCTTCTCGGAGATCATAGAAAAGGAAGAAAGGATAGCAGAGGTAGGAAGGTTGGAAATGAAGAGGGGGAGGAGGGGAAGTATCTGACCTCTTGGGGAATTGGAGTGTGATCTTGTGGATTTTGTCATGGAAGTAGTCAGCCAGGGTTTGGACAGAAAGGGAGGGAGGGGTTGGAGGTAGAGGCACCTTAAGGAGAGAGTTGAGAGTTGTAAAGAGATGGCAAGGGTCAGAGGCAAGATAATTTGTCAGATGGACATAATAGTCTTGTTTGGCAAGTGCTATGGCTGACTGGAAAGAGACAAGCATGAAGTCTGCAAGGTGCGAGATTTGAGCCAGGCATGCTTGGCTGAGCGGGCACAGGAATGTAGATAGCAGGTAGTGGAAGACAGCCAGGGTTGGGTACAGTATGCCTCACAGGATGTGGCATGGGCGGAGCAAGAGCATCCAGAGCAGAGGAGAGTGCAGCCTTATAGGAAGCTACTGCCTCATCAACAGATTCAGATGACATAATGGAGAAAAGAGGTGATGAGATAGTGGAGGAGAGACCCAACGGGTCAGTAGCATGAAGATTTTTAAAGAGGTTGGAGTAGAGAGAGAGAGGATGAGGCAGTGAGTGATGAAGAGTGAAGCTTAGCAGTTGATAGTCCAATAAGGGGAGAAGTAAGGTACAGAAGTCTGAGGGTAGACAAATAGAGAAGAATACAAGGTCAAGGCAGTGGACTTGCTGGTAGTGGGGGCAGTAGAGCAAAGCTGGAGGTTGAATGATGAGGTAAGAGAGAGGAGCTTTAAGGCATAAGGGTCAGAGGGGTTATCAACATGAATGTTAAAATCCCCAAGAATAAGGGATGGGGAAGATGAATCCAGAAAGAAGGAAAGCCATGAGTCAAAGTTAGAGGGAAAGGTAGAGGTGGACTTGTCAGGGGGTCGATAAATAACAGCTAGTCAGAGAGGTAGTGGGGTAAAACTCCGGATGGAATGGACTTCAAAGGAGGGAAAGGAGTGAGACTGATGCAGAAGGAGGAGTTGAAACTGACAGGAAGGAGAGAGAAGCCCAACACCTCCACCACGGCCAGTGGGACGAGGCATGTGGGAGAATTGATAGCCACCATGACAGAGAGCAGCGACTGAAGCTGAGTCCTCAGGGAGGAGCCAAGTCTCAGTTAGAGCAAGGAGATGGAGAGCATTAGAGATAAAGAGATCATGAGTAAAGACAGGCTACCAAAAAGAAAAACAGCAAGAGCATGAGTGATAATGAGTGATACTGTATGAGGAGGACGCTGAATCAGATTAGTTCCCCTTTGGGGTCTACCATTGCTATATATAGTTAGTTCTCCAGTTCTTTGTTCTATTTGTTCCTGTTGGGCTTTTTGGCTTCCTCAGTTTTCAGTAGCCTCTAGCTTGGAAGTCCCATACATAAGGACTTATTCCTGCTGTCCACAGAGAACACCTGCTACAGGTGGGAAGCTATCTTGTTTGGAGAGATGGAGGTGGAGCATGATTCTAGTTCAGGCAGTGAGATGTGTAGTACCAAAATGGGAACCTGGTAGAGGTGGGGGTGGCATATGCGCATAAATCATGCTCACATAGGTTTACAGTATGAACGCTATATGCACATGCAGCTTCTTTCATCATTAGCAAAGCCAGTAACAGCTTGATGGCACCCACCTCATAATCATCAACACCATTCTCACCCAAAAACATTTTTTTATTAAATCACAACAAGGAGACATAACAGGAAATGGAGAATGATATAAGCGATCCCTAAAAACATAGAAGGACTCACTAGTTATGCAAAGTAGTCCTGTATAATTTTTCTTTGGATATCATTCCCCCTTGTGGCATCTGATTGAGCAGGGGTACAAATGGGAGGCTCTGTTGGAAGATCAGGAGCTATGTCGCCTGGCATGCCGCGATTCAAGGCAATGTTATGTGGCATGCAGCAGACAATGCCCCCAACCTTTTTAGATGCATACTGTAATGCTCCACCAGAATGGTCCAGACAACGGAAGCAACTCTTGAGGATCCAAAGGCGCACTCTATGATACATCGTGTAGCGATGCATGCCTTATTGTAACGCCTCTCTGCAGGTATGCACAGCGACAGCAGGGAAGTCAGCAGCCATGACTTACACCAATATCCAGCATCTCCTGTGCATACAAATGAAACAAAACAGCTTATATAATAGTATATGTATTTCATGGCGTGTGGAATATGCAGACACATATACCCATGGGCCAACCTTCACCATACTTTACATCTGCTGATACAGCAGAATGCTAAGCTGGAGAGGATATGTGAATCATGACAGCTGCCTGGGCACTTTGAGACCATATTTAAGATCTTCATGTGCATGTCACATGCCACTTGAATATTTATGGAGCTTTTCCTGTTCCAGAATGCCATTTCTCTGTCTGAGGAGGGTGTTAGAGCTACATGGGTGCAGTCTATAGCTCCCATCACATTTGGCATTCCAACGATTTTAAAAAAGTCTGCCTTCAACACCTGCCATTCTGCTTACTGCTCTGGGTACCGGATATGATCCCTGATCCAATTTCTCAAGGCTTGCAACATCTGCTTAAAATGCCTGGAAAATGATGACTGGTCTATTCCGCAGGCTACTTCCACAATATTTTGGAATGATCCAGTGCCCAAAAAATTTAATGTAGCAAGTAACTTTACCAGTCCTGGTATGGCATGCCCACCAGCTGTGACCGCATCTATGCCATCTTAAATTTCCACATACAAGGCCAAAATGGGTCTTTTTTTTTTTTTTTTTTGCAAAATTTTCTCTTGCTACAATTCACAACCATAAGAAAAGGAAATACATTGCAAATAGAAAGAAGAAAGAAAAACCAAACATGGCAAAATTCTAAGCAGGAATTACACTAGTCCACATCAAGAGAGAACACCTGACAGAATCCAGGCAACCTGACTATATCAAGAATCTATATTACATCCTCACCTGCAAAAGAAACAATCTCCACTAATAAAATCATTTGCCCACAAGAACATTTTCTAAATGTCATACATCAGCAAAAACACACCTACTCCCAGCATAGGTCACAAGGCTTTTGCAGGGAAATCTTATATAAAATGTTGCACCAATTGCTAGAACCTTGGGCTTTAATTACAAGAAAGCTCTTCTTCGCAACTGAGTAGATTTAGCTACATCAGGAAAAATTCTTAGATTGCCAAAAAGGCTGCTCCCTTTTGTGCTCAAAATACAGCTTCAAAATAGTACCCTTTTCAAGTTCATATCTAAAAATAACCCACAAGGTTATTCTCCTGGGGAAATTATCCAAAGATGTCTCCAAGAATTCAGTCAACTCCAAAGAGTCAGGAGAGACAACTTTCTCTCCTTCATCTTTAACTTCATAACCCTCATTTCTAATAAATTTTGGAAACAGAAAAAACATCAACATTAGGATAATGGTGATTTTTTTTCAAGTGTTTCTTTAAAAGCTCTAAGGATAAAAGAAGATGAAGTATTGGAAAATTTAAAAGCTTAAAGGTTCCTAGCCTTTATCATATTGTCCATCAGTTCCAGTTTGGTATGGACCACCAAACTGTCCTTCATAAAGGAATTCCCAGATGACGGAGCATTAGATAGAGCGCTTTCCACCTTTGACACTCTACTGTCCATTGTGGTCAGTGCTGCAATCTGCTGCTGGAGTTTTTTCATAGTATCGCAAGAACAGGTAGACAGTTGAGTTAATGTCCCTTTAAGCATCTCCTCTACTCTAGTTATAGTCAACCAAACATCTTTTAAGGAAATGTCACCAGAATCCAAACCCAGCATCCCAGAATAGGAAATATCTTTAGGGACTGGCACGGGTTGGAGATACCAATCATAGTAACATAGTAACAGTGTATGATGGCAGCTAAAGACCAGTATGGTCCATCTAGTCTGCCCAGCAAGGCAGCAAGAGTAGGTGCACCTGTCGCTCCATGCAGGTCACCCTCCACATGCCTTTGTTTAGGGGTGTACCCACTGCTCCGTATAGGCCACCCCTATTTGCTGAGATATAAATATTTATTTTGATTTTATCCTGTTGCTATAAAGGGATCCACTGTGTCTGTCCCATGCCATTTTGAATTCTGTCACTGTATTTGCCCCCACCACTTCCATCGGGAGGGCATTCCAAGCATCCACTACCCTTTCAATGAAAAAGTATTTCCTGACATGGCCTTTCAGTTTACCCCTTTGCAGCTTCATGTTATGCCCTCTAGTTTTACAGCTTCCCTGTCTTTGGAAGAGGTTTGTTTGTTCATTAATACAGTCAAACCTCGGTTTTCATGATTAATCCGTTCGAAAAAGTCTGACTAAAACCGAAACGTATGAAAACTGAAGCAATATTTCCTATAAGAAATAATGTAAATCCAATTAATCCGTTCCAGACACCCAAAAATATTCACAAAAAATACATTTTATAGAGAATAACTATATTTTTACATACAGAAAACAATGAGAAATAAATATAAATGACTAATGAAATGGATAAATGAACATTTAACATCACTGAAAGCAAGCTAAGTACAGTACTGTACAGTACGTTAACATCTGGCCTTAGCCACCCCTGACAAGCTGCTGTGCCCAGCTCTCTTCGGAATCACATTGGATTCAGTCCATTAAAATACCTTTACATTATCTGCTCAATGCTTCAGAATGGCAGAAAATCTTAATGATATAGCTTCAGATGTACCCTGCAAGAGAAAGAACTGCCTCCCACATTCATGCAACATCTCCTGCTTACGTTGACAGCTTTTCTTCCCTGCTACCTCCGAGCCTGAGGGGGTGCTCCCGAGAACGGGCAGGCGGTGGATGAGATCGGGGCCTTCCTCTCTGCGCAATCCTTGCCTCTCTGACTCTGACCAGGCTCGAGGATGTGTTTCATTTACGTGCTCAGCTGGGCTTTCGCTTCTCATCATGCTGGCGATCGGTGAGTCCGGGGGGCAGTGCTGCCGGGACCAGGCGGGCGTTCTGGCAGTGTATACAGACCGGTGTGCAGCGCGAGGGTGTATGTATTTACAGTACTGTACTTTATGAAAACCGAGGAGATGTACGAGAACCGGGACAAAATCTCAGTCAAAAGACGTTGAAAACCGAAGCAATGCATGAAAACCGGGACAAAATCTCAGTCAAAAAAGACGTTGAAAACCGAAGCGTATGAAAACCGGGGCAAATGAAAACCGAGGTTTGACTGTACTCTTTAAGTATTTAAAGGTCTGAATCATATCTCCCCTGCCCCTCCTCTCCTCTAGAGTGTACATATTTATGTCTTCATGTTTCTTCTCGTAAGTCTTCTGACATAAGCTCCAAATCATTTTGGTTGCTTCCTCTGAATAATTTCCAGCCTTTTATATCCTTTGTGAGATATGATCTCCAAAACTGAACAGAATATTCCAAGTAAGGCCTCACCAGTGACTTGTACAGTGGCATTAGTATCTCTTCCTTTCTGCTGGTAATTCCTCTTTGTATGCAACCCAGCATCCTTCTGGTTTTGCCACTGCCTTGTCATACTATTTTGCCACCTTGAGATGCTCAGAAACAATCACTCCGAGGTCCTTCTCCTGGTCCATGTACCTCAACCTTTCACCCCCTATCGCATACAATTCCCTTGGATTTCTGCTTCCCAAGTGCATGACACTGCACTTCTTCATATTAAATCTTAACTGCCAAATATTAGACCATTCTTTCAGCTTTTGTAGATCTTTTCTCATATTCTCCACTCCCTCAGGGGAGTCCACTCTGTTGCAAATTTTCGTGTCATCTGCAAAAAGACAGACTTTTCCATTCAGTCCTTCAGCAATATCACAAATACATTGAACAGTACCAGTCCTAGAACAGAACCCTGGGGCACACTGCTAATCACCTTCCTTTCATCCGAGTGAGTTCCGTTTACCATCACCTTCTGTCATCTGTCAGTCAACCAATTTCTGATCCAGTTCACCACCCCAAGATGTTGAGTTTATTGATAAGCCTCCTATGAGGAACAGTATCAAAGGCTTTGCTGAAATCTAGGTAAATCACATCCATCGCACGCCTTAATCAGTCAAAGAACTCAATCAGATTTGTTTGTCAAGATCACCCTTTGGTAAAGCCATGTTGCCTCGGATCATGCAACCTGTTGGTTTTGAGGAAGTCCACTATTCGCTCTTTCAGGAGTGCCTCCATTACTTTTCCCACCACCAAGGTAAGTCTTACTGGCCTGTAGTTTGTCACTTCTTCCCTATTACCACTTTTGTGAAGAGGTACCATGTCAGCCCTTCTCCAGTCCTGTGGAACTTCTCTTGTCTCCAAGGATCTATTAAAAATATCCCATAATGGCCCTGCAAGAAGCTCTCTGAGCTCTTTCAATATCCTGGGATGTATCCTATTCGGTCCCATGGCCTTTTCCACTTTCAGTTTTGCAAGCTGTTATAACATTCATGTGAATGGTGTGCTATTTAATCAATTCCTATTTGTATATTTATTTATTTATTTATTTAACAATCATTTATATCCCACATCTTCCAGAGTTCAGTTGCGGTTCACAATAAAACAACAATCCACAAAGCAAGAGCTTGGTTTTACATCTAACATCTTGTAACAATAAACAATATAAAGGTTAACAGCGTAAGCTAATACTTGACAGTACAAAACTGGCTTGTAAACTATGTACAATAAACTATATACAATTACAAGTTGTGGGCACTTAAGAGTTGAAGCAGTGTATTTAGATCAGTGTATTGTCTGTTATGTTGTAGAGTTTAGTATTACTCAGTCAGGAGTTTTTTATCCTTTATCTGCGTAGATCGAAGGATTATCTATGTTGCCGTAGTGCATGGAGAATAGATGGATTTTTAGTTTTTTGCGGAATTCCATAATCTCAGTTATAGATCGTAGTTCCTCTGGGAGGGAATTCCAAATGGATGGGGCTGCGTGTCAGAAAGCTCTGTTGTTAGTTAATTTATTTGCTTTTATGAAATCGTTAGGAGTCTTTAGTTTATTTGAGTGTCCTTTTCTGTGTGTGGTTTTTTGAGATTCCATGCTAATTAGGTTGCTTAATGGGATTGGAGCCATGTCATTTAAAGCTTTAAATGTAGTTATTGCAGCTTTATATATTAACCTGCTTTGAATTGTCAACCAGTGTAGGGAAGCTAATATTGGTGTTATGTGCTGAAATGAGTGTGCTTTCATTATAATTCTAGCTGCTGCGTTTTGTGCTAATTGGATTCTTTTGATATTTTGTTTCGGTATTCCTAAAAGAATTAGGTTGGCAAAATCAAAGTGCGGGGTTATTGTAGCCTGAATTATATTTATGAAGTCTTGTAGGTATACTAAAGGACGTAGTTGTTTAAGGATTTTGATTTTAAAATATATTTTCTTTATAGTGTTTCTGATGTGAGTATTCATCGTCAGATGTGTATCTAGAATAACACCTAGATATCTTATTTCGTTTTTTATTTTAATGTCATGATTTTGTATTGTTATGTGGGATGGAGGGATATATGATTGGTTTTTTGTTACAATTAGTACTTCTGTTTTTGAATGATTAATGTGGAGGTTTTGAGCTTTTAGCCAAGTTGTGATTTCATCGAAACAATCTGATAGTAGTTTTTTGGTAAGTTAGGGATTGTGAATGGGATGTACATCATAATATCATCTGCATATAGATGATAGTATACTCCGAATTTTTTAAAAATATTACAGACCGGTTTTATGTAAATATTGAACAGGAGGGCTGAAAGCGCGGAGCCTTGTGGGAGTCCAATTTCTTGTTTATATATGGTTGATGTTTGGTTGCCTATTCTTACATTTTGCGTTCTATTATTTAGATATGAGGTGAACCATTTGAGTACAGTAGCATTTAGTCCTATTTGTTTCAGGTTATTAAGCATTATAGTGTGATGAACATTATCAAATGCTGCCGAAATATCGATAAATAAGAGAATAAATGCTTGTTTATGATTATCAATCCCTCTCAGTAGTACATCAGTTAAGACTGTTAAGAGTGTTTCGACTCCGTGGCGCGGTCTAAATCCGTATTGGTGCTCATCAAGTGGGTAGGATGAATCTAGGTATTCTTGTGTCTGGATTTGTACCACTTTTTCTATTATTTTAGCTAAAAAAGGGATACTTGAAATGGGTCTGTATGATTTTGGTGATGTTTTGTCAAGCATGTTGTTTTTGAGAATTGGGCGGATTTGAGCATGTTTGAGTGTAGGTGGGAGGTGTCAATCATAGATAATCCTTCTCCAGGATTTTCTTTAGTAAAAACAGAGCAGAAGTATTTGTTTAGCATTTTCACATTTTCAATGTCACTTTCCACAAATCTATTCCTAGCACTTTTGAGCACTGCAAGTCCACCTCTGATTTTCCTCCTCTCCCGAATATACCTGAAAAGTTTTATCACCACACTTCCCATCTTTAGCCATCTTTTCTTTTGCCTTTGATTTTGCTATCCTTATTTCTCTTTTTGCCTCTTTTAGTTTGATCCTGTATTCTGTTCTGTGTTCCTCTGTTTGTGAACTACTGAATTTTGTGAAAGCTTTGTTTTTTGCCTTTATTTGTGCAGTCACTTCTTTGGAGAACCAAATAGGTTTCTTTTTCCTCTTGTTTTATTTACTTTCCTTACATATGTATCTATTGCCCTTTTTATTGCCTCCTTTAGTTTAACCCATTGCAATTCCACTTCCCTTATCCCCTCCCAGTATGCCAACTCCTCCTTCAGATACTTGGCCATTTTACTGAAGCCAGTGTTTTTGAAGTCTAGGACTTTGAGCTTTCTGTGGTTGGACTCCACCTTGAGTTTTATCTCAAACCACACTGTGTGATGATCGCTGCTGCTCACATGGACACCCAGATATTCAACACTCTATCTCCATTGGTGAGCACTAAATCCAGCATCGAGCTTTCCCTGGTCAGTTCCATCACCATTTGTCTAAGTAATGTATCTTGGAAGGCATCCACAATTTTTTTACTTCTTTCCAGATTTGCAGAAGGAATACTCCAATCCATATTGGGTAGATTAAAGTCACCCAGTATGATCACGTCCCCCTTCATGGCTATCTTTGCAATATCAATAATCAATTTGTTATCCATTTCTTCAGTTTGAATTGGAGGCCTGTAGACTACACCAGTATAGATGACAGTGCCATCTCCTCCTTCCAACACAATCTACAGCGCTTCTTCTTTTCCCCACGTCCCCTGTTCAGGCTTTCCTACAGAAGCTCTCCAGATCAACCAACAGTAAGGATTTAAGGGATTGTTTTATTATCTTAAGTTGTTAGCTCTCTGACTGGGAGCTCTTAAAAGGGTTTTTTGTACATTTTTAAAGCAAGGTTACTTTTTTTGGTGCTTTAGTGGGACTTTCCTTGAGCACAGTAGGTGGTTGAACTCCAGTAACATCCTCAGCTTTGGGAACTGCTAACACTTAATCAGAAGTTAGTGGGCCTGATTTCCTGAGAGCAGCTGAGGGCCTGCATAAAAGGCTCCAGTGCCCTGCCCTGTTCAGGCTTTCCTACAGAAGCTCTCCAGATCAACCAACAGTAAGGATTTAAGGGTTTGTTTTATTATATTACATTGTTAGCTCTCTGACTGGGAGCTCTTAAAAGGGTTTTTTGTACATTTTTAAAGCAAGGTTACTTTTTTTGGTGCTTTAGTGGGACTTTCCTTGAGCACAGTAGGTGGTTGAACTCCAGTAACCTCCTCAGCTTTGGGAACTGCTAACACCTAATCAGGTGTTAGTTCCCTCCCTACCCACCTCGACTCCCACCCACCCCTAGCAAGTAGTCTTGCTTTATAGGGCACCTCCCCATTTGACAAAGCACAGAGAATTGGACCAGCACATTTTGAATATAATTAACAAGATTTAACTGCTTTTTCTCTGAAAGGACAGCTGGGAAACCAGCTGGTACTTGGTAGATTTCTCTCTTTTGCTTTAACAGATACCTAAGCTCCACGAACAGAACAATGGTTGGGAAAAATCGTATCGCTAAAGCTGTTGCCCCCATTACAGCTTCTGCCTCTGTCCAGACAGAGGTCCTAATGCCAGTTGAAGGACCGGTTCCATGTGCAGGGTGCCTGCATGCTGAAGCTCTGAGGAAACAAGTGGAGGAACTCAGAGAGGAGGTGGCGAGGCTGAGGAGCATTCAAGACAGTGAGAAGTACATTGATGATATGCTTCTTGCAGCAACCAAGCTCTCCAGCAGAGGAGAAGATGGATGGCAACAGAATGTTGATGGTTGGATACAAGTCACCAGGGCCTGCAAAATCACCAATCCAACTTCTCCAGCCCTTGAATTGAAGAACCATTATGCAGCCCTGGAAGTGGAGGAGGTGAAAGAATCCCTGGAAAGGGAACAACCAGAGCTCAAGTACCCCAAAGTTGCAGAATCAGTAACCACAAGGAAACAAAGGGCAGTGGTGGTTGGAGACTCTCTTCTGAGGAGTACTGAGGCGTCCGTCTGCCGACCAGACTTGATGTCCAGAGAGGTATGCTGTCTGCCTGGTACTAAAATCCAAGATGTTACAGAGAGTTTGCCGAGACTCATCAAGCCCACTGACTATTACCCAATGTTGCTAATCCATGTTGGAACAAATGATACTGCCAGGTATACCTCAGAACGTATCAAAAGTGACTTCATGGCTCTGGGACAGAGGGTGAAGCAGTTAGGTGCACAGGTGGTGTTCTCTTCAATCCTCCCTTACGGCAGAGTTTCCCAACTCCAGTCCTGGTGTTCCAAACACTGTTCGGGTTTTCATGCTGTCCCTCATAAATATGCATGAGCTACATCTGCATACCATGGGGGTGGTGCATAGATATGCAGCACAGGCATCTTTATTAGAGGCAGCATGGAACCTGAATGGTGTGGGGCCCTCCAGGACTGCATTTGGGAGACTCTGCTCTAGGTAATGCGGCTGTTTATGGTGTCTGTGTTTGGTGTGGTAAAATATAGGCGTATTAACCATGCGTATGTTCTCAGCAATAAAGGTTTGTCCTTACTATCATGGTTTAGTTGTGGGAAAAATATGTGGACAGGATTGGTGGTAGCCCCAGCTGGCCTTTGAACCTGTGACCTTCTGTTCCTGCTCATACTGTCTGTGTGCACTGCACCACCGTGTTGCCACAGATATGCTGTCTTCCCTGGGGAGTCCATGACTGTACATCCAACAGAGCCTGTCTGTTGCGGTGGACGGTGCCAGCCTGCACACGCCTAGGCCACTGTCTGCTGTGGCTTGCAGCCACTGCCCCCTCCACCAACTGTACCCTCCGCCAACATGCAGACATGTCCTTATCTGGGAAAACGTCCATAGAACTTACTTATGTAAGAAATTAACTTTATTTTTTATTTTATCAATATTCCAACTTCATCAACGTATGTTGCAAACCACAAGGTACTTCCCAGGCTGTTCTTCAGGAAAACTTATCATTCAATTTTCAAACTGTATTCAATATTCAAAGCTTCAATTTGATGCAATGCAATTCTTCAAAACAGCTCCTAGGTAAACCATTGTGCATTAAATTACTTATGTTTAAAAACAAATGTTACTCTTCAGGGTCTCGACGCTCAGCTCCGGCGCCTCTATGGCGTTTCAAAAGATTATTTTCATCAGGAGACCAAGGGAAAAAGCATATGACCTGATTGAGTTGTGGCACTCCAGGACTGAATTTGGGGGACTCGGCTGTAGGTAATGCCCATTGTTATGGTTTGTGTGCGGTGTAGGGTAAAATATGGGTGTTTGAACCATGCTTATGTTCTCTGCAATAAAGGAGTGTCTTTACTATCACTGTTTAGTGGTGGGTAAAACTATGGAGACTGGCTTGGCAGGAGCCCCAGCTGGGATTTGAACCTGTGACCCTCTGGTCTTACAGGTATTGGCTGATTTTACAGGTAATGGTATGATTTTTGAAAGGGTCTACGGAGCGTAGACCCTTCCAAAAATAATTTCCTTTTTTTGGAGCTTTCCTGGGAGTGTGTTTTATGGTTGCCCATTAATATCACTGTTGCCCAGCTGGATTATAATTTTTTAGGAATTTGTTGTGATCATTTTCAATTTATATTTGCTATTTTGTTCTGTGCACATGTATCACACTGCTCACGTTTGGCAGGTTTCCCCGGTTTTGCTGTACATTGCTGACAGAAATGGTTTCTCTTCCCTTTAAATCGGCTCTAACGCGAGGGTTTCACTCGCGGTATTTTTTTTGCCGAAATTCAGCCCCGCTCCTGTGCGGGGAGCCTCTCCCCTCCCACTCTCCACCCATTGACCCCGTCCCCCTGCCCCTCGGGAGCCTTCCTCCGCCCTCGAAATGCCTTTCCACGCCTCTATCGCACATCAGCGCACCGCGCACTTTTGCGGGCGGCGCGCACATGTGCGGACGGCGCGCACATGTGCGGGGCCCCAAAAACGCACTATTTTAGTAAACATACCCCTTAGTCTCACTCAACCTCAGTGACTCCAAAGGGGCTCCAAAGGGCAGGACCTGCCCCTTTGATCATACCCCTTCAGGCACATGCCCACGGGTATGCACCCGGAGCACTAAACCTGTCCTTATACCTCCCAATACTGAAAGGGGCAATGTCATCAGCAGTGCACGCGGTGATGGTCAGACCCGGCTCAGGCTTGATCAGCTGCACTGGTGCCTCTGGCGTCCTGTGGCACTAAACCTGCCTTTATACTTCCCAATACTAGAAGGGGCGATGTCATCGGCGGTGCACCACAGTAATGGTTAGAGCCGGCTCAGGCTTCTCAGATCCCTCTCTGCCAACCCGATCAGCTACACAGGTGTCTCCAGTGTCCTGTAGCACTAAATCTTCCTTTATACTTAACAATACTAGAAGGGACGATGTTGTCAGTGGTGTGCCACAGTAATGGTCAGATCCGGCTCAGGCTTCTCAGATCCCTCTCTGCCAACCTGATCAGCTACACAGGTGTCTCCAGTGTCCTGTAGCACTAAATCTTCCTTTATACTTAACAATACTAGAAGGGACGATGTTGTCAGTGGTGTGCCACAGTAATGGTCAGATCTGGCTCAGGCTTCTCAGATATCTCTCCGCTAGCCCAATCAGCTACACAGGTGCCTCCAAAATGGCTCTTGTACATAAACAGTAGCTGCGCGTGACATGCCTCTCTGAGAGTCCTTCCAGTGTTTCCCTTGTTTGGAATAGGCATGTTTGCAGGGCCTCTTGATGAGGGGTTGAGCCTATGCCTCCTCATCCTCCTCTCTCATGCCTTCTTCCCCTGCATGTCTCTGTTGCTCGGGTCTCTGTTGTTCCCCTCATTTCTTTGATGTGCAAGCAGCAAAGCCACTAATGGATAAGAAGCAAAAGATAGTTCATGCTGAAAGATACACGCAGACGCCTTTCACGCCGAAAGTAACTGTTCACCAATACACATGTTGAAACAGTCTTTCCCTAAATGCGCAAGAATTTACATCACCTCAGACTATGCGTAGAGATAATGGTGCTCCTGAACTTTATGCCTGGTTATGTAATCCTCTACACGATTCTCTACATCGGGCGCAGACCTCATTAGCATTTCATTTTAATATATACAGCTCCTTTGCATATAATTTAAATGCACCTGCTGTTGCTGTGTGCACATGTGTTTTTGTGCTGTTTAAATGCATGTCAATCTTTTCTCTTCATTCAGTGCATGAGATACTTGTGCATCATCTGCGCACAAATAACGTTTGTGCATCGGCTTTTAAGTGTGCACTTTTGAACTTGTTTCACCAGCCCCCATTTTGATAATGAATGTTTAGCATTTCTATGTGGCTATCAAGACACACAAACATCCCTGAATTCTTTCCTAGATAACATGGCCTTTATGTAAGGCTTATTTTTAACGTTTTAATATATTATTACCTAGTTCATGGAAAACAAACAAGTTGACCCTTTTTCCTCATATCCAGACTAACACAGCAACTAACATTTTCTACCTAGCTTGTAAACTTTAAATCCACTATAACTGAATTTCTTTGTCATTGGTTTTATACCTGATACAATCACAGACCCTCTTACTACTATATACCTGTTGTCCTAAATACTTCTATCAAATTTTGTTTGTTACAGTATGGTCTAGTTGTTTCTGTGCAAATTCCTTCCTCTAACTTCTCTTCCTTACAGACACACACGAGTCACCTGGAGGTAAGCTTTCCAGATAAAAAAAATGTATATTATGGCTGATATTTTGGGGTTTGTTTATTTAAGTGTGGTAAGTGTTTGCATTTACCCCACTTGAAATGCAAAGGTTAGCTACAGTAAGAACAAAGCCTGCATGGTGAATGCAGGGGACGTGCCCAGCATCAGTCCTCCATTTTGTACATAGGGCAAACACTTATCACACAGGAATCACACTACCTGCCAAGGCAGGGCAGATCCCAGCAGAGAAAATAAACTAGCTGCACAGTGGCACATGGTACCCCCTGCAGCATCCACCCCTCCACCACAGCATCCAATCCTGCCTCCTGGAGCATCCACACCATTGCCATAGCATCCAATCCCACCCCCACAGCATCCAGATACCCCCACCGCAAAGAAGACCTCCCTCAGCAGCAGTAACCCCTTGGATCCATGCCCCTTGACCTTAAGAAGATCCCCATTTGCCCCCACAAATACCCTACCCTTCCCAACCTTCCCCACCCAAATACTCACAAAGAAGATGTCCCTGGTGTCTAGTACTCAGAGCAGGAGCGATTCCCCTTTGCTCCTGCTCCATTACCACCTGGGTTCAAACTGGCAATCTGACCTCTAGTGGTAATCTCATGGTACTACTGCTAGGGGTCAATCTGCTTTAGGGAGTTGGATGCTCTGCAAGCAGGGTATTGGATGCTGCAAATGCAATGTGTGCCTTCGAGTCAGTCCTGACTCCTGGCGACCCAGAAGCTCCTGGGTTTTTTTGGCAGTGTCACCAGAAGTAGATTGCCAGGCCTTTCTTCCGAGGCAGTGGAGGGTTAAGTGACTTGCCCAAGGCCACAAGGAGTGCTAGTGGGAATTGAACCCTGGTTGCTTGGTTACCAAGCCAGTGTTCTAACCACTAGGCTACTCCTCCATTGGATGCTGCAGGGGGGCTGAAATGCACCACCATGCATCACTTCATAGGCAGTTATTTTGGGCTTAGCAACTGTTCTGCTACCAGAATGCCAGTAGTGCAGTGCACTTAAAGCCATGTCAAGAGGCGGCATTAAGTGCAGCTGCACTATTGGCAATTCCGACATCTAGTGAGTGGCAACATCCCACACACTAGCTGTCACCAGCCAACTCCCCCATCCTCCATCCCAATCCCGCCCCATCAAGCCTAAAGCAGTTAGCACAGGATTTTTACTACACTGGCTGCTTTCAGTGTGTGATAGCAATTATCATGGGCTATGCCAAACATTACCAGGCTTTAATAGACATACCCCTTTTTGGATGATACATAGATTCGGTTAGACAATACATCAAAATATGTCCATGATTATGGATTCTGTGTGATGAAGGAAATTTGGGCTGATCTTGCCATTTCAAGTCTCCAGACTTCATTCACAGTGCAGCTCCACCATGTACAGAGCCATTCAGAGCCGTTCACTGTGGGGGGGGGGGGGGGGAATTTGAAACGCTGTATTTCAGGAACTGCAGCCAGGTAGAAGAATTGGTGAGTGAGAGAGCAACTGGATGAAGATGTTGATGTGGGCTATGAGAGAGGGAGAGAAAGACTGGGGGAAGCCTTGGTGAGAGTTATGAGAGAGAGAGAGAGAGAGAGACTGGGTGAAGTCTGAGGGGTGGTCATGAGAGAGAGACATGGGGTGAAGTCAGGGGGGAGGGTCATAAGAAAGACAGACTGAGAGAAGACTGGTGAGGTTATGAGAGAGATTGAGGATAAGGCTGGGGAAGGTTAAGAGAGAGAGAGAGAGAGACACACACACACACACACAAAACATTTGCAGCCCTCAACATTATCCCCAGCAAACTTAAGTAAGTAAACAACTTAAATACATAAACAAAATCTTAAAACTAAGATGCAGACAGTGAGATGGGGGCTTTCCAGTCTTTTGCATTGAGTGTCACATGTATGATCTTCTCCCAGTTGGGGAGGGGTCTGACGTGTGCACTAGGTGCAAGGAGCTCTTTGCTCTCAGGAAACGAGTCCGATCTCTGGAGGCTAGAGTAGCAGACTTAGAGGATATAAGGAAGACGCTGAGGTGTATAGACAAGACCTACAGAGACATAGTACTGAAGTCCCACCTACAGTCTGGCAGCCTCCTAAAGAGAAAATTTGTAAAAAAGCTTGCAGTGGAAACAAAAACACATAATAAAACCTTTTTCAAGTACATTTATAGTAAAAAAAAATGTGAGAGTCAGTTGGACTATTAGATGATAGAGGGGTAAAAGGGGCACTAAGAGGGGACAAGGCCATAGCGAAGAGACTGAATGAATTCTTTGCTTCGGTCTTTACTGAAGAAGATGTAGGGAATTTACCCATGACTGAAATGGTATTTAAAGGTGATGCATCAGAAGAATTGAAAGAAATATCAATAAACCAGGAAGATGTACAACTATTTGTCTGTTAGTCTGAACTTCATGCTCATAAATGTTCATTCTGTATGGAACAAATGGCCAACTCTCATAGATTGCATGAGCACCAAAAGTTAGACATGCTCTTCGCAATAGAATCATGGCTTACTGACAGAGACACAGTACTAATAAACCAAATCAAACTCCCAAACTATGACATCTTTAACTGCCCCAGAACCAATTGGAAGGGAGGAGGCATATTCATCCTCTCCAAAAGCAAGCTACATTTTCCTGTCCTATCATCAGATAGCACAGCCAATCTAGATTCCATCACAATCACAAATAAGCATCTAATGACAAGGCTAATTTACAAAACACCCTCAACAAGTACTGACGGCCTTCTTTTAATCTTCAAACTAGTATGCAACTGCCCTACGCAAAGAAAGCCAAATTGGTTGCTGGGTGATTTCAACCTTCCCACATTCCCAATAAAGCAAGCCATTGCCTTCCTAGAAGCAATGACAGAATTAGGCTACAAACAAATAGTAAATACACCCACCCACACTAGATGAAACATCCTAGACCTTATCTTTGCACCCTCATCCACACTCAATCCAAACACTCCAACCCTACCAACTGTTAGCCTGATCCCCTGGTCAGACCATAGCACAATCATCTTCCATATCCCCCTGCATTGAGATGAGCAGGAGAAGCAGAATCAGGCAGTTACTGCTCCTTAACCTAATTGTTGCTTCCGACACTTTAGCAAGGAGTCCTTCTTAGAAGAAACTCTACCCATTCTTAATACAGACATTACAGAGCTTGATGAACTAGTAAATATCTGGAATAGGACCATAAGTATGACCTCACTCCTACCACACACTTTAAAGCCTGCCAAGAAGCTCCACACAGTGAAATGGTACACTGCAGAACTACGAGAATCCCTACTATGACTCAGGAAGCTTGAGTGGAAATGGCGGCACTCAAGGTGCTCCCAGGATCAAACTAATTACATGGTCAGCCTACAAGAACACCACAAAGCAATTGATCAAAAACGTAAAGAGTACCATACCAGCATCTTGATGTGCTCCTTGAATAAGCCTCATGATCTCTTTGAACTCATTGAATCCCTAATGAAGGACCCAACAAAGCGACACCCTATGAACTCCCCCCACCCACAGATGTTTGCTGACCATTTCCAAACCAAAACCAACATAAATTACATTCGCCAAGTAAAATCTCCAACAGGCAACAGACCCGTCATTACTACTATGATATCATCCTTTAGCCCAAGTACCAAAGAGCACATTGAGGACATAATAAAAAGGATCAACACCACAATTTCCTCCAACAACCCATGCCCCACACACTAGATCAAGCTAGCATAAGCTGACCTGAGCCCAATCATTGCCAGAATTGTACGCCTCTCCCTCACCACCAGAGTTATTCCACCCACCTTGAAGACTGCTTCCATTAGACCATTACTTCAAAACAGTAAACTGGACCCTCTCAACATAAGCTCCTATAGACCCATATCTAGTCTCCTACTCCTTGCAAAGATAATGGAGAAAATAGTCCAGCAACATATTCAACACCACATTGACACTCATGCTCCACTTGACCCACAACAGCATGGGTTCAGGAAATAGCACCGTGTTGAAACCCTCTTGGCTACCCTCCTCAACAGACTAATTCTAGGCATCAACAAAGTGAAGCAAGAATTCATCCTAATCTTCTTGGACATTGTCTCTGCAACCACAACCTATTACTTTGTAGGCTGCATGAGAAAGCAGTACAAAACTCAGCTCTGGACTGGTGCAGATCCTACTTAAAAGGTCACCAACAATAGATATGAATATGCACTCGAACATCAGACACATACCTGCAAATGCAAGGAGTCCTCTAGTACTCATCACTATCTGTCCTGTTCTTCAATATCTACATTCAACCAATCTGCTCATTAATACAATCATATGGCATATTATACCACATATATGCTGATGATGTACTTCTTTATACCCCATTCTCTACAGACAAACTGGATTGCACCAAGATAACAGAATGCGGGGGGGCAGAGCTTGCCGCGATTAGAGATGGCTGCCTAGGAGTCCTGCTCTCATCCAGGTTGTAGAATCCTGAATACCACCCCCCCGATAGACTTCAGCTGTATTCACAAACCCAGGAACTAAACGCTATATAGGATGTCCTCGTTGAAACCGGCAAGGTTAGAGTTCTCGCCGGCAACAGGACATGCAGTAAAGCGCACGAAACAAGAGACGACGTCTCCACAAAAAATGGCGTCGGAGAAAGACTCCGCAGAGGGAGTCTGCGAGATATTGCTGGAACTACGAGCGGTGAAAGGAATGGTAGCCTCTAGCAATGAAACACTCACACAGTTACAAGAAGATATGCACGAAGTGAAGGAACGGCTGTCTGGGGTATGTGAGCGTCTACATGTCGCAGAAACGGTGATTGAACGGCATGAAGTGCTTCTGACCCAGATAGGCCCGTTGCAGAAAAGAATAGCAGCGTTAGAGGATCTCAGTGAGGACCAAAGCAATCGTGCCCGGCGGAATAATGTAAGAATCATAGGCATTCCGGAGGGCTGGGAAGGATCGGACCCTTTGGGATACTTGCAGAAACTGATTCCTGAGTTATTACAACTAACATTTAATGTGCCGTTTGAACTTGAGCGGGCCCACCATGTGCCGTCACATACGACTGAGAGGAGGCAACACCCACGACCCTTCATCATTAAAGTTTTGCGCTATCCGCGGGTTCTCCAAATACTGCAGGCTTCCAAGCTTCCCGGATTTATGTAAGAAAACAACGGAGAGGCGCAAGGCTCTACTGGATTGCAGGCCGCTACTACAGAAACTACAAGCACGGTACGGCCTGTACTACCCTGCTAGAATGCGAGTTACATTGGGAAACAGCACACGGACATTCGACAGCAGAGAGAGTCTGCGCTCTTATCTTCAGGAATATGCACAAATGGAGATCGGTACATGAAACACCGGAGGACATTAATATGAAATGTAGCATGATGCACCTGTATCTAAGGTTTAATACTGGTATTTTAGCTTAATTTGAATATGGCTGGGTTGTTAGAGTGAGTCATATAACATATAACATAAAGTTAATTTTTCTATAGATGGGGGGTAAGGTAGACATATGAATCAACAATTAACAGGATGGGGAGGGGTGGGAACTAAGGGTTGTAGAAATGGGAGGTGGCGGGACGGGCTTCACCATTCAAGTAATGAAGTTATGTTCTAGCCGCATGTTGATAAAACCTGTTGTTTGTAGGAATGTTATAATCTTATTTTGCGAGACTCTGGAAGTGACGGGTGCCACCACCGAAGGTAAGGGCGGCTACCGATATGGCTAGTGGAAACTTGCAAGTGGTGTCCCTTAATGTGCAAGGGATCAACAATCCTGCTAAACGCAAGAAAATACTGAATTATTGTAAGAAACAGGGTGCGGATGTAGTCTACATGCAAGAAACACATTTGTCATTATCGGAATCCTACAAGGTAACTGGAGTAGGCTATCAAAATATCTTGTCAGCACCCACATGTAAACGGAAAGGAGGTGTCATAATACTAGCGCGGGCGGCGTTGATGCCGGTAGTCGAAAGTATGTCGGTGGACCCTGGCGGGAGGTGGGCCAAAGCTAGAGTTCGGGTCGCAGCTACAGAATATACTTTAATGGCTATCTATGGCCCGAGCCAAGATGATCCCCAATTCTTTGAAAAGGTGGCTCAAGAGCTATTGGACACTGGAGCCTCAAATCTTAGGCGGGGATTTTAATCTAATACAAGATCCACTGATAGACCGTATGCCTTATAAGCAACAGCACAAACCGCGATCTAGTAAAATACTGATGGGCATGGCGGAAGCGCTTGGTTTGGTTGATCCGTGGAGACTCCTACACCCAGCAGAAAGAGAGTACACATTTTACTCCATGCCGCATAATACGCAGACTCGTATTGATTTTTTCCTCATTTCCAAGACGCTAGTGCCTATGATCTCCAAGGCAGATATTTTTGCCAAGACCATGTCGGATCACGCTGGAGTGATGGTAGAACTCAGATCTGGTCAAAATAAGAAGACCGCGCCTAGATGGCAATTTGATCAGACATGGCTGAATAATAGCGAGTTTACCGATGCCATGCGCCAAACAGTGGCTGAATATTTTAATCATAACATGCTGCATGACACGCCAACCTGGGCGTGGTGGGAAGCTTTTAAAGCCACCGCGCGTGGCTGTATGACAACCTACAGTATTCGCAAGAAAAAAGAAACAGCCAAGCAATTAGCAAACCTAGAATGTGAAATACGAATGGGTGAGCGGATCCTATCTAAACGATCCGACCCACTTATTCTGCTCCGGCTTCAGAGGCTGAGATACCAATACAACACTATTCTTAATGATGAAGCTACCAAACAGATAAGGATCCAGCAGGGAGTGTATTATCATGAATACAACAGGGCAAGTGCGCTCTTAGCCCGTGCGTTACGAGCCAAAAGAATCAACTCACGTATCACTGGTTTAAAAGATACCAGTGGGAAACTGCATCTGCGAGATGAAGATATACTGAAACTATGCGAAGAGTTTTATTCCCAGCTTTATCGGTCAGAAGAGATCTGCAGTGAGGATAGTTTTTCCAGCTTTATCTCGGGAGTGACAGGACCCAAGCTTACGAGGTCCCAGCAACTTATACTGTCGGAAGACAATACTTGCACGGAAATACAGTTGGCAATGAGACAGCTGGTCAGAGGAAAAGCCAGTGGACCAGATGGCCTGCCAATAGAATTTTATGTGGCCTTTTCACAAGAGCTGATACCCAAGTTACATGCATACTATACTGAACTTAAAAAAGAGTCCCCTGCAGTTGGGTTGCTAGCGACAGCTGCAATTGTGATTCACCCCAAACCAGGTAGAGATGAGCAAAAATTGGAGAACTATCGACCAATATTGCTCCTCAACGCAGACTATAAAATCTATGCCAAGATTCTGACCAATAGGCTCACTAAATTTATTTATTTTATTTTATTTTAGCTGTATTTATATCCCGCTTTTCACCGGGTCAAAGCGGTCAATTGGGAGATACATTTAACACGAGGGGATATGACACACATACGCTAATACTTACAGGGAACATGGGCAATGGAGGGTTAAGTGGCTTGCCCAAGACCACAAGGAGTACCTATAGGACTAGAAATCCCAGTCCCTCCGGCCTGAGATTGCTGTCCCCAGGTGGGACTTGAACCCCCAGCCCTCCGGCCTGAAGTACCATCACTAAAGTTATGGATACGCTGGTACAAGCAGATCAATGCGGTTTTATGCCAGGCAGGGCAACAGCTGACAATGGACGTCTTTTGGCACATGTGCTCCGGAGAGTGCAACATCTTCAGAAGCCGATTGTAGGTCTCGCACTAGATGCGGAGAAAGCTTTTGATCAAGTAGAGCTCCCCTACTTATTTCGCGTAATGCAGTGGTTTGGAATACCAGAGGACTTTCTAGCTAGTGTCAAAATGCTGTACTCGCGACCAACGGCACGGGTAGCCGCTAATAATGGGCTTTCCTCCGAATTTCTCCTGTCCAGGGGCACAAGACAGGGATGCCCTCTATCACCTCTATTATTCAACCTGGCGCTTGAGCCGTTGCTAATGAAGCTGCGACAACAGCGAAATATAGAAGGTGTACGACTGGGAGAACACCAGATTAAATTGTTGGCGTATGCAGACGATCTGTTCTTGTTTTTGGACCCCTCATCGCTGAATGCCGCAATGGATGTCATCTTTGCATACTCAGATGTTTTGGGTTATAAACTGAATTTATCCAAAACGACAATAATACCTTTAAATGCACATGTTCCTGTTTCGCTCATACATAGTTACCCGTTCAAAATCGAGGCTAAATCGTTTAAATATCTCGGGGTAACATATGGAGTCACCATACAAGACACAGTTCGACGCTGCATGACACAATGTGTAAATATTGTGCAAGAATATATTGGGAAATGGTCCCCGTTGAACCTGACATGGTGGGGATGGCTTGAAACCATCAAGATGGTAATTATGCCCAAAGTTAATTACATACTTGCTATGGTGCCGATATTGTTTGAGCGACAATTTTATGGGAAAATTGAGAAACTCTTGATATCTTTTTTGTGGCGCAACAAGACGCCTCGGATTGCGACGTGGAAACTCAAATCTCCTAAGAAGCGAGGTGGCATACATTTTCCGGACTTTTACTGGTGCCATTTGGCTGCCCTGCTAAAGCAGGGAGTTTTGTGGAGCGACGAAATCATCACGCAGGAAGACCCAGTCTGGCTTCAAGTGGAGGCTGCACTGAGCAAACCTGTCCCGCTTTGGATGCGTTTGGGAGCGGAATATGATAGTGTCGATTCTGCTAATGAGATCTTGCAAAACACCCAGCGGGCATATCAAATGCTTAAGATGCATACACAAAAAGATCAAGAATATGCTGATAACACAATGTTATGGCACAATGATAAGTTCAAGATAGAGGGTCGTAGTTTCTTGTGGCTTCCCTGGCTTACGCAAGGCATTTATTGCTTAGGGCAATTGGTATCTAATAGAGCCTATAAATCCTTCCAATCCCTACAGCACGAGTATGATCTACCCCAGCGCTGCATGTACCAATGGTGTCAACTGCGACACTGCTTAAGTAAAGCTGGGGTCTTACCTGCAGTGCTAGGTACTGAGCGCCCTTTCCATCAAGAAATTCAAGACTTCAGGACAGAGTCGAAACTCCTTTCCAAATTTGTTGCCATTCTAAGAGCTGGTGGCAAGAAACGTTGCACGAGGCTGCAAAAGGTTTGGGAATCCGAGGCTGGTGAGATGTCAGATCCCAAGATGTGGGAAGAGCTTTGGCGGACGCAAATGAAGATAACAAGAGCGGCCTCGCTCAACCAAATGCTGTACTTCATGACCCATCACGCTTATTTGACACCTGTTCGCACGGCTAAATGGAGCGCGAGCAAAGATGCAAATTGTTGGTCATGTAGAGCAGAAGCTGGTACCCTAGCCCATATGATATATCACTGTCCTGCACTCCAAGAATACTGGCAAGGTGTCTGGATCCGAATTTCACAACTGCTTAACCTTGATACTTCACTCACATACCGTATTATTATCTACAAATCCTTGGCAGGTGTTCCAACCTTGGAGAAACATAACGCTGCAGTCTTTGATCTGTTATTGAGCTTAGCGTTGAAGGCCATATTAAGCCACTGGAAGGACTTTGGGAGACTGAATGTCGAATATTGGTGGAATCTAGTATGCTTCCATCAGGCGTGTGAGAAAGCGTATGCATCTCAGAATCCTTTCTTTAGACCACGATTAAATAAATGGGATGCCCTCGATTTGCAAAGAATCAGTCAGAGAATCGGTTAGCTTGTTCTCGCCCGGGGTGATGCCCGTCTCAGAGTCTCATTTCCTTCTTTTCTTCTTTATTGGTTTATTTAATATTATTAGGAGGTAGATATATTAAGTTTCATGAGTTCGGAAGAGGGGCGGCTAAGACCATGTTTTTGTACTAACACGGTCAAGTAATTATTGATTATGTACCTGAATTAGTTTTTTTGTTGTTTGTTTACACAAAATGCAAAATAAAGAATTAAAAAAAAAAAATAACAGAATGCTTCGATGCAATTTCAGATTGGCTCCTTAAACACAACCTTAAAGTGAACTGCATGAAGACAGAAGTATTGCTCATAACAAAAAAACAGACCTTCACTCCACCTACTTCTATTAGAGTAAAAGATGCTATGCTGATGACAAAGCAGGAAGTGCGCTATTTCAGAATCACCCTGGGACAATGACTAATAAATAACATTACCAAGACAATATATCATAAAATGAGAACCCTCCAACACTTACATCCACTACTAGAGGCAACAGACGTCCGCACCATTTTCCAAGCACTACTCCTTCCACACTTTGACTATGCCAATATCATACTCCAAGGCCTACCAAGAAGTACACTACAACCACGCCAAATGGCCATGAATGCTGTAACTTGAACCTTGCATGGATCATCCAGATATGAGCATGTCACGACCATCTTAAAGTAATTACACTGACTATCAATATCAAGCCGCCTGAAATATAAAACTTTACTGCTTACATTTAAAGTACTACATAGCCTGTCCGCAGCCTCCCTCTCAGCTATCATACACATGACTCCTCAGAACAGATTAAGGAGAACTGGAATGGCTAATACAATCATAACCCCTTCAGCAATAACAAAAAGTATCCAATCTGCTAAGAAGCGGGCATTCTCATTATGTGCACCAGCCCTATGGAACTCTCTCCCTACCCCGATCCAAACAATCTCTGGCATGTCAACCTTCAGAAAGACAGTAAAGACTCATCTGTTTCACCTCTACCATGACCATGTAATATAGCCATATATTCTCACAGGCCGGCCAGCCACGGCACAGACTACCCTTATGCTAAGCCCTTAGGAAACAGGTTATTATGTAAGATCGTTCTCCCAGTTGCTATCCAAGTTGACACCGCTCTTCAATGTAAAATGTTAAATTCATGTTCTATGTAAACTGCACTGATTTCAAAAGAGTGCGGTACATAAAATGAAATAATAAAATAAATAAATTGCCAGGTGATTCCCACGGAATGCCTCAATGCTAACTGGTTAGCATAGTGGGGTGCAGTGGCATCACCCGCAGATATTCAGCGGCACTGACTGTGTTAGTGTCACTGAATATCCCGGCTAGGGGGATTAACATGGTTAGCAGGTCTGGTTAGGGCAGCAGTAATCTACAGAACCACAGTAGATAGTAATAAATGAGCCCCGCCTCCTATCCCATCTATAGGACAGTAATAACAGGCAAGTGCAGAATAGAGAGGGATGACCAGGAATAGACACAACCGACTTCACAGCTCAGAGCAATGGGGCTAAGTGCAAGAGGGTGGGGCATGCAAATCAGAAAGCAAACACATGCAGAGTCTGTGCTGCACCCCTAATTGTAGGAGACAAGGTGCAAATGTGGTGTCTGAATATTCAGGGGGTCTAGTATAGGATCAAGCAGAGTATCCTCAGTGTTCACCCTGGAACATATATATGAACATTCTTCACCCTAAGGCATCCAGGGTCCCTAACTGTTGTGGAGTGTGCCTTCCATGTGGGGGAAAGGGGGTGCTAGAGCCAGCAGATATGGAAGCAAAAACAAATGAGTACATAGATATGCAGTGGAGGGAGCACCTTACCACCTAGCATCTCTATAGCATGGAATCCATAGTATTCACAAACACTCTTATGGCCCACCAACCCCTTTGGCCGACATCTGCCAGGGGTAGTAGAAGGCAGACCACATAGAGGACCCATGCTCCCTCCAATGGAAAGAGCTCTGTGGACACCACAATGCAACCCACTCACCCCCATGGAGTTGGCCAAAACCAAGCAGCCCCCAGGCTGAGCATCCCAGCTATGAGGGAACCATAGGACCTTGAAACCCCACAAGAGTTCACCATGTCCATGGAACGCATCATCCCCTGGGCATGGGGGCCAGGGAGGGGGCACTGATCAGTGAGCACAAAGCAAGTCCATAATCAATGTTGGATATGCTAAGTATCTGCTCAGAGCCAGTAGGTCAGGAAATACATTTTCACTGAAAGGGTGGTGGATGCTTGAAATGCCCTCCCAATGGAGATGGGGGGGGGGGGCAAATTCAGTGATGGAATTCAAAATAGCATGGGACACAGACACACGGGATCCCTTTATAGCATGAGGACAAAATCAAAATAAATATTTTTTATACTTCAACAAATAGAGGTGAGTGACCTGCATGGAGCGGCAGGTACAACCCTAAACAAAGGCATAGAGGAGGGTGACCTGCATGGAATGATGGGTACAACTATTCTAGCCACATTACTGGGCAGGCCAGATGGACCATACTGGTCTTTATCTGCATCATATACTATGTTACTATATTGCCTGTTTGCCCTTTTATTCCATCTATGAGTTTACTCAATTCTAGCTTTCATATTTTCTAACATTCTCATATAAACTGTGCATTTATGATATACTATAAGGTAGGTGCTAGCAGCGTCTTTGTGCCTCTATAGCCCTACTAGTAGTGGCGTTCTGCAGTTGCTGACCATTTTCCACCCGACTCCACTCTAACTCCACCTAAGCGCTGCTGTGGAAGCATGGCGGTTTTAGCATGGGTGCCTTTTGGCCACATGCTCTTGGCTACCATGGGCCGAAAATGCGCTCACAGCTATCACACTTTAGTAAACCCCAATGTTTCCTATCCACACACTATTGTCAGAACATTTCTGAGGAAAATAAAGACTTGGGATGGGGTATGCTTTTGGATCCATGCATAGGCATGGACTGCATTTGTGCACATTCCAGAATTTAAGCTCCTTTAGTTCTGGGTGGAATGTCTTATTTCAGAGATACTTATCAAATCATAAATAAAATACGATGAGTGACTTCTTTTATCCTAGTTTTAGGCAACAATGGCTTTATTCTGATCATCTTTATAATGCTATCTGAATTGCTATATAGTATTCCTAAGAACACATAGCATTCAATGTCATGGGTTCTATTATTTGCAGTGCCAACCCAACTGTCAGGCAAACTAGGTGGTCACCTAAGGAAGCAGCTTCTGGGGCGGCAGCAGAGCAAAGCCTTCAATGCTAAACAATAGATTGACAGCCAGGGGGGCATAAGGCTTAATGTTTGCCTAGGGTGCCAACAAATTGAACCAACTCTGGAGGCAGCCTGGATTATTTGAGCCACAAATTTTATTTCAGTCACGTCACCTGGTCAGGGAACCTGCTGGTGTCCTTCTGCTGGTAAGGCTAATACAGTCAGCATCCTGGGATGTAGCACTCTGACTAAAAGTAGTTCCAGCACACATATTTCTTCATCGACATTTCTTATTATCAACACTGGGCACCGGCAGGGTCTCTTTTCTTTAAGGTTTTTAAACCTTTTCCACCTTTAGTCCACATTATAATTAGTTAATAATATTGGCCATTCAGCAAAACTAAATGCTGCTTATCAGGTATATATTAGAAGCACGCTGAGCAATTTGAATTTAGTGACTTGTTTCTTAGGGCTATTTTCACCACCTCTTCTACAGAAATAATTAAGGCAATGTATGCAGTTCTGGGAGAGAAAGAAATAATTTGGTTTTTGAGAACTGATGTAGAATTGTGGCAAAAGTAATAATCAAATTCCTGTGTGGATCTCGCAACAGAATAAGAAAATAATTGTAAGCTAGCAGCAGAGAGTCAGACTTTGTGGCTCAGACCATAATATTCTGCACTATGGCATGAACACTCATGTCTAAGTCTGCTGTCCTATGGTATTGGTAGGGCCGGGTATTTAATGGAAGTGACCTGCTCAGACCTGGAGAGGGAACGAAGACTGTTACTGTGGAAGCCCCTGATGGCCAAAAAGAGCAAGTCTGAGAGATCACCTTAGAGGTGATTTCTCTCTAGGTTCTGAGGCTACCAAGGGAACCTGTGTCACCCCAGCATGCTGCCTGGGATCGGTGCAACGCCTGCAGATCAAAACACCCATGGACTTTGCACCAATGCAGGCAGCTTTTAAAATTGCCCCTATTAAATATTAGTTCCAACACATCAAGCATGCCATCTCGGATAAGCATGCCAAAATCTACAAGCTGCTATGCAAGATGGCAGATGGGCATTCAACTCAGTACAGGAGCATGGTCTAGCCACAACCCAATGTTCTCAGCCTTGTCACAGAGCCCTCACAGGCAGCATCCATAACACTGCTGGGGCAAGCTGATGAGTTACCTGCAACACAAAACCACCTATTGGAAAACATGGATTGGCCTGGGGGCTCAAGTTGCAACTTCTGTGCATTTCCATGCCCAAAGTTCTTAGTAAAATCTTTGCATTGGTCTTTCTACTCCCTGGATCACCTGGGCCTGTTGTAGCAGTAGAGGGAGCATTCACAGCCTTCAAATGAAAGGTTTAATGGTGACACCTAGTGGCGTTGCACAATTCAATTTCTATGATTTTAAGGTTCCAGTGAATGGCCCTCTACTGAGAACCATCATTGCAATGATCAGACTAGGTATGTTGAGGAGGAATAAAATGGGGGAAACATTTCCTAGGAAGTTGAGTAGGAAGACTCATGGTGCAGGATACCAACCCTGATTCTAAGAACATACTATATCTTTCAACTCTGTCTGCTCTTTATTTAAAGGCATCTAGGTTACTTTTCCCTTTGTTGGAACCTCTCTATCAGGATGCCCTAACTTTCCTGCTTTGCTAGTATCATTCAAAGATACCTCGTTCTGAACCCTCTTTCTAAGATATGCTATACTGGGTCAGACCAAAGGTCCATCAAGCCCAGTATATTGTTTCCAACAGTGGCCAATCCAGGTCACAAGTACCAGTCAAATTCCCAAAAAGATGCACAGATTTCATGCTGCTTTTCTCATGGGTAAGTGGTGGATTTCCCCAATCCACTGGTTTATGGAGTTTTCTTCAGGAACTTGTCTAAACCTCTTGTAAATCCAGCTACACTAACAGCTTTTACTACATCCTCTGGTAATGAATTCCAGAATTTGATTACTCATTGACTGAAAAAAATATTTTCTGTGATTATTTTTAAATATGCTACATTGTAGCTTCATTGCGTGTCCACTAGTCTTTCTACTGTTTAAAAGAGTAAACAACCGGTCTACGTTTACTGGTTCCACTCCACTCATTATTTTATAACCCTTTATCATAATTCCCCTCAGCTGTCTTTTCCAAGATAGTATTTTTAAACAACATCCATGCTTGATGTAAATCTTTAACCTTTACAGCTGCTCCTTTTAGGTTTTTCTTAACCATTTTCCTCATTTTATCATAATCGCCCTTTTGAAAGTTGAATCCTAGCACTGTGGATTTCCTTGCTGTCCTCCCTCTATTTATTAAATCAAATGTGATCATGTTATGATTGCTATTACCAACTGGTCCAAAATCGTTATCTCTCTCAGATCCTATGTTCCACTAAGAACTAGATCTAAATAGTTTCCCCTCATATTGGTTCATGAACCTGCTGCTCCATTAAGTAGTCATTTATTTCATTTAGAAACTTTACCTCCCTAACATGTCCTGCTGTGACATTGAACCCAGTCGATATTAAAGTAATTGAAATCACCCATTATTACTGTTTTGTAAATTTTGTTAGCTTCCCTGATTTCTTTTGTCATCCATCTGTTCATTCTGGCCAGGTGGACAGTAGTACACCCCTACTGCCATTGCCTGTCCCTTTTTATATGGAATTTCTATCCATAGAGCTTTTACAGTGTATTTTGTTTCCTGCAAAACTTTTATCCAGTTTGATCCAATGCCCTCTCTAATATATGTATAGCACAACCCCTCCACCAATTTGATCTATCCTATCACTGCAATATAATTTGTACCCAGGTATCACAGTATCCCATTGGTTGTCCTCCTTCCACCAGGTTTTTGAGATGCCAATTATATCTAATCTTTCATTTAATGCTATATATTCTAGCTCTCCCATCTTAATTTTTTAGACTTCTAGTATTTGCATACAGGCATTTCAGAGATTGTATTTTGTTTATATTAACAGTTTAGTTATCCATTGACAGGGGTAATTTGGAATCTTTCAACTCTGTCCTCTCTTTATTTAAAGGCATCTGGGTTACTTTTCCCTTTGTTGGAACCTCTCTATCAGGATGCTCTAACTTCCCTGTTTTACTATTTCAAGGATCATTCTAAACCATGCGCTCTAGGGTAACTGACGGCCTTCCCCCAGGATCCCCTTACTTCTAGAGGACATTGCAGCAGGATTGTCCCAATCAATATCCAGCATATTGAAATCACATATCAACAGTGCTTCACCTTTCATAGGAGTATTACATATGTCTTTAATTAAATCTCTCTCCAATTCTGCCTGTGAAGGAGGTCTGTATATCACAGTAGTGCAAATGGATGCTCCATTCCCTCCTCCAGTTTAACCCATAGTGTCGCCTCCTCCTTCCTTCATAAGCCCCTCCCCCAGTTCTGTAGCTTTAATATTATTTTTTACATATAGTGCCCCTCCTCCTCCCTTTCTTCCTACCTTGTTCTTCCTGAATAAATTGTAACCTGTTATAATTACATCCCAGTCATGATTCTCCTTGAACCATGTCTCTTAAAAAAAAAAAAAAAAGAAGCGTGCTGTTGTATTGATGCTGAGTCCTGGCAATCCATTAGCCCCTGGGTTTTCCTGGCAAGGTGTGACCAGAAGTAGATTTCAAGACTCTTCTTCTGAGGCAATGGAGGATAACGTGGCATGTCCAAGGCCACAAGGAGTGCTCATGAGAATTGAACCCTGGCCTCTTGATCACCTTGTCACTGCTCTAACTATTAGGCTACTCCTCCACTCCTGCCCCTGAAGCCACCACTAAATCCAAGTCAGCCTCTTCCATTAAAGCCAGAATCTGATTTCCCATACTACAGGCATTAATACAAACTGCTTTCCAGATGTTGGCCCTTTTACCCATTTCTACAGAGGTATTTAATGTTTTACTTACCTGAGGGCTTTTACTTAATTGGGGGCTTTCTTCAACAATCCCCAGTGAATCTAATTTAAAGCCCTCTTCAGGTTAACCATTCTGTTGCAAAAGATACTTTGACCCTTCATTGATAGGTGGACACCATCTCTGCTGAGCATCCTTTGGAAATTCATTCCATGGTCCAGGAAACCAAAACCCTCTCGATGACACCATTCATAGAGCCATGCATTCATCTCCAGGAAGCGAGTTTCTCTGCCTCAGCCTTTACTCAACCAGGAGGATTGAAGAGAATACCACCTGCGTACCTATCTGTACCCATGGCCATGAAGTCACTCTTGATACACCTAGAGGGATACATAGAAGTATCATTTATGCCAAAATGGATGAGCAGCATTGGATAATATCTCAGTGTCCTTCTGGCTATCCTTCTTCTGCCACATCTTTGAGATGTCCATTTAATGCCATACATTCTCACTGTCCAATCATATTTTTCAGATTTCTGGCATTTATAGATCATTTAAAGTATGATTTTCATTTGTATTCACAACCTGTGTAGCATTTGATTGTGATAATTTGGAATCATTTATCTCCATCTGTTCCTTTTTTAAATGCACTTGCTGCAGCCATTATTGGTACTCACATGTACCGTGATAGTTGTCTCCTCCCCAGCACTGTCTTAGATCCTATCTAGGTAATACCCGAGATCTTCCGCCTTTTCTGTCAGGCAAGCAAATTGCCAAGCAATCCTCACAGCCAGTGGCCATCTAGCTATCTACATTCCTAATAACTGAACCACCAACTACAATGACTGTCCTAACGCATATTGCCTGGGCACATACCCCCGATGATACATCCTCAGTGTTAGAGGATTCTGCATCACTTAAAGGGCTACAGTTGCACTTCCAGCCACGCCAAAGGGATGTTTTCCTTCCAGGTCCCCTTTCTCCTCCAAGATAGCACAAGGCTTACAGACTGTAAGTGGGGCGGGTCTATTATGGAGTATGCTTACGAAACCATATTAGGCTTTTGCAGCTGATGCCAGGCGTTAACTGCAAAAGTCCCATGGTAGGTGCAAGGGGCATTCCCAGCATTTCCTCTGCAGATACTATGAAGAAAATACTGGGATCGCAGGGGACCTGGTTTGCGGATGCAGCTTTTGCTATGCATAAAGATAGCAATAGCCGCATCCACGAAGACTGCAAACTTTGGTGATTAATGTGCACTCCTAATGTCCACAGTAAAAGCCTGTTGCAGGCATTTCCACTCTCTACTCACTCTCCGCCTTAATCATCCCCAATCCTGTACCTACCGCACAAACTGCAGACATCATGGAAAATCACTGTGATGTCTTCATTTTTCCCATATTAGCTGCTACTTCTGCATGATAATTCCATGGTAGCTGCTAACGGCCTTTAGTAAATATATCCCTATGTCTCTTAAGGCCTCCTCTGTACACCTGTCTCTCTGCCTCCACCCTTCCATGTCCGCTACTCTAGCTTCCAGAAATGAGACTTATTTTCTGAAAGCCAGGAGCTATTTGCACTGAGGGCACATATACGACCTCTCACCAGCTGCTGAGATTATCATACATGTGATACTCAGTGAAAAGTTTGGATAGCCCCCATCTCACTGCTTTCTGTATCTTAATAATGTTGAGTTGTGAGTTATTTAAAGTTGCTAAGTGAGTTGGGGTATGTAACCTAATATAAGGTCACTTAAGTTTATTTGGTGTATTTTATGGAATATTTTTATGTTTGTTTTGTATGAAAATCCCTAATTAACTCGTATTGTGAAAAAATTTATTTTCTATCCTCTCAACGGGGGAAATAGTCTATAAATCAATGAATGTGCCTGGAGTGGTGCTTTGAAGGGACGGCTACTAAGTCTAATGCATAGAGATTTAACAATTCAACCCATAATCTCTGCATGAAGGCTTAAAGTCATAGTTTCCCAAAGAGCAACACCAGGCTGGTGCAAAGGTATGAGGCACTCTAGACAAACCTCATTCCCAGTGTCACCCCTGCTCCACCCCATGCCCATTGCCTCCAGCGCTACCCCTCTCCGGGATGTGCAGTGGCAGCAATGCATTTAAAAAGGTACCGCAGTGCCCTAATTACTTTCTATTCTGTCACCACAGTGCCATTCGCGCTCTTGCCTCCCTCTCCGATTCAACTTTTCCTTCCTGTTTGTTAATGAATATATGCAAAGTGCACCCTAAGGAAGTTTCTTAACACTGAGGAAGATATTATCTCTATTTTCTATGGATGTCCATGCCAAAAACTTTCATGTCAGTTGGTATTCGTCCCTGGATCTGGTTTGGTTAGTACTTGTACATTGAATCATTCATGCATTCATCTTGTTTGCTTTCCTGATGAACTCAGAGCAGACAAAGCCTCTGCAAGTAAGGGAACACTACTTGCTGGGAAATCTGGTGACTTAAAGCTTGGGATAAAAGAGATTGTGGGCTTTTTTTGAAACTTCTATATTTAAATTTCATTAAAAATCATCAATTAGTTTGGCTTAAAGGTCCTGAATTAATTTGTCAAAAGTTTAGTTAGGTCCCTAGAATCCTAACACTAAACAATTTTCTCACTGGAGGAAGTTGAATGGTGGAGTACCCTAGGGATCTGTCCTGGAACCAGTACTTTTTAACATATTTTTTAAATGATCTGAAATTGGGAATAGGAAGTGAGGTGATTAAATTAGCAGCTGATGCTAAATTTTTCAAAGTTGTTAAATCGCATGCAGACTGGGAGAAATTGCAGAAGGACCTTGTGAGACTGGTAAACTGGGCAATGCAATAGCAGATAAAATTTAACATAGACAAGTGCAAAGTGATGCATGTAGGGAAGAATAGCTTAAATTATAGCTATGCAATGCTTGGTTCCACATTAAAGAAGTCACCACCCATTAAAAGGATCTAGGCATCGTCATAGACAATACACTGATATCTATTTAGTGTGTGGTAGTGGCTGTGGCCAAAACAACAAACACAATGTTAGGAATTACTTAGAAAGGCATAAAGAATAAAACAAGGAATATAATAATGCCTTTGTACCACTCCATGATGTAACTGTACCTTGAATATTATGTGCAATACAGCTGAATTAGAAAAGGTACAGAGAAGGGCAACCAAAATGATAATGGGGATGGAACAACTCCCCAGTGAGGAAAGGCTAAAGAGGTTAGGGCTCTTCAGCTTGCAGAAGAGATGGCTGAAGGGATATATGACAGAGGTCAATAAAAAAAATGAATGGAGTGGGGCGGGTAAATGTGAATAGATTGTTTACTCTTTCGAGAAGTACAAAAACTTGGGATCACACCATGAAGTTACTAAGTAGTACACTTAAAACAAATAGGTGAAAATATTTTTTCGCTCAATGCATCATTAAGTTCTGGAATATATTGCCAGAGGATGTGGTAAATGCACTTAACAAAGCCAACTTTAAAAAGGTTTGGACAAGTTCCTGGAGGAAGAATCAATAAACTGTTATTAAGGTGGACTTAGAAAAGCCACTGCTTATCCCTGGGATAGACAGCAAGGAATTTTGCTACTTCTTTGGAGCCTGCCAGGTACTTGGGACTCGAATTTGCCACCATTGGTCTTACCTAGTATGGCAAATTCTTATGTCCCCATTCAAGTCTATGGGGAATGCTTTTTTACAGTATAATAGTGAGGCTAGCAATACCTTTGCAATCAAACCTGCTTGAAACTTTGTGGCAGGCATCTGTAATGGAAACAACTGCGCTGCAAGGCAACAAGGGTTTCTCTATCACAACTCCCCCCTCCTCCCATGGTACCAGCAGAGGGCAAATGGTGCCAACAGAGGTAGGTAGACCAAATGAAGGGCAGGTGAATCAGCATAATGAGCAGATGGTCAACCCAGGGGAGTGTAAGAGGATAAAGCTGCACAGACATTGGAGAAAAAATACCTAAGTACCTCAAGAGGGGTAAAACAGCACCAATATCAGCAGAAAGACCCCAGAGCATAGCTAGAGAGATAAAGCGGCAACAAAAATGTCTGGATAACTCCAAAGCAGCATACATGGATTAAGATAGCACTAATGGCATCTTGAAGGTGCAGGAAGAACATGGAAGAGGGCCAATATGATACCCAGAGGCAGCGGGTGGGAACAGGTGCACATGCACAGTGAATTTTCTAAAATCTTCTGAAAAAGTAGCGAGAGAGTTCCCATGCATACTGGGTCAGTGACATCACCCAACTATGAGGACTTATCCTTCTTGTCCACGGAGAAATATTTTATCTGCCCTTCAGTCCTTGAATTTCCCCTGTTGTTTTTCTTCCATAGCACCCTAGGAGACTTTTGATACCAATTTCAGTCTCCAATGACATCTCATGCAAGGCTACAAATTGCTCTACTAACCTCTCCAGCATCTTATAATTGGAATTCCACCTGGTGCCAACATCTTGAATGAGCCGGTGTGCAGATACCCCTGCGACTTCCTGCTTCTCACACAGCTGATGCCCACTGTTAACACTAGAGTGACAATGTCCTGCTGTTCTTCAGCACTTCTTGATCAGTAGCTTCAGGACCGAACTACCTCCTCCCTTGCTCCCCAGGCCTAAGCAGGGCTGGTGTTAGACATGTTGGGGCCCAGGCAGAAACTGGCAAGGGGGCCTCAAACCAGACTGCAAGCTATGCCTCCAGTTTGAGGCTGGTTTGGGGTCCTCCTGTGGCATGGGGGCTCAGAGCAATTGCCCTGTTTGCCATCCCCTAATGCCGGCCCTGGGCCTAGGGAGTCTCTGACAACCAGGTGCAACAAGTGCACAAAAATATGATAATAAGAAGGCTCTCCTCCTTCACTGACTTAACTGTGTTCATCACACTGTTACAAAAAAAAAAGCAGGAATCCTGATGTTCTTCCTGTGATCTAATATCCTCCAGCCCTGCAGCATCCCCCTTATTTCTGATATGATATGGGCTCAGTGATGGTTATCATCTGTCAACTGGGTGTGCAGCCTAGCCCACCAGTACCCTATTTCCAGTGCATCCCCTTTATACCTACAGCCTGATTTTTCCAGCCGCTGCCACCAGAGTGCTGTATGGAAGAAGTAGGCACGTGTAGCATTCTGAATAGTCCAGATGTCACTGGTAAAATGCATGCTAGTAATCTCTGCCTTTGCCAATTCTGCCTGCAACTGGGCACACAACTGAATATACAGTTTAGTAGGAGATTGTCTGCCTACTAAACGTAGTCCTGTAGGTTATTTAGGGGCTTGTTTCAATGGGGCCGCGGCTCCGATATCGGGTGGAAGCCGCTACCGCGGCTTTGTAAACAAGCCCCTTAGTAATTGAGAACTAAGAGATGCAGCAGCATCTTAAAAGCTATGTTCTCAGCTACTGACAGGGACTGGTCATCCATGGCAATCATTTCCCTGATATACCATGTCATCACTTCCAGTGCTGCCTGACATTTGTCCTATGACTTTGCTACCAAAAACACCCCATCTTCTCCATGGTAGCTTGCTTTGATGCTTATCAGGGCTGCTGGCATGCCACCCCACTGGGGGAAGAGACTAGAGGTTCCATTTTTCTGTGGCTGTCCCACTGCTGTTATTTTCACTGCTGGACTGAGTCCCCAGTCTAGGATCAGTGCCTTCCTTTCTTTGAGCAAATGAGTCTTCATGTCACTGTTGGTAAGATGGCTCATCAGTTTCCTTCTACTAATATGCTTCCTATACCAATTGCATTTGCATACCACAAATCCACAAGCACATTAAAATGCTTCCACACCTCAGAGGTATTATGAGACTTCTGGTCTATTTCCTTGTCCTTGAGGGGGACTTCTGCCATTACACTGCTGGGCCTGGGGCTCAGGATAGAGGGGGAAACTAAAGGGTAGGGGCATCTTTACACTGTCTACTTTCTGCAATACCTATGGAGTGCTCTAGGCCCTGGAAGTGCCAGAATCAGTTCATACTTCTGCACCACTTAGGACACTAACAAGATCTTCAAGACCTCTTTAGTCATTATATTTTCAATATCTGATGATTCCGATACAAATCCATACCACAAAGATTTATCAGACTTTGTATCTGCCAAGACAATCTGTTTAAATTTCTCAGCAGTAAATAGGGTACTGCTTTCTATTGCCTTTACCTGCTCCCATCCCCTCCCACTCTGCACTGTCTCTAGCTCTGCCTCCATCTCAGGTCAATGCAGAAAGCCAGCTTTGAAGTCACCCGCTATTAGCTATGTATGCATTTTCATAGCACACCAATAGTGTGAAACTTCAGTGCCGATGTGCAGCAAAGGGCATGTATGCAAATGAGCTGTGTGCAAAACTTTGGCATAAAGTTGAAAGGAGGGGAGCCAACACATATGCCAACAATAGATGTGCTACGAGTGGCATTCCTAATAGGGGCTCTGCATTTCAAGCCAAGGTAAGAGTGTGTGACTTTTAAATTACTAGCGTTTAAATTACTAGCTCTCCACCTGAGAGCTCTTAAAGGGTTTTGGAACATTTTTAAAACAAACATATTTTTTTGGTGCTTTAGTTCAAAAGGGGAAATATAGGGGGATGTTTACTAAAAACCGGAAATGTGCGCGCCGCAAAATAGCGCACGGAAACGCGGCACTGAAACGCTAATAAACGCGTTTAAACACCACGCACACGTGCGTGTCACCCCCGCAAAGGTGCGCGGCACACTAACGGGCCCCGTACAAGTGCGGGCCCGCAAATGTCCGATAGAGGCGTGGAATGGCTAAAGGAGGGCGGAGGAAGGCTCCGGAGGGGCGGAGGGACGGGGTCAATGGGTGGAGAGTGGGAGGGGAGAGGCTCCCCGCACAGTATCGGGCCCAAATTTGCATGTAAAAACTACCGCGGTAGAAAGCATTTAAAGGGAAGAGAAACCATTTCCGTCAGCAATGTACAGGAAAACCGGGGAAACCAGCAAAACGTGAGCAGTGTGATACATGTGCACAGCACAAAAGTGCAAATAAAAATAGAAAATGACCACAACAGAACTATTAAAAATAGTAATTCAGCTGGGGAACAGTTATAGTGATGGGCAAATACAGAAAACACACCCAGCAAAGCTCCAGAAAAAAGAAATGAATTTTGGAAGGGTTTACGGAGCGGAGACTCTTCCAAAAAACATTTCCTTTTGTGGAGCTTTCCTGGGAGTGTTTGCTATGGTTGCCCATTAATATCACTGTTGCCCAGACACCCCTGTATTGCAGGGGACATAAGCATGGGGAAAACACCCATATTTTACCCAACAACGCACACACACCACAACAATGGGCATTACCCACAGCCAAGTACCCCAAATGCAGTCCCGTACTGCCACATTCCAATCAGGTCACCTGCCTTTTATGGGAGAAGTTCATGCCAGCTTGTTGGCGGACGAGTACATGTGGTGCAGGGGGCAGTGGCTGCTAGTGACAGAAGACAGAGGCCTAGCCATGTGCAGGCTGGCACAGTCCACAGCAACAGACAGGCCCTGCCGGATCCACAGTCATGGACTATCCAGGGAATTCAGCCAAGCTGTGGCTACACGGTGGTGCAGTGCACACAGACAATGCATGCAAGAACAGAAGGTCACAGGTTCAAAGACCAGCTGGGGCTACCAGCAATCCTGCCCACATATTTTCCCCACAAATAAACAGTGACAGTAAGGACACACCTTTCGTGACGAGGACATATGCAATGGTAATACGTCTATCTTTTACCCCACTGAGCACAGACACCATGAACAGGGGCAGAACCTACAGCAGAATCCCCCAAATGCAGTCCTGGTGGGCCACACACCAGTCAGGTTCCATGCTGCCACTCATACAAATGCCTGTGCTGTATATCTATGCACGGTATGTAGATGTAGCTCATGCATATTCATGAGAGACAGCAGGAAGACCCGAACAGTATGATGCAAAACTGGGCTGGAGTGGGGAAACGCTGCCATAAAGCAGCAGCCAACAGGGGCAGACACACCCACACCCACACCCACAGGCCCCATTGGCCAATGTCTCCTGTAGAGGCAGAACATTGGACCCTGCGTGCATCTCCCAATACCAGCACCTGCATACCTTAGCAATGTCACCCTACACCTGAGGTACACAGCTCTGAAACGTTTGCTAAGAGTACAGGCTGATAGATATCCCTACGTTACGCACATACTGCTAGTTGACCCCATCCGAACAATCTGTTTGGTGTCTGCAGTGCGTGCTCCAGGCCTGGCCTCTGATGGTGTTCACCACCCTGGGGAGTGACCCCCAGCAGTACTGCGTACCATATCCATGCCTGTGCCGTGCCCAGGACCGGTGTGGTGGCCAAGGCTAATCACCCCCTCAATAGTAGCACAATGCTGGCATAGGTGTGGGAGTGTGTGTCTGTCTATTCAGTGTGTGTTGGCTGCAAACACCTTCCCCAACCCACACTGCCAGCACTATTGCCAGTATTGGCCTGCCAATGTGCATAATGAGCAGCAAGGTACCATGGGTATAGATCAGACATGGTGGGCTGGCCAGGATGCATCTGCACAGGGCATAGGGCACTGGCTGTGACATTGTAGTGCCAGGCCACCACCTACACAGACAGGGTGACCTCTGTATGTGCTGCTGGGGGAGCACTCTCACCCTGAGTGTGCAGTGATGACAGCATGGCTAGGCACCCCATAGTGCTGTATTGTGTTTTTCTCTTGTGATATATATGGGTTTCCTGTTGGGGTCTCCTCACAGAACTCTCTGCTTGTGTGTGCTGCCACCCCAGTTTTGGGTGCATGCATTTCCATCAGGGCTAACCAGCAGACTGTTCACAGCTGGTATGTGTCTTGATGGAGTGCCTTGCAGGGTGCAGTGGCTGATGGCTTGCTGCAGGTGAATATCTGATAGTGCTGGGGTGCATCTTTGGATATCCAGGCCTAAAGTCTGTCTGATATTGTGTTATGGATGTGTGTTTGGAGCTGCTTGGACTGCCCTGTAGGGTGTCTGTTCCCCAGCAGGACTGGGGTTGATGGTCGACTCTACTGCTGTGGGGGTGGGGTAAGCTAACTTTGGCCACCTAGGGGGGGTCCATGGGGGTTTCCACTAACTGAGACAGACAGAGATATCCAACATGTTTCTGCAGCACCTTCCTATCTCACAGATTAGTACTGTTTTGGAGCTCTGTCATGGCCTCATCCAGCCATGGCTGGTGTTGTGGACCTGGTCCTGGCCGCCACATCACACCCTCAGGGTGAGCACAGTACCCGCACAATGTGACAGTGTGTAGCTACTCTTTGCTGGTAGTCCACCCGCTCAGGACCCCCTACCAGGCCGAGGTGCTGTGTGGGTGCACATGGACAATTCCCCCTACCAGGCCGGGTAGCTGTTGGGGTGCATTCCCCATCTTGTGTGCATCTGTGGACAGCTGATTTGCATGTGCAGTGCATCATGGGTACGGGTGGCCTAACCTTATCCTGTCTACAACAGCAGACTGTCTGTGGGGTGATGTGCAGGCTCTCTGCAGCCAGCCAGGGGCTTGCTATCAGCTATAGAGCTGTAGCCCAATGGTTATATCACTCCCTGTACAGCCAGAGGTCATGGGTTCAAACCCACAGTGGGGCCCTTTGATAGGGCCATCCACAGCTTTATTTTTATTTACTGTACATATGTCTATGCCGGCAAAACCACACACAGCTTACTATACCCATTAGGTGCCTCTGAGGGTGCTTTATAGGGCGCCCTATAGGCCACCTTATGGTTGCCATCCATATAGGGTGCACTATACATTATCCTGTGTCACAACATACATGGTGCCCTATAGGGGACATTCTAGGGTGCCTTGGCGGACAGTGCACTGTAACATGTGCCTTACGGGCATCTGTATGTTAACACACTGTGAGAGCGGGTTTACTAGTGGTGGGAAATAAAATATAAATGGAAGGCCTCCTACAGCACTCCTCACCATGATACATACTGCCCCAGCCAGCCTTGTTCACTGGGCACTGTGAGGGGTTGAACCCCTGGCCCCTGCACCATTGATCAGTGTCTTAACCATTGTGCTGTGGCTCTGTTCCTGTGTTTGTGCATCCGCGCGCAGCCTTGTAGCCATCAGCGTGCCATCTTGTGGCACACTAAATTAACAGCGCGCCGCCTTATGCCGCACAACATGGAAATGCCCCTAAAATAATGCCTCAGCCAGCTGTCTTCAATGGGCACTGTGGGGAATTGAACCCATGATCCCTGCACGAGTGGTCAGTGTCTTAACCATTGTGCTATGGCTCCGTTCCTGTTATTTGCACATCAGCGCGCCACTTATCCCTCCCACTATTGGACTGCCCCCTCACACATCAGCGCGCCGCCTTCTGCCCACCGGCTCGCCGCCTTCTGTTGCCCACATTTATCAGCGCACCGCCTTCTGCCGCCCAAACTTAACAATGCGCCGCCATCTGCCGCCCACACTAAACAGTGCGCCGCCTCATGCCGTAATAAAAATAACAGTGCGCCGCCTTCTGCTGCCCAAAATTAATATGCCTCCTAACCACTTTTGCCCATAAATGTTGGTGCCTCAGCTGGTCTTTTTTGTTGAGCGCAACGGGGGTTTGAACCCCTGGCCCCTGCACCATTGGTTGGTGTCTTCACCATTGTACTACGGCTCTGTTGTTTGGCTTTGCAGCAGCGCCCCACTTAGCCTTCCCACGCGCTAATGTGGGCCCCGCACATTAGCGCGACGCACACACGTACGGTCCAGTTTTTTGCTTTTTTCTGCCTGGCCCGCCCACTCCTTATATGGCACCAGCACACTAACGGGAACCCGCACAGCAACGGTGTTTAGTAAACATGCCCCATAGTCTTTAGAGGTATTGTTTTAAAACACTGCTTTTAGTATATTTCTCAGCTTTTTGAAGCTACTGACACCTCATCAGGTGTTAGTCCCCTCCCTACCCCCCCCCCCTCCCAACTTTCACCCATCCCATGTCAGCTGTCTTGCATTATAGGGCACCTTCCCCAATTAGCTACATACAGGGACTTGGAATCAGCACATTTAGAACACACTGAAAAGAGGTTAACAACTGCTTTTTCCCTGAAAGGACAGCTGGAAACAGGCTGGTACTTTGGTAGGTCTCTCTCTCTTTTGCTTCAACAGGCTTCTAAACTCCACCAACTGAACAATGGCTGGGAAAAAATCATATCGCCAAGGCTGTTGCCTCCATTATAGCTTCTGCCTCTGTCCAGACAGAGATCCCAATGCCAGTTGAAGGACTGGTTCCATGTGCAGGATGCTGCATACTGAAGCTCTCAGGAAACAAGTGGAGGAGCTCAGAGAAGAGGTGGTGAGGCTGAGGAGCATTCAAGACAGTGAGAAGTATATTGATGAGATGCTTCGTGTAATATCCAAGCTCTCTAGCAGAGGAGAAGATAGGAACCTACAGATTGACGAAGGTTGGACACAAGTCACTATGGCCTGCAGTATTACCAATCCAACTCCTCCACCTCTTTCTTTCTTTCTTTCTTTACTGTTTTTAATATACCGTCTTTCTGCATTTCAAGACGGTTTACAGGGAACTCAGAAGTAACAGTATGTGACCATCTGTTTTACAAAGAACAAGAACTTAATAAATAAAAACATCAGTAACATTTGTTTATCATGCCAGGAAAGGCAACTATGTACAATAGAAGGGAGGAGTTTAAGGGGGGGGAGTAGGTTAGGGGGAGGATTTGAGTGGAAGGGAGGGGATTGGGCAATCTAGGTAGGATTTTTATGAATGTTGTATTGTAGGTTGGTGCTGTAGCACTCATGGAAGAGGAGCATTTTAATTTTTTTGCGAAATTCGGTATGATCTGAGCAATTTCGGAGGGCATTCCATTCTGTGGGGCATAGAGGGAGAGTGTGTGATTGCAAGTAGATTGTGAGCTTTTGAGTCTTTGTGATGGGATGTGTAATAGGTTTACAGAGTTTGGTCTGCTGGATCTGGAATTAGAAGGCTTAATTAAGAGTGAGCCAAGACAAGGGGCAGATTCGTTATGGATAATTTTGTGAATTAGTGTGAGGGTTTTAAATTTATCCTGAACAGGATGGGTAGCCAGTGGAGTTGTTGTAGTATAAGGGTGATGTGTGAGCTTCTGGAAGTCATAGAGATCAGTCGTGCTATGATGTTCTGAGCTAACTGGAGGGGATGAATGTTGTTCTTTGAGAGACCATGGTATATTAGGTTGCAGTAGTCAAGGGTTGGGGTGGTGAGGGCTTGACAGACAGAGCGGAATGAGTCTGGGTTTAGTAGGGTGCAGAGATTTCTTAATGTTCTGAGCTTGGAGTAGATTGACTGAGTTGTTTTACGTAAGTGCTCATGGAAGGAGAGATGCTGGTCGAGTGTTATGCCTAAATATTTAACTTCGGATTTTACAGTTATCATATAGTCACCTAGGCCAAGTGAAGGGGGTGGGGTATATGAAGGTTCAGTGACTAGGTGGAGGGCTTCTGTTTTGGTTAGGTTGATATGGAGGATGTGTTGTTGGAGCCAGTGTCTGATTTGTTTGAAACAGTTGCTTATGTTGGTAAAGTCAGGCCTCGCAATGTTAAACGGGGTGAAGAGCACAATGTCATCTGCATAGAGTTGATAGCGGATTTTAAAGTTTTGGAAAATTTTACATATGGGTTGGAGGAAGATATTGAAGCCTTGGGATTGAATGAATAGATGGGAAGTCTTGCCACCAATTCTTACTTCTTGTGTTCTGCAGTCTAAGTAAGAACAGAACCAGTCAAGGGTGGTACTTCTAAGATCGATGTCGTAAAGTCTGTCAAGGAGTTGATTGTAAGGAAGTGAGTCAAATGCTGATGTTATGTCTAGGAAGATTAGGAGACATCCTTGAGTGGGAGTCTGGATCTATGGAATGACCTTGTCTAGGAGGGAGGTAAGTAGGGTTTCAATGCCGTGATTCCTTTTGAAGCCATGTTGAAAAGGGTCAAGGGGGGCGTGGTCATCAATGTAGTTTTGGAGTTGAGTTTGGACTATCTTTTCTGTTATCTTCACAAGTAAGGGAATGCTTGAAATTGGTCTGTAGGACGTAGGAGATGAGGGATCAAGCTTTGACCCTTTCAGAATAGGTCAGATTGAGGTCATTTTGAGGGGGGTTGGCATGATCCCAGTGCAGAGGGAGGTGTGGACTAAGTTATGTATGTATGGAGCAAGAGCTTCTTTGGTGGTTTTTACCCATGAGACTGGGCAGGGGTCTAGTGCTGATGTAGAGGAGTTAAGGTTTGTTATGGTAGTTATTATGTTGTCTAGAGAAGGCAGGTCAAACTTTTCCAAGGTTGTATTAGAGGTAGAATTGGAGGGTAAGTGGATGATATGTTGGGAACATGGAGGTTGAGGTGGGAGGAATTTAGAGCGAAGGTGGTCCGCTATGGTTTGTGGGGTTATTTTATCCTTAGCCAACTGTTTGTCTGATTGGTTTAGGAGGGATTTAGCTATAGAAAATAGTTCCTTTGGTTTGTTTATTGAGCTCATGATGATGTTTTCGTTGTAGTTTCTTTTATGTTTTAGAGTTTCGGTGCGATAGGTTTGGAGTTTGTATGAATACAAGTTGTAAAGCTCTGGGTCTCTTGGATGTCTCCAGCTACGTTCTAATCATCTAAGGTCCTTTTTCATATTGCATAGAGATGTTGAGAACCACGGTGTTCATTTGTGGTGGTTTTTGGTTGGGAGTTTTGGAGGTGTTTGGGATGCAGTTGTTATGATTTCATTCCATCCATTGATTTGGGTGGTGAGATCCATGTGGTTACTGTTAAAAATGTCTAAGTTGAAAGTGACCTGGTTGAGGAATGAGTTTGGGGCAAAGTGCTTAAATTTCCAGATCCTCTTTTGAGTTGGGGCCGGTGACTGGGTTTGAGTTTATCTGCTGTGGATGGAGAACAGGATCAGAGAGTGGTCTGACCAAGGCACTGGGAGAATAGTGTGGGCGTATTGAGTGTTTGGTGTTTTGGAATGGGGTAGTAAAATTAGGTCAAGTGTATTGCCTTTGGCATGAGTTGGTGTTTTTAGAATTTGAGAGAATTGTAGCGCATTCATAGCATCTACGAAAGAGGAGGCCTGTTGTTGGGAGGTTGAGGTGAGGTTAAAATTAATTAATTTATTTATTTATTTATTTAACTATATTTATATCCCTCTTTTCACCGGGTCAAAGCGGTTTAACATCAAAGTGGTGGGGGACAGTAATCAATTCTTAGGGTGGAGGGGCTGTCTCCGGGGAGGTCAACATTAATGATCTGAACAGACATTAAGGACTTAAACAATGGACATCAGTCTCTTAGTAGGTAGATTTGTGGGTATGTTAGAAGATCTGAAGGGGTAGTCAGTGATGGATGTTTGTTTCTGGTCCGAGGTATTCCTGGAACAGGACGGTTTTTAGTTGTTTCCTGAATGTTGAAGGATCTCCGTTGTTTCTGATTTGACTTGGTAGGGAGTTCCAGAGGGATGGAACGTATAGTTTGAAGGCTCTGCTGCAGGTCTGTTGATTGTATTTAGTTCGTTCGTGGGCGATGGTGAGGGTGTTGCTGGTGGTTTATCTGGTTGTTCTGTTGTGGGTGGGTTGGGGCAGTAGAGTGCGGAGCTGGGAAGTCTGAGTTTCATAGAGGGCTTTGTGGATAAGTAGGGCAGATTTGTATTTGATTCTTGCTTCGAGAGGGAGTATGTGCAGTTCTCTCAGGACTGGGGTGATGTGATCTTGTTTTTTTGCTTTCTGGATAATTCTTGCTGTGGTATTTAAGGCAGTTCATAGTGGGTTGGTGTGGGTGGCGGGTAGTCCATGATAGATTATATTGCAGTAGTCCAGGTGGGGGAGCGTCATAGCTTGCATGACTGTCCTAAAGTCCTGTGGACCAATAAGAGGCCTGAAGCGTTGTACTGTTTTAGCCTTGTGGAATATTATTCCGGTAGTCTTTTTGATCTGTTGCTTGAGTGTGAGTGCTTGGTCTATGATAATTCCAAAGTATTTTATGTGAGGTTCAATTTGTATTTCTGTGGCTCGTAAGTTGAGGTGTGGAGGTGGTGTGAAGTTTGGGTCCTTGGTTACTATGAGGGCTTCTGTTTTTTTATGTTGATGGATAGGTTGTTCCTTTGTAGCCAGTTGGAGACTTCTATGAAGCAGTCTGATAGGTGGTTGTTCGTTGGGTTGGTGGTTGTGATCGGTCCATAGAGCATTATGTCATCTGCATAGATGTGGTAGTTGATGTTATGGGCACGTATGATTGAGCAGAGTGGTTGCAGGTAGATGTTGAAGAGCATGGCGGATAGTGTGGATCCTTGGAGTACTCCTTGGTATTGCTGAAAGGGGGGGGAGGTTGCTATGCTTGTGCGGATCAGTTGTTGTCTATTGGTCAGGTAGAAGTGGAATCATTGAAGTACGACATTTTTATGCCAATTTCTTGGAGTCTGTGTAGGAGGATGCTGTGGGAGATGGTGTCAAAGGCTGCGGATATGTCCAGGAAGATCATAGCATATCCAGAGTGCTTGGTCTATGTGCCCTTGATGAGGGTGTTCATTAGTGATGTCATGAGGTTTTTGACTCCATGGAATGGACGGAGACCATGTTGTTGTGGGTCCAATATGTTGTTGGTATCCAAGTGGTCTTGAAGTTGTTGTTGAACTATCTTCTCAATGATTTTGGCGGTGAATGGAAGACTTGTTATAGGCCTGAAGGAGGCGGGGTCAAGGGGGTCCAGGTTGTGGTTTTTTAGGGTTGGGCGGATAATGGAGGTTTTGAGGATGTCTGGCATGTGTCCTTGCCTGAGGGATTCATTAACAATGTGGGCTAGGGATGTGCTTATGTCCTCTTTGGATTTCTTTATCCATTCCGCAGGACAGGGATCTAGTGGAGAGGTGGTAGTGTTTAGGCAGGAGATGGTGGATTCTATTTATTCTTTGGTGATTGTTTTGAATGTGCTCCAGTCTGGGTCTATGGTAGTAGGGCGGGCGGTTATCTCTGCATTCAGTTGTGGATTTTGTGGTTGTTGAAGCTGCTTGTATTGGCGTGCTAGTAGTTCTGGTGGGATGTTCAGTAGCTGGTTGGAGTGGTTGGGTGCTTTTGTTAGCTTCTTGACAATCTCAAAGAGCTCTCGTGGTTTGTTTATTGAGGTGTTTATGATCTTCGAGTGGTAGGTCCTTTTTGCTTTATTGGTTTCTGTGTGGTAAGCGTCAAGTTCACTCGTGTATTTTGTTTTATCATCCTCTTTTTTGGTCTTTCTCCATTTTCTCTCTGCTCTTCTGAGCTGGGTCTTTAGTCTCCATAGGTTGGGGGTGAACCATCGGGCTTTTGTTGAGGTATGTCTAGTTTTTGGTGCTGTTTTCTGTTGCACAGGATGCAGAGGAGATCGTAGTATTCCAGTTGTAGATTAGGTCATCGATATTGGTAGAGCTTGTTTGGAGTTTAGGTAGTTTTTGCGCCAGGAACGCCTCTTTGATGAATGGTTTAAATCTTCTTGTATGATGTTTGTTCTTCTTGACACTGGTGTGCTGGTAAATGTGGGAGATGTTGATGAGATAGTGGTCTGACCATGGTACACATGTGATCTCTGGGATTTTTATATGAGATGATGTTTTGAGTGGAGGAGTAGCCTAATGGTTAGAACACTGGCTTGGAAACCAAGCAACCAGGGTTCAATTCCCACTAGCACTCCTTGTGGCCTTGGGCAAGTCACTTAACCCTCCATTGCCTCAGAAGAAAGGCCTGGCAATCTACTTCCAGTGACACTGCCAAGAAAACCCAGGAGCTTCTGGGTCACCAGGAGTCAGGACTGACTCAAAAGCACACATTGCATTATTTGATGTTTTGGGAGTTCAGGAATATGAGGTCAAGCCTGTTCCCTTTTTCGTGTGTTGGTTCATGTATGATCTGGGTCAGGTTCATTGCTTCCATGGCATTGATGAAGGCTTCGTCATAATTGTCTTGGAGTGGTGAGAGGTTGAAGTCTCCGAGGATTAGTTGCTCTTTTGTGGAGATGGCGCTCTCAGATATGTGTTGTAGTATGCTTGATAGGTCGGTGCTTTAGGTGGGCGCTCAGTAGATTAAGCATATGGAGAGGTGCTTGATGGTAAGGGTGAGTATGTCCGCTTCATTGGTTGTTTCCGAGGCATGGTTTCTGAGGTGGAGGTTGGCTTTCACAATGATGGCTACTCCTCCTCCTCTGGTGTGGACTCAAGAGCAGTGGTGAAGACTGTATCCATTTGGTGTTAGTTGGTTCATGAGCACAGTGTCGGTGTCTGTTAGCCATGTTTCGGTTATGCATAGGATGTCAATCTTTTGGGTTGTGATCAGGTCTTGGAGCATGGGGTGTTTGTTTCTGACTGAGCGAGCATTTATTAGTGTGATGGAGAGAGGGTTGCTGTTTGGGGGATTGGGGGTCTGGATTGGTGTGGGTGGTGTGTGGGTGTTGCCCCATGTAGGGGGGTTTTGTTGGTGTTTGTGGTTTGGATGGTTGTGATGTTTTGTGTGGGGTAGTTGGAGAGTGTGTCGGTGGTGGAAAGATAAAGGCTTAGGAATGGTGCTAGGAGGTAAATTGGGGCTAGGAAGGGTGGCATGGCTTATAGGTGTACCTGTGTGTCCTGGGGCTGGGTTGGGCTTCTGCATTTGTTTCCTTAGGGCGTTGGGTACTCCTTTTCCTTTTTCACGCTGTCTTGGATTGCTTGAGCCTGGCTGTGTGAACTTGAGTATGCTGGCTGCTGTTGCTTTAATCCATGGGTTGCTTTGGCTGTGGTTTCCTTTTGTTGCTTTTTGTGCTGCTTCTGTGGCCATGCCTAAGGGCCACGCCAAAGGGCCCTCTGGCGAGGCCCTCAGGCGTGGGCCCACCAGGCGTGGGCGCGCCCTGCTGGAGCACTGCTTTTAAAGTTTTCAGTTGTTCCCACTGCCCCGATTGGGCAGGAGCCTCTGAGCAGGAGGATTTCATGCTTAGGTGCTCTACCCCGATCGGGGGAGCTTCGTTGGTCGGCGGGCAGGTGGTGGAGGCTGGAGCGGCGGGCTGCCTGCTGGGGCGCCGCTTTTAAGGTTTTTCAGTTGCTCCCATTAACCCAATTGGGCAGGAGGCTCTGAGCGGGAGGATTTCCTGCTCAGGCGCTCTACCCCAATTGGGGGAGCTTCGTTGGTGAGCGGGCGGGTGGTGGAGGCTAAGAGTATGAGTGGGTGAGATGAAGATTTGTTAGTGCATGTCATGTCAAGGATCGTTGAGAGGTCTTGAGCTTCTGATTGTGGTGACCAGTATATTAGACATATTGAGAGGGCATTATTTGACACTGTAAGGGAGTCCATTCTCGGGGTAGAAGTAGTTTCGGAGATGGAGAGCTTTAGTTCATGTTTGGAAATTAGGGATACACCTCCACCTCTGCTAGAGGTACGATTACAGTTATGGATAGTGTGGGTCGAGGGGCATAGCTGATTCATAAATACTGAATCTGAGTCTTGGAACCATGTTTCTGCAAGACAACGTATATCTAGATCGAAATCGGATATTAGGTCAGCAAGTATGGGGATCTTGTTCCGAGCAGAGCGAGTGCTAATTAAGGCACAGTTGGGGGGGGGGGTTGAATTTAGGTGCAGGTGGGGGTAAGCTGATGCAGTGGGGAGTGTGGTTATTTTGGTTAGGCTACATTTTCGATGTGTGTGTTGAATGTCGACGTGAAGTGAATGGTTAGAGGTGGCTAGGTGTCGGTGGGAGTGGATTATTGGTATCTATATGATGTGTTTTACCTGAAGCCCATTAGTAAGTAGGGCTAAGATTAGAACTGAGATTAGTATGCGTGAAATGAATGTCTGGAGCCAGAGTTGGTAGGTGGCCATGTTGATGTGATGGAAGGATGGAGTGATGACGTGTAGATTCCAGTGGAGATCAGGGGTTCAAGAATGGTAAAGAATGGATGCTAGTGTATCAGAGGATAGGGTGGGGTAGTATCGTGCTGAGGCAGTGAGATGGGATGGGGACTAAGCTTGGTGGGTTACAGAGGTTCAGTTAGGATTTTATACAAGACAATACAGTTACTTAGCAATTTAGTTGTAGTGAAGTTGACTTACATTGAGACAGTTGAAGGGTAACCCATGTCTAACAATAGCCAAATTAATATGAATAAAATACATTCTCTAAAATGCTTGTATGCAAATGCTAGAAGTCTAAAAAATAAGATGGGAGAGTTAGAATATATAGCACTAAATGAAAGGTTAGATATGATTGGAATATCAGGGACATGGTGGAAGGAGGACAACCAGTGGGACACTGTGATACCTGGGTACAAACTATATCGAAATGATAGAGCTGATCAAATTGGTGGAGGGATTGCTCTCTATGTTAGAGAGGGCATTGAGTCAGAAAGGATTAAAGTTTTGCAGGAAACAAAATCTACTGTAGAATCTATATGGATTGAAATTCCATGTAAAAGGGGGAAGGCAATGGCAGTGGGGGTGTACTATCGAGCACCTGGCCAGAATGACCAAATGGATGATGAAATGCTCAAAGAAATCAAGGAAGCTAACAAAAGTTACAGCGCAGTAATAATAATGGGTGATTTCAACTACCCCGGTATCGACTGGGTCAGTGTCACGTCAGGACATGCTAGGGAGATAAAGTTCCTAGATGAAATAAATGACTGCTTCTTGGAGCAGCTGGTTCATGAACCGACCAGAGGGGAAGCCATATTAGACCTAGTCCTTAGTGGAACACCAGATATAGTGCAAGAGATAAGGTTGTTGGGGCCACTTGGCAATAGTGATCATAGCATGATCGCCTTTGATTTAATTTGTGGAGGAGGGATAGTAAGGAAATCCACAGTACTACCTTTTAACTTTCGAAAGGGAGACTATGATAAAATGAGGAAAACAATTAAGAAAAAACTAAAAGGAGCAGTTGCAAAGGTTAAAGACGTACATCAGGCTTTGGCTGTTGTTGAAAAATACTATCTTAGAAGCCCAGACCAGCTGTATTCCACGCTTTAAGAAAAGTGGAAGGAAGTCCAAAAAACTGCCAGCATGGTTTAAAGGTGAGGTCAGAGAGGCTGTTGTTGCCAAAAAAGCATCTTTCAGGAAATGGAAAAAAGAGCCAAACGACGAAACCTGGAAACAGCACAAGCACTGGCAAGTCAAATGCAAGGCATTGATAAGGCAGGCAAAGGGAGAATTTGAGAAGAAACTTGCTACGGAAGCAAAAACGCAAAGTAAAGACCTTTTCAAGTACATTCGCAGCAAAAAACCTGTGAGAGAGTCAGTTGGTCCATTAGATGATAAAGGGGTTAAAGGAGCACTAAGAGGCAACAAGGCGAGAGCAGAGAGACTGAATGAATTCTTTGCTTCAGTCTTTACTGAGGAAGATGTAGGGATGTTACCCATGACTGAAGTGGTATTTAAAGGTGCGGAAGAATTGAAGGAAATATCGATACATCGGGAAGATGTATTACAACTATTAGATAAACTGAAGAGTAGCAAATCACCTGGGCCGGATGGTATACATCCAAGGGTGTTGAAAGAACTGAAATATGAGATTGCAGACCTGCTATTAGTAATCTGTGAACTATCATTAAAATCATCTCTAATACCTGAAGATTGGAGGATCGCCAATGTAACACCAATTTTTAAAAAGGGTTCCAGGGGTGATCCGGGAAACTACAGACCGGTGAGCCTGACATCAGTACCGGGAAAAATGGTAGAAACCATCATAAAGAATAAAGACAGCCAACATGGCTTTAGACAAGGAAGATCTTGTCTTACTAATCTGTTATGTTTTTTTGAAGGAGTGAATAATCAGGTGGACAAAGGTGAGTCGGTTGATATTGTGTATCTGGACTTTCAGAAAGCCTTTGACAAGGTCCCTCATCAGAGACCTTTGGCAAAACTAAAGAGTCATGGGATAGGAGGCAATGTACTATTGTGGATCAGGAACTGGTTAAAAGATAGAAAGGAGAGGGTAGGGCTAAATGGCCAATTTTCCCAATGGAGAAAGGTGAATAGTGGTGTACCCCAGGGATCTGTGCTGGGTCCGCTGCTTTTTGACATATTCATAAATGACCTGGAAAGTGGAATAACGAGTGAGGTTATCAAATTTGCAGATGACACAAAACTATTTAAAGTTGTTAAAACCCAAGAGGATTGTGGAAAATTGCAAGAGGATCATGGTAAATTGGAAGACTGGGCATCAAAATGGCAGATGAAATTTAATGTGGACAAGTGGAGTGGAGGAGTGGCCTAGTGGTTGGGACAAGGTGCTTCAGGCTGGACGGTCGGGGGTTCAAATCCCACGAGAGGACAGCCACCTTGGGCTGGAAGGACTGGGTTTTCTAGTCCCACAGGTGCTCCTTGTGGTCTTGGGCAAGCCACTTAACCCTCCATAGCCCATGTTCCCTGTAAAATAGTTATCTCCAAGTAATAATGCCCTGTTCAATGTAATTTCAGTTTGTTCAATGTAAACCGCACTGATGCAGAATAGTGTGGTATATAAGAGAATGTAAATAATTAAAATAAGTGCAAGGTTATGCACCTAGGGAAGAACAACCCAAACTATGGTTACACTATGCAAGGTTCCACATTAGGAACCACCACCCAGGAAAAAGATTTAGGCATCATTGTGGATACCATGTTAAAACCCTCTACCCAGTGTGCAGCAGCAGCCAAGAGAGCAAATAGAATGCTAGGTATGATAAGGAAAGGAATGGAAAATAAAACAAAAGATATTATAATGCCTCTATATCGTTCCATGGTGAGACCGCACCTTGAATATTGTGTGCAATTCTGGTCGCCGTATCTTAAAAAGGATATAGCGATTTTAGAAAAGGTTCAGAGAAGAGCCACCAAAATGCTAAAGGGGATGGAAGGATACTCCTATGAAGAAAGGCTAAAAAGGTTAGGGCTCTTTAACCTGGAAAAGAGACGGCTGAGGGGAGATATGATAGAAGTCTATAAATTAATGAACGGAGTGGAACGGGTAAATGTAGATCGATTGTTTACCTTATCAGAATATAGAAAGACTAGGGGACATGCAATGAAGCTACAGGGTAAACTATTTAAGACTAATAAAAGAAAATATTTTTTCACTCAACGTGTAATCAAACTCTGGAGTTTGTTACCGGAGGATGTAGTAAAGGCTGTTAGAGTAGCTGGGTTTAAAAAAGGTTTGGACAAGTTCCTGGAGGAAAGGTCCATAAACCATTATTAAGAAGGGACCCAGGATATCAATGCTTGAACCAATACAAGCATTGTGGAACCTGTGTCCCTTGGGGAAACTGCTAGGTACATATGACCTAGATTGGCCGCTGTTGGAAACAGAGTACTGGGCTTGATGGACCTTGGTCTGACCCAGTATGGCATATCTTATGTTCTTATGTTCTTAACAATATAATGCTAAGATAACAGTTCAGATTGAAGTAAAAGTACTGTTGGTGTTGAGTTTGGTCTTGTTATGAATGCAGCGGAGGCTAAGAATTTTGAGTATCCTGGGCAGCTGTGAGCAGCAAGGTTGTGAATTATTGAAGCGTACTTACTATGAGATGTTGGAAGGTGTTAAGGTGGTGCTTTTGAGGCTGGTGGTAAGCGTTATAATCCATAGTAGGGCGGATTCAGCTGTAGTTTCATTGTAGCTTTGTCTGTTCAGTTGGATGCTCCCCGACAAGTGGCTAAGTTTTCATTGGTGCACCTCGGTTCCCCGCCAAAGGGCCCTCTGGCGAGGCCTCAGGTGTGGGCCTGCCAGGCACAGGCGTGCCTAATGATGCTTCCAGATTTAAAGGTGGCTCCATGGTTCTACCCCGATCAGGGGGAGCTCGTTGATGGTGGCGGCTGCAGCTGATCTAGCGCCCGATGGCGCTTCCGGATTTAAAGGTGGTATGCTTCTTCTTGTTTGGGGCTGAGCCCCGGAGCAGAGAGGAGTCCTGCTTCCCACTCCCCGGCTCTACCCCGATCAGGAGGAGCTTGTTGATGGTGGCAGCTGCAGCTGATCTAGCGTCCAATGGCACTTCCAGATTTAAGAACCATTATACAGCCCTGGAGATGGAGGAGGTGAAAGCATCCCTGGAAAGGGAAGAACCAGAGCTCAGGCACCCCAGAGTTGCAGAATCAGTGGCCACAAGGAAGTGAAGTATAGTGGTGGTTGGTGACTCTCTTCTGAGGGGTACTGAGGCATCCATCTGCCGACCAGACTTGATGTCCAGAGAGGTATGCTGTCTGCCAGGTGCCAGAATCTGAGACGTTACGGAGAGTTTGCTGAGACTCATCAAGCCCACTGTCTATTACCCGATGTTGCTCTTCTATGTCGGCTCTAATTTTGTTCATCCAAGTCTCTGTTTTTTATTTTCCTCTATGTTCTCTTAACTCTCTCCTGACTGTCTCCAGTCTGGTGGTACTTTTTCTTTCCCCTCCTATCTTCTTCCTCCCCAACATGCATCTCTGACATTGATCTTTTCCTTTCTGTTTTTTCCATTTAGTTTTCTGCCTCTCTATCCACTCAGATTTCACACCTTACTATCCAGTTTTCCTTTCTACTGTATCTACCTACAGCTTTCCATCTCTTCCTTTATCTCAGCCCTTCCATTCCCCATTCTCATTTCCTAGTCTTTTACTAATTCTCCCCACTCTGCAGTCCCCATCCAGTTTCTTCGCCCGATCGGCGAAGGGGAAGGGAGAAGGAAGGTATGCTCCTCCCTACTCCCTACCACATGGCCAATCGGGCCGAAGAAACACCGCCCAGCACTTTTAAAAGTAAGCGCTCCTAGGCGCAGGACAGTCAGCCAACGGCCCAGTTGGCGAAGGGGAAGGGATCAGGCAGGTATGCTCCTCCCTGATCCCCACTGCATGGCCAATCGGGCCAAAGAAACACCGGGCAGCACTTTTAAAAGTAAGCGCTCTTAGGCGTGGGACATTCAGCCAATGGTCCGATTGGCGAAGGGGAAGGAAGGAGGCAGGTATGCTCCTCCTTGCTCCCCACCGCATTGCCAATCGGGCCAAAAAAACACCGGGCAGCACTTTTAAAAGTAAGCGCTCCTAGGTGCGGGACAGTCAGCCAATGGCCCGATCGGCGAAGGGGAAGGGAGCAGGCAGGTATGCTTCTCCCTGCTCCCCACCACATGGCAATCGGGCCGAAGAAACATTGGGCAGCACTTTTAAAAGTAAGCGCTCCTAGGAGCGGGACAGTCAGACAATGGCCCGTTCGGTGAAGGGGAAGGGAGCAGGCAGGTATGCTCCTCCCTGCTTCCCACTGCATGGCCAATCGGGCTGAAGAAACACCGGGCAGCACTTTTAAAAATAAGTGCTCCTAGGCACGGGACAGTCAGCCAATGGCCCAATCGGCAAAGGGGAAGAGAGCAGGCAGGTATGCTCCTCCCTGCTCCTCACCGCATGGCAATCGGGCCGAAGAAATATTGGGCAGAACTTTTAAAAGTAAGCGCTCCTAGGAGCGGGATAGTCAGCCAATGGCCCGATCGGCAAAGGGGAAGGGAGCAGGCAGGTATGCTCCTCCTTGCTCCCCACTGCATGGCCAATTGGGCCGAAGAAACACCGGGCAGCACTTTTAAAAGTAAGCGCTCCTAGGCGCAGGACACTCAGCCAATGTCCCGATTGGAGAAGGGGAAGGGAGCAGGCAGGTATGCTCCTCCCTGCTCCCCACCGCATGGCCAATCGGGCCGAAGAAACACCAGGCAGCACTTTTAAAAGTAAGCGCTCCTAGGCACGGGACAGTCAGCCAACGGCCCGATCGGCAAAGGGGAAGAGAGCAGGCAGGTATGCTCCTCCCTGCTCCTCACCGCATGGCAATCGGGCCGAAGAAATATTGGGCAGAACTTTTAAAAGTAAGCACTCCTAGGAGCAGGATAGTCAGCCAATGGCCCGATCGGCGAAGGGGAAGGGAGCAGGCAGGTATGCTCCTCCTTGCTCCCCACTGCATGGCCAATTGGGCCGAAGAAACACCGGGCAGCACTTTTAAAAGTAAGCGCTCCTAGGTGCAGGACACTCAGCCAATGTCCCGATTGGAGAAGGGGAAGGGAGCAGGCAGGTATGCTCCTCCCTGCTCCCCACCGCATGGCCAATCGGGCCGAAGAAACACCGGGCAGCACTTTTAAAAGTAAGCTCTCCTAAGCACGGGACAGTCAGCCAATGGCCCAATCGGCGAAGGGGAAGGGATCAGGCAGGTATGCTCCTCCCTGCTCCCCACCACATGGCCAATTGGGCCGAAGAAACACCGGGCAGCACTTTTAAAAGTAAGTGCTCCTAGGCGTGCCCGCGCCTGGTGGGCCCGTGCCTAAGGGCCATGCCAAAGGGCCCTTTGGCGTGGCCCTTAGGCAGGGCACTATGGTTTAGCCACATCCTCCTCCCCTCCCCACTCCAGAAACTCCACCAATGTCCTGGCCAGATGCAACGGAACCATGAGAATCGTCACTATGTAAGCATCCTTTTACGAGTAATGTATCCCATGATGTAATGTAATGTTACCCATGTTGCCCGATGTAATGCAATGTAATGTAGTGTAGTGTAATGTAACACAATGTGCATTTCTCGTCTTGATTAGATTGTAAGCTCCGATGAACAGGGACCGTCACTCTTATATGTCTGTACAGCACTGCATACGACTGGTAGCACTTTATAAATGTTAATTATTATTATTATTATTATTATTATGAAGAGCCCCAGGCATCAGGAAAGGGGTAAAGTAGCACCAGCTTTAACATACATAAGCTGAGTCACCAAGAGAGGGGTAAGGGTGCTTGAAGACCTCATATCCTAGGACATGGGGCAAAGAACCACTAGGAGGGTTATGTCATGGTGGGAGCTTTGTGGGAAAATAAGCCCAAGGAGTACATGAAGATGTATCTGAGTTTATCCACCGTGTCTGGAGCAAGCAAGGAAGTCAGTGAAGCACAGAGACATAGGAGAGGAGGGTTTTTAAAAATGATTTTGTATGTGCTTCTAACAGAACCCACCGGAAAAATAGAGTCTGGGCAACAATAACTGGAATGGCAACTAGCAAAGCCACAGGAAAATGCTGAGGGCACTAGTGTGGGCATTAATTGCTGTACTGGAACTATGCAGTCAGACCTCCCCATAATTTCTTGGAAATTGAGGGAAACCAAGTAAAGAGGTTATCTTTAGGAATACAAGATTTTCTGTGATGTTTGGTGGGGTGGACTGAAATAAGTTTTGGATAAGATCAAGCTTGGGAGTCAAAGTGTACAAGCACTATTAGAATCAGCTGGATTGTCTGTATTGTTGATTCAAACCAGAACTACTAACTCAATTCAAGCAGATTTAGAGTCCCCACAGGAATATATGTTGCTATCTTTGGAAGACACCTAGTACAGGGAAGTAACTTCAGTTTATTTTATGCATCTATATTCATGCTCTCAAAAAAAAAAGAATGCTAGATTCCGACCCTTCTACCCACCAAAAGCAGTGATGTAAACAGTACATTTGGGTACAGGAAAGGCATATCTTTTAACTCCTCTTTTGTTAACTACACCCCTACCATCTGGAACTCTTCCCCGACACAATAAGGAACATCAATGACGCCCTCACGTTCTGCAAACTCCTCAAAACCCATGTGCTCACCATGCATTTTGGGTCCACTACCTAACCTCCCCCACCCCTCCCCATTGTCACACCTACCTCTCACAACGAAAAATGTTCTGTAAATAGTTAAGGTACCATACCTTTGCCACAGTTTAATGTAAAAAGTTACTGTTCGTTGTAAACATTGTTTAACCAGTTCAAAGTTCTATGTACACCTCTTTGACCTCTGCAAAAAGTGGTATAAAAGTTCAGCCAAATAAATAAATAAGTTAGGAAACTATGAAGGTTAGAAAACATGATGGATTTCAGTTACAAAGTTTAAAAATAAAATAGATGTGTTTGTGACAAAGTCTTATCCTGTATTATTCAGCCTCGATCTTCATTACCAGCCTGACTACATTTAATTAAAACTTTAAGCATCTTTTATGATATAAAGTTAATTGCAATAAGACTTCTTTATGCCTGTTATCACTTTACCCTCAGGCAATTTAATATATTTAAAGTCATTTTCTTTTCAAATGGATAAAACATTTAGTAAAGTATATTTTTATGTTCAAAATGACTTAACTTTTAATTATTCACCAATAATGTCTACCCTGAAATATTACAAACAATTCAGTATTTCAGCAGTTAGGGATGTGGCACAAGCAGAAGCCTGAGACTCAGGGCCGCCAAGGTTCAAATCCTTCTTTTCCCACTGACATTTATCCACCATACTTTCCGTGAAAAAGTATTTCCTGACATTGCTTTTGAGTTTACCTCCTTGCGGTTTCATTTTGTGTCCTCGAGTTCTACAGCTTCCCCAACTTTGAAAGGTTTTGTTTGTTCATTAATACTGTAGCGCCCCCTACTGGTTAGGCGGTTGCCTATTAGTAGTGGGCCTACCTCTTTATGTCCTTTGCCAGCCTGATTGCTCAATGCTGGGGCTTTCAAATAATGTAGTTGTGTAAATAAGCAAATTTAGCCGAGGGTTTCAAAAAGTGCACAGGAAAATTTATTAATGATTATTTTCTTCTTAGCCACAGAACTTCTTTATCAGCAGTTCATGTATTATCAAACATAAATTGGATACTTCTCCATTCAAAGAAACAAAACCTTACAGCATAGTCCATGCATCACATGTTCTCAACAGCTTGCTTTAAATGTTGCAACAAAAATCTTTTCCTTCCATAAAGATCAGCTTCTTCAGAACCAGGCTTGATACAACAGAGACCCGTATCGCCTCAGGGCTCTGCACAGCATATAAAATACTTGGCTACAAGCTGACAAACATTGATATCATTTCCTTTTAAACAGTTTTGCATTCTTTATTCTTAAGTTGCAAACATTGGCCTTTCTTTCACTTCAAGCATTTACCATCTTCTCTGAGCCTGGCTGGCTAGCTCAGACCTTAATGCTTTAATTAACAGTGAGACGTGTATTTCCCAAAGCTCCTGGGGGTTTTTTCACTGCTTTAATAAACAACGCTCAGCTTTGCTACTTCTGACTAGTGCAATAAGAGCAATCCACCTCTGAGTCAGAACAGGGATTATCTGAACAGCATTCCTCTATTTCCATGAGCTCCTCATTTGATTCACTCAGCACCTGTCTGTCCTCAGCGTCTATAACAGGCTTTAACTTCTCCAAGAGTTTCAAAACCTGACCCCACTCGGATTCCTTTCTAGGCTGAGTTACAGGGGAAGGATAGAGGAGATTCGTATCTCTTAACAAACTCTTTAGAGCTTGCAACGTGCTCACCTTTTTCTCAGCAACCAGTCTTCCCTCAGACTTTGCCAAAGGTGGAATAGTGTTCACAGACTCTCTCAAAGATATTCCTTTACCTTGCGTTCTTTCAGCATTCCCCACAGAGCCAACTCTCCTGTCTTCCAAGCCAGCTGTACTCTCTCTACCAACTGGACTACCTTCAGGGCTGGAGTGGTCTGTCTGCTGAACGCAATAGGGCTTTCCTTTGAGGCATTTGCTGTCACACTTTCCTCTTACACGTGTTCTCCTGGTCTCCTCACTTCTTTTAGTTTCCCGAGACTCTCTGCTAGTCTCCTCCCTCCTGGAGGACGTCTCCTCCTCAGAGCACTCTCCTTCTGCTTGTCTCCTTGCTGTTCTCCTGCTGTTCTCGTCTCCCACGTCTCCTGGGCTTCTCTCGTTTCCCAGCTTCCTCTCCTTCCTCTTCACTGCTGCTTTCCCCAGCTTATATGATTGTGTCTGCCCTATAGCTCTAGACTCCACCCCCGGGCTCTCCTCGTCACCTCCCCTGGTTTCCATGGAACTAGGGTGTGGCTCAATCTCTGTAGCTCTATACACACAGTTTTTTTTCTCTGGTCAGAGTTTTAACCCCGAACCTCCCTGAACCTTTTCTCTGTTCAGAAATAAATGGCTGTTTTTTCAGCATTTTCTTGGGCTCTAACCCTGTCTCGCCACCACAATACCCATATGTTTAAATATTTAAACGGTACCAATGAACAAATGAAACTTTTTCAAAGTTGGGGAAGCTGTAGAACTAGACGACAAGTACGCAAAAGCCACATTGGAAAATACTTTTTTACAGAAAGGGTGGTGGATGCCTGGAATGCTTTCCAGTGGAGGTGCTGGGTGCAAAAACAATGATGGATTCAAAAAGGCATGGGCAGACTCAGAAAATTCTTTTATACTAAGAAGATGGAATCAAAAGAAATTTAAATAAGTCTTACACTTCAAAATTGGGGAAGTTACCTTCACAGAGCGGCAAGTACAACCCTAAACAAAGGCATGAAGGGGGACAACCTGCATGGAGCAACGGGTACAGCTCTCGCCCCTCATTTGGCAGACTAGATGGACCATGCTGGTCTTTATTTGCCGTCATTTATTATGTTGTATGACATTATTTTTCACCTTGGGCAAGAAATGTTTCCCTCCATTAGCTCAAGTACAAATATAGATAGTATTTATGACCAAACTATAGACCTAACTGCACCACACCGTACCTTGTGCAGAACTGACTAATGCTCTGTACTGTTCTAACTAGATTGTAAGCTCCGATGAGCATGACTCTGACGGGCAGGAACTGTCTCTTGTATGTTGGCTTCCTCTTGTAGGTTAGCTGTGCAGCGCTGCTTGCGTGGCGCTTTGTAAGTGCTGAATAGTAGTAGTAGTAATAGTAGATTGTACGCCCCCTTGAGACAAGGAACTACATGCTGTACCTAAATGTAACTTGCTTTATTCAGATTTAGAAAAGATGAATAAATCTAAAATCCAAATACAAAACTTTCCTAAGATAGCAATGATAAATTTTTAATCAGCAGAATTAAAGGTACAATTTGTGGTCATAGGAATGTCAGTCTTTCATTAGCTACAACCAAAGAGCGTTCTTCAAAGGGTTAATGCTGATCATAATTGCATTAGGATGCTCTCAGCATCTGAGAGCTGGTATAGCGGAAAGGAAAGCTATGAATTAGTATTTGCTTCTGCAGAGTGTGAGTGATTTTGCTACCATGTGTGACAAAATACTCCCTGAGGATTGATCTGCTGTTTAGAACTGAATTTACAAGTGATCTTTTATTTCTAACGGCACCAAATGAACATAGAGAAAGGGGGTCTACCGTACAGACACATAAAGCAAATGCTCAGAAATAGAATAGCCATCAAATGAAAAAAATTGCCAAACAAATCACTGTGGTTTAAACAGGGGCAGCTCTATCTTTAGGCAAAGTGAGACAGTCACCTTAGCCAGCAAATTTTTGAGGGCAGCAAAATGTGTCCCTAAAATGCATCTGCAATGACAGCCTCATTTAGTTCCCAGCCCTAGCCCTCACCCCTCCCTCTGCTCTACCACCACCCTTGTCGCTGCTACACATCAAGCGGCAGCAGCAGTAAAACACAAAAAAGGTGTGGAGCCTTTGAGTTTGTGTGTGCTTCTGATGGCTCTGCCAGTCCCACCCCCTCCAACATAGACTTCCTATTTCTGAGGAGCAGAGCCATCAGCAGCACACATGGACTCACTACCACTACTACTTATTATTTATATAGCACTAGAAGACATACACAGCGCATACGCAGTCCCTTCTCAGAAGAGCTTACAGTCTAGTCAAGACAGACAACACAACTGGGGATCAGGGTATATCTAGGGGAATAGGTTTCACGCTTTTTTTCTGAAGATTGCCACTGCTGCCTGTTACAAAAAGTAGCAGCAGTGAAGGGGGAAGGGAAATGCTACACTGGGGCAGAGTGGAAGAGAAGAGATAGGATTCTTGATCGGGAGGGAAGAAAAGGGATATGATGGCTTGGAGAGGGAAGGGGGATGTGGACATGGAAGGAGCAGAGTAGAGTGGCAGAGGGGATACACTGGCTTGAAGGAGGGCAAAGGAAGAATAGGGACACAAAGTGCGGATGCTGGACCTAGGGGGCGTGGGGACAGAGAGGGGAAATGCTGGACATGGGGAGCAGGAGTAAGGTCACAGAGATGCTGGACATGGGAGGGGGGATATGGCCACATAGGGGGAATGCTGAAAACTGCAGGAAGAGTAGGAAGACAGATGGGAGATGCCAGATATAGAAGGGGAGACAGAGACATAGGGGGACACAGGACATGGTGGGAGTAGGGAGACGGGGAAATTTTGCATGTGGGAAGGGGGAAGAAGAGAGATACTGGATAAGGGGGGATTAGGAAGACAGAGAAATGCTTGACACTGAAGATGAGGATAGGGACACAGAAGGAGGATGCTGGACATGAGGATTGGGTGACAAAGGGGAGAAGCTAGACACAAGAGAATAGGAAGAGAGAGGGGAGAAGCTTGACATGGGGAGTAGGAAGACAGAGAGACACTGGTTTTATGTACTTCCTAACATGGGCTCGTTCTCATTGGTCTAGCCCTTTTTATCAAGTTCATGAAATCTTCACCATTGCGAGTTCTTCCTCCTTTGGAACATCTTCACATAGTTAGCAAAGTGTTACATGCTCTAGGTTCTAAGGTAATAATATATTTTTCCCAAATTCACAAAAACTCTTCCCATTTTTCTACATTTCCCTGTGCCTCCAGTCTCTCCATTAACATTGACTAGTGGAAGCTGCCCCACTACTCCTATTAAGTGGGTGCTTTATCCCTTCTCCAGTTCCTTAAGAGGGGCAGTTTGCCTACTATGCATGCCTTCCGCACCAAAAGTCTAACCCATCTTCCCTTGGGAAGGGGGTAAGCCATCCTGTCAAAAATCACAAGAGCCTCCATCCATTCTACACGCTGACCAATCATTTGGCCAATATATCGGTGGATTTGCCTCCAAAACCTCTGTACCTCTTTGCAAGACCACCACATGTGGCTGAGTCCTGCCATCCTTACAGAACACTTTGGGCAGCTTGAATCCTGCGTCAGACCACTTCTCTGCACCTGCCAGGGTGAGAAATGTGCTCAACATACCATTCGATATTGTACTTCTCTGAGTTTAACTGACTGTATCAGCTTCAGGATACGCCTAATCGTATTTAATACTTCTCCCAGTTTGACAGAGAATCCAAGTTCTTCTGCCTATTTATGTTCAATGTATGAGAAATCTGGAGGGCTTGCTCCTCTCCTCAATTTGGTGTAATCATATGAGACTGATAAACCTTTCTGACCGCCTAACTCAAAAAACTGTAGAATCACTAGGGCTCTCTCTGCCATCAGTTGATCGCACGGCAATGACGAAACAGAATGCCACAACTGAAAGTAAGCAAATACTTGTCCCTTCTCTATAGCATATTCTTTCTGTGAGCTTGCAAAGGTTTTGCATGCTCCTCTCTCATCGATGACATGCCCCAAATTGTGCATTCCTTTTCCTCCCCATTCCCGAAACACCTTGGACTCTGTACTTGGCAGGAATTGTATATTGCCCCTTATGGGCAACCAACTAGACACTGCAGGTGACGACTGCCATCAGTTACATATAAAACGCCAGATTCTCCAAATCGGCTCGACTAGCATCAACCGCTGTGACAGCAGTGCCCGATCCAGATGAAGCACTGCTAGTAAAGGAGTGCAGAGAGACAAATGCCTCCTCTAATTCCCTTGGGGTATATATATTCGTATACCCCAGCCAATCTCCTAAATGGCATAACTGGCATGCCTGGGCGTAACTAGATATATCTGGGAGGCCAAGTCCCCCGCTCCACCATGGACCTCGCATCTGCGCCAGAAGCAACCTTGGCCTGCGTCCTCTCCACAGGAAACTACGCAGTATCAGTTCGATCAATAAAACATCTTTACAGAGTAGGCAGAGTGGGAGAATCTGGAGTATATACAGTAGTTTGGGGAATAACAGCATTCAATAGGCCGCCACCCACCCCAGTAATGATAATGGGAGGGAATTCCAATCTTTTAAACGAGTTCTCATGTGTTGTATCACCTTGCTGTAGTTGCGCTTAAAAAGCTGGCGAGGATCTCGGATCAACTGTATGCCCAAATAAGTAAAAGCAGTGTCATCCCACCTCAGGGGAAAAGCAGGCCCCCCATGTCGCCTTCAGTTCTCCTGCACGTCCGAGGCCTCGGATTTTTCTCTATTGATCTTTAGGCCTGTTATCTCTCCGAACTTAGTAAACTCCTCAAGTACCCTTGGTAAGGCCATCCGAGGTGAGTCTAAGTGAACCAACATGTCATCTGCAAAAGGCTGAAACCTTGAATTCTGCCCATCTTATCTGAATACCCGGTGCCTCACTACATGCCACCAATTTACCTATCAATGGGTCTAATGAAAGGACAAAAAGCAATAGGGATAGGGGGCAACCCTGTCTAGTTCCCCATCCCCTGCTTATAATTGCTGAAATCACCCCATTGATCACCACTGCCGCTTTCAGATGTGCATATAGTAACCGAATCATACTCAGAAACTGGTCTCCTATTTCGTAGTGGGGCAGGAGATGGAACAAATAGCTCAACTCCACCCAATCAAATGCCTTTTTGGCGTCAAAGCTCACCAAAAGAGATGCCAGGTGTTGTTTGTGGGCCCACTTGAGGGAAGATATAATCTTATGCAAATTGCAGGAAGCATGTCTCCCCCGAACAAAGCCCATTTGGGATTCTTGCACCAAGTTTGACAGTAAGGGGGCTAAGCGTTCTGCTAAAATTTTGGCCAGCAGCTTTAAGTCAAAGTTGATCTGAGAGATTGGTCTGTAAGATGCTGCTTCCAGCAGATTTTTGCCTGGCTTAGGTATCAAGATAATATGGGCTTTATTATTACCCCAAAGCATCTCTTCCCGCTCTGTCTGCTCCTGGTACACGTCCACCAGGACAGGTGCCACCCTGCAAGAGTTTGTAAAACTCTGTGCTAAATCCATCGGGGTCCGGGGCACGCCCACACTGGGCTCCCTGTATATTCTGTAGTATCTATTTGAATGAAATTGGTTTTTCTAGCAATTCTGTTTGCTGCATGGTGAGACGTGGCAGAGAAAAGTCTTGCAAGTAAGTGGTCACTCATGCTAGAGTGGTTCCCCCTCCCCCCCCCCTTTCCCGGTGTATAACTTTTGAAATAGTTGCAGTATCGCTCCTGATTCTTTATATATTTTCCCCTTCTCATCTTGTAAAGCAGCAATCGTACTGGGGCCCCTCCGCCCCCTAAGGCATCAGGCTAACAACCCCCCCTAAATTGTCACCATATCAGTATAATTGGAATTGATAGTATGACAGTGATTTCTCTGTGGTTGGTGCAATATTTCATTAAGGGCCGCTTGTGTTTAAATAAGTCTGTCTCTTGTCTCTTCTATGGGGTTCCTAGCATGGCGCCTGCATTCTACATGGACCTGTCTCTCCAACCTAAGAATTGTAGCATTCATTTGTCTATGCTTGTTCATGACATATGCTATAATGTCTCCTCGGAGGACTGCCTTGGCAGCCTCCCAATAAAGCTCTGGGGTTTCTTTGAGTTGCATATTGTGCAACTCTTAGGGGTATGTTTACTAAAGGGCGCTAACGTGCGCCCGGCGATAATGTGCAGGATGCCATAAAAGGAGTGGGCATTCCGGTCTTAACGTAGCAAGGCCCATTACCGTGCGATAATGTGCACTGCGCACATTATCACCGGATAAAGGGAGCAGCGCACGTTAACGCGCGGTAATCTTAAGTAGGCACGCTAACATGTAAACAGAGCAGGAGAGGTGTAGCACACTGGTTAAGAAATTGCCTGCTGATAGAGGGGTCATGAGTTCAAGCCCCCAGTGGGCTCAGTAAAAGGCTGTGTGAGGAAAATCATTTTGCTGCCTGGAAGAGCCGGACACATCCCAACAATCTGCATTGCCAGCCCAAAAAGCCTCACCCCAGTGCTGCAACCTAATGCACCTTTTAGGGTGCATCATAAGGCACATCATAAATCACCAAGGCAGGGCACACTGTGCCCCAGAGGGTGACAGGAAAGGCTGGCACCCTCCAAGGCAGCATATAAGGTGCCCCATAAGCTGGCCAAACCCTAAGGTGCCGTGAAAGATGCCCCAGGGATGCGAGTGGGACACAGGAGATGGTGTTCAGAGGCACAAAGGTGCCCCAAGGTCACAAGCATGAAATGTATGGCTCAAACACAGATGTAACCATAACACTGCACAGAGCACCAAGGAAAGGCAATGAACAGGTGATGGGAGGAAGTAGATGACGGAGCTCATGGACCTGGCAAATATGCGTGCAGCCCATGTGACAGCAGGTAAAGCGGACAAACATATCGGGGGCAGCTGTACCGATGTACAGGGTGATGGTAATGTACAGTGCAACAATGACAGTGTGTGGCAGAGGATGGGGATACGTGTCCACCAGAGGAGGTAGAGGTGGTAGGAGAAGTGCAATGACAGGAGGACAGAGGAGAGTAGTGCCATGCACAACACACACAGGAGAGGCAACCAGGGAGAGCTGCAATGCAGAAATGTGTACCAGTGCAGGACGTGGGGTAGCAGCATGCACAGCAGGGTAGGGCAGCATACAGCTGGCAGACACACATAGACGGACAGAAGGATGGTTTCCAACTGTGATAAGGGTACAAGGTGCTAACAACACAGATCTGCACAGATATGCCTGTCACAGGAATCAAAAGTAGCTGTGCAGCACAGGAAAACAAATCAAAGAGAACAGAGAGGAATCAAACCTATGACCATCAGCACAAGTGTCAATGCATAGACTGGTAGGCCACATCATCAACGTGAGCTCAATAGCAAAGGCTGCATACAAGAATACTGCAGGGCACCACACTAGAAGCCTGCTGGCTGCCATGATAGGCAAACCTCCAACAGTAACCATGATCAAATGCGCATGCAGATCTGGTGTGTACAGATCTGATCACAGTCTGTAATTGGGACCACACCCAAATATACCTATATGCACACACACAATCAAATGTTATGCAGTGGAGACAGCATGCAAAAGAGGAACGAACCTAAACCCAAAGGGTGGCTGGGGATGCTATGTGGAGCAGGGGAAAATAGGGAACACAACAAGACAGAATTGAACCTGCAAACAGAAGTGCCACAGGACAGCTGAACTGCAGCAATGCCAATCCCCCAAGCGGACTGCCATGTAAGCCCCATAAAGTAAGAGACATATGTAACAACCAATATGTCATGGATAGGCAGAACAGAGGGCACACTTTGGTGTACAATGAAGAGATGGAAGTGTGTGTGCATAGGTGATGAAGCTGCAGGTTCCTAATGGTTATACTAGCCCAACAGAAACATTTAAAAAAAAAAACTTTGTGGGGATCAAACCCACAGTGTTATAACACATGTCTGTAACCACTATCCCAAACAACCACTATGAACACAATGCCAAAATAGTACCTCAAAGGGGATGTGTGTATGGGAACCTGCAACACCCAGTGATGTGGCAAACGCCTGGCAGATAGACAGGTGGCACCGTACAAGGATATGAGCACAGGTGGGCCATGGATATGACCAGTAAATCATTAAATATAAGTGTCAGTGTGATCAAGCAGCATCCGAGACATATGTATGTAAAACACATATCTTTATTTTGGTTATTCGTCACAGATAGTGTAGATACCACAATCATAATACCAAGGTGAGTGGATCCCAGGTGAAAGAGCAAACAAACATTTGGCAGGGCACCAGCCCACATCCTACGTAAAGGTCACTGGCACCTCTACAAATGAGGGCAGGAGAGATAATGTGCATCAGGTGCATGGTGGGCAGTATGCATTTGGCCCCCACACACCACATGCTGCTGCATGCCTCAAATGTGTTACTTACATATGAGTGCATGTAGACAGTAGGCGGTGCATGATGAGGGCCCAATACACAGCAATCATGATCTGTACCTGAAAACATATCTATCTGGCAACACAGGAGACACACAAATGAAAACAGCATATGTTGTTAAAATGTTGAAAGTTTAAAAACACATGTGGAAATTGATGTTACAGCTGCCACATAATGCCTCATGTAGGAATCAAAGCTGCAACAATGTAACCATAAACTATGGTCAAATGCACAATGAGGATATGCCAACAGGTAGCAGAGGCACATGAACACAGAAACCAATACCAAAAAACAACCTGCTGAAACATGCAGAGATAACACTATGCAGAAGGTCCCCTGCACTGGTTGGTGTGGATACAGTGTCTGTACACATATATCACGGCACATGGAATGCACTCACACTGCGACACTCCAAATGTAATGGGACAATGTGAGTGTTGTCACCTCAGGGGATAAATAGGAGTGTGCAGCCATGCAATGCAAGGTTTGTAAATCCATGTTGAGCATCACGTCTCTACAGTAAACAAACACAAGAACCAGTATATAGAGATGGAAAGTAAGGGCAAACATGTTACAGTAAACCACACAGAAGCCATATTGCTACATGCTGTGTTTCCCCAACATAGTTAGTCATATGCACATGCACCGTGTACGTATCAACATGATACAGTGATGCCACACATGCACGAAAACACCCTTGGTCAGTGAAAACATCAATCTAAGCTGTTGGTGTGCAGTAAAGCGTTGTCATGGCAAAAACTGTATCATGTGCAAGTGGAGAGTAGGTGGACATAGACAACAGGACCTCTCTATCGCACCCCCTATGCCACACGCATGGCTGTATGCTTGTGTTGAACCAAACAGATGAGTGTATCCTGTGTTCCATGTCATGCACATGGCCAAAACACAACAACACAACGTTTGAGGAATGTACAACATACACCGACAATGTCAGTCACTGCTGCACACATGTGGACCAGTACACAGTGTCCAAAGTACAAATTGTGTCTGCAGTCCAACAAATCAGGTGAAGAGTGTCCTTGAAACCTCGGCATGCATAGTCAAGTGTCACATCCCAATATTCCACAGTACTGGAAAGGTCATGTGTGTCTCCTGCGATGAGCATGACACCCAGCCAGAGCACGGCAGCAAAAGTGTGTTGGACAGGTCTGTCATGGCCAAAGTACCACTCCAACAATGATACTGTCCATCCTAGGCATGTGTCCCACTCGCAGAGGTCCAACATCCTATGACACCATTTTCCCAGGGAAAGTTCCATGGTGGTGTGTCCCCCAACAGGTGGATGATGGCGATACCGGATGCACTCCAGTAGATATGGCCGGTTTGTTCTCTGCCCTGTGTCAGAAGAGGAGAAATAATGTATTGGTATGCTGCTTGCAACATCAGCACAAATTGCAGACAGTCAAACATGAATATGCACATAATAAAACGACACACAGGCAAACATAACATGATCACAACACAGAACACACTACATGTTGTTCAAATTTGGAATTGGAACTGCAGACACGGCTGTCACATGGATATGTACATGTCCATGTCCATGCCCATGTTACAGAAGTGTATCACAGCTCCACCCCATGTGCATCAGCATTTGTGAACAGAGAGGCAACATGAAATATCTGCAAAACAAACCGTAAATCATTAACATGTAAAGCCTGATGTCATTCCCCCCAAAAAAAGGTTCAACCTGCCGTGTGCGTGCAGCATGTGTATGTCTCGGATCCCCTGGGTCACTCAGTGAAGGAAAACGATGTCATCACAATTGGTAGAATCACCATGTAACCATGTCCAGCCACTGTTGATGCATGTCCACTGTCACAAGCACAACGCCCGAAGTCACTTGCCTCTAGTGGTCGAGGGTGTGGTGGTTGAGGATTCCTTCTTCTATCAGCTCCTAGCAGAATATTTCTTCGTGTTGGTTTCTGAGAAGTGTAGTACTGCTAAAAATATGTTGGTGCTTTAAGTAGAAGGTTTGTAGTTGAGGTAACCGAGGGTAAGGCTTGTAACAGAAAGTTTATGTCCATAACACAAAACACAGCAGGTTCAAGGTATCATTTACAGGATTACAACTGTAGGATTTGCTTAAGGTACAGCAAATAATGGCAAACAAACCAAAAGAACTCAGAAATGGCTTTTTAAAGTCCTCTTACTTGCAGAAGCAATTGCCTTTAGAAACTAGGCTGCCACTTTCCTGTTTAGTCCTTGTTAATCAGAGCATAAAGAAAAATTCAGGCTTAATTCTTCTACAGCAGTTTGGTTTCTGCCAGCCTCAAAAACCTCTCTAGGCTGCATTTCTACGTGAAACCAAACTTAGAACAAAACAAACATTCCAAGCTGTTATCAAAACTGTTAGCAGGCTTTTCATATAGGAGAGGAGCAAGCAAAAACTCTTATAGCAGCTAACTTGGCTTTTCTTGCCGTTGCACAGTTCAAACACAGGTGACAGACAAGCATGAATCAGAGCTTCCTGATCAGGCTTACGTTGCAGTAAATTTCCCTTTTAAAACAGACAGGAATTTACCTCCACACTGCTTCTGCCATATGGTTAACTTCCAAGGAGAATTACTTCTTTCAGGGCTAGCTTTTCCTCAAGACCTCCTGTCTAGAGCTTGGCATAGAGAGCAATCCATAAAGCAATCTTCTTCCCCCAACTCTGACACTGGTTCTCCCAACTGCATGGGTTCTGACTCACCGACCTGGTCAGACTGCTCAGCTGACAACCTCTCTGGTGGTCTGAAAGCTTCTCCACTTCCTGGCCCCCTCCTCTGTTGCCAACCTGTTGCAGGGAATTCAGCTCTCTCAGCTCTGGGTAGCTCAGCTCTTCTCCAAGAATCTACTTCTCTCTGCTTCTGTCTCAGCTTCTCTCCCGGCTGCTCTCCTTCTTGTCTCTCTCCTTCTCGTCTCATCCCCTCTGCATAATCTAACCCAGGCTTATACCTCCAGGGTCTTAATCCCACCTCTTTCTTTCCCAGGTGTTGGTAATCCCCCTGCCTTCTGATATTAGAATAATCAGTGCTCTTGTTAAAGTAAGGGCGTTGGTCCTCGTGCTTGCAATCCCTCTTTCTTACTTTATCAGTCATTGGCTGAAACCTGTTCCAGCTGGGGGTTTTCTGTCTTTGAAACCTGGCTGTGGCTTCCTCTCCCTGCACTCCTAGAAGGGGACCCTTAACTAGGGTGAATTCATTATGCTTCTCACCTCCCCCCACTCTCAGGATAGCTGACTTTGCCACATACCCCCCTGCTTAAGATATTACTGGCTGTTGGAGGTGATTGGGGTTCCTCCAAACAGTCGGTAATTCGGGATAAAGCATCTGCATTTTGGTATGGCCTTCTTGCCCAATGCTCTACTTTAGATAAGCTGGCAACTGCTGACCTTTCCTGCCAGGGCCTAAGCACATTTATATGATAGACTTGTCTGCGTCACAAACTACTCTCCACCTCATAGGTTACTGGGCCTACTTGTCTGACCACTTTCCACGGTCCCTTCCATTGGGCCTCAAATTTTGGTGTAGCCCCTGCCACCAATACCAGGACTTTCTCCCCCTGGACTAACTGACGAGGTTTTGCCCTTTGGTCATATTGCTCTTTTTGGCGAGTTTGACTGGCTTGTAAATTCTCTTTAGCAGCCCGGGAAGCCCTTTTTAACCGCCCCCTTAAGTCTCGTAGAAAGTGTGGGACTCCACTAACCTCCCTTTCTGGCTCTATCCATTGCTCCCTTAAGATGTCAAGGATTCCTCGAGGTGCTCGTCCATACATTAATTCATAGGGAGACACGCCTAAAGAAGCCTGTGTGCGCCCCCTACAGGTGTAAAACACGAAAGGTAGCAATACATCCCAGTCTGTCACATTCCCATCTAGTCCCCGTCTTAGCATCTGTTTTAGTGTTTGATTCAACTTCTCTACCAGACCATTAGACTGGGGGTGATAGGCAGCCGTTTTCACGTGCTGAATCCCAAAAGCGTCCCAAACCTGGGCCAAATATTTGGACATAAAGTTGGTCCCATGATCTGTTAACACGTCCCGAGGAAAACCCACCTCACAAAACAGTTTCACTACCTCTAACGCAACTGTTTTGGCAGTGATATTACGCAAAGGGACTGCCCATGGGAATCTGGTGGCCTGATCCACCATGACTAAAATATATTGAAAACCCCGAGGTGTTTTAACCAAGGGCCCAACTATATCCATGGCAATCCATCCAATGGGATCAGATATTGTGGAGGTCGGAATCATGGGTACTACTGGTGGCCGGGCAGCTGTGACCCGCTGACATGAGGGGCAAGCATCACAAAACCGTGAGGTTTCCTTAAAGACCCCGGGCCAGTAGAAACGTGCAAGGATCTGATCCAGTGTCCCTTGTACCCCTTTGTGGCCACCCACCGGATGGTCGTGGGCAAGCCTTAAGACTAACCCCTTAAAAGCCGCCGGCACCACCAGCTGTTTATGGACTGTCCCTGTCTGGGGATCGTGACTTTCCCTGTATAATATCTCTCTGTCTAACAGAAATCTTGGAAGGGTATCTCGCACAATTTGTGCATATTCAAATGCCCATGTGAGTGCTGGGTCTGCCCGTTGTTCCTTTGGAAAGGTTGGAAACTTCTCAACCAACTCCGCAGGCACCCAAGGTAACCCTTGTCTTGTTAGTATCCCAGCCCTCCCCTGGGCCCGCCATCGCTTTTTGCGGCGTTTCGCAGCTTTTCCCTTCTTAATCTTAGAGGACGGGGAAACCACCAGGTCATCATGTGAGGGAAAAACCTTTAGGGAACCCTCTGGGAACCCGTCCCTTTGGTCACTGGCCAAAGCCTGGGAGCGGGTAGACACCAAGCCAACCTTCTGTTTAACCTGGAGATCTCCTCCCGAGGACTTTTCTGGGATTCCCAAACAAAGGGCCAGGGACTACTGTTACCATCCCTCCTGCCTTTTGTTCAAGGCCCTTCTCTAGCCCTTTCCTAAACTGGGGCCAATCCCTTCCTAACACTAGGTCGTGGGGAAGCTTTGGTACCACAGCCACGGGAATACTTTTTGCACCCCTAACCCTTTTATCTCTAATGTATACATGGGGTAACAAGAGGCAGCCCCGTGGATGCAACGGATTTGGACATGACCTTCTGGTCTCCTCTGGACATACTTTGCTTGGGCCTCAATGGCCTGCCAAAGCTTCTGGCATACCATACTTTGGTCAGCCCCAGAGTCAAGCAAAGCATTGGTAGGGATCCCCTGTATAATCACACTTAGGAGAAAACCCTCTCCAAGAGACTTCCCACTTGTACCAACCAACCCAGTACGAGCCTTGCATCCTCTTTGTTAATGTCCCATCTCCCCACAATGAAAACACTTCTTTTTAGGCCACTTTTCCTGCTGAGCAAGCACATAAGTTTTCACAAAGCTTGTTTTATCTCCCTGTTTCATTTCTGATGAACCAAAACTGGCTTCAGCCTTCACTTTTGGAGCGCCCCCTTTTGGCTGACTCACCAATTCAGCTTCCATGTAGCGCTCAATTAACAGAGTTGCCTCCTTTGTGCTCTGGCAGTTTTGTTGAATCAGAAATGATTGTATTTCCCTTGGCACTGCTGCCATAAACTGCTCCAATACTATCACATCTAATACCATATCCATATTTTTTTCATCTGGGGTCAGCCACTTTAATGCCAGGCCCCAAATCCTTTGGCTTAATGCCTTTTAGGGTTTCTCCAGCCTTAAGGGCTGTGGCTCTGAACATCCTGTGATATACACTTTTTGTCAACCCCAAACGGTCTCTAATAGCCATTTTTACAGTATCATAGTCCAGGGCTTGGGCAGCTGGAATAGCCCTATATGCAGCCAGTGCTTCCCCTGTTAAAAAGGTCGCTAAATACACTGCCCATTGGCTAGCTGGCCATCCCACAGCTTGTGGTACTCTTTCAAATGATTCTAAAAAGTCATTTATATCGTCCTCAGATGAAAGCTTGCCAAAATTAAAGGCCCCACTTGTGGGTGGGCCTACCAGCCTGTCCATTTGAAGAACTGATGATCCTGCTGGTACCGGCTCTCCTCCAGTTTCTTGCCTTTTGGATGCAACCAGGGCAGCCACTAAGTCCAAGACAGGTTGCTGTTGCTCCCTAAAACCTAATTCCACCCCCATATTTAGCCCACAGCTTGCCTACTGTAACCTACACCTTGCTGATCTGGCATGAATAATCTCTGTCAGCGTGTAAATATGCAACACTGCACTGCATAGCTATTCTATATCCCACAAAATTAGCACAATAATACTCCTCCTGGCTGGACACCTCACAGGTTCCCTATCCTTCCCCACATTCCTGTGAGGGCTACGTGATGACCCTTACATTCAGGCACACTGTGGTGTTGTAGTAATTTCCGTTAAGGATATCACATACCAGTAATCCAATTACCACAGATCACGTAGATATTGGTATGTATCACATGTAGCAGCATACAAAAACAACTAATGCACAGACCCTGCACATCAGAGCATAACAACCTCACAATCAGCTAAAAACACTCAATGAACAACACACACATCTAGACAACTGGCCCCATCCATGGCTTGCTCTCCCACTGTTAATGCCATACCACATGCCTTTCATCTTGCTGCACCTAAAGTATCAAAATGAACTACGTGTGGCTGCACATTAGCCCCTATCACATGCAGCCACAACCCAGGCCTGTCAGCCCAACACCTCGCCCAAGCCTAAAACACCACACACACATAATCCATCTCCACCTGCTGCTGTGCCCTGCCCACATCTAATGTGTATCAGGCATGAGTAGATCTGAAGCTGGTATGGCTAGCCATTCTCAGTTAAATGTCAGTGCAGTACAGCATCTTACGGATATCGTAATACAAATGGTAACTATTATTAGCAGTACACACATATCTAAACAAATGTAGGTGTGAACATATGCAGTACTTACATGAGAAGAGCTCTGCAATCAGCTGCTGCTTGACCGCTGTGCCCTCACGTGTGTCGCCACGGGCACGTGCAGGGGGGCACGTAGGGTCCTCCTCCAGACCCTCATTAATATCGACAGGGATATGGTGCCTGAGAGCAATGTTGTGCAGGATGCAACAGGCTATAATGATCTCTGCCACAGTCTGTGGTCTGTATTGTAAGGCCCCGCCTGTCCTATTCAGACACCTGAAGCGACTCTTTAATATGTCAATGGTGCGCTCTATGATGGAGCGGCTGGTGGCATGGGCCTCATTGTACCTCCTCTCTGCACGTGTCCGTGGTTGACGCACAGGGGCAGCAACCAGGAGCGACACCCATATCCTGCATCACCTGTAAAAAAGAAATGTGCGACGTTAAAGCAGCAGCTCATGTCCTCCCAAATGGACACCGGAATATACGTGAAAAACAAATGCATAACACATCCTGACATAAACATATGACATCACATGATGGGACATCAGAACTATGCATCAGGGTGTGAAGGTCAGACACACACGACAAGGGGCAGGGTTACGGATTGGAAACAACATAATCTGTAACCATGACACAAATGCTAGCATCCATTAAACTATCAAAACAAAGCTCCCTAGTAAGATGGAATTGGAGGTTCCCCCCCCCCACCTTATATCACACACACACAGATGGCATAACCACACAAAGAGGGATACACCTACAAGACAGACATTTGCACATACAGTTAGTCACATGATGAGCATGTGCACGTCAGAAATGATAAATACACACCCAGCAATAGACAGTCCTCATAGTGTCCTGCCTCAAATTGAGTGAAAAGTGCCGAGTGATGCAGGATATAGGAGTCATGGGTGGACCCTGCAAACCTGGGGACCACATTCAGAATATGCATATTTGCATCACATACAACCTGAACATTCAGGGAATGATAGTGTTTGCGGTTGCGGAACACTACCTCCCTGTCTCTAGGCGGGACTAGGGCAACATGTGTGCAATCAATAGCTCCCATCACGTGTGGTATCCCAGCTAATGCCTCAAAGGCCTGGTTCAGGGTCCCCCACTGTAACCTAGTGTGGGGAATGGCTATGTAATTCCCCACCCGGCTGACCATGGCACGCAGTATCTGGTGGAGACAGCGTGAGAAGGTGGGGTGGCTCATGCTACCCACTGCGGCCACAGATGACTGGAAACAGCCAGAGGCAAAGAAATGTAGGGCACCAAGGAGCTTGACCAAACCCGGTATGGCATGTGACCGATCAGTCAGGGGCTCAAGGTCAGGTCTTAGATCCTCGTAGATCTCCCTAATAGCTCCCGTGCTCAGGCAGTAGAGGGAGATGACCTGGTCCTCACGCATGCCCTGGAGCTGGGCCCTGGGCCTGTAGAGGCGAGGCTGGCGTGCCTGCACCTCTGCACGTCTCCTGCCCCGTGCGGGTACAGCCCCTGCCTGGCTTGTCCCCACAGCTGCAGGTCTGAGTTGCAGCGGGTCTACACCCATGCCCTGTGCCTCAGCCACATCGACACCACCTCCCCTGTCAGGCAACCGCAGCCCCTACTCACTTCCCTCTGCAACCGCAGCAACCACGAAGGCTGCCATAGACTCAGCCCATCGAACCTCTCTACAACACTCAAACACAGTCACCTCACTAACCAAGCCACACACCACTCACACCACACACACACAGCCAGCCACCCAATCCAAACAACACTCACAGACACAGCCACTATACACAATACACCTTCCTTTGACTCTCCACAAGCTGCACTAACACGGCACGACCCCTCTCACTCTCCTACACAAAACCCTCAATGTGAACCAGGTGTGCAGGTGTATTTAAAGGTTATACTTACGTATCGCGCATTGCGCATGTGTGGTCGCACGAACATGGCAGTTGTGTGCATTGTGCATGCGCTGCAAGAACATGGAATTTGCGTGCGTGCCAGACCATGTTACACATGCGCTGTGCATGAGCGTTAGACATGCGCAGGTGCTGTGTGCCATAACGCGCCAGGACGTAAGGGCATAGGAACAAGCCATGCTTATTTGAGAGCCCTAGAACAGCCTTACTGGAAACAAGGGAACAGAAACAGTGACTGGCAAACTATAGCGGCCAGGGAAAGCTCCAATTCAGAGGGAGATAACAATGACCCAGAGCCCATGCAGATAGCGCTTGAGGACCCTATTCCCTTATCTCAAGACGAATTAATGGATTGCTTCATTTGTATTGAGGGCAGTTTTGAATCACTCCCTGAACTGTGAGTTATACAGACATTGCTTTGAGAATACTCATGTTTGTGCTGAATGAAAGAGGAATGTTCACTCCTTTGTTTTGCTCTAAAGTTTGAAAGAATCCTGGGTTAAATCCTACAAACAACTGTGAAGTTTGTAACAGTTTACTTCTTTACTTATGTTGTGTTGGAAGCCTGAAAAGAAGGACTTTCTGTATTTCTGTAGCTCAGCGAACCTTTTGCGTTAAAAGGGAAATAAAAGCCTTATTTACCCTCTACTTGGCATACACAATTTATTCACATAAGGAGCAGGACTACAAAGACCAAGATACCCTTGGCCTTAAAAGAGCCCTCTACTCCCAGAAAATAATAATATGCTCAACCTACCCTTACAGCCACTGACCACCAGGGGGGTTGATGACAATATATATACTCTGTGCAAGGTAATGAATATGGAAACAGTTGAGACATTACTTCTTGTGTTTGTGGAGTGGGCAGTGTGTGGTTTTGTACCCTTACACCAGCATCTATACTGTTCCTCTTGAAGCAGGTACGGCCCTCCTGGGGAGTGACCAGATATGTGACCACAAACTGGGTATACATCAATGATATATGGATGTGTTTCACACCTTCTTAATCAGGTCTCATGTCTTCTGGGGGTGGGATGCTGTACGGCACATCCACAGTTGCACCTACCATACAGTCAGGATCCAGAGAGGACATGTGTCATGAGGTTTGGGCCTGAGGGGAATAGGGCATATGCGTGTCCAAACACAGCATCACCTACCACAATATCTACATGCCATACCCACCTTTGCAATCAGGTCTCAGGCCCCCTGGGGGCAGGGTGTCATAGCACACATCATCTGCAACATACACCATATCAACAGGATGACTGACAGGACACTTCCAGCAGGTCTCCGGACTCCTGGGCATAGGGTAGATTATATGATATCAACAGCAGCATAAACCATATCATCAGGGTGACTGACAGCCCACTTTTATGGACTCTCAGGACTCATGGGGGTAGGGTGGTGGCTAACAAAGCAACAGCAGCATAAACCATATCACCAGGGGTGACTGACAACCCACTTTGATGGACTCTCAGGACTCCTGGGGGTAGGGCAGATGTTTTATACTGCAAAGGCACACACAGCCATATCACCAGGGTAACTGACAGCCCACTTTGATTGACTCTCAGGACCCCTGGGGGTAGGGTGGTGGCTAACAAAGCAACAGCAGCATAAACCATATCACCAGGGTGACTGACATCCCACTTTGATGAACTCTCAGGACTCCTTGGGGTAGGGCAGATGTTTTATACTGCAAAGGCACACACAGCCATATCACCAGGGTGACTGACAGCCCACTTTGATGGACTCTCAGGACTCCTGGGGGTAGGGTGGTGGCTAACAAAGCAACAGCAGCATAAACCATATCACCAGGGTGACTGATAGCCCACTTTGATGGACTCTCAGGACTCCTGGGGGTAGGGCAGATGTTTTATACTGCAAAGGCACACACAGCCATATCACCAGGGTGACTGACAGCCCACTTTGATGGACTCTCAGGACTCCTGGGGGTAGGGCGGATGTTTTAAACTACAAAGGCACTCACAACCTTCTCACCAGGGTGAGTGACTGGGCATTTGAATCAGGTCTCAGGACCCCGAGGGGTAGGGCAGATGTGTGACCCTGCAACTGCAGTACCTATCATGTCAGCATGATGTTTAACAAACCTCTTTAGGAAAATCTAGGGGCTCCTTATGTTACGGTTTATTTTAACACATCAACAGCAGCAGCTGCCATAACACCCGGATGACATCTGGAACTCTGTGATCATGTCCTTAGCCTCATGGGGATAGGGCAAACCACTTTGATAGGATACATAGGCGGTATATCATGTGGGTTTCACTTATAAACATAAATGGTATAGAATGCCTACACACAGCAGCATGCACACCTACAATACACAATGGATATGGATATGGATATATTGACCTGTCCCCATACACTTACCTCACATGGGTAGTCTGCCATGTGGTTGAAGCGCCTTGAGATGCACTCCCAGGCCTTCCACTCATGGCCCAGGTCCTGACGTCTGGAGGATCCTGGAAAAAGTTTTCTCTGCCGAGTGCAGATAAGCCCTGCAAGGTTCCTCAGCTCGTGGCTGTTAAAAGCTGGCTTCCTCGAACGGGTAGCCATTTTCTGCACTGCCTTATTCATGCACGCACGTGCTGCGACTCAACGTGTGTAACGCACACCATTAAGGCGCACTAGCAACGTGCATGTGCCATGGCTGGTAGACAGGAACTGATGGAGCAATCAGTATATATAAAGATCTAAGCTGCAGAAACACATTGCAGTGATGTGTCTGGCCACAGTTCAATTATTATGCATTTATCTTGGAGTTGGCACACTGGGGTCTTGAACACACCACCACTGGCTGTGAGGGCATTGTACTAACCAGTGTGCTATGCCTTTTGGCTGCCTAAAGTGTTACACAAGGGGGTATGTGTATTAAACCGTGTTGATATGCGTTCAGCGATGATGTGCAGGCTGCCATAAAAGGAGTGGGCTTGTCGGTCTTAATGTAGCATTTCAGGTTCTCGTGCAATAAAGTATGTTTTCGTAATAGAGGGAGCTGTGGCACGTTAATGCGCATTAGCCTTAATTAGGCGGGCTGACCTACAAACACAGCAACATAGGTATAGCATGATGGTCAATACATTGACTGATAAAACTAGAGGTCATGAGTTCAATCCCCCAGTTGGCTTAATGAGTAAGGCTGTCTGAGGCATTACCTTTTACTTTAAATCAGTGCTGTCTGGCCATTTTCTTTTTAATTTTAAATTAGTGCTGCCATCCATAACACCCTCACAGTGCTGTAACCTTAAGGTGCCTCATAAGGCACCCCAGAGGGCACATTATTAAGTGCACTGTCTGCCTAGGCACCTTATAATGTTCCCTATAGGGCGCCTTATAAGGTGCCTTATAGGGCGCCTTACGGTTACAGCACTGTGAGGGTATTGCTGGCAGCACCAATTTAACTGGGAAAAAAGAAATGCCCCTGACAGCCCTACCAAAGAACCCCACTGTGGGATTGAACTCATGACCTTTGGCTTCAAAGGTAGAGATGCAACCAGGGTGCTACAGTTACTTAGAAACCCCTGGCTGGCTCCAGAAGGACTGCAGGTCACCACACAAACTGTCTGCTGTGGTCACCAGGATAGGGTTAACCCACCCATACCCATGATACACTGCACATGCAAATCAGCTGTCTACAGATGATCACAAGATGGGGTATGCACCCCCACAGCACCTCGGCCTGGTAGGGGGAACTGAACATGTGCACCCTCACAGCACCTCAGCCTTGTAGGGGGTACTGACCGTGTGTGTTACTGGCACAGAGTATCTACAGACCGTCACATTGTGTGGGTACTGTGCTCACCCTGAGGGAAGGTGGGGCGCCCAGCACCATGTCCACAGCAGCTGTCTTAGCTGAGATAGGCTATGCTGCAGGTCCCCATCAGTGCTAGTGTGTGATTGGTAGTCCTTGCAGACACACCTGTGTATATCTGTATTTCCCAGTCACATCTAGCCCTTGTGGACTATGATGCGGCCAGAATAGTGCATATGCTGTGTGGGTGCCATGATCACATGATTCAAGTGACAGGGCAGGGGGGTGGTGTTTCTACCCATAGGCATATTATGTAATACCACCCAACCTGCTCTCTGGGGCTCAGGGTGGGGGACAGGATTTCCCACCAACAGATCCACATTCTACTTCCCTGCAATGGTGGCAGTAGAGGGGACCATCAACCGGAGTCCTGCTGGGAAACAGACACCTTGGATTTCGTCCCGGTTACAGTGTCGAGACTACTATCACGGCGGTCATGAACCAAATCCACACTTCCCACGACCAAGGTAACATCACGGTGGCGGTATCCCTTGATCTTTCAGCCGCTTTCAATCTAGTGGACCACTCTCTTCTTCTTTCTCGTTTGCGGGATGCAGGTATTCGTGGTGCTGTTTCTCACTGGTTTCACTCCTTCTTATTCTCCAGGTCTTTTGCAGTCACCTCCACCTGTTCTACTACAGACCCTCTTCCCCTCACTTGCGGTGTCCCACAAGGTTCAATTCTGGCCCCCTTAGTATTCAATGTCTTTTTGGCTCCCTTGGCTGTACTCATTCAGCAACTAGGGATTTCAGGCTACTACTATGCCGACGATATCTTTCTTTTGCACCACACTTCATCGTCCCATCCGGATATAGCCCCACTAGAAATCTGTCTATCTTCAATTTCCTCATGGCTCGCCTCCAACTGTCTAGTGCTCAATATTGCTAAGACCACTGCAATCTGGTTCCCCCACAGCTCCCCTACTCCGTCACTTACTCCCTCTTTTTCAGGCACCCGTATCTCTCTAGTCTCTAAACTCCACTACCTTGGTGTCATTCTCGACAGCAACCTTACCTTCCATGATCACATCTCCCATATTTCTCGGCGCTCTTTCTTCTGTCTCCGACAGATTCAGGCCATTCGACCGTTCTTATCCTCTCAAGCCCTCACTACCCTTCTACTTTCCCTGGTCATCACTAGATTGGATTTTTGTAACACCATCTATGCTGGTATCCCCCAATATCAACGGCACCGACTACAGCTAATACAGAATACAGTCGCTCGGATGATATTACACGCCTCCCCTCGCGATCATATTACCCCGCTGTTGCAACATCTCCACTGGTTACCACTGGAATTCCGGATTTCTTTCAAGACCCTTACATTAGTACATCGAGCCATCTATCTTTTCCAACCCCAGTACCTCTCCGATTTACTAACCTTCCATACTCCCACTCGCAGCCTTCGGTCCATCCATGTCAACCATCTTCACCTCCCAGCTCCCTCCAAAGCTCACTTACAATCTACCCGGAAATCAGCCTTTTTCTATTTGGGCCCCTCCCTCTGGAACTCCCTTCCCACTTCCCTCCGATTAGAAGAATCCTACCCCAAATTTCGTTCCCTTCTTAAAACCCATCTTTTCTCCTTAGCTTTTAATGTTTCCCTATGAATTTCCTCTGAACCCTCTCTTCTCTCTCGATTGCTGTCCTTACCTCTTGTCTACTGTACCTCTCAGATTATTGTAACTTCTTTTTCCTTTTCTATTTCAAATTTAGTTTTGTACTGTAAACCGCCCCGATGTAATGGGGGGGCGGTATATCAAATGTAAGTAAACAATAAACCCTACAGGGCAGTCAATGCATATCTATATGCATCCAGAGGGCAATGGCAGACAGACAGTAGGCCTGGAAATGCTCAGCTGCCCCCCACCACTGTCTGACATCCTCCAGCAGCAAGCAAAGGGAGTCTCCAGCCATACACATACTAACTGCAGACAGTCTGCTAGCTAGTCTATAGTGCAAGTTCCTGGAAGAGATGTGTGCAACCAAAACTGGGATCTAAGCACACCCACCAAGCAGATAAGTCAGTGATTGGGCCCCCAAAAAGGGAACCCATATATATCACTTCAAAAAAATGCTGTATAGACCTATGGGGGCACCTAGCCATGCCGTGGTCACTGCTGAGTCAGGGTGAGTATGACCCCCAGCAGGACATGTTTTGGCCACCCTGTCCATGCAGGTGGTGTCCGGGAACTACAATGTCCCAGCCATTGCCCTATGCCCTGTGCAGATGCATCCTGCCCAGACCGCCCTGTCCAGTCCATACCCAGGATACCTTACTCCTCATTATGCACATTGGCAGGCTACCACTGGAAACAGTGCAAGCAGTATGGCCTGAGTAAGGTGTACGCAGCCACAGCACACTGGATAGACAGACACACACTCCCACACCTATGCCAGCATTGTGCAAATATAGAGGCTTTTGGCAGCCCTGGCCACCGCACCAGTCCTGGGCACAGTGCAGGCATGGCTATGGTACTCAATACTGTTGGGGTCACTCCCAGGGGTGGTAAACACTGTCAGAAACAAAAACTGAAACACGCTCCACAGATATCAGAAAGGTAGCTATGCTGCAGCTCTATCAGCAAGTTGTGTTTCACTTATGAATTGCTATCTGCCAGTGATCATAGCAACCTTTTGATATATGTGTAACGTATTCTCGGGTTTAGGGTGGCATTGCTAAGGTATGCAAGTGCTAGTATTGGGAAATGCACGCAGGGCCCAACATCCTGCCTCTCCAGGAGGCTTGGGATAATGGAGCCTGTGGGTGCGTGTGTTTCTGCCCCTGTTGGCCGCTGCTCTAGGGCAGAGGTTCCCAACTCCAGTCCTGGTGGGACAAACACTGTTCGGGTTTTCATGCTGTCCCTAATGAATATGCATGAGATACATTTGCATACCATGGGGGCAGCGCATAGATATGCAGCACAGGCGGCTTTATTAGAGACAGCATGAGACCTGAATGATTTGTGGCCAACCTTGACTGCATTTGGGAAACTCTGCTCGAGGTATTGCACATATTTATGGTGTCTGTGCTCTGTAGGGTAAACTATAGGCATTTCAGGAATGTTTATGTTATGTGCAATAAAGGTTCCCTCTTTATTGCCACGGTTTAGTACTGGGTAAAAAAAAGTGGTTGGGGTCATTGGGAGCCACAGCTGGGACTTGAACCTGTGACCTTCTGCTCCTGAACACACTGGCTGTGCATACTGCACCACACAGACAGCTCATTCCCTGGGGATACCATGACTGTTTGTCAGACAGAGCCTGTCTGTTGCAGTGCATGGCACCCACCTACACAGGGCTAGGCCATGGTCTGCTGTGGCCAGATGCCACTGCCCCCTCCACCACAAGCACCCCTCCGCCACCATGCTGACATGCCCTTCTGCTGGTGGTGCTGGTGGTGCGCAGTCTCAGGCCATCCAGTGTGCTGGTAGGCGGCTGCCTATGGTGCGGTTTCTGGGGTAGGGGTGCCTGCATAGATGTCCACGCTTTCCCCCAGCACCGCCTGCCAATATTCTGTGCCCTTGGGGGTACCTGCTGGGTACTATACCCTGTGACACTGTGGGCAATACACTCGTGCCCATGTTGGGCCCTCATCAGTTGCTGTCTGGCTGCTCTACTGTTTCTGAATTCCTATGGGCTACCTAGGCATCACCCTATTCTGCACTGTGGCCCAGCTGCACCACAGCATGTGCCGCCTGCAGCCCTCTGTGTCCCCTTTTCCAGCATCTGTCCAGTTGCCCATTCCGACATGCCCGCCCTGCTGTTGCGGAACATGTGCACGCCATAGGAAACCTGTCCAATAACAAGGGAGACCCTGATCAGCCCTGTAAGTATTAGCGTATGTGTGTCATATCCCCTCGTGTTAAATGTATCTCCCAATTGACCGCTTTGACCCGGTGAAAAGCGGGATATAAATACAGCTAAATAAATAAATAAAATAAATAAATTTCACTGTGGGATCATTCACCTTGTATGGGGACAGAGCATAGACCTTTCCAAAATTAATATCTTTATTTTGGAGCTTTTTTGGTTATGTTTTTTGATGTTTCCCATTAATATCACTATTGGCCAGCTTGGTTATGGGTTTTTTTTCCATTTTGTTGGGGTCCTTTTCAATGTTTATTTGCCCTTTTGTTCCGTGCACATGTATCACACTTATCACTTTTTGTAGGTTTCCCTGGTTTTGCTGTACATTGCCACCGGAAATGGTTTCTGTTCCCTTTAAATCTGCTCTAACACCAGGGTTTCACTGGTGTTAGTTTTCAGCCCCAGATTCCACAGCGTTAGTGTGCAGGGAGCCTCTCCGCTCCCACTCTCCACCCATTGACCCTCTCTCTCCGCCCCTGGGGAGCCTTCCTCTACCCTCCTGGAGCCTTTCTCCACCTTCAGCGCTCGTTTGCACCGCTGCACGCGTTATCGCGCGCTAAGGTACCTTAACGCCCGATAACGCGCCTTTATCGGGCGATAAGGTACCTTATCGCCTGATAACGTGTCAGCAGCGCAAATAGCGCCCTTTAGTAAACATACCCCTTAGTTTTGCCAACATATTTGAAGGTAAGTACGAAACTGGGTATCCCCATAAAGAGTGTCATTGTTGTGCCGCTGGCTTCAACCAAGGGATATCCATCCAAACTGAGGAGTGATCCAACACTTCATCTGGGCCTATGTCTGTTTCTATCATCTGTGCAAATAGAGATTCAGAAATCAATATGAAATCAATGCAAGCACTTGTGTCATCAGCTCAGGATCTGTGTGAATAATCTCGCTCTGATAGGTGTAGCAAGCGCCAAGGGTCCACCATGCTCAGGCGGAGCATAAAACGACCCAGCACCTGTGATCTTGCTCTGCATATCTCCACACTACCCCGGTTGGAGACGTACATCTCCAGATCGAGAATGGTATTAAAATCTCCCCCTAATATAAAAGGGTCCTCCGGGAGATCCTCTATCTCAGTGGCCAGCTTTGCATAAAAAGGGGCATCTGTGTTATTGGGGCCATAAATGTTGCCAAGGACGACAGATCTACCCTCTAGATCACCCCTCAAGATAAGCCAATGGCCCGACTCATCCGACCTCATGCTATAAAGGGTCAGTCGGAGGCTCCTATGAAACAGAACAGCCACCCCCTCCTTTTTTCCCCTCTCGCAGGAGCCCCATATACATGCCCCACCCATTGTCAGCCTAACTTGGCATGTTCAGCCTCTGTCTGATGGGTTTCTTGTAGAAGCCCTATATCACAGTGATGTCGAGCTAGAACTCACAAAGGTTTATAACGTTTAATGGGGGAATTGAGCCTGCAAACATTCCAAGATAACACTCTCAGAGGGTTGCTCACTTTCTATACCTGCAAAATTTTTTTGCTTCTTTCCATCCTCTACATAGTAACATAGTAACATAGTATATAATGACAGATAAAGACCAGTATAGTCTTCCCAGCAAGGTGGCAAGAGTAGGTGGACTTGCTGCTCCGTGCAGGTCACCTCTCCTCATGCCTTTGTTTAGGGGTGTACCCACCGCTCCATGTAGGTCACCCCTATTTGTTCAGATAGGGGTGACCATCTGAACAAATGCTTGTTGTTGTTGTTGTTGTGCTTGTTGTTGTTGTTGTTAAGTGCCGTCGAGTCGGTGTCGACTCATGGCGACCCTCTGGATAGTTGTCCTAAATTGTATTCGGTCTTCAGTCAGGTGGCTCATTGTTGACAGACTGATACCCGTAGCTGCTGTTATTGTATCAATCCATCTCATTGCTGGCTTTCCTCTTTTGCGTTGACCTTCTATCTTGCCAAGTATGATGTCTTTCTCTAATGATCTCTCTCTTTGCATGATGTGTCCAAAGTATGAAAGTCGAAGTCTTGTCATCTGAGCTTCTAAAGAAAGCTTAGGTTTGATCTCCTCTAGTACTGACTAGTTTGTTCTTCAGGAAGTCCATGGTATATGCAGTATTCGCCGCCAACACCATAATTCAAAGGCATCAATTTTCTTCCTGTCTATTTTTTTCACTGTCCAGCTTTTGCATCTATATGATGTTATTGAAAATACCATGGCTTGAACGAGTTGAATCTTTGTATGGAGAGAGACATCTCTGTTCTTGAGAATCTTGTCTAGGTCTTTCATAGCCATTCTACCAAGAGCAATGGGTCGTCGTATTTCTTCACTGCTTGTTGCTTTATTATTGATAGTTGATCCAAGTAGGTTAAAGTTGTCCACGATTTCAATTTCTTCTCCTTCAACAATGAACTTACTAATTTTGCCAGTTGTCATGATCTTTGTCGTCTTTACATTATGGTAAAGGCCCATTTTAAGACTATGGGGTATGTTTACTCAACCATCTTAATGTTCCCGGCGCTAGTTGCAGCGATAATGTGAAGGATGCCATATAAGGAGTGGGCGTTCCGGTCTTAAGGTAGCAATCACGGGTTATCGCGTGATAAAGTGTGCCGTGTCTGTTATCTCGTGATAGAGGGAGCTGCGCACGTTACCGTGCATTAACCTTAACTTTGCGTGCTGACCTGTAGTCACAGCAATAGAGGTGTAGCACACTGGTTAATACAATGACTGCTGAAACAGGGTCATGAGTTCAATCTTCCAGTGGGCTTAATGAATAAGGGTGACCAAAGCAATTCCTTTTCCTGCTTGTAACAGTCCAACAATCTGTGGTACCAGTTAAAAATACCCGCACCCCAGTGCCATAAACTAATGCACCTTTTAGGGCGCACCAGAAGGAACATCCTAAAACCACCACGTCAGCCAAGGTGGGTTATAATCTGCCCCAGAGGGCGTGTTGAAAGGTTGTCAACCCCCAAGGCACCACATTAGGCGCCCCATAAGCTGGCTGAATCTAAGGTGTGGCTAAAGATGCCCCAAGGATGTATAGGTCACTCAAGAAATGTTGGCCAAGGGCAGTAAGGTTCCCCAAGTTGAAAAGCAAGAAAGGTATGGACCAAACACAGATGTAACCCTAACATTGCATAGAGCACCAAGGAAAGACAATGCACAATTGATGGAAGAAAGTAGATCTGAGCTGATGGATCAGACAAATCTGCGTTCAGCCCATGTGTCAGTTTGAAAAATGGACAAACATATCGGGGCCAGCTGTAGTGATGCACAGGGTGATGGTAATGTACCATGCAACAATGACAGTGTGTGGCAGAGGATGGGAAGATGTGTCCAGCAGAGGAGGTAGAGGTGGCAGGATAGGTGCAATGACAGGAGGACAGAGGAGTAGCAGTGCCGTGCACAGCACACACAGGAGAGGCAACCAGGAACAGCTGCAATGCAGAAACGTGTACCAGTGCAGGACATAGGGTAGGAGCTTGCACATCAGGGCAGGATGGCACACAGCTGCCAGACACACATAGAAGGACAGAAGGATGGTTGGCAACTGTGATAAGTGTGCAATGTGCTAACAGCACAGATCTGCACAGATATGACTGTTACAGGAATGAAAAGTAGCTGTGCAGGACAGGCATACAAATGAAAGAGAACAGAGAGGAATCAAACTTATGACCATTAGCACAAATGTCAGTGCACAAACTGGTAGGCTACACCACCAACACGGGGTCATTAGCAAAGGCAACATACAAGAATACTGCAGGGCATCACACAAGAAGATTGCTGGCTGCCAGGATAGGCAAACCTCCAACAGTAACCATGATGGAATGCATATGCCAGATCTGGTGTGTACAGCTCAAATCACAGTCTGTAATTGGGACCAGAACCACATATAACTACATGCACACACACAATGAAATATTATGCAGTGGATACAGCATCCAAAAGAGGAAAGAACCTAAACCCAAAGGGCGGCAGGGGATGCCCTATGGAGCAAGGCAAAATATGGAACAGAACAGAAAAGGAGCATGTGAGAATTAAACCTGTAAACAGGTGTGCCACAGACCAGCTAAACCACAGCAATGCCAGTCCCCCAAGTAGACTGCCTATGTGAACACTACAAAGAAAGAGACATATGTAACAACTAATATGTGATGGATAGGCAGCACAGAGGGCACACTTTGGTGTACAGTGAAGAGGTGGAAGGGTGTGTGGATAGGTGATGAACCTTGTAGTTAGCTCATGGTCAGGTTAGCACAACACAAAAAAAAAACAAAAAACATGTGGGAACCAAACCTGCAACCTATGGTGTTACAACACATATCCATAACCACTATCCCAAACAACCACACCAAGCACAGGGCAAAGATATTACCTCAAATGAATGTGTGTATGGGAACCGGTAACACCCAGTGATGTGGCAGAGGCTGGCAGATAGACAGCTGGCACCGTACAAGGATGTGAGCACAGGTGGGCCATGTACATGACCAGGAAATCACCGTTCTATTTTTACGGAAAGAGTAGTGGATCCATGGAATAGTCTCCCAGTGGAGGTGGTAGAAATGAGGACAGTAACTGAATTCAAAAAAGCATGGGACAAACACAGAGGATCTCTAAAGGTAAAAAGGGGACTGTTGTAGTTGTTATGGAAGGACAGACTAGATAGGCCATGTGGTCTTTTTCTGTCATCATATTTCTATGTTTCTATGTTTCTAAATACGTGTGTCAGTGTGTTCAAGCAGCAGCAGCGACAAATGTACGTCCAACACATATTTTTATTTTGGTTAATCATCACAGATAGTGTAGATACCGCCTATCATAATATCAAGGTGATTGGATAACAGGGGAAAAATCAAAAACACATTTTGCAGAGCAGCAAACCACATGTTACAGAAAAGTCACTGGCCCATTTGCCCCCCACCCCCCACATGTTGCTGCATGCCCCAAATGTGTTAATTACATATGTGTACATGTAGACAGTAGGCAGTGCATGATGAGGGCCCAACACACATCAATCATGATCTGTTTATAAAAACATATCTGTCTTCCAACACAGGAGGCACACAAATGAAACAGCATATGTTGTTAAACGTAAGAAAGTGTAAACACAGATATCAAAATATATGTTACAGCTGTCACATAATGCCTGATATAAGAATCAAAGCAGCAACAATGTAACCCAAAACAATCATCAAATGCAAAATGAGGATATGCTAACAGGTAGCAGAGGCACATGAACACAGAGAATTCAAATGAAACAAACTGCAAAAACATGCAGACATAACACTATGCAGAAGGTCCCCTGCACTGGTTGGTGTGGATACAGTGTCTGTACACATATATCACAGTACATGTAATGCACAAAGGAAGGAGGAAAATGGACACACACACTGCCACACTCCAAATATAACGGGGCAGTGTGAGTGCCGGAACCTCAGGGGATAAATAGGACTGTGCAGACATACAATGCCAGGTTTGTAAACCAATGCAGAGCCTCACGTCTGTACAGTAAACAAACACAATAACCTGTATATAGAGGTGGAAAGAAAGGTCAAACATGTTACAGTAACCCACACAGAAGCCATATTGCCACATGCTGGGTTGCAACAAAATAGTCAGTCACATGCACATGCACCGTGTACGTTGAAACATGATACAGTGATGCCACACATGCACTGTAACACCCTTGGTGAGTGCAAACATGAATCCAAGATGTTGGTGTGCAGTAAAGTGGTGTGGTGGCAAATACTGTGTCATGTCCAAGTGGAGGGTAGGTGGACATGGACAAGAGGACCTCTCCAGTGTTCCCCCTGTGCTACGTGCATGGCTGTATGCTCATGTTGAACCAAACAGATGAGCGTATCCTGCGTCCCATGTCACACACATGGGCAAAACACAACAACACAATGTCAGAAGGATGCACCACATACAGCGACAATGTCAGTCCCAGCTGCACACGTGGGGACCAGTACACAGTGTCCACAGTGCAAAGGGTGTCCGCAACCCAACAAGTCCCATGAAGACTGTCCTTGAAACCCTGGGCATGCATAGTCAAGTGTGACATCCCAATATGCCACAGTACTGGAAAGGTCAGGTGTGTCTCCTGCGATGAACAGGACACCCAGCCAGAGCACGGCAGCAAACGGTGTGTTGGACAGGCCTGTCATGGCCAAAGTAGCAGTCCAACAATAATGTCCATCCTAGGCATATGTCTCACTTGCAGAGGTCAAATATCCTATGGCACCATGTCCCAGGGATAGCTCCATGGTGTTGTTGTGTCCTCCAACAGGTGGGTGATGGTGATGCCGGATGCACTGTAGTAGATGTGCTTTGTGTGCCATCTGCCCTGTGTCAGAAGAGGATAAACAATATATTGGTATGCTGCTTGCAACATCAGCCCAAATTGCAGAGTCAAACATCAATATGTATGTAATGAAACGTCACACAGGCAAACATAACATGATCACAACACATAACACAGTGCATGTTGTGGACATTTGGAATTGGAACCGCAAACGAGGGTGTCACATGGATATGGTCATGTTCATGCCCATGTTACACAGGCGTTTCACAGCTCCACCCCATGTGCATCAGCATTTGTGTACAGAGACTCCACATGCAATGTCCATGAAACAAACAGTAAATCATTAACATGTAAAGGCTGATGTCATTTCCAAAAGACCAAAGGTGCAACCTACCATGTGTCTGCAGCAAGTGTCTGTTCGTGTTCCCTTGAGGCTCTCAAAGGCCACAACACGTCACAGTGAAGGGAGAAGATGTCATTGAAATGTGTAGAATCACCATGTCCCCATGTCCAGCCACTGTTGATGCATGTCCACATTATGGCGATATCTGTGATGCAAAAATGCTGTTGCACAGTGTTCTGTCAGCACACAAGAGATAGGTCAGCCTCCAACACAAAACACATGGCCACAATGTTCACAAGGTAAACAGCAGTAAGGTAGATATAGCACAGCCATCACAGCTCCCCAGGTGTACAGACCCCTCACACCACATGATAATGCAAAATGCTTGCATGCTGTATCATCACACAGCCAACCCAAAAACACACACCCACACAGTATGCTAAGGTGAGCGTGCCAGCAGTAGCATATGGCCTGTATGTTCACAATTGGAGATTACTGGAGATAAAGGCTTGTCAAATGCAATGATACACTGCTGTTGGCTGATGCTGCTATGTCAGGGAAGGGTGTACGTGCAGACCACTATCCGAACACCTAGGACCTACACACACTCGCAGCTCTATTGTACGTGTCCCAGAGACAGTGTTGGAGAATATGAACTGGCCAGGAACACATGTGGATATGTATGCCAATAGCAAAATATGGGGTATGGGGGTGCAGGGCAAAGAGGTGAACAACAACATATGTACAATATGACAGATCCCTGCAGACATGTGCTCCCCCTGACTGTCGTCACAGACAAAGTAGCTGTAGGTCCACCTACCCCAGACTACTGCATGTTGGATGACCTACAGTCAGCTGCCAAGGCACCACAGCATACATATGTCATGTTGGAGCTATGCAACACACACTGCACCTTCACGTCCTCAGCTCGCAGATCCCCCAAGATCCTTTATAGACTGACTGTACCCCATCACACTGTACAGATTCCCCTCATGCTAATGTTATCACTGAAGTGTGTGTGGCAAACTACAAGAGCCCGTACTCTGTCTGTCCCCTTCCCCACCTCTCTGCTGCCAAAAAACTGTTGAACAGATCTGTCTCCTCGCTACCGTGTCCCTGCTCGGCTCTAAGGCCGCAATACTATCCTGCGTCCCCTATATCATCATCCCTGCCCCTTCTGTATGTGTTCTGGTGTCTCAATGTCCACTGCTACAATGCTGTCAGTTCCTGTACCACAGGGGAATATCCAGGGGCTACTTCCTTATCCTCTGTCGATATACATTTCCTTGCTTTGGCTATCTCATCCCTTGATGTACATTACCTGCTGTGTGCAGATGAGTTGCAAAGATATGTCTCCACGCCTGAGTTATGTCTGCCAAACCACAGTCCGATATCTGCTTGCCAACTGACATTGATGGCTGCATGTCATCCCACTGTGTGAAATTGATACTAACAAAGCATGGATATCCTATATGTGCACCTAAACTCTCCCCTCCCATCTGAGCATCTTTGTGTGTGTGGCCATACCCTCTTTTCTCCTGGGTCTTCAATGTAGGTGTTGTCTTGAACTGAACTCTCCTCCTCTACACACATACCCAGCTTGTAGTTGAGGCTTGTGGTTTCTGTCTAGATGTCATCAGCTATATTTCCCCAGTCCTCCCTGAACACACAACTAAAATCCAAATCCACTCCCAAATCAGCTCCCGGCTTGCATACTGTAACACACACTTCACTGATCTGGCTTTGAATCATTTCTGTCTGCCTGAAAACATGCAACACTGCACTGCATGGCCTTTCCACAGCCACACACATAATGGCAATAATACACCCCCTGTCAGGACACCTCACAGTTTCCCTATCTGTCTCCACATCCATGTCAAGGCTCTCCTGCTGACCTATACATGCAGGTACACTGTGGTGTTACAGTAACATCCCTTACTGATCTCAACTACCAGTAATCCAACTACTACAGAGCATGTATATAGTGCTACATGTCACATGTAGCGCTACACAGAAACAACTAACACACAGTCCATGCTCATCAGAGCATACCAACCAATCCATCTTCTCATATTACAAAATGTGAAACACACATGACTAGGCAACTGGTCCCATCTATGGGCCGCTCTCCTACTGTTCACCCCATACTACACGCCTTTCACCTTGCTGCACCCAAAGCCTCAAACTAACTACCTGTTGCTGTACAGAAGCCCCTATCCCAATGAGCCACAAATCATGTGTGACAGCTTAACACCTCCCCCAAGCCTAATACCCCTGACACACATAATCCACCTCCACCCGCTGTTGTGCCCTGCTCACATCTTCTGCATTTCAGTCATGACTAGATTGTAAGCTGGGATGGCCAGGCAGTGTCTGTTAGATGTCAGTGCAGTGTTGCATCTTACTGCTACTGGGATTCAAATGTTCACTAGTAGTTGTAGTACACACATATCTAAACAAATGTATGTGGCAACATATGCAGTACTTACATGAGAAGACCTCCTCAATCACCTGCTGCCTGACTGCTGTGCCTTCACATGTGTCACCACGGCCACGCACAGGAGGGCACATAGGATCATCCTCCAGATCCACATTAATTTGGACAGGGATATGGTGCCTGAGAGCAATGTTGTGCAGGATGCAACAGGCTATAATGATCTCTGCCACAGTCTGTGGTTTGTATTGTAAGGCCCGGTCTGTCCTATCCAGACACCTGACGTGACTCTTTAAAACGCAAAAGGTTCGCTCTATGACAAAGCGGCTGGAGGCATGGGCCTCATTGTAACTCCTCTCTGCACGTGTCCGTGGTTGACGCACAGGGGTCAGCAACTAGGGGTAACACCCATATCCTGAATCACCTGCAGAAAGAAATGTGGAACGTTAAAGCAGGAGCTGATGTCCAACCAAATGAACACAAGTATGTACATGCAAACCAAATGCACAAAACATCCTGACAGAAACATATGACATCACATGATGGGACACCACAACTATGCATCAGCATGTGAAGTTATGACACACAAAACAAGGGGTAGGTGTAGGGATTGCTATCAACATAATCTGTAACCATGACACAAATGCTAGCATCCATTCTACCATCATCACACAGCACCGTAGCAAGGTAGAGCTGGAGAGCACTACCCACCCCCCCCCAACATTAGATCACACACAGACAGATGAGACGCACACACAACTAGGAATAGACCTCAAAGACAGACATGTGCACATATGGTTAGTCACAGGATCACCATGTGCATGTCAGAGATGAGAAATACACACCCAGCAGTATACAGTCCTCATACTGGCCTGCCTCAAATTGTCTGAATAGTGCCGAGTGATGCAGGATATAGGAGTCATGGGTGGACTCTGCAAACCTAGGGCCCACATTCAGAATATGCATATTTGCATCACATACAACCTGAACATTCAGGGAATGGTAGTGTTTGCGGTTGCAGAACACTACCTCCCTGTCTCTAGGCGAGACCAGGGCAACATGTGTGCAATCAATAGCTCCAATCACGTGTGGTATTCCTGCTAACGCCTCAGAGGCCTGGTTCAGGGTCCCCATTGTTGCCTAGTGTTGGGAATGGCAATGTAATTCCCCACCCAGCTGATCATGGCATGCAGTACCTGGTGGAGACAGTGTGAGAAGGTGGGGCGGCTCATGCCATCCACTGCGGCTACAGATGACTGGAAACAGCCAGAGGCAAAGAAATGTAGGGCACCAAGGAGCTTGACCAAACCCAGTATGGCATGTGACCGACCAGTCAGGGGCTCGAGGTTAGGTCTTAGATCCTCATAGAGCTCCCTAATAGCCCCCATGCTCAGGCGATAGAGGGAGATGACCTGGTCCTCACGCATGCCCTGGAGCTGGGCGCTGGGCCTGTAGAGGCGTGGCTGGTGAGCCTGCAACTCCACATGCCTCCTGCGCCGTGCCGGCACAGCCCCTGCCTGGCATGCCCCCACAGCTGCAGGTCTGTGTTGCAGCGGGACTACACCCATGCCCTGTGCCTCAGCCCCATGGACACCATCTCCCCCGTCAGGCAACCGCAGCACCTGCTCACCTCCCACTGCACATGCAGCAACCACAAAGCCCGCCATAAACTCTGCCCCTCCAACTCCTCTAACTCACTCTAACACAGACACTCAGCTCACCAACCTAGCCAGGCGTGCAGGTGTATTCATAGGTTATTTTACGTTGCGAGCATTGCGCATGCACAGTGGCACGAGTGCGTCCGCTGTGCATGTTGTGCATGCACTGCAGATACGTGGAAGGTGCGTGCGTGGGACATCATGTTACACATGAGCTGTGCGTGAGCGTGAGACATGCGCATGTGCTGCGTGATGTTAGGCGCATGCACCAAGCCTCATGCTCACGCACAGCGCATGTGTAACATGGTGTTCTGCGCGTGCACCTTCCATGTCTCTGCGGCGCATGCGCAACATGCGCAGCAGACGCGCTCATGCCACTGCGCATGCACAGTGCGCGCAACGTAAAATAATCTATAAATACACCTGCACACCTGGTTCACGTTGAGGGGTTTGTTTAGGTGAGGGAGAGAAGGTGTGCGTTGTTGGTGAAGCAAGGAGAGTGTCAGAGGCAGGTGTGTCATGGAGAGTGGTTGGGTCGTGAGTGGTGGTGGAGAATGTCAGAGGCAGGTTTGGTGTGGAGAGGTGTGTGGCAAAGCAGGCGAGAGAGAGAGGAGGGGAGGCGAAGAGCAGTCTAGAGGGACAGGAGCAGAGTTGAGGAGCAGGCAGCAGGGAGAGGAGGTGGCGCGAGGAGCGGGTGTGAGGTGTAGCAGAGGAGCTGAGGAGCAGGGATGTGTGACAGGAAGAGAGAGGGCACAGAGGGCAGGGAGAAGGAGCGACAGGACATGGCAGGAGGGGAGGAGGGGGGCACCTGTTCAGCAGGACCCAGAGACAGCAGGGAGTGTTGGGCCTTTGGTGGTGGCTGCAGGCCCATCAGGTGTGTTCCAGCCCACACCGGGGCCACCCAGTGCCAAATGAAGGTGTATACCTGTGCCAACTGAGGAACAGAGGAGGACTGTGAGATTCAGTCAGCAAGAAACCAGATCCTGCTGGCCAGTGTGTTGGAGCGGTATGAGGTGCTCTATGGCCGGCTGAGCAACAGCACCACTGTGGCAACACGTACACATGTGTGGGAGGAGGTGCAGGAGGCCGTAGCCCAGGCAGGGGGACCAACCAGGGACCTGGACAGCCTGAAAAAGAGATTCAATGACATTAAGCGTGGTGTGCATGCACACATGGTGGCTGAGAGGCAACATGCCATGGGCACTGGTGGGAGTGCCCCCTTTGCCCCAACTCTCACACCCCTGGAGCAGGAGCTAGCAGACCGTCTTGGGCCCATCTACCTGCGTAGACTGCCAGAAGCGCTGGACACCGCCCATCCACAGGCAGGTAGGTATGCACCTTACACCTTGCTGCTCCTTACGCTTGGAATAAATGCCCTTTGTCTAGGCGTCAGGCATCTTCTTTGCCCCTCCTCACACTTGGGTTCATAGCTCATATCTTTGCCTCTGCCTTTGGCTCATGAGTGTGCTGTTCGCCATTCCACACCTTTTAAACTGCACGTTTCTGTCTTCCTCTCACAAGTGTTCCTACCACCATCCTTTGTCCTGTCTCCCCGTTCCTGTCTCCTTGCTCCTGTTCCAAACCTCTTTCCACACCTGTTAGTGCTATGTCTATTTAGATTATAAGCTCCACTGAGCAGGGATTGTCTTTTTGTGTGTTCACTGTCACAGTGAAGCGTGCACTTGGTAGTGCCCTGTAAAATGTTTAGTAGTAGTAGTAGTAGGAGTAGTAGTAGTAGATATGCAGCACACATACAGGGCACGCCCAAGCACATGTGGCACATGGAGGGGAATGGTGGGAGACCATGTCCTGAGAGCATGCGTGCCCTAACACAGGCAAGTGTGGGGTGATGACACAGCAGCACATGGCAGGGTAGATACAGGGGGTGTGTGACAGGTACCTGGACCTGTGTGCATGATAGACACAGTCCTGAGCTTATTCGAGGACTGCAAAGCAATGGTGAAGTAGGGGGCGTGGCAGATAATACCCATATCTGATTCAACACTGCATACATCCATGGTCCAGACAACAGACATGCAAAGCCCAGAGGGTTAAGCTGCATAGCAACAATTTACAGCACCACAGATCATCAATGTAACAGTGATGTAAAGGACCTATCTGAGGAGTGGCTAATGATATCCCACTGTAATCAATGAGAGGTACAGCATACATGAGCAGCACTGTAACAGTAATGAGCCACATTGGGATATCATTTGACAGCATGCAAATAACCTCCTGGTATCATCTCTACATTGTTGCTCTCTTGTGCTGTGAAGCCTGGCTGTGCTGCTGGACCCTTGGGACATTTCATATAGGTGAGTTTGGCCACTGATGTATGCTGAGTTCATGCGATTACAGGGCTTGTCTGTCCTTCTAAGTACTCCTCTTCCTAAGCATATGTGGTTGGGGGACTAACTGAGGTCAAATGCCTCTACTACTGGAGTAACCCTACCCAGAATGGTCTAGCGCTCCTTCCTCACATATGGCTTATGAGGGCTTACATTTAATTTATTTTTGTGCCCACTCCATTTAGGGTGTGTACTTCATTACCAGCCTGCGTTGTCTGTCCCCCGGAGGTCTACTTGCTAATATAGTACCTGGCATATAGGTCACAGCCAGTCATCATACCTCTGCAGCCAGTCACCAAACACATTGAGACAGGGGGAGACATACAACTAGCCCAGAACACATTGGCCTGTGGGTACCCACACACACCACCAAAACACATATGACGTCTGTATGCACTTACCTATCCAGGGTAACATATCAACAGCAACATAAACCATACCACCAGGGTGACTGACAGACCACTTTGATCAGGTCTCAGGACTCCTGGGGGTAGGGTGGATTATAACACATCAACAGCAACATAAACCATACCACGAGGGTGGCTGACTGACCTCTTTGATCAGGTCTCAGGACTCCTGGGGGTAGGGCAGATGTTTTAACCTGCAAATGCATTCACAACCATATCACCAGGGTGACTGACAGACCACTTTGATCAGGTCTCCGGACCCCTAGGGGTAAGCAGATGTGTGACCCTGCAACTGCAGAACCTACCATATCAGCATGTTGTTTACCAGACCTCTTTAGGCAGATGTAGGGGCTCCTTGGGTTAGGGTGGATTTTAACACATCAACAGCAGCAGCTACCATAACACCAGGCTGACAACTGGACCTCTGTGATCAGGTCCTTAGCCTCCTGGGGATAGGGCAAACCGCTTTGATGTGATAAATAGGCGGTATATCACGTGAGTTTAAATACAAAACATAAATGAGATAAAATGCCTACACACAGCAGCATACACAGCTACAATCAACACTGGATATACCACAGACTGGTGTCTATACCATGTTGTACATGTATGATGTGTGTTTATTGCTGGGTAATGTGTTGAACACCTCGCATTGTGTGACCTGTCCCCATATACTTACCTCACGTGGGTAGTCAGCAAGACGATTGTACCGCCTCGTGATGCGGTCCCATGCCCTCCTAACGCGCCGAGGTCCTGACGTTTGGAGGAGCCAGGGAATAATTTATGCTGCCTAGAAAAATCTTCTAGGCGAAGGATTTGGAATTGCTCTGCTTGAAGCGAGTTTGCAGTCATCTGGATACGTGTGCAGCATCATTTTAATGAGAGTCTGAATGGAGAGAAGATCCCCGGATGAACCCGATTGTTGAGAAACGCAAAGGCGCCAGAGTGGGATTATGCTACGGAACAGCTGGGGAGAAGTAGAATTTTAAGAGATGTAACACACTCCCTTCATGGTAGTGTATTTAAAAAGAAGTCGAGATTGTACAAGGAGTAGTTGAAGAGGAGTGGAGATTTGAAAGCAGCTAAGTACCCCATCTTCAGTTCCGTAAGCGTTTAGAACTGTTAGACATACTGTATTTTGGTATGAAAATCAGCTTTTATTTAGTTTGGAGGTCATTGATGTCAACAAGCACATGATTAGGACGTATATTTCTGTCCAAACTATAGTGCCCTGAGTTGTCTGAGACCTTGAGGATAAGATAATTTTTATAACAACATAAAATTGAAACCAGATGAATGTGATATGTTGAGCAAGTTTTTTCGTTTTTTGCATTACCCCACTACATTCTGATATTCACCAGCAGAAGACAGTCAGTGTGCATCTGCTGCATCCTGCAAGGTGTTGCAGCCATATACATGCTAGCTGCAGACAGTCTGCTAGCACATACATAGAACATGTTCCAAAATGAACACTGTGCACCCTGGCGTGAGACCTGGCACACACACCAAGGAGGTATGTCAGTGATTGGGCCCCAAAAAAAGAAACCCATAAACATCACTTAAGAGAAATGCTGCATAGCACTATGGGGGAACCTAGCCATTCCATGGTCACTGCTCAGTCAGGGTGAGAGTGACCTCCCAGCAGGACATGCTGTGGCCACCCTGTCTGTGCAGGTGGTGGTAGGGCACTACAATGTCCCAGCCATTGCCCTCTGCCCTGTAAAGATGCATCCTGCCCAGGCCTCCCTGTCCGGCCCATACCCACAGTACCTTGCTCCTCATTATGCACATTGGCAGGCTTACACTGGAGACAGTGCAAGCAGTGTGGGCTCAGTAAGGTGTAGGCAGCCACAACACACTGGATAGACAGACACACACTCCCACACCTATGCCAGCATTGTGCAAATATAGAGGTTTTTGGCAGCCCTGGCCACCACACCAGTCCTGGGCACAGTGCAGGCATGGCTATGGTACGCAATACTGTTGGGGTCACTCCCCGGGGTGGTAGACACTGTCAGAAACCAATACTGAAAAGCACTCCACAGATATCAGAAAGGTTGCTATGATGCAGTTTTGTCAACAAAATGTGTTTAACTTATGATTTGTTATCTGCCATTAATCATAGCAACCTTTTGATATATGTGTAACGTGTTCCCAAGTTTAGGGCGGCATTGCTAAGGTATGCAAGTGGGAATGTATTGGGAGATGCTGCTCCGTGCAGGGCCCAACAGCCTGACTCTCCATGAGGCTTTGGATAGTGGAGCCTGTGGGTGTGGGTGTTTATGCCCCTGTTGGCCACTGCTCTAGGGCTGAGTTTCCCAACTCCGGTCCTGGTGGGCCAAACACGGTTAAGTTTTTCATGCTGTCCCTAATGAATATGCATGAGATACATTTGCATACAATGGGGGCAGCGCATACTAATGCAGCACAGGCATATTTATTAGGGACAGCATGAAACCTGAATGGTGTTTGGCCCTCCAGGACTGCATTTGGGAAACTCTGCTCTAGGGATTGCACATGTTTATGGTGTCTGTGCCCTGTAGGGTAAAATATAGGCTTTTATGGATTGTTTATTTAATCAGCAATAACAGTTCCATCTTTATTACCATGGTTTAGTACTGGTAAAATATAGGGACATTTTTTGCAGGAGCCACAGCTGGGGCTTGAACTTGTGACCTTGAACACACTGGCTGTGTGTACTGCACCAAACTGTTATCACAGAGGCAGATCTTTCCCTGGGGCTACCATTAGTGTTTGTTAGACAGACCTTGTCTGTTGCACCACATGGAACCCACCTAAACAGGGCTTGGCCTTGGACTGCTCTGGGCAGATGCCACTGCCCTCTCCACCACCAGCAACCCTCTGCCACAATGCTGACATGCCCTTATACCAGTGGTGCTGGTGGTGCGCAATCCCAGGCCATCCAGTGTGCCGGTAGGCAGCTGCCTATGGTGTGGGTTCTCGGGTAGTGGTGCCTACATGGACATGCGCGCTTCCCCCTGGCACCACCTGCCAATGTTATGTGCCCTTGGGGGTACCTGCTGGGTAATATTCCCTTGACACTGTGGGACACACATTGGTGCCCATGTTGGACCCTCGTCAGTTGCTGTCTTGCTGCTTTACAGTTTCGGCATTCCTATGTGCCACCTAGGCAACTTCCTAGTCCGCACTGTGCCCCAGCTGGACCACAGAATAACAGATATGCCCAATATAAAGGAGAAAGCCCTGCTCACCGCTATTTCACTGTGGGATCATTCACTTTGTGGGGGACAGAGCATAGTCCCTTCCAAACATTATATCTTCCTTTTTACGCTTTGTCAGTAGTATTGCTTTATGTTTATCATTAGTAGCACTATTGGCCATCTTGATTATGGGGATTTCAAATGTGGTTCTGGTCATTTAATATGTTTATTTGCCTTTTTCTTTCCTGCACATGTATCACTACTATCACTTTCCTGGGTTTCCCTGGCTTTGCTGTACATTGCTGACTGAAATGGTTTCTCTCTCCTGCAAATGTGCCTCTAGCGCGAGGTTTTCACTGGCACTAATTTTTAGAGCTTCATTTCACGGCTAGTGTGCATGGGGCCTCTCCCCGCCCACTCTCCGCCCATTGACCCCTCATCTCTGCCCCTGGGGAGCCTTCCTCCATCCTCTGCGCACCTTAACGCCGCAGCAGACATTATCGCGCGATACGTGACGTTCTCACATGGTAAAGCTCCATTATCACGTGATAACGTCACATATCACGCAATAACTTCAATGCTGCTACATTAAGACGGTTTAGTAAACATACCCCTATGTTCCTTGATCTTGAGAGGCAAATGTTTCAGATCATCTTCACTTTCAGCCAGTGATGTGGTATCATCAGCATAGCGAAGGTTGTTGATGAGTCTTCCACCAATCTTCACACCTCTGTTGTCATCATACAATTCTGTTTCTCTGATGATTTGTTCTGCATATAAATTGAACAGGTAGGGGGGAAGTATGCAGCCTTGTCGTACACCTTTGATTATTTTAAACCATTCTGTTTCTCCTTGTTCCGTTCGAACTGTTGCTTCTTGATCAATGCACAGATTCTGCAAGAGAACGATCAGGTGTTCTGGTATACCCATGCTTCTTAATGTGGCCCAGAGTTTCTCATGGTTTACACAGTCAAAAGCCTTGCTGTAGTCGATAAAGCACAAATAGATATCCTTTTAGTATTTTTTAGTCTTTTCAAGGATCCATCTCACATCCGCGATGTCTCTCATTCCTTGCCCTTTCCTGAATCCTGCTTTCACTTCAGGTAGTTCTTGTTCCAGGTATGATTGTAGTCTCTGTTGAATAATCTTCAGTAGAATCTTGCTGGCATGTGGGATCAGAGCGATTGTGCGATAATTTCCACAGTCAGTTGGATCATCTTTCTTTAGTATTGGTATAAACACAGATCTTTTCCAGTCAGTTGGCCATGATGTTGTCTTCCAAATTTCTTGGCAAAGCCTTGTAAGTATGGTAACAGCTGTATCAGATTGCCTTTATTTGTGCAAAAAAATCCACAGCTTTCACAAAATTCAGAAGCTCACAAACAGAGGAACCCAGAAAATAATACAAGATCAAACTAAAAGATACAAAAAGAAAAATAAGGATAGAAAAATCAGCCTAAGACACCCATTTTCTTCTACCACCGAGTTTTATATCTCCAGCATATTTGCTCCTTACACCCGAGTGAGCCACCTTCCTTTCCCTCCACTCTCCCCCTCCCCTCTGTCCTGCTTCTCCCCATCTCTTCCCCTCCAGTAATCCACTCATTTCATCTATCTTCGGTCATGTCTAGATGCTAGGCTTTCCCCTTCCTCCTGTCTTATCCCCCTCTCTCACTACAATAAGCCCTCCCTCCACACACTCCTGCCCAATCCGGGCAGTGGGAGCCTTCCCTCCACACACTCCTGCCCAATCCGGGCAGTGAGAGCCTTCCCTCCGCACACTCCTGCCCAATCCGGGCAGTGGGAGCCCTCCCTCCACACACTCCTGCCCAATCCGGGCAGTGGGAGCCTTCCCTCCACACACTCCTGCCCAATCCGGGCAGTGAGAGCCTTCCCTCCACACACTCCTGCCCAATCCGGGCAGTGGGAGCCCTCCCTCCACACACTCCTGCCCAATCCGGGCAGTGGGAGCCTTCCCTCCACACACTCCTGCCCAATCCGGGCAGTGAGAGCCTTCCCTCCACACACTCCTGCCCAATCCGGGCAGTAGGAGCCCTCCCTCCACACACTCCTGCCCAATCCGGGCAGTGGGAGGCTCACACGCACGCAGGCAGAACCGCATAAAAGCAGCGTCCCTACAGGGCGCGCCCGCGCCTTGCGGGCCCGCGCCTGAGGGCCCGCGCCTGAGGGCCTCGCCAGAGGGCCCTTTGGCGGTGGCCCTTAGGCGGTGGAGATTAGGCGCAGTTAAAACATCATCCACTGAACCGCAACAAGGCTGCAAGTATCAAGAAGCCTGACTCACATGACCAAAACTCCGATAACGGACAGAAAATGAAAGTGCAGCAATCAAATGACTGATGGCTTGAGCTCCCCAGGCCGGGTCTGAGCTCGCCGGTCCCGACCACCACGCTCCACGAGATTCCCATAGCTGGACCAAAATTCGACATCAAGAGCTGTCAACTACAACGATATCACCCAGGTAATCAATTACTGGACTTATCTACCTCCTGATGCAAAAGACCACTGTGCAACCCTGGCCTAACCCCTCCCCCCCCCCAAGTAGGAGCCAACATACCTCTGTATATCTAATGTGTAAATTCCCCACTGTCACAAGCCCTGTTCTCCTCAAGCCAGCTGTTACATTGTAAACCCCTACCAACTCTAAAGGCTACTACTGTTTATTTAGAGCTAAATGAAACCAAGTATCTCTAACCAGCAAGTTGTTACATTTCAATGCAGTAACCCAATAACCTTCTTGCAATAACCTTAAGACTGTATCGCACAATACTGTATCTGTTTATACTGAGTGATAGGTAACGATAGGACTGTATCGCACAATACTGTATCTGTTTATACTGAGTGATAAGGAACGTTAGGACTGTATCCCTATTTTGTTAAAGTAATAAGAAACGCTGTACCCCAACCCATCTATCCCTGCTAGACTGTTGGTACCCAACAACTATCTTGTCGGCCTACACTAACACATCTCTAGGCCAGCTGCCTTGACTTCACCCCACACTGCGCCACTCGAATCCAAAATCCAAATATTTCTGGCAGACATAAAATGGAGCCTGTTCACACCTTCCTGATTTTGTGCATGTGTATACTATCTTCATATAGAACCATCCCACACTCACAATACTGCATTCCTCTACTATATACACCAATCTACCTTCTCCACCCCCCCCCCTCCATTACCCATCCTGCATCAATACAACTTAAATCCTATCACCACCACACAAACACCAAGTAAATTACCCCAACGACACACCCATATCAAAGGGAACAAATCTCAAAAACACCCTAAAACCAAAGCAAAGAACACTATTGGATCTCAAATACAACTCACACGAACCACACACCAAGAACATCACACATGTAACATTATCCTTATTAATGCTAGGTCAATAAGGAATAAAACGCATATTATCCACAACATTCTAACTGACGAACAACCAGATATCCTATGCATAACAGAAACATGGCTCACTGACTCAGACTCTGCAACAATGAATCAAATACAGAAGCCCGGATACCAACTATACAACTGCCCACGCATCAACAGAAGAGGAGGCGGAGTCCTTATAGCAGCCAAAAACAGCCTTCAACTCACAACCACATCTACGGTCACAAATCCCGATCTTGACCTACTTAAAGTCGAGAGCATGGCATTATCCATCTGCCTAATCTATCGACCTCCCTCACCACAGCACGAAACACTAGCCACAGCACTAGAAACCATCACATCCACACAAAGCAAAAAATTCCAGATCATCCTCGGAGATTTGAACCTAGCATCAATTCCTCCGTCCCACACGGACTCCTTCTATGAAGCCATCGACCAATTGGGTTTCCAACAAATAATAAGCAACCCCACACACGATAGAGGAAACATCCTAGATATGATTTTCATACCCAGAAATCCACAACAAAGCAATGAACCACCTATAATAAACATAACTCAAGTACCATGGTCAGACCACCACCAAATCAACTGTAAACTTAAACTACAGTGCCAACCCAAAAACTCAAAGGAGATGAGAATGACCAACCCCATTAGGAAATTCAGCAAACTCAACGAGGAACACCTCATAAGCACCATTGCATCCCACATAAACCTAGATTCCACAGACCTAGACGAACTAACTAACAGATGGAACACACACATCCAAATACATCTAACCCAACTTTGAAACACAGATCTAACCCAGATAAGATCTTCTCGGAACCCTGGTTCACTGGTTCTCTTTTAATATCAAAAAGGGAGCTCCGTAATATAGAGAGAAAATGGAGACAAACCAAATCCTCCGATCTCAAACTAAATACATGGCCCATCTCGCAAAATACAAAGACGACGTGAACAATGCAAAAAAATTACATCACACCAACATCCTAAACAAGGCAATCAATCGCCCACGAGAGTTATTTGAACTAGTCAAATCACTAACCAAAACCGACCAAAATGCCAACCTCAACAAATCCATCAAGGTCCAAACACTGGCAAACCACTACGCGACCAAACTGACGGCCCCTGGTCCTCCACCCCCCCACACCAACACCACAAATCAGAAGTGAGAACAACACAACGCAAAACCAGTTATGGGAGCACTTCCACAAAATAGGAACCCAGCAAATCACAACCATTGTCACAAGCCTGAAAAGCACCACCTCCCCACTAGATCCCTGTCCTGCATCCTGGATCAAGGCAGTGAAACAAGACATAGCACCTCACATAGCACACATAGTTAACCTATCCCTACAACAAGGAATCATGCCCTCAGAACTAAAGAAATCAGTCATTAGACCAATCCTAAAAAACACTACACTCAACGGAGAAGACCCAGCCTCCTACCGTCCCATATCAAGTATCTCATTCCTGGCAAAGATCATAGAAAAAACGGTCCTTCTACAACTCCAAGACCATCTGACTGACAGTGCTCCTCTTGATGACCAGCAATATGGCTTCAGGCAACATCATGGAGTTGAAACCCTGTTACTAGTTCTACTTAACAACCTCCTAAAGGGCCTTGAAAACAAAAAGAAAATGTACATTCTTGTATTCATTGACATCTCAGCTGCCTTTGATACAGTTAATCATGGGACCCTCATAAATAGGATAAAATCAATAGGAATAACAGGAACCCCACTAAAATGGTTCTCATCCTACATCTCAAATCGAACACAACAGGTTCAATTCAACGGAGAAAAAGCAGAATCTTTCTCACAAACACAGGGAATCCCCCAAGGCTCTGCTCTCTCAGCACTTCTGTTTAACATATATATGCAGCCACTATGCAAAATTTTCTCACGGCACGAAATTAATTACCACATCTATGCCGATGATATCATGCTATACACACAACTAGACACTAAAAACCCAGACTACAACCCACTGGAGACATGTATCGGAGAGATGCAAGACTGGTTACAACAAAGTAGCATGTCAATTAATCACAAAAAAACCGAAGTAATGTATATCTCCAAAGAACCGAATTTTGACCCTCCCACATCAATAACACTATGTAACAACACTTACCAAACAAAAAAAGAAATAAAGTATCTAGGAGTCACATTTGACTGTGACCTAAAGATGGAAAAACACCTCCGAAAGACCAACAGAGCAGTTTTCCACAAGCTTAGAGTGCTCCAACCCATTCGGAATATTATTGATCCCCAAGACTTCAGAACAGTGGCCCAAGCACTCATCATGCCACATTTTGACTACTGCAACGCCATCCTACAAGGTTTACCTAAAAAAACCCCTAAACATATTACAAATGGCACAAAATGTAGCTGCCAGGGTCATAATGAAGAAAAATCTAAGTGACCACATCACACCAGTGCTAATTCAATTACACTGGCTACCCATAACAGCTCGCACAAAATACAAAATACTAACAACCACCTTCAAACTCATCCACAACTTAGCACCTTCCTTCCTCAACAACCTAGTAAGATTGCAACCTCCTACCCGAAACAGAAGAACCCACAATTCCAACATCCTTCACACTCCAACAGATATAAGATCTGCCAAAACTAACACCAGCCACAGGGCTTTCTCATATGTGGCGCCAACACTGTGGAACCAACTCCCACCAGAACTACGAGCTAGCAATGACCTTCTAGACTTCAGAAAGAAACTCAAAACGCACATTTTCCAATCACATTTCAACCTGAACTAAACCCACAGATGGAGCAGCCCCTGACCACTGTGTCCAAGAAGATTATCCTGTATATATGTATTTATGTATATCTGTAAATGAACTCCCCCATAGCTAAAAAGTGTTAACTCTGTATGATGTGCTTTTCTGACAATCTGTATGTAAGCAAAATTTGTACCTGCCTTGATTCGACAGTCCAAGAAGATTATCCTGTATATATGTATTTATGTATATATGTAAATGAACTCCCCCATAGCTAAGAAGTGTTAACTCTGTATGATGTGCTTTTCTGACAATCTGTATGTAAACAAAATTTGTACCTGCCTTGATTCGGCAGTTTCACAATAGTAATCCTACCCGCTTCTGATTGCTGGAAGGAGCGGGCTACAAATGCTTGCTAAATAAATAAATAAATAAATATTCCGGCCTAGGAACCTCCAACTCTCTTCCTATATGTTTCCTCTTCCCTGTGACCACACACCTCTCTATTTTCCCCTTCAGTCCTTTCCCTCCTTTCAACATAGAATCAATTATTACTTAATATCTCCTAACTCTTGGGTCCCCCCCCCTAGCCCATTGCCCCCCTTGGCCTAAGCAGTATATGGGTACTCTTACCCTCCCCCCTCTTATTCTGTTTGATATCTCTACCCACTCTTTACCTGCAGTATCTTCCATTCATTCCTAGTCAACTAGATCATGTGCCTTAGCTTATAAACTTCTAAACAATATGAACTTCCTGACCATATTTATTAAAGTACAGTCCTTAATAACAACATAGGAGTTTCTACAATCTCTATGCTGTGGGGCCTGCAAGTTGACGCTATTTCCCTCCTTCGATGGCAGGCATCGGGATTTGCTCTGTTCGCCAACTATGAGTTCCCAAATGACATTCCTTTATGCCATGTTCCGTCTGCTCTGCGGAAGGTTATCCCCTTTAAACCGGGGCATTTAAGCATATCTATATTCCCATCCTCCTCACATAATTCACCAGTGTAAGAAACCTGGATCAATGAATCACATTTCCCCTTGATCTGTTGCTACAAGTCTGAGAAATTACTTGTTACGTTTGTCCTGCATAAGACTGTCCACGTATGAGGCTGCTGTGTCCACTGTTTCGAACATCTGTGCTGTTCGGTTGACAAAAATATGGAGCCAAGCTGGATACAAGACTGCAAATTTTATTTTAGCATCCACAAGCTTTTGGCATACTCTTGCATAAGCTCGCCTCCTTTGGCTCAACGCAGGAGAATAGTCCTGTGAGATCTCAACTTGTACTCCCTGGTGTGAAAGGGATCCCCTCCCTCGGCCTTGCCAATACTACTCGAGGCTGTTGATCCTGTACACGAGGAGGTCCCAAACGATGTGCCCTCTCTATTATTATAGGGCCCGCAGTCTCTAGTGATAAAGCGAATGGCAGCAATGTCTCTAAATATCCTCTCAGTTCCACTTGTTTCACTGATTCCGGGATGCAAAAAAGCCTCAAATTCTTGTGGCGTACTCTGTTTTCTAAATCGTCGAGCTTATCCGCTTGTGACGCCGTGAGTTCTGTTAAGCGGTGGATTTCTTTGTCCACAGCAGAAAGGGCTTCCTCCTGTCGAGCCAATCACTCCTCTGCTTGCTGTAACCATCTCCTGAATCTGCTGAAAGTGTGAGCCATAGCGTCCAGCTTACCATTAAGCTCTTCTAGCTTTGTACTGAGCGCATCCACTACTGCTCCGGTAACTTTCTCCATCAACGTGGCTTGCTGCGGCGAGGCAGAAGAAGCCGGGAGGTCCGCCATTTTCGCTTGCCCTGCATCTCCCTTCTCCCGGTCTTTCTTTGCCGACTTCATGCCCTGTTTAGATATCTGACCTGCTTTGGAAGCCAGGAGGGGTATGACTGAGTTTTCCAGACGCTCTGGGCTTTCCCAGCTGGGGCATTGCTGCAAAATATGTATGTTTTTAGGGAAAGCCAAGGAGAGAGATTTCAGCGAGTCACCATTCTCTCCCAGTGCATCATGTGACCTCAAAGCTCACTTCTTTTGCAATTCAGCATGTATAAATCTGCTAAAACTTACCACTCCTCAGGGCTTTCTACTTCCTATCCCACACACAAAAAAAGCTTTCAAAGACAGGGGAAGTATTTTTAAAAAGTTGGGACGTATGTTCTAAGATTTAGGGAAAGATCAAAATTTCTTTAATATCAAAACAAACAAATTTCTTGTAAAATAGATATTGCAAGCATAAAAATAGCCCTTAGGATATGACGCTTTAAAAACCTCGACTCTGCAAATAATTAATCAGCGGGTGTTCACAATTTGCTATACCATGGTTTAATTTTTATATTTTGAAAGCATGATAAATAATTTCCCCAACTCTGAAAATGTCTCCACGCTGTGCCCCTACTGCTGCTTTTCTTCTAAAACACTGAGAAGATTTTATTTCTTTTTTGAACGCTGCTGGGTTTGGCCAATAGATTTTAATTGTCAGAATCGGATTATGTGATGGAATGCACTTACTTCTTTTAAAGGAATGTAGCAAATAACTAATTATAGTACTAAGCTGAGAGTCTAAAGTAAATGAAAAAATAAACTAGACAAACCAGTAATAGGTGTGAAATGAATCATTTATGTTTATTTAAAAAGATAAGCCTAGGTTTCTGTCTTCATCATGATAAAACACCAAATGCCCCTGTGGCTTGTGTTTCACCCTGATGGAATTGTCATAACCAAAGTGAACCTTGGTTCAGCTTTATAATTAAGGGAACTGTTTACTAAAGTGCAGTAATTTTTTTTGATGTTGCAATGTGCTAGGTGGGGGGGGGGGGGGACCTAGTGAGTTTGAACTAAGATTGCTGCTTGAAACTTTTGCTACTCTGAAGCCTTGGGATTTAAGATCATTTTCCGCCAAAGCAATGAGATTTAAAAGGCCTGCCATAAAGATCAGCAAAGATCAAGATGGCAACTATCAAGCTAGTCCATTTGAGGTTCACTGGCATTCAACTCAGGGTGTGAAGAGTTCCAAACAAGAGCTGCGACTTATTTAATAATTTGAACAGATTTGATATTCAGGCTACATACAGTCAACATGGGGGTTACAATATTCAAGAAAAAAAAATCATCATAACATAATACCACCACAAAACAGACACGAGAGGTTAGGGAATGCGTAGAACAATAATAGTTACTTAAACAGGCAACCAAGATAATCATTTCATCAATGAAGAAACATGATCCATGCATTTAGCTCCAAACATAATCCTGACAGCTGTATGCTGGAGAAGTTGAAGCCTTTTAAAACTCTAAGCAGGAGAGCCATCGCCACAAACATCTGTGCAAGTAGAAATGACAGAGGTCACATTGAAGTTCAAAATGCAAGAAATATTGCAACTGAAGCATGTGACAAAAAAACAATCAAGAGGCAATGACTGAAATAAGAGGATTTTGCAGGCCTCAAATAACAATTTGAGTGGGCGAATTCACAGGTGGAGGTGATGAAAGTTAAGTTGCAGACCCACTTGGAGCAATTGCAGCATCTGCTAAAATTGCAAAAAGCAGTGCAAGTCCTAGAATGGAACTTGGAAGACTTAAGCAATCAAAACTGAAAAAACAGTCTTTGATGAGAAAGGGCTGTGGGTCAAGATTTATTTATATTCTCTTATATACCGTGCTATTCTGCATCAGTGTGGTTCACATTGAACAAACTGAAATTACATTGAACAGGACATTATAGCTTGAAGATAACTATTTTACAGGGAACATAGGCTATGGAGGGTTACGTGGCTTGCCCAAGAGCACAAGGAGCACCCATGGGACTAGAAACCTCAGTCCTTCCAGCCCAAGGTTGCTGTCCTCTAGTGGGATTTGAACCCCTGACCTTCTGACCTGAAGTACCTTGCCCCAACCACTAGGCCACTCCTCCACTCTGAGTAGCAAATGTACAAATTCTTCGGCTGAACCTGTTTGATCTGGCCTTCAACCTCCCCTTTAAGACTGAATGGACACATAGGTCGCTCTCTCATCAGACTATGCATGCTAAATACTTATGCCCTATCATCTTGAAGGTATTGTGCTACCCCCTAAGTGCTGATGATTCTACAAGCCACAAGGCAAAAGGCAGCTCTGCATCTGGACAGTAAATCAGTTTTCATCTTCCATGATCTGAGCAAACCTACCCAGCAGAGAAAAGAACAGTTATTGGCACTGAGGGAACCTTTAAGGAAGATCAGTGTGTGATACAGCCTACAATATCCAGCTTGAATGAAAGTAACTAATCAGAACGTTACTCAGACATTTGAGGACCCAGAGGCATTCTGATGATTCACTGAGGAGACCAGAGGTACAGAAATGAAAATGAAGTGAAGGACTGGTGGAGAGCACAGTAGCCCACAGGGATGGGCACTGGCAAGTAAAGATAGGAACTGAAAATATGGGCATATAATGGCCTAATAGGCTGCTGAGATGGGTTATACACTCTATCTTCATGGGGGCATGTCTGTTGTGTGTGTATGAGTTTGTATGGATGGGCGCAGCATATGGGGAAGAATCACATTGAAGGGTATTTGTGGGATGTGAGTTGGGTTGTTCAAATGGGAATTTCAGTGGGATACAGGGTGCCTAGCAGGTCATTATGGTAGAAGAAATGTTTTGTGAGAGTGTACTTGTGAAGAGCATGGTGAGATACAGATAAAGAATAGACATACTGTAGAAAGGGAGGGTGTGTGTGAACTGTAGGGTGATAGCTGAGAGATTGAATATTAGTTATGCAGATAGTGTTTGTGGGAAGGAGCTTTAGAATAACAGATATGTGTGTGACGAATGTACAGGGATATGGGAGATGGCGGGGTGAGATGGATGTGTGTGTTAATTTGATAGTGCTGAGGTACTCGGAAAGTGGGAGTAGGTAACTATGGCTGGGATTTATTCTAATCTCTGAGCAGAATGGATGACATGGGATGGGCTTTGGGTGTCACTGGTATAGGCTAGCTATGGCACGGGTCTACTGGGTGTAATTGTTTGTTGTTTATATTGGTCATTGGAAGCTGCATAGTTCTTAGATGTAGAGGCAGATTACAATAGGGTGCCTAGCAGGGTTCACAGGTACCGCTCATTTACCTGCACTGACTCCTCTTTGAGCTTGAACATACAGGGTGGCCCAAAAAAAAGTGAGAACTTCTCGTAGCATATAGGTTATTTAAAATTTCAAAAAGACAGATATAAACGATTGACAAATTAAAAGAAAAAAGATGGTGAACAGAAATTGTCGAAATAAAGACATTATATAGCTAAAAAAGGTAAATAAGTAAACTATTTAAGCTTTTAATTTACGAGATGTTCTCACTTTTTTGGGCTACTCTGTATACATTAAAAAATGCTGACAATGGCGACTGTGAATAAATTGTTATCACTTAATGTGAAGGGCCTAAATAATGTGATTACAAGGAGAAAGCACTTAATTATGTTCGGCAGCAAAATGCTGATATTGTGATGTTACAAGAGACACACTTAGATTGTAAAGAATCACTGAAGCTGGCAGATAAATGGTACAGAGAGGCTGCATTTATCTCCAGGAACAAGCAGGAATGTAGTCTTCACATATGGGTATCATCGGTACCGACGGAGCCTGCGTGGGAACGCTCCCCAGCGTCCAATTAGAAAGCTTTTGGGAGCATCCCACAGCGCCTGCGTGCTGCCTTCCCGCCTTTCCCAACTGCCTCTCTCCAGTTCTTTGTTTTCCACGGAGCCAGCAGGTCGTTTTCCTGTCACTGCAGATATTATCCCATATTTTTCATTCTTTTTTGTGGTAGGGTCTGCCTTCCTCGACGCTATACCGGTACCGCCGGTTCTTTCTTTCTTTCTAAAAAAAAAATTTTTTTCTAATCTTTTATCTGGATTTTCCAGCCTTTTTTCTCTCGGGTGCCACGCGCCATTTTGGGCACTAGGCCCAATTTTTTCCTCAATATGGAGAAACCCGCTTCGGGTTTTAAAAAGTGTTCCAAGTGTGGCGGTACAATCTCTGTCACCGACACTCACGAGTGGTGCCTCAAATGTTTAGGTCCTGACCATTCCATCTCGGAGTGTGTTGCCTGTGGGATGATGTCGAAGAGGGGTCGGCAGAACTGAGCTGCTAAGCTTAGCACCCTTTTTCCCTCCGATGCAGCATCCGTGGCATCGACGTCTTCCAGGGCTTCATCTTCCTCCCATGGATCTCAGGTAACTAAACATAAATCTGGCCGGTCCTCAAAGGGTAGATCTCCTTCCAAGCATCGAGATGCCTCTGGTGTTGCCCTTGAGGGACTTGTACCGGCAAAATTGCCCCGGCGGGAGGCTTTGGTTTCCAAAGCACTATCGGGGCTCCAGGATGTTCTCGAGGCCTCAACCTCAGCAGAACTGCTGGTGCCATGCTCTGGGGTACTGGCCGCTTCGTCTGGTACCGACACCCAGGCATCGGCAGCGTCAATTGACCAGAGATTCCTGGCTATTGAGTGCAGTCTGGCGGCTCTCCTTGTGGCATCGGTGCCTTCGGGACCGCTTCAGACAGTTCAACCGGTATCGACACCGATATCGTTTCCGGTACCGACAGCATCGACATCGGCGAGTATGCTACCAACACCGAGTCATGCTATTTCCTCCGGTATCGACAGGTCGGTACCGGACCCCTCCGGTACCGACTTCGATCGGTACCGGCATCGTGCTTTACAAGAGCACCCGGACAGAAGATAGTTTGAATCCTCCGATGACTCTGAGGACTCTGACAGCTCTGTCGATGCTGGAGTACTTCTCTCTGAGGAGCCTTCTTCTCTTAAACATAGGATGTCTCCTCCAGAGGATATATCCTTTCAGGATTTCATCAGGGAGGTGGCTAGGGGTCTTTCCATCACAGTGACTCCTGAAAGAGAGCCCAGAGAAAAGGAGTTGGAGATTTTACAATATCCTAAAGCTCCCAAGGAAGCAGCTACTTTGCCTATTCATGAGATCTTGCATGATCCCTGTAAAATAGTTATCTCCAAGTTATAATGCCCTGTTCAATGTAATTTTAGTTTGTTCAATGTAAACCGCACTGATGCAGAATAGCGCAGTATATAAGAGAATGTAAATAAATAAATAAATGATCTCATGTTAAGAATGTGGGAAACACCTCTTACCACCTCTCCTCATTCCCATAGGCTGGATACCATGTATTGAGTACCTCCTTGTCCTGGATTTCAGAAAACTCAGTTGCCACACCACTCCATAGTGGTGGAGTCAGCTATGAGAAGGATCAAAAGTGCAAAGAGACATGCATCTAATCCTCCAAGACATGAATGTAGGACTCTTGATGCCTTTGGGCGTCGAACATTCCAGGCCTCTATGCTTTCTGCCAGGATTAGTTCCTACATCTTATACATGGGAATGTTCCTTAAGGAGATCACAGGAGACTTAGAGCTTATGAGCCCTCTCCTTCCTGATGATAAGAGGCAGGATTATCTTACACTTGTCAAACATGCCCAGGATGTTTCCAAGTTTGTTAATAGTGCAGCTTTTGACTGCTGTGAGTGCATAAGCAGAACCTCTGCCATTGCCATAGGTGCTAATAGGATTGCCTGGCTCCAGGCATCTGACTTAGAACTCTGGGTACAGGACAAACTGGGGAATATCCCTTGTACAGGCAAAAATCTCTTTGGCAAAAATTGGCAAGAGAAAGCTAATGAGCTGGATGCTGATAACACCACTTTGGATAGACTATCCAAGGCTACAGCTGATCCTGCAAGGAGAAAATCCTACAAGAAACCATTCTTCTCTAAAAAGAAGAGGTTTTATCCCTCCTATACCCAGCAGTTGCATTCTGCAGGTCAGTCTGCCTGAAAGGGACAGCAGCCCCCAAAGCAAAGGAAATCAAAGACTGCTAAGCCTCAACCGGCCCAGCAGACTCAGCCTCCACAGGGGCTTTGACTCCCATCTAGAGAACTTGGCCTTCCTGGACCTAAACGGGCCAAAGCCTTCCACCATTCCAGGAAGGTTGTGTCATTTTGCCCCCAGATGGGGGCAGATAACAGCAGAAGAATGGACTCTTTCTATTGTAAGAGAGGTGTACAAGCTTCATTTCTTCAACATGCCACCTCCTACAGTGGTAAGACAGTTCAATTCTCAGGCTTCTCTCAACACGCAGTTGAGTCAAGAGGTCAGTTTACTTCTTGCCCAGGGGGCAATAGAAGACGTATCCATTTCTCAACAGGGTACAGGGTTTTACTCCCCTTATTTCCTTATTCCAAAGAAAACAGGGAAACACAGACCCATTTTAGACTTCAGAGAACTGAACAAATTCCTGTTCAAAGAGAAATTCAAGATGATTTCTCTGGGAACTCTGCTGCCATACCTTCAGAGTCAGGATTGGCTTTGTTCTCTAGATCTCAAGGATGCGTACACTCATGTTCTCATCCATCCAACTCACCAAAGGTTCCTTCGTTTTCTTTTTCAAGGAAAGCACTACCAATACAGGGTGCTTCCTTTTGGCCTGGCCTCAGCGCCAAGGGTGTTTACGAAATGCATGGCTGTAGTGGCAGCATTTCTTCGCACTCTAGGAATATTCATCTTCCCCTACTTATACAACTAGCTCATTCGAGCCCCATCAGAGTCAGAGGCCAGAATTTCCCTATCTTGCACAATGCGTATCCTTAAGTATTTGGGCCAGGTCATAAACATCCCAAAATCCAGCCTAACTCCCACTCAGTCTCTGGAGTTTATAGGAGCTTTGCTGGACACCAGAAAAGCAAAGGCCTATCTTTCACAGGCCCGCTGGCTTCGCATTGTGCAGTTAGCCTCCCAAGCAGTGTTAAAAATTCATCTCACTGCTCGGGAAATGTTACAACTACTAGGCCACATGGCATCTACCGTGCACGTGGTTCCCTATGCTCGTCTCCATATGAGCAAATCCAACACAAAAACCTTCCTCCTGAGTGTAGAATAATATCAAAATCAAAAACACAAAAACCCAGTGAATAAGAACCAATTATTCAGAACATTTTTTTGTTGGAATGGCCAACCCAGTATAGAAGAAAAACACCTCTTACCGCCGTGGCCTGTCCCTTTTAATCATTTAATCCAAAAAAGCATTCATTAAAAAATAGCTAATACTTAGCATATTGAAGAAGAACAGGCTGTAGAAATGCTGTAGTCAACAGTGTGCCAGATACGACGTGACACGTTTCGGGGGTACATCCATAAGCCCCCTGCTTCAGGTCAGACCACTGTTCAATGACGTCAGCCTCCATATGAGGGCAGCCCAATGGACTCTATCCACTCAATGGACTCAAGCATCAGACTGCCTATTAGACAAAATAGCAAACACAAGTCGCCTTATTTTGTCTCTACAATGGTGGCAGTCAACCCAAAACCTGTTGGTGGGGTCCCCTTTCCAGCAACCCCTACCCTAGGTCACTCTAACAACAGACGCCTCACAAGTGGGTTGGGGAGGTCATCTGAAAGATCTCTCTACCCAAGGCACCTGGACTCCACAGGAGACCCACTTACATATCAATCTCCTAGAGCTCAGAGCAATCTTCCTTGCTCTTCGAGTGTTCCATACCCAGCTCAGCTACAAGACAGTCCTAATTCAGACGGACAATCAAGTAGCTATGTTCTATCTGAACAAGCAGGAAGGAACAGGCTCTTTGTCACTTTTCAATGAAGCTTTGCCACTATGGGCCTCGCCAGAGAGCATCAAATTCATCTCCTTGCGGTGTATCTGCCAGGCATTCAAAACTCTTGGGCAGACAGACTCAGTTGAGTTCTGCTTCCACACGAATGGTCTCTCAATGCAGACCAGATAGCAAACATATTTCAAATTTGGGGAACTCCGGACATACACCTCTTTGCAAGTCCGTTGAATGCCCAACTTCCCCGGTTCTGTTCCAGAATTCCGGCTCAGGGTTCTCAGGCCAGGGATGCTTTCCTCCTCCATTGGGGTCAGGACTTCCTATATGCATATTCATGAGGGACAGCATGAAAACCCGAACAGTGTTTGGCACCGCAGGACTGGAGTTGGGAACCTCTGCCGTAAAGCAGCAAACAACAGGGGCAGACACACCCGCACCCACAGGTCCCATTATCCAAAGCCTCCTTGAGAGGCAGGACTTTGGGCTCTGCGTGCATCTCCCAATACTAGCACTTGCATACCTTAGTAATGCCACCCTAAACCGGGGAATATGGTACACATCTATCAAAAGGTTGCTATGATTATTGGCAGATAGCAATTCCTAAGTTAAGTACAATTTTCTGAGTGAGCTGCATCATAGCAACCTTTCTGTTGTCTGTGGAGTGTGCTACAGGTCTTGTGTCTGACAGTGTTTACCAATCTGGGGAGTGACTCCTACAGTATTGCGTACCATAGCCATGCCTGCACTGTGCCCAGGACTGGTGTGGTGGCCTGGGCTGCCCAACACCTCTATAGTTGTACAATGCTGGCATAGGTGTGGGGAGTGTGTGTCTGTCTATCCAGTGTGCGGTGGCTGCCAACACCCTCCACAGCCCTCACTGCTAGCACTGTTGCCAGTATTGGCCTGCCAATGTGCATAATGAGGAGCAAGGTACCGTGGGAATAGCCTGGATAGGGTGGCCTGACCTGGATGCATCTGCACACGGCATAGGGCAATGGCTCGGACATTGTAGTGCCTGGCCACCACCTGCATGGACAGGGTGGCCATAGCATGTCCTGCTGGGAGGTCACTCTCACCCTGACTGAGCAGTGACCATTGCATGGCTAGGTTCCCCCATAGTGCTATTTGGCATTTCTCTCATGTGATATTTATGGGTTCTCTTTTGGGGCCCAATCACTGACTTATCTGCTTGGTGTGTATGCTGACATTCCTGTTTTTGGTGCATGCATCTCTCCCAAGACCATGCACTATGGACTAGCTGGCGGATTGTCTGCAGCTAGTATGTGTCTTGCTGGAACACCTTGCAGGGTGCAGTGGCTGGAGGCTTGCTGCTGGAGAATGTCAGATAATGGTGGGGGGCAGCTGAGCATTTCCAGGCCTGCCGTCTGTCTGCCATTGCGTTATGGATGTGTAGCGCTGTGTCTGTTTCTCAGCAGGCCTGGGGTTGATGGTCCTCTCTACTGCTACCATTGCAGGGAGGTAAACTGTGGATCTATTGGTGGGTGCTCTTGTTTCCCACCCTGAGCCCCAGAGAGTGGGTTGTGTGGTGGTACATAATCTGCCTGTGGGTCCATACACCCCCCCCTTTCACCTACAGCAAGTAACCATGGCACCAACACAGGATATGCACTATTCTGGGTGCATCATCGCCCATAGGGACTAGACATGACCGAGACATACAGCAGAACACAGATGTATCCTAGGTGTGTCTAACGGAACTACCTATCACACACTGATGGGGACCTTCAGCATGGTGTCTTTCAGCCATGAAAGGTGCTGTGGACCTGGTGCTGGGCGCCCCACCTCAACCTCAGGGTGGGCACAGTACCTGCACAATGTGACTGTCTGTGGCTACTCTGTGGCAGTGCCACACATGGTCTGTTCCCCCTACCATGCCGAGGTGCTGTGGGGCTGCACATGGTCAGGACCCCCCACCAGTCCTAGGTGATGGGGGGGCACACCTCAACATATGACCATCTGTACATGGCTGATTTGCATGTGCAGTGCACCATGGGTATGGGTGCGTTGACCCAGATCCTGGCCAACACAGCGGGCAGTTTGGGTGGTGGCCTGACGCCCTTCAGTAGGCAGTCAAGGGGGTTGTTGGTGCTGGGGGAACAGGCGCCTGGATATTCTTTATCCACATATTCATAGTGAGTTTGTTTTTTCCTTTGCTTTTGCCAGTAGCTTTCAGTGTATGAAAAGCTCTGTGATGTTATTGGGCTTTCTGTATTTGGTAATGATCTAGACCTTGGTCTTGATTGTGATTGCCATGTGCCCTTGTTTGCTGAGACCTTGGTTTGTTTCACTGCCAAGCCTTCTTTGTTTGTATGTAGTGAAACTGTGGTTTATCTGGGGTGGGGGTTTTTGACATTGGACAGTTCTACTCCATAAGCTGGCCACATTGTTATTAGGGATTTGTTTGTCGCACTAGCGATGTAGGCGAAACGTTACTTCGCTGCCTGTGGGGGCCAGAGGTCATGGGTTTGATCCCACAGTGGTGTTATTTGGTGGGGGTGTCTGAGGCATTTTCTTTTTTTTACTTTATATTGCTGCTGCCAGCAACACCACCCTCACAGTGCGGACTCCTCATGGTGCCTCATCGGACACCCTATAACGTGCCCTATGAGGCACCCTGTACCACGCCCTATAGGGTGCCCTGCGGACAGTGCACATTATACTGTACCCTCTGGTGTGCCTTGTAGGGTACCTTATGCGGCACCTTGGGTTACGGCCCTGTGAGCGTGTGTTTGCCAGCAGCACTTCTTAAACGTACAAAACAAACTGCTTCAGACAGCACCAAATTAGTGTAAAGGTAATGTCTCAGCCAGCTTTAGTCCTTAGACCCACAGGGGGATTGAACTCACAACCCTTGCACCATCTGTAAGTGTATTAACCATTGTGCTATGGCTCAGGCTGCCTTACTGGACACCTTTTCAAGCTCCTTATGGGGCACCCTGTTGGGCTACTGTCTGTTGCTACTCTGTGGCAGTGACGCACACGGTCATCTCGCCCTACCGGGCCAGGGTGCTGTGGGGGTGCATACCCCATCTTGTGTTCATCTCTGGACTGCTGATCTGCATGTGCAGTGCACCATGGGTATGGGTGCGTTGACCCAGATCCTGGCCAACACAGCGGGCGGTTTGGGTGGTGGCCTGACGCCCTTCAGTAGGCAGCCAGGGGGTTGCTAGCAGCTATGGGGCTGTAGCCCAGTGGTTCCTTCACTACCTGTGGGGCCAGTGGTCATGGGTTCAAACCCCCTGTGGGGTTATTTTATAGGGCTGTCTGCAGCATTGTCTATTTTTAATGTATATTAGTGCTGCCAGCAACAACCCCTCAGGTGCCTTATAGGGTGTTCTATAGGGGACATTATGGGGTGCCTCAGCGGACAGTGCACTTTATAATGTAGCCTATGGAGTGCGTTATGGGGTGCCTTATGCGGCACCTTAGGTTACGCCACTGTGAGGGTGTGTTTGCTGGCAACACTACTGAAAATAAACGTAAAATGCCACCTCATTCGCTACTTAAATGCACATGGTGATGCCTCAGCCAGCCTTATGCACACTGGGGAATCAAACCCATGACGCCTGTATTATCAGTCAGTGCAGTAACCATTGTGCTACAGCTCTGTTTTGGTGTTTTGTGTCTGTGTGCCTTCTTAAGTTTAACGCGCGGTAATGCACCACGGCACCCTCTAATGCTCATTAATTTCTGTAACGCGCGTTATCGGTAACGATGTACCGCCCATGTCCTTATTTGGGATTTCTGTCTCTACCGTGGCTCCTAACGCGAATCAAACTAACGCAGTTTAGTAAACATACCCCTATGTGTTATTAGCCACATATCCCTTTTCCCAGAATGCAAACATACAGTAAAGCTGAATCAGCTTTGTACCTCTGCACCTGTGACAGGCTACATATTATTAGCCACGTAGTCTCCCTTCCCAGGATGCAGACATACAGTAAAGGTGAATCAGCTTTGTACCTCTGCACCTGTGACAGGCTACATATTAGCCACGTAGTCTCTCTTCTCAGGATGCAGACATACAAAATTATATTACAGAATGGTAAATGAATGGAATACAAGCATTATATTACATTGTAAAATAACATATCACATTTGTTTATATCACTCTCAATTTTCGATTGGACAAGGCATATCTCAAGGTTCAGCTTTATGATCTATTCTCTTTAATATTTATATTCAACCCATATGTCAAATTATTAATCTTCATGAAATGAATTATCATTTATATGCTGATGACATTATGATACAACAAAAATTAATAACTGTTTGGCTGATATGAATGACTGGCTTAATAACAACAACTTAAAAATAAATTCTGACAAAACAGAAGCAATGTTCATATCTAAATGCCAGTCCTTAAAACTACCAATTGAAATTAATTTATTAAATCGAGAAATAAAGGTTAAAGATGAAGTAAGATATTTAGGTGTAACATTAGATAAATATTTAAATTTAAAATCTCATATAAACAAAATTGCGTCAAAAGCATACTATCATTTAAAGATTATAAGAAGACTAAAACCAATACTAAATACAAATCACTTTCTCACAATATGTCAGGCAGTCATAACACCTCTACTTGATTTTGGAAACATCTTGTATCAAGGTCGTCCTAAACACTCTATCCATCCTCTCCAATTAGTTCAGAACACCACTGCGCGTATTATAACTGGCTCTACAAAATTTGAATACATAACTCCTGTCCTCAAACAGTTACATTTCCTTACGGTTATTGCAAGAGCAAAATATAAAAACCTAATGACTATTTTCAAAATTTCACCAGTCCTCAGCGGATATTCTACAATCTATAATTTCAAAAGGCAAGAACATAAGACCAAGACGATCTCAAAATATCAATAAACTTTATACTCCTTTGAACTTCAACAAATCAAAACAAATGACTTCTAAAAGAGCGTTTTCCTTTATGGCACCAGAGTTATGGTATTCTATTCCTGAAGACTTAAGAACTCAGGAAGACATTAAGGACTTTCGCAAATCTTTAAAGACTTATTTATTTATAGAATCATTTGGTGAAATAACTTAAATTAACAATTATGTATATTTAATTTCACTATGATATAGTATTATAACATACTGTTTTGTTTTGTATTTATATTGTAATGTATCATTTTTGTTTTCCCATACCCTCAGAATGTAAGCCTTTGTTGTCTTGTCAACCACTTTGATTGAAGGATAAGGTGGTATTCAAAACTGGTTAAATAAATAAATAAAATAATCATCCTGCTTCTCAATTGTGCTCTGCAGGTCCTCATACTGTTTTCTCCAGGATTCTGATTTGATCTGGTCTTGTTTTTACCATATTAGTGCTCTTTCCCAAATCCCTGTAGAACTGTTTTGTGTTCTCTCTAAACAGTTTATTTTCATATATCACTTTTTTTCTATTCTCTTCAACTGCTAGTTTAAATTTATTGTTGGAGGATATGAAAATAAGGTGTTTTTCTGTTAATACAGCATGTTTCAGTTTGATGCTTTGGGTCTTCCTCAATTTCTTTAATTATCTTAATCTTTTTAGATAACCATCTATCAGGGATACCTCTGCACACGGTGATTTTATTTTTTCTTCAATGTGTTTTTAATAAAGAGGAGTTATCATCATTCTCTTTTTCTTCTGGCCCTGAGGTTTTGTTGGTAGAATTCTTTCAGCAATAATTTTGGCTGCACAATATTGTATTTCATCTTCTTCTGTGATGTCAATAAATGGCCTTGTTCATCTTGTTTCTCATACTGTTCACTTTAGGCAGTACATTTAACTTGAGTAATCTTTCCCTTGCCTGGGACCCAGCATACTCATCTTTTTTTTACATGGACTTCTAGCTCAGCCTTTAATTTCTCCACCTCTGAGTCTTTCTCCTCCCTTTCTTCTTCCTCTTCAGTTTATGATTTGACTTTTCCTTTATTTACTTTGTTCTCCTGTACTTTCATATCTTCAAAGCTCTATCTCCACCTCAGCCTTCTTTCTAGCACTCTGCTGCAAGCTTCCTTTATCGCTCTCATCAGCCTTCTTTTTGGCGTTTCTTTCCAGATTCCTTCTCTTTCTACTTCAGTTCTTCTTGTGCTTCTTTGTGGATCCCCCCCTCCCCTTTCTCCTTGTGCACCAGCATTTCTTCGGGTGCTCTTTACCAGACTCCCTCTTTCTTTTTCTGCTCCAACTTTTCTTTTGGAGGCTGTTATTTCTTTTTCTGCATATACCTTTCTTCAGGTGCTCCCACCTAGATCACTTACTTCTCTCTCTATTTAGTTTTCTACAAAAGCCATCAGTTGGGCTAACTGGGCTTTGTGTGGTAGCCAGGTTAACTGTTCATTTTAAATTAAATCTCTCTTCCCAGAACCTGCTGTGTGTTAAACCTTTTTTCCTGTCCTAGCCTGCCTGAGTGAATCCTCCCCCTCCCCCCCCCTGCTGAGGTATTGTGTAGCCTTCTTCCTGTTTCCTCCACGTGTGCATAGTCTGTTTTAGTCTGCTTTTCTCTGATCAGAGAAGAGTAGAGCTTTTTACAGTGCTCTGCTAGAGAAGTGGATATTTGTCTCCTGTGACACCTTGCTGTGAGTTCTAGCTGCTTATTAATTATTTATTGTTTGTCTAACTGTTTATTTAATTATTTATTGTTTGTATTAGTGGTGTGCTAGTTCAGCCTTCTCAGCTATAACTTACCTTGCCTCTCTCAACTAACTGGGCTTTGTGTGGTAGCCAGGTTAACTACTCATTTTAAATTAAATCTCTCTCCCCAGAACCTGCTGTGTGTTAAAATTTTTTTCCTGTCCTAGCCTGCCTGAGTGAATCCTCCCCCTCCCCCCCCTGCTGAGGTATTGTGTAGCCTTCTTCCTGTTTCCTCCACGTGTGCATAGTCTGTTTTAGTCTGCTTTTCTCTGATCAGAGAAGAGCAGTGCTTTTTACAGTGCTCTGCTAGAGAAGTGGATATTTGTCTCCTGTGACACCTTGCTGTGAGTTCTAGCTGTTTATTAATTATTTATTGTTTGTCTTAGTGGTGTGCTAGTTCAGCCTTCTCAGCTATAACTTACCTTGCCTCTCTCAACTAACTGGGCTTTGTGTGGTACCCTCTTCCCCCCTGCTGAGGGTTCAGGACAGGGTACCTTTTAACTGCCCTCTTTAATAGGACTTATCTCCCTCCCTCCCTCCCCAGCACCCACCCACCCCTGGGGTAATTGTAGTTTTATAGGTACTTGCACATCTTAGAGGAAAGGGGCTGCTCTCAGGTGCAGCTCGTTATCCAAATCAGTCATACACAGAGGACCTGAGATTAATTACTTAAGCTTCAGGTACACAAGGTGTATTAGGGGTATTAGATACACTTTTATTGGTATAAGCATCCACACCAATCCTTATTATATACAGAATTTAAAAGACCTAAACACAAGCTTTAAACTAAGATGCAGACAGAAGTCTAGCAACGAGATGGGGGTTCTCCGGTCTTTTGCATTGAGTGTCACATGTATGATTTTCTCCCAGTTGGTGAGAGGTCTTTCGTATGCACTAAGTGCAAAGAACTCTTTGCTCTCAGGGAACAAGTCCGTTCTCTAGAGGCTAGAGTAGCAGACCTGGAAGACATAAGAAAGACAGAGAAGTACATGGACGAGACCTACAGGGATATAGTCCTGAAGTCCCACCTCCAGTCTGGCAGCATCCCTGTTGCCATGGAGGAGAGAGGGCACGTGACAGGAGAGCATCACCCTGGTGTGGCAGGAAGTGATCCTGTAACTAGGACCTGTCCTCCAGGTGATGTAAAACCCTCTCGCATCGAGGACGTTTCTCCAGGGCCATGTCCCCATGAGGGGAGGGTCAGGACAGCTGTTATAGTTGGTGATTCAATCATTAGGAATGTAGATAGCTGGGTGGCTGGTGGACGTGAGGATCGCCTGGTAACATGCCTGCCTGGTGCGAAGGTAGCGGACCTCACGCACCGCCTAGATAGGATCATAGATAGTGCTGGGGAGGAGTCTGCTGTCTTAGTACATGTTGGTACCAATGACATAGAAAAATGTGGTAGGGAAGTTCTGGAGGCTAAATTTAAGCTTTTAGGTAGGAAGTTGAAATCCAGAACTTCCAGGGTAGTGTTCTCCGAAATGCTTCCTGTTCCACGTGCAGGACCCAAAAGACAGGCAGAGCTCCAGAATCTCAATGCGTGGATGAGACAGTGGTGCAAGGATGAGGGTTTTGGATTTGTTAGGAACTGGGGAACATTCTGGGGCAAGGGGGGGCTCTTCCGAAGGGATGGGCTTCACCTTAATCAGGATGGGACCAGACTGCTGGCATTAACCTTTAAAAAAGAGATAGAGAAGCTTTTAAACTAGAAATTAGGGGAAAGCCGACAGTCACCCAGGAGTGCATGGTTCGGACAAAGGTATCCTTGAAGGATACTACCAAAAGCAGTGAGGTTCCAAAAGGGAGTATAGTAGCCCAAATGCCCTTGAGTAAGGAGCAGACAGAGCATAAAGATTCCAAATTACCCCTGCCTACCAATAGCCAGATTAATATGAATAAAATACAGTCTCTAAAATGCTTGTATGCCAATGCTAGAAGTCTAAACAATAAGATGGGAGAGTTAGAATATATAGCACTAAATGAGAGGTTAGATATGATTGCACTCTCAGAGACATGGTGGAAGGAGGATAACCAGTGGGACACTGTGATACCTGGATACACACTATATCGTAATGATAGAGCTGATCAAATTGGTGGAGGGGTTGCGCTCTATGTTAGAGAGGGCATTGAGTCAGAAAGGATTAAAGTTTTGCAGGGAACAAAATTTGCTGTAGAATCTCTATGGATTGAAATTCCATTTATGAAGGGGAAGGTGATGGCAGTTGGAGTATACTATCGACCGCCTGGCCAGAATGAAGAAATGGATGATGAAATGCTCAAAGAAATCAAGGAAGTTAACAAAAGTCACAACAGAGTAGTAATAATGGGTAATTTCAATTACCCCGGGATCGACTGGGTCAGTGTCACAGCAGGACAAGCTAAAGAGATAAAGTTTCTAGATGGAATAAATGACTGCTTCTTGGAGCAGCTGGTTCATGAACCAACCAGAGGGGAAGCCATACTGGACCTAGTCCTTAGTGGAACGCCAGATCTGGTGCAAGAAATAAGGGTGTTGGGACCACTTGGCAATAGTGATCATAGTATGATCATGTTTGATTTAATTAGTGGAGGACAGAGAGTAAAGGCATCCACAGTACTACCTTTTAACTTTCAAAAGGGAGACTATGATAGAATAAGGAATATAGTTAGGAAAAAATTAAAAGGAGCGGTTCCAAAGGTTAAAGACTTACAGCAAGCTTGGGTGTTATTTAAAAATACTATCCTCGAAGCCCAGACCAGCTGTATTCCACGCATTAGGAAAAGTGGAAGAAAGTCCAAAAAACTGCCAGCATGGTTTAAAGGTGAGGTCAGAGAGGCTGTTGCTGCCAAAAAAGCAACCTTCAGGAAATGGAAAAAAGAGCCAAATGATGAAAACTGGAAACAGCACAAGCACTGGCAAGTTAAATGCAAAGCATTGATAAGGCAGGCAAAGCGTGAATTTGAGAAGAAACTTGCTACGGAAGCAAAAACACAAAATAAAGACTTTTTCAAGTACATTCGTAGCAAAAGGCCTGTGAGAGAGTCAATTGGACCATTAGATGATAGAGGGGTAAAAGGGGCAGTAAGAGGAAACAAGGCTATAGCAGAGAGACTGAATGAATTCTTTGCTTTGGTCTTTACTGAGGAAGATGTAGGGATGTTACCCAAGACTGAAGTGGTATTTAAAGGTGATACTGCAGAGGAATTGAGAGAAATATCGCTACACCGGGAAGATATATTACAACTGTTGAAAGAACTGAAATATGAGATTGCAGACCTGCTATTGGTAATCTGTGAACTTTCATTAAAATCATCTGTAATACCTGAAGATTGGAGGGTCGCCAACGTAACACCAATTTTTAAAAAGGGTTCCAGGGGTGACCCAGGAAATTACAGACCGGTGAGCCTGACGTCAGTACCAGGGAAAATGGTAGAAACCATCATAAAGAACAAAATTACACAGCATGTAGATAGTCATGGCCTAATGGGAGACAGCCAATATGGCTTTAGACAAGGAAGATCTTGTCTTACTAATCTGATATGTTTTTTTGAAGGTGTGCATAAACAGGTAAACAAAGGTGAGTCGGTTGATATAGTGTATCTGGACTTTCAGAAAGCTTTTGACAAAGTCCCCCATCAGAGACTTTTGGCGAAGCTAAAAAGTCATGGGATAGGAGGCAGTGTACTATTGTGGATCGGGAACTGGTTAAAAGATAGAAAGCAGAGGGTAGGGCTAAATGGCCAGTATTCCCAATGGAAAAAGGTGAATAGTGGAGTACCCCAGGGATCTGTACTGGGTCCGCTGCTTTTTGTCATATTCATAAATGACCTGGAAAAGGGAATAACTAGTGAGGGTATCAAATTTGCAGATGACACAAAACTGTTTAAAGTTGTTGAAACCCAAGAGGATTGTGGAAAACTGCAGGAGGATCTGGATAAATTGGAAGACTGGGCATCCAAATGGCAGATGAAATTTAATGTGGACAAGTGCAAAGTTATGCACCTAGGAAAGAACAACCCACACTATAGTTACACGATGCAAGGCTCCACATTAGAAACCACCACCCAGGAAAAAGATTTAGGAGTCATCATGGATAACATGTTAAAGCCCTCCGCCCAGTGTGCAGCAGTGGCCAAGAAAGCAAATAGAATGCTAGGTATCATAAGGAAAGGGATGGAGAATAAAACAAAGGATGTTATAATGCCTCTGTATCGCTCCATGGTACGACCGCACCTTGAATATTGTGTGCAATTCTGGTCACCGTATCTTAAAAAGGACATAGCGTTATTAGAAAAAGTACAGAGAAGAGCCACCAAATTGGTGAAGGGGATGGAAGGCTACTCCTATGAAGAGAGGCTAAGAAGGTTAGGGCTCTTTAGCCTGGAGAAGAGATGGCTGAGGGGAGATATGATAGAGGTCTATAAATTAATGAATGGAGTGGAATGGATAAACGTGGATCAATTGTTTACGCTATCAGAGTATAGAAAGACTAGGGGACATGTAATGAAGCTACAGGGTAAACTATTTAAGACAAATAAGAGAAAATATTTTTTCACTCAACGTGTAATCAAACTCTGGAATCTGTTACCGGAGGATGTAGTAAGGGCTGTTAGTATAGCTGGGTTTAAAAAAGGTTTGGACAAGTTCCTGGAGGAAAGGTCCATAAACCACTATTAAAAAGGGACCCAGGATATCAATGCTTGACCCAGTACAAGCATTGTGGAACCTGTGTCTTTTGGGGATATTGCTAGGTACGTATGACCTAGATTGGCCACTGTTGGAAACAGGATACTGGGCTTGATGGACCTCGGTCTGACCCAGTATGACATGTCTTATGTTCTTATGTTCTTATGATTTAAGATGTTATCATTCACATACTTTTTTACTTTGATATGTGAAATTAGAGATCTTAAATTTGCCCCGATAGCTTTTTGCCATTTTTCTCATAAAAATATTCCTCTCTCTTACAGTTTTTGGCAGATTATCTGGGTATACCTTCTTGATTTAAATATAGGGATTGTAGCATAAAGGCAGCCGTACATAGGGGTATGTTTACTAAACTGCGGTAATGTCATTCGCGTTAGGTTCCGCGGTAAAGGTACAGATGGCCATAAAAAGGCGTGGGCGGTGCATCGTTACAGCAAGCCATATCAGCTAATGCATGTTACAAACTAACGCATGCTACAAGACACCTCATAAGGCACCTCACAAGGCACCTTATAAGGCACCTTGCAAGGTGCCTTGTAGGGCGCCTTGTTAGGTGCCTTGTAAGGTGCCGTATAAGTAAGGTACCTTATAAGGTGCCTTGTTAGGTGCCCTATAAGTTGCCTTATAAGGTGCCTTGTTAGGTGCCTTATAAGGTGCCTTGTAAGTTGCCTCATAAGGCGCTTTGTAAGGTGCCCAAAAACAGTAGGACTCCTTAGGCTATGCGCTGTATTAGGCACCCCTGGACAGGGCACCTTAGAGGGCACCCTGGGTTATGGAACCATAGGTTACGGTGGCGTAACAAGGTTATGGTGCCCTAGGTTAGTGTGGCCTAAGGGCTGCAAGTTGCTGCAGGACGACATGCATGACCTGTGAGGAACAGAGACAGATGTAGCCCTAACATTAGATAGAGTACTCAGGAAAGGCAATGAACAGGTGAGTGAAGGAGGGAGAGCTGGGAGCCGCTGAACCTGCCATATCTGTGAGCATCCTATATGGCTGCCAGTACTGATGACAAACATGGTGGGGGCAACTGTACCACAGCACAGGGTGTTGGCAATGTAAAGTACTGGAAAGACAGTTGTTGGCAGATGATGGGAATACATGGAGGCGGAGGTGGCAGGATAGTTACAATGATGGGTGGACAGAGGAGTGGTGGTGCCATGCAGATCAGGCCCAGGCGAGGCAAGCATGAAGAGGCGCAATGCAGGAAAGGGTAGCAGTGCATGACATGGGGTGACAGCCTGCACAGGCAGACAGGACTCTACACAGCTGACAGACGCAGCTAGACGGACTGAGGGAATGTTGGCAATTGTTGCGAGGGTATTATGGGCTGGCAGCACAAATCTGCAAAAATATGACTGTTACAGCCATGCACACTATTTGAGTAGGACAGGCATGAGAGGAGGGAACAATGATGAATTGAAACCTATGAACACTGCCAAGAATGGCATTGTATTAACCAGTAGGCTATACCTCTGTGGTGTATGTCACAGCAATGGCTGGGTACAGAAGGACTGCAGGTCACCGCACAAACTATCTTCTCTGAGTGCCAGGATAGGGTAACCCCACCAGTACCCATGATGCAATGCACATGCTGAATAGCTGTCTACAGTTGATCAGCAAATGGGGTCTGCACCTCTCCAGTACCTCAGCTTGGAAAGACGAACTGACAGTGCATGATACTGGCACAGAGTAGCTACAGACCATGCCATTGTGCAGGTTCTGTTTTCTCCCTGAGGGATAGGATGGGTGCCCAGCACTAGGTGCTAGAAATAGGCCCTGCTGTACATCCCCATCACTGCCAGTGTGTGACAGGTGTTCCATGCAGTGCAGCTGAAGGTAATTTGGTGTCCATCCGGATCCTGCAGCCACATGTGGCCCTCTGGAACCAGGCACCACCCAGATTATTGTGTACCCCATGTTAGGGTCTGGCTGACATGGGCACCTGTTATCAGGGCAGAGGGGTTTCCAAACTTGCATGAGGTTTGTGTAGCAGTGCCTTGATAGTTCAAAGTGGTATACAGTACATACCCCAAAGGGCTCACATCACCCCTTTTTGTAGGTAAGGAACAGGTGCCCTAGACCCTGTGAAGCAACCTCCATCCTGCTGGTATGCGACAGCCCTCCCCGGTTGGTTGACTAGAGCCATACCTGTGGCTGGGGCAGTGGCAGACCAGCAGCAATGATGGGGTTAGCTCCAGAAAACCCCAACTGCCAGACACCACTGTCTGCAGTCACCAGCAGACAGCACAGTCAGACTGCACTGTATAGTTGTTCTGACCATGCACAGTCTAACTGCAGACAGTCCACTAGCCAGTCCATAGTGCATGCTCACAGAGGAACTATGTGCACAAAGAAGGCATCTCAGTGATTGTGGCCCCAGCACTGGGGACACAACAGGATCACTGGAGGCAGATAATATAGAGCGCTATGTGGGAACCTAGACATGCCATGGTCACTGCTCGGTCAGAGTGAGTGCCCTCCCAGCATGCCATGCTGTGGCCACCCTGTCCATGCAGGTGGTGGTCAGGAACTACAGTGTCCCAGCCATTGTCCCACACCCTGTGAAGATGCATCCTGGCCAATCCGCCCTGGCCGGGTCATACCCACAACACTTTGCTCCTCAGTATGCACATATTCAGGCTAACGCTGGTAACAGTGGGACATTGTGGGCCCGGTGAGGTGTGGGCAGCCACAAAACAATGGATACATACACATACACACACACACACACACACACACACACACACACACTCCTATTGCAGCATTGTGCACAGATATGGGTGGTTGACAACCCTGCCTGCCACACTGGTCCTGATCACAGTGACGACATTGCTAAACTGTGCAGGAGGTAGTAGTAGTGCCCTGGTGATAACTGCAGCTCAATGCTGGGGCCAACAGCCTGACTCTCCATGCATCTTTGGATTGTGGAGCCTGTGTGAGTGGGTGTTTGTACCCCTGTTCGCCGCTGCTTTGGGATTTGCACATGTTGCTGTTGTATCTGCATTGTAGGGTAAAACATAGGGACACAGCTGGGGCTTGAACCTGTGACCCTCTGCTTCTGGACAGACTCACTGGGTGTACTGCACCACACTGTTGCAACAGATGCATAGTGGTCCCTGGGGCTACCTGTACCTTTCCTCAGCCAGACCTTTTATGTTGTACTGCACACCACGTACTGGTACAGGGCATGGCCTAGGTCCACTGCAGGCAGGTGCCACTGCCCCCTCCAGCACGGGCACACCCCCCCCCTGCCATGCTGACTTGGCCATGTGCTGTCAGTGCTGGTAGTGTGCAGTCCCAGGCCATCCACTGTGTGGGTAGGCGGTCACCTAGGGAGTGGGGTCTGTGGCATGGGGCATACATGAGCATCCTCACATCCCCCCATCACCGCCTACCAATAGTCTGTTCTTTCCGCTTGGGGGAGGGTTGGCTGGGGGTATGTCAGGTCAGTGCCCTGGCAACTGTTAGCTCGGGTGGACAAGGTAGATGTAGGTGGATTGTGTTTGGACTTTGTCAGCTGCTGTCATGATGATTTCCGGTTTCTATGTTCCTATGTGCCACCTATGTGCCCGCCTAGTCCACCCTGTGCCCCAGCCGCCCCCACTACATGTCCCGCCTGCAGCCTCCTATGCCTCACTTGCACTATTGCCATAGTGGCCTTTCATACTTGGGCACTATGCTGGTGCTGGACATGAAGCACTACTATCACGTTTCTTGGGCTTCCTGTCTATGCTATACATTGCTGACACTTAAATGGTTTCTCTCTCCTGCAAATGTGCATCTAACAGCAGGTTTTCATTTGCGGTAGGATTCAGCCCTTCAGTTCAGCATGTTAGTATGCAGGGAGCCTCTCCCTGCCCACTCCCCGCCCATTGACCCCTTCCCCCCCCCCCCCCCGCCCTCTCTCCACCCTCTGCGGTGTTTACCACGGCCGGGGATGTTAACAATCGTTAAGTAATGTTAACACGCGTTAACGTTACATACCGCGCATTAACGCTACCTAACGAGCATTAACATTACATAACACGCGGTCTGTAATGTTAGCGCAGTTTAGTAAACATACCCCATTATTTCCTCTTTAACAGCAGGAGTCCACTTAATTGTAATTAATCCTCTTAACTTCTTCACAGTGGCAGGGATGCTATCTTTATCTTTATCCCTAGTAACATAGAAACATAGAAACATGATGACAGAAAAAGACCACAAGGCCCATCTAGTCTGTCCTTCCATAATAACAACTACAACAGTCCACTTTCTACCTTTAGAGATCCTCTGTGTTGGTCCCATGCTTTTTTGAATTCAGTTACTGTCCTCATCTCTACCACCTCCACTGGGAGACTATTCCACGGATCCACTACTCTTTCCGTAAAGAAATATTTCCGCATATCACTCCTGAATCTATCTCCCTTCACACTCATCCCATGTCCCCTCGTAGCAGAACTTGCTTTCAATTGAAAGAGGCTCTCTCCCTGAACATTTATGCCACGGAGGTATTTAAACATCTCAATCATATCACCTCTATCCCGCCTTTCCTCTAAGGTGTACATATTAAGATCCTTAAGTCTGTCCTCATATGCTTTATAATGAAGCCCATTAATCATTTTAGTAGCAACCCTCTGCACTGACTCCATCCTGTTCACATCCTTTTGAAGGTGCGGTCTCCAGAATTGCACACCATACTCCAAATGAGGTCGCACCAAAGACTTATACAGAGGCATTATCACCTCCTTTTTTCTGCTAGCCATTCCTCTCCGTATGCACCCAAGCATCCTTCTAGCTTTTGCCGTCGCCTTTTCTACCTGTTTAGCTACTTTAAGATCATCAGACACAACCACGCCTAGGTCCCGCTCTTCTTTAGTGGACAAAAGTACTTCACCTCCTATACTGTATTGCTCCCTTGGATTGCTGCAGCCCAAATGCATGACCTTACATTTTTTAACATTAAATCCCAGCTGCCAAATTCTAGACCATTCTTCAAGCTTAGCTAGATCCCTCCTCATGTTATCTACACCTTCCTGGGTGTCTACTCTATTACAGATTTTGGTATACATAGTACATAAGCTAGGGGTGGGTATCTCTCTATCCTGGGAGATGTGTGGCCATACTTCAATTGCAGTGTTGCTTTGCTGAGATTTGGTAGAGATGTTATACAATGGGGTCTCCATGTTAAAATACTCAGAAAGACCTGAAGAGAAAAAATTCACCAGCAGCTGCCAGTGAAGTGTATATTGCGCTTCCGTTTGACCCCTTGTCTAATGTGTGAGGAGGATGGAGTATAATGGCCAGTCAGAAGGAGTCCCAGAGAGGGATCAGCTGGTTTACTTCTGGACCTGGGTGGAGTGGGGATGGCAATGATAGTTGACAGTGTGATGTAGTATAATCTTTATTTCTATATTTTTGGGTTGGCGGTGTTCTTTTCATTATGCAAGGAGTATACTGTGAAAAGGTCACAAATGGAGAGTGAGAAGGTAGGATGCAGGTGGTCATTCCAGGAAGTTTCACAGATAAGAACATAAGATATGCCATACTGGGTCAGACCAAGGTCCATCAAGCCCAGTATCCTGTTTCCAACAGTGGCCAATCTAGGTCATACGTACCTAGAAGTTTCCCAAAAAGACAAAGGTTCCAAAATGCTTGTACTGAGACAAGCATTGATATCCTGGGTCCCTTCTTAATAATGGTTTATGGACCTTTCCTCCAGGAACTTGTCCAAACCTTTTTTAAACCCTGCTACACTAACAGCCTTTACTACATCCTCCGGTAACAAATTCCAGACTTTGATTACACATTGAGTGAAAAAATATTTTCTTTTATTAGTCTTAAATAGTTTACCCTGTAGCTTCACTGCATGTCCCCTAGTCTTTCTATATTCTGAAAATGTAAACAATCGATCTACGTTTACCCGTTCCACTCCGTTCATTAATTTATAGACTTCTATCATATCTCCCCTCAGCTGTCTCTTTTCCAGATTAAAGAGCCCTAACCTTTTTAGCTTTTCTTCATAGGAGTATCCTTCCATCCCCTTTAACATTTTGGTGGCTCTTCTCTGAACCTTTTCTAATAACGCTATATCCTTTTTAAGATACGGTGACCAGAATTGCACACAATATTCAAGGTGCGGTCTCACCATGGAATGATATAGAGGCATTATAATATCTTTTGTTTTATTTTCCATTCCTTTCCTTATGATACCTAGCATTCTATTTGCTCTCTTGGCCACCGCTGCACACTGGGCCGAGGGTTTTAACATGTTCTCTACAATGACGCCTAAATCTTTTTCCTGGGTGGTGGTTCTTAATGTGGAACCTTGCATCGTGTAACCATAGTTTGGGTTGTTCTTCCCTAGGTGCATAACTTTGCACTTGTCCACATTAAATTTCATCTGCCATTTTGATGCCCAGTCTTCCAATTTATCAAGGTCATCTTGCAATTTTTCACAATCCTCTTGGGTTTTAACAACTTTAAATAGTTTTGTGTCATCTGCAAATTTGATCACCTCACTCGTTATTCCCTTTTCCAGGTCATTTATGAATATGTCAAAAAGCAGCGGACCCAGCACAGATCCCTGGGGTACACCACTATTCACCTTTCTCCATTGAAAAATTGGCCATTTAGCCCTACCCTCTGCTTTCTATCTTTTAACCAGTTCCTGATCCACAATAGTACACTGCCTCCTATCCCATGACTCTTTAGTTTTGCCAAAAGTCTCTGATGAGGGATCTTGTCAAAGGCTTTCTGAAAGTCCAGATACACTATATCAACTGACTCACCTTTGTTCACCTGTTTATTCACACCTTCAAAAAAACATAACAGATTAGTAAGACAAGATCTTCCTTGTCTAAAGCCATGTTGGCTGTCTCCCATTAGGCTATGACTATCTACATGCTGAGTAATTTTGTTCTTTATGATGGTTTCTACCATTTTTCCCGGTACTGACGTCAGGCTCACCGGTCTGTAGTTTCCCGGATCACTCCTGGAACCCTTTTTAAAAATTGGTGTTACATTGGCGATCCTCCAAGATAAGCAAGGGGGAGAACATGGAGAGGGAGGTGGCCTGGGGGGTCAAAGGGACTGGCAGCAGTGAGAAACAGAGTAGGGAGGGAACATCAGGGACAGGAAAAGTCTCATGGACTGAGAGCAGCCAGGGCAGAAAAAGAGCTGAAGTGGCAATGCGAGGGGAAGGTCTGATCCAAGTGGCCAGTTCAGTCTACAGACCTTAGGCAGAAGGAGGCCAGGGGTGTAGGAGGAGACAAGTAGCAGGGAGGAGCAGGCAGGGAGGGCCTTTCACGTGCCAGCCAGGTAGCCTGCCATAAAGGTTCCCCGCACACGTCTAGAGCCATCTCAGCACAATGGTGCTGTTCCGTTCTCCACCAAAGAGAGTGATTTCCAACTAATCACAGCCTTATGTCAAGTTGAGCCTCAAATTGTTAGCAGCCTCCAAGAAAGGCATGGCAAGATCTGTGAGCATCCTGATGCAGCAGCCGATAAGCATGCAATAAATAATACCAGGAGTCAGTTCAAGGATCCAAGTCAATTTATTGTGCACAAGGCTCAGACAGGAAAGCATCCAAAAATGACTGAGCAATGGAGAACAGGAACAACTTCCTTATATACAAGTTTCACAGTTTGATACAGGCAAACTTTCTATTGGTCCCAACGCCCCCTGCATCTATCCAATCGGGGACCCTCTCTGGGCCTAACACCCTGTTCCCCCTTCTCAGGCTATTCTAACAAAGGCTCAGTTTCTAGACATAAATACGTCTCTTCTGCAAGGTTATTTCTGGCCCAGAGAATGTGAGAATGCAAAACACTGGAACATATCTATCATCAGCATAAAAGAATTGAATAAAGGATTCACACAAACTTATCAAAAGCAGTTTAGAGCGGTTTAAGGCAGCTTCTCAGACCTTCACTGACTTTGTTCTTTCTCAGCACTACTATTTCTAAGTGGGGGTGGGGACTCAGGCCTACCTTACAGGCCTCTCATACATGTATAGGCTATTATATAGGCCATAGCCTGCCACATTCCCCCCTTTGATTATTCTCACCCGCAAGTGAGAAAGGGTGAGAATTAAATCACATATTATACATGCGTAAAAGCATCATTTTGGGGTATAGGGTAATACTGCCTCATAGCCAATACTTTTTGTAGCTATCTTCTGTTCTACAGTGCCATGAACGGCTGCTGGCTTTACTTGACTGTGATGAATCCAGGGTTCGAGTTCTGCAACTTTAACTGCAGTTGGGGTTGATAGGATGACAACATAAGGTCCCTTCCAATGCGGTGCTAATGGTGTCTTTCTCCACTCTTTGATTCACACCTAGACTCCAGGCTTGAAAGGATGCAGAGGTTCTGGTAGTTTGATGAGCAGCTGATCGTGTACCTGCGTATGAAGACTCTGCAAAACAGAACTTAAAGCCAATAGGTCTTATCTAGTAATTTCAGATCCATTCTGTTTCATATCTCCTTTTATTCCTTGTACAATAGGCGGGGGTCGTCCATACATAATCTCAAAAGGGGAAACTCCTAAAGACTTAGTAGGGGCTAAGCATATCCTAAGAAGGGCTATAGGAAGAACCTGGGGCCACTTCAGGTGAACTTCTTGACAAAGTTTAGATAACTGAGACTTCAGGGTTCTATGCATACGCTCTACTTTTCCTAAATTCTGAGGTCTGTAGGCAGTATGCATCTGATAGTGTCAATATCCCGGGGCCATACTTAATGGACTTGCCTCCTGAGGTTATCAACCCTCATTCTTTGTACAGGACCCCATGTGCATGCAAGGTTGTAAGGGCATACTCAGAATCTGTGTACACATTCAGACGGAGCCCTATTATCAGTGCTCTAGTGAGAGCTATCGGTTCAGCTCTCTGTGCTGAAGTCCCCGGGGCCAGAGCTGAGGACTCAAATACCATGTCCAGGGTCACTACTGCATAGCCAGCACAACAATGTCCATTGATGATGAGACTACTTCCATCCACAAAAAAAGTCCGTTCTGGGTTTTCCAAAGGAACATCAGTCAAATCCGGGCGATTTGAGAATACAGTGTCCATAATTTCCAGACAGTCATGATCAAGGGGGCTAGGACCAATTGGTAACAACGTAGCAGGATTTAAAGCTTGACTGACCATCAATTGCAATCGTGGATTCTCACACAGCATACTCTGATACTTCAACATTAGCGAATTTCTGAGCCAGAAGTTCCCTTTGTGCTCCATAAGGGTCAAGACAGAGTATGGTACGATGACTTGAAGATTCTGTCCCAAAGTGAGCTTGTCTGCTTCGCTCACTAGGAGGGCTGTAGCTGCAACAGCTCTCAAACATCCAATTGTTTTGATAAATAGGCCACTGGTCGCTGCCAAGATCCGAGAGATTGAGTCAACACTCCCAAAGTAGTTCCTTGTGACTCATGAACATAGAGGCGAAAAGGTTTCTGGACATCTGGCAGGCCCAGAACTGGTGATGACATCAAGGCAGTCTTCAAAGAGCGAAATGCTGCATCCTGTTCAGGTCCCCATTCCAATGGAGACCTCTCCCTTCCTTTGGTGACTTGATACAATGGCTTTGCCAACAGCGCGAAGTTGGGTATCCATATTCGACAATAACCTGCAGCCCCCAGAAAAGCACTCACTTGCCTCCTGGTGGTTGGAGTAGGAACACTACATACAGCTTCTTTGTGTTCTGGTCCCAGGCGTTGGATTCCACTAGACAATTGGAATCCTCGTTATTTAACTTCAGTTTGGCACAGTTGAGCCTTGGCCCTTGGGACCTTGTATCCAGCTTCGTTCAGAAGGTGCAAGAGATCACTGGTGGCTTGTAAACATTCACTTTCCAAGTTGGTGGCTATTAGCAGGTCATCCACATACTGGAGAAGAACCCTTTTCCCTGGGTTCACCGGGTAGCTTGAGAGATCTTGATTTAGAGCAGCATTGAAGAGGGTAGGTGAATTTTTGAATCCTTGGGGTAATTGAGTCCAGGTGAGTTGGCCCCGCCTTCCTGTTGTAGAATCTTGCCATTCAAAGGCAAACAAAAGTTGACTGGTGGGGGCTAGGCGTATGCAAAAGAAGGCATCTTTCAGGTCCAGGACAGTGAAATGAGTAGCCTCAGCGGGGATCAGTCCCAAGAGAGTATAAGGATTTGGTTCCACTGGATGCATAGTCTCAACTGCATCATTCACTCGCCTCAGATCTTGTACTGGACAGTAATCTTCCGTCCCTGGTTTCTTGACTGGGAGAAGGGGGGGTATTCCAAGGTGATTGGCATTCTTTAAGAAGTCCATACTTCAACAGTTTCATCAGATGGCAGTGGATACCTTCAATGGCTGGTTGAGAAAGAGGATACTGCTTTACATGCACTGGTTCCGCTCCTGGCTTGAGGGTGACAACGATGGGGGCTATGTTCTTCGCTAGGCCAGGTGGATGATCGTTCACCCATACTTCAGGTGGAGCCAAAAGATTGGTGGGTATACAGGAACTAGCTGGCTTGGTTGGAGATACATTATAGAACCGCCACTCTTCTTCTTGGGGGACAGTCAGCACCATCAATCCAGCAGACTTCGAGTGTACAGTCATTTGCATTTGTCCCCCTTCAGCAAAGGATATTTGCGCCTGGAGCTTAGCGAGCATATCTCAGCCCAAGAGTGGAATAGGGCATTCAGGCATATACAGGAACTGGTGCGTTATTCTCTGCCCCCCTAGTTCACACATGCGGTTCTGCAGGAATGGCTTAGTGGCCCTAGCCCCAGTGGCCCCAACAATGGTGACAGATCAAGAGGACAAAGGGGCCACTGGCTTTGCCACCACTGAATGTTCTGCTCCTGTATCCACCATAAGGTCCATATATTGGTCCCCTATTTTCACACTGACCATAGGCTCCTGGGGACCCAGGGTGAACTTGGAGCCCGGTCTGGCCTAGTCTTCATCCATGTCATAGCCCTCTGCAGCTGCCACTCCCTCAATAGCTTCTTCCTGCTCTTGCTGAAACTGTGCTCGGTTTATTCCTCCACAACTCTGGAATCAACCTCTGTTCTCCAGGTACTCCCTCCTCCCCTCCAGGGGGTGGAGTCCCGATGCGGGCATTCATTTTTCCAATGTCCTTCTTCTCTGCAATGGGCGCATTGATTCGCACCCAGTGGGGGCCAACTACTTCCACGGCCCCTTCCACGTCCTCTGCTCCTTCGGTTAGGAAAACCTCCTCCACGTCGTTCAACTAAAGCGGCAGCAAGAAGATCTGCTTTCTTCTTCATTTTACGTTCACTTTCTCTGTAACGCTCATTTTCACGATTCACAAATACTTTCTGAGCAACTTCCATTACTTGTGCTGTATTCATGCCCACAAATCCATCCGTTTTCTGTAATTTTTGTTTTATATCTCTCTGGGACTGACTGACAAAAGCTGCATTTACCATACGCAAATTCTCCTGGGCTGCCGGATCGTATGGGATATATAGTCTGTAGACTTCAGATAATCATTCATAGAAGGCTGCTGGGCTCTCATCTACTCGTTGGAGAACTTCAGATATTTTTCCAATATTCATGGCTTTCTGGCCTCCCTTCTTTAGGCTTCGCATGAGGGCTCGGCGGAACCGATTGAAGGCTGTCTGCACTATTTGGATCCCACTTGGGGCCATCAAGGCTGATGGGTCTGCATAATACTGTTCATTAGTTCAATCAAATCCTAAGGTTTCTCAGTGTAGGAGGCATAATGCGTCTTTCAGTTCAGTAAATCAGTGGTGGAAAAAGGCACATAAACAAGGCTGGTCGGCCCTACCATGACCTGGCCTTCGGTATTAAGGGTGGGTAGGCCCTGGACCTAGCGCAATGGTATAACGTGACCATCCCTTTTACTGGTAGTTGTACTTCTGAAGGCATATGGCAATCAGGACTGTTGGGGTTCCACTTCATGTTCTTGGGCGCTGGCTGTGAGTGACCCTGAACTGGCGAATGAATCCCTGCTTTTAGGGTCATCGGTGGACTGTGGCCCACTCGGAGTACTTTGAACTGAGCCGGGGCTTCCGGCCGGGGAGGGGAACGCTTCCTCCAGCCGTGGGAGCTGTTGGGAAGACACCCGGGGTAATGGGTTCCTCCTGGACAGGCTCTGCCTGGGATAGTGGCGGAGCCGAGGGGACTGGCCTATAGAGGAACTGGGGCGGAAGGGACGGAATGTCTGGGGACTCTGGGGCTGAATAGACAGGCAATCTGGTGAACTAAGGATATGATACTAACATCAAAGGTACCACCAGGGGCCATGATGAGACCAGTACTGACCACTTCCTATCACAAAGCAATTCTAATCAGGACGGAGACATTTCTATTCCATAGTCTCCAGTAAATCCCTTGCTAAAATTCCTAGTCATACATTTCAACGAAACTTGCGTGACGGCCACATATCTGTTACGTATGACTAGAATAAAAATACTTGGCATGAAACTAACTACCAGCAGTCATCAGCACTAAGCTGAACAATGTCTCTGCAAAGAAATTACTTTAAATCTTACAGTTCAGAAAGCAGATATTCAAAGGACATGACACAGATACTTTTTTCATAAAGTTGGTGGATATCTGGAATGCATATACTCCCCTTTTCTTTTTTTTTTTTTTAAACAATAAGTATGTCCTCTATGAGGTGCTTGCCACAGTATATAAAATCTCATTTTACTTTTAATTTTGCTCAATAGCATATGCAGTCAAAACCAAATATATATATATATATATCAAAAAGAAAATTCAAGCACGATTAACTCCTCATTCACTCAGGATTTAAATCATTTTCAAGTTACGATCTGGTAACTACTGGCTCGGGATGCTTCATAGTCCTGTCAGGGCTCTTAACCTCCACTTCGAAGGTCAAAGGAAAAACAAAAGCAGTTTCCTTAATTTCTCTATCATTTCTGTTTGGACCATAAAAGACAAGTAGGGCTGAGATATAACAAGAATAGTTGAGGAGCTCGAAAGGGGTTAATAAGAACTTAACCCTTTCCAGGCTGAGCCCAAAACTGCCGGGATCCAAGATTCTGGCTAAATATTCCTACCAAATGATATATAATACATGACCATAGCAGAAGGAACATCACTATTAGAACATATTGAATAAGACAGGTACAATTTTCCTGCAAAAATGCACAAATTAACCCAGCTGCAGAATGTGGATTAAAAATTGAAAGTAAGCCTTCAAAGGTTTAAAGGATACTAAAACATTCCTTTCTACGGGCTGTGTGAAAGACACACCCCTTCTCTCTCTGCTTGCTAGAGAGACTCACGCTGTGCTGGAAAAAAAGAACTGAAACAGCTTAAAAGCTGCGCTTAGAAGAGACTCCTGAGTGGTTGTCTTTCAGTACTATTCCTTAATCGGTGAAATGTTTCATGAATTACCCATCAGAATAATCTTACATTATACCAGAAGGGAAACCAGCGGTTTCAACAGATAACAAAAATCAGATACAAACAACAAACAAGGGGTCCGTACATACCCAGAAACAATAAGGGACACAAACACCAGACGCTTCAGGAGTCCGCTCTTGCTTGGTCTGCCATTCCAGACCTCACTCACACAGACGAGCATGCTTAGCAATGTACCCAAGGCCTTACTGACTAACCATACCAAAGGGTCGGTGGCTTCTGCTCCGCGCCCACTTAATTGTGAAGCATAGTAGGACCGCCCTTGAGAGGTGATCAAGCTCTCTTTATTTACTATACCAAACAGTACTGTACCAAATTTCCAAACCTGACTATCTGAGTAGCAAAGAAAACTTCTACTCACCGGATCCGGTTCCCGATATCAAACCAGTACATGGGTTGGATCCTGGACTCCCCTCGGGTTCGGAGGTGTTGGCCAGCCAGAACCAGCAACCTGCAGAGGCAAGGAGGAGCCCTCCCCGATACAAGAGGACCGGTGGCGCCAGAGGCCCTCCTGCGATCAGTCAGGTGCGGCTCCAGCCGGACCAAACCTTTTGAGGCAAGAAGTCGTGGTATATTCACTTGCATACCACCACACTACCCCCACATTCCCAGCCAATGCACCAAGAATATGCAGCAGCCGATAAGCATGCAATAAATAATACCAGGAGTCAGTTCAAGTATCCAAGCCAATTTATTGTGCACAAGGCTCAGACAGGAAAGCATCCCAAAGTGACTGAGCTATGGAGAACAGGAACAACGTCCTTATATACAAGTTTCACAGTTTGATACAGGCAAACATTCTATTGGTCCCAACGCCCCCTGCATCTATCCAGTCCGGGATCCTCTCTGGGCCTAACACCCTGTTCCCCCTTCTCAGGCTATTCTAACAGAGGCTCAGTTTCTAGACATAAATACGTCTCTACTGCAAGGTCATTTCTGGCCCAGAGAATGTGAGAATGGAAAACACTGGAACATATCTATCATCAGCATAAAAGAATTGAATAAAGGATTCACACAAACTTATCAAAAGCAGTTTAGAGCGGTTTAAGGCAGATTCTCAGACCTTCACTGACTTTGTTCTTTCTCAGCACTACTATTTCTAAGTGGGGGTGGGGACTCAGGCCTAGCTTACAGGCCTCTCATACATGTACAGGCTATTATATAGGCCATAGCCTGCCACACTGAGGCACCATGACATGTGAGGGCTGTCAAAGCACATGGCAGAGGCACAGAAGGAGGAAGACCATGTCCATTTTCCATTTCTCCATTACAAAAGAGGTTCACACAACTTCTGGAACCACAGTTTAAGAACATAAGAAATGCCATACTGGATCAAACCAAGGTCCATCAAGCCCAGTATCCTGTTTCCAATAGTGGCCAATCCAGGTCACAGGTACCTATCAGGTTCCCAAAAAGGTACACATGTTCCACAATGCTCGTTCCAGGGTAAGCAGTGTATTTCCCAGGTCCTCTTTAATAATGGCTTATAGACCTTTCTTCCAGGAACTTGTCCAAACCTTTTTTAAGCCCAGCTACACTAACAGCTTATACTATATCCTCCATAACAAATTCCAGAGTTTGATTATATATTGAGTGAAAAAATATTTTCTCTTATTAGTCTTAAATGAGTTACATTGTATCTTAATTGCGTGTCCCCTGGTTTTTCTACTTTTTGATGGAGTAAACAGCTGATCTACGTTTGCCCGTTCCACTCCATTCATTATAGACCTCTATCATATTTCCTCTAAGCCACCTCTTTTCCAAGTTGAAAAGCCCTAACCTTTTAAGGCTTTCCTCATAGTGGTATCCTTCCATCCCCTTTACCATTTTGGTGGCTCTTCTCTGTACCTTTTCTAATAACGCTACATCCTTTTTAAGATATGGTGACCAGAACTGCACAAAATATTCAAGGTGCAGTCACACCATGGAACGATACAGAGGCATTATAATATCCTTGGTTTTATTCTCCATTGCTTTCCTTATGATTCCTAGCATTCTATGTATTTCCTTGGCCACCGCTAAACACTGGGTCGAGGGTTTTAATATATTATCCATGATGATGCCTAAATCATTTTTCTGGGTGGTGGTTTCTAATGTGGAACCTTGCATCATGTAACAATAGGTTGGATTGTTCTTTCCTAGGTGCATAACTTTGCACTTGTCAACATTAAATTTCATCTGACATTTGAACGTCCAGTCTTCCAATTTATCAAGGTCTTCTTGCAATTTTTCACAATCCCCTTGTGTTTATATATATATATATACGTATATTTATTTTATTTATGCAATTTCAATTTTAACACAAGGTACACACTTGTTACAGAAAAGAATGATTGTAAAAGAAATAGAGCCCATAAAGAATAGAGGACACAAGTCCCCATTCTTATACACCAAATGAAGAACTAACATTCACTAGCCCACAAAATAAGGAGAGGGCAAGACATAATCAAAAGAACAATTTCAAGAAATAAGACACAAGGCTGATGCAGAATTTTACATTATTCCCGGACCCAATATTCTCCTCAACTTAGGGGGGGCAGGCGGGGCAGCCCAAACTGCTAAGATGGAACCACACTTTTACTGGCTATGAACTGAGTTAGGTGGGAGGGCTCAAAAAAGGTGTAACACACCCTGATATTTAATTAAACATCTACTCAGGTACCGCAAAAAAGAAAAGCCCACCCAACTGCAAAACCTGAGGACGAAGCAAAAGAAACTTGCCAATGTTTCTGAGTGGATTTAGAAACATCTGGAAACATCCTAATTATTCCCCCCATAAAGGGCTCATTCCTAGCCTTAAAGTATAATTTCAAGAGTAAGTCTCGATCAGGCTCAAGTGCTAGTCAGCAGCAAAGTTGCCCTCAGGACATAACCCGGATCTGTAATCTCCAGGAACCCAGTCAAATCCAAAGAGTCCATTGGGGGAGAATGTGCAGGTGAGGAAAATCCATGGTCTTTGCACTTGGCTGTTGGCAAATAGAAAATCCTAGCCAAAAGAGGAACTGATTCCAAAGGAATTTTCAAAATAGAAGTGACATAAGAGTTAAACAAATCCTTCGGCGAAACTACTGGAACACGAGGAAAATTCAGCAAGCGTAAGTTTCTCTTCCTAATCGAGTTCTCTAACATCTCTATCTTCCCATGGATAGCAGACAAATCTTTTGAAAAAATACCTGAAAAAGAAACAGCGTCCTCCACTTTAGCTTCCAACTGGGCCACCTTTGAAGAAATACAGGCCACTTCCTGCTTCTGCTGGTCTATAGACTGAACCAAGGAGGGTAGAGCACTATGGAAGGTAGCAAACTGAGATACAAAAGAAAGCTCCAAAGCCTGTAGTCCTTCCCAAAGAGAATCCAGGGTAACAGCAACAGGATGAACGAGGACAGACTTGGCAGGCTTCCCCTCCTGAGTACCAGCAGAAATCACTGGACGGGCACCCAGCCCTACCTCAGTATCCACAGCCGACAAAGGTTTTCCAGTAGCAGTTGAGCTCACCACCAGACCAGCTGGCCCCGAAGCTACAAGAACCTCCGCTGCGGAGCTCCCCGCTAACACCGAGGTGTGGGCCACGAGTCTCTCCATACCCCGAGACTCTGCCTCTGCTGCTCCCGCATCATGCACTGCAGGCTGAGCTGGCGGGGTCCGGACATCTAGGCTAAGCATGACCTTAAGCTCAGAGGGGCGTAGTAAGCCTCCTTCCGCCTCTAACACCCCCAGCGAGCTGTGCTCCAGAAGACAAATTGCACCAGCGGGCCTCACAAAAGCATTGAGAGGACTCTTAGCCGCTGCCACACTCTTAGGTAAGTACCAAGGCTTAGCCTTCCGCTTACGAGGCATCGCAAAGAAGGTCAAAGAAAAAAGAAAAGGATGTAACGCGGAGACCAACAGGCAGTGGTTAATGCGTGTCCGCCATCTTGCCCCCGACCTCGTTTTAACAACTTTTGATAATTTTGAGTCATCTGAAAATCTGAACACCTCACTCATTATTCCTGTTTCTAGCTCATTCTCTAAATAAACCCAAAGAACTATTTGAAATAGCCAAATCTATGTTAAGAGAGAATATCTCCCTGACTTCACAGTCTACCCCCAACCCTCAAGCACTTGCACATCACTTCCAATCCAATCCAAACTACCGACTCATCCTCCAGTCACACCAACAAATGACTCCCACAAACCCTGCACTTCCAGCTCCCTTCATTCATTCATCCCAGTCTCACCTGACCATCTGGTCAACATAATTGGAAATCTGAATATGACTGCATCACTCCTGGACCCCTGTCTTGCAAGCTGATTAAAATCAACAAGGTCTGAATTTGCCCCAACCATATGCAAGACGGTACAACTCTTCTTCACACAAGGATATATACCAACTAAACTAAAGACCACCTCCATACGCCCACTGCTAAAAAGTCCAAAGCTAGACCCAGCTGAACCAAATTTATACAGACCTGTCTCAAGTTTACCTTTCCTCACAAAAATAATAGAGAAATTGATACAACTTCAAATTCAAAACTACATCAGCCAAAATGATCCATTTGACCCGCATCAATATGGTCTCTGCCCCAACCATGGAGTGGAAACACTGTTAATGTCACTCATTGACCATCTAATCAAGGGAATAAAGAAACCAAGACAAGTCTTCATTCTCATATTCCTCAATATCGCTGCATCCTTTGACACCATATGTCATTTGATTCTGCTAGAGACTACGTTTGAATGGCATTATTGACAACGCACTCAGCTGGATCCGATCATATCTGACTGATTACAAATCATCAAAGCCGATAATAAAAGCTCGGACCCTTTCCCGCAAAACCGAGGTGTACCCTAGGGCTCATCCTTATTATCATTATTATTTAACATTTACATCCAGCCAATCTGTCAGATTGTCCGGTCACATAATATGTTATTCCACCTATATGCAGGCGACATAATGTTTTACTCAGCAATTTCAACTGCAGATCCAGAATTCATTCCTATTGTACAGTATTTTAATTCAATTGTCCTATGGCTCTCCCAACAAGGCCTTCCATTAATTATAACAACACGGAAGTACTATTCATATTCAAAGATCAATCATTCACCCCTGCCAAAGTCACTTAAGGTTAGTCAAACAGAACTAACAATCAAATCAGAGGTACGTTACCTCAGAGTAACTATTGATCAGCATCTTACTCTTAAGACCCCCATAAACAATGTGACAAAGCACATCTACAGTAAAATAAGGACTCTACAATGGCTTCGCCCTCTTCTCAAAGCTCACAACTACAGGACTATCTTTGAAGCGCTGACACTTCCATACATTGACTTCTGCAATGCAATTCTCCATCACACTGTGCAAGTTGGTGAGAGGTCTTACGTGTGCACTAGGTGCAAGGAGCTCTTTGCTCTCAGGGAACGAGTCCGTTCTCTAGAGGCTAAAGTAGCAGACTTGGAAAACATAAGACAGACAGAGAGGTACATAGACGAGACCTACAGGGATATAGTCCTGAAGTCCCACCTCCAGTCTGGCAGCACCCCTGTTGCCATGGAGGAGAGAGGTCACGTGACAGGAGAGCATCATCCTGGTGTGGCAGGAAGTGATCCTGTAACTAGGACCTGTCTTCCAGGTGATGTAAAACCCTCTCGCACCGAGGAAGTTTCTCCAGGGCCATGTGCCCATGAGGGAAGGGTTAGGACAGCCGTTATAGTTGGTGATTTGATCATTAGGCATGTAGATAGCTGGGTGGCTGGTGGACGTGAGGATCGCCTGGTAACATGCCTGCCTGGTGCGAAGGTAGCGGACCTCACGTGCCACCTAGATAAGGTCTTAGATAGTGCTGGGGAGGAGTCTGCTGTCTTGGTACATGTCGGTACCAGTGACATAGGAAAATGTGGTAGGGAGGTTCTGGAGGCAAAATTTAGGCTTTTAGGTAGGAAGTTGAAATCCAGAACTTCCATGGTAGCATTCTCCGAAATGCTTCCTGTTCCACGTGCAGGACCCAAAAGGCAGGCAGAGCTCCGGAGTCTCAATGCGTGGATGAGACAATGGTGCAGAGATGAGAGTTTTGGATTTGTTAGGAACTGGGGAACATTCTGGGGAAAGGAGGGGCTCTTCCGAAGGGATGGGCTTCACCTTAACCGGGATGGAACCAGGCTGCTGGCATTAACCTTTAAAAAGGAGATAGAGCAGCTTTTAAACTAGATATTAGGGGAAAGCCGACAGTCGCCCAAGAGCGGATGGTTCGGAAGAATGTATCCTTGAAGGATACTACCAAAAGCAGAGAGGTTCCACAAAAGAGTAAAGTAGCCCAAATGCCCACAAGTATGGAGCAGACAGAGCTTAAAGATCCCAATTTACCCATGTCTAACAATAGCCAAATTAACATGAATAAAGCACAGTTACTTACCTGTAACAGGTGATCTCTGGGAACAGCAGGAATTAGTCCTCACATATGGGTACGTCGGTACCGACGGAGCCCGTGCGGGAAAGCTCCCCAGCTTCTTAGAATAGAAGCTTTTGGGACCTCCCACTGCACATGCGCACTGCCTTCCCGCCTTCCTGAACAGCTCTCCTCAGTTTCGAGTTTATAGCTGAGTCAACAGAGAGAGGACAGGAAGATAGATAGATAAAAGATACAACTCCTAGGGGAGGTGGGTGGGTTGTGAGGACTAATTCCTGCTGTTCCCAGAGATCACCTGTTACAGGTAAGTAACTGTGCTATCTCCAGGAACAAGCAGGAATAAGTCCTCACATATGGGGACTCCCTAGCTTAGATGCATGGGATCCCCTGTAAAGGTTCGCCATCTTCGTATGGATCTCAGGCATCCATTCTGGGAAGGTGGGCAGGAGTTGTTTAGGAATGGAACAGGTGCTTGAGGACAGCCTGGCCAAACAAGGCATCCCGGCGGGAGTCCTTGTCCAAACAGTAATGGGCTGTGAAGGTATGAACCGAGGCCCAGGTAGCGGCTCGACAGATCTGATCTATGGAAACAGAGTGCAGATGAGCCATAGAAGTTGCCATGGCCCTCACATTGTGAGCAGTGACATGGCCTTCCAGAGAAATGTTTTTGCTCTGGTAAGCAAAAGAAATACACTGAGCAATCCAATTGGAAAGTGTACGCTTGGAGACTGGAAGTCCCAAATGGGAAGGATCAAAGGCCACAAAAAGTTGAGAAGACTTTCGATGTGGCTGAGTCCTATTAAGGTAAAAAGCGAGAGCTCTTTTACAATCCAGAGTATGAAGGTTCCTCTCTGCATTGGATGCATGAGGAGCTGGAAAAAAGACAGGTAGATATACCTCTTGATTAAGATGAAAAGGCGAGACCACTTTAGGCATAAAGTGGGGATTCGTCCTAAGGACCACCTTATCATGATGAAATCTTGTGTAAGGTGGATTAGCCACTAAAGCCTGCAGCTCACTGATGCGGCGAGCCGAAGTGACTGCAATGAGGAAGATGACCTTCCAGGAAAGAAATTTCAAGGAGGTGGAAAACATTGGCTCAAAAGGTGGCTTCATAAGTTGACCGAGCACTAGATTCAAATCCCATGCGACCGGGGGTGGTCTGATGGGAGGTTTAGTGAGAGTCAGGCCTCTCATGAATCTTGCAACAAGAGGATGAGAGGAGATAGGTTGTCCATTTATATGTTGCAAGGATGCTGCAATAGCACTTAAATGGACTCTTACCGAATTCGTCTTGAGGCCTGCATTGGATAGATGCAGGAGATAATCAAGAAGAGAATTCAAAGGAAGTGCCAGAGGGTCAAGACCCTGCTGAGCACACCAAATGGAAAAACGTTTCCATTTGAAAGCATAGGAACGCCTGGTAGAGGGTTTCCTAGAGGCAGAAAGGATATCTTTCACTGGTTGGGAAAGATGAAAGTCTTGAAGGCTTAAGCCTTCAGTAACCAAGCACTGAGGTGAAGGGATTTGGGGTTTGGGTGCCACAAAGTCCCCTCCTCCTGAGACAGGAGGTCTGGCGCAGCTCCCAGATCCAAGTAGGATCCCTGGGAGAGCTGTAGAAGTAGAGGGAACCACACTTGGCGTGGCCAGCGTGGAGCTATGAGGATCATAGTTCCATGATCCCTCTGGAGTTTGAACAGAGTCTTGGGAATCAAAGGAATGGGTGGAAAGGCATATAGGAATGCCTGACTCCAATTCAGGAGAAAGGCGTCCGTAGCCTGAGCTCCCTGACACGGAGTTCTGGAACAGAACCGGGGAAGTTTGGCATTCCACGGACTTGCAAAGAGGTCTATGTCCGGGGTCCCCCATTCCTGAAAGATTCGGTTTATTTGGTCCAAATGTAGGGACCATTCGTGTGGCAGCAGAACTCGACTGAGCCTGTCTGCCCGAGAGTTTTGAACTCCTGGGAGATACACTGCTAGCAGGTGAATCTGATGCTCTCTGGCGAAGGCCCATAGTCTTAGAGCTTCGTTGCAAAGCGACAGAGAGCCCGTCCCTCCTTGTTTGTTTATGTAAAACATGGCCACCTGATTGTCCGTCTGAACTAGGACAGTGAGGTTGGCTAGGAGGGAGTGGAAGACCTTGAGGGCAAGGTAAATTGCTCGCAGTTCCAGAAGATTGATATGAAGGGTGGTCTCCTGTAGAGACCAAGTGCCCTGAGTGGAGAGAGTTTGCAGATGGGCTCCCCACCCTGTTTGGGAGGCATCTGTTGTGAGGGTTGCTTGGGGTAGCAATGGTTGAAATGGAGCCCCCAACAACAGATTCTTGGTGGAAGTCCACCAGTGGAGGGACCAAAACAGACGATCGGAGGTTTGTATTTGGTCTGAGAGCGCTCCTGACGCCTGAGTCCACTGAGTGGCCAGGGTCCATTGAGCTGCTCTCATATGAAGACGAGCATAGGGCACCACATGCACTGTGGAGGCCATATGACCCAGTAGGCGTAGCATTTCCCTGGCTGTCAAGTGAGTGCTGGACTGAGCTTGGGAGGCCAAACTCAGGAGGCGCTGGCCTCGAACATGTGGAAGGTAGGCCCTTGCAGTGATGGTGTCCAACTGGGCCCCTATGAATTCTAGAGATTGAGTAGGGATGAGTTGGGACTTGGGAAGGTTTACTACCAGTCCCAGATACTGCAAAAGGCTCCTTGTGTGGTCCAGGGAAATCTGGGCCTGTGACTGAGTTGGAGCTCGGATGAGCCAGTCGTCCAGATATGGGAAGACAAAGATTCCCATGCCTCTTAGAAATGCGGCTACGACTGCCATGCATTTTGTGAATACTCTTGGAGCAGAGGCTAGACCGAAGGGGAGTACTCTGTATTGGAAATGTTTTCCCTGAAACAGAAAGCGAAGATACTTTCTGTGGGATGGATGGATGAGTATATGTGTATACGCATCCTGTAGGTCTAGAGAACAAAGCCAGTCCTGACCCTGGAGGTAAGGAAGGAGAATGCCGAGAGACAGCATTTTGAATTTCTCCTTGAAGAGAAATTTGTTCAATTCTCTCAGATCTAGGATTGGTCTGAATCCCCCTGTCTTCTTTGGAATGAGAAAATAAGGGGAGTAGAAACCGGACCCTTGTTGAGGAAGAGGAACCTCTTCTATGGCCCCTTGGGCAAGAAGAGAGGAAACCTCTTGACCCAACAGGGTTAGGAGAGATGGGGGAGAATTGAATGGTCTCACCATATGATGGGGAGGAAGGCTGGAGAAATGAAGTTTGTAACCCTCTCGAATGATAGAGAGGGTCCATTGTTCTGTTGTGATTTGTTCCCATCTGGGAGCAAAGTGAACCAACCTTCCGGGTATGGTGAGAGGTTCTGGTTGTGTTAGAACCAGAAGTGGCAAGTTCCCTAGGAGCAAGTCAAAACCCCTGAGGGGTTGGAGCCTGCTGAGCTACAGTAGCTGCTGCAGGCTTAGCTCGTGCTTGTTTGGATTGCTGATGCTTAGCAGTATAGCGAGGTTGAGAAGACTGCTGGCCAGTATTTGAAGCAACTCTGGCCTTCTTATAGTAAGGCCTTTTAAAAGACTTTTTCTTAGTAGGAATTGAAGTGGACTTTGAAAGTCTTTCCAAGGTGGCATTTTCAGCATCCATCTGGGTGGCTTTGATTTGCCACTCTTCCCCAAATAAGTTCTCACCTGTACAGGGCAGATTCCGTAAGCCATCTAGAACCCAAGGTTCCAGATCAGAGGCCTGGAGCCAAGCAAGACGTCGGGCTGCAATAGCAATGCCCGAAGCCCTACTGGCTCCCTCAAAGGAATCATATGCTGCCCTATTAGAGAACTTAGAAACCTCTAAAAGTTGTTTCACTAGGGAAAGGAATCCCTGCTTTTTATCCTCAGGGATAAAGGGGGCAAAATGCCGCACCTTTTTGGCAAGTTCCTCCAGGAACATGCCCATATAGAGACTGTAGGAATTAATCCTGGCTATAAGCATACTAGCCTGGAAAATTTTCCTACCAAAAGAGTCCAAAGTCTTACATTCCCGTCCTGGAGGGGTGGAAGAGTGCCTTTTGGTACTCCTAATCTTCTTCATTGCAGACTTCACCACAATAGAGTGGTGGGGCAATTGAGTCTTTTGGAAACCAGGAGAAGGAGGGACCCTATACATGGTGTCCAACCTACGGGAATAAGGAGACAAAGTCAAAGGATTTTCCCAGAAATCCATCAGTTGTTCTTGAAGGATTTCATGGATAGGCAGGGTAACTGCCTCCTTAGGGGCCTTTGAGTATCCCAAAATATCCAGTTTTTTGGATCTGGGTTCCTTTTCAGAGGATGTGGTAATAGAAAGGGCTGTAGCCATATCTAAAACAAAGTCCTGGAAGGACAAATCCTCTGGAGGGGACATTCTCCTTTTAGGAGAAGAGGGCTCCTCAGGTAAGTTGAGTGAAAACTCAGCAGAATCATCAGAGGAGTGAAAATCCTCAGAGGAATCGGTGCTTTCCTCTAACGCACGATACGCGTACCGATCGGTATCGATATCGGGCGTATCGGGTATGGAACCGGTATGGAGCGAAAGCCCATACGGTACCGACTTGCGTTTAGAGGTGGACGGCCTCGATACCGGCATGGCGGACGATACCGGTATCGGGCCCGGAACCGCTGAAAGCGGAACCGATGGCGTTGCAGCTTTAATGAAAGCCATGACGGCCTGCTGCATGGACTGTACAGTATCGCCCATGGACGCCATAGCTGCCTGGATGTCGGTACCGGAGTGACCCGGTACCCCAGAGCAGGCTAACAGGTGATCTGTCGAGGCCGTAGCATCGATATCAACCTGAGACCCCTGAATTGGCGTTTTTGGAAGTTGGACTTCCCGCCGGGGTTGTTTGGCTGGGGCAGGGTCCTCAAGTTCTAAGCTAAGAGCCTCTCGATGCTTTGAAGGAGATTTGCTCTTTGAGGACTTGCCCACAGAAGGTTTGGTTACCTGAGATCCATCCGGAGAAGAAGACCTGGATGACTGTGATGCTGTATTCTCTGAAGCAAACAGCACATGGAATTTGTTGGCCCGGTTCTGCAGCCCACGTTTAGACATGTGGGAGCAAGATGGGCAGTCCGGTATGGAATGGTCAGGCCCCAAACATTTCAGACACCATTCATGGGTGTCTGTGACTGAAATAACAGCATTACATTTGGTACACTTCTTAAATCCAGGGGCTGGCTTCTCCATGAGGAGAAATTGAGTAGGCCGAGAGGCCTCTCTGAAGTGACCAAAAAGCTAAAAAATAAGAAAAAAGAATTATAATTTTTTAAAGAAAGAAAGAAAAGACCGGCGATACCGGTATCGGTATGGGGAAGGCAGGTACGCGGTCTAAAGAAACAAATAAAATAACAATTTCTTCAGCGGTGACAGGAACACGACCTGCTGGCTCCGCGGAAAAAGAGAAACTGAGGAGAGCTGTTCAGGAAGGCGGGAAGGCAGTGCGCATGTGCAGTGGGAGGTCCCAAAAGCTTCTATTCTAAGAAGCTGGGGAGCTTTCCCGCACGGGCTCCGTCGGTACCGACGTACCCATATGTGAGGACTTATTCCTGCTTGTTCCTGGAGATAATACATTCTCTAAAATGCTTGTATGCAAATGCTAGAAGTCTAAAGAATAAGATGGGAGAGTTAGAATATATAGCACTAAATGAAAGGTTAGATAAGATTGGAATATCAGAGACATGGTGGAAGGAGGACAACCAGTGGGACACTGTGATACCTGGGTACAAACTATATCATAATGATAGAGCTGATCAAATTGGTGGAGGGGTTGCGCTCTATGTTAGAGAGGGCATTGACTCAGAAAGGATTAAAGTTTTGCAGGAAACAAAATCTGCTGTAGAATCTATATGGATTGAAATTCCATATAAAAGGGGGAAGGCAATGGCAGTGGGGGTGTGCTATCGAGCGTCTGGCCAGAATGACCAAATGGATGATGAAATGCTCAAAGACATCATGGAAGCTAACAAAAGTTACAGCGCAGTAATAATAACACAGGTACACTAAAAAAAATTTTTTTTAAACTGCCTCTAATGTTTCGATTGATTTTTACGTTTTTTGGTGCGCTGAATCCAAATCTGGTAACCAATTTGCTCCATCACGTACAGATTTTTTGCTACACTGGGTTAGCTGTTTGAGGTGAACGTTTCAGATTGAGTGCGATCGAGATAAAAGTTTCTTGGATGAATTCTTTATACTAATTGTTTAGTAGTTATTCAAATAAGAATAAAGAAAATTGTAACAAGGCAGCACATAAGAATAGAGTAATGTCAACAAAACACACTGTGATGGTAGCAAAATTGTCTGCACTTAAAACAGCCACAAACATGTGCACAAACATTGAGCATATAAGAGCGAAGTTAGACACAAAGCAAAGCAAAGAAATGTGCAAAAAATGTTTACAGGTATGTATGTAAGAATAGAAAACGCAAACCGCACCATTGCAATACATGAAGACAAACACCCGATGGTGTGAAAATAAAATTCTAATAAATGAGATCCGACACTGTGGTAATAACTAGCAAATTTTTATTTCAAAGTTTAGTAAAAACACGATATTTGTCAACACAGTTTAGATTTTAAAGTCATTCTTGGGTCAATCAATCTCCTGGTGGGCCCGTTTCTTCTTCCCCCGAATGCTTCTCTTGGTGCGCTGCTTGGCGTATTTTTCATCTGGGGTTTCCCGCAGCAGCAACCAGCAGAAATCAGCCATCATAGTGGTGTTCCATCTTCCTTGGTACCTTCTCTCTGCGTCCTTGATGTCCTGGTGAAACCTTTCACCTTGTTCTTCACTGTACGCCCCCAAGTTTTCGGGAAAGTAGTTCACATGGGAGTGCAAGAAATGGACTTTCAGGCTCATGTTACAGCCTTGTTCTTTGAAGGCATTGAGCATCCTGGCAACAATATCCTTATAGTTCTCATCCCGCCTGTTCCCCAAGAATTTGAGAACAACATCCTTGAAGGAATCCCAGGCTTCTTTTTCCTTCTCAGACATCGTTTCAGCGAATGCTCCATCTGAAATGAGTTTCCTTATATCAGGGCCAACAAACACTCCTTCCTTTAGCTTTGCTTCAGAAAGTCAGGGGAACTTTAAGCAAAGGTACCGAAAGCACTCACCATCTTTTGGAAGGGACTTGATGAATTGCTTAATGAGACCCAACTTAATGTGGAGAGGTGGTAATAGAATTTTATCACGAGGTACCAAGCTCTCATGAAGAACATTTTTCTCACCGGGTCTCAAATACTCCCGAATTGGCCAGTCTTTTTTCCCCCAGTGTAGGTCGCGGGCCCGGCTATCCCACAGGCAAAGGAAGCAGGGATATTTGGTGAAACCGGATTGCTGCCCTAATAGCATGGATAGAATTTTAAAGTCTCCACAAATCATCCACTTGTGCTCATCATAACGAATCTTCTGAAGAATCAGGGCCAAATTCTCGTATTTTTCTTGGAGAATAACAGAGTGAGCAATAGGAACTGAAGTGAATGTGTTGCCATTATGAAGAAGAACACCTTTTATGCTGTCTTTTGACGAATCAATGAACAGCCGCCATTCAGCAGGATCATACTTGAGTTTAAACTTTTCCATCACTCCGTATATATCGTTGCAAAATACCAAATCTTCCTCTTTGCTGAAATACTTCAAAAATTGTGTCTCGCAGTTGCAGTACCAATAAAAAGTTGTTCCTGGTGACAATAGATTTTTCTGTTTAAGCCGAGAACCTAGCAGTTGGGCAGCATCTTTTGGGAGTCCTAAATCCCGGACTAAATCATTCAATTCAGCTTGAGAGAAAAGTTCAGGTTTCGGATCTGGTTCAGTTTCAAACTCAGAAGTACTGGACTCATCGGGAAAAGCCATCTGATGAGTCATCATGATCAGAACCGTCCACACAAATATGATCCAAAGATTTTGGTGGTTCAGGCACAGGTACTTCGTTGCTATGAGGCATAGGCCTAATTGCTGAGGGAAGGTTGGGGTAACTTATTACGTTCTTATTTTTTAAGTTGTATCCCTTCACAATGCAAGAGCAAAAATAGCAGTCACTGCTGTGGTCTCTTTGTTCACGCCACATCATAGGTATTCCGAAACGAAATGCTTGTTTTTTACCTTTCATCCATAAGCGTAGATCTTCCTCACATGTCTTGCACACTTTGTGAGGAGCCCACGGTTTGTCTTGATCGCCTAACTTCAAACCGAAATAGGCGAAATATACTTTTTTAATAAATGCAGAAATGTTCCTCTGCCGCTTTTTCACGGTATATTCCCCACAAATAAAACAAAAACTGTCCGGAGAGTTGACGCAACCTCTGGCTCTGTGAGCCATCACAAATACACAGCACTGCAAACTACAACTGTAGTGAACCACTTCGGAATAAAGCTGGATTATGACTGAGCAAACAAAAGGTAATAATGAACTTGCAAGAAACTGAAATTTGACAGGAACGTTCATGTCGCAACCACCGTGTTTGAGCGAGCGAACGAGGCGAGGCGAACAGGAAAGAACATGCGCCAGCGCGAGTACTGGATTTAGCCCCCCACCTCCCAATTGTCCTGTTAATGTATAAAATGAATACAAAACACTCTAAAATATCATGAGGGAGTGTTTCTAGTTAGTTAACCATTACAACCTCTATTTTGGGCCAAGAAAATAAACTGCAGTCGGCTAAAAAGAAATTATGTGAACATTCCTTATATGGGTAAGAAATCTAATTTTGCAAGAAAACGTGACGTGATGGAACATTTTGGCTATTTTTCCTGGATTCAGCACCCCAAAATCTATAGGAATCAGTTGCAAAACTGGAGGCAGTTTTTTGGTAGTGTACCTGTGTAATGGGTGATTTCAATTACCCCGGTATCGACTGGGTCAGTGTCACGTCAGGACATGCTAGGGAGATAAAGTTCCTAGATGAAATAAATGACTGCTTCTTGGAGCAGCTGGTTCATGAACTGACCAGAGGGGAAGCCATATTAGACCTAGTCCTTAGTGGAACACCAGATCTAGTGCAAGAGATAAGGGTGTTGGGGCCACTTGGCAATAGTGATCATAGCATGATCGCCTTTGATTTAATTAGTGGAGGAGGGATAGTAAGGAAATCCACAGTACTACCTTTTAACTTTTGAAAGGGAGACTATGATAAAATGAGGAAAACAGTTAAGAAAAAACTAAAAGGAGCAGTTGCAAAGGTTAAAGACGTACATCAAGCTTGGGTGTTGTTGAAAAATACTATCTTGGAAGCCCAGACCAGCTGTATTCCACGCTTTAAGAAAAGTGGAAGGAAGTCCAAAAAACTGCCAGCATGGTTTAAAGGTGAGGTCAGAGAGGCTGTTGTTGCCAAAAAAGCATCTTTCAGGAAATGGAAAAAAGAGCCAAACAACGAAACCTGGAAACAGCACAAGCACTGGCAAGTCAAATGCAAGGCATTGATAAGGCAGGCAAAGAGAGAATTTGAGAAAAAGCTTGCTGCGGAAGCAAAAACGCGAAATAAAGACCTTTTCAAGTACATTCGTAGCAAAAAACCTGTGAGAGAGTCAGTTGGTCCATTAGATGATAAAGGGGTTAAAGGAGCAATAAGAGGCGACAAGGCGATAGCGGAGAGACTGAATGAATTGTTTGCTTCGGTCTTTACTGAGGAAGATGTAGGGATGTTACCCATGACTGAAGTGGTATTTAAAGGTGTGGAAGAATTGAAGGAAATATCGATACATCGGGAAGATGTCTTATAACTATTAGATAAACTGAAGAGTAGCAAATCACCTGGGCCGGATGGTATACATCCAAGGGTTTTGAAAGAACTGAAATATGAGATTGCAGACCTGCTATCAGTAATCTGTGAACTATCATTAAAATCATCTCTAATACCTGAAGATTGGAGGATTGCCAATGTAACACCAATTTTTTAAAAGGGTTCCAGGGGTGATCCGGGAAACTACAGACCGGTGAGCCTGACATCAGTACCGGGAAAAATGGTAGAAACCATCATAAAGAATAAAATTACTCAGCATGTAGATAGTCACAACCTAATGGGAGACAGCCAACATGGCTTTAGACAAGGAAGATCTTGTCTTACTAATCTGTTATGTTTTTTTGAAGGAGTGAATAAACAGGTGGACAAAGGTGAGTTGGTTGATATTGTGTATCTGGACTTTCAGAAAGCCTTTGACTAGGTCCCTCATCTGAGACTTTTGGCAAAACTAAAGAGTCATGGTATAGGAGGCAGTGTACTATTGTGGATCAGGAACTGGTTAAAAGATAGAAAGCAGAGGGTAGGGCTAAATGGCCAATTTTCCCAATGGAGAAAGGTGAATAGTGGTGTACCCCAGGGATCTGTGCTGGGTCCGCTGCTTTTTGACATATTCATAAATGACCTGGAAAGTGGAATAACAAGTGAGGTGATCAAATTTGCAGATGACACAAAACTATTTAAAGTTGTTAAAACCCAAGAGGATTGTGAAAAATTGCAAGAGGATCTTGATAAATTGGAAGACTGGGCATCAAAATGGCAGATGAAATTTAATGTGGACAAGTGCAGGGTTATGCACCTAGGGAAGAACAACCCAAACTATGGTTACACGATGCAAGGTTCCACATTAGGAACCACCACCCAGGAAAAAGATTTAGGCGTCATTGTGGATACCATGTTAAAACCCTCGGCCCAGTGTGCAGCGGCGGCCAAGAGAGCAAATAGAATGCTAGGTATGATAAGGAAAGGAATGGAAAATAAAACAAAAGATATTATAATGCCTCTGTATCGTTCCATGGTGAGACCGCACCTTGAATATTGTGTGCAATTCTGGTCGCCGTATCTTAAAAAGGATATAGCAATTTTAGAAAAGGCTCAGAGAAGAGCCGCCAAAATGGTAAAGGGGATGGAAGGATACTCCTATGAAGAAAGGCTAAAAAGGTTAGGGCTCTTTAACCTGGAAAAGAGACGGCTGAGGGGAGATATGATAGAAGTCTATAAATTAATGAACGGAGTGGACCGGGTAAACGTAGATCGATTGTTTACGTTATCAGAATATAGAAAGACTAGGGGACATGCAATGAAGCTACAGGGTAAACTATTTAAGACTAATAAAAGAAAATATTTTTTCACTCAACGTGTAATCAAACTCTGGAATTTGTTACCGGAGGATGTAGTAAAGGCTGTTAGTGTAGCTGGGTTTAAAAAAGGTTTGGACAAGTTCCTGGAGGAAAGGTCCATAAACCATTATTAAGAAGTGACCGAAGATATCAATGCTTGACCCAGCACAAGCATTGTGGAACTTGTGTCTCTTGGGGAAACTGCTAGGTACATATGACCTAGATTGGCCACTGTTGGAAACAGAATAGTGGGCTTGATGGACCTTGGTCTGACCCAGTATGGCATATCTTATGTTCTTATGTTCACTGGAACATCAAAAGGCTCACACATCACCCCCACCCCCCATCATGAAAGAGCTCTACTGGTTACCTCTACTAGACAGAATCAAATACATATTCAAAATCTTCCACGACCAATCCTCGGAGTACCTACAGATAAAAATAAGAAAACTCCCCAATAACAGACAAAGAAGAAGCACCGCAGAACAACTTCTCGCTTCTCACACAGATTTCATGAAGTACAGCCAATCCGCATGTGGCAGAGCATTCTCATTTTATGCCCCAACAATATGGAATTCCCTCCCTGTAAAAATTTGTAATACAGACCTGAAGTATTTCAGGAAACTCCTAAAAACGCATCTGTTCCAAATACACTTTCAGGGTGTAACATAAGCAAGCAAATAACATAATTAATGCACCAAAAGGCACCTCTATACCATAATCCTACCTTCACTCTTCAACGATCACTATAGCTCTCACTAATAGGGTTGCCAACTTTTTCACCGAGAAAAACCCGACACCTTTGGCTTGCCATGCTCCACCCATTCTCCTCCCCTAGTCCCACCGCTGCCCCGCCCCCAGCCCCACCCACAAAAATTACCAAGGATACGTGTAGGCTAACTTCCTTGGTCAGATAATAATTAAACTGGGAATCCCAAAATCCAAACATGAAATGTACAACACTGGAGAAATAAAACTATAAAGTAATTTCCTCCTGCACTAAACAAAAACACAAAGATGTTAGCAATACACACTTCCCAGACCAGACATATTCCAGTTAATAATTTTAAAATAAAAAGTATTTTTCTACCTTGTGTTTGGGCATTTCATTTTTCAGTTGCAATTGCTCCAGTCACTTTCTTCTGGTTTCTTCGTGTCTTCTGCGAGCTATCCATTTGTCCTTTCTTCTCTTTTAGATGTTTTCCATTCTCTCTCTATATCTGCTTTAACATACTGATTGTTTCCCTTTTGCTCTTTCCCCCAATTCTTTCCTTATCTTTTATCATCCATTTAAATTTCACCCTTCCATTCTCAAGCCCCTCTTACTCTCCCAATACCCGACCCATCATAGACTTTTCTTCCACACAAAATATTTTTCCCCTCTCCATTCTCATTCCCCATCCATTCTAGTCCTCCCCCAAAATCAGTTCCCTTATAGTTCTAGACCCACCCAGCATCCACTCCCTTCTAGTCCCATTCTCCCATGCGCCACATCAGCCCATTTCCAGTCCTATTCCAGCTCTTCATAAGCCCATTTCCAGTGCTAGCCCTCACATCACAGGCCATTTCCAGTCCTAGCCCCCGCCCCCCAATCACAGCCCATTTACAGTCCAAGTCCCCCATCACAGCCTATTTCCAGTCCTAGGCCCCCCATCATCACAGCCCATTTTCAGTCCTAGCCCCCCCCCCATCACAGCCCATTTGCAGTCCTAGCCCCCCTAATCACAGCCTATTTCCAGTCCAAGTTCCCCCTCCCTCCACCATAGCCCATTTCCAGTCCAAGTTCCCCCCCCCATAGCCCTTTTCCAGTCAACGTCCCCCCCCCCCATAGCCCTTTTACAATCCAGGTCCCCCCCCCCCATCACAGCCCATTTCCAGTCACAGTCCCCCCCCCCCCCATAGTCCTTTTCTGGTCCAGGTCCCCCCCATCACAACCCATTTCCAGTCCAAGTCCCCCCCCCCTATAGCCCTTTTCCAGTACAGGTCCCCCCCCCCATCACAGCCCAATTGTAGTCCCCCCCTCCCGTGCAGCTGCTGCTCCTGCTTCTTACTGAGCAGCAGCTGCAATAAAGTTAATTTAAAAGTAAGGAAACCTGTGAGAAACCCTCAGCTCCTATGAAACTCCTTCTGCAGGGTCCCTGGCTGAAAAGGAAGTGACATCAGAGGGGCGGGCACTGCAGAAGGAGTTTCATAGGGCCGGAAGGCCCCTCACAGGATTCCTTACTTTTAAATTAACTTTATTGCAGCTGCTGCTCTGTAAGAAGCAGCAGCAGCGGCTGCAAGGGGGGGGCCAGGACTGTGATCGCAATCGCAAGCGCAAAGCCGGTTTTCTGCTCTGGCCACTTCCAATCTCGCAGCCAGAGCAAAAAAAACGGCTTTTCAATGGCCGGTTTCGGTTCTCTGCCGGCAGCCGGCCCGACCACAGGAAAACCGGATAGGCTGGCTGAAAACCGGCTGGTTGGCAACCCTACTCACTAATCACTGCTCCCCTATAAATCCCTGCTATTTGTTATTGTGTTATATGTTATTACTATTTTGTATTTATTGTTTCATTGCAGTTATATAAATTTCTTATATTGTTCATTATAATCTTAAAATGTTCCAAGTAAAGTTATGTTTTGTTACCATATTGAACAGTGGAAATGTACTATATAAACCTCTCAAATAAATAAAAAAATAAAATATGTTAAAAAGCAACAGGCTCAGCACAGATCCCTGGGGTACTCAACTATTTACCTTTCTCTATTGTGAAAATTAGCCAAGGGAGGAGTGGTGTACTGCTTAGGACAAGCAATCTCAGGCCAGAGGGACTGGGATTTCTAGTCCTATAGGCACTCCTTGTGATCTTGGGCAAGCCACTTAACCCTCCATTGCCCATGTTCCCTGTAAGTATTAGTGTATGTGTCTCATATCCCCTTGTGTTAAATGTATCCCCCAATTGACTGCTTTGACCTGGTGAAAAGTGGGATATAAATACAGCTAAATAAATTTAGCCCTACTCTTTGTGGCAGGGCCTACCAGAGGACCTGAATATAGCACACAAACCAGCAGGTAGGTGCTTACCATTGAGAGGTAGTAGGGTCCACCATTTGCCCATACTTCCTACATAGACACATCTTTGGGGGGGGGGGGAGTCAGGGTGGCTGTACAAGGAGTGTTTCCTCTGACACTGTGGAGAGGGGTCAAATGCTATGATATATTTAATGTATATGGATGTAAGTATAAAGCTAAGAATTGGTGGAGTGGTATTGGGATAGATTTGTTTCTTTTTGGAAGGGAGACATTTTTGGTTAAGGTATGGTGGATACTGTTCCAAGAAACATTCTTAGGCATGGGGTGTTCAGCAAGGGTCACCTTTTTCCTCTTTGCTGTTCAACATATATTTACAGACATTAGAGCAATTAGTTAGGAAACAAAGGCATTATTCATTTTACTTATGTGAACAATACACAACTTTTGCTATCCCTAAAAGGAGATCATAGCATGGATATGCAGAGGTTTAATCAGTGTATGTGAGAAATTTAGGCATTGATGGATGAAAGTGGTTTAGTTCTAAATGTAACTAAAATTTTTGTTTGGGTTATATAAAGATGGATTACACATTTTACCAAGGGTGTGATCATTGACCAATACCTTCTTTCTCAATGACCAAAGCAGATTCTGAATGCAATAAAGTTAATTTGATAATTACACTCATATCTTGGTCCTAAAATCACTTGATTATTATAAAGTATCATATATAAGATTACCAGTCAGAAATTAGAGATTATCCAAAACACATCTGCAAGGTTATTATTGGGAGCAAGAAAGCAGCCATCTTGGATATTATGGGAGTCTGTGTTTTTCGCCCAAAGGTGCCTGAGTATGTCTCTCCTGCTGTGGTGGGTGAATCCTTCTTAGCTACAGATGTGCCTACCTCTTTATCTACTGAACTTACTTTCACTTTGTCTCACCCAAAAGAACTCACTCTCAAGACACCATGGGAAGCCATTTCTCAATAGGTAATGCTTAGTATCCTCACAGGCATTCTCATCGAAAGATCAGGGAAAACACATCTAGGATTAAATAATTTAGACATCTGACGTCTGCTTTGCATACTACTTTGAAAGAACATGAGGATACATTTCAAGTATCACAGTCCTTAGGGTCAGCACTTATTAAGGATAATATTACTTTAAGAACAGGATAGGAAATCTCAAGAATGCTGCACGGCATGCAAATCCTAGGGATATTAATTTTCCTAAGTTGGCTATTGTATCTGCGAAGAAAATGTTTAAAAAATATATATGTTGGAAGTACTGAAAATACCGAGAGAGTCTCTACCTCCTCAAGGCTAGCGCAAGGAGATGAAGCACCCTGGCACGCATTGCCAACGCCGCTACTGTCCCTCTCCAGGACAGCAGCAGCAATGGCTGCAAACAGCTCAACGGTGCTTACTTTTAAATTTCAGCACTGTGGGGCTGTTTGCTTCTGCTCCTTCAACACCCAATGCAGACTTCCTGCTGCAAACAGAAGTCAGCATCGGGGAGAGGGTGGAAGCAAACAGCCTTGTGGCACCTAAGTTTAAAGGTAAGTGCCGCAGGGCTGTTTGCAGCCATTACCGCTGCTGCCTGTCCTGAGAGGGGAGACATCAATGGGTGCCCCTAGAGGGCCGGCGCTGTAGATGACCACCTAGTATGCCTAATGGTAGTGCCGGCCCTGTACTTCCTACTTCTCAAGCATATTATTTGCCTTCTTTTACAAAGAGTGTTTCAGACAGTAATGCTTAGCAAGGACAAGAAATGGATATTTTGAATGTTGAATGGATATTTTGAATGTTATTTAGAATTCTGGACATGAGTTGTCAGTTCCTGCAACCTTGCTAGTTACTTTTTGTCTTAAGTGCAGATAAAGACTGGATTTTGAGGCTTCATTTCAAGAAACACTTTGTTTCCTTTATGGATCTCTCCATTAGGATTTTTCCTGATCTTTTAGGGAGTTTCAAAGGAAAAGAAAGGAAGTCCTCTTACTTAAACCTGGAGTCTTTTGGTAAGGAACTCTTTTCTTTTTGATGTTTCCCTATAAGTGTCTAATTAAGATGGAATCTATGGATTATGTCTTTTTTGAAGCTTCACAATTACTTTTCTTCATCAACAGTAAACGAGCTTCTGGTATCAATTTAGCCTCCTCATGATCCCAATTAGATATAACCTCTTTGGCTGCGGTACCTGCATTGCCTGTTTGATTTATCTAAAATTAATTTCCTTATCTATTTGTATCGGATCTCCTTCACATGAATTGTGCACTAGAGTGATAAAGCAAATAATGTTTTCTTTTTTATGATTTTCTATTTAAATTAGATTTTCTGCTCTTTATTTTTTTCTCTACAAGTGCTTCTGCGTGAAAAGATAAAAAATTCATAAATATAAAATTTGAAAAAAACAAGAATTTGGGGATAGAAAAGCTAATGAGGGGGGAAGTAGAGCAGGTACCTTTGAAGACCAGCTACACAAAACCAGTAAGGGATCACTAGCAGTGGCAAGATCTGGCCACTGGTTACAAAGTGTAAGATACATTGGCCAACAGGTACTTTCCTAGCAGCCATCCTCCACCATACTTACTTTCCATCCTCAAATTGCTGAAATATAGCAAGCGTGACACAGGATATAGGAATCCTCAATACACCCTCAATACAGTGGATTTTAACCAGTATGCCATGTATATAGTTTATATTATTTACTCCTACATATTTACTTGTACATAGTTTACCACGTTTGCCCCAAGTTCTATACCCTGTTCTCTGTAAAAAACCAATGCTGTTTGTATCATTGTGTTTAAACTTATTCATATGTAAACCGCACTGATTATAAGCGCGGTATATAAGAAATAAAAATAAAATAAATAAATAACCCTGGGAACCTGGTCATCACATTCAGAATGATCATGTATGCAATCAGAGATCACTCACATGCATGAAATGTGAGTTCCTACAGTTGAGAAAGGCGGCTTCCCTGTCACTGGATGGGATAAGTGCTACATGTGCACAGTCCATCATTCCCATTACATTAGGTAGGCCAGTAATGATGTTAAAGCTCTCTTTCAGGGCCCCCCACTGTTGCCTGTCTGGGGGGGGGGCGACAATGCAATTTCTAACCTGACGCCTCGGGTGTGAAGTACCTGGAGGAGCATCAGGAAAAGGTGGTAGGGCTCATTTCATCCATTGTGGCCAGAGAGCTTTGCAAGGAGCTGGAGGCCATAAAATGTAAAGCACCAGTGAGAGGAACGAGGTCAGGTATCGATTCCTCATAAAGCATATTATAGCTTCTGAGCTTGGTCGGCAGACGGAGACCATCTGATCTTTGGGAAGAGCCAGAAGGGTAGCACAGGCTCAAAAGAACAATGGACTGAGAACCAAGGAAGCAAGGGTTCAAATCCTGTGATTAACACTCGTTTATTTGGGTGACTTGCATGGAGCAGTGGGTACAACACCGCATCAAGAGAGTAACCTGCATGGAGCGGCAGACACCACTCTAGCCACCTTACTGGGAAGACTATTCACCTTATTGGTCTTTATCGTCTGCTGTGAGTGCAGCTGTACTGGTTGCTCCTGCACTATACGTGTACGTGTCTGCTGCTGTTGCTGCTGCTCCTGTGGGTGTATTTCTTACTCAGCAATCACTTGCTTCCAAAAGGTAACGCCATGGTGCACAAATGTATGGGAAATGAGCTGCTGCAGATTTATTGGCTGGAACCTATGTGTGCATGTGGCGGGGAGGGGAGGGGTCTTGGATAGTGATTTTCCAACCCTTTTCCTCTGTACTGAATATTAATAGTACAACAGATAAGGGAAGCGCGCTTAACACATCCTTTAGAGATGACGTTAGAAGTTCCACACTATCTGCTGAGTTAAACATTACTGCACACTAGTAACTTACCATGTGATAAGTGCACAAATATAGTCTCTGCCAACTCTCTGCCCTCTTCCTTCCCCATTCCACCTTAAGCACATACAGTGGATTTTAGCACACCCTATGAGGGTAATAGAGCATCTATCTTTAGAGAGCAAGAAGGTGCTTATTTTTACCCAATGTTATAAATATATATGAAGTAGCATTTTACAAATGATATCCAAGTGCAATATGAGATGTCCAAGACAGAACATCTGAAAAAAAAGCAGGCACATCCAAATTCAGGCATGCTTTTCCTAAACCCTCAGGATGTTTTATGGCCAAATCGAGCATTTTACTGATGTCTATTCATGCCTGGAGCTGGAGCTGATATAACCTTACACACGACTCTGGACATCCAGGGAATGCTCCGGCCATGCCTCCACAATGCTCCACTTGGATGTTCTTGCACTGAGGACATCCACAGATCCTGCTTCTAAAATGTCTCTGGAGATGTCTCTGTGTTTTGTACATCTCTATGCCCATTTTCGGACATCCAAAGCACTACCAGGACTTCTAAAATAACCCCCATAAGCACTTGTATGTCTTTATGAAGTATCCAACCAAAAATACAAGTCCCAATGAACACTATCTTGAAATATATTCAAACAATTTCCAATGAGCCAGCAAATTCACTGATTCACAAAACATTTTTGCTGTTGGACCAAGTCATATCCAATGTAACATAGGGGGTCATTCTAGAACACGATTAAGGGATGTCCACGTGCTGCGGGGACATGTAAGTGGAAAAAACATCCCCCACCGTAGTCCAAAACACCACTGACATGCATGTTCAGGGTGGTAGTACAGGGAGCTAAGAACGTGGGTGGGAGAGGGTGGAACAGGGGCCTGGTCAGCCACATAGATACAGAAAGCTTATTCCCGAAAGGGCCGTGTACGTATGAGGTGTTTCTGGAAATGTCCACATTATTCCTGCTGAAACCAAGTATAAGGCTTGGACTTAGAAATTATTCAGCTCTGCCCCGCAATACGTCCTATATAGGTGAACGGTTGTGACAAGTAGTTTCTGAAGTGGTGCCACTGCAGTCAGGACAAATACAAGATGCAGTCATAAGGTACAGGAAGTAGAACTGAGGGAATGTTGTAGGGTAAAGAAACATATCTAAACACACTTGCAGCAATGTTATGAAAAGCACCAGTGTCCAATCAGGTCATGCACCTTGTGACAGAGATGCCCGTCTTGAACCCATAAGAATAGAAAAGGACATGGAATTGGACTTAGGGGAGAGCCCAGTTGTGTATTTCAAGGGTAACCTGAATCCTGCGTACACCGATACCCACGAAATCCCTGCCTGGCCTGGATCTCAGGCCCCGTGAAGGGAGAGAAAGAAGAGAGAGAGAAAGCCCAGGATGCCACACCCAGACTCCTATGAGGTCCCTGCAGGCATGAGAAGAGATTATTATCACCTGGGAAAGGCCGGAAGGGAGGAGGAGGGGCTGGAACCCTGGAGGTGAAAATATAAACCCCTGCTAAGGCAAAGAGAAGAGAGGCTGAAAAAACAAGAAGCTCAGGAGAGTCAAGAGAAGCTAGAGACGCAGTGGAGCCATAGAGGAGAGCCCTGGGAGGAGCTGAACCACAGGGAACACAGCCGAGGAGACGGGCCGAAGGCTGAAGGTACTGACCGGCTGTCTCAGGTAGAGTTGGGAACAGGAGTGACTCTAGGACCCAAGGGGGAGCTGTTTACTGAGCACTGCTTTGAGAACTCAGAACGGGACACTGCTCAACAATTGAAGATATGCAAGTCGATACTGCTGAGGATGACTTGAGGGCTATGGATATTCCTATGGACTGTACTTTATGCCAAGCCAAGTGCGTTGAACCGTTATGCTGAGGGCTAACACTTTCTGAAAAGGTCTCCTAAAGCTGGAAATAACAAGACCCAGAGAACCGACAGGAGGCCGGGGATACTTTTGCTAGCCCCGGAGGTTTGTGACGCAGCCAGGAAAACTTGCAGGGAAACTAAAAAGCTTGGTGAATATTTTCTGCCCGTGTCTCCCATATTTTGGTTTAAACTTAATCCGGGAAGGGAGTTAAGAAGAAGCTTTTGGTCCAGTGGGACTAAGTTTTATTGTTGCCATTAATTGTTTTACAAGGCAAGGCTAAAAAGAGGCATTTTTACCCTTGCTAAAGAAGTGCTGTTTTTCAGGGCTGAGAAACGTTTGAAGCAGCTGTGTGTGTTTGAAGCTTGTGAAGCAGTTATGCTGTTCTAGTGCTGTATTACCAATAATCCTGCATAAGAAGGAGTCCTGTGTACAGGGTACTTGAACTTTTGCATAAGAAATAAAATTCTGTCACTTTGCCTTACCTCCGGACCATGACTACAACTTCTTCTTGAAGCCATTTTTGAAGGCAAACTACATATCCCAAGATACGCCTGGGGAAAGTTAGTTTGCCCAAGCCAATCGAGAGAAGTTCCTCCGATACCACGCCCCTCTAGGCTAGAGGCGGGTGGTGAGGGCGTGACAACCTATGCACGGTATGTGCCAAAGGAGACAATCTACGGTACCCCAACAAAAAGATGGGACTGCTGATGCAGGAATAGTATGGATGTGAGCAGGGAAAGGATAACTTTTGGGGTGAAAACGGGAAATCAGATATGTAGCCTTGGTACCCCATGTGCGTATGTTATGTTACAGCTGATATGTCCAGGTGCAGGGCAGCCCTCTGGCAGAATCATAATGCCAGGGTGATGAGGCAGGCAAAGACAGAGAGGGCCACATTTGGAATATTGTGTTCAGTTTTGGAGACCTATCTCGCAAAGGAAATAAAAAGGCTGGAAACGGTTCAGAGGAAGGCGACCAAAATGATTTGGAGCCTGCATCAGAAGACTTATGAGAAGAGACTTGAAGACCTAAATATGTACACTCTGGAGGAGAGGAGGGACAGGGGAGATATGATTCAGACCTTTAAATACTTAAAGAGTATTAATGAACAAATTAACCTCTTCCAAAGACGGGGAAGCTGTAAAACTAGAGGGCATAACATGAAGCTGCAAGGGGGTAAACTGAAAGGCAATGTCAGGAAATACTTTTACACTGAAAGGGTGGTGAATGCTTGGAATGGGCAAATACAGTGACAGAATTCAAAATGGCATGGGACAGACACAGTAGATCCCTTTAAAGCAGCAGAATAAAATCGAAATAACTTTCTCTTATATCTCAACAAATAGGGGTGATCTACACAGAGCGGTGGATACACCCATAAACAAAGGCACGGGGAGGGGTAACCTGCATGGAGCAGCAAGTGCACCTACTCTTGCTGCCTTGCTGGGCAGACTAGATGGACCATACTGATCTTTATCAGCCTTCATATACTATGTTACTATGTCAAAACATATGACTGGCAAAGATAAGAAAATCCCATAATGCACAGTGTGCTGTTGAGCATGTAGTAGTGCTGTTTGCACATCTGAATGCCCTTAATCTGAGAGACACTATTAATGATAGCGATATTTCCTGTCATGTAGCCATATGGGAACCTATGCTGGTACCATCTGGAGTATTATACACAGGGTACTCCATGTACAGCAGATAACATTGGCAGTATGATAGGGCAGCCACACATCTGTGGTGTATGCCACCGGGAGACATGATTCAGGCAGTGCCAACATTTCCTGGACTATCCCATATGGCGCACACCCCTTCCCAGGCCAGGATCCATGAGAGCTCTGAGAGTGCTGACATATCTGGGGTCTGGCTACCTGGTGTGATGGCACAGGGCCCACCCACCTCATGACCAGGCAGCCCTGACCGGGGGACCAGTGCTACAAAGCTGGCCATGGGAAGGCAGACAGGGTCGCCCCACAGATAGTGGATATATACAGATTGACATACCCCAGATGGGACAGGTGTAGCTACTGTAAAGAATGCCAGTACCCAGACAGATATACCTCAGAAGCCATAGCCAGAAGTCCCCACGACAGCCACAGCAACCACCACTGATCATTTCTATAGCACCACAGGGTGTATGCAGCACTGCACAGACACATGTAACAGATGGCTTCTGCCCAGCAGGGCATACAATCTATTTGGCACAGACAGCACAGCAGCTGTGAGCAGAATATGTGCAGGGAGAATGGACAGGAAACATAAGGGAGCCTATGCGGGTCAGACCCCAAAGTGGCACCAATGCGGTGGGCATCCAGCCGGGATTTGAGAGGGTCCAGGGACAAAGCATGGCTGACAGACTCAGGTAGTGTGTCCCACGAACATGGAGCAGTAGGGTGAGGGCAGCGATGTCCGGATTTGGCTGTAGAAGAGAAGGACAGAAGAGCAGTGTTCACAGGAAGGGGTGTAGATAGAGATATGATGGGTATGGGAGATCAGAGAAACAGAATGTGTGCACATAAAAGCCAGAGGCACAGTAAGGGCAGACATGTGTTGCTCAGCAATAATAGGCAGTTTTCGGGGACCTGCATCCCTTGGCATGTGTAGACCTGGTGAGAAACCATCCCAAGCCATCTTAGGCGTGTCTCTAGAGATGACCAGGGCGGGAATCACTGGGGCTGCCTCTGAATGTGACATACCATTTGATGCAAGGTATGTCCCAACATATATGTTGACATTTAAATTCTGGAACCCCATATAGGTGTGTACTGGGCCTAGCTAGTGCCCCACAGTGTATGAGGGGGACCGAGATATGGTCCAGGCTGCTGCAACTGTAGTATCACATTGGTAGTAATGTCTACTGTGCATTAACACACTGCTGTCTGTGATAGGCAGTCTAGAAGGTGCACGTTCTACCTGAGAGGCATGGTGTCAGCGGGTGCAGCATGGGGGCGGGCAGGATTAGAAACATCATATACCATGTTACTATGTTGCTATGTCTAATGTCCCAGAATACAGTGTGCATGGGGACGTCCAAAACTATTCCCCATGTCCAAGGCATGGGGACAGCTGAATAGTGCCTACATGAGCCACGCAAAACACGTCTCCGGTTTCGCGGGCACATGAAGACCTGTGGATGCGGAATCAGGTACAAACAGTGCCCGTGTCCAATATAGACATGTCCGCGGGCTGGATGTGCATGTAATGCAATCACAGCATGATATGTTACTAGGGGAACCCATGTCTACATCGTGGGCCTGCCCAAGATACCCCCTCAAAGTGCACACACCACACCTGTGAGGAATGTTAAGGTGGTACACCTCCTGACTGCAACAAGACCCCTAAGAGAGCATTTCCATGTGAAAGGCAGTCCACACATGTAACTGTTGCTGTCGTCATGTGGTAATATCTCTGAGACAACCCCCAAATCTATTTGTGAAGATGTGTGCTACCATCCAGATATGACTATGTAACAAATAAATGGACAAAGAGGATGCACAGAGATTGAGGTGTGCCCCATAACCATGAATTTTGCCACTATAATCATGGTACCAACTAAATCAGTCCCCAGGGGTAGGCCACTGATTATGTGTGCTAATGGCAGAGACAGGTATATGGAGGGTAGGTCATCCAAAAGCTACAATAGAATTATCTGCCCCAGGATGAAAGGGGACCTAATCTTTGTTGTTCTCCCAAATGAGATATTTTAGTATTTAAAGCAAACGTGTACCCCAGATGTAAAGTCACCCAGGCCACTGTAGGAAAGGCATGAAATACATGGAAGTTAACCATCAGTGGTGGAAGAACACCCGTTTTTTAAAATCCCAGTCATGTTTTGAGAGAACTATGTACTCCAGAGCTGTGATATGGATAAGCTGTACTGCTGGATAGATGTCCAAGGTGTGACTGCAGCAAGCCAGATGTAGAGTGGCAGTATCCGGCTGCCATATGTAGAGCCACGCAGTACAAGTTAGCAGGAGTGAACTCCACCCAGGCACTATCCAGATCGTGTCATGGTGGTCAGACAGATTTGCAAGTGTCAGATATCTATTGTATGTGTCCTGAACACCAGAATGGCCCCCTGTGCGTAACCCATGCTCACCAGGGTGAATGAGAGCTGTGGATGCAAAGAGCTAGCATAGGGGCTGATCTGACACAGCACATGCCTGACCAGACCCAACACCTTTGGCCCATGGAAAAGCTAATGGATAGAGGTCTGGGAATGGATGCTGGACAAGGAACCACAACATCCACATACCTGTCCATGAGGTGTGATGCCTGCCAACCAAGCAAAGTGTGATGCCAGTAATGCCGGCTATAGCTACTGGCAGCCATTCATATCACATAGTGGATGTATAGCGCACTGGAAACAGCACTACCTGGGAACCAAATTGACATGGGTTTCTGACCCACCACCACCTGATGTGGCAATGTAATATTCACAGCACCACACCGTACAAAATATGAGGGGCACATGTCTGTCCACAGGAGTGTACCACATGCAGCAACCATACCATGCTGGTCAGAACAGGCCCAGGGAAACATCTGCACAGCACAGCCAAGGACAAGCAAATGTGTCCAGGATAGCCACCACTATAGCCACTGGCCAGCAGGCAATGGATCACAGTGCCACCAGTGCCACAAGGTCCATGGGAGCCCTAGGGCACACATACCGTGAGCACAGGCAGCAACCCCAGCACCCTGCGGAGGGTGCAGAGGCTGGGTAACTGATACCCCCAATACCTTATCAAGATCAGTTGTAGATGGAGCGCCAAGGCAAGCACCTAACTTTATGGCCGTGTATGTGTGTCCAAGCAGATCCAGATGGGAGAAGGATGTAACAAATGTGACAGTGGTCACAGCAGGGACAGGTGTCCCATGCATGCAGTGATGCTGGCAAATGCCCACAGCAGTAACCACCAGAGGTGGCACAGAGGAGCACTAGCCAATAGATAGTTGTCACACACCAGGAAGTAGGGCTGGACAGTGTGTGGCTGACATGGACATAGCAATGTGTCCATTCCCTGCAGAACAGCATGTCCCCTGTACCCTCCCAAGGCCAGACCTATGAGGCAGTACTATCCTGTGGACCCACCCACTCCCCAACAACCCATGCCTACCCACATGCCACAATGTCACACAGAGAGCCCTGGAACATGACCAACACCTACCCCATACACCCCTGCTCAAACCCACACCACTTGTGTACCCCCATGGGCCCAAGCCCCACCCACCAAGCATGGCTCCCCCCACCCTGGTACTAGATAACCCCCATGTGGCCTCCTCCCCGTGCCCACCCCTTGCCTCTGCCGCTCCCTGAGGACACATGCACCTGTGCCTTGGTCACCACAGTGACAGGTATTCCTGGTGGTGAATATCACAGCTCATGCTGCCTGACTCCACAATTTCCTCATAGAATGAGGGAAACACCATCTGGGGGCCGCTGCCCAGTAGAACTGTCTGGTGGGCTCACCAACAGCAGTGTGGTATGTGTAGAGGCCCACGTTGTGACACCATTGAAGCCCGGGTGCGGAGGCGCAGGTGCATATGCTGCCGAGGAAGCTACAGCTGTGGGAGCTGCTCTACCATGCCCCTGCCCAGACCCTATGGGAGGCACACTAAAGTGTGCATGGGGCTGGGTAGGGACAGACCCCCAGGGACATGGTGCAGCTCCATCAGGATCTCTACCATGGTAGCCTGGAGGGCTCCAGTAGCCATGTTCAGCTGCTCTGTGTCCACAACATGCCTCTCCTGCAACACCGTGGACTTGCACAGCAGCTCCAGCTGTTGCTCGGACCATGCTTGTTGGGCAGTACCATGCATGGGATGCAGAAGATCAGTAGTTCACCTCCCATAGCCAGCGCAATGGAGAGAAATGCCAATGGATGTGCAGCATTCTGCACAGAGGAAGCAGTCATAGTATGTATGAAGAGTATACAGGAGATGGTGGGGGCCGGGTGCATGCATACAACCTTCATGCTGCATCGACATGCCTGGGAATGTGCACCTCTATGCATGTGCCATAGACATGTCAATGCACCCTTGGGTCTGAATGGTTTTGCAGCTGGACTGACACAGTGCAGGATAATGATGGTGCTATCTGCAGCTCTCTGGGGTACATGACAATGTGTGCAATGGGTGTCCATCATTGTGCAGCCAGCTGGCTGGAATGGGAAGCATGCAGGACATCTAGGGATGGTACACGCTGGCCCTGCTGCACAGCTGTGACCATGGTGGGCACGGCATTGGGTGGAGGCACCCACATGCAAGTGTCCCATGGCAGAGGGTCCAGTACATGGACATTAGTGATGCAGCATTTGTTGCAAGGTACCAGTTTAACAGGGCTACCATACACAATCTCTGCCAGCAGCTGGAGCCATGGCTTGAAAGCCCCACACAGAGTAGACAGCCGATACCGGTTCACCTGAAGGTGACAACAGCGCTGGCCTTCCTGGCAACAGGCTCATTCCAGATAGTGCTGTCACCTGTTGGGGGACTCAGCCAGCCTGCAGTATCATGGTGCCTTACACAGTTCCTGGGCCTACCTGTGGGCCATGTTGAAGACCATCTGCTTCCCAGCAACACAGCAGGACCAGCACCAGACCATGCAGGACTTTTACACTGTAGCAGGGTTCCCATCAGTCCAAGTTGTGATGGACAGCACACACTTTGCCCTCCAGCCCCCACAATGGAGTGAGGCTGCATATCAAAACCACAAGGCCTTCCACTCTGTCAACGTGCAGATAGTGTGCAACCTGTATGGGGAGATCATGGATGTCTGTGCCAAGTACCCAGGAGCCTGTAATGATATCTATGTCCTGAGATGGTCAGGGCTTCATGCATCATTCAAGAGGAGCAACAACACAGACATAAGGCTACTAGGTGGGCATATGCACAGACACCCTGGGACTGGGAAGCATAGTGTACTGCATGGGGGTGTATGTGCTGGGCAGGTGGCGGTGGCCTGCCCTCCATGATCCTGAGGCCCTATGTGTGGGCCACTTGACCCTGGGGGGCTGCTGGGCACATATGGAGGGCACCTTGCTCCTATGCCACCACAGTGTGGATATGTGCAGGGTGCGCCCCTGGCAACCACCCGACATACATGGCTATCGTACATCCTGGCCCTGTACATCTGGGGGTTGGTCATACTCACCCCACATCCAACCTCTGTGCATGATCTTCCCCCATCCCCCGCAGCATGCACAGTGGCCCTGTGCACACAGCGGGGGATGAAGGCAGGTAACCGGAATGGCAGGAGCAGGGCTGCATGTACCGATGTATAGTGCAGCCCCATCTATTTCCACCCAGGGGTGTGCCAGATATGGGCCAGGCATAGGGCAGGGGCACCATACATTACCACAATGCCCAGGCCCACCCCCAGCAGGGACCTCTGTACCTTTGGGGCGCCCATGCACATGTGGTGAGCTGTGGACACACAATGCCCCATAGGTACCCCTGGGACCATCCATACAGCAGACACAGCCATGCATATACACAGTCAGCTGTCCACAGCCCACAATATGTTGCTAACACATGACCCCCTCACTGGCACACCAGCTGATCGACAGTTTTATGTTCTGTCTCCCACTGCAGGTGATTGGGGATACCCCCTATGTGACTGACTGTTGACCCCCATACTCCACCAAAGTAGCCCAGCACAGCACCAATATAACCGTGTACACTGGACCATGCACCTTTGGCCAGCTGAAGTGTCATTTTAGATGCCTGGACTGGTCTGGGGAGAACTGCACTACAGGCCTCACAAGGTATTCCAGATCACCATGGCATGCTGCATGCTCCACAACTATGCCCTGCAGCACTGGCAGCCACTGCCAGATGAACCTGAGCCAGCCCTGGGTGACAGCAATGAGCTGGACATTGCCGCAGACATGTCCCAGGGTGTGCAGTCCAAACATGGGGTGGTGTCATGAGACAGCCATGTCCAGGCACATTTTCTCCACCCATACCACTCGATGCACACACCATGCATACCAGCCATATGTTCTCCACCCATACCACTCGATGCACACACCAGTGCCTGGGGAGGAGCTGGGACATGTACAGCAGCTGCTACAGGCCCATGCATGTCCACACCATGCAGACATGGCCTGGATGGCTGGCACATGTCTCTGTGCAGCATGCACATTGCCTGCCTGGGACATTAGTCACAGCAGTGTGCCATGGTGGGCTGCTGGTAGGGGACTGCCTCTGAGTCTCGGAGTTCGGGGCCTACCCCACCAATAATTTTGTTGATATGTGCCAGGGGTGCGGTGTCCACCCGGACACATGCCGTGCTCCCCCAGACCCCATGTGTGCTGTGACATGTGTCCAGTGGCATCTTCCAATGGTGCCCTCTTCTGGGGGCTCACTTGTTTGGACATGTGTGTCCATCACATGGTGCCCATGGCTGTCACAGCTGGGATGCACACATCACACAGTCCACCTGTCCCTTGTGCGTCCATTACCTGCCCATTGCCTGATGCCAGTGCTTCACACATGGTGGCTTTCATAGGAGGGCAGGTCATATACATGGTGTTCTGCATACACATGGTACCCCCAGCACATCACCTTCCAGCAACACAGGACATGTATGGCCACCATCGGGCACCATGGACATAGTCCCAGGCCTGTTTCTGTCACCGTGGGGTGACAAGGCTGCTGCACAGATGGCCCCAGGCATGGGACAGGTGTCTGTGGCAGCATATGGCCCCTGCCCCCAGTCCACCCATGCTGCCACCAGCCCCCCTACAGTTCACTGGCTCACACATTCCAAATGTGTCACAAGCCTGGAACTCCTATGTACCCAACCATCACCCCCTGCCATGCCTATTGCATCACTATCACTGGTGGCCCACCCCAGGCCCCCTGCTCTCCCCCCTTCTATCTGTCACTGTCACTGAAGGCAACCTCCTGCCTATCACTGTGCACCGCACAAAGTACATCCAGCTCCCATGTCCAGGGCCACTGTTGCATGCAGCCCTTATTGTGCAGTCTGTCTGCTGTGCCTCCATACCCTCCCTATCATGGGTCCCTTCACATCTTTCTTCAGGGGTACCCGCGCATCTTGGCTGTCCACGTGACCTGGGTCTGCCACGGGTCCCTCCATACCCCTCGTTAGGGGTACCCACACATCTGGGCTGCCCACATGACCTGGGTCTACAATGGGTCCCTCCATGTCCCTCCTCAGGGGTACCTACACATCTGGGTCACCCACGTGACCTGGGTCTGCCACATCCATGGCCTACTCTGGGCCATTCCCCTCTCCCCATTCTGCATCTTCTGCATGGCATACACCACTAGCATATGTGCTGCAGCCCCACCGCCCTAGACCACGGCACCCCCGTGGACCGCTGGCTGCGCTTCTGCCACATGTTCATGGCTACCCTCCCCTCCCATGTGGTACCTCCCCATTCCCCCAGTGTATTTTCTCTGTTCCTTGCTACTGTGGTGGCCAGTCTACTTGACTATTTGGCTCAGCAGTACATGGGCTACCATGAACGTGTGGTATGAAGCATGGCATCTCCCCTCTAGTGCTACACATATAACTGGGGCCATTATTGGTCAGGGTTGCTGTGGGCAACAGCCACATAGGCACGCCAGACACACATGTTCAATAGTGTAAAACTTTAGACTGGGCAGTGCACACACAGACTGGCTAACAGGTGTGGCCCATGGCACCCAACCTCCTCCCCTGCTGTTACATGTGGTGCCAAGTCTGAGCAGGAATCTCCTCCTGCTCAGACTGGGTATCTGCATGGCTACTCACCCTGCTCCTCCTGCAGCTGCTGCCAGATACACTTTATCAGCCATAGGTGCATGCAGTGGATTAGGCAATATCGCACACGGTATGCTTCTGTGTCACACAGAATCCAGAAACACCTGTGGGGTAGAGACACACCTAATCATTCCTCCATGCCAGGGCACAGACCTGCCTACTCATTGAGGGGGTGCTGCTCTTGCTGTGCGCATGTGCATCATGTGCCCTTTCCACATCTGCTATCGGTGGTGCATCACCCTTCCATGCCATGCTGGGGAGGGCCGTGTCTGGTCATTGCATTTGGTGTACATGCACAGGGCTGAGTTCCCTCACTTCCTAGGGCCTGGAGACACTCACAGCTCTAGCCTGGTAGTTCTGTGCCTGACTCGGGGTGCTGGGTTTCCCTCCCGCCTGGGGGCCTATACTGCTTCATTTTATACTTGTACCATTCGCAATGTGCCTCCCCTCTGACGTGCTCTGCTCTGACTTCCTAGGGACTGGGAGCACTGACAGCTCTGGCCTGGTGATTCTGTGCCTTGCTCAGGGTGCTAGGTTCACCTCCCATCTGAGGGCATGTACAAGCCATTTTTTATGGGCTCCTCAGGGAGCATCTTTGTGACCTAGGGCTATAGTTGACATTCTGGAACTGCTCGCTGCTATGCGTGTCCCTTCCATCTGTCTCTGCATTCCCCTGTGCCTTCACTGTGGACCTGCTTGCATCCTGTTCTCCATTGTTTCCTGGGCCACTGCTGTGGGGCTGATCTGTCTCTGATGTTCTGTGCTATCACTGTGCAGCCTGCCCGCATTCTTACAGGAGCAGATCCTGGCTTTCCCTGCCCTTCCTCCCCACCTTCATGCATGTCTGTCTCTATGCCAACTTATGTGTTGCTCCAGCCTGCCCACTCTTCTCTGCTTCCAGGTCTCTCTGTCTGTGTTGTGATGTACTTACTGAGCAAGAGTGGTCCTGATGTGTTCCCAGCCCCTGCGTGCTGCTATGTGGGCTGGTTGCCTCTGCCCAGTGGGGAGGAGAGTCTCCTCCTTCTCGATGACCATGGTTACCAGCAGCCTCGTCTCCGCCTTGCTGAAATTAGGCTGCCTGGTAGCCATGTTGATGTGTGCATTATGATGGGGGGGGGGCTTATTCCTGGTGCTCATCACATATGGTCTGCAGGACATGAAGCTGGGGATGTTTTCTGGGCTGCAGGTGGACGGAGCGGCTGGAGCAACATGGCCAGTGTGCACACAGCCTACACGTGTGTGGCTCAGGAAGGAGCAATAGACTGCCAGTTAGGCATGCTTCCCTGGGAATAGAAACATAGAAATATAACAACAGAAAAAGACCACATGGCCTATCTAGTCTGTCCTTCCATATTAACAACTACAACAGTCCCCTTTTTTCCTTAAGAGATCCTCTGTGTTTGTCCCACGCTTTTTTGAATTCAGTTACTGTCCTCATCTCTACCACCTCCACTGGGAGACTATTCCACGGATCCACCACTCTTTCCATAAAGAAATATTTCCGCATATCACTCCTGAATCTATCTCCCTTCACCCTCTTCCCATGTCCCATCGTGGCAGAACTTGCTTTCAATTGAAAGAGGCTCTCCCCCTGAACATTTATGCCACGGAGGTATTTAAACATCTCATTCATATCACCTCTGGCCACATGCTAATTCTACATTTCCATGTGTGTGTCTATATGTAATCGGTGCTGGGTGTGCATGTCTTCTCCGGAGACGTGCACAGGGCCCAGACATGCCCTTTTCTGAATCAGGCTCCACGTGTACACTAGTTCTGTTTTCGGTCCTCTTACTGAAAATTATCTTGACAAAGCATGCCTATACTTCAGTGATCACAATTTGTTAAAATTAATTTCCTATATGTCATCACCCAACAAACTGTCATGCTGCCGAAATCACTGCCTCAAAATGTCTCAGGTTGTAATTTCCCACATTACATCAAGTCGACACAAACACTGCATTTCAAACCGCTTAATAAATTGACAGCTCTGCCTCAGGACTTAAACTTTTTTTTACTCAGCTTTAGATGAAACCCATTTCCTAGATCTCATTAACACCAAACTTCATCTACTTCTTACTGGATAGAACAGATATCTGTTTTTCATTTTGTGGTAAAGCTCAGAGCTGTTGGGTTTTCAGGGGTCTCAAATATATGGATTGTTTACATTTTTTTTGAAATGCCAGGACAAATCTACTAGTAAAAGCATCTATTCTGAAGACACAAACATTATTCCTGTTGAAGAGCAGCCATAAATGTCTATGCATAGACTACACAAGTACACTTAGGGGCCCTTTTACTAAAGTGTGCTAGGGTTTTGCAACTAATGCATGCACGTTTAGTGCTAAATATAACACACAGTAGGGATGGACCCTAAAGTTACTGCTTGGGTTAGAAATTGGTTGGGTGGGAGACGACAAAGAGTACAGGTAAACGGAGCTCACTCTGAGGAGAAGGACGTTACCAGTGGTGTGCCCCAGGGATCTGTCCTTGGTCCGATTCTTTTTAACATCTTTGTTAGTGATATAGCGGAAGGGCTGTCAGGTAAGGTTTGCCTCTTTATGGATGATACCAAAATCTGTAATAGAATAGACACCCAGGAAGGTGTAGATAACATGAGGAGGGATCTAGCTAAGCTTGAAGAATGGTCTAGAATTTGGCAGCTGGGATTTAATGTTAAAAAATGTAAGGTCATGCATTTGGGCTACAGCAATCCAAGGGAGCAATATAGTATAGGGGATGAAGTACTTTTGTCCACTAAAGAAGAGCGGGACCTAGGCGTGGTTGTGTCTGATGTTCTTAAAGTAGCTAAACAGGTAGAAAAGGCAACGGCAAAAGATAGAAGGATGCTTGGGTGCATACAGAGAGGAATGTCTAGCAGAAAAAAAGGAGGTGATAGTGCCTCTGTATAAGTCTTTGGTGCGACCTCATTTGGAGTATAGTGTGCAATTCTGGAGACCGCACCTTCAAAAGGATGTGAACAGGATAGAGTCGGTGCAGAGGGTGGCTACTAAAATGGTTAGTAGTCTTCATTATAAAGCATATGAGGACAGACTTAAGGATCTTAATATGTACACCTTAGAGGAAAGGCGGGATAGAGGTGATATGATTGAGATGTTTAAATACCTCCGAGGCATAAATGTTCAGGGGGAGAGCCTCTTTCAATTGAAAGCAAGTTCTGCTATGAGGGGACATGGGATGAGGGTGAAGGGGGATAGATTCAGGAGTAATATGAGGAAATATTTCTTTATGGAAAGAGTGGTGGATCCATGGAATAGTCTCCCAGTGGAGGTGGTAGAGATGAGGACAGTAACTGAATTCAGAAAAGCATGGGACAAACCCAGAGGATCTCTAAAGGAAAAAAGGGGACTGTTGTAATTGTTGATATGGAAGGATAGACTAGATAGGCCATGTGGTCTTTTTCTGTCGTCATATTTCTATGTTTCTATGCTGACTGCCTGGGTGAGTCCAGCATGTTCCTGGCTATTACTCACAGAATCTTACCCTAATGCACCGTGGCAGCATGCACAATTATCGCAAATACACTTAACACTGCCTATTGAAGTTGCATTGGGTGAACCCATGCTAATTGCAAGAGGCGCAGTTAGGGCACAGTATTTATCCCCATGCTAACAGTTCAGTGCTTACCACATCTCCTGTCTGTCCCTAACCCATCGACCTACTACCCTAACGCGCAAGGTACAGCGTGGAAATCGTGCCATGCTGCTGAACCTGTGCTAAATGTTACCACGATCACAGCACGCTCTTAATGTGCGCCCATAAACCGCAATCACTGCATAGCGCATCTTAATAAAAGGGACCCTTCATCTAATATATTTTATAAATCAACACATACTTTGTAACGCCACCCATACTCCACCCAGATCATGCCCCCATTGACATGTACAGTAAAAGCGCATGGGTTCATGTCAATGCGCATAGTTTTTATAAAATTAGATTAGGGCAGTATGTTTACTAAACCGTCTTAATGTTACTGGCGCTAGTTGCAGCATTAATGTGCAGAATGCCATATAAGGTAGTGGGCGGTCCGGAGGTAAGGTTGCAAGGAAATGGTATCGTGTGATAGTGGGCACGTTAACGCGCGTTAACTCTAAGTTCATGCCAGCGCAGTGCTAGAAACTATAAAGATGTAGCCCACTGGTTACTGCAATGACTGTGGAGGCAGAGGTTATGGGTTTGATCCTGCAGTGGAGCTTTGTAAGAAGGCTGTCTGAGGCATTTCCTTTTTTAAATTTAAATCAGTGCTGTCTGACGCAGTTCCTTTTTTAACTTAAATCAGTGCTGTCAGCAAAAACACCCTCACAGTGCCGTAACCTAAGGTGCAGCATAAGGCTCTCCATAGGGCACATTATAAAGTGCACTGTCCGCCAAGGCACCTTATAATGTGCCCTATATGGCGCTTTATAGGGCGCCTTATAGGGCATCTTATGAGGCACCTTAGGCTACGGCACTGTGAGGGTGTTTTTGCTGGCAGCACTGATTTAAATTAAAAGGAAAAGCCTCAGACAGTCTTATTAAATAACACCACTGTGGGATCAAACTCCTGACCTCTGCCTTTACAGCCATTGAAGTAACCAGTGGGCTACATCTCTAAAGTGTCTAACACACCGTTGGCTGGCTACAGAAAGACTGCAGGTCACCACACAAACTGTCTGCTGTGGTTACCAGGATAGGGTAAATCCACCTGTACCCATGATGCACTGCACATGCAGATCAGCAGCCTACATCTGCTCACAAGATGGGGTATGTGCCTCTATAGCACCCCGGCCTGGTAGGGGGAACTGACCGTGTGTGTTACAGGCACAGAATAGCTACAGACTGTGACATTGTGCGATTCCTGTGCTCACCCTGAGGGTGAGGTGGGGCGCCCAGCCCCAGGTCTGCAGCACCTGGGGTGGCTGAGATAGGCTGTGCTGCAGGTCCCCATCAGTGCCAGTGTGTGATAGGTAGCCCTTGAATATGCACCTAGGATACACCTGTATTTACCAGTCACGTCTAGCCCTTGTGGACTATGGTGCTCCCAGAATAGTGCATATCCTGTGTGGTTGCCATGGTTACATGTTATAAGAGAAGGGTGGGGGTTGGACCCAAAAGCGGATTATGTAGCACCATCCAACCCACGCTCTGTGGGTCAGGGTGGGGGACAGGATCTCCGACCAACAGATCCACATTCTACTTCTCTGCAATGGAGGCAGTAGAGGGGACCATCAACCCCAGTCCTGCTGGGGAATAGGCACCCTACAGGGCAGTCAATGCAGATCTGTCCGCATCACATAGGGCACTAGCAGACAGGCCTGGAAAAGCTCAGCTGCCCCCACCACTATCTGACATTCACCAGCAGAGAGAACAGTCAGTCTCCACCTGCTGCACCCTGCAAGTGTTCCAGCCATACATATGCTAACTGCAGGCAGTCTTCTAGCTAGTACATAGTGCATATTCCTGGAGGAACTGTGTGCACCCAAAAATGGGATGTGAACACACACACCAAACAGGTATGCTAGTGATTGGGCCCCAGAAAAGAGAACTCATAGATATCACTTACGAAAAATACTGCATAGCACTATGGGGGAACCTAGCCATGCCATGGTCACTGCTCAGTCAGGGTGAGAGTGACCCCCTCCCCCCAGCATGACATGCAGTGGCCACCCTGTCCATGCAGGTGGTGGTCGGGCACTACAATGTCCCAGCCATTGCCGTATGTGCTGTGCAGATGCATCCTGCCCAGGCCGCCCTGTCTGGGCCATACCCACAGTACCTCGCTCCTCATTATGCACATTGGCAGGCTAACACTGGAAACAGTGCAAGCAGTGTGGGCTCAGTAAGGTGTAGGCAGCCACAAAACACTGGATAGACATACACACACTCCTACACCTATGCCAGCATTGTGCAAATATAGAGGTTTTTGGCAGCCCTGGCTGCTACACCAGTCCTGGGCACAGTGCAGGCATTGCTATGGTATGCAATACTGTTGGGGTCACTCCCCGGGGTGGTAAACACTGTCAGAAACAAAAACTGAAACACACTCCACAGATATCAGAAAGGTTGCTATGATGAATCTCTGTCAACAAATTGTGTTTAACTTAGGATTTGTTATCTGGCATTAATCATAACAACCTTTTGATATATGTGTAACGTGTTCCCAAGTTTAGGATGGCATTGCTAAGGTATGCAGGTGCTAGTATTGGGAGATGCTGCTGCCTGCAGGGCCCAACAGCCTGACTCTCCATGAGGCTTTGGATAGTGGAGCCTGCGGGTGTGGGTGCTTGTGCCCCTGTTGGCCGCTGCTCTAGGGCAGAGGTTCCCAACTCCGGTCCTGATGGGCCAAACACGGTTCAGGTTTTCATGCTGTCCCTAATGACTATGTATGAGATACAATTGCATACAGTGGGCGCGGTGCATACAAATGCAGCACATGCATATTTATTAGGGACAGCATGAAACCTGAATGGTGTTTGGCCCTCCAGGGCTACAGTTGGGAAACTCTGCTCTAGGGATTGCACATGTTTATGGTGTCTGTGCTCTGTAGGGTATGTATGGCATGTTTATTTTATCTGCAATAAAGGTTCCGTCTTTATTACCACAGTTTAGTACTGGGTAAAATATAGAGACATGGTTTGCAGGAGCCACAGCTGGGACTTGGACCTGTTACCTACTGCCCCTCAACACACTGGCTGTGTGTACTGCACCAAACTGTTGCCACAGAGGCAGATCATTCCCTGGTGATACCATGACTGTTCGTCAGACAGACCTCGTCTGTTGCAGTGCATGGCAATCATGTAAACGGGGCTTGGCTGTGGTCTGCTGTGGGCAGATGCCACTGCCCCCTCCACCACCAGCACCTCTGCCACCATGCTGACATGCCCTTGTGCCAGTGGTGCTGGTGGTGCTCAGTCCCAGGCCATCCAGTGTGCCAGTAGGCGACTGCCTATGGTGCGTGATATGGGGTAGGGGTGCCTGCATGGACATGGACCAGCTGTATTCCACGCTTTAAGAAAAGTGGAAGGAAGTCCAAAAAACTGCCAGCATGGTTTAAAGGTGAGGTCAGAGAGGCTGTTGTTGCCAAGAAAGCATCTTTCAGGAAATGGAAAAAAGAGCCAAATGATGAAACCTGGAAACAGCACAAGCAATGGCAGGTCAAATGCAAGGCATTGATAAAGAAGGCAAAGAGAGAATTTGAGAAGAAGCTTGCTGCAGAAGCAAAAACACGAAATAAAGATTTTTTTCAAGTACATTCATAGCAAAAAATCTGTGAGAGAGTCAGTTGGACCACTAGATGATAGAGGAGTTAAAGGGGCACTAAGAGGCAACAAGGCGTTAGCGGAGAGACTGAATGAATTCTTTGCTTCGGTCTTTACTGAGGAAGATGTAGGGATGTTACCCATGACTGAAGTGATATTTAAAGGTGCGGAAGAATTGAAGGAAATATCGATACATCGGGAAGATGTATTACAACTATTAGATAAACTGAAGAGCAGCAAATCACCTGGGCCGGATGGTATACATCCAAGGGTGTTGAAAGAACTGAAATATGAGATTGCAGACCTGCTATTAGTAATCTGTGAACTATCATTAAAATCATCTCTAATACCTGAAGATTGGCGGATCGCCAATGTAACACCAATTTTTAAAAAGGGTTCCAGGGGTGATCCAGGAAACTACAGACTGGTGAGCCTCACGTCAGTACCGGGAAAAATGGTAGAAACCATCATAAAGAATAAAATTACTCAGCATGTAGATAGTCATGGCTTAATGGGAGACAGCCAACATGGCTTTAGACAAGGAAGATCTTGTCTTACTAATCTGTTATGTTTTTTTGAAAGCGTGAATAAACAGGTGGACAAAGGTGAGTCGGTTGATATAGTGTATCTGGACTTTCAGAAAGCCTTTGACAAGGTCCCTCATCAGAGACTTTTGGCAAAACTAAAGAGTCATGGGATAGGAAGCAGTGTACTACTGTGGATCAGGAACTGGTTAAAAGATAGAAAGCAGAGGATTGGGCTAAATGGCCAAATTTCCCAATGGAGAAAGGTGAATAGTGGTGTACCCCAGGGATCTGTGCTGGGTCCGCTGCTTTTTGACATATTCATAAATGACCTGGAAAGTGGAATAACGAGTGAGGTTATCAAATTTGCAGATGACACAAAACTATTTAAAGTTGTTAAACCCCAAGAGGATTGTGGAAAATTGCAAGAGGATCTTGATAAATTGGAAGACTGGGCATCAAAATGGCAGATGAAATTTAATGTGGACAAGTGCAAAGTTATGCACCTAGGGAAGAACAACCCAAACTATGGTTACACGATGCAAGGTTCCACATTAGGAACCACCACCCAGGAAAAAGATTTAGGCGTCATTGTGGATAACATGTTAAAACCCTCGGCCCAGTGTGCAGCGGAAGCCAAGAGAGCAAATAGAATGCTAGGTATCATAAGGAAAGTAATGGAAAATAAAACAAAAGATATTATAATGCCTCTATACCGTTCCATGGTGAGACCGCACCTTGAATATTGTGTGCAATTCTGGTCGCCATATCTTAAAAAGGATATAGCGTTATTAGAAAAGGTTCAGAGAAGAGCCACCAAAATGGTAAAGGGGATGGAAGGATACTCCTATGAAGAAAGGCTAAAAAGGTTAGGGCTCTTTAACCTGGAAAAGAGACGGCTGAGGGGAGATATGATAGAAGTCTATAAATTAATGAACGGAGTGGAACGGGTAAACGTAGATCGACTGTTTACGTTATCAGAATATAGAAAGACTAGGGGACATGCAATGAAGCTACAGGGTAAACTATTTAAGACTAATAAAAGAAAATATTTTTTCACTCAACGTGTTATCAAACTCTGGAATTTGTTACCGGAGGATGTGGTAAAGGCTGTAACCAGGTAAGGTGGACGTGGCTCTCCCGTCCCCTACCCCTACCCTTCCACCCTCTCACCCCCCCCCCCACCCCTTGAAATAACCACCACATGAACACTTATTGGCATGATAACTGGTCGCAGCTTTATTAACAAAACACAACGTAAAAATACAACCATAACAGTCTAATTACGGTTCCGGCAGCAGGACAACCCTCACCAGCCATGTGGGTAGCAAAGCGAGTTCCTTCCCGCCTCCGCCGAGAACCGTTCACCGGCAATTCCATCCCCCTCTTCCGGCTTCGCCATATTATTAGCAAAAGCCGAGGGCTTCTCCGGGTCGGGGGTACCCCACCCCCGCCCTGCGTATTGCCATGCCTCCGGACCCCGGACACCTCCGGGATCCCGCCACAGGCTCAGTGACACCTGTCCCTGAGCCCCCCCCCCCCTCAAAAGCAAAGCTGCGACCAGCCATCCAGCCCGGCACCGCTAATTCCAAAGCCTCTTGCCAATCATTCAGGAGCAAATCCACCCCCACCGGGGATAAATGTACTCCATCTGGCCAATATAGGCCAGCACATTCCACTTCCGCCCAGGAATGCATAATCTGGCGACCCCCGTTCTCAGATACCCAGCGGCCAATTTGCCGATTAACCTTAATCAGACCCCGAGACCATCGCCGGTGACCCCAGCAAGCAGGCCTGGGAATTAAGTCGGACCAGAGCAATATAACATCTTTGAACATCAGCAACAATTCTCCCAAATCCCTCTTGGCCGCTCTAATCAGCTGTTTCACTGTCCAAGTTCCCAAGTCATTGCCGCCAAGATGTAGCAACAAGAACTCCGGGGATCCTCTGACGCACTGATGGTGCCGGAGCAAAGGCAAAAGTTGCAGCCATCGGAGACCGCGCTCGCCCAGCCATGATAGTGTCACCTCCTCAGCATTCAATCCCAGGTTAGCCCCTAGCGGCCGTAAGGCTGCCTGCCGCCCGGCCCAGTACACAAAGGAATGGCCGATGATCCAGCAGCTAACAGGCAGCTGACTCCTATCTAAAAGAAAAAACAGAATTACCACCAGAGCAACCATGCACAAGAACCACCATGCTCACAACCGCACATACCCCAGGAATGCCTTAGAACGCCATCGGCCGATCCACTGAATCTCTGTCCCAGGCAAACCCGCCACCGTGGCATTAGTAGCGGCCCCAATTCTGAAGGAATGCGGTGAAAAGTCACCAGGCTCCAAACCGATCCGGCCAACTGCCAGCCGGAGTACCGCCCCGAACTGAAAACGCGTCAGGCCCCGAGAATTAGCGTGCACAAAAAGCAAGTCCCCCCCTGGGGGTCGTACCCACAAGTAAGCCTGCAACGCTGCCACTGGGCAAATGGGGGAAGCCCCGACAGGCCTCAAACGCACCCAAACGCCCCGTCCTCTTTGATCGGTCTTGGATCTAGACAACCAAATGCGCAGCTCCCCGGGCGCCACCCGAACATGCCAGAGCTGCAGCACCATGCCCCCCGTGACCGCACTGGGCGCCACCAATTCCCCCAACCGGAAAGCCCCGAAGAATGCCACAAAAAACGCCGCCCGAAAAAGGGTGGTCTCATATGCCGACATCGCTATCTCCGGCAAAACAGCGCATAGCCGTACCAACAGATCGGGAGTGATCGGGCGCCGCTTGTCCCTCTGGGTAGGGGTAGCTCTCTCCCAGCCTAGCAAAAGCCGGCGAGAAAGGAACCCCCAACTGTGCACGACCCACCCCACCGCCCTGGAGAAGAATTCAAAACCGGCTAGGTGAGCCCGCACCGTTGCTCTAGCCATCCCAGCAGCCTTCGCTGCCGCGATGTACAATCCCATGAGGTGACCCGGCACTGGGCCATGCCGCCAACTGCGAGCTGTCAAGAAGTACACCACGCCGTCACAGCCCCTGCAGTAGGCACGCCAGGTCGACGGCGACACGGAGCTCCGCAGCAAACTCAGCATGCCTGGAGGCCAAGCTGCCATAAGTGCTTGGGGACCCGCCGTCCCACGGGGTCCACCTCCGGTGCCAAGCGCTGAAACAGATCCCACTTGAAACGAGAAAGAGCATCCGCGACCTGGTTAGCATATCCCGGCACATGCCGAGCCCTTACCACCACATTCAACTGCAAACAGGCAAATATCACCACCCTCATCAAAGCCGCCACTTGCGAGCAACGCGGAGCATACCGATTTATAACCCAGACCACCGCTTTGTTGTCGCACCACCACAACACCCGGCGATTACGAAGCCTGTCCGGCCACAGCGTCAAAACGACCAAAATGGGGAACAGCTCGAGGAAAGTTATACTGTCAGTCAAACCCGCTTCCCGCCAGGTCGAAGGCCATGGCTCTGCACACCATGCTCCCCCAAAATAGATGCCAAGTCCGAAACCGCCCGCCGCATCTATACAAATCTGCAGATCTAGAGTAGACTCCTCTCCCCTGAGCAGGACCGTAACCCCATTAAAGTCCCTTAAAAACTGGTCCCAAACCCCCAAATCCGCCCTCAGGCTCCTGGAAACCCGTATGCGATGGTGCGGCCGCCGCACTCCCGAGGTCGCCGCTGCCAACCGTCGCAGAAAAACTCTTCCCATAGGGATAACTTTACAGGCAAAGTTAAGGGAGCCCAACAGTGCCTGCATCTCCCTCAACGTCACCTTCGCCGATCCCAACACATTCGCCACTAGCACACGCAATCTCGCCACCTTCTCCGACGGCAGGCGCGCTACCATGTCCACTGAATCCAATTCCACCCCCAGAAAGGTGAGGCACGTGGAGGGGCCCTCAGTCTTGCCTGCCGCCAGAGGCACACCCCACTCCTGCGCCAGCCTCGTGAAGCCGTCAAACAGCTTCTGACAAAGCCCGGACTGCGCCTGACCGACAAATAGAAAGTCGTCCAAATAATGGACCACGTTCCGGGATCCCACGTACACCCCCAGAGCCCAGTGCATGAAAGACCTGAACATCTCAAAGTAACAACAAGACACCGAGCAGCCCATCGGCATGCACTTATCAAAGTAATAGTAGCCCTCAAAGGAGAACCCCAATAAATGAAAGGAATCTGGATGAACGGGCAACAGGCGAAAAGCGGATTCAATATCCACCTTTGCCATGAAACACCGCTGCCCACACTCACGCACCAACCCCACCGCCTCATCAAACGACGCGTACCACACCGCACACAAGTCGCTCGGGATAATATCATTCACTGAGGCCCCCTCCGGAAAAGATAAGTTGTGAATGAGCCGGAATTTCCCAGGTTCCTTCTTCGGGACGATGCCCAAAGGAGAAACCACAAAATTCGCGAGCGGATGGTCCACAAAAGGCCCAGCTATCCTCCCCAAAGCCAGCTCTGCGGCCAGCTTATCCCTAACCACATGAACAAAATGCCCCACCGAGGGCGCATTACGCGCCCGCACCGGACCCCCATCCCCGACCACCGGTATGGGGAACCCGTACTGAAAACCCCTCTCCAACACGTCCCGAGCCCGAATCTTCCTATACCGCCGCAACCAAGGCCTCAATGCTGCTAAACGAATAGGGGTAGGGGCCAATGCTATCGCTTCCTCACTGTTTTGGGGCAGGGGGGGGCACTTTCGTAACATATCGAAGTGCAGAATGCCCCCCTCCACAGACTGAGCAACCGTGCCGGAACTTGCAGTCCGGAAATGGGCAGGAAGACTTATTGAAGCGCCAACAGACGTCCCCGACCCCCCCCCCCCCCCCCGCTAACCCCTTTTTGCGACACGGGAGCCGGGCCGCTCCGAAAGGGCCGCCCTGCACTCGCCAGCACTCCGGAGCCAACCTTTTGCCCCCCCCCCCACTAACCCCCCCTTTTGCCGACATCTGCGTCAACCATAGACTGATGTCCTGGGTCCCCCAGGACAAGGATCTATTCTCCTCCATCTTATCGCGGAACTTCTCATCGTAGTTGAGCCACGCCCAACCATCGTGAGTCTGAGCCGCCTCTAGGATCGAGTCAGCATAGGCCAATAACATACCTTACTGTCCCGGGTAACGCTGCCCCCACACGCTCGCCAACCGCAAGAAGGCCCTCGTCCAGTTAATGACATTCCGAGGAGCCTTCCGAATCCTGCCCGCCTTCTCATCCGCTTTCCGTTTCCGTTTGCTATCCCCCGAACGCTTCCTACCCTCCAACAGCCGGAAGATATCGATATACTTCCTCTTCCATATCTTACGTCGAAGTTTCCGCGGAACCCCCTCCCAAAGTTCTGAGAATGAAGCCAACGTAGCACTGCCGCCACCCACTACTACCGCTCCCCCCGACCGCTCCATAGCCCCGCCGCTCGACGAAGACGAAGACGGAGATGAATCCCCCCTCCGCCGACGCTTACGCGAGTGACGGCTCTTCTTCCGTGCTTTACCCCGCACTCCTCCCACACAGCTAATCGCTCCACTCCGCTCAGCTAATCCCCCAAGTAACTCACCCTCCGCTGATCTTCTGGGCTGCACCGGATCTGCGAGGCTAACCGACTCCGTAGGTAGCCCGGGCTCCTGAAGCTCCTCCGACTGGTCCTCTTGCCGCGCCGTCGCCTGGACACTGGGTACCGCATCCGCAGCTCTGTCCCCGCTCCACACCGCTGGATCCCCAAGCTGGTCCGGCATTCTCACATCACTGGTCCACACCTGCGGAGACAAAGGAAAACGAGGAGCGGGACCCCACAAAGCCCACGGTAGCTGCCACGCCCCCAACCATTCAGCCCGGGAGGATCCCTGCCCCCCTTCCCGCCAATGCTCCCAACTCGCAGGACCACCACCCCCAAGGACCATAGTCCAACCCCAAGACCCCCCCTCCTGCCCCCCAAATGGGGCTTGCCACCGAACAGGCCCTTGTGCTGCCCCAGAAACCCCGCAAAGTCCCCCACGAATTGCGGGACCGCACCGGCCCCTGCCGCCCCCTCTAGTGACCCATCGGGCAGTCCCTCGCCCTGAGAAGGCCCAGCCCGGGCCCTCCCCTGAGCCCTCCCACCGGCACGAGCCGGGACCCGGCCAGGGCCGGCCCTACCCCTCCGGGGCCCACGTGAAGACCCTGGTCTGTCCAAGGCAACTTCTCTGCCTGTGACCATAGGCCCCCTTGCCTGTCATGCCCCCCCTCTCCATCCTTTAGCCTGCCCCCCCGTTCCCCCGGCAGCCTGGCCTGAGGGCCGCCTACCGCCCTGAGCTCCCCGGCCCCGCTGTGCTGGCATCCCCCTTGAGGCCAACCGCTGCCCGGTGCTCCCGGCTACTGCCGATATGGGCTGGTAGCAAAATTGAGAATCCAACCCCTTAACCCGGCACCTGTAGCTGAGGGAAAAGCAGGCCCTCCGACTCCACCGCGGGGCTGCACTTGACCGCCCTGCCGCGTGACTGCTCCTGAATGCCCCTCCGCCGGACTGCTCCTCCGCTCCGAATCGCTTCTCGAGTCCTCGCACTGCACTCCGGGCCACACCGCCTATACAGGAGAAGGGAGCCGCAGTCAGACGCCCGTCCTTCCCTTCAGATCCAGAGGACTGGGGTCTGACCACCGCTCCAGGAAGCACCTTGCACCTCCCTACCTCCCCATTGGCTCCCGCGCCACCACGCGCACCACGGGAGCCAATGATTTTAAATGAAAACCCCCGCCAACTGGCACGCGCCCCCCCCCCCCGGCGCCAGGGATACGCACCATGCCACACCCCCCCCCCCCCCCCGGTTACCCGCAGCCAGCGGACACGTGGGCTCCGCGGCCTTCGCTTTAGTGTAGCTGGGTTTAAAAAAGGTTTGGACAAGTTCCTGGAGGAAAGGTCCATAAACCATTATTAAGAAGGGACCCAAGATATCAATGCTTGACCTAGTACAAGCATTGCAGAACCTGTGTCTTTTGGGGAAACTGCTAGGTACGTATGACCTAGTTTGGCCACTGTTGGAAACAGGATACTAGGCTTGATGGACCTTGGTCTGACCCAGTATGGCATATCTTATGTTCTTATGTTCTTATGACATCCACGCTTTCCCCCCCCCCCCCCCCGCCCCGGTACCCCTTCCAATGTTATGTGCCCTTTTGGGTACTTGCTGGGTACTGTCCCCTGGGACACTGTGGGACACACACTTGTGGACATGTTTGCCCTTAGTCAGTTGTTGTCTTGCTGGTTTTCCACTTCTACATTCCTATGTGTCACCTAGGCATCTGCCTAGTCCACCCTGTGCCCAAGCTGCCCCACTGCATGTCCCGCCTGCAGCCCTCTGTACCCCATTTACAGCCTCACCGTAGTGCCCTCTCGTACTTGGGCACTATGATGTTGCTGCACATTTATCACTACTATCACTTTTCTTGGTTTCCCTGCCTTTGCTGCACATTGCTGACTGAAATGGTCTCTCTCCCCTGCAAATGTGCCTCTAGCGCGAGGTTTTCACTGGCGCTAATTTTCAGACCTTCATTTCACGGCGTTAGTGTGCATCGAGCCTCTCCCTGCCCACTCTCCGCCCATTGACCTCTTATCTCCTCCCCTGGGGTGCCTTACTCCACCCTCTGGGGAGCCTTACTCCACCCTCTATGCGCCTTAATGCCGGTGGAGACGTTATCGCATGATACGTGATGTTCTCGCATGGTAATGCGCCATTATCGTGCAATAACATCACTTATCACATGATAACATTGCCGCTGCGACGTTAGTGCTGTTTAGTAAACATACCCCTAGATGAAAAAGTATCTTATGCGCACATATTGCAGCATAGGCTCTAAAATGGCTTCATAAAATTACCCAAGAGGAGTGGAGGAGTGGCCTAGTGGTTGGGGCAAGGTACTTCAGGCCAGAAGGTCAGGGGTTCAAATCCCACTAGAGAACAGCAACCTTGGGCCGGAAGGACTGGGGTTTCTAGTCCCACAGGTGCTCCTTGTGGTCTTGGGTAAGCCACTTAACCCTCCATAGCTCATGTTCCCTGTAAAGTTATAATGCCCTGTTCAATGTAATTTCAGTTTGTTCAATGTAAACCACACTGATGCAGAATAGCACAGTACATAAGAGAATGTAATAAATAAATAAACACATGGAAAGTTATATGTCTAAGTCCCTATTTTAAAGGACTTATGCAGTTGAATGGACACTGATGCACGTGCTTTAGGCAGTTGCTATTCTGCAAGCAGCACGTAAATCCTATCGTGCGTACTTTCAGTTTAGGAGTGCGCAGGGGTGCAGCATGAACAGGGACTAAATTCACAAGCGTAAGTTCTAAAATATTATAACATGCACGTTTCTGACCAAATTCAGACACAGGCATTTATACCTGCTCTAGAGCACACGTAACTGTTGTGACTAGATTGAGGCATGCCATTATACTCCTATTTCATAAAGAATGAATGTATTTTACTTTATAAAATAGGCTGCAAATATGCACATAGCAATGTGCATTTACTGTGGGGAGTTTACTAAATTACCCTCTAAATGCCAGCTGGTGCATTAACTGATAGTGCGGGTGCATGTTATTAGCATGTTCTAAAATGCACGTTAACTGTTCAACGCACTGTAGTAAACAGGCCTTAAAATTCCATTTTATTTTATTACATTTCTTAACACTTTGTCAGGTATGCCAAAGTGATACATTCCAAAATTACAATAAAAAAATAAATCTATAACACCTAAAATCAATATACAGGTCTTAGAAACCATCATGCCACCCATTGCCCCATGACCATTCAGCTCCTGAAATTGATTAGATCCTCCCAAAACAACTTTATCTAGACCCTAAGGAAGATATTTTACAAAGTTTACAAGTGTATATAATACCCAGATGAATATCCAGCCACTGCAATCAGCATTTTGTTTTCAACACGGCCGCAGCAGTAAAAAATAAATCCCAATAATTAGCAACAGGATCCAGGTTGCAGCAGATGGCAAACATCAGGAGAGAGCGGCGAGCACCACCTCTGTCCAAATAGCAATGATATTCAGCCCACTCAAGATAGCTAGCCAGATAAAGATAGGGCAGCCTTTAATCTCTGCCAACTGAATTGGAATAGTGATCCGGATTGGAGATTGAAAATTGCCAATAAATGGATAACTACTAACTCCACTCTTGCTCTGTCCAGGAAGCACCCCACTACTACTACTACTATTTTCATATGTATAGAGCATTGAACAATACTTTTAGTCATTTAGAATCATCTTCCATGGGAATTTTTAAGTCTTTAAAAGATTCTGGAAAGAGACCAATTGTTGCCATTGTTAAGGCTTCCTTTTCACAAGGGGTAGTCCCAGCTGATTTGAAAAGAGTTATCTGTTTTTACACTGTTAAAGAATTCATCAGGAGATAAATCTGATCCAGCCAATTATCGCCCGATTTCATCTTTATCATGTTTATCTAAGATTATTGAAAAAATAGTATTAACACAACTTGGTTGTCTACTTAGAGGCAATTTTTGGATAACCATAAATGTTCTATCTGATTTTCAATTTGGTTTCCGGCCTAATTATGGTGTGGAGCCACTTATGTTAACTTTGATGGAGAAATTTATCCCAGGTTTTAACAAAGGCATAAGCTATTTGTTTATGACGTTAGATATTTCATCAGCGTTTGACACAATTGATCATGATATTTTGATTTCAAGACTTGATTCGCTTAGGATACAAGGGTTGGTTCTGAAGTGGTTCAGATCTTTATTACAAGATAGGCAAGTACAAGTTAGATCTTCAAGTGCGGATTCTTCTTGATGAATCTTGAAAGCAGGAGTACCACAGGGATCGGCGCTTTCAGTCATGTTATTCAGTATTTACATCTTTCCCCTATGTAAAATCTTTAATGCATTAGATGTGAATTATTGGATATATTTAGATGATGTCCAATTTATTGTTCCAGTGTTGTCATCAATAGATGATTCTTTGAAATGTGTTTCTTTCTGTATCAATACAGTTAGAACATGAATGTCTGGGAATAAATTGGCTTTGAATGTAAATAATACTGAAGTTTTATATCTTTCATGGAGTTTACCAGAGCCAATTTCTAAAATCGACATCATGATTCCTTGATTATTAAATCTGTTGTTCAGTATCTTGGTATATTTTTTGACACTTGATTGAACTTTCAAGTTCACTTTCAGAAATTAATAAAAATTGCTTATTACAAATTACATTTGTTAAAACATTTGAAGCCATTTTTGACACCTGATAATTTTCATACAGTAACTCAAACTTTAGTACATTTGTCATTTGACTATGGTAACAGTATTCTAATAGGACTTCCTGCAGCGTCACTTTGCCCACTACAATTGGTTCAATATTTTGCAGTACGTCTTGTGACAGGTTGTAGTCGATCAGTGTATATTACACAGCAACCTTTCAATCTACATTGGTTACCAATAAAATATTGAATACAGTATAAAGTGATTATTATTATGTTTAAATGCATTCATCACTAGGCCCCAGTGAGTCTTTCAAGTCTTTTGTGGCTATATTGTCCATGAAGACCGTTGCAATCTCAAGATGTCCCATTGTTTCGAAAGATTCATTTTCATACTTTGTGAATGGCGAGGCCGCGTGGCCCCCCCCGGGGCGTGCGAGCGGCCGGCGTTAACCGGGGGGGCAGCCGGCCACGTGCCCGCCGCGGCGTGGCTACGTGGTTCGCGGGGAGGGCCCGCAGTGCGTGGAGGGCTCCCATTGGCTCCCGCGGCACATGGCAGGGCGCGGGAGCCAATGGGAGGAGTAGAGGAGTTTCGGGGGGGGAGTAAGGGGAGCGTTGTGGTGCCCTCCGGCCTTTCCCTCGAGGTGGCCGGAGGTGCTGGACGTTGGGGGGTGAGAGGTGCCCTTCGAAGGTCCGGTCGAGTAGACCGTGGGGGTGTTGTTTGGGACGGTTTGAAAGGCTGGAGGCTTGATAGCTCCGGGGGTACTATTAAAAAAAAAAAAAAAAAACCCGAGGCAGGCGAGAAGAGCACACGGTAATATACAGAGGACTGGGGGAGTATGGGGGGAGTGGGCAGGCAGGCTCGGAAGGGAGCGGGGGGGGGGAGAAGGGAGGCTAGGGGGCAGGGGGATGAGCGTACGGTGCGGGGGGCAACAGGGGGGCATGACTCAGGGGGTGGCTCTGGTAGGCAGAGGACTTAGAGGGCCGGGTGGGGGTCGGGCTTGGGGGGCATCCGGCAGCGCGTCAGTGCGCAAAGGTGGGGCTGGTGCTGCGGCTACCGGGGGTGGGAGTCCCCGGGGGGCGAAGGGCGCACAGCGGGGCCCCGCATTGCATCGCGGACGTGCTGGTAGGCCTGTAGAGGGCCCGGCTGAGGGTGGCTTGGGCTGGGAGGAGTTAAGGCGGGAGTCGCAGCAGGCGGCAGTGGGGGGGCGTGGGGGGGGCAGGGGCATCGGCGGATGAGTCACGGGTTGCTGCTGAGGTGGGGCTGGCGGGGCCCGGCGGGCGGGCTGGGGTGGATGGGGGAGGCAGCTCCCCTGGTTGGGAACATTGGCAGGGTGGGGGGCAAGGCCCTTCCTGGGCAGATTGGCTGGGGGCATGGCAGCCGCCTTGGGCGGGGATGGGTGCTGCGGCATCTTTCCCTTTTTTCTCCCCACAGGACACTCCGGGATGGCTGTTCACCGGGACCCCGAGGCAGGAGAGTCCGCTGACACAGGCCGGCGCAGCGCAGAGCGTGGAGGAGAGCATGCCTGCAACTGGGTCAGCAGGACCGGGACAGGGCTCGGGGAGCATGGTGCCAGATCGGTCGGAGGCAGGAGCGGTGCCTGAGCAGGCGACGGCAGCGGCAGGTGAGTCTGTGGGGGTGGGGTCTTCGGGGGGAATCCCGGTGGGGGAAAAGGTGGGGGAGGCGGCCAGGAAGCGGCGGCGTTCGGGCCGTCGGCGTCGGACTTCGGGATCCTGGTCGTCTACGTCCTCGGTGTCGTCGTCGTCATTTTCGTCCGGGTCGGATGGGAGCAGGGGCGAGGGCGGCGGGGGTGAGGCCGGGTTGGTTGGTTCGGCGGGGGCAGCGTCGTCGGTGGTAGCGTTCTTGGAGTTGTGGGAAGGCGTGCCAAGGAAGCTGCGGCGTAAAATCAAGGAGAGGCACTATATTGATATCTTTCAGTTACTGGAGGGTCGAAAGCGTTTTGGGGACAGTAGGAGGAAGCAGAAGGCGGATGAAAAGGCGGGTAGGGTGCGGAAGGTGGCACGCAATGTAATGAATTGGGAGCGGGCATTTCTGCGGCTGGCTAGCGTGTGGGGGAGGGCGCATCATGACCAGTACGGGATGCTGCTGGCGTATGCGGACTCCATCCTGGAGGCCTCTCAGTTGCACGAAGGTTGGGCTTGGCTCAACTACGACGAGAAATTCCGCGATAAAATGGAGGAAAACCAGACCTTGTCGTGGGGTACTCAGGACATCAATCTCTGGCTCACACAGATGTCTGTCAGGGTGACTGGGGGGCCAGTTAGTGGCCTGAGGGGCGGGGTAGGAGGCGTCTCCGGTGCGCTGCGGCCCTTTCGGGCAGGCGAGGCGGGGGCAGGACAGAGGGCGGCGAGAGGAGGGGGCGCTGGGGACGTGTGTTGGCGGTTCAATACGTCCTCCGCCCATTTAGCGATTGCGAATTTCGACACGCCTGTTCCATCTGTAATGGGGGCCATGCAGCCGTCAAATGTGTTAAGCGGGGTCCGGTCAGAGCCAGTGGGCTCTCCACTAAGCAGTGAGGGGTGGCGGGGGCTGGCCCCCACCCCGATACGATTCGAGGCGCTGCGGGATTGGCTGCGGAGGTATCCCAGGGGGAAGGATAGGGTTATTTTAGAGGGGGGTTTCGGGAGGGATTCCGGATTCCGGTGTCGGGAACGGTAGGGGTGCGAACTGTCCGGAATGCCCTGTCGGTGCAGCGTTTTGCCAGCATGGTCCGAGATAAGCTAGCAGTGGAGATCGGGTTGGGGAGGGTAGCGGGCCCTTGCGGGGAGCCGCCCTTCCCGGATTTAGTGGTGTCCCCATTGGGGGTCATTCCAAAAAAGGAGCCAGGAAAATACCGGTTGATCCATAGCCTGTCCCACCCTATCAGGGGTTCGGTTAATGATCATATCCCCAAGGAGTTGTGCGAAGTGCGGTATGCTTCCTTCGACGAGGCGGTTGAGTTAGGGCGGGGTGCCTGATTGCCAAGGCGGACATTGAATCGGCTTTTTGGCTATTGCTGGTGCACCCTTCGGCATTCCCGTTGTTGGGGTTTTGCTTCGAGGGTAGTTATTACTTCGATAGATGTATGCCTATGGGGTGTTCTATCTCTTGTGCGCACTTTGAGCGGTTTAGTACATTCCTGCATTGGGCGTTGGTAGACCGGGTGGGGTGTGCTCAGGTGGTACATTACCTGGATGATTTTCTGGTAGTTGGGGAGGCGCGGACTGGGCAGTGCACTGCGTTGTTGGACGGGCTCGTGCAGATGGCGGGAGAGTGGGGAGTTCCGTTGGCGGAGGGGAAGACGGAGGGCCCCACGACTCGGTTAACCTTTTTAGGGATCGAGCTGGATTCTGGGGAGTTAGTGGCGCGCCTGCCGGTGGGTAAGATCCAGAGGCTCCGGGTTCTGGTGGCGAACGCCTTGGGTTCTAAAAGGATGACATTGCGGGAGATGCAGGCGTTAATCGGGTCCCTGAATTTTGCCTGTAGAGTTATCCCTATGGGGCGAGTGTTTATGAGGCATTTGGCAGCCGCTACGTCAGGTCTGTCCAGACCGCATCATCGTCTGAGGGTGTCGCAGAGTATTCGGGCCGATCTAGCCATCTGGGATGAGTTCTTGCGGGAGTTCAATGGCATTACGGTGCTCCGAGATCGGGAGATCTCCAGTCGGGACCTGCAGTTGTTTACCGACGCGGCCGGAGGGTTGGGCCTTGGGGTGTACTTTGGCGGCTCGTGGTGTGCGGCGGAGTGGCCTGATTCTTGGAAGGCAGTCGGTCCCACGGCCAATATAACCTTCTTGGAGTTGTTTCCGCTACTGGTGGTGTTGGAGGTCTGGCCGGACAGGGTTCGCAATCGTAGGCTCGTATGGTGGTGCGACAATGCAGCGGTGGTAAGCGTAGTGAACAACTACACTCCGCGCTGTAAACCGGTAGCAAACTTGATGCGGCAGGTCATGTTGGCTTGCTTGCGGCTGAATACCGTGGTTTGGGCACGGCATATACCCGGCAGTACTAACAAGGTCGCTGATGCTCTTTCCCGTTTCAAGTGGGAGCTGTTCCGAACATTGGCGCCGGAAGCAGAGGTGGAAGGTGACGCAGTCCCCGGACATTTATGGTGGATTGGCCTTGAGAGATGACAGAGCTTTTGAAGGCTTCAGTGTCAGCGGCCGCGTGGGTGGCGTACCAGCGGGGCTGCGACTGCTTGGTGCGGTTTCTGGGGGAGCGTGGATGGGGGGGGAACCACCCCCGGATCAGCTGATAGGTCTGTATGTGGCGGCGGTGAAAGCCGCAGGAGTGTCCCGGGCTACGGCGAGTAGGACTTTGGCGGGGTTCTCGTTCTTTGCTACGGCAGTGGGGTGGGGGGCGGTCGGGGGGGGATTGGTAGCGCGCCAGATGCTGCAGGGCTGGGAGCGCTCTTGTCCGCCGCCCAGGGACAGCAGGCGGCCCATTACGCATGAGTTGCTGCAACGCTTGTGTGCTGTTTTGCCACAGGTGGTGTCGTCCAGCTACGAGGGCGTCCGCTTCCGGGCAGTGTTTTCCGTAGCATTTTTTCGGTGCCTTTCTCATTGGTGAATTGATAGCGGAGTCCGGGCGGGAGGCACGGATGGGGGGGATTCAGGTGCACCACATGAAGTGGATGCCGTGTTCCAAGACCGACCAGTTCGGGCGGGGCACGTGGGTGAGGTTGGGAGCCCTCGGCGGGGTGGCCACTTGCCCGGTAGAGCTGCTGAAAGCCTATTTGCGGAAGCGACCTGGGGGGCGGGGTAGCCTGTTTCGACATGAGGACGGGAGGGTACTCACGCCATTTCAATTTACGGCAGTTTGGCGGCTGGCCTTATGGCATCTTGGTGCGGGGTTGTATGCGCCGCATTCCTTTCGTATTGGAGCAGCAACTAGTGCGGCGGCAGTGGGCTTACCTGAGGGGGATATCAGGCGGATCAGAAGATGGACTTCCTGGGTGTATCGGAGATATGTGCGCCTGTAGGGGCACTGGGGGGCTGGCTAACTGTGGATCTGTTTGTTTTGCAGAAGTTGTTCCTGGCTCGTGTCGCTGTTGGGTGATTGGCCACTCGTTTGAGTTCTGGGCCGGTCAGCGAGCAGCAACACGCCCGGTGGAGCGGAATATTGGTTTGGACCAGTTCGGGGTGACCGTTTCATGGCTGGGTGAGCGCGGTCTGCGATGGATTCAACTCTTGCCTTTGCTGCGGCACCACGAGCGGCTGCGGGGGCCACCAGATGCCGTGGTGATCCACCTGGGTGGCAACGATCTGGTGTCCTGGACGGGCCGGCAGTTGATTCGGACTGTGATTCGGGACATGGAAGCGCTATTTGAGATGTTTCCTGGTGTGATTTTGCTGTGGTCAGATATCGTTCCAAGGCCTGCTTGCAAGGCTCAGCGGCGGTGGTCGCGGGGTCTAACGAAGATCAATCGCCAAATTGGCAGATGGGTGGGGGAGCAGGGTGGGGGCCAAATTTTGCACCCCTGGGCTGATGTGGAGTGTGCGGGCCTGTATCGGTCCGATGGGGTCCATCTATCCCCGGTGGGGATGGATTTGCTCCTCAACGATTGGCAAGAGGCCTTGGAGGATAGGCTGAACCGGAGGGGCGCTGGTCGCAGCTTAGCCGGGGGGGGCGGCTCAGGCCGGTGAGGGCCGGAACCGGTGGCGGGATCCCGGAGGTTTCTGGGGTCCGGAGCCAGAGCCAAGCAGTAGGGCGGGGGTGGGGTACCCCTGCCCGGGTGGCCCCTCAGGCTTTTGCTAATAATATGGTGAAGCCGGATGAGGGAGGCTAGGCAATTTGCCGGGGCCTGGTCAAGGCGGAAGCGGAAGCGGCATCACTTTGCTACTCACATGGCTGGTGAGGGTTCGCTCTGCTGGGGGGGGGAATACAATTTAAGGTTTGGATTGTTGATGTTATGGTTTATGGCAATAAAGCTGCGACCATTTGAATTCCCATATATGTGTGGCCTACCTTTGTTATGATGGTTGAGGGGGTGGGGGGGGGTGTTCCGGTGTGGCGGGGGCCGTTCCGCCTTACCCAGTTATGGCGAGGCCATGTGGCCCCCCCGGGGCGTGCGAGCGGCCGGCGTTAACCGGGGGGCGGCCGGCCGTGCGCCCGCCACGGTGTGGCTACATGGTTCACGGGGAGGGCCCGTGGCATGTGGAGGGCTCCCATTGGCTCACGCGGCACATGGCAGGGCGTGGGAGCCAATGGGAGGAGTAGAGGAGTTTCGGGGGGGGAGTAAGGGGAGCGTTGCGGTGCCCACCGGCCTTTCCCTCGAGGTGGCCGGAGGTGCCGGACGTCCCGCCCTCCCGCCCTTTATTGGGGTTCGGGGGTGGGGTGGCTTTGGAGGGGTGTTGCAGCTGGGGAGGGTGGGGCGGGATCCCGGAGGTTTCCGGGGTCTGGAGCTGGAGCCAAGCAGTAGGGCGGGGGTGGGGTACCCCCGCCCGGGCGGTCCCTCAGGCTTTTGCTAATAATATGGCGAAGCCGGATGAGGGAGGCTAGGCAATTTGCCGGGGCCTGGACAAGGCGGAAGCGGAAGCAGCATCACTTTGCTACTCACATGGCTGGTGAGGGTTCGCTCTGCTGGGGGGGGAATACAATTTAAGGTTTGGATTGTTGATGTTATGGTTTATGGCAATAAAGCTGCGACCAGTTGAATTCCCATATATGTGTGGCCATATGATGGTTGAGGGGGTGAGGGGGGGGTGTTGCGGTGTGGCGGGGGCCGGTCCGCCTTACCCGGTTAATAGGTTGCTTTCCATGAGTCCTCCAGTTTTGTGGAATTCATTGCCTGATGAACTACAAAAAACTTCTGAGCTGTTGCTTTTTCGGCGGAAACTAAAAGCGCATCTTTTCAAACAAGCTTTTCCTCTGCTGATGGGCTAGATTTTTTTAAATTATATTTAGTATTTATATTTGTTTGGATTTAATAGGAATGTTTTATTTTATGTTTTATGGTGTATATGTTTTTTATTTTTGATTTTGTATCATTGTTTTATTGAAATATTATGAGTGGTTTTTGTACTCTGCCATGTTGGTGTGCGGATTATAAATTTTTAAAATAAATAAGTGTTTCTGAATATTGACCTGACCATTTACATAAAGTGGCATACACATACAAATAGAGATGTTAGAAGAGGCACTATCGTATGTATGCATCAGTAACACACGCACATACTTCACATACTTCAAAAACATTCCCCATCTGCATTTATACCTGCTCTGAGGCAGCGCCATACCTAGGTCTGTACGAGCAGTGCAGCCTCACAGAGTGCAAAGAAATAGGGGGTGCATTTGGGGCAGCTGGTTTCAGCTCTCCCACTTGCTGCCCGCCCTTCTCCACCCTGCCACTTTTTCTGTTCCCTTGGCGGTGGCAGGGATAGCAGCAGAGCAGACCTTCAATTGAAAAAAAAAACGCTGGTCTTTCCGACTAGAAATCCAGAAAGGAACAGAAGAAACGTCTATGGAGTGTTCAAAGAAATAACAAATGCGCGTGCATTCTATGAATACTATACCCCAAAAATATACTAAATATTGTTACTTTTGTTTGAAGAAATGCATCTGTAAAATGTATGCTATGTTGGACTATTTTTTGGACAAAGACATTTTAGAAGTCAGGCAATGTCTTTGAGCTCTGAATGTAAATCCTCACTTTTCCTCAAAAAACCTGCAAGGAGGTTGAAGGGAGAGAGAGTCAGGACTCAAGCCGTGTTGATTGCAAGCACCCTTTCAGTAGAATAGACTTGAGAGGGAGTTATATATAATTAATGATGAATTGAGAATTATACCAATATTACACACTTCTTGAACTCAGGAAAATTACTACATCCAACATGACAAGAATACTCATTTCCTGATTCCTAAATTTATTCACCCATAAAACATCTGTTTTTACAGAACTTAACTTCAATTTGTCGATTTGCATTCAGATCACAATAGCTTTCAAGCACTGGTTCAGCCTATTTATCGTGGCATCATTCTTAAAGCCCATAGAAATATGACTTCACATCATTTAAATAAAAATGATATTCTGCCAAAATTAACTGAATGACTCTCACCAATGGCTGCACATAAATTTTAAAAAAGTAGCAGAAAATACAGAGTCCTGCAGGACACTACATGGTAAAAGTCACACAAAGAACAAATAATTACCTAAAATTATACTTAGTTCTCTCACTTAACCAGTGTTTCTAACCCTGTGCCATGGAAAAGTTACCACTGCCTAATGTTTTTGGGTCCAGACCAGCACCTGGTCTCTGCTCTTATTATATCACAGCAATTAGAGATGCCGGCGGGCGTTATTGTCTGAACATTCATGCATCTTCTTCCTAGCCACAGCATGAGTTGCAGAATGTAGGAATCAAGAGGTAGCATGCAGAGCTCGATCTGTTGGCTATAGAATATTGTTCTTCAACCCTATTTTTTGGATTATAATTGTTTGGGTCAACCAGGATATCAGAATAATGGGGCAAGACAAGCAGAATATCATTGCAGTAGGGTAGCTTGCCCATAATGTCTGTGCTATAGATTAAATCCGCAGGCTATCAGAGCAGTGGGACAAGTTGCCAAAACACCTGTGGGCAAATCACTCATGAGACCAGTGGTGCTTGAAGAGGTTTCGACTAGGAGGTCTACAAGTGTCGCCAACATAGGATCAGCCTAGGTCAGGATATTGCATTGTATATTGTATTGGATCCAGCCTAGCTGGATATTGCATTGGTACAGGTCGTACGCTGTTGCAAACTGTGAACTGTCAGCTGGGGACCAGTTGAGGCCTTGTGTTGCAAAGGTAGCAATGTACCAGCCAAAGATATCTACTACTGGAAAGAGAACATCAATTAATTTTAGATTTTGGCTGCAAGAATGCACACAAATAGGGATATTTTGGTCATTTACATGCATAAGTAGTTACTTATATGCACAAAGAAATATATGCAATGGTGCATACTGGCACATACTGTGGGCATGCACAGGGTGGAATTTGGGCAGATCATGGGCAGGGTGCAAAGTTCCATATGTCCATGAAGCTCATTCTGCCACTATTGATATGACGGTCCATTGGCCATGAGCCAACCATGTTAGATAAGCTTTTGAGCCACCAAGAAAGCATGAACTGCCCAGAGTTGGGCCATCAAGATGAGTGGAAAGACCCAGCACCGTGACCTGTGGTAAACTCTGGACTCGGATTCCAAGAACAGTGCTAAAGTAGTGGTGAATTCACCCCCAAAATTTAGTGATCGCCGGGCACCCCCAGAACATATGCCCCAGGGTGGCACGGGGCCACGCACACTGAAGGTAGGCCACAGACACATTACAGCCTGCTTTAATGGCCCATATTGGGAGCAAAATAGATGCTCCATAAAGTTTTATATTGTAGATCCCAAAATTCCACACAGCAACTCAACCTTGGGACCATCTGGAAAGCCTCCAAGATACCTGAGCTACTCAAACAAACTCCCAGTTCCACACCCCAGGCTTCAGCTGCACCCCCTAATTCAAAATAGGCACAATGTAATGCAGAGATACATGCCAGGGAACCATTAACCAAAACTCTCCCCCGGGGATCCGGATTATGTCAGCAAAAAAACCTATGATCCCCAGGACCACCAAGAGCAGATACATGTAGTTACAGCTCATCTGTCAAAAGCTTTTTCTGCATCAAAGCTAATGTGGAGAGAAGGAAGTTGGCATTGTATACCATGATGCAAGGAAGACAAGATCCGCCGCATATTCTTAATAATGTACCGGCCCTGGATGAACCCTACCTGTGACTCATGGATCCACCTCCATTAAGAAAGCCTCTGCCTTCAATAATGCCATGGAAACACTTCAACTACACCAAATTATCAAAAAAACCACTCACTCCAAAGGAGCAACACTAGACTTTGTTTTCACACCCAAATACCTTCCAACAACTAAATTAAACACTCAGATTGACCCTGTTCCATGGTCGGATCATGGAATGATCTCCTTCATCCTACCATCTGGATTCCAGACCCCACACTGCCCTCAGCAGCAACCTAGCAAGCACCACTTCAAATCCTTCAACAAGCAATCATTCCTAGCCTATGTCTCCCCCCATCTGGTCTGCGACATACAAGTCCTGGACAGCACAATACATTTATGGAACACTGTGATGGTCCATTCTGCTACCTTCTCACTACGAAACACCACTGCCTCTAACCATACACAACCACCCTGGTACTCCCACAAACTTAGAAACATCAGATGTCAACTTAGGTGTATTAAAAGAAGATAGAAAAAAACACAAGATGGACTTCTCAAGGACCAATTCATCTCTAAACAGATTCAATATTGCAATCTCATTCACAACAGCAAAAAGGAATGTTGTTGTTGTCGTTAAGTGCCGTCGAGTCGGAGTCGACTCATGGCGACCCTCTGGATAGCTATCCTAAATTGTGTTTGGTCTTCAGTCAGGCGGCTCATACTACTCTAATATCATAATGAAATCCCTTTACCATCCAAGAGATCTTTTCTCCAATGTTTCCTCTCTCACAAGATCCCACATCGACATCTCCCACAAGCAGTCACAACTTGATCTGCAGTCCATGGCAGACTTCCTACAAGCAGGCACTCCACTACAGCACTTCATATCAAAGCCCCACAACAACCACTGGATAAGCCAACCCAACTACACAGCTGGGAGACCTTCAGATTGATATCACTGTGAGAGCTCACAGACATTATAATAGACATCAATACCAGCACCTCACCACTGGACCCATGCCCTGTTTCCTGGATAAAATCACTCTGAACTGAATTCTCCTCAACAATACAAAAGATTGTTCATACCTCTCTCTCCTAAGGATACCTACCCCCCGCCCTGAAACAGGCCTCAATAAGACCCAGCCTAAAGAAGCCATCACTCAACCGATCTGCCCCAAGCTCATATCGCCCTATAGCAGCATCCCCCTCCTAGCCAAGGTTATAGATAAAGTGGTGCAACACGAACTCCAAGATCACGTCGAAACACATGCACCCCTGGACCCCCAGCAACATGATTTCTGCCCTCAGCATGGCGTGGACACTCTGTTCACTGCACTCGTTGACACTCTAATCAAAGGTCAGGATAAGCCACAACAAGGCTTCGCAATGATATTCCTCAACATCAGTGCCACCTTCGACTCCATCTCACACCACACCCTTCTCACCAGACTTGGTGACATAGGCCTTCACAAAAGCACATTAGACTGGTTTACTTCATACCTCTCCGAGAGACAGGTAAAAATTGGACCCCTTAAATCCAACCATTTCAGTCTAAATCAGGGCATACCACAAGGGTCAGCATTATCGGCCCTACTATTTAATATTTACATGCAAACCATCTGTGAGCTGTTCAAAAAATTCAACAACCATCCACAATGCAACCCTCTACCTTCAAAGGCCACAATTATTCCCACTTTTACTCCTCCCAATCTGGACTACTTCATCTAGTGTCTAAATCAAAACTAACATGTCTACAGTAACAGTTAACCTCATAGAAATGTTTTACATAAAATGTACCTGCATAGCAACTTAATTCTTATAATATATGTATGATTTTGTAAAAAATCTTTAGCTTTATTAATTCATCTAACTACAAAAATCTATATGACACATACTCATTACTCATTTACACATTACATCTATTATAATTACAATTGTTCTATAATTTCTGTTTTCATCTACCTTTAAAATTCTACATAACACCTTGCTCAGAACTCATTACACATTACATCTATCATAAATATAATTGTCATTCACCATTCAATCATACATACTATCATAAACCATCACATACATCACACTTCCATACTTGTATCCAAATACATAAATCTCCAACAGTATAAACATGGGCCTAGCAATCAAGACGCCCCCCAAAAATTCATTGTAACTAAATATGAACTCCCATCACTTCATCTATAAAGCAAATAAAATTGCTTCAGCGCCACAAATAATATGGTACATCAACATTAAAAGGTAAAAATATGCTCCTGGGTTCATCAATTCAAAAATCTGGAGGAACATCTGATGTCGTGACCCAATCTTCCACATAGAAAATGTTAATACATGAGCTAAATCAGCAGCATTCCCAGTTCAGACATCCACAAAAGTCCTTTAACGTCAATGCATCGTGTAGTACAGCAGATCACATTTCTCCACTAACTATGAGCAACAATATCACCATGTTACTGTTGCAAATTTCCACTAAGTATTATCTCCATGTTATATGCCCCATTCACTATTTGTTGCATATCAATCCAGTCCTCTCCTTGAATCCACTGCAATCTCAACTCTCTGTTACTATTGCAGACTCATATTGCATGCCGTCCCTCACAATCACTTCATTTCAATCATTATACTCCAATCCTCATTTTACTCCAACCATGCACCACAGTTTCGCCTCTCTGGCTTCTTCAGAGAAACTGTAACTTCAGCAAACAATACAAAACTGCTTCAAGAAAGACTCCAGACAGAAAATTCAACATGCACTTTTACCTATATGCCGATGATATGTTCTACATGTCCTTTCACACCCTAATTCCATACTTCTCTACCATCTCAGACTGCTTCACAGCAACCACAGACCTTTTTGCAAGACTAAACCTAACAGCGAACAGCAGCAAAACTGAAGCACTACTGGTCACAAAGGACTCAGCCTTCATTCCAGCACCAAAGCTTTTGCTCAAACACACTGAAATCATGGTAAACAAGGAAGTCAAATACCTGGGTATAACCCTTGACTAGAACCTCAACATTCACTCTCATATCAAGAAGACAGCCAACACCATACTCTAAAATGAAACCTCTCCAGCATTTACAACCACTACTTCATCACAGTGACTACAGAACAGTATTCCGATCCATCATAACACCCCACCTAGATTACAGCAACATATTATACCAGGGGCAACCAAAGCATGCACTATATCCACTTTAACTAGCTCAAAATATAACTGCAAGAATCTTAACAGGCACCTCACGGCACCAACAATTACACCCACCCTTAGGAGCTTACACTGGCTACCAATAACCCAGAGGATAAAGCACAAGGTCTTAACCACTATATACAAAATCATACACAGCTTATCAGCCCCCTGCTTCGATACTCTAACTGCAAGAGCTCTTACAACAAGGACAAGATGATCAGTGAACCAAAATCAGCTAGTCATCCCACAACTCAAGACAAAATGCACCCAGCAAATGAACAACAGAGATTGGAATGACCTTTGTTTATCTTGTAGTGCAGTGGGCAAGTTGTTGTCTTAATAGAGTAACTTTGATGTACGTGGAACAGGGAGGGTAGGGGTAGGTGGGTGGTGGGGGGGGGAGGGGGGAGAAAATTTAAAAGATTGTGAACTGTTTTAAGACTGTAAGTGTTCTCTTGTTGAAATGTACTGCAAAGTCTTTGATGATGATGCTATAGCTATGTTCAATAAAACAAATTTAAACATAAAGAGATTTGTGACTGTTGAGAGTGATTATCAAAAGCTCCTGAGATGCAGCAACACTAGGTGGCTGGCTTTACTAACAGCCATAGAGAGGTTAATTAAAATGCTCCAACCAGTGAAATCATATTTTCTGAGCCAGGAAAAATGCCCAGTTATCTTCAAAAACGTTTTTGAGAATGAATCAGCAGAAGTTTGGCTGTACTTTCTGCACAGGCAGTGATTTTCCAAAATGCAACTTTAAAAATTGAGTCTCAAAAAACCTCAGAGATGACTGGATTAATTGGTGACCTTAGAAACAAGTTAGTAACTAGGAAGAATGAAGTGTTTTTGCCTCTGACAATCAATCAGAAAGAAGATAAAAGATCTTGAAGAAGAGGGCAGCATTGATGAAACAGATTTCAAGCAATCTGTGACATCTTTCTACACCACTTGCATTGATTACTTGGATCAGTGGACAACTCTCTTCCAGGAGATTGGGAAACAACAGTGGACTCTCCTTCAAAAACAAACGGAGTGGTGTGAGCTAGGGTTGTCTTCAGAATATGTTTTGTCTACAAGACCCAGTCTAGAGTCGGTAATAAATGATACTGCACTATTTGATGAGTTCTCTTGTCTTAAGTCATTTGTTTCTGAAGAAAAAGTTCAAGAAAGGAAAAAAAACAGGCACCACGGTTGACGAAAAATGGAAGGTGTTTGGACACCTCAAAAGTAATGAGGTACCATATAAAAATGTTTGCCAGTTTTTTTATGTTTGCCAGGTTCCAATGCTCCAACTGAAAGGTGCTTTACTATCATGAACAAAGGGTGGTCTACAGAATAAATCCCAACGGCATGCAGATACTTTCAAATGTCTGAATGTAAAGTGCAATTTTGAATTGAGATGCCCAGAATTATTTTTAATTATCTTAGTGGAAATGTTGCTATTTTGAAGAAAATTCACTCTGTAGAAAAGTACAAGTAGGCCTGATTGGCACATTTGTAGGTAGAGTTATAAACCTAGCCTACTGATTAAAATTTTGGGTTAAAATTAAAATTGTAATTATAAACATATTTTTTATTTTCCTTACCCACCCTCCCCCCCCCCCCGGCTTGATTGAGTGTCCCGTATTTGAACTTAGAAACGATGGTCAGGTTAATCCCATAGGAAAAATTGATACTAACTATGGAAAAAAAAGCTTGTCAGTTTGTACAGACTGTATAGATTGTTGCATATTTCCCATTCAATATTCCCTTAAAAATGGCACAAAAATAAGTATACCTAAACTTATGATGAGAAAAAAAAATCATAACAACTGCTGCTGTAACTACTGTGTTACTGAAAATGCATGTGCCTTTATTCTAAATCATGGATGGTCCTTCTCTCTCACACCATATGTGGGGATCCCCTCCTTAAATGGATTTGGCTGGAATCTGGCAGAGGTTCTGGTATCCCTGTAAGAGACCGTTTACCAAAATTCAGTCCAATCTATTCACTTTGAGGGCACCGATAAATGCTTATAAAGATAAAACAATAAGATACTTTGCACTGATGAACACCTATGAAACAGAACCTGAATGTTTTTGTTCTATGGCTCTTGCATTGAAAATAACAGAACGAAACAGAAAGAAGCTGTACCTTGTTTTTGGCCAACTTCAGCTTTGAAGCAGTTGAGGCTGAACCTTCAGCCTTGTGGTAGTCAGCGACAGTACTAGACTAAACTCTTCAAAGAAAACACTGGACTGTAAAAAGCTAGAAGTGATTGCAGGGGGCTTCTGCAGCAGAGCGAGTTTGTGCAGCTGTGACTCTATTTCCCCCAGGTCACCCAGAGCTTCCAATTTACCCAGTTCCCAGAGTGTGATTTTTTTTTTTTTTTTGCCAGTTCTGGTTTTAAATTTGCATTTTTGCATTGCAATGCAGTATGGTATTTGTAGTCCCTAATTTTACCCATTTGAATCAGTGCTGTAGGTCCCATAATCAATGTTCCCTCTAATTTTCTGTAGGCTGTGTGCGCATAAAATATCAGCTGTGCAGGTTTTGAAGGAAGGTTAAATTTTTGTGTGCCACATATTGACACTCAGAGTTATATACTTTAAAATTTGACTACACGTCAGAATACAGTATGTACACCACATTGATTGCACTAGAAAATATTGTAGAACTTGTGAAAACCATAAATACACAACAACTTTTCAATTTTAAGAACGTCTGTGTTGTTTTCTATCAGAATCAGAACCGTAATTTTTGTGCGCTCTGTTGTAAAGTATGTGTGCTCACTCAGCGAGGTGCGTGCGCACGCACACGCGCACAGCTTAGAGGGAACAGTGCCCATAATACATCAGAATGGGATTTTTTCATAAATCCAGGACTGGCTTAAAATCTCACTCCTGGAACTTGGTAACTTGGCAACTCTAGCTACTACTTGCAGGCACAGCACAGGGCATAGGTTTTCAACCCAGTCCTCGGGGAACCCTAGGCCAGTCAGGTTTTCAGGATTCCCACAATGAATATGCATAAGGTAGATTTGCATACAATGAAGGCAGAGCATGCAAATCTTTCTCATGCATATTCATTCTGGGAATCCTGAAAACCTGACTGGCCTAGGGTTCCCCAAGGACTGGGTTGAAAACCCCTGGCGCAGGGTTTGATTCTATAATCACACACTCCAAAAAATATCTGCTTGCAGGGGGCATGATGGGAGAAATTGAACTTTTTTTTTTTGTAGTTCCTAATCTGATTTTTTCCTTAGCACAAAGTATATTTTCAATTATTGTACTTGTAAGTAAGCAAAACAATTCAGGCACGCATTATTTTTTTTATTTTCCTTTTTGATTTATACACTTACATAGGAATTTCAAACAAAAAAATTGTGAGCTATTAATTCTAAACAACAACAAAAAAAACCAATTGGTAACGTCAGGGACTGAACCCACAACCTCTATACACACAAAGCATATATAAGCTAATTGTTCAACTGGCTTTTGATTGTTATTTTGTTATAAGTGAGTATATAGAGAATCAAGCCTGCTAATTTCATAGTCTACAATGGATGAGTTCTTATTGGCCAATACACGCAAATAAAAATACAACACATATATGCTTTTAAAACGAGAAAGTTATACTGTCCTCATAATACATATTCATGTTTATTTATTTATTTAAAGATTTTTTTTATATACCGTCTTTCTACAATTCAAGACGGTTTACATGGAACTCAACAATAACACTGTGGATACATCTGTTTTACATAGAACATATGAACAAAAACTTAGGAGGAACTTATCGAAGAACAGTAAAAATAACAGTTGGTTATAATGTTTTTGTGCTGTTTATAATATTTGTACAGTGTTTGCCCTAAAATGACAGGTTGTATCGATATTTGCTTGAGTGATAACCTGAGTGCTTCTATTTGTCCGGACTTTGTTGGCTATGGTTTTCCCACGAGATGTATCTCCAAGATCACCTATTACTTAAAACACAAAGCTGAGAAAAATCCAAGACATCCGGCACCTGCGTTCGGGCACATAAGAGGATGTGAGAGGAGCCTCGCCCGCACTGGAGATACTGCCATCTGAATTCTAGAACTAGAAAAACCCAGCAAAAGAGCATCATCTTGGGGGGGGGGGGGGTACACGATGCAAGGATCCATATTAGAAACCACCACCTAGGAAAAAGATTTAGGCATCATCGTGTATAACACGTTGAAACCCTCCACCCAGTGTTCAGTGGCAGCCAAGAAAGCAAATAGAATGCTAGGAATCATGTCTCTGTCCTCTTCTCTGTCCTATCATATAAATGGCGTTCTTTTCCTTTTTCCTCAAATGATATAGTATTGTAAACCGCTCTAATGCCTCTGGCCTGAGCGGTATATCAAATTCAAAATAAACATAAACATAAGGAAAGGAATGGAGAATAAAACAAAGATATTGTAATGCCTCTGTATTGTTCCATGGTGTGACCGCACCTTGAATATTGTGTGCAGTTCTGGTCACCGTATCTTAAAAAGGACATAGCTTTATTAGAAAAGATCCAGAGAAGAGCCACCAAAATCGTAAAGGGGATGGGTTACCCCTTTGAGGAGAGGCTAAAAAGGTTAGGGCTTTTCAACCTGGAAAAGAAATGGCTGAGGGGAGATAAATTAATGAGTGGAACGGGTAAACGTGGATCAATTGTTTGCCATCAAAATATAGAAAAACTAGAGTACATGCAATGAAGCTACAGTGTCACCTATTTAAGACTAATAAGAGAAAATGTTTTCATGCAATGTGTAATCATACTCTGGAATTTGTTACCGGAGGATGTAGTAAAAGCTTTCAGTGTAGCTGGGTTTAAAAAAGGTCTGGACAAGTTCCTGGAGGAAAGGTCCTTAAACCATTATTAAAGGGGACACAGGAAATCCACTGCTTACCCCAGTACAAGCATTGTGGAAGCTGTGCCTTTTGGGGAAGCTGCTAGGTACTTGTGACCTAGACTGGAAACAGGATACTGGGCTTGATGGACCTTGGTCTGACCCAGTATGGCATGTCTTATGCTTATGCTCTTATACAGATTAGTTAAGGAGCCTAATATTCAACATGCAGCACAGGAAAGAGGATGAATGGGGCAGGTAGCACTTGACTTCTCAGAGGCTATCGTACTGCATCCTCTGGAGTCACCCTGCCTGTGCCAAAGGGAGAGGGGAGCTGTTACCAGACACATGAGGGGATTTTAAATTTTTGTCTCTGGCACGTTTTGTTTGCCGTTGCCTCAGTCTCTCATGGCAGCCAGCCTGCCTGAGCTGAGGCTCCCTCAGCAGTGAGGTTTTCTTCCCTTTTGCACCAGCAGCACCAAGGGCTCAAAGCAGGGCAGAGTTGGCAGCAGCAGCAGCAGCAGCCAGAGAGTGTAACAGTCTGAATGAGTCAGATTCTGTTGCTCTCTTGAGCTGATACTACTAATGCAGCCGTGCTTTCAGCCCTCTCTGCTGGTGCTCATGCAGCTGTTACTCACGAGCACCAGCAAAAGGAACCAAAACCTCACTGTTGAGGGAGCCTCGGCTTAGGTAGGCTGCCGTGGGAGACTGAGGCAATGAATGGCAAACAGAATGGGCCAGAGAGACTTCTGAGCACTAACTCCTTGTGCTGAAATAGGGGCGGAGTCAGCAGCAGAGGCACCCAAGGTGATAGGGAGTCAGTGAGCCCCTGATGATCATGACAGCTCAGCCCATAGCGACACAGTGCCGTGGATTTGGCAGTTGCCAACTCCACGGCTGGTGGAAATTAATTTTAAGTAAAAATGCACAGGTAGCAGCGCCGTACCTAGCCCTGTGTGAGCGGTGCAGCCGCACAGGGCACATAAGATTAGGGACACATTTCAGGTCTCCGACCTCACCTCCCCCCCATACTGCCTGCCCTTACCGTGCTGCCTCCACTTTTCAGCAGACCTGACCTCAAATCTTTTTAAAAAGCAAGCAGATCTCGTCCCTCCCTCCTCTGACATGGGTTCACGTCAGAGAAGAGAGGGACCAGACCAGTCATCCATGTCAGAGGAGGGAGGGACCAGACCAGTCATCCATGTCAGAGAAGAGAGGGACCAGACCAGTCATCCATGTCAGAGGAGGGAGGGATTAGATCTGCATGCAAGCGTGAAGTTGGAAAGACCTGTGTGTTTTTGTAAAATATGAGTTAGGTCTGATCTGCTGCTGCCGGCGCAGCCGCCGCTGAGAAAGCAGAGCCCGAGGAAGTGATGTCATGGGGGCGGGCTCCTCACAGGCTGTCTTTCCTTTTCAAATTAACTTTAGCTGCAATAAAGTTAATTTGAAAGGAAAGACAGCCTGTGAGGAACCCGACCCCATGACATCACTTCCTCAGGCTCTGCCATGACCGGAGGGCTCCTCATACAGTTTCTTTACTTTTCAAAGTAAGTGTAGTGCAGCCGCTGCTCTGTACAAAGCAGAAGCAGCGGCTGCACTATTATGGGGAATCGCGTTCGCATTCGCGCCGCGGACTTCGGGAGGAAAGCCGGTTTTTTGCTCTGGCCGCTCCCGATCTTGCGGCCAGAGCAGAAAACCGGCTTTTCAACGGCCGGTTTGACATCTGTGCCGGCAGCCGGCCTGGCCATGGAAAAACCGGCCAGGCCGGCTGAAAACCGGCCGGTTGGCAACCCTAGTTTCACCACACACTAGACCTGTGTGTTCTTTGAAAACAAACAAATCCTTTCAGAGCCCTGCTTAATTTGAATTTCTTCTTGGTCTGGCTGATTGTCAGAACTGCTCGGGTTTCTCAGTTCAGCTCACATATTTCTCCCAGTCACTAAGTAAAATCTCTGCTGGTTCCCTTTGCTGTCTGTAGGGATTTCCCCCTTTGGGTATCCCGGCCTAGTTCTTAGGCAAGCTGCAGCTCAGCTCTGCAGGAAGGCATCTGACCCCAGAGAAGCCTTTGTCTGCTATGCAGGCAAATACCCAAATAACCTGTGGCAGTCTCACCCCCTTTTCCTTTGGAAATTCTCCTGCTTGCTTTAATTTCAGGGACTCCTTCCTGTGGCTGCTGAAGGGCCAGCTTCCTGTACCCTCTCCTGTCTGTCTCTGCTCTCTCTCTCTCACTCTGAATGAGAGGCATCCTATAGGTCTAATACAAGGGTCTCCAATTCCAGCCCTGGAGGGCCGCAAACCAGTCAGGTTTTCAGGATGTCCCTAATGAAAATGCATGAGATATATTTGCATGTACTGCCCACTGTATTCAAATATATCTCATGCATATTCATTAGGGTCATCCTGAAAACCTGAGTGGTTTGCAGCCCTCCAGGACTGGAATTGGAGACCCCTGGTCCACTGTTCCCTCTAAGCTGTGCGCGCACACACCTCGCCGAGCGAGCGCACATACTTTACAACAGGGCGCACAAAAATTACGACTCTGATTCTGATAGAAAACAACACAGATGTCTTAAAATTTAAAAGTTATGATTGTAATTACTAGAAATTTCCTGCTTCATTTAGTAATCGTCTATTTTCATTTAATTTAATTAAAATCAATGTGGTGTACATACTGTATTCTGACGTGTAGTCGAATTTTAAAGTATATAACTCCGAGTGTTGTTATGTGGTGCACAAAAATTTAACGTTCCATCAAAAGCTGCACACAGCTGATATTTTATGCGCACACAGCCTACAGAAAATTAGAGGGAACATTGCCCTGGTCTAATACCACATAGAGGTTAACCCTGTTGCTGCTGGCTGGTGCTGAGTGAGTCAAGAAGCTTCCTGTGAGTTCCACTGGCATGGTCTAAATCAGTGGATCTCAATCCAGTCCTCTGGGAAACCCAGGACAGCAGGTTTTCAGGAAATCCACAATGAATATGCTTGAGATAGATCTGCATGCACTGTATGCAGATCTATCTCATGCATATTCATTGTGGATATCCTGAAAACCTGGCTGGCCTGGGGGTTCCAGAGGACTGGGATGAGAATCACTGGTCTAAATTAACCCAGTAGCTTCCTGCAGGATTTGCTTTAGTCCAACAGCAACAGCACTGCTTCCAAACAGGAAAAGAAAACTCCAAAACTTTGTAAGTTTAATATTCACTTCTTTATAAGCTCGGGAGACTGGAACCTTCTTTTGATGAGGCCCCTCACATATACGTTTATGTTAGACATAAATTTTCCCACATTGTTAATAAAGCTGTGATCAGTTGTACCCCTTGACCTGTTCTTATGATCTGAATTGTGCTCCCACTATGACTGGAGGAACAAAATTAGCAGCAGTCATCTGCATGCTGAGCACGTGCAAATCTATCTCCCCTCTTCACAAATATGTATGCTGCTCCATCATGACAGACCCAGGGGTGTTCCTGCCTCTTCTCTCCATTTATTTTAAAATTCAGAATGCAGACTGATGGGGCTTTCAGTGATTCTCTAGCTCTTCTTTTCGCAATGGAAGTCCTTTGTGTTTGTACTACCTGCTCCACAGAGGTTGGTGTGCCTTCAGCCTGATAATGCTGGAAAACGCTGCTCTAAGCTGTTACAAACTGATCTACTCTGCTGGCAGCTAAAATACACTTGACTGCCACCTAGTGGCTGTGTCTGAATACATACCAAGGCTTGCAATGAAGGAAATGTCTTCCAAGACAAAATAGTGAGCAGAGGAAAGTACCTCTCCTGATTTAAAGCCATTCTGTAGATAATAGAGAAGAGTATACAAAGGGCAAAAAAACCTTGCAAACAATTTGGACATTCATACAATATGTTTGGCAAACCTTTCCCCAAACGCTCTGATGTGGATTCCTTGAAATGATGATGCTGCATCAGAGCTCAAGCTGATTTGCAGAGTCCCCATGAATCAGCTGAGAACATTTTCAGCAGACCTCCCCCCCCCCCCTCAAAAAAAAATCCTAAAACGATGTCAAACTCAAATAAGGTTGAAATCTATCTGGCTCCTATTCAATTTTGGATTGTTTACACATACTAGAAATAGAACAGAAATATGCTCCTGTGGATAAGCTGCATTGCTGATTGCACACAGTATCGGGATAACACTAATTTAATATTTGCATTGTTGATGTACATACAGTAAATTCTGATCCACTATCTGCCTCGTTAGTATAAATATCACCAGTTTAGAAGTATTAGCAGATGGGTCTGGGTACATTGAAATTCATCCCTATGGCGTACAGAGAGAGAAACTGAAAGGTGTAAGAAGACATTGATATAGATAAGGACGTGAAGAAGAATACGGTCTAAGTATACCATAATATAGTGTTAAACTGAAATCAATAATTTGTACTTTAGCTAGAATTTAGCAGACTTCACCGGAATACGGGAACTTTGATCTCTCTCTATTGTCCTTCTCTCCCTCTCCTCGCTTCCAGTTCTTTCTTCTCCTCACACTTAGTTTCCAAGACACGTTCTACCATCCATTTACTGCAATGCACAGAGTACATGGTAAAATGTCCTTCATATCCTTCCCTCTTTCTTTTGTTATTCTAGCTGTACAAGCTCTTCTTTCCCCTGAGAAATGCTCTCTTCCCTGCAGAGCTAAACTTGTGGGTTTGGGCAGATTTCAAATTGAAGACCAAAATCTATTTTTCTGCTGTTCCCAAAGTCCTAACAAGGGCCTTTCTCTGGAGACACACAGTCCCCCTCCTCTCTGCTCTATCTTTCTTCTCTTCCCTCACCCCCCCCCCCCCCCAGCCCATTTACCTCTCATTTAATGTCACCTCGCCTGTGTTTTCCTGTCTTTGAGAAGACAGCTACTCTGCTAACACCTTATATTTGACATTATTTATCCACACACGGCTTAACCAGTCGAGCTGATGATGATCGGCACTATTGATTTCCCATTGTGGATTAATTCTTTTTCTTTACTGTCTTCTATCTCGGTAAGGACTCACATCAAATTCATTACAAAAGATAATTTGCTTGGTGATTGCCTTTCCACGTGTATTGCTTACTTAACCCTTTACTTGACTGCAAGTATAGCAATCCTCTTGTTCACACTAATGCCTGTCCAAAATGTTAACCCAGAGTATCAATAGATACTCCTGCTGTAAAAATTGAATCCACTAATATGTGTTACCAAGATAGAAGAATGAGGATGAGAGAATGGGAAGAGGCAGATAAAAGGCGAGGCCGATGATCAAGGGAGTGAGGGGAAAAGAATAGAACCTTGGAAGCGGGTGAAGGATGAAAGGTATAAGGTTGCAGCTCTCGCAATGGTAGAAGAAAGCTTTGGGGGGGGGGGGGGGACATACTAGTAAAAGCAAGCACAGACCTATCTGCATTCCTTATCATCCTCCAGACCAGTCCAAAATGAATGGATTATGCTCCTCAGCCAGCAGATGGAGACAGAGAACAAAGACTTGTGAACCCTGCCCAATATAGGACAGTGTACAGCCACTTGCTCTTCAGTATCTCTGTCTCCAGCAGATGGTGACAAGCATACTATGCAACTCATTTATGAATTGTTCTGGGCATAAGCATTGGAAAGGGGTGGGCCACATAGGCCCTGGCCCCACCAAAACTTTGCTGCTGCGATCGCAGCAAAGACCCTTCCTGTCTGCTAGCGGGAGTTAGGATCCCCAGAGGGAAATGTAGGGGAAGGTTGTGATTGCGACCTGGCAGGGGCAGCAGGCTGCCCGCAGGGATCCCAACCCCCATGGGCAGAAGAGCACCGCTATCACGGCAAAGTCCTCTCCAGTCTGCCCACGGGAGATTGGATCCCCATAGACAGAAGGGGAAGGCCAATGATCGCAGCCTCATGCAGTTTGACTGACCCAGGAGCAGAGCTTGGCCTCCCCATGAAAACAGCATTCTGCCGCCCCTGGTTCTGGGTCCAGTTTGAGCAATGGTCACCAAGTAGAGCTTAGATGTTTGGGGGGATTCAAGAGCTGGAAGAGGTCAACCTCTGGCTCCGGGGACACCTAGAGAAGTCCAGTTCTCTCCCATATTTTGCTAGTAGACCAGAGCAGGTGGGACTCCTCCCTCTTATCCTTACTTCTTGAGGTGGAAAGAAGAAATGCACAGCAACAGGCTACACTGTACATGAGGATATCACATGTCTGTCACAGGTTCTCAGCTCAGTGGGACAGGAGGGAGCTCTGGCAGTCTACTGTTGCTTATTCCATGCCTACTTTAAGGCCTCAGGCATGCAGGGAGTGGCAGAGGAGATTAAGGCTGAGAGTTACAACAGGCACAAATGAGCAGGGACGGCCCAAGGAGGGTGCGGGGCCACATGCGGAAACTTGGTGTGGGGCCCCATTTGCATAAGGGCCTTCCTTTGCATAATTATTTGCATAATGTTAACATGCACTGACTTTGAGTAAACATGCCTCTTAATGAGTGTATGGATAAAGAAAGACTGCCTGATTTCTACATTACTATACTCCAGTGCCAACCGCCAGGCACATTAGGAAGTACTATGACCACTGCCCATTTTACAACCCATAGCAAACCCACTATATCATAACAGTACTACCAGGACCCATAAAGCACCATACTCTACCTATCAAAAGGCAACATTGCAAATATTAAAACAATTCATCTCAGAGAATACCAATACATCTCCTACTGGGGAAAGAGAACAAGTGGCACTGTCAAATAGAAACTACAAAAACAGAATACTTCAGCTCGGTTACACATGCAGAGCATCACCAAACAAAGAATAAGGGATCACAATTTAGAAACAGGAAGACAATAATTAAACTGGGAACTCCAAAAGCCAAACTTGAAATGTACAACAACACTGCAGAAATAAAACTATAAATTAATTTCCTCTTGTACTAAACAAAATGCAGAGGTTAAAGACGCACATTTCCCAGAGATGACATATTCCAGTTAATAAATTCAAAATAAAAAGTATTTTTCTACCTTTTGTTGTTTCTGCATTTTATTTTTTAGTTACAATTGCTCTAGTCACTTTCTTCTGGTTTCTTCTTGTCTTCTGCTATCTCTCCATTGTCTGCTGTCCATTTGTCCTTTCTTCTCTCTTCTAGTTTTTTTTCCATTCTCTCTGTACATCTGCTTTAACATACTGATCTTTCTCCTTTTGCTCTTTCCTCATTCCTATTTCATCCACTCAAATTTTACCCATCCTGGTCAGTCCCCACTTACTCTTCCAATATCCAGCCAATCATAGATTTTTCTTCCCTCCCACACAAAATATTTTTCCCCTCTCCATTTCACTCTCCCAGCACCATCCCATTCTAGTCCTCCCCCAACATCAGCTCCCTTCTAGTTCCAACCCCATCCAGCATCTGCTCCCTTCTAGTCCCCGCATCAGCCCATTTCCAGTCCTAGCCCCCCATCATCCCATTTTCAGTCCTAGCTCCCCGATCAGCCCTTTCCAGTCCTATCCTAGCCCCTCCATCAGCCCATTTCCAATCCTAGCCCCCCATCAGCCCATTTCCAGTCCTTTCCTAGCACCACCATCAGCCCATTTCCAGTCCTAGCTCCCCCACCACGCAGCTCATTTCCAGTCCTAGCTCCCCCCAATTTCCAGTCCAAGCCCCCTCCCCATCAGCTATTTCCAGTCCTAGCTCCCTCCCCCCACTCAGCCCATTTCCAATCTAAGCCCCCCTATGAACCCATATCCAGTCCTAGCCCTCCATCAGTCCATTTCCAATCCACGCCCCCCATCAGCCCATTTCCAGTCCTATCCTAGCCCCTCCATCAGCCTATTTCAAGTCCTAGCTCCCCCCCCCCACTCAGCCCATTTCTAGGCCAAGCCCCCCTCCCCATCAGCTATTTCCAGTCCATGTCCTCGTCTCCAACAGCTATTTCCAATCCAAGCCAACCCCCCTCAGCCCATTTCTAGTCCAACCCCCCCCCCCTCCCAAATGGCCTTGCAGCTGTCTAAAAAGCTTTAGAGGGATCCAGAGAGGCCCCGGCTCACCTCTAACAGCTGTCGAAGTGAAGAGCATCTTTTTCCTTCACTTCGGCAGTTATAGTGTAGTTTACGATGCTGCCATGCTGAGGTCAAAGGGAACTTCCTATTTCCCGGCACTCAGCGCAGCAGCGTACTAAACTACAGAACAGTTGCTGAAGTGAAGAAAAATGACGCTCTTCAGTTCGGCAGCTGTTAGAGGTGAGCCGGGGCCTCTCCAGCTCCCTCTAAAGCCACCCTGCCTGCCGGTACTCAATGCAAGATGTTGTTGGCGCGGGGGTCCCTTGAAGCGCAGGGCTCTGTGCGAACAACATTCTCGCACAATGGACAGGCTGGCCCTTCAACTGAGGGGGGGTGCTGGAAGTGGTGCAGATTCTGGAACCAGGAGCTGCAGACAGCTTTTCTTAGGTGGGCATTGTGTCCAGCATAAGCTTATTATTATTTTTTTTATTTAACAGGTTTTATATTCCGCCTTATCCTAAAATCAAAGTGGTTTACATTGGAGCTAACAAATTACAATTAGGCTTGTTATGTTACCAGATCAAAAAGGGGGGGGGGGGGGGGAGCATGCAGTGGGGGAGGTTGTATAGGAGTTCCCAGGGGTACCTATTTACAGAGAGGAATATATATATATATATATATATAGGCAGTGTTTATGAGGGTTGATTTGTCTGTGAGGAGTGAGAAGGAGGGGAGGGCTGCATTAAGTAATGGCTCAATAGTGTTCTGTGAAGAGATAGGTTTTGAGTTTCTTCTTGAAGTCCTTGGCGTCGGGGGTGGCTCTTAGATCATTTGGAAGGGAATTCCAGAGGGCAGATGCTGCTAGGGACAGTGCCTTGTTTGGTGTGGATTGTGTGGTTTTAAGATAGTTGCTAGGTGTCTGGATGGTACCTAGTGTGCTTTGTCAACTGGGTCTTGTATTAGTGTTAGCGCTGATTAGGCTCTTGAGAGTATCTGAATCTAGGTCGTGCAGAATTTTGTATATGTTGAGAGCTGCTTTGAATTTGATTCTGGAGGCTATATGGAGCCAATGCAGTTGACGCAGGACTGGGTGATATATTGGTGTTTTGAGGATCCGGTGATAATGCGGGCAGCTGTGTTTTGTGCCATCTGTAGGTGCCAGATAATCAGTTTTGGTAGGCCAAGGAATAGGGTGTTACAATAATCTAGTATAGGTGTAATTATTGCCTGGCATACTGTTCTGAAGTGATCTTGACTGAGGAGGGGTTTGAGTCTTTTTATGATGGCCATTCTGTGGTATGCACTTCTTGTGGTCTTATTGATGTGGGCTTGGAAGCTCAGGTTCCAGTCCAAGGTGACTCCTAAGCTTCTGTCTTTTTGTAGTTGATCTTGAGGTTGTTACAAGTGAGCCATTCTGACATGTCCTGGAGGCAGGCAGTTATTGTTGTTAAGTCTGTTTTTTCGAGGTTAATCTTGGTGTAGAATAGATCATTATGCCATCAGTGTAGAGTGCATATTGGATGCCATGTTGTCTAATGGTATCACAGATGGGCTAAATTTAGAGATTGAAGAGCAGGGCGGATAATGATGAGTCTTGGAGTACTCTCTGGGATGAGAGGAACAGGGATGATGAGGTGGTGCCAACCCTGGCTTGTTGCCTCTTGCTGAGATATGAGTTAAACCAGTTGAAGGTGGTGTTGCATAGTCCAATGTCCTTGAGAGGAGTATGAGGTGGGAGATAGTGTCAAACGCTGCTGATATGTCAATGAAAATGAGGAGGAAGCCCATTTAGAGGTTGTCATTTCCCTTGATGAGGTTGTCATGGAGCACCATAAATAAGGTTTCTACACTGTAGAGGGGTTGGAACCCATGCTGGTGGGGATCTAGGGGGGAGGGGTTAGGGAGTCTGGAGTTGCTGGTATACTATTTTTTCAAGGATCTTGGTTAGAAATGGGAGGCTGGATATTGGGCAGTAAGTTGCAGGATCAGTGGTGAAAGGTGTGGGGAGCTTGGGGATGGGGCGTATAGTGGCTATTTTGAGGGGCAGGGGCATGTATCCCTGTGTCAGTGAAGCATGTATGATCTTGTGTATGAATCTGCTGAGGTCTTCCTTTGTAGATTTTATCCATGATACAGGGTAGGAGTCTGTGGGAGCAGTGCTAATGTTGAGGGCTGATATAGTGTGTGTGATGTTTTTGGGGGATGTGGGTGCCCAGGCAGGGTTCATCTCTTGCGGGTTATCTGTCCGGAGGGGGGGGGGGTATATTTCACGATTAGGTAGTGTGCAAATGTCTGGGGGGTGGATTGTAGCATCTTCAGGGCAGTTGGGGTCCTTTGTGAGAGTGTGGGCTATATTGAAAAGTTCTCGGGGTTTGTTGGTTGCTTTAATGATGTGATTGGTGTGTTGTTCCTGTTTACATGACTGATTAAATTGCTGTAGTCCTTTTGCTTTTCTTGGTAGAGCTGTAGGGAGGCTTGTGTCTTGTTCCATCTCCAGTTCCATTAAATTGTACTGAGTTCTTTTTGTTTCTCTTATTTTGTTTGAGTACCATGGTGCCGATTGTCTTCTTTGCCCTGTATGTCCACTGGAATTTTTTGCTGGTGCCCTTGCAGCTGCTGAAATGGTGTCATTCCAGAGGTTGATGGCGGAGTCTACGTCAGTTGTGTCTTGTTCTAGGGCTGGGATAATTTCCTGGGTCTTTATCAAATGATTTGAATCTCCTTCCTGGGTGCTGTGGACTCTGTGGGATGGACATGGTGAATTGCATGGAGTGATGGTCAGACCAGGGTATTGGTGAGACCTGGGGTGCGGTTACCGTTTTGATTAGGAGGGTTCTATTTGGGACAAAAATCAAGTCAGAAGTGGAACCCTGGTGGTGAGTGGGTGTGGTGAGTGGTTGGGTGTACTGTAGTGCCTCCATGGCTCCGAGAAAGGAATCTGCCTCTTTTCTGGATATCGATTTAAAATTGAAGTCTCCTAGAACAATCAGAGGCTTGTGGGGGGAGTTTGTGGCATGCACTACTTCTAAGGTGGTGAAGAGTTCATCAGCAGGGCCATTGGGGGCTCTGTATGTGAGGCAGATGGCTAGGTGCTTGTTCTGTATTACAACAGTGTTGCAATGCTTTGTGTTTTGTGTTGTGGTTGTCTTGAATCTGAGGTGGGTTCTGATGAGGATTAATATTCCCCCGCCTCTTTTTTGTGTTCTGGGGCAATTGAATGCTGTGTGAGTAGGGGGGGTTATTTGGTTTAGGGTGACCTGGTCAATGTTAGTTAACCAGGTCTCTGTGCTGCAGAGGATGTCTGTTTGGTGGAGGTGTAAGTGGTCAAGGATTGTGTTTTGTGTTTGTCTTGTTTCTAATTGATCTGGCGTTGATGAGCTCAGTGCTAGTAGTGGGGTTAGAGGGGGGTAGGCAGGATAGTTGTGTGTGTGTGTTGGTTAGTTTTGACCTGTATGAGAGTAGGGATCCATTTGTGGGTTTGTCTATGTGCCATGTGTCGGGCTGGTTGGGGGCATAGTGTGGGTGGGAGGTGCAGGAAAGTAGTGGTTGTTGGAGTTGAAGTGGAGCATGGTAGGCGTACAAACAAGTTCAGAAGTAGCAGGCATGCACAGAGGTAGTAGTGAATCTGCATGTTGAAGTCCGGTGTCTTGAGCTGGGTTGAGGAGCATCTTGGTGGTTGAGCTGTCTTTGGTTGTAGAACAGAGGATCTGCAGCATGGTTTTGTAAGGGATATTCCAGGCTAAGTGGGCGCACTGTACCTGGTAGTGTTCAGTTCAAGGTCCCCGCCTAAGGGCCACGCCAAAGGGCACTTTAGCTAGGCCTGTCAGGCACGCCTTGGAGCAGTTCCTTTTGTGTAGGATCAGGAGTCAGAAGCTGGAAGAATCTTAGCACATGCAAGGCCAGTGTTGGGAGGGGCATACCTCCATGCTGGTGAGCCGGGGCGTAGGTTTGGTTTATTTATTATGTATTTATTTATTTATTCAACTAGGCTTATATACCACTTTTCTATCAATCAAAGCGGTGTACATTCAGGTACGGTATATATATTTTTCCTTGTCGTCGAAGGGCTAACAATCTATGTTTTTGTACCTGAGGCAAGAGTTAAGTGGCTTGCCCAAGGCCACAAGGAGCACTGTGGGACTAGAAACCACAGTCCTTCCAGCCCAAGGTTACTGCCCTCTAGCGCAGCAGTTCTCAACTTGTGGGTTGCGACCCCCACGGGGGTTGCCACAGGATTTAGCGGGGATCGTCTCACTCCACCATTTAAAAAAAAAAACGCACAAGTTGCTGCCGCTGCCGAGTCCACTTCTCGGCAACGGCAACTCACTGCTTCCCTTCTATTGCAGCCACAGCTCCCTGCCTCTTAGGGAACCGCAGCTATGCCTGTGAAACCATTGCGGAGCCTTCCTGCCTCTCGACGGGCTCCGTGCAGCATTGTCCCGCCTCCAAAGGAAGGAGAGGGGGGCTGACATGGATGGAGGGAGGGAGGGGGGCGGACAGGGAGGGAGGGAGGGGGCTGACATGGACAGAGGGGGGCTGACATGGATGGAGGGAGGGAGGGGAGGGCTGACATTGATGGATGGAAGGAGGGAGGGCTGACATGGACAGAGGGGGGACTGACATGGAGGGATGGATGGAGGGAGGGAGGGGGTTGACATGGACAGGGGGACTGACATGGAGGGAGGGAGGGGGGCTGACATGGATGGATGGAGGGAGGGAGGGGGGCTGACATGGACAAAGGGAAGAGACAGGGGGCATACTGGACAGACGGGGATAAATGCTGGACAGAGGGGAGAGACAGTGCGGTTAGGATTATAATGGGCAGATGGGGGGCTAGGACTGGTAATGGGTTGATTAGGGAAGGCTAGGATTGGGAATGGACTGATCAAGGGGGGTTTGGGACTGGTAATCTGCTGATAGGGGGGTAGGACTGGTAATGGACTGATGGGGGGCTAGCATTGGAAATGAGCTGATCGGGGAGGTTAGGACTGGAAATATGCTGATTAGAGGAGGCTAGGACTGGTAATGGGCTGATTGGGGGGTAGGACTGGTAATGGGCTGATTAGGGGAGCCTATCACTGGTAATGGGGTTGAGGAGGGACTAGCACTGGAAATGAGCTGATTAGGGGAGGCTAGGACTGGTAATGAGCTGATGGGGGGGGTAGGACTGGTATTGGGCTGATTAGGGGAGGCTAGCACTGGTAATGGGGTTGAGGGGGGACTAGCACTGGAAGCAAGCTGATTGGGGGGCTTCGACCGGGAATGGGCTGATTGTGGGGAGGGGAGGATAGAGCTGCTGGCCCTGGAAGAAAACTCGGGGCTAAGGCTACAAATGGGCTGATACAAGGGGATGGGAGAATGGAACTGGGAGTGGATCTGAGAGGGGCTGCCATGGTATTTGTACTAGAAGGGACTGGTCAGTGGGGAAGGAGGGGGACTGGAAGGCAATGGACACCAGTGGCAGTCATGGGAATGCAAGTTGACATTGGAAGGTACTGAGAGTGAGGACTGGAAAGGGGCTGATACTGTGGAGGGTTACTGGGACTGGAAATAGGCTGATGGAAAGAAGTAAAAAAAACGAAAGAAGAGATAAGAAATGGCAGATGGACCATAGACCACAGAAAGAGAGCTAAGAGAAGACAGAAAAGCAGAAGCCTCAGATCAGGACCAGCATGATCAGAGAGTAAATTAATCAGACAACAAAGGTAGAAAAAATAATTTTATTTCATATTAATGATTTGACTACAAAATCATCATAATTTTGAAATAAAATATTGTTACTTGTTATTGTGATTAATTATTGTGGTTTAAATAAGTACATTTATAAATAAAAACATATTGCAAAGGCCTATAATATATTAATAATTCAACAAATGATTACAGCGACAATGCGTTAACGGTAAAGGAAGAGAGACGCATTTGATTTTATCATTGGGGGTCACCACAAGTTGACCAATGGTAAAAGGGGTCACGGTACAAAAAAGGTTGAGAACCACTGCTCTAGCGGGATTCAAATTCGGTGTGTGGTGCGGCTGAGGGCATCATAGAGCAGGCCCAGTTCTTTGGAGGAACTCGGTAGTGGGAGCTGGGTGTGTGCGGGTGAGAGACAAAAGGCAGCACCTTGGAGCAGCCGTGCCAACATTTCTGGCAGGACAGAGGTGCTGTTGGAATGAGCAAAATGTGGCTCCCAGTGCAGAGGCCATTGGGGCAGCTGCAGACATTGTGAATGTCTAACAAACCCAAAAAATAAATGTTCTCTTTATTCAAAATGTCAGTCACAAGAAGTTCTCTTCCCCTGGCCAATGTGAACACCAAAAGGTCCTGATAGACCTGCATAGTGGCATCCATGTATTTTAGACCCCTTTTCTCATGGTCATTATTTAAGATCAGCATAGCATCCTTGTAGCAAAGAAACTGCAGCACAATGTCCCCTGGCTTATTGTTTGGGCACGGGAGGGGTTGCCAACAACACTCAGTGCACTTGTTTTATTTCCATCTCTCCCACACGACCTTCAGAGGCTTCTCTATCGAAACGTTCATAGCATAGCATACCCACCACATGCTCGACCTCCTCCGGTCCCCCAGCCTCAGGGATGCCCTAAAAATGGATATTATTTTGATGGCTGTCATTTTTAATATCATCTATTTCGTAAAGTGGCTCCTGGGCTTTGCTGTCCTTGCCTGTCCAATGTTGCCTCCAGCAACTCGTATGTTTCTGCCTGCTTTTGAATTTTAGCCTCCGCCTCCTCCACTCACACTCTGAGGTCTCCCTGAATATTCTCAATCTTAGCCACCATAGGGTATGTTTACTAAACCGCAGTAGCGGACTCCATACAATATCGGAGCCGCAGCCCCATTAAAATCAATGGGTCCGCGGCTCCGATATCACACGGAGTCCGCTACCCTGTTTTAGTAAACATACCCCCGTGTCTTCATGCATGGCACAGAATTCTCCCCCAGGTGAAACTCTCAAACATGCCACCTTAGATCCCTGAGGTAGACCTATAGCTTCAAAATATATTTCATGTCAGAGTATTAGTGGAATATAAATTGGTCATTTATAATTTTGTAAGCAGATAAGTATCAAAACCTATTTTGGATGTATATACGAATCACTTGATAAAACAGATAATACTTGCCCAATCAGTTGAAAATGACGATGATACATTCTCTATTTTGCTCTCTGTGACACTGCCAAGAAAACCCAGGAGCTTCTGGGTCACCAGGAGTCAGGGCTGACTCAAAGGCACACATTGCATTGCAATTGATGTGACAGTACTGGAAGTTCTTGGTCGATTCTGTATACTGACCTATTTTTTAAAGGCAACATAGGTGACCGTGAGCCTTTAGAGTAGGCACTTACAATGACCTACAGTAGCACATAACTCTTATATCTCTCTGTTATGTGTCAACCTAGTAACCCTTTGTGCCACAAGAGCTACCAATATGCTGTGAGGTCTGCATCAGAAGCTCTAGGAGATGAGATTTAGAAATCTAAACATGTAGTCTACAGTACAGGAGAGAAAGGGACAATAAGATAGACACATTCATTACCAGAACAGTATTAATGGACAAGTAACTAAGTTATTTATATCAGTGCTTGCAGCCTACCAGATGGATCCACTGCAGACTGCCAGATAAAACTGGCCACATGGTTGTTTCTGTTTATGCTAGGTCTTCCAACCTTTCATATTAACCACTTTGACATTTATTCTGACAGCACAACACAGTGTTATGAAGACCTAAACACATGCCACTAGCTTATGCTTTTGCTATTTCTATTTTCTGTACCTAAGGATCTTTTGTGCTTATCCTATGTTCTCTTAAACTGATTGATTTTATTCCATTTGATATTCTACATTACCTTGAATTAGGGCAAAATAGGATCCATAAAACAACAAATACACATATAAATAATAGAAAAACATTAATTAGTCTGACATAAATTCAAAACACTTTATATGGGACATCTGTATATGAAAACAAAATACTCTCTACACACCTATATTGAAGGCACAAATATTCACTCATTGTCATTAGCTCACAATTGGACTACAAGTGCAGTCCCAAGTCATTGTTCATGGTTACTTGAACTGTTACATGTAATTGATCTTGTTGTTGTTTACTATAAACCACATTTGATCTCTGGAAAAGGCAATATATAAATGCTAATAAATAATAAATAAATTCAATCAATAATATAAGTAAGTCTTTAACTGGGGGCAGGGGATATGCAAACCAATCAGGAACAGTGAAGTCAATGGCAGAGACACTTGTTCCATCTTCAAGACTACTCAATCAGAATACACAAAAAAAGTTAATCTCCAGTCCTGCCACTGTCCTCCCTGGTATGGTATTCCATACTTCCACCACCCTCTCAATGAACAAAGCTATTTCCTAATGTAGCCCGTCAGTCTATCCTCTTGAAGCCTCATGTTATGACCCTTTGTTCTAGGACTTTCTTTCAGCACTTGAAGCAGAATTGCCACTTGTGCATTAATACTGTTAAGGTAATGGAGTGTGTCTAGCATATCTCCCCTAGCTCTCCTCTACTTTAGATTATACTTGCTTAGATTTCAAACTCTCATCGCACAGAGTCCTTAAGGCAGACCTAACATGTTTTGGTAGCTGTTTCCTCTACTCTGTCTATATCATCTGGAAGTAAAGCCTCTAAAACTAGTGAGGTCTCACTAATGACTTGCACAGTAATGTAATCAGTTGTTTTCTATCAATTATATAAGAACATAAGATATGCCATACTGGGTCAGACCAAGGTCCATCAAGCCCAGTATCCTGTTTCCAACAGTGGCCAATCTAGGTCACAAGTACCTAGCAGTTTCCCCAAAAGACACAGGTTCCACAATGCTTGTACTGGGTCAAGCAGTGATATCCTGGGTCTCTTTTAGTAATGGGACATGGAGTGGAGTAGTAGCCTCGTGGTTAGAACAACTGCCTAGTACCCAGAAGATCAAGGGTTCAATATCCACTGGCACGTCTTGTGACTTTGGGCAAGTCACTTTGCCCTCCATTGCCTCAGAGGAAAAGGCTGGCAATCTACTTCCAGTGATAGATTGCCAAGAAAACTCAGAGGTAGCAGGGTCACTATGAGTCAACACTGACTCAATGGCACTAAAAAAAAAAAAACACTGACAGCTTTTACTACATCCGCCGGTAACAAATTCCAGAGTTTCATTACACATTAAGTGAAAAAAATATTTTCTCTTATTAGTCTTAAATAGTTTACCCTGTAGCTTCATTGCAAGTCCCCTAGTCTTTCTATATTCTGATGACATAAACAATCGATCTACGTTTACCCGTTCCACTGTATTCATTAATTTATAGACCTCTATCATATCTCTTCTCAGCCATCTCTTTTCCAGTTTGAAGAGCCCTAACCTTTTCAGCCCTTTCTTCATAGGGGTATCCTTCCATACCATTTTGGTGTTTCTTCTCGCTACCTTTTCTAATAATGCTATATCCTATTTAAGATACGGCAACCAGAATTGCACACAATATTCAAGGAGCGGTCGCATCATGGAATGATACAGAGGCATTATAATATCCTTTGTTTTATTTTCCATTCCTTTCCTTATGATATCTAGCATTCTATTTGCTCTCTTGGCCGCCACTGCACACTGGCCGGAGCGTTTTAGCATGTTATCCACAATGACGCCTAAATCTTTTTCTGGGTGGTGGTTCCTAATGTGGAACTTGCATCGTGTAACCATAGTTTTGGTTGTTCTTCCCTGGGTGCATAACTTTGCACTTGTCCACATTAAATTTCATCTGCCATTTGGATGCCCAGTCTTCCAATATATAAAGATCCTTTTGCAATTTTCCACAATCCTCATGGGTTTTAACAACTTTAAATAGTTTTGTGTCATCTGCAAATTTGATAACCTCACTAGTTATTCCCTTTTCCAGGTCATTTATGTATATGTCAAAAAGCGGCGGACCCAGCACAGATCCCTGCAGTACTCCACTATTCACTTTTTTCCATTGGGAAAATTGGCTATTTAGCCCTACCCTCTGCTTTCTATCTTTTAAACAGTTCCTGATCCACAATAGTACACTGCCTCCTATCCCATGACTTTTTAGTTTTGCCAAAAGTCTCTGATGAGGGACCTTATCAAAGGCTTTCTGAAAGTACTCACCTATGTCTACCTGTTTATTCACACCTTCAAAAAAATATAACAGATCAGTAAGATAAGATCTTCCTTGTCTAAAGCCATGTTAGCTATCTCCCATTAAGTCATGACTATCTACATGTTCAGCAATTTTGTTCTTTATGATGGTTTCTACCATTTTTTCCGGTACTGACATTAGGCTCACCGGTCTGTAGTTTCCCGGATCACCCCTGAAACCCTTTTTAAAAATTGGTTTTACATTGGCCATCCTCCAATCTTCAGGTGTTACAGATGATTTTAATGATAGTTCACAGATTACTAATAGCAGGTCTGCAATCTCATATTTCAGTTCTTTCAACACCTTTGGATGTATACCATGTGGTCCAGGTGATTTGCTACTCTTCAGTTTATCAAATAGTTGTAATACATCTTTCCAGTGTAGCGATATTTCTTTCAATTCTTCCGCAGTACCACTTCAATCATGGGTAACATCCCTACATCTTCCTCAGTAAAGACCGAAGCAAGGAATTCATTCAGTCTCTTCACTTTGACCTTGTCGTCTCTTAGTACCCCTTTTACCCCTCTATCATCTAATGGTCCAACTGACTCTCTCACAGGTTTTTTGCTACAAATGTACTTGAAAAAGTCTTAATTACACATTTTTGCTTCCACAGCAAGCTTCTTCTCAAATTCTCTCTTTGCCTGCCTTATCAATGCTTTGCATCTAACTTGCCAGTGATTGTGTTGTTTCCAGTTTTTGTCATTTGGCTCCTTTTTATATTTCCTGAAAGATGTTTTGTTTTTGGCAACAACAGCCTCTCTGACCTCACCTTTAAACCATGCTGGCAGTTTTTTGGATTTCCTTCCACTTTTCTTAAAGGGGGGAATACAGCTGGTCTGGGCTTCCAAGATAGGATTTTTAAACAGCACCCAAGCTTGATGTAAGTCTTCAACCTTTGCAACTTCTCCTTTTAGTTTTTTCTTAACTATTTTCCTCATTTTATCATAGTCTCCATTTCAAAAGTTAAAAGGTAGTACTGTGGATTTCCTTACCATCCCTCCTCCATTAATTAAATCAAACGCAATCATGCTATGATCACTATTGCCAAGTGGCCCCAATACCCTTATCTCTTGTACCAGATCTGTCATTTCACTAAGGACTAGGTCCAAAATGGCTTCCCCTCTGGTCGGTTCATGAACCAGCTGCTCCAAGAAGCAGTCATTTATTTCATCTAGGAACTTTATCTCCCTAGCATGTCCTGCCGTGACACTGACCCAGTCGATACCGGGGTAACTGAAATCACCCATTATTATTACTGTGCTGTAACCTTTGTTAGCTTTCTTGATTTCTTTGAGCATTTCATCATCCATTTGTTCTTTCTGGCCAGTTGTTATGCAACTTGGCATCATTCTGGTCACAGCCTTATCGCATTGTTTGTTTCCATATCTTGAAATCGTGCATAGGGGGCAGTGTCACTCTTTATTCTACAGCATGCCCTTAGATTTCTGTGCTCAAAATGCACAATTCTGCAATTTTTTTGTACTGAAATTTCTTTGCTAGGCAGTCGACTATTATTCAGACTTTCTTAAGTCACTTCTCATTCCTTCTGTGTTGTCATTCCATTTCATATCTTAGCATCAACTGCAAAAAAGAAACATTTTCTCTCCTAATCCTTCCACAGTGTTCACAATCTGTGGAGCAGGACTGGCACCAATCCATGAGGTGCGTCACGCATCACCTCTCTCTCCTCAGAGTAACTGTCATTGAACCAGTTTTGAATCCAGCTCTAACTCCAAGTTATAAGCATCCCTTGAGAGATAAGCTCTGCTGAAACCCAAGCAAACCACATCTAGCAAACACCCTGATCTAATTTTACAGTGACCCAGTCAAAGAAATTGCTAAAATTCATTTACCATGATCTCATTCTAGTAAAGCCCTTTCCCATATTCTAGATATTTCACTAGTCTTATCTTCACTAAAGCCTCTATCATTTGCCTACAACCAAAGTTAGACCAACTGGCTTGTAGTTTCCAATTTCATCTCTTGTATCACTTTCATGAAGACAGACATCTACCTCTTTCTAGTCTCTAAACATCTGTCCAATAGATTCTTCTGCAGACCCAGTAGAGCATCTCTGAACTCCTTTTATATCCTAAATGCAATCCATCGGCCTTATCACTTTGTCCACTTGCAGTTTTACAATCCTTTTATTCCATACATAGTGCATCTACTTCACTAATATATACGGATCCCTGCTAACAAATGGTGATCATTCCCCACTTTTATCTTCAGTGCATAAGAAACAAGAGTATTTGTCCAGCATTTCTACGTTTTCTTGTCACCCTCCAGACATTTCTCCTTGTCACCTTTTAACCTTAGGGGTATGTTTACTAAACCGCGTTAGTGCAGTTCGCGTTAGGAGCCGCGTTAGTGAAAGGAAAAGCCAAAAAAGGACATGGGCGGGACATCGTAACGACTAACGCGCGTTCCAAAAACTAACGAGCGGTACAGGGCGCCGTGGTGCGTTACTGCGCATTAATCATATGAAGGCGTACAGACACAAATCATTGAAACAGAGCTGTAGCACAATGGCTAGTGTACTCACTGCTATTACAGGCAGCATGGGTTCGAGTCCCCAGTGTGCCTAACACAGAATGCTGTCCCAGGCAGCACCCTGTACATTACATAGGGAATGAGGAGGCATATTTCTCTTTACGTTCAGTAGTTGTTACTGAAACACACTCTCGCAGTGCGCATAGCCATGTGCATTGGTACGTGCGTGGCTGCGTGCGTTGTTACGGGCGTAGCCCCGTGCGTTGGTACGTGCGTACAATCGCGCGTGGGTACGTGTGTTTTTACCAGCGTGGGCACCTTATAGTACAGACACTTTAGGGTGTCTTGCACCTATGCACTATGCTAACAGATGTACGTGTGATGGCCTATGGTTTATCAGAGCCTGTGAGCAGGCGCTGGATCTTCCCAGGGTTGGATTGTGCCAGTCACACCCATGATGCACTGCACATGAAAATCAGCTGTCCACAGATACACACCATGGGGAATGCACCCCCACAGCACCTCAGCCTGGTAGGGGGAAGTGACCATGTGCACCCCCACAGCACCTCGGCCTGGTAGGGGGAAGTGACCATGTGTTGTACTGGCACAGAGTAGCTACACACAGTCACATTGTGCGGGTACTGTGCTCACCCTGAGGGTGCAGTGAGGCGCCCAGCACCAGATCCACAGCACCGTCCATGGCTGAAAGAGGCCATGGCGCAGGTCCAAAGCAGTGTTAATGTGCGAGATAGGTAGCTTCTGCACAAACACCTTGCAGTCAGGAAGAGCCCCCATGGACCCCTAGGTGGCCCATGTCCTTCTCTCTTCCCCCCCCCCCCCCCCCGTGCCAAGGGTGGCAAACAGGGTCTCCTAACAATAGATCCACCTTCTACCTCCCTGCAAAGGTGGCAATAGAGAGGAACATCAACCCCAGTTCTGGTGAGGAACAGACACCCCACAGGGCAGGCACTGCAGCTCTGTACACAGACAGACATCAGGCCTGGATATGGTAAGCTGCACCCCACCACTATCTGATATACTCCTGCAGCAAGCCATCAGCCACTGCACGCCACTCCATCAAGACACATACCAGCTGCAAACAGTCTGCTAGTTAGTCCATAATGTATGTGCCCAGTGGAGATGCATGCACCCAGAAATGGGATGTCAGCATACACATCAAGCAGATAAATCAGTGACTGGGCCCCAAAAGGAAACCCATATCTATCACATGAGAAAAGTACTATATAGCACTATGGGGGTGCCTAGCCATGCTGTGGTCACCACACAGTCAGGGTGAGAGGGATCTCTCAGCAGGACATACTGAGGTCACCCTGTCTGTGTAGGTGGTGGCCGGGCACTAAAATGTGCCTGTCACTGCCCTATGCCCTGTGCAGATGCACCCTGGCCAGGCCACCCTGTCCGGCCTATACCCATGGTACTTTGCTCCTCATTATGCACATTGGCAGCTCAATACTGGCAACATTGCTGGCAGTGTGGGCTGTGGAAGGTGTTTGCAGCCACCACACACTGGATAGACAGACAGCCACCCCCACACCTATGCCAGCATTGTGCAACTATAGAGGTGTTCAGCAGCCATACCCACCACACCAGTCCTGGGCACAGTTCAGGCATGGATATGGTACGCAAGACTGTTGGGGGTCACTCCCCATGGTAGTAAGCACTGTCAGAGACCAGACCTGCAGCACACACCGCAGACATCAGAATGCCTGTTTTGGTGGAGCTCACTGAGCAAACTGTGCTTAATGTAGGAATTGATATCTGCCAGTTATCACAGGAAACGTTTGATAGCTGTGTACCATATACCCAGGTGTAGGGTGGCATTGCTAAGGTATGCAACTGCTAGTATTGGGAGATACAGGCAGGGCCCAATGTCCTGCTTCTCCAGGAGGCATTGGCCAATGGGGCCTGTGGGTGTGTCTGGCCCTGTTGGCTGCTGCTTTACGGCAGAGTTCCCCAACTCCAGTCCTGGTGTTCCACACCTGTTCGGGTTTTCATGCTGTCCCTCATAAATATGCATGAGCTACATCTGCATACCATGGGGGTGGTGCATAGATATGCAGCACAGGCATCTTTATTAGAGGCAGCATGGAACCTGACTGGTGTGAGGCCCTCCAGGACTGAAATTGCGAGACTCTGCTCTAGGTAATGCGCCTGTTTCTGGTGTCTGTGTTTGGTGTGGTATAATATAGGCGCATTAACCATGCGTATGTTCTCTGCACTAAAGGGGTGTCTTTACTATCACTGTTTAGTGGTGGGTAAAACTATGGGGACTGGGTTGGCAGGAGCCCCAGCTGGGATTTGAACCTGTGACCCTCTGGTCTTACAGGCACTGGCTGTGTCTGTTGCACCACACTGTGGCCACAGAAGTAGTGCAGTCCCTGGAGTTAGTTAAAGCGGCCTGACGAGTCAGAAACCCTGCTCTGCACAGGTTTACTGTGGGCTCATTTACCTTGTATGGAAACAAAGGTGCACATAAACCTCAAAACCGACCTCAGAAAATCGGCAAACACCCATAACCAAGCTGGGCAGCAATGATATCATTGGGCAACATTACACAACACTCCCAGGAAAGCTCCATCACAATGAAATGATCTTTGAAAGGGTCTACGGAGCGTAGACCCTTCCAAACATCATTTCTTTCTTTGGTGCTTTCCAGGGAGTGTTGTTCATTGTTGCCCATTGCTATCACTGTTCCCCAGCTGAATTGTGCTTTTTACAATGTTGCTTGTGGTCATTCTTAAGGTTTTATGTGAACTTTTGGTCTTTGCACATGTATCACACTGCTCACGTTTTGTAGGTTTCCCCGGTTTTAATGTACATTGCTGACGGAAATGGTTTCTCTTCCCTTTAATATGCCTTTACCGACAGGTTTTCATTCGCGTTGGAATTGAGCTCAGAAATTCAGCGCGTTAGTATGAGGGGAGCCTCTCCCCGCCCACTCTCCGCCCATTGACTCCTTCTCTCCGCCCACTCTCCACCTTCTGCGCTGTTTTAACGCGCCGCGGAGATTTACGATCGTTAACTACGGTTAACGCGCGGAGTATGACGTTAACGGTCGGCACGTGATTACGCGCGTTATACTACACTTACAGTCGTTAACGTCATACAACGCGCGTTATTCACGTTTACCGCATTTTAGTAAACATACCCCTTAGAGTCTCAACTTGGTTTTCCTGCTTTCACGAACATGCCGAAAAATGTTTTGTCACCATACTTTGCCTCTTTAGCTATCTTTTTCTCACTTGTCCTTTTGTCATCCTGATTGCTTTTGACACCTGTTTCATCTTACCAAGATATTCTTCCCTGAGGTTCTCTTTCTGGAACACTATGCATCTTTTGAATACATAACTTTTCAACCCTAATTTTTTTCAGCTGCATGCATTTCTGTATGTGAAAGATGGAATTTGTATGTGTGTTTGTGCTATGTAACAGGCTGTGTATGGCAAATATTTTTATGTTTTTTTTTATTTATACAATAATCAAATATATAGATCATTAGCTATAGTTACATATTGGGGTAAATTTTTAAACCGCCCCATAGTAGCATGGATGTGTAAGCTAATTTTCAAAAAGGAGAAAGAGGAATTTGGCATTGATGTTTTCTTTGAAGCTTCAGATCAGCAAAATCGGCACAGTAAAGTATAGAAGGGGACCTGAAAATATAATCCGTGCATGTGCTCGCCTTCTCGACCCTCACTCTGCCCCATCAAGATCTTTTGGCAATTATGCAGCATTAACTCTTTGGAGATAAATGAGCCAGGCTCATTGTTACTGTATAGGTTGTCTTAGTCCTTATTATGCAAAAGAGCAAACAAGGGGAAACTAGAAAGTCAATATAATAACACGCCTAAGCACCTTTCTTAGATTATATACCCAAGATACAATTGTATATTCCATAACCACGATTTTTACACTTGTTAGACACATCTTCTTAGAAAGTTAGCATAATGTAGGTACTCATTCAGCTTCTTTGCATTAATGTAAAGCCATGGGGCAGGGTCCCGACGGCCGCCGGTAACCAGGTGTTCGGCTGGTGTGAGGACCCTGGCTCATGGTTGTCGGCATCAGGGGGGAAAGAGGCGCGAGGGAGTAGTGGTTCAGCGGAGTTTCAGTGGAGATGACGACTGCACCTGGAGATGGATCGCACCAGCAACGAAAGGATATCCACCAGTCGACGAATCGTCTGACAGCCCGGTTTGCAGCAGACTGGGGGGCGGGTGTGTTGCACGAGGCGCAGGAGGAGGGTTGGAAGGGAGTAGCTTGCGAGAGGAAAGGGGGCGAAAGCATGTAAGAAACAGAAGCAGTCCGGTAGGCGATGTCATAGTTTGGAATCATCCTCATCATCTTCCGAAGCTCCGTCGTCGTCGCTGGGAGCTGACTGCGTGCGGCAAGGAGTGGACGGCAGTAAGGCAGCAGGGAACAGGTCAGAAGGTGGAGACTATGTTAGTCTCTTTTTCCAAGTTAGGGGAGGGAGGGGCCAAAGAATTTGCGACGTGAGATTACGAAGCGGCGGTATATGGATATACTCCACTTGCTGGAGGGGCGGAAGAGGTTGAGAGGGAGTAAGAAAAAGTGGAATGAGGATGGATAGGCGGGCCGGATAAGGAAGGTCTCTTGGAATGTGGTGAATCGGAAAGGAGATTTTTTGGTAATGTGGTCAACTTGACGAGAGTTTTGCGATTAGCAAGCGTATGGGGCCATCACCATCCTGACCATTTTGAGATCCATGACTGTGGGGCATGTTTCCATTATGATGAGAGTTGGGGGACAGAAAAGTGGAGGATAGCAAATTATTGTCGAGGAGCAAGCAGGATTACCTGGGGGCTGGTGCAAATGTCAGTCAGGGCATGTACTGTACGATCAGAGGGGGCTAAGGAGGGACAGTGGACAATGCGGGGGGGGGGTCGTTCCTTTCATGCGGGAGCTTGCTGAGCCACATCAACGAAGCGGGGCAGGAGATTTGAGCAGGACATTTTAAAAAGACTTCTTGCCTGTTCCTCGACGGAAAATTTTGACATTGACTGTTCCGTCTGAAGGGGAGGACACTCGACAGCCAAATGTTGGAGATAGGGGCCCCGCGGGCCTCAGGGCTGGCCCCCGTACAATAATGCTGTGGGCAGCCGGCCCCCTATCCCAAGCAGGTTTGAGGCCTCAAGGATTTGGCTTCGGCAAGACCTGAAGTGGGAGATAAGGAGGTATTAAGATGGGGTTACAGGAGGGTTTGGTTATACCGGTACACGGAAATGTGGTAGCATCTAGGATGCGAAATTTGCCTTCAGTGCAGCACTTTCCACGCATGGTTGGGGATAAGTCGGAGGTAGAGCTGATTTTAGACTGACTTGAGGCCTCCCCCCCCCCCCCCCAGTTATGGGTATCAAAAACAAACAAACAAACAAACAAAAAAAAACCTCGGAAGTGCCGGCAGATTCATAACTTTTCGTTTCCGTCAGGAACCCGGCTGAATGATCACATTCCGTGGGAATGGGGTATGGCTCGTTACGCTTCGTTTGATCGGGCAGTGGAATTGGTCAGAAGATCGGGTCACATGGCGGTGATGGTGAATGTGGATGGATTCAGCTTTCCGTTGTGGCCAGCACACTGGTCGGCTTTTCAATTGTTCGGTTTCTGCTTGGATGCTGGACGTTATTTCGATAAGGCATGCCTATGGGCAGCTCAGTTTCTGGTGCACGCTTTGAAATAACTGGTACTTTCCGGTAATGGGTGTTAAGGCGGAAGGTAGGTGGTGCGAATGTTGTTCAGAAGTTAGATACTTTGTTTGTGGGAACAGTGCAATCAGTGTGGTGTCTGGTGCTATTAGAATGCATGGCGGAATTGTAGCACAAACTAGGTGTGCTGTGGGTGGTGGTAAGGTAAAGGCCCGGTGAGGTGGGTTACCTTTGAGGTCTGGGAATTGGATTCCGTGAAAAGGGTGGCTCGGCTCCCTCTGGATAGGCTGTTGATATTGCGGGTTTTGGTAGCTCACATGTTCGCTGCATCTAAATTAACGTAAAAAAAAAAAAGATGCAGGCGCCCTGATGGGCGGGGTTTCTGTGTCAGTTGGATCAGGGATGTCTTTTGAAAAACTTTAACAGGACTTCTGTGAGGACGGAGGCCAAGATCGCCAGTCTAGGAGTAAGGGAATTATTTCCAGGGAATGTGGCATGCAGACAGCTGGCTGCAGGTTTGGCGCACATACCGCCTAACAGCAACATAGTCTCCTGGAATTGTTTCCCATGGTGGCGGCATTGGAATTTCGGCTCGATAAGCTTCGCACCTGCAGGGCAGTGTGGTGGGGTGACAATGCAGCAGTGGTCATCGTAACAATACTTATACTACATGTTGTATTCGGTTGGCAGCCTTAAGGAAGGAAGGGGTATTAGCATGTGTGCGTCGGAAGTGTAGGAAAAGTCCCTGGCATATCCCAGTATGTACTAACGGGTTTGTGGATGCTCTTTCCAAACTGTGGCTCCAGAGGCGGACAGGGAGTGATTCGTGGTCCCGGAAAAAATTATGGAGCATTGGCCAAGAGTGATGCTGAAATTACTAATAGCTACAGTTGGGGAGTGTTAGAGGTCAGCACCTTTCGACTCCAGGCGGTTGATTACACATGGGTTACTGATGAGGCTCTGCGCTGCCTTACCCGGGGGGTGATGTCGTGGTATGAAGCCTCCCTACTCCAGGCGGTGATGCCTGGTAAATGTCGGCGCGTTATGTATTGGTGGGTTAGTAGCGAACTCCGGCGACTCTGGGGTTGGAGGGGTATACAGCGACAGCAGCTACAGGCTTAGGAAGGGTGGTTACGGGTCCTTCAAGCTAAATCAAAGACGAACCAGCAAGGGAAGGATTTGGGAGGTCTTAATGGAGATTGTAGGACTCGTATCATGCCTGGTGGACACCGTGTTGGTCTCTGTGCGGGTACGCCCCACGTGGGAGGAGGGAGAATCTTCAGGCATGAGGATGTGTGGCTATTGACGTGTTTTCCGTATCAGTTGCACGGAAGATGGTGCTGTGGTGCGGAGGGGAAGGCACGAGTCAGTTTGCAGCACATTTATCCTGCATGGGGGCGGTGACCGGGGTGGTTGTGGCAGGGTTGCCGGAACAAGAGCTATATGCATCGGCAGATGGCGTTTTATGGCGTTTGGGCTAAGTTCGGCTTCGAGAAGGTGAAGGGGCAAGCAATTGATAAAGACTAACCGGTTTGCTTTTCAGATCTGGGACAAAGCCCGGGGTCAGTGGGCTGATGGGTCATTCTTTCGTCTATGGGACTGGTCAGCAAGAAATGGTGCGGTTGGTGGGGACTCATGGGGGTCTCGATCCGGCTGCGGTGTCTGTTTTAGGGCTAAGTAAGCACAGTATTCTTTGGCCGCAGCTAATGCCTTTGTTTGTACTCTACGAATGAGTAAGGAGCAAGCCTGCATTGAGATTGTTACGTCGGGGGGCAACGAACGGGTCGTGGATCGACAGACTGGTGCTTAGAGCAGTAAAGAGGGATCTTGCTGTGCTTCTGTGATGGTTCCAAGGCGTGGTGTTGATGTGGTCAGATATAATTCCAAGCCTGCTAACTGACTATATAAAAATATAAATAAATAAATAAAAATAAAAAATGTAAGTGGCCGTTGGGGTCCGTGAACAAGGAGGTTATCGAATCATGCATTCGTGGGTTGACAGTGATTGTGCTGGGTTGTATAGGGGGATGGGGCACTTATCCCCAATGGGGGTTGATTTTCTCATCAATGACTGGTATGTGGACGTGGAATGGGTGCTTCATTGGGAGGCTCTCTGGTCGCAGCTTTGGGGGGGGGGGGCGGCATAGGGACATTAATGTCACCGGTGCCGGTGGCAGGATCTCGGAGGTTTCCAGGGTCTGGAGCTTTGGGCTTTACTTGGGCCAGGGGGCAGGAGCCCTTGACCCTACATTAATGTCCTCTGTGCCGGTGGCAGGATCCCGGAGGTTTCTGGGGTCCGGAGCCTTAGGCTATACTTGGGTCAGGGGTGGGATGCCCCCGACCCGGACAACCCCTGGCCGACTTTTGCTAATTACATGGCGAGGTCGGGGAAAGGGGATTAGGAAGATTGCCTTTGGCATGACCGCGGCAGAAGCGGAGGCGGGGTCACCTTGCTGGTGAGGCATTGTTCCGCTGTTTGGATTGTTCAGAGATTATCTTGGACTGTATGTTCGGTATGTTATAGAAGGTAATAAAGCTGCAACCAGTTGTTTTCCCAAGAGTGGTTGTATGTGTGTATTTTGTGGGTAAAAGGAGGGTGGAATTAAAGGTGGGGGGGTGAAGGAGTAGATGGTTAGAGGGGCCTGCAGCACCGGGTCCGATCTACCTCGGTTAATGTAAGGCCACGGGGCAGGGTCCCTGGCGGCCGCCCGTAACAGGGTGTTCGGCCGGTTTGAGGACCCTGGCTCACGGCCGTCGGCGTCAGGGGGGCAGAGGCGTGAGGACATGAGGGCGCCTGGATCAGATTGGCTCCACCCGCGTGCATGAGTGTGGTGGAGCCAAGGAGAGGAAGGACGGTGCGATGTTGAGGGGGAGGAGCCAGGAGTCAGCAACGGTCGCCTGCACTCCTGCTCCTCCACAGGTGCCGGTGCCGGCTTCCCTCCATCCCTCCTTCCCTGTGTTAGGTATGTGTGGTGGGGTTGAAGGGGTGTCGCAGCATTGGGGGGGGCGGGATCCCGGAGGTTTCTGGGGTCCGGAGCCTTAGGCTATACTTGGGTCGGGGTGGGGTGCCCCCAACCCAGACAACCCCTGGCCGACTTTTGCTAATTACATGGCGAGGTTGGGGAAAGGGGATTAGGAAGATTGCCATTGGCATGACTGCGGAAGGAGCGGAGGCGGGATCACCTTGCTAATAGCATGGCTGGTGAGGCATCGTTCCGCTGTTTGGATTGTTAAGAGATTATCTTGGAATGTTATGTTCGGTATGTTATAGAAGGTAATAAAGCTGCAACCAGTTGTTTTCCCAAGAGCAGTTGTATGTGTGTATTTTGTGGGTAAAAGGAGGGTGGAATTAAAGGTGGGGGGCTGAAGGAGTGGATGGTTAGAGGGGACTGGAGCACTGGGTCCGATCTACCTCGGTTACTACCAGATATAAAACTGCAAACACTGTCATGATGGCAAAAACATGGTTGCATCTTTTTTCAAATTACCAGTAACCAACATTCCCCAAAGACAACAGAACCTTCCAGACAGCTATGAGAAGAGTAACCATTTTCAGCTCTTCCTTACAGAATTAACATGTCTGTTTTACCAGTTTTTCCTAAGCTTACTGTGACCATCTTGTCTATAATCCAATATTCTGGGCTGCAACTATCAATTTTCACCCTTAGGTTTCAGTTCACCCGTCTTTAACCATTTTAGACCAGTTTAGATTGATGCATGGTTCTCAACTGTGAATCTGGTTTCTGTGCACAACTTAATGACATCCACTCTATCCTGGAGCATAGCAATGCTGTTTTCCTTGTCCCTAGATCTCACCATGGCCTTCAACCTTGTTGACCACTTCCTACTGCTAGACTAGCTGATGGAAATGGGTATTGAAGACACTCATCTTTCCTCAGCAACCGAGGTTTCTCTATTCTTTTCTACTCCACAACATCTCCATCTACTCCGTTCACTATGGGGTCCTCCAGGTGCTATTCTTCCCCCAGCCCTTCAATCTTTTTCTCACCTCCCTAGCTTCTCTGATTCAAGGCTTGCTGTCAGTGTTTACTATTATGCTGATATCCAAATCATTTTTCCTCCACTCTCTTGACCAATCCTCTTTTAACCACTGTCTTGACACTACTCCTCTCTGATTTACTTCCAACATGCTCATGCTTAACACCACTAAATCCTGCACAATGTACATTACCAGTCATGTCATCCCCAACTCAATGGCAAAGATCTCACCCTGACCAACTCTCTCAAAAACTTGGGCTGCTTTTTTGATACATTCTTTTAATTTTTTTGTTAATATTTATTGAAGTTTAAATATATACATCCAAGAACTCCATGAATGCAAAGATAAAGGATGCATCAAAGAAAACAAAGAAAAACAAGCTGGAATTTAAATAATATACAATCATATCATAATTATCCCACAATTAAGGAAGGGGGGATAGAGGAAACATAACCAAGTAGGGGGATGGAGCAAAAAGTGTCCCAGTCTCCAACTCCCAAGAGGAAAGTAAAATCAACAAAAAGAACCGGCAGGTGAAGACTTGCATGTCAGCCATATGGGGGGCAAGAGCAACCTGTACAGATACTTCTTCCCTAGCAGTCAAGAACTCCAAGAGTCGACTGGGCTCAAAAAAACATATAAACCTTATCTTTATAGGAAACATAACATTTAACAGGAAACTTTCTGGAAGGAAGCACCAATGCCAAGACCCTAGATCGAAGACCCATAAACTCCCTCCGCCTCAACTGAAACCCCCGAGACAAATCAGGAAACAGCCTAACCTGAGACCCCAGAAAAGACTGATTGAAGTTCTTGAAATATGAACGAAAAATTAAAACTTTATATGACTCCAAAGCCAGAGTTACAAGCAGGGTAGATCTCCTTGTAATTACCTCCAAGGAGTTTTCTAAAAACCCCGTTAGGTCCCCACCCCCCAAGGGAACAGCTCCAGGAACAGTTAGAGGGGCCTGCAGCACCGGGTCCGATCTACCTCGGTTAATGTAAGGCCACGGGGCAGGGTCCCTGGCGGCCGCCCGTAACCGGGTGTTCGGCCGGTTTGAGGACCCTGGCTCACGGCCGTCGGCGTCAGGGGGGCAGAGGCGTGAGGACACGAGGGCGCCTGGATCAGATTGGCTCCACCCGCGTGCATGAGTGCGGTGGAGCCAGGGAGAGGAAGGACGGTGCGATGTTGAGGGGGAGGAGCCAGGAGTCAGCAACGGTCGCCTGCACTCCTGCTCCTCCACAGGTGCCGGTGCCGGCTTCCCTCCATCCCTCCTTCCCTGTGTTAGGTATGTGTGGTGGGGTTGAAGGGGTGTCACAGCATTGGGGGGGGCGGGATCCTGGAGGTTTCCGGGGTCCGGAGCCTTAGGCTATACTTGGGTCGGGGGTGGGGTGCCCCAACCCAGACAACCCCTGGCCGACTTTTGCTAATTACATGGCAAAGATCCCTGGCCCCCAAAGACAGATACTGAGCCCGAGTAACAGAAGGAAAATGTTCCAAGGGGAGATTCAACACCTCCCCAAAATATTTCCTCAACATCTCTCCCGCTGACAACACTGGAGATTTAGGAAAATTCAAAACCTGATGTTACAGTGCCAAACTTGATTTTCCAAATATTCCATCTTCCTCAAAATCACAGACCTGTCCTAATCTGGGCCTCCACTAGACCCTGGAGTTGTCCCAATTCCTGTTCCATTGTGAGGATTTTCCCCGCTTGCTGCTCCTGGATATTGGAAATCTCGAAATAAGCATTCTTAACTCCAGATACATCAGTACTCACTGAACCCACAAAGGAACTTGGAGAAGAGTTCACCATTGCAATGGCTTCCCACAGCGCATCCAAATTTACTATCACAGGTTTCACCAAGGACTTGACTACAGAAGTTAACATAACTCCAAACTGCCCCGAGACCACATCCTCTGCAGCATTTTTCATCACAACAACAGTGCTTCACTGTGCCCCAAGTTCCGCAGATGCTGGCCCCGCCAATGGAGAGCCCTCTTCACCCCTCTTCACCGGCGTGCTCATCGGCAGGCCGGAGGGAAGCACAACTCCGACTGGTGAATCACTTCCGGTATGCGGTGGGGGGGTTTGTAGCTCCGGCAAGAGCTGTATACCCAAAGCGCCCAGAGATGATAGATCCACTGCTGGCCCCGCTGTAGATGCTGCTGCAATGCTACTAGAAAATCTGCAAGAAGCCAGCGTCCTTTGTCCAGATGAACTCCGCATTGCAGCACCCGAGGACAGGTCCAACTGCTTGCACTTTCTGCGACCCATAACATCGGTCACAGAAACCACTCCAGACTTCAGGCACTGGCTCAAGAGCGGCTCACGTGGCATTCCTCCCTGCCGTCATCTTCATCCCCTCCTACATTCCTTTAATTGGAGCCATAAATTTCATCTGCCATAAGATGATACATTTTCTTCCTATTCCAACCCCGCTCTTAAACCTTACCTAACTCAAAATGCCCTTATGACAATGGTACATGCAATTATTCTTGCCAGACTCAATTCTGGAAATGTAGCTTACTCAGAAATCTCTGTTTACTCTTTAAAATGTCTTCAAAGTGTTCCGAATATTACTATTAAGCTCATCTAAGGTTCCCAGAATCATGGCCACTTCACTCCGCTCTATGTTCTTCACCATTGGCTCTCTGTCACCATCCAGATTCTCCTCATTGAACACAGCCTTCTATACTGCCCTCCCTCTTTATCTCTCATCTTATCTCATTCCCATCTCTACCCACCTGGAAGTGGTGATCTCTTTGGAGTTATGAAATTTATATCTAAAATAATTTATTTTTTATTTATTTATTTAACAGTTCTTCTATACCGCTCTATTTTAGATCAGAGCGGTTTACATTTAACATCAACTATACAACACAAGGAACTTTGAGTTGTATTTACAATAAACAGGGAGATCAACTTGGAAGTAACTGGGGGAAACTATGTATAATAGTTTATTTCTTAAAAGATTGAAGAATGATTTGGAGAGGTAGAAGGATTATTCAGTTTCTTGGTTAGGATGAATAAATAGTATTATGATTTTAGTTTTACCTCATCAGATTTTTTATGTAATGCTCCTCCTATTCTTGTGCCATAGGCATTATAGTAAGCCTTCTAATAAACATAAACATAAACAAAGAATTTTTCCCAATTGGTGAAAAAAAGATAACGGGCCAGTTTATCTACAGGATAAAAAGCCCAGATTATTACTGGCCAGTGTGCTTAAAATCATTATATTTCTGGTTTAACTTTTTTTTGGTACATTGGATCCAATTAAAAGTCAATATAGTACAGCCACAGAATGTCCAAGATCTTTTCTTTTCAATGGAAATTCCGCATTGCATTGGTTCCCTCAACAACATCCTTTCATTCCATAAGTTTGTTGAATTTGGAAAACAAAATCTTGTAAAGTCCTGAAAATCTTCTCAATATTAACTCCTTCTCAGGATTTTATCAGTTATATGGGATTTGCTCAGCTTGTGGATCTGGGAATTCATAAACCTCTAACATTTTCTAACTTCTTTATTAATGGAATTTTTGGCTCTATTAATGGAATTTTTGACATCCATTTCTCATTTTTCCAATTTTTTTAAATAAAACCTTTTGTTAACTCCTTTGCATCAATCCTTAATTTTGAGAACGCCAAACCCTATAGCAAAGATTTTGTTTCAGGTTGGGGATGAAGAAAAATAATTCTTCATCCCCAACCTGAAACCAGAAATAATAAATTCTGTTAGGCTTTATCAGTCCATGTTTCTCAAACTGCATAAGTATGTTCTGGACTGAGAAAAGGTATTGTGGAACAGAGATGAAACTATCTTTTGAACTCCAATATGGAAGTACACCCATAAATGTTCTATTTCACTTACAAGAATTCAAACACAGTTAAAATTATTGATGCATTTCTTTTTTACTCCACAAATTTGGATGACATGGTGGTCCAATACTTTACAGTTATGTTGGTGAAATTGCAGGATGTTGGGTATCTAGACCATATGTGGTGGATGTGCCCAGAGATAGCTAAATTTTGGGTTATGGATTGTGATACACTTAAATTAATTGAAGGTGTGGATATTCCTTTGAAACCTGAAGTGTTTCTTTTCAGCCTTGATTCACTTTTAAGTTTTCCTCACCATATTAAAACTCTAAGTAAAAATTTATGTCTTGCAGCAAGGTGCGTGTTTGCCAAGTATTGGAAAAGATTTGAGTCTCTGACAAAGTGGGAGTGGTTTATGTTAATTTTAGACATGACATCAATGGAGAGATTGACAGCAGAAATCAAGGATAAATTCATCTCTTTCAATAAAATCTATCAACCAGCTACTGAGTTTTTAGCCTCTGGAATTGAGCCTCCAAATCATTGAAGTTCTCTTTTGAACTTTTGGAGATGTTTTAGTCTGCGAAATAGATCATTCAAATTAAATTTTAACCATCTCAACATCATCCCTCTCAGAGCAATCCTACAAAATGTATATCTGGACATCATGGGCCAATATTGAGTTGGGCAGGCTATACGCCCCTATGGCGTATAGCCCTGCCTGCCGACCCTTAATCCTGGATATTCAATGCCGGGGTCATATGCGGTCCCCGCATTGAATATCTGGGGATCGCCATAGACACCGGAAGCTGCAGTAGCAAACTGGGCAGCAGCAATATTGCATGCTGCCCGGTTAACTTCTGCGCCTTAAAGATAGGCGAGCGTTTTCCTTGCCTATCTTTAATGTGCAGATCACTAACCATGCAGCATGCAATATCGCTACTGCCCTGTTAGCATTAATTGCCGCCTCCACTCTGCCCCTGATCGCCCCAACACACCCCAATGCTAACCGGAGAGCATCGGGGTGTGTAGGGGAGTTAGGAGGAGATTCTGAATGGCACGAACCGTGTAAGTGCCAATGAATATCCCCATTCAAGTTTTATATACTGCTGCATCTACAAGCCATAATGGTTTACAATCAACATAACTGTCGCATTAACAGAATTGTTAAGTGGCTTACAAGGAACATTAGTATGGCAACGAACAGGTTTACAATGAACTATATCTTAACAATGAATAGGTGGAAGGGGGAAGAGGGTTAGGGAAAAAGGATATGTTACTGATTTTATGGTATGTACGTGCATTGTAAGAGGAGATTACAGTGATGTGGGGTAGGTCCAGGTATACGGTTCATAATGAAACCATTGGTGGTCAGTTTTTGTGGGTAATTCGTTTTGATATAATAATATATGTTGTCTCCTAATGTATCCATCATACCTTCGATGTGTTCCATTCCCACACGATAGTTTCCTCTCTTGTTAAATGCATTTTTATATTTTTACCTCTATGTTTTTTGTTTAGCACACCCAGTGCTCTCTTGCATTTACCACATATTTGACAGTTTACAGTCCCCATTGGTGGCACCACTTTTTTTCTAATGTTAAGCTCTCAATAGTATATTTTTCTGTTACAGACGCAGGTTGCCCCCATTTTCACTCTTTTGTTTTGAATTATTAGTGCCAGCATTTCCACGATTTTATCATATGTTATACTACTATTTTATATATTTCCTTTAAAAGTTTTTTTCCATTCTTTCAAAATGGTTTTGTATTAAGCTTTTTGTCTGTTAGTTCTTTCATATATGTATGCAATTATATAATGTATATTAGTGCCCCCCCCCTATATATATATGTATTTTTTATAACATGAAGTTTGCATTTCATGGGGTTTTTTTGACAATCGTATATGTCCCTTTATCATGATGTTGTTGCATATGCACGTTCTATTATAATTCTGTGTGGACTAACGCTTCATTTGTTATATCTTGTATTTTTATCTTATTTTAGATTGGGAAGTGTGGTAGCCTCAACTCAGAGATGTGTTCCCAACATCATCTAATTGGTGTTTTGGTAATGTTCAGATAGTCTTTCTATTTTCACTTTTCAATTTTTAATATGTAATTTTATTTTTAATTTTTAATCTTCAATATGTAATGATTTTCATGTTTTATCATGTTTATGTTATATGTTTATGTTTTTTAGACCCCTGACGAAGGCTTCGGCCGAAACTTGTACAGTTGGGTCCTTAATAAAGAATTTTACCTAACAATTTGGTAGGCCCTGGTCATTGCCTCCGCTGTTCTCTTGGTTTGATTATCTACGGAAGGCCATCTTCTTTCTCTCCTTCCTTCCATACGGTTCATAATGCTCAGTGAAGAATAGAGTCTTTAATTTGCATCAACACTCGTCAGTGGATTTGGATGAGCACACATCAGCAGGAAGGGTATTCAATTCAATTCTTTAAGTGCATAAAGAGAAAATGCTCTTTTAGAGGTAAGTTGGTTACATTTGTTAAAGCACAGTAGTCGGATTGTACTATTTTATATGCTTGCTGTTGGAATGGGTCCTTAGATCATCACCATTTTCATTGAAGGCATCTGAGCTTACACCTGAGATCTTTAAGTACCAAGGCACTTGTTGTGCTCTCTTTCTTGAGCCTGATGGGTAAGGTATTCTGGCGTATGCTGAGATCTTGTAAATCCATTCTACCAAAAAGGTGTCTAAGTCAGATGTGGTACGATTAGTGAGTGTGGTAGGATTAGTGAGTGTGGTGGTCATATGGCTTATAAATGAATCATTGTGAAATTTGCAAAATCTGCATTTAATTGGTGTGTTGCTATTGATATCAGGTACATAGTTAAGATGAGGTAGTTGGAAGGAGATTATGCTGTGGTCCAATGAGGGTACTGGAATTGTTTGTGGCGATGGCAAATGGTATTTATGTGACTAGCTGGAGAGTATAAAGATTAGGTCCAGAGTGCTTCCCTTTCTGTAGGTTGGGTCAGTATTGATTTATGTTAATTGTAGGGCATCCATCGCATCAAGAAAAGTGGTGGCATCTTGTGAGTTTGTGGAAGGTAGGTTAAGTCTCCCAGCAGAACAAACTGTTTGTTGTTTGAGCAATTAGTGCAGGCTTCTTCAAAGATGGGTGAGAGGTTAGAAGAGGCTGTTGAGGGTGTCTTATAAGTTAGCAATGGTGATGAATTCTAGGTCTGTTAAGGAGGTGGATTTGGTGGATTTGAGTTGGAGTTGGTCTCTGGCTATTATGAGCACTCCCCCCCCCCCCCTCTTTTAGATGATCTATGGCAGTAGTATAGGTTGTAGTTGGGGATGGATAGTTGGATGATAGGACTGTGTTGGTGTCAGTGAGACATGACTCCATGATGAACATAATGTCTACGTGGTTATCCATTATGTAGTCTCGGATGGTAGGTATTTTATTTCGTACAAAGCGAGTGTTGATCAGTGCACATTTGAGAAGGATGTAACCAGGCTGAGAGCAATCTGATTGGCACAGTGCAGCATGTAGTTGGTGGTTGGTGCCAATTTTGATTAGACATGGCAGTTGCCTACTGCATTCTTGTTGATGATGTAAGCACCTTCTGATTTATTCACGTCTGCTTAGAATTATTGGGATGTGGGAGTTGGTGGTGTGTATCGCCGTTGTGGTAAGTATGCTGAGTAGAATGAGAGAGATGATAAAAAATAGGAGAGGAGGTAATTTTTGCTGTTTTAGGTTGTGGACAGTGTATATGGTTTTATTGTTAGGCAATTGGTAAAGCGTAGTTGCTTCCATTGGCTGTGGAAGATTTGAAAGTCCTTTGGTGACTCAGTACTTACTAGTTGTAGTGGCAGGGCTCTTATTTTATTAGGAATGTTTTTTTAGAGACTGGGTATCTCTTACCTTCGCAGATGAGCTGGGTTGTTGAAGGGTTAATGATGAGATGCTGAGTCTGATACAGTGTCCGATGACGGTGGATGGTTAGATTTCAAACAATTTCCAAGTGTTCTTTAATTGGCAGTGCCCTTAACTCGCTTGGATCCTTGTGTTGATATGGCCAGTCAGAAGCCAGTAAAAGGGCCATGTCTAAGGGGGGCATGGCCTTGGGCAAGGGCCCGCCAGGTGCAGGTGCACCTGCAGGGTCTTTAAATTTAAAGTGTTCTTCTTGCTGTGGGTTGGTGGAGCGGGGGAGCGGGGAGGAACTTACCTCCTCGCTCTCTGTGATCTCATCACTGAACCCTGCCTCCTGGCTCCTTCCACAACAATCTATGCAGAGCAAAGCTAAAATATTCCCCATAAAACTTACCATATGAGAAAAAAACCCTCCCAATACAAAGCATATTGTGAATTAACCAGGGCCAGCCTCAGAGTTGATTCAAAGTATTGGCACTCTAAGCCGAAGCCTAGATCACAGTGCATGCCCTCCTCCCACTCAAAAAAGGTATCACAGTTACTCTTTTAGGGTTTAAGGCCTGATTTACTAAGACTATTTTTCAATTTTCTAAGGTAAAAAAACTTACTAAATCAGGCTCTTAATGGACTTCTGCACAGTGCCAACAAAAGGCAGTGGCCGCGCTCCTCCTGCTCCTTCTCCCACCACTCCCACTGACCCATTAAGCTACATGTGTGTGTGTGTGTGGTGTGGAAATGGGGTGCCTGTGTATGTGTGTGTGTGGTGCAGAGGTGGGGTGCCTGCATCTGCGTGTGTGGCGGGACAGGGGTACATCTTTTGTACATGCACATTGTGCCTGTTATTTACTTCTCATGCATTCATTCATTCCCTCCCCATTCCAATCCCTCTCCTGCTGTCCCTCCCCCACCCCCAGACTCTCTCCTTCAAGTTCCTCCCCACCCCCCCTTGCACTCACCCTTGCCCTCCATTCACAGAAGTGCTGAGGCAGCTGGGAGAGCTGGTGACTGCACAGTCTGCTAAAAAAAAAAAGGTTACTAAATTTGATGCACAGATGGCTGAATAAATTAAACGTGCAGAAAACTTAGTGACCTTTTTTTTGGCAGGTTAAGCAGTCACCAGCTCTCCCAGCAACTCTACTGTTCGCGGGGTGTTGGGATCCCTGTGGGCAGGGCCGGCCCGTCCATTGAGCAAGAATGCTTTTTGCACAGGGCCCCGCGTTTCAGGGGGCCCCGCGCAAAAAACATTCTGATCCTAAAGTCAAATTAAAAAAAAAAAAAAAAAAGCTGTCGTCTCCCGCTGCCGGGGCCGCCGCGGCAGAAACGAGTGTGCCGCGGGGCCCCCCCGGCCCCGCAGAGCCGGCCCGCCCCGGTAACCGCACTCTCTCGAACTGCTGCCTGCAGTCTCCCGCGCCGACTTTCCGAGCGCGAGGGGAGAGTTTCTCCCTCGCTGCTCTGTTAAGCCCGCGGGGGCTGATGGGAAGTTCCCATCAGCCCCCGCGGGCTTAACAGAGCCGCGAAAGGGAAACTAGTCCCTTCGCGCTCTGAAAGCCGGCGCGTGAGACTGCAGGCAGCTGTACGTGTGCGCGTATACTGGGGTGGGCAGGCTCTGCTGGGCTGGGGGGGCTCCGCGGCACACTCGATTCTGCCGCGGCGGCCCCGGCTGGGGGATAAGACAGCTTTTAAAAAAAAAAAATTTGGGTGGGCTGGGCTGGGCTGGGCGGGGGGGTTAGGAGTGCTGATGGGCTGGGGGGGTTAGGAGTGCTGATGGGCTGGGGTGGGTTAGGAGTGCTTATGGGATAAGGGGGGCAGGGGGTGGTGAGGATTGCGGATGGGCTGGGGGGGATAGGAGTGCTGAGGGGCTATGGGGGGCTATGGTGGGCTGGGGGTTTAGGAGTGCTGATGGGCTATGGGGGGCTGGGGGGGTTAGGAGTGCTGATGGGCTATGGGGGGCAATGGGGGGGGTTAGGAGAGCTGATGGTCGGGGGGGTTAGGAGTGCTTATGGGCAATGGGGGGCTATGGGGGGCTGGGGGGGGTAAGTAGTGCTGAGGGGCTGAGGGTTAGGAGTGGTGATGGGCTATGGGGGGCTGGGGGGGTTAGGAGTGGTGATGAGCTGGGGGGAGGGGTTAGGAGTGCTGATGGGCTATGGGGGGCTATGGGGGCTGGGGGGTTAGGAGTGCTGATGGGCTATGGGGGGCTGGGGGGGTTAGGAGTGCTGATGGGCTTGGGGGGTTCGGAGTGGTTATGGGTTATGGTGGGGCTGGGTGGTTAGGAGTGGTGATGGGCTATGGGGAGGCATGAGGGGTGAGGAGTAGTGATCGGCTATGGGGGGCTGGGGGGGGGTAGGAGTGGTGATGGGCTATGGGGGGGGCTGGGGGGGTTAGGAGTGGTGATGTGCTATGGGGGAGCTAAGTCTTTATATGGGCTGATGGGATTAGGACTGGAAGTGGGTTGATGGGGGGTTAGGACTGCTAATGGGCTATGGGGGGCTTAAACTAAAAATTGGGTGATGGGGGATTAGGATTCGAAATGGGCTGGTGGGATTAGGACTGGGAGTGGGCTGATGGGGAGGTTAGGACTGGTAATGGGGTATGGGGGGCTTAAACTGAAAATTGGGTGATGGGGATTAGGACGAAATGGGCTGATGGGGGGGTTAACACTGGAGGTGGGCTGATGGGGTTAGGACTGGTAATGGGCTGTGGGCTGATGGGGGGTTAGGACTGGTAATGGGCTATGGGGGGTTAGGACTGATAATGGGCTATGGGGGGCTAGGACAGGAAATGGGCTGATGGGGAGGGGTTAGGACTTGAGGTGGGCTGATGGGGTTAGGACTGATAATGGGCTGTGGGCTGTTGGGGGGGTTAGAACTGGTAATGGGCTATGGGGGGGTTAAGACTGATAATGGGCTGTTGGCTGATGGGGGCTGTCTGGTAATGGGCTATGGGGGGGTTAGGACTGATAATGGGCTATGTGGGGGGGCTAGGACAGGAAATGGGCTGATGGGATTAGGACTGGGAGTGGGCTGATGGGGAGGTTAGGACTGGTAATGGGGTATGGGGGGGCTTAAACTGAAAATTGGGTGATGGGGATTAGGATTGGAAATGGGCTGGTGGGATTAGGACTGGGAATGGGCTGATGGGGAGGTTAGGACTGGTAATGGGGTATGGGGGGGCTTAAACTGAAAATTGGGTGATAGGGATTAGGACGAAATGGGCTGATGGGGGGTTAACACTGGAGGTGGGCTGATGGGGTTAGGACTGGTAATGGGCTGTGGGCTGATGGGGGGGTTAGGACTGGCAATGGGCTATGGGGGCTGACTGGAAATGGGTTGATGATGGTTAGGACTGGAAGTGGGTTGATGGGGGGGCTAGGACTGGTATTGGGTTGGGGGGTTGCTAGGACTGGTATTGGGTTGGGGGGTTGCTAGGACTGGAAATGGGCTGATGCGGGGGCTAGGACTGGAAATGGGCTGATGCAGGGACTAGAAGGGAATGGATGCTGGGTGAGGCTGGAACTAGAAGGGAGCTGATGTTGGGGGAGGATTAGAATGGGATGGGGCTGGGAGAGTAAAATGGAGAGGGGAAAAATATTTTGTGTGGGAGGGATAAAAAATCTACAATTGGCCGGGTATTGGGAGAGTAAGTGGGGATTGAGGATGGAGGGGTAAAATTTGAGTGGATGAAATAGGAATGAGGAAAGAGCAAAAGGAGAAAGATTAGTATGTTAAAGCAGATGTAGAGAGAGAGAATGGAAAAAAAAACTAGAAGAGAGAAGAAAGGACAAATGGACAGCAGATGATGGAGAGTTAGCAGAAAACATGAAGAAACCAGAAGAAAGTGGCTGGAGCAATTGCAACTGAAAAAAAATGCACAAAAGGTAGAAAGATATCTCTTTATTTTGAATTTATTAACTGGAATATGAAAGCTCTGGGAAATGTGCATCATTAACGTCTGCGCTTTGTTTGGTACAAGAGGAAATTAATTTATAGTTTTATTTCTACAGTGTTGTTGTACATTCCAAGTTTGGCTTTTGGGGTTCCCAGTTTAATTATTGCCTTCCTGTTTCTAAATTGTGATTCCTTGTTTGGTGATGGTCTATGTTCTGCATGTGTAACTGAGCTGAGGTATTCTGTTTATGTAATTCCTATTTGACATTGCCACTTGTTCTCTTTCCCCAGTAGGTCATGTATTGTTGTTCTCTGAAATGTATTGGTTTAATATTTGCAGTGTTGCCTTTTGATAGGTAGGGTATGGTGCTTTGTGAGTCCTGGTAGTGCTGTTAGGATACGGCGGGTTTGCTATTGGTTCTAAATGGGCAGTGTTTGTAGTAGTTCCTAATGTGCCTGGCGGTTGGCACTGGATTATAGTAATGTAGAAATCTTTTAGTCTGTCTTTATCCATACACTCATTAAGAGACATGTTTACTAAAAGTTAGTGTATGTTAGCATTATGCAAATATTTATGCAAATAAGGCCACTTATGCAAATGAGGCCCCGCACCGAGTCTCCGCACATGGCCCCGCACCCCCCTTGGGTCGCCCCTGCCTGTGGGCAGTCATCAACTCTCCCAATCAGCACTTCTGCCTGCGGGGATTGGGATCCCTGTGGGCAGACACCAGATAGGAGGATCTGCGGTTGGCAGAAAAACAGCTCTTCATTGGCTGGTTTAACCATCCTGCCGGCCACTGGCCTTCAGCCTGTAAAATCGGCTGAGCCGGCCTAAAAGCAGTCGGTTGGCAACCCTAGCTACAGATAAAAACTGGAGTGGAGTTGTTCTGTGTAGCAACTTGGGAATAAGTCATCCCAAGGGGAGAGTAGTGTGCTGCTGATCTACATGTAAGAAAGACCTGAAGTTTATTGGAAAATATAAGATCTTAAGCCTTGTGCTGGAGAAAGCCATGACAGTGAGGTGGAAATCTTGTAAACCTCAAATGAAATAAAACTAACTGTTGCGGCAAAGTGATTTTGTTTGTTTAGTGCACTGAAATGACCATTGCACAACGGTAATTGATTGGCTTCAAGTCTGTTTTTTTTATTGGACTTTTGAAGCTGTATTGACAATGTGGGAGAAGGGAGAAGGTTTACTACTTGGAAAAGCAAGCCTACGTGCCTCAGCCAAGACACGGCTGTATAGAAGACCCAAACTGGAAATGTCCATTGCAGTAACTCTGGAACAGGGTAACTCATGGGACTATGTTAAATATGGATGAAGTATTTAAAATCCTGTGAGAAACTATGCAAAGGTTCAAAGCCCAGGTAGAAGTAATCATGATGATTTGATTCATTTATTAAATAAATCATGTGTTGTTTTGCAGACCAATTTGATTACTGTTGCTTACTGAAAACCTGCTTATTTTGAGTTTGTTATTTTACTTGCCATTTTCTGACAATAAAGCGTTCATGTGCATTAGCAGTGCTGTGTAAATCCTGACTTGCTGGCAGTGTGCAAAGAAGCCTTACCCACAGTCAGGATAAGCGTGCACTATAGTATGGTGAGATATGCATTCTTACAGTTACGGAATCGGGTCACTTGGATGGGCCGGATGGGCCCTGATTCTGCAGCGGGAAACATACATGAATGTACCCGGCCATCCCTCCCTATGCTGCTGCTGGAGCTCGGTGCAGCGATGTCCTGTCGCCATGGCACCAGGATGCCCACCAGGAGCCCCATTGCCCCACACCACTGCAGAATGGTGTTTCCCCGCCACCTGAACCTTGTAGGGGCCTGCCAGAGCTGGCATCGGGCAAAGGGTAACCCCCTACTGCTCCTCACCTCATTTTTGATGGTCCATTGGTGACAATCCGCTTCCTTGGGGGGACTTATTCCACCTCCGAGGTGGAATAAGTCCCCCGTTCATCTCTGCTTCACTGGACGTACAGGGCCATGACCTGTATCAGCCCTGTATGTCCGGAGTCGTGGGCCGGCCTCCGCTCCACCCACTCTCTGTCACCGTCCCCTTCTGCCCCATGCAAAGCTCCCTGCACAAAGGCCATGTACGTGCGGGGAGCTTTGGTTTCGGAATCGGGTCCCTGCAAATAGCAGGGGTTGGACATCCAAGCCGGACATCCATCCCTGCTATTCGCGGTTCTGGATGACCCCCATAGTGTTAATTTTGTATATAATATGGTCTTTTTTACTTCCTTTGTCTATTGGTGACAGATTGGTGATGTTTGTAACACTGTCAATTGCTGACTTTATTGTTTAAAAAAGATTCAATAAAATGTTTAAAAACAAAAAAAAAGAGTAACGGGGTACATATGTGTGTGTCTGACTGCAAAAGAGTGGCAGAGGTATGTGTCTGGTGTTGTTTGTGTGAGTGCGGCAGAAAGTTAGGGAGATATATAGGGTGGCCCAAAAAAAGTGAGAACATCTCGTAAATTAAAAGCTTAAATAGTTTACTTATTTACCTTTTTTAGCTATATAACGTCTTTATTTCGACAATTTCCGTTCGCCATCTTTTTTTATTAAATTTGTCAATCGTTTACATCTGTCTTTTTTAATTTTTAAATAACTTATATGTTACGAGAGTTCTCACTTTTTTTGGGCCACCCTGTATATATACAGTTATGGTCATTACTGGCACCCTTGCAATTCAATCACTTAATATCCAATATCTTCTAAAAACAAGTGGCCAGTGAAATAGCTTTGGACTATATATACCGTCTATATCAACAATTGGAGAATAAACTTATCTGCTTCATTCCAGCATCATTACTCTTGTAATTTTCCAAATGCTAATCAAGACACCATCACTAGCATTTCACAGCAGCTTTTTCAGGGGGTCATACATTGAAAATGGTGTTTACTCAAACACTGGTCTCTGCCCTATGCTGCACAATTTGGTATAGGGTTGAATGTATGACCCCCTGAAGAAGCTGCTGGTGGGAAGAAGAAAATTAAGCCAAGAAGTCTTTGAAGGTTAGTGCAAACTGTTGGAGAAACACTACGTACAACATGCAAAGAGCTTAAGGCTAACCTGGAGCAATCTGGAGTTGTGGTTTCAACCCACACCATACACCGCCACGTAATAAACAAAGAAGGACTTCATGATGAAGGCCAAGGAGGACCCCACTGCTAAAAGACAGCATAAAAAGGCATGCCTGATCTTTGCCCAAACCTACCTTGAGAAACCACAATCCTTCTGGGAAAATGTTCTGTGGACAGATGAAACTAAATGAGCTCTGTGGCAATACAGACCAGTGATACATTTACAGGCAAAAAAAATGAAGCTTATAAGGAAAAAAAACACCCTTCCTAAATTAAAGATGGTGGAGATTCCATAATGTTGTGGGGCTGTTTTGCTATCTCAGGAACTGTAGGCCTGGAACATATTAAGGGAATCATGAAGTCAGAGGACTATCAAGGTATTTTTGAGTGAAATGTATCAGAAAGCTGGGTCTGGGTCGAAAGTTCTCCAGCAGGTCAATGCCCCAAAACATACATCTAAAATTCCAACAGAATGGTTAAAAAGGAAAATATGGAGGGACTGATATTCAGTTTGGCACATAGCTCTGCCCACCTACCTCTAAACCCGAAAGCTCACCTAGTTTTAGCCAATGATGGCTAACCAGGTAATGGTCCAATATTACCGCTACCCGGTTACCGGGACTCCCCGCCTCCACTCTGTCCCAGAATGCTCCCAACACGCCCTGATGCTAATCAGATAGCATTGGGCGCATGGGGGTCTTAGATGGGAATATTCAACAGCACTAACTGTGTAGGTGCCATTGAATATTCCCATCTAAGGCATGGTTTACAGGGCTGTAAACCGTGTAAATGCTTTTTGAATATCGGGCCCAGATTGTTTTAAACTGGCCAGCATGAGCCTAGATCTCAATCCAATCGAGAACCTTTGGAAAGAGCTGATATCTGCCATTGGTAAATGGAATCCTGGAAACATTCATGAGCTGGAACAAATCGCAGTTGAAGAGTGGGAGAAACTACCAGCAGACTAATATATGAAACTTATAGATGGCTACAAGAAACGTTTGGAGGCTGTCGTCACTGCTGAGGGTTGTGCAACCAAATATTAGTGAAGGGTGCTATTAATTCTATCCAGGTCATATTTTGTTTCCCTTCTCAGAAATTACTATGTCTAAGTTGTAGACATCTTTTTTTTGTTGTATACTTTTGAATATATTATTAAAATATTATGATAACATACAGTTGGAATATTTCCAATTATTTCTCAAGATATTGTACAGAACGTACCTAAAATGCAAGAGTGCCAATAATGTTGACCACAGCTGTCTGGTGGGTGAAGTGCATTCAAATATTTACAACTGCGAGCGCCACTCTCTCACCCAGGCCCCCTCTGGTAGCCGGTTCTGTAGGCCGCAAATGCTCCTCCATCGGGGCTTCTTTCATGCTGCTGCTGTTGCACTCCTCTCCTCCCTCCTCCACTGGGGAAACAACCTCTGCAGTTTAATTGTGGAAGTAAGTGCCACTGATTTTAACAGACCTCACTTCACCTCTGCATAAAGCAGAGTCACACTCACACCCTCACCTGCTGCTGCAGTAAGCTTCCTCCTGTCATTTATTTGCAAGCTGGAGCCCCAGTCTTCTGCTAACGCCGCTGTAACACGACTTCAGCAGCAGCAAACCCACAGGAGCTTCCCACACAGTCTTGCGGGACCCAGGTAATTATTTTGCGAAAAGCTCTGTGCTTCTTTCTCGTCCCTCCCTGTGTAAACAAACATGCATACAGACAGACAGCAAGACAAATGAAAAGACCCTCCCCAAGAGCTACTATTGCTCCAGCAAAATGCACCTGATATATAATTAAATAAGAAAGTCAGGGCACCAATCTCTTCTTCTCCAAGTCTGTATAGCATGCAAAACATTTCCTATTGATGTCTCTTTTCTTGTTTATGCCAGTGAGGGGGAAAAACCACTGCTCCATACAAACTTACTTTTTGCACAACTTAAAATCCCAGGGGAGATTCTTCCACGAGACCAAAAACACACAGACAATTCACAGAAAAAAAGACCAGCCACTGAGGCCACAACTCACTCTGGCTTGTAGAAAGTCAGGATGAGCTAGTAGTAGCAGGTGCTATAGAATCATGATTATATCTTTTCACTGCTCTAACACAGTATGACCCATGAAAGGAGCACAAATGGATAGAGGGGGACCCAAAGGGTTTTTCATTATCCTCCAGATTTTCCAAATTTGGGGCATAGCTACAAATTTACAGTAAATATTACAGTAAGCACCTAAATACAATATTCATAAAGTACAGCAACTCCAATCCATTTATGTCATGGCTGATCAGGCCACAGCAGGTTTGGCACCTAGCACCACACTAAATTGCACAGGTTCAGCTCGATCCACTGAAATGAGAAAGTAAATCAATTAACACAAACACTTGTTATCTTTCCTTTGTGTTGTTGCTGTTAAGTGCCATTGAGTCGATGGCAGCCCTGTGGATAGTTGTCCTAAACTGTGTTCAATCCTCAGTTAGGTGGCTAATTGTTGATAGAGTGGCATCCATAGTTGCTGTTACTATATTGATCCATCACATTGTCGGTCTTTCTCTTTTGCATTGACCTTCAACCTTGCCAAACAGGATGTCTTTCTCTAATGATCTTTCTCTTTGCATGTTGCGGCCAACAAAGCCAGCACTACCATTAGGCAAATTAGGTGGTTGCCTAGAGTGCCGGCCCTCATTGCCACCACTGTTGCCCCTCTCTGAGACCGACAGCAGCGACAATAGCCGCAAACAGTCCCATGGAGCTTACCTTCAAACTTCGGCGCCATGGGGTTGTTTGCTTCCACCCCTCTCCGACTCTCGATGCCGACTTCCTGTTTCATGGTGGAATAAGCTGGGTGTCCAAGTCGCTGCTGGGGGACATATATCCTGGCAGATGGCACCTCCCCCGCACCGCCCACGCTCCATCCCCAATCAGTATATGCAGGGAGCACTGAGTGCAGAATCGCGATCCGAGGCTGTGTGTGGGTTGGACATCCAAACCTGCTATTTCCTGATTGGAATGACCACCATCGTATCTGAATACATCCAGATAGCTGTCTGGCGACATCGCTGCATACGAGCTACTATGAGGGAAGCAGATAGCCCCAGAAATTCACACAATCTGTATAAAAGTGTTATGCAGCACTGCAGCCATGAATATCCCCAGATAAGTGGCCAAAATCCAGATAAAGGGATGTGACAGGAACTGGCTGGCGAGACATACCTGGATAATCCAGATGGCACCCAATTGGATAGATGAAAAGTCAAATGCTTTTATTCACATCTTCAAAATGGTGTCTTGTCATCGGCAACAAAAGATTTTGTTAGAGGAGGCAGAAATGTTTGCGCGGATAGTGGTGGGAAGGTGTCTTGTGCCCACAGGAAAGCCAACCTGGACCTTTACATCTGGATCTGGAGCGGAATCCAGGCCAGACTACAGAGATAAGTTTCACAAGCTCAAGAGCAGGGCTGCCCTAGGGAGGCCTACACAGCATCCAGAGCTAGGCTACAGCCTATGGCTGCAGGCCGGGGGGGGGGGGGCAGATGCAGCAAAAAGCAGCAGCTGGCCAAGCAATTCCATGGATCCTAGCAGATACACCAGTGAAGGAGCAATCAGCACATCCCTTCTGCTAACCAGGTTAATCCCTTTGAATATCCCTTCATCATGTTTACCGGATTGCTGTAGGAAGTGTGGCATTCAGATGAACAGGAATGTTGAGTGAATGTAAATATCAGAATCTTAGGGTGAGGGTCAAAGGGCAGAAGTTGCCTAGGATGCCCACTACCTAGCACCAGACCTGGGGCTGCTCCTGCCTGTAGGGTGAGTAGGCACACATGCACAGACCAAGAAAAGGTGTACAACAAAATCCTGTTGGCTAATTGAATATAGTGACAGGAGCTAATCTGAAAGGGGACTATACAGCTGAGTGTGAGTCTACAGATCAGGTGCTAAGAACCAAGTGTGGGCGGCTGGCTGGAGAGTTGCCCAGTGCATCCAGGATATGCAATAGGCTAAGGACGATCCTGTGTCAATGCATGACTTGTAGGTGGCATGTGGTGTCAAACTGGCATCCCAGACATATGTTCTGGGATGTGCAGACCCTGAAAAGATGTGCGAGCCATCAACAGCATGTCCCATGTCAGTTCACATTGCTGTTGCTGACAACATGGGCATTCAAAATCAAAACAATTCCCACCACCTCCACTCTCAATAAGATCTAGCCTGTCTTGAATCTGCAACCTTTGGGCTGGACAACAGCCAACCACCAAGTGGAGCCAGTCTTGCCTCCCAGTGAGTCATGTCTAAGTATGCACATTCTTGTCATTGTGTATACATGTACACATGGGGTAATTTTTTAAATAGAATTTTACACATATCTACTAGCATGTACACGCAAAAAAGCTTTTCAAATATCACCCCCATAAGTAGGAAAAATTGCTACTTAGACAGTCATGTAGCACTACTCACACATGCAAAGATCCTAATGATGCCGCTCTCTCTGCAAGCACTTTCTTTTCTAAAATGTCTCTTCCTGTTGCACATGGTGCCAAGTAGATGTGCTGTTTGGATGGTGCAATATGCATTTTAGAAAAGGCTTCATGTTTGCCAAGCCTTTTCTAAAATACCAGGGTTTTGGAATGCATGGACCTAAAAAGTCTTTTTCTAGGCCCAGACGACCTATACAAGGATATCTTCCTTATCGGTAACTGGTGAATAATTATGGAGCTTTATCCCACCATACAAGGATTTCTCATGGGACTCTTCAGAGAATTCTTGGAAAGTCTCAGAAGTCTCTAACTTTACAAAGAATCTACAACATTCTCTAAAGAGATAATAGAAAAACCACAGACTTCTTCAAAACTAAGGTACCGAGAAGGCATCAGTGACAATGGATCATTTTTTATTTGGCTCTAGTTTTTACTCCCAAATCATCTCTGTAGTCCGATAGTTTAGGGTGAAAATAATAATCTTAAAAGACTGAAAAGGGAATTTTAAAAAATCGAACAGGTTGAAAGTGCCACATGGTGGTATCCACTGGTTCAACTTTTATGAGAAGCTGCATATACTTCATGACTGTGTGACCCTTAGGAGATAGCTGGATCCCTATTTACAAAGTACCACATTTAACAGCATTAGCAGACTTTAAAAAGATGTTGTCAAAACATACTAGTTTCTTTTTTTGTGCCTACTTCGGGTTCCTGTGAGATGAATATAGAACATTGCCATTCAATTTACCAGGCTCAGAGCTTTTAACATCTTGATTAACTTGCACATGACCTAACCAGACGTTGTTTTCAGCAACCCACTCTGAGGTAAATCATAATCCAGTGTTAAAATATTGTTGGGTACCTCGTGCTGCTTTGCATTTCAGCTTTGTTTAGCTCCAGGTCACATATATTTTGTGACTCTGTCCCACAGCGTTAGTTATTTATTTATCATTTAATACCCGTGTAGCAGAGAATAATTTATCTGGCAGAGCATGATAATTTGTAGTATAATTTCACCCCTGCTGCTATAGCTTTGCATACTGGTATAGCAGTGATTGCTGAAATTAAGATTTCTAGGTCAGTTTTCAGGCTGTTTGCCATCTTTTCTTATTTCATAGCAATTCATCTGCTTTGCTAAAAGAATGGTTAAACAGAATTTTTGATTCTTGCAACATCAACTTATTATCTTAGAAAAAATGTTTAAATTCATGACAAAAAATACTCAGGAATAATTTAGGGTTGCATTAAAATCCATCATAATAAGAATGACTTTGCAAAAACAGGACTGTGTGTTAACTAGTGACCTTGTCTGTCATAAAAGGTTGTCCATAGGTTCTGTATAGATATCTCAGAGAAAAATGGATGAAAAGCGAAATGTATGGAATGGCATCCCAGTAGAGGAAGCAAGAACAGGGAAATACCTACTGTACTTGAATATAACTCGCTTTGAGCTCCTACTGAAAAGGTTTGAGCTCAGTCCAAATAAAGACAATACTGCATGGGATATGGTGAATTCAAAAGGCCATAGTTAAGCATAGCAAGTGTGGAGGGGTAGCCTAGTGGTCAGAGCAACTGCCTAGTACCCAGAAAATCAAGGGTTTGGTTCCCACTGGTACTCCTTGTGACCTTGGGCAAGTCACTTTAACCTTCATTGACTCAGAAAAAAGACCTGGTAATACACTGCCAAGAAAACCCAGAGGAAGCTTGATGGCACAAAAAAAAAGCACAGCAAATCCTTAATGGCATGAGAGAGGAGTTTAAATCTTTAATCAATCAGGGTCTCCAATTCTAAAAAAAACAGAGAAGAATGAGCAGACTGGTAAGGTCTGGCAATGTTTATATAACAGAAGAGTGTTGAGATGCCATCAGCCTTAGTCACCGCAACGCACTAACCTGTGCTTTGTGGGTTAGCAGTCCACAGATGGTAATTGCTGCTGTTACATATTTTGCATGGGACCCATTCACAAACCTCTACGGATAAATAAGCACAACAATGCTAAGATTAGCACATTAGTGAATAGGACTATATATCAATAAAAAAGGAAGCATGATGATCCTAAAAGTATAAGATGGAAGATCAAATGGTTCAGTGGACCAGTAAAAGAATAGAGAACCTCTTATATCTAGATTTAGGGGCATGTTTACTAAACTGCGGTAACATAGCAGCGGCTACGTTAAGGTGCATTATGTAATGTTAATGCGCCTTAACATAACGTTACGTAACGTTAATGCGCCTTAACGTTACATAATGCGTGTTAGCGTTCTCGGCCACTGTAAGTCCCGCAGAGGGTGGAGAGAGGGCAGAGATAAGGGGTCAATGGGCGGGGAGTGGGCGGGGAGAGGCCCCTTCCACACTAACGCAGGGAAATGAAGGGCTGAATCTTAACGCAACTGAAAACCTGGCGTTAGATGCACATTTGCAGGAGAGAAAAACCATTTCAGTGTCAGCAATGAACAGCATAAGCAGGGAGCCCAAGAAAGGTGATAGTAGTGCTCCATTTGCAGCAACAGCATAGTGCCCAGGTATGAAAGGCTACTATGGTGATGGCACACATGGGGCATGGGGGCTGCAGGCGGGACATGCAGTGGGGGCTACTGGGGCACAGGGTGGACTAGGCAGTTGCCGAGGTGGCACATAAAAACGCAGAAAATGGAAACCAGCAAGAGCAATTGACCATGGTCAAACATGCCCATGAGTCTGTGTCCCACAGTGTCCCATCCAGGGGACATTACCCAGCAGGTACCCCAAGAGGCACATAACAGTGACAGGCGGTGCCGGGGGAAGCGTGGACATCTATGTAGATACCCCTACCCCAGAACTCACAACTTAGGCAGCCGGCTACCTGTCCCCTGGATGGCCTGGGATGGTGCACCACTGGCACCGACAGCATATGGTCATGGCAGCATGACAGAGGGGGTGGGTGATTGTGCTGGAGGGAGCAGTGGTACCCGCCTGCAGTGGACCTAGGCCATGCCCTGTACCAGTACGTGGTGTGCAGTGCAACAGAAGAGGTCTGGCCGAGGAACATAAGGGTAGCCCCAGGGACCACTATGCTGCTGTGGCAAAAGTGTGGTGCAGCACACTCAGCCAGCATGTTCAAGAGCAGAGGTTCACGTCCCATCTGTGGATCCTGCAGAGCATCTCCCCATAGTTTTAGCCCACAATGCAGCCACAACAACAACATGGGCAAGCCCCAACACAGCAGTGCACAGGGGTATGGACACCCACTCACAAGGGCTACACTATCCACAGCTTCATGGAGTGTCAGGCTGTTGGCCCCTGCACAGAGCTGCAGTTATCACCAGAGCACTACTACTACCCCCTGCACAGATTAGCAATGTCGGCACTGTGATCAGGACCAGTGCAGCGGGTAGGGTTGTCAACCACCTCCATATCTGTACAATGCTGAGATAGGTGTGGGAGTGTGCGTATGTCTCTCCATTGTTTTGTGTCTGCCAACACCTCACTGAGCCCACACTGCTTCCAGCGTTAGCCTGCAAATGTGCATAATGAGGAGCAAGGTATTGTGAGTATGGCCCAGACAGGGCGGATTGGCCAAGATGCATCTGCACAGAGTGGAGGGCAATGGCTGGGACACTGTAGTGCTCGACCACCACCTGCATGGACAGGGTGGCCACAGCATGTCACGCTGGGGGGGGGGGGTCACTCTCAATCTGACCGAGCAGTGAACATGGCATGTCTATGTTCCCACATAGTGCCACACATTATTTTTTTCAAGTGATACCTGTGTGTTCCAGGTTCTGGGGCCCAATCACAAAGATACCTACTTGGTGTCTGTGATGTGTATCCCACCTTTAGGTGCACAGGGTTCCCCTGTGAGCCTGCACTATGGACTGGTTATTGGGCTGTCTGCAGTTCGCCTGTGCAGGGTGAGAACACCTTGCAGGCTGCTGCAAGTGCAGTCTGACTGTGCTGTCTGTTGATGAATGGCATACCTTGGCATGGGGCAGTTGAGCCTTTCTCTGCCTATCCCAAGCATCACTGCTGGTCTGTAATGGTCACAGGTATGGCACTGGCCCAGCAGCCCTGGAGAGCTGTCATCTGCCAACAGGACTGTGGTTGCTGGTACTACAGTCATTCTGCAGGGTGCAGGCACCTGTCCCACCACACCCTCATCTACAAAAGGGGTGATAGAGGCCCCTTGGGGTATATAGTGCATACCACTTAGACCCATAGCGGCAGTGCTACCTAACCCTCATGCAAGTCTAGTCACTCCACTGCCCTGATAAACAGGTACCCATGGCAACCAGACCTTAACACCAGGTACACACTAATCTGGGTGGTATCCGGTCCCACAAGACCACATATGCCTTCGGTTGCATTGCTGGGAACACCTGTTACACACTGGTAGTGCTAAGGATGTGCAGCAGGACCCATCTCTAACACCACAAGTACTGTGGACCTAGTGCTGGGCGCCCATCCTATCCCTCAGGGTGAACACGGAACCTGCACAATGGCATTGTCTGTAGCTACTTTGTGCCAGTATCACGCACTGTCAGTCCATCTTACCACGCTGCAGTACCGAAGAGGTGCAGACCCCATTTGGTGGTCAGCTGTAGGCCGCTGTTCTGCATGTGAAATGCATCATGGGTGCTGGTGGGGTTACCCTATCCTGGCGCACAGAGCTGACGGTTTGTGCAGTGAACTGCAGTCCTGTACCCAGCCATTGCTATGCAACAAGCCTTAGAGGTGTAGCCTACTGGTTAGTACACTAACATTCTAGGCAGAGGTCATGGGTTCAATTCCTCATTGTTCCCTCCTGTCCAAGGCAGATATTTTGCTTGACTGTGACACTCATATCTTTGTAGATCTGTGCTGCCAGCCCATAGTACCCTCACCACAGTTGCCAACAATCCTTATAAGGCGTTATAAGGCTCCTAATTAGGCACAGTACAAGGCACATTACAAGGCACCTTATTAGGCATAGTACAAGGCACGTTACAAGGCACCTTATTAGGCACAGTACAAGGCACGTTACAGGGCACCTTATTAGGCACAGTACAAGGCACGTTATAATGCACATTACAAGGCACCTTATTAGGCACAGTACAAGGCACGTTAAGGCACATGCCTTGTACTGTGCCTAATAAGGTGCCTTGTAATGTGCCTTATGACGTGCCTTATAACGCGTGCTACCTGACATGGTTTGCCATAATGATGCCCCGCTCACACCTTTATATGGCCATCTGTACCTTTACCGCGGAACCTAACGCGAATGACATTACCGCAGTTTAGTAAACATGCCCCTAAAGTTTGTTTGTTTTTTAATTCATCTCTGGTCAATACAGACTGAAAGCCATAAACATATGGAAGTCATTTAGCAGCCTAAGGAGGTTATTTTGAAAGCCCTGTTCATTCTTTGGACATCAGCAAATGGGCACAGAGGCATTCAAAACACAGAGGTGTCTCCAGAGCCATTTAAGAAGATGGGTCAGTGGTCGTCCAAGTCTGAATGGGGGGCATGATGATGTGGCTGGGGCATTCCCAGGAACCTGGACATCACTGCCTGATCTCAGAAATGTCCTGGACATCCAGAGTCATGTCTACGTTTAGACCTACTCCGGGCACAACTAAACATCGGGAAAGTGCTCATTTTGCTGAAAAACATCCAGAGAGTATTGAGAAGATAGCACTCCATCATCCCCAGTGCTCTGCACAATCACAACGATAGCAGCAGTTGGATCTGAACCCTGGCTTCACTGGTCCTAGCCCACTACCATCAGGCTATTCCTAGACAGCCATATTCTGTGGATGTCTATGTAGACACCCCTGCAGATGTCCATATTGGGGAGATCTACATTTGTGAAATCATGTTTGCACTTGGATGTGCCTGCTTTGTTTCAGACATTCTGGCTCAGACATCCCAGATTGCACTTGGACGTCCTTTCTAAAATGCTCATCTTTATGAAATGAATTGTTTGTCTCCATTTGGTTTCCACTTCACATGTTTTCCTACCATTAAAATGAAACACTATCATTGCTGTCAACAGTTGGCAATCTTAGTCAAGAAACCTAGGAATGAATAGGACTGGAAGCTAAATTACTCTCTTAGCCCTGAAGGTTGAAGTGCATATAATTTGGGTAGTATGGAGAAATTTACACTCTCACTGCCCAAGGTGGCCTGTTCTGTAGATAGGTGAATGGTTTGAAATTTGAGTAATATCAGTTCAACATCTTTTGCAAGAACTAAATTGTCTAAAATTGAAAAATCGAGAGGCAATTTTCATAGAAACTATATTGCAGAGCATCTATAAACACCAGACAAGCAGTACAACTACCTGAGGCAGGAAAATATTTGAAGTTATTTATATTATTAGCATTCCACATCACAAATTTATTAAAGAGAAGAGACAAGAAGGGGAGAAAGAGACAGAGAAAGACAGAGATTTGAAGCCCGATTCTGAAAGGGGCATGTCTGGGCCCCGTGCATGTCTCCAGATAGGATGTGCATGCAGAGGCCTGATTCTACAACCCCACGTAGACACATACACAGGGTTGTAGAATCAGCATGTGGTCATGCCCGGCAAAGCACATCTAACTGGTGGCCTATCAGCATGTCTTGCGCCACACGCATGTGTATGCCGTGCGCACACTGCCCAGCCGCCCCGTGTACCTGTAACTTCAAAAACATCCCCAACCCCATTTCCTGCAGACTACATGCGACAAGATCCAGGAAGAAGGCCTCCCAATATAACGTACACATCAACATGGCTACCAGGCAGCTCAACTTCAGTGAGGCAGCGAGGATGCTAGTGACTAAGGTCATCAAGCAGGAGAAGACTCTCCTTCCCATTAGGCAAAGGCTGCCAGCCCACAGAGCAGCACACAGGGGCTGGGAATATATCAGGACCATCCCTGCCCAGTAAGTACATCACAACACAGACAGACAAACCTGGAAGCAGAGAGAAGTGGGCAGGCTGGAGCAGCACCCAAGTTGGCACAGAGACAGGCATGCACCAAGGTGGAAAGGAAGGGCAGGTGAAGTCAGGATCTGCCCCAGGCAGAAAGCAGGCAGGCTTCACAGTGACAGGGCAGCACAGCATAGACAGAGCAGTCCAACAGCAGGGGCCCAGGAAACAAGAGAGAACAGGATGCATGCAGGCCCACAGTGAAGGCACAGGGGGACACAGAGTCAGATGGAAGGGACACGCATAGCACAGAGCAGTCCCAGAATGTCAGCCACATCCCCATGTCACACAGATGCCCCCTGAAGAAGCAAAATAAAAGGGCCTTGTACATGCCCCAAGGTGGGGGTGCATCCAGGACCCTGGGCACTGTGGTTTAAGGCCAGAACCATCAGGATACAGCTTTCAGTGCTCCCAGGTCCTCAGAAGTGAGGGAACATGTCCCTGTGCATGTACACCAAATGCAATGACCAGCTGCAGCTCCCCGCCCTCCCTAGCATGGCATGGCAGGGAGATGCGCCACTGAGAGCAGATGAGGACACAGCACATGATGGGGATGTGCAGAGTGCCAGCAGCACCACCCCAATGAGTAGGCAGGTCTGTGCTCTGGCATGGGTGAATGATGAGGTGTGTCTCTGCCCAACAGATGTTTCCAGATCCTGCATGACACGGAGGCCTACTGTTTGTGGTAGAGCACAATCCACCACACGCCCGCATATGCAGCAACAGCTGTAGGAGGAGCAGGGTGAGTAGCCATGCAGATACCCTGTCTGGGCAGCAGGCTGACAGGCCCCCCAACACTGAGTCAGGCCAACACATGTAAGAGCAGAAACTGCTGTGACATGGACACCACAAAAACAGCATGCCCCCACCCCAGGGTCCCACAACACATAGTCCTGGCCCACACTGCCCCACCCCCTGCTGAAATGCGACGTGCTATGTGTGTGGCTGGCCCCCCAGCAACCACAGTTGTGAAGCCACAGCAGGAGGACTCCCCATCCCCGCCCCTGGATGGCTCCACCCCTGCCACCGTGGAAGATGCTGGCACAGATACACCCCCCAATCCCAGTGGGAGCAGCAGCACAAAAAGCAGTGGAGGTAGCATCAGTGCACTGCAAAGCCCCATCCTCCTGAGAAAGCCCAATACCATCTGCGTATGAAGAGGAGGATGATGAGGGGTCAGCAGGGGAGGTAGCATTCTTACCCCCCACCTCCCACTGAAGGGAGCAGAGTCGATGGCAGTGGGCGGGGGGGGGGGGGGCCTATGTCCCACAGCACACCCGGGGGATAGTGTGCAGCAGGGCAGTGATCAGGTCCCACAGGTGTCATGCGCAGAAGCCCTAGAGACAGAGGGTGACTTCTGGACCCTCAGGCTCCAGCCTCTGGTGGAGGGGGCTTGTGGCGTGGCAGGACGGATGGCTGGGAAGGCACCATGGAGTGTGTTGGGTGAGGCTGTAGTGACATAGACTGAGGGGCCAGACAGGGGTGGCAAGGGTGTGGTGGTTGAGTGCATGCAGGAAAGTGAGTGGTTGGAGGGTGGTGGTGAGGGTGAGGTGTCTGTGTCATGCAGGGGGAGCATGTGGGGGTGTGTGAGTGGCAGGAGGGGGGAGCAAGGGTGTGTGGATAGAGGGGAGGCAGGGTGTGGGTACGGGTGAGGGTAAGTGGGCAGAGTGGATGGGGGATCTGAGCGGGGGTGCAGGGAGGGATGTGACAGTGCAGCTGGAGGGGGATGCGGATGGAGAGGAGGCACTAGGGGGCCTAGGTTATGGAACCTGGGGTTGCCAGGAGGCAGTGGCGGTGTCGGGTCACATCAATGACAAGGGTGGTAATGCTGCAGAGGTGCCATCATCCATGTCCACGTGAGAGCAGCGTGCCCATGTTGGTTCACCACTTACCCACCCCTATCTGATGTGGGACCTGATGAGAGGTCCTAGGAGGCCGTTGAAGGCCTCAAGGACACACCAGCCCTGACCTGCCTGGAGTGCATGCTGGCACGCAGCCTTGCAGAGCTGCATACGTAGGTCCCTCTCATGCCTCTCTTGCCATGTCCATATTTTATGGTATACCATAAAATACGGACACTTCGACACTTACAACCATTACTTGATACCACCGATTTCAGATCAATCTATCAAGCCCTTGTGATGCCACACCTCGATTTCGCAAATGCAATACTATATGGGCTTCCACAAGCAACTTTAAACCCTCTCCAACTGGCAATGAATACAGCCACCAGAGTGCTAGAAGGAATGTCGAGGATGGACCATATCACACCAGTCCTGAAAAGGCTCCATTGGTTACCGATACAAGCCAGAACCCAATATAAGATTTTAATTATGGCCTTCAAAGCCCTTAACAATCAGCCCCCTACAGCCATCTCAGAGCTAATACACACCTCACCCCCCAATAGAGTCAGAAGATCCACAACAATAAACAACTTGAAAGTCTCAAAAGAAACAACGAGATGCTCAAAGGCAACATCCAACAGAGCCTTTAGCATCTATGCCCCTAGAGCCTGGAATGCCCTCCCCTCAGACATGAGGGCTCTCTCCGACATAACCCAATTCAGGAAGGCTCTAAAGCACTATCTATTCACAAGATATTACTCGGTGTAAGATCTATAGGAAATTTACCCATCAATGTAAATAACTTTAGACACTCAACAATGTAAATAACTGTAGATAGTTTCCCCTTATGTAACTACCTGGGAGACAGCCAACATGGCTTTAGACAAGGGAGATCTTCTCTTACTAATCTGTTATGCTTTTTTGAAGGTGTGAATAAACAGGTGAACAAAGGTGAGTCGGTTGATATAGTGTATCTGGACTTTCAAAAAGCCTTTGACAAGGTCCCTCATCAGAGACTTTTGGCAAAACTAAAGAGTCACGGGATAGGAGGCAGTGGTTCACTTCCTATATATCCAACAGAGTACAACAAATATACTTTGACCAAAACTTATCCAATGCCTTCCCACAAACACAAGATATTCCACAGGGTTCTGCAATATCTGCCATATTATTCAACTTATACCTAAGGCCCATTTGCAAAATATTTCAAAAGCACAAAATTAATTATCATCTATACGCGGACGATATAATGCTTTATACACAATTGGATATATGTAACCCAGATTATAGCCATATAGAAGCTTGCCTTAAAGAAACCCAGTTATGGCTTCAACAAAACAATATGAACATCAATCATATAAAAACGGAAGTAATGTTTATCTCTAAAAACCCAGAATTTAAACATCCTCCCACAATCCTACACAGCAATATTTCTTACAGCATCAAACAAGAATTAAAGTACCTAGGTGTGACCCTTGATAAGACTCTTAGCATGGAAACTCACCTAAGACTATTAAGCAGAACAATTTTTCACAAACTAAGAATCTTACAACCCCTACGCAATATCATCGAACAATCAGATTTTAGAACAATAGTACAAACATTCATAACCCCATATCTGGACTATTGTAATGGCATCCTACATGGACTACCTAAAAAAACAATCAACATACTCCAAATGGCCCAGAACGTCACAGCTCAAATATTAATGAACGTACGGTTTTCAGATCACATCACACCCATTCTACTGGAACTTCACTGGCTACCAATCCAAGCACGCATAAGATACAAAATAATAATTACAACATTCAAGTTAATACACAATATCGCCCCATCTTTCCTCATCACACTCATTAAAATACAACCCCCTAACAGAAAAAGACATACACACAATCTAAACACTCTACAAATTCCACTCTCTATACGCAAGGTGAAAATGAATACCAGCAATAGAACATTCACTTACCTAGCCCCCACACAATGGAACAAACTCCCTGACACACTAAGAGCCAACAAGGACCTCCAATCAATCCGAAAAAAACTCAAAACTTACCTATTCCAAGAATATTATAATCTGTCAGAAATAACATAAATCAAATTGTATTCAAGTATAATCATATCATGATGGATTCCAACAACTCCATCGTCATATGCCACACCAAACCCAACAGAGTATATTAAAATGTAAACCCATTAGCCATGTGACATTCCCATTGTATGTCAATGTAAATATTATGTATATAGTTAACTGAACATACACGGTTCTCTATGTAAATAGTTTTGTTTTTAATTCCTATGCTTCCTTTGCAATGTACATAGTTTCTATATTGTTATATGTTACTGCTGTCATTGCAGAATTAAATGTTAAAATGTAAACCGTTGCTGATCACCGGAAGGAGCGGTATAAAAATGAATTCAAATAAATAAATAAATAAAGTGTACTATTGTGGATCAGGAATTGGTTAAAAGATAGAAAGCAGAGGGTAGGGCTAAATGGCCAATTTTCCCAGTGGAGAAAGGTGAATAGTGGTGTACCCCAGGGATCTGTGCTGGGTCCGCTGCTTTTTGACATATTCATAAATGACCCGGAAAAGGGAATAACGACTGAGGTTATCAAATTTGCAGATGACACAAAACTATTTAAAGTTGTTAAAACCCAAGAGGATTGTGGAAAATTGCAAGAGGATCTTGATAAATTGGAAGACTGGGCATCAAAATGGCAGATGAAATTTAATGTGGACAAGTGCAAAGTTATGCACCTAGGGAAGAACAACCCAAACTATGGTTACACTATGCAAGGTTCCACATTAGGAACCACCACCCAGGGAAAAGATTTAGGCGTCATTGTGGATAACATGTTAAAACCCTCGGCCCAGTGAGCAGCGGCGGCCAAGAGAGCAAATAGAATGCTAGGTATCATAAGGAAAGGAATGGAAAATAAAACAAAAGATATTATAATGCCTCTATATCGTTCCATGGTGAGACCGCACCTTGAATATTGTGTGCAATTCTGGTCGCCATATCTTAAAAAGGATATAGCATTATTAGAAAAGATTCAGAGAAGAGCCACCAAAATGGTAAAGGAGATGGAAGGATACTCCTATGAAGAAAGGCTAAAAAGGTTAGGGCTCTTCAACCTGGAAAAGAGACGGCTGAGGGGAGATATGATAGAAGTCTATAACTTAATGAACGGAGTGGAATGGGTAAACATAGATCGATTGTTTACGTTATCAGAATATAGAAAGACTAGGGGACATGCAATGAAGCTACAGGGTAAACTATTTAAGACTAATAAAAGAAAATATTTTTTCACTCAACGTGTAATCAAACTCTGGAATTTGTTACCGGAGGATGTAGTAAAGGCTGTTAGTGAAGCTGGGTTTAAAAAAGGTTTGGACAAGTTCCTGGAGGAAAGATCCATAAACCATTATTAAGAAGGGACCCAGGATATCAATGCTTGACCCAGTACAAGCATTGTGGAACCTGTGTCTTTTGGGAAAACTGCTAGGTACGTATGATCTAGATTGGCTACTGTTAGAAACGGGATACTGGGCTTGATGGATCTTAGTCTGACCCAGTATGGCATATCTTATGTTCTTCTGTTCTTATGGTGGCAGCATTGCCAGGCACAGATATGATCCACAATGTTGTCTGTGTCTGTGCCCCTGCTGTAGCTCCACAGGCAGCGGTGCCTGCTCTGCCAATAGTATCCATGGAGGATATCACAGGGGAGGAGGGATGGCCCCGGATGATGCCCCACTGCCATGCACCGCTGCTGACACTGCATTGCAGCAGCCACATGATGTCCTTAGGCTGGATGACTTGGAGCTCCATGTCCCCTCCCCATCACCTCCACTACAGCACACTATTGATGATGGCGATGACCAGGAGGGGTGCCCCAAAGGGGTGCACAGCTACACCTGTGTCGCTGTGCTGAGCGTCTGCTTGCACACAGCACCACCCAGCAGGAATGCACCAGCTGGAGATGCTGTTACAGTCCATGGTGTTGCAGGAATGGCATGTCGTGGCCACAGAGCAGCTGACCATGGCTACCAGCGCCCTCCAGGCAACTATGGTAGAGATTCTGATGGAGCTGCGGCATATCCCTGGGTGGTCCACCTCTACACCACCCCATGGGGTCTGGGCAGGGGTGTAATGGGGCAGCTCCCACAGCTGCAGCATCCTCTGCAGCATGAGCACCTGCGCCTCCATAGTCAGGCACCAATGGTGTCAAAACGTGGGTCTCAGCACATATCTGCACCACTGTTAGTCCGCCCACCACACAGACACCCCTTTCCTTGGGCCAGTTCCAAGGGGCACCAGTCCCCGAATAGTGTTTCCCCCATTCCAAGAAGGTATCATGGAGTCAGGCAGCATGAGCTATGACACCTCAGGATCCGAGGACATGCCACCATGCACACCTGTGACCATGGTGACCAAGGCACAGGTGCATGTGCCCTTAGGGAGGGGGAGGGGCAAGGGCCAGGCATGAGGGAGGGAATGCAGGGTGGTCATCTAGCTCCAGGGTTGGGGTGTAGAATGCATAGTGGGTGGGCTTGGGTCCTAAGGAGGTGCACAGGCGGCATAGGTTTCTGCAGGGGTGTGTGGGGTGGGTATCACTCATGTTCCAGGGATGTCATTGTGACATTGTGCCATGTGGCTGGGCATGGGTGGTTTGGCGGGATCCACAGGGTGGCACTGCCTCATAGGTCTGGCATTGGGTGTGTGCAGGGGATACATCACTCTGCATGACATGGACACCTATGTTCATGTGTTGCTGTGAGACTCACACATGTATATGTCCACAATTTCCACACACTGTCCAGCCCAGGATCCTGGTGTGTGTGACATTGGTCTGCTGGCCAGTGCCCCTCTGTACCACCTCAGGTGGACACTGCAGGGGGCATTTACCAGCATCAACGCATGCATGGGATACCTGTCTGTGCTGTGCCCACTGTCACATTTGTCATACCCTCCTTCCATCTCGGTCTGCTTAGAGACACATCCACTGCCATAAACGTTTGTGCTTGCCCTGAGGTACCTTCCACAACTGATCTTGCTAGGGTGCTGGGGAACCTGTTACCTGCCCTCTGCATGCACTTCAGGGTGCTGAGACTGCTGCTTATTCTCAGAGCATGTGTGCCCCTAGCCCTCCCATGTCTCAGTCCTCTTCATGCCCTGTGGGGCACTGCCTAGGCCCAGCGCACACCTGCATGGGGTTCCAAATGGTAAATATCAACATGTCTGTCTGGACATAACTACCATCATATGGTATATCACATTCCAAGGCAGTCTCAGTGATTTCCATCATGGTTATCTGTACAGACCCGCCTTCAGTGGCTTCAGATGGACACTCATCCTCACTACTACCCGCTCAACAGCACACTGTGCATCATGGGTATGCATTAGTGCTGTTTGCAATATTGGTTGCCCCTATTATGGGGGACCCTTATCTTTGGACATTTGGCTGTGGTGTGCCCTCTCTTTCTTTGCCTGCGTCATCACACTGACACCTGGTAACACTGTGCTCATCCGTACAATCCACGTACTGGCCAGGCTTTCATGTCCCACCTGCACTTTTGCTGCCCAAACCAGCTCCCCCCCCCGGTGTACCCTTCAGAACTCACACACACCCTCTCTCACTTTCTGTGGCAGCAACATGATTCCGCAGGGGGCTGCCTGGTACCTGTATATATCAGCTACGATATAACATACACACATGGGGTACCAGCTCTCCCGTTCTCACCCCAAAAGATATCCTTTCCCTGTTTGCATCCATACTTCTCTTGAGTCTGCAGTCCTATCTATGTGCCTAGTTTTGTTGGTGTCCCGTGGATTGTCTTGTTTGGCACATACAGTACATAGGTGCATGGCATGATTGAACACTGGTATTCTTCTTTGTATCGCTGCATGTCTGTTTATTTATGTTTCTTTGCCCTACAACAGTCCCTCAGTTCTGCTCCCTGTACATTCTGCATGCATCTTGTATTTGTCCTGTCTGAAGTGGCGCCACTTCAGACCCGAACTGTCACATCCATTTACCTCTATGGGACGTATTGCAGGGCAGAGCTGAATTTTTTCTAAGTCTGAGCTTTATACCTGGTTTCAGCAGGTCTAATGTAGACGTTTCTGGATTACACCTCATACGTATATGGCCCTTTCGGGAATAAGCGTTCTACATCTCGGTGGCTCACTACGCCCCTGCTCCACCCTCTCCCGCCCACGTTCTTAACTCCCCATGCTAACGCCCAGGACATGCATGTCAGCGGTGTTTCAGAATACAGTGGGGGATGTATTTGGCACTTACACATCCCCGCCACACATGGACAGCCCTTATTCATGTTCTAGAATGACCCCCTAAGTAACTGAAACAAGCTTATAGGAGTAAGAAAGTAGAAGCTGAATATGAAAGAAGTATCAGGACATAGATCTCGATGAATCCCATTTCATAAGTCTCTCTCCACCTTTAAAAAGACAATACCGTTTTCTGCAATTAGTAGCACTTGTCTTTTTGTAGATAATTTTATAAACATTTTCTGTGAATAAAACAGTGATTTATGTGCATAAAAAGCCTCTTATAAAATTAGATCATGCCTAAACGTATGCACAGAGCAAGCTGGTGTGTACTGAGTAGTCAAGCTCAGGGGAGGAGGTTGAGTAAAGAGTGGCAGAGGTGCAATTTACATGTGTGTTTTATAAAATAGGTGTATCTGCACCTACTTTATGCACTAACATTTGCACTTGCTCTTCAATGTAGGCATGATTTTTGCAGGATTTGTGTCAGCATTTTATAAAGACACTTAGGGGCCTTTTACTAAAGGGTGCTGTCAATACAGGTCTGGCTCACACTAAAGGTGCAAGTTGGGCACACATTGACAGCTAGCATGGGGCCATGACAGTTAGCGCCATGGTATTTTGGCACTAGCTGTCCATGGTGCGTTAGGGTTGCAAGTGGGAGGGTTAGGGGTGGAGAGTGGGTGGAGTGAGTGCCACATGGGCAGCACACCCCCAGAACTTGAACGATGGACAAGAATCATGCATGTGGTCACTGCCTCCTCCATAGGTGGCATTGAGTGCACTCATGCTATTGTCTTGCTGCAGCAGGGCATGTGCGTTGCAGTAAATGCTGGGAACGTGCTTTCCATGCTTCTGGCAGGTAACACTGTGTTGTTGCCCTAACATGCCATGGATTCACATGTTTTCAGCATATTTGGAGACAACACCACAGCACCCTTAGTAAAAGGGCCCCTTAGGTGCCTATGGCTCTTAAATACTTCCATGTGTAAATAGCGGCATATACACAGGCAGATTGGCTCCATGTGCAGTGATGTTAGAAAGCCACTGTTTACCCATGAAGATTTATACCACATAGATTTTACAAGGGGGCATGGTTTGAGGAGGCCCAAAATAAAGACTTATTCCCAATCAATCAGATAGCCCCCCCCCCTTCCCTCTCTTCACTCCTTACTAGTACTCCCACAAACAGGCTAAGAAGGGCGGCAGCCGCTAATACCCTTGCTATACCAATTGAGTACACTAAAGGTAACCAATCAACCAGAGATAGGGCTTTCACTTTCTTCGCTCCAACCTGTTGGAACAATCTCCCTTCGCATATCCGATCAATAAAGGACCTCTCCCAGTTTAGAAAGGTCCTTAAACACTACCTATTCTGCCTGCACCTTGTATGCAGTAATCCTACGCCCCCTCTCCCCACTTCACAAATCACCCACACAGCCTCTGACACCCCAACAACATAGCCCTGGTAGAACATGAAGCAGACCCTCTGCACACCCAAAATGTCCATAGACCGCAAAGTTTCTCCACTACGATTTTCAACATGTTACATGATCTGTAAATAGTCCACAGGTGAAATATCCGTTTTTGTATATAGTTATCCCTGTTACTTTCCAAGTTACTGATCCTGTTGTAATGTAAGCAAAAGATTGTTCTGATGCAAAAATTTATCTGTAAACCGCACTGATACCAAAGAGCGCGGTATATAAGAACTGTAAAATAAATAAATAAATAAATTGTTATTAGGGCAATAGACATGTATACCAAAAATATTCTACATTGGCTTTTACACCTGCCCCAAGGCACATACAAATGCTGTTTGAAGAGGCAGATGTGAATAGAATCCCCTCGCCCCCCCAACACTCCCTAAAATCATAGCTACCGTCCCCAGAATCCCCCAACACCACGAATACCAGGAATGTGTGTTCGTTGTGCAGCTAATGGTAAAACATGACAAATTGTGGCACATTTGCTTAGTTCTACTACTACTATTATCATTTGTAAAGGGTAACAAGTCATATGCAACGCTGTACATGTAAGAGACAATCCCTTCTCAATAGAGCTTATAATCTAATCAAGACAGACTACACCGGAAACTGGAGACTAGGGGAAATCTAGGGGAATGGAAAAGATATACATAGGTGGTGAGCAGGTGAATATGGGGATCAGGATCCAAAAGCAGCCTTGAAGAGTTGGGGTTTTAGCCTGGATTTGAATAGGGTCAGAGATGGAGCCTGAGTTACTGACTCGGGCAGTTTGTTCCAGGGATATGGAACAGTAAGGTGAAATGAACGAAGTCGTGGGTTGGCAGTGGCAGATAATGGCACAGATTAAAGGGATCTGCCAGAACAGCAGAGTTCCTGAGGAGGGGTGAGGGAGAAAAATGAGAGGAAAGATAGCGAGAAGCCAAAGAATAAGTGTACTTACAGGTCAGTAGGAGAAGTTTGAACTGGATGCGGAAACATAGGATGCAAATGAAGTGATTTGAGAAAAGGGGATATATGAACATAGCGACACTGCCGGAAGATTAGCTGTGTAGTTGAATTTTGAACAGATTAAAAGGGAGAGAGATGATTCAGTGGGAGACCAATGAGAAACAGGTTGTAATAGTCTAGATGGGAGGTGACTTAAGAGTGAACAAAGGTCTCGGTAATGTGTTCAGAAAGGAAGGGATGAATTTTGCTGATGTTATAAAGAGACAACAGGTTTTAGCTATCTGTTGGATGTGTGCAGAGAAAGAAAGAAGAGTCAGAGATGACCCCAAGATTTCAAGCAAATGAAACAGGAAGGATAATAGTGTTATCCACAGAAATAGCGAAAGGAGGAAAGAGAGAGGTGAATTTAGGGGGAAAGATAAGGAGCTTCATTTTGGGTCCAACTAACCAAGTCCATGTGTGTATTTGACGAATTGCCATTCATGAACTTCTTTGCTATGCATGCATGGCCAGACATACTGAAGCCACTCTGGGAGTGGAAGAAGAGGAAAAAAATAGCAAGCAGCCAAAAAACATATCCCTGTCTGAGTTATGCAAATCCCATGGGTCATGATATCATAGCAGGGCTGAAAGACAGCCCAGCACAAACCCCAAAGGACCATTTTGTGTATGACTACCATGCATTGTGACCTTGGGCAAGCCACTTAATCCTCCATTGTCTCAGGTACAATCTGTTTGTAAGTTCCCTGCAGACTAGAAAATATCTATTGTATCTGAATGTAACTTACCTTGAACTCTTGAAAAAGTTTTGAGTTAAATCCAATCCATTTCTCTTTTAAGGGACTGAGGAAGGGTTGCTGCTGCTGGGGCTTAAGACTTAAAAGCAGAAAAGATTCAAATAACAAAGGAATAATTTTGCAGGGATCAGCGTGCCTCCCTGTTGTAAAGAGAGAAGTGCTGCTGTCTCTCTCTTTTTTCTGAAATTTCAGTTTGTGAGGATTTGTCAGGGCTGCTTGCTCTGCAGAAAGTCTCTCGGCGGGGGGGGGGGGGGGAGTAATCAAGGAGTAATAGGGAGGTTAGGAAAGGTGTGCTTTTACAATTTTCACATTGCATACATTCCTAGTTTGTGAGCATTGTAGTAGCAGGCATCTGCACTGCAGACAGAGCATTTGTACAACAGACTTGGTAGTACTACGCAGGCAGGCAGGGAAAACTGCTGCTGTGCAAGATGGGGAGAAGGGCAGGTTTTTTTCATCTCGCAGTCAGCGGATACAGAGAAATTACTTTTTTGTAACAATCGTTCTCACCTATTTTCTGTATAGAAAAATCATAGCTCAGTAGAAATAAAGGGTCCGATATTCAAAGGCATTTACATGGTTTACAGACCTATAAACTGTGTAAATGCCACTTAGAGGGATATTGAGCAGCACTAACATGGTTAGTGTAGAATCAGGGCGTGTCGTGGGTGTTCCAAAGCGTTCCGGAGGCAGCACCCGTTGCTAACCGGGCAGCAGCAATATTGCACTGCTGCCCGGTTAGCGACCTGCTACCGCTGTTTAATAAACATACCCTAACGTCCCTATACAACTAATTAATGAATGCCTCAATGAAATAACCACTTGGCTAAATGAAAAAAACCTCTACATCAACCACGCAAAAACTGAAGCTCTAATAGTAATCAAAAGCACAACCTTCATTCCCCCAGCACATATAACTTTGCAGAACAACGACATCAAACTAAAAGAGGAAATAAAATACCTGGGAGTTATTCTGGATAGACACCTTAACATGGATACCCACGTAAGAAATATAACAAAAAAAGTCTACTTTAAACTGAAAATATTAAAGCAACTCCGCCCACTAATGCTCTTACAGGATTTTCAACGAGTCATACAAGCTATCATAACCCCCCACTTCGACTTTGCAAATCAAATCCTAATTGGTGTAACAAAGCAAACCGTAAAAAAATTACAATTAGCTCAAAACGCAGCAGCAAGGACCATTACAAAGGCCCCTCCATTCCAACACATCACCCCGATTTTAGAATACTTACACTGGCTCCCAATTCAAAGCAGAATTGAATACAAAACTCTCTTAACCACCTACAAAAGCATAAATAAAACCGCACCATGGACAATAAACAACCTCATCAAAACAGAACCCACACATAACCCCCAAAGGAGAGACCAGCTAAATAAACTAACAATACCAAAAGAATTCATTAGGGCCAAAAAATCCACTAATAAGAAAGCCTTCTCCCACGCAGCCCCCATTTTGTGGAACGCAATTCCAAAAGAATTAAGACTATTACCTGAAATCAAGGAGTTTAGAAAAAAACTTAAAACTCATCTCTTCACACTGCACTATGGTTCCGAAACAAACTCACCCAGCACCATCCAGCTCGATAAAGGATAACCCAACCATAGATGACACATATTAATATAAGGATTGAAGTACTGCGACGCTAAAATAATGCATTGAAAACTGAAAAATAAATAACTCTGTATATAGTTTAAACCTGTACATTTGTATATAGTTCTCTAATTGTTACTTGTTAACTGTTAATTAGTAAAAGCAACCTCCAAGTTACTACTGTTATATGTAAAACAGCCTGTTCTGTTGATTGTTGTTATATGTAAACCGCATCTGATCAATGGAAGAAGCGGTATAAAAAAACCTGTTAATTAAATTAATTAAATTAATACCCCTGAAGAATGAAAAAGCCTCAGATGCGAGACCTGGCCCCTGCTGGATATCCCAGCATTTACTTCAAAGCACATGGTAGCAGCCCCCAAGTATATCTTTCATTGGCCTATTGCTAAGAGTTCTTTAATTTTTGAAATGCATTTAAAAACCAAAACCACTTAGCTGACAACAGTAGTAATCTTCAAGACACCAAATCTCAGAACGCTGGACAATATTGTCAGCTCGAGTTTCGCCAACACAAGTTCTTATGGCTGTCTCAGGACTTGTCCACAACAAAGAAAAGACTCCTCAGGTGCATGAAATTACCATCAAACTGTGGTCTATTTAAATACACAGCAGACATAAGGGAACACTCGCAGATGACATCACAGTGCTAAAGCCCATTCAATCATCTCATTCAGCCCATGGGGATACAAAGTATCCAAGGTGAATATCCATTTTTTGTTCCAGACGCACTAGCCAATTTTGTGCATCACTTTGTTAGAAATTATAGATGCAATCAATGATCAACCAGTGTAAATCCTGCCACTGATGGACTTGCTCTAAGCAATGTTGTACTATAGGTGCTGTTATCACTGAACTTAATATATAAATACACCCACAGAAATCAACCCCAATAAATCCTATTATTACTTGATCTCACTTAACCACTTTCCCTATTCTCCATTCAGGAACCATAAAATATAATCAATTGCTCTAAAGTGTATATTAATTTTTTGTCGGATCGCTCACCATGAGAAGGAACAATCCTACTCTCGAAGTGAGCCCTCCTTTTTAATTAGTTTAATCACAGACCCCTTAGGGATCCAAAAAACAGAGATTACAGCACTATTTAGCTGTTATATCCGTTTAAATTCATTGACTAAATTGCCTCAACCAACAGGGTCTCTTATTCAGCTATAATTCCAAGATAGATCCTCCCAGCAATGAACGCAAGAATGTACTTAGCTGAAAAGATTTTATCGGAGGAATCAAACCAGCAATTCAAATGGATGCCGCCAATCCGAACTCCGACGTACTGTCAGTTGTTCACCTTTTCAAAGGCATTTCAAAGGCATTTTGTCCATCCTTGCAGTACTATCAGCTGTTCACTTTTTCAAAAAGATTTCAAAGGCATTAATCCATCCATGCAGAAGGGAACTCCACTCAGGAACCAAATCGGTGGAGAACAACAAAATTATCACTGAAGTGGTAAGCCGTGACTTATGTTCACTAAGCCTGGTCTGAAACTTCCGGCATGTCCTGCCTATGTACATTTTAGTACAGGGGCATATAATGACTTCCTCACTCCAGAGATACGATCACTTACAGATGTTGCGAATTTTTGCCACAAGCTAAAACTTTCCTCTGCCTGGAACCTCTTAGATCCATCACCTAATCACCCTCAATTTTTATCATCTTTCTAGCTCTTATAACCTTTTGCCCTGTTTCTCCCGCTGCTCACCCATTGATCAGAGCTATTTTTACATGTCCTCATTAACTATTTCTAAACTTATCTCAACCTAACTCATTCCCCTGAGTCCAGATGACATACAATTTACCTTGTTTCTGTTTATATGCATTAGTTATTGTTAAGTTTGATAAACATTGTTTACCTTGTTCCATGTAACGTTACTTGTTCTATATGTTCCCTGTACACTGCTGTGTAGATACAGCGGTATAAAAAAAAAAACGTTAGTAAATAAATAAATAAATAAATATGGCCCATTAGGTGTTACATTGATTCTCCAATGGCTGGTCTCGTTTATGACTGATTGGCGGTTTTGTGTTCATTGGGAATCACAATACTTTGAGATTCGAAACTAGTAATGTAGGGTCCCACAGGGGTCTGCCCCATCCCCAGTTTTGTTTAATACTTATATGAGTCCATTAGGTGCTATTTGTAGACATCATGAGCTTGTCAGTTTCCTATATGTTACTGATATCCAACCTGTAATCGAGATTGATGAGGATGAGGTGGCTGTGTACCAGTGAGTGAATTCTTGTTTGGAAGATATTGCAGCTGGCTGCATTCTCTCTGGTTAGTCCTGAACGTTATGAAATCTGAGGTACTGGTTTATGGGAACCTTAGTGAGGAGAGTCAGCATTTGGGGCTTTCTATTGGGGGTGTTCAGCTACCCTGGAAAACTGAGATTCGGGACTCGGGGGCCTCTTGAACAGTGAGTTGGGGTTTTGGCAACATGTGTCGCAGATGGTGCATGCCACCTTTGCTAACCTACATTTGGTTCAGCAATTGAAACCTTATTTGAGTCAGGATGCATTGCGTGGGGTGGCCTAGGCATTGGTAATGGCCCTCCTGGACTACTGTGACACACTGTATGTGGGGTTGCCTGCTTATCTTTTGAGGAAGTTGCAGATGGTGCAGATCTCAACCACTCGTGTAATCTAGGGCCTGCAGAGGCGTAATCCAGTGGCGGGAGTTCTGCATCACCTGCACTGGCTTCTGATGAAACAACATTGTGTTTTTAAATGATTGGTTTGGGCATTTAAAGTCTTGCGGGGAATTGGACTCTGGTATTTGAAGTCTTGCTTTATAGGCACCCTCCCCAATTAGCTATACACAGGAACTTGGAACAGAATATTTAACTGCTTTTTGTCTGAAAGGACAGCTGGGAAACTGGCTTGTACTTTGGTAGGTCTCTCTCTCTTTTGTTTCATCATGTACCTAAGCTCCACCAACTGAATAATGGCTGGTAAAATCATATCATCAAAGCTCTTGCCTCCGTTACAGCTTCTGCTTCTGTCCAGACAGAGATCCCAATACCAGTTGAACGACCGGTTCCATATACAGGATGCCTGCATGCTGAAGCTCTCAGGAAACAAGTGGAGGAGCTCAGAGAAGAGGTGGTGAGGCTGAGGAGCATTCAAGACCGTGAGAGGTACATTGATGAGATGTTTCATGAAACATCCAAGCTCTCCAGAAGAGGAGAAGATGGGAGCCTACAGAATGACGAAGGTTGGACATGAGTCACCAGGGTCTACAGAATCACCAATCTAACTCCTCCAGCCCTTGAATTGAAGAACTATTATGCAGCCCTGGAAGTGGAGGAGGTGAAAGTATCCCTGGAAAGGGAAGAACCAGAGCTCGAGCACCCCAAAGTTGCAGAATCAGTGACCAGAAGGAAGCAAAGGGTAGTGGTGGTTGGTGACTCTCTTCTGAGGGATACTGAGGCATCCATCTGCCAACCAGACTTGATGTCCAGAGAGGTATGCTGTCTGCCAGGTGCCAGAATCCGAGATGTTACGGAGAGTTTGCTGAGACTCATCAAGCCCAATGACTATTACCCGATGTTGCTCATCCATGTTGGCACAAATGATACTGCCAGGTATCCCTCTGAGCATATCAAAAGTGACTTCATGGCTCTCCTGCTCAAGAGGGCTTTAAACTCGATTTTTTGGAGATAGGTGAAGAAAGCTCCCAGGTAAGTGAATGCCCCCAGGTAAATACCTTTATGGAAATGGGTAAAAGGGGCAACATATGGAAAGCAGTGTGTATAAATGCTCATAGCATTTTATAGTGGTTTATATGGAAGGGCAGACTAGATAGGCCATGTGGTCTTTTTCTGCCATTATTTTCCTATGTTTCTATGAAGTCAGAGGACTACCAAGGTATTTTAGAGCAAAATGTGCTATGTGTGTCAGAAAGCTAAGTCTTGGCAAAGGTTATGGGTCTTTCAGCAGGACAAATGACCCAAAACATAATCCAAAAGTATAAAAGAATGGTTAAAAATGAGAAAATGGACTGTTTTAAACTGGCCAGTAATGAGTCCTGATCTCAATAGAATCGACAACCTTTGAAAATCTGAAATCTGCCATTGATAAAAGGAATCCTGGAAACATTCATGAGCTGGAAGAAATGGCAGTTGAAGAGTGGGAGAAACTACCAGCAGACAGATGTACGAAACTTATAGATGGGTACAAGAAACATTTGGAAGCTGTCATTTCTGCCAAAGGATGTACAATCAATATTAGTGAAGGATGCCATTAATTCTGTCCCAATCATATTTTTTTTCTCATAAATTATGACATCTAAGTTGCACAGACATCTTTTTTAGGTTGTATACGTTTGAACATACTATTATTTATTTATTTAGACAGTTTTGTATACCACCTTATCCTTCAATCAAAGTGGTCACAACACAATTGGGGGATACATTTAACATATGGGGATATGAGACACATACACTAATACTTACAGGGAACATGGGCAATGGAGGGTTAAGTGGCTTGCCCAAGACCACAAGGAGCATCTGTGGGACTAGAAATCCCAGTCCTTCTGGCCCAAGGTTGCTGTCCTCTAGTGGGATTTGAACCCCTGACCTTCCGACCTGAAGTACCTTGTCCCAACCACTAGGCTACTCCTCCCCATTAGCTGTATGCCCAACTGTATGTCATCAAACTATTAAAATATTATGATGACATACAGTTGGACTATTTCCAATTATTTCTCAAGATATTTTACAGAACATACCTAAAATGCAGGGTGCCAATAATGTTGACCACAACTGTAACTGTGCGACAGCAATCTAAGAAGACAAGTTGGAGAAGTTCCAATCTGCCCTGAATGAGGTTAAAGAGGCCCTATCCATTCATACATGACATATAGTTTATAATACACAGAGGATTTTTGTACAAGAAATATCAGTGAATGCTGTATTATCACAATTGGAACAACTGAGAAGAGGAATGTGTGGTTGGAGGAGAGCATTGAATACCAAGAGAACCACAGTTGAAGGAACAACTTGCATTTTATAGGGGTCTCAGAGTTTGGTGGAGTGAGACCAACTCTTCTACTGTGAGTAATTTGTCCCAGAAAATGTGGGGCTGCCAAATTCACAGTTCCCTATTAAAATAAAAAGGGTGTGCCAATTGGGCATACGAACTGATGGAAAGCCAGGTCAAGGCCATTGATAGAGTATTAAATTATGCTTATAGAAAACTGCCTATATATTTTCCGTTCCCCTTTCTCTCCCATTATAAGCAGAGAACGCCTATAGAAAATTGAAGTCATTGGAAATTAAGAAAGAAAAGTGTAGTTTTTCCAAGACTTATCTGTTCAGGTAGTTTCTAAGTGGAAAGAGAACCCAGTATTGCTCTAGATTGTTTGCTAAAGGGGTAAAATTTAGCTTTTAATACCCCTCCAAGTTGCATGTTTACCATAAAGAGAAAACTAGTACTTCTGAATCCAGTGAAGATATACAGAAGTTTCTGGAAGTTCTGGAGAATGGAAATTGCCTAGAGGGGAGCATTGAACCACTGGAGATAATCTTAACCCCCATTTAAAAGCAACTGGAATAGCTGATTTGACTTTCAAAGTAATGAATGCTGATAGCAAAGGACGGACATTGCACTTCCCTCTTTGTTTTTCCTCCCTTTCCCATTTTCTTTATTTATATGATTTTGCAGATTTTTCAAAAGGACTAAATTTTTAAGAGTTAAAGAAAAAAGAAGTTGACTATATCTGAATCTGTTGTGGACACTCTGCAACTTGGGAACTCTTGCGAGAGAGAAGGATTATACTATAGGGTGCAAGTTCTGGTGATGTGAACTGATGGGTTAATTTGTTAGTATGACTGTGTTATTGATGGCTAAGATCCCATGCTGGAGGTGGAAGAGGCTGAGAGTTTGAATAGATCAATCACAGCAAAGCGGAGGAAATTATAATGGTTAAAAAATTAAAGCTAGTCAAGAGCCTGGGCCCAGATGGTTTGGGGAAGAATTCTATAAAATCATGCAAGACCCAATAGCTAAGCCATTACAGATATTTGAGTCTATTCTCTAGAAAAATCACCTGAAACTGGAGCAAAACTGAGTATATGTAGTTCTAATCCTTAAACCAGGCTAGGATCCAGAGGAGGAGGGGTTGTATTGGCTTATATCTCTGTTAAATCCAAGATATGCAACTGTTAACCTCTATTTTGGCCGAGAGCAGACCAAGTAGGTTGAGTGCCATCATAAGTGTTTTGAAATGCCCTTATGGCTATTCAAGCTAGTCAGCTGAGGCGGCAATTGCGAATTTAGATGCAGAAAAGCATTTGATAAAGTGTTATGGGAATATTTGTTTGGGATACTGGAGAAGTACCAAATAAGGAGAGAATTTCAATGTCGGGTAAAAATTTTGAATGGCCAGCCAAGAGCACATTTAATAGAACAATCAAATTACAGCTGAATTACCCATTATGCGGAAGACAAAACAGGGTTGCCCTCTCTCCCCACTTCTCGCTGCTGTTCCTATTTCTGAAACCCCTGCTAGTAAGCTTACAAATGATCCTGATATCCATGAAATAATTGTGAAAACGTGTACTTTATGGTTTAACTTGTTTGCTGATGATATGTTGTTTATGTGGAACGAACGTTAAAACATAGATAAGGTAATTACCATAATTCATCAATTTGGTTCATTTGTTCGACTAAAAACAAAGGCCTTAGCATTAGAACATCACTGGGAGGCACAAAGAGAAGAAGACTTCCCATTACATTGGGCAGATGGTCGATTAAAATATTTAGGAATTTATTTGAGCATCCATCAACATATCATGGACAAACATAATGCTATTGATGAATTAGATTAAATAAGGAGGCTTTGTGCTAAGTGGAAAGAACTGACCCTTTCTATGTTTAGTAGGTGCACACTTTCACCCGTTACACATGGGGGTATGTTTACTAAACTGCGGTAACATAGCAGCGCAGAGGGTGGAGAGAGGGTGGAGAGAAGGGGGTCAATCGGCGGGGAGTGGGTGGGGAGAGGCTCCCATGACACCAACGTGGGGAACTGAAGGGCTGGAAACTACCGCGAGTGAAAACCTGGCGTTAGATGCACATTTGCAGGAGAGCGAAACCATTTCAGTGTCAGCAATGTACAGCCTAGGCAGGGAGTCCAAGAAAGGTGATAGTAGTGCTCCAACTGCAGCAACAGTATAGTAGCCAAGTATGAAAGGCCACTATGGTGATGGTACAAATGGGGCATAGGGGGACTGCAGGCAGGACATGCAGTGGGGGGCATCTGTGGCACAGGGTGAACTAGGCCGTCGCCCAGGTGGCACATAGGAACATAGAAAATGGAAATCAGCAGGACAGCAGCTGACCAGGGCCAAACATGCCCAGTAGTCCGTGTTTCACAGTGTCCCATCCAGGGGACATTACCCAGCAAGTACCCCAAAAGTCACACAGGTACCACTATGCCTGTAATATGGCAAGCAGTGCACATCTGGGGACCACACTAACAAGGGTCCATAGACCACACCCAGGATGGGTCCCAAACAGTTCATAGACCCAGCTAACTGAACACACTTTACGGCAGCCCCTAGTAAGGCATTGCAGGGTGTGCCCATACATTGTCAAAAACATATATACACCCAGTAGGCCAAACTGGGTACACTGTACCTGAGGTGCATACCCTAGCCTGTCCACAGTCGGCAATAACAACACACTCCACCTACATCTACCCGGTCCACAATAGCCAATAGTTGCTAGAGCACCAGCCTGACATCCCCCCAGCCATCACTCCCCCAGGTGGAAGGGACATAGCATTGGTAGGCAGTGATGGGGGGATGTCTGGATGTCCATGTATGCCTCGCCACCCCAGACCCTGCACCCTAGGCACCCGCCTACCTGCACAGTGGATGGCCTGGGACCGCGCACGACCAGCACCGACAGCATATGGTCATGTCGGCATGGCAGGGGGGGGGTGTTTGTGCTGGAGAGAGCAGTGCCACCCACCTGCAGTGGACCTAGGCCATGCCCTGTACCAGTATGTGGTGTGCAGTGCAACAGAAAAGGTTTGCCTGAAGAAAGTAAGGGTAGCCCCAGGGACCACTACTCCTGTGTGGTGCAGTACACACAGCCAGTGTGTCCAGAAGCAAAGGGTCACAGGTTCAAGTCCCAGCTGTGGCTCCTACAGAGCATCACCCCACCTTTTACCCTACAATGCAGATACAATATCAACATGTGCAAACCCCAAAGCCGTGTCGAACAGGGATCAAAACACCCACTCACACAGGCTCCACTATCCAAAGCTTCATGAAGAGTCAGTCTGTTGGTCCCAGCACGGAGCTGCAGTTATCAGCAGAGCACTACTTCTACCCCCTGCACTGTTTAGCAATGTTGGCACTGTGATCAGGATCAGTGTGGCGAGCAGGATTGCCAACCACCCCTATAATTGCACAATGCTGCAATAGGGGTGGGTGGGTGGGTGTATATGTCTATCAATTGTTTTGTGGCTGCTTACACCTCTCTGGGCAAAGAGAAATGATGAACAAACAAACCTCTTCCAAAGACGGGGAAGCTGTAAAACTAGAGGGCATAACATGAAGCTGCAAGGTGGAAAATTGAAAGGGAATGTCAGGAAATATTTTTTCACTGAAAGAGTGGTGGATGCTTGGAATGCCCTCCTGATGGAAGTGGTGGGGGCAAACACGGTGACGGAATTCAAAATGGCATGGGACAAACACAGTGGATCCCTTTACAGCAACAGGATAAAACCAAAATAAACTGAACCATCTAAATTCTGAACCATCTAACTTCTCAACAAATAGGGGTGTCCTACATGGAGCGGTGGGTTCACCCCTAAACAAAGACATGGGGAGGGGTGGCCTGCACGGAGCGACAGGTGCACCTACTCTTGCCATCTTGCTGGACAGACTAGATGGACCATGCTGGTCTTTATCTGCCATCATTTACTATGTTACTATGTTACAATGTCCCACTGTTACCAGTATTAACCTGCAAATGTGCATAATGAGGAGCAAGGTATTGTGGGTATGGCCCAGACAGGGCGGATTGGAAGGATGCATCTGCACAGGGTGTAGGGCAATGGTTGTAGTGCCTGAACACCACCTGCATGCTGTGAGGTCACTCTCACCCTGACCGAGCAGTGACCATGGCATGTCTATGTTCCCACATAGTACCCAATGCTGTTTGTCTTCAGTTATACCTGTGTGTTCCCAGTTCTGCGGCCCAATTACTGAGATACCTGCTTGGAGTGCACAGGGTTCCCCTGTGAGCATGCACTATGGATTGGCTAGTAATCTGTCTGCAGGTAATTTGTGCATGGTTGGAACACCTTGTAGAGTGCTGCGGGTGCAGTCTGACTGTGCTATCTGCTGGTGAATGGCAGACTGTTGTGTGGGGCAGTTGAGGTTTCCCTGGCGTATCCCAAGCATAACTGCTGGTCTGCCACTGCCACAGTCATAGGTATAGCTCTGGCCTACCAGCCCTGGAGGGCTGTCCTCTACCAGCAGAACTCTAGTTGCTTGTCCTACAGCCAGGGCTCAGGCACCTGTTCCTCCACTCCCTCACCTACAAAATGGGTGATTGTGGCTCCTTTGGGGGTATAGAGTGTATACCACTTTGAACCGTAGAGGCAGTGCTACATCCACCTCATGTGAGTCTAGACACCCCTCTGCCCTGATAATAGCTGCCCATGGCAGCCAGACCCTAACACTGGGTATGCACTAATCTGGGTGGTGTATGGCCCTACAATGCCACATGTGGCTGCAGGACACAGAAGTACTTTTGTTTGCACTGCTAGGAACACCTAGCACACACTGACAGTGCTGGGGATGTACAGCAGGACCTATCTCTAGCAACACATGTACTGCGGTCCTAGTGCTGGGTGCCCATCCTAACCCTCAGGGTGAACAGAACCTGCACAATGGCATGGTCTGTAGCTACTCTGTGCCAGTATCACACACTGTGAGTCCGTCTTACCACGCTGCAGTACCGGAGAGGTGCAGACCCCATCTGGTGATCAGCTGTAGACTGCTGTTCTGCATGTGCATTGCATCATGGGTGCTGGTGGGGTTATCCTATCCTGGCACACAGAGAAGATGGTTTTTGCGGTGACCTGCAATCCTTCTGTACCCAGCCATTGCAATGCAACAAGCTATAGAGGTATAGCCTACTGGTTAGTACAATGACATTCTAAACAGTGGTCATGGGTTTGATTCCTCATTGTTTCCTCTTTTCATGTCTATCCAACTCAGATATTTTGCATACCTGTAACAGTCATATCTTTGCAGATCCGTGCTGCCAGCCCATATTACCCTCACTATTGTTGCCAACAATCCTTCGGTCCATCTTTCTGCGTCTGTCAGCTGTGTAGAGTCCTGTCTTCCTGTGCAGGCTGCCACCCCATGTCCTGCACTGCTACCCTTTCCTGCATTGCACCTCTTCATGCTTGCCTCGCCTGTGCCTGATCTGCATGGCACCACCACTCCTCTGACCACCCATCATTGTAACTATCCTGCCACCTCCACCTCCACTGGGGGACACGTATTCCCATCATCTGCCACCAACTGTCTTTCCAGTACTTTACATTGCCAACACCCTGTGCTGTGGTACAGTTGTCCCCACCATGTTTGTCAACAGTACTGGCAGCCACATGGGATGCCCACAGATATGGCAGGTCCAGCAGCTCCCAGCTCTCCCTCCTTCACTCACCTGTTCATTGCCTTTCCTCAGTGCTCTATCTAGTGTTAGGGCTACATCTGTCTCTGTGCCTCATAGGTCATGCATGTCATTCTGAAGCACCTTGCAGCCCTTAAGGCACACTACCTAGGGCACCGTAATCTTGTTAGGCCACCTTAAACTATGGTTCCATAGCCCAGGGTGCCTTCTATGGTGCCTTGTCCAGAGGTGCCTAATACGGCGCTTAGCCTAAGGAGTCCTATAGGGTGCCTTAGAAGACATCGTACAAGGCACCTTATAAGGCACCTTACAAGGCACCTTATAAGGTACCTAACAAGGCACTTTACAAGGCTCCTTATAAGGCACCTTATAGGGCACCTAACAAGGTACCTTACTTATAAGGTACCTTACAAGGCACCTTACAAGGTGCCTTACAAGGCACCTTACAAGGCGCCTTATAAGGCACCTTACAAGGTGCCTTATAAGGCACCTTATAAGGCTCCTTGTAATGTGCCTTGTAAGGTGCCTTATAAGGCACCTTGTAACGTGCGTTAGTCTAAGGCGCCTTGTAATGTGCGTTAGCTGATACAGCTTGCTGTAACGATGCACCACCCATGCCTTTATATGGGCATCTGTACCTTTACCGCAGAACCTAACGCGAGTGACATTACCATAGTGTAAACTGTGGACAATTTTGTTATTCCCTATGAGAACATTGGAGGAATATATTTTTCTCAGATGACGAGAACTCCATATACAGCCATGTGTGGACTTTTTATGTGAGTCAATTTTGATCAATTATACCCCTGATGAAGGCCCCAGCCGAAACACAGCTGTGTAGGATATTAGAAGCAATAAACTCATCCTGAGAAGCTGTTTTTTGAGAGTCATCTCTTCTAACTTGCATTCCTTGGTTGGACTATTTGGCCCTGCAAGTGAAGCTGCTTCTGTGATTTTAAGTAAGTAGTATGCCAATTTGTGTGACGATGGTGCATAACAGAAATAAGTTTGTTTTTAAGACTTGTGTTGGAGCAGGAGAGAGGAAAGGTGGCATTACCAGACCTGAGGATATGTAATGGAGCACAAACAAGTGAGTGGTGCATGGAGGTCACAGGTGCTCTATTGTATGAAGAACCACTATGCATTTCAGCTGTTGCCTTCTTCAGGGGGGTGGGTACACATCCTCAAAAAGTCATATAAATAAATACATGAAAATAATAATAATAATAATTAAAACCAATCAAATAAAAAAAAACATTATATATACATACATAATTAAATGAATACATCGTTAATAGAAAAAATTAAAAGCATATTAAAAAGCATATTAAAAATAAAAAACACAAGGCAAATACATATTAAAACATCTAGGTACACAAACATACATACGACATAAAAACTCCAAACTGAGGAAAAAAAGGGAGAGAGATGTGTGCCTTTAACCAATTGCAATGTAATATACTTACAATGGCACACTGTGTAAACTCAGTTTAGAAGGACCAATAACTCATAAAATCAGGTCTGTAAAAACAAAAGCGGGACTGTGAAAACAAAGTCATCTAAAATGGCAAACTTCATGATCCATACTTATTGGGAAGCCCGTTCTAATCTCACCCATATAAACTCATATTGGTAATACTTCTCTACTATCAAATAAAAGAGACTCGTGCAAGACAGTAGAGGGCAATTATGCTCCAAATAGCAGAAGATAGAGGCCATGGACAAAGCCAAGGAAACCTTAACCAAATCAGTGCCGTTATTAGGGAAACAAACCAACTGAAATAAAAAAAATAGGGGACAGATATCTTATGTTCCACAATGAACAGAATAAGATAGAAAAAAAATTATAAATAAATTCTTAAATAGAGGGATGCCAGGACAGGCTAAAACTTAAAAAAAAAACTTTAAAAGAGGAGAATATGTGACATAGTAACATAGTAAATGACGGCAGATAAAGACCAGCATGGTCCATCCAGTCTGCCCAGCAATAAGGGCAAGAGTAGGTGCACCTGACGCTCTCTGCAGGTCACCCCTCCCCATGTCTTTGTTTAGGGGTGGACCCACCACTCCATGTAGGACACCCCTATTTGTTGAGAAGTTAGATGGTTCAGACATATCAATTGCCAGTAGCTAAAAGTGTATATGCAATTAATAATCCCCAAAACAGAAATATCATTATTGAATTAAAAAGCTATTTAATCCCAAACCCTACAGAAAATAATGAACCATCTACAAAATGAACCCATAATCAAAAAATATGCTATACTGACCCCGGAACGGAGACCCGCCAAAGCAAATGCCCAGTAACTAGGAAATATTCAAAGCGAGAGGAAGAACGAAAGACCTTTAAAATGCCACTGTTTCGCACCACCCAGAGGTCAAAGGTATTTCCTTTAGATGCGCAAAAAGGTTAATTAAGAATAAAACAGTATTTGCCAAATAAAAGAAAAATGTGTAAAATAAAAAATAAATAAAAAGAAATTAAGTGTGAACTGTATACCGATATGGGGAACATAGCTCCATACTTGAATAAGTGGACTGCCAGTAATGATTATGAAAGCGCTGCTTAGAGCCGACAGAGCACAACCAGAGGAAAAATGTGCAAAAAAGCAGTGAAAAAACTGTACGAACTATATTGTAATATAATGTAATTGTCATGAGGACACTAAAATAAAATGACCATTGTATATTCACAGAAAATTGTAATATAGTATAACTGTCTTATGGACACTGAATTAACAGACCCTTATACATGCAGAGGGCACTATTAGAAGCGGGAACCCTAGAATAGGGTCGGAGGGGGAAGAATGGGGGTGGAAGGCGGAAGAGAAAGGTGGGGGAGGGAAGGGAGGAAGGGGTAGAGAGAGGGGGAGGGGGAAGGAAGGAAGGAGGGGGAGGGGAGGAACCATAACGGAAGTCAAGAGAGTAAATAAATAAATAAATCATAAACAAAATCTCATGCAGGAAATTAAAAGTACTCAAATGAGGCTCCTTATATGTAAAAACTGTGGTCACTAAAACTAAAACTAAATAATGTGGCAATGGGATGAAAGTTAAAAATCTATAATAAAAACAACAAACAGGCATCCAGTACAAGGATAAAAAAAAGGAGGTTACAAGGGAGGCTCTTTGTTGGTAAAAGCAATGGCCATGAGAACAATAAAAGAAGAATATAGATAAAAATAGATAAAACAACCTGTAATAAATAAAGGGGTATGTTTACTAAAGTTTCTTAACGTGCGCGCCACGCAATTAGCATGCGCTAAGGTACCTTAGCGCACGCTAATGATGCTTTATGGGACAAAAATGCGCTCTAGTGCGCGCTCACGCGCGCAGCGGCGCAAACGAGCGCTGAAGGCGGGGAAAAGCTCCCAGAGGGCGGAGGAAGGCTCCCCTGGGGCAGAGAGAAGGGGTCAATGGGTGGAGAGTGGGAGGGGAGAGACTTCCCGCACACTAACGATGTGAAATTCGAGGCCAAAAATAACGCAAGTGAAAACCTCGCGTTAGAGCCGATTTAAAGGGAAGAGAAACCATTTCTGTCAGCAATGTACAGCAAAACCAGGGAAACCTTCAAAAAAGTGATAAGTGTGATACATGTGCACAGAACAAAAGTACAAATAAACATTGAAAAGGACCCCAACAAAATAGAAAAAAATCATAATCAAGCTGGGAAATACTGATAGTAATGGGAAACATCAAAAAACACTCCCAAGAAAGCCAGAAAAAATAAATATGAATTTTGGAAGGTACCATGGGTATAGCCCGGACAGGGTGGCCTGGCCAGGATGCATCTGCACAGGGCATAGGGCACTGGCTGGGACATTGTAGTGCCTGGCCACCACCTACACAGACAGGGTGGCCACAGCATGTCCTGCTGGGAGATCACTCTCACCCTGACTGTACAGTGACCACAGCATGGCTAGGCACCCCCATAGTGCTATACAGCATTTCTCTCATGTGATATTTATGGGTTTCCTTTTGGGGCCCAGTCACTGACTTATCTGCTTGTTGTGTATGCTGACATCCCAGTTCTGGGTGCACGCATTTCCACCAGGAACATGCACTATGGACTAGCCAGCAGACTGTCTGCAGCTGGTATGTGTCCTGATGAAGCACCTTGCAGAGTGCAGCGGCTGAAGGCTTGTTGCAGGAGAATATCAGATAGTGGTGGGATGCAGCTTAGCATATCCGGACCTAATGTCTGTCTGCTATTGCATTATGGATGTGTACAGTGCTGCATTGACTGCCCTGTAGGGTGTCTGTTCCCCAGCAGGACTGGGGTTGATGGTCCCTTCTACTGCCACCATTGCAGGGAGGTAGAATGTGGATCTGTTGGTGGGAGACCCTGTTTACCATCTTCAGCCCTGGAAAAGAAGGAGAGTGGTGGTACATAATCCTCCTAGGGGTCCATAGGGGCTATACCTGACTGAGACATACAGATATATCCAAGGTGTGTCTGCAGAAACTATCTATCACACACATTAGCACTACTGGGGACCTACAGCATGGCCTATCTCTGCTGTGGACCTGGTGCTGGGCGCCCCACCTCACCCTCAGGGTGAGTGCAGTAACTGCACAATGTGACGGTGTGTAGCTACTCTGTGCCAGTACCACACACGGTCAGTTCCCCCTACCAGGCCGAGGTGCTGTGGGGGTGCATACCCCATCTTGTGATCATCTGTAGACTGCTGATTTACATGTGCAGTGCATCATGGGTATGGGTGGGTTAACCCTATTCTGGTGACCACAGCAGACTGTTTGTGTGGTGACTTGCAGTCCTTCTGCAGCCAGCCAGGGGTTTGCTAGCAGCTATAGAGCTGTAGCCCACTGGTTACTTCACTACCAGTGGAGCCAGAGATCATGGGTTCAAACCCACAGTGGGGTTATTTGATAGGGCTGTCCAAAGCATTATCTATTATTAATGCATATTAGTGCTGCCAGCAAAAACATCCTCAGCGTACTGTACCCATAAGGTGCCTCAGAGGGCGCTTTATAGGGCGCCCTATAGGGCACCTTATGGTTACCGTCCATATAAGGTGCACTATACAGTATCCTATGGAGCGACTGATAGGGTGCCCTATAGGGGACATTATAGGGTGCCGTGGCGGACAGTGCACTTTATAATGTGCCCTATGGAGTGCCTTATAGGGTGCCTTATGCGGCACCTTAGGTTACGGCACGTGAGGGTGTGTTTGCTGGCAGCAATTAATAAAATACAAATAAAGTGCATCAGGAAACAATACTTACATGTCAAAGCTGATGCCTCAGCCAGCCTTAAGTATTAGGCACACTGGGGATTGAACTCATGACCCATGTATCATCAGTCAGTGCCTTAACCATTGTGCTACACTGCTGTTCCTCCGTGCATGTCAGCGCACCTACTTAAGATTTTCATGCGTTTAAATGCACAGTGCTGCCATCAAAAACAGTGCTATGACCTTGCCGTGCCTCATAGGGCACCCTATATGGCGCCCTATAGGCCACCCTTTAAGCAACATTGTAGGGTGCCGTGGCGGACCGTGCACTTTAAAATGTGCCCTCTGGGGTACCTTATGGGGTGCCTTATGCAGCACCTTATGTTACAGCGCTTTGAGAGTGCGTTTGCTAGCAGCAGTAATTAAAATAAAATTAAAATGCCTCATAATGCAATATTACACATAAATGGTAGTGCCTCAGCCAGTCTTAGTCATTGGGCACAGTGGGGGATTGAACCCATGACCCCTGCACCATCTGTCAGTGTCTTCACCATTGTACTGCAGCCCTGTTCTTCTGTTTGCACATCAGCGTGCCTGCTTATGCTTCCCGCGCGCGTTACTCGTGCGCTGATGTGCGTGGCGCACAAGAGCGCGCGTGCTAATCCCGTTTTGCTATTTTTGACCGGACCGCCCACTCCTTATATGGCATCCTGCAGACTAACGTGGCGCGCACGTTAAGAAACTTTAGTAAACATACCCCAAAACAACATGTAATAAAAGTGCCAGTAAAAACAATGTGTGATAAGAAGACCAATAAAAACTAAAAGAACAACTAAAAATAAGAGGGGGGAGATAGGGTAAGGGGGGAGGAGAAACAGGGGGAAAAGGGGAAAAGAGGGAAGGGGAGGGGAAGGGAAAGGGGAAGGGGAAGAGAGGACACAGGGCGGTAAAAACAAATGGAGACGTGGCAATGGCAGAAAACAGTGGGGGCCACTGGGTATAGCTGGTGGCCAAGTCAGAAAAAAAATAATAAATGAATGAATGAATAAATAAATAAATAAATAAATAATGCGCCAATAGAAAAATAAAAAATAATAACAAGGCATAAAACAATGCTTGAAGTTCAAAAAATTAAAGAAAAACAACAAGGTTGATTTCTTGGTTCATACCATGTGGTTCCAAAGTCTGTAATTCATAAATATATCGTTGTTCCAGTTTTAAGAGAACCTTATCAATATCACCGCCTCTCCAATGGGGTTCGACAGCTTTTAATACAAAAAATTTTAAATCTGAAATACAATGGTTCTTTTCTACCCAATGTGTTACCAATAGTTTATCCTGGATGCGTCTGTGCAAACAACTCTTATGTTCTATAATTCTGGTCTTAACTGATCTCATGGTCAACATAAATCATATTGCATGGACAGATTATAAGATATATAACATTTGCAGTATTACAATTTGAAAAATTCTGTAAAAAAAAATGTTTGTGTAAGGATGGATGTTCAAAAAAACTTTTAGTAACCAAGACATTCAGACACACTGAACATCGACCACATGTGAAGTGGCCCTTCTCTTTGGATATTGGCCTGGGTTTGGGCAGAGCTGACGGAATGAGGATTCCTCTTATGAGCAATGGTAAGTTTTTTTGTAGCAAAAGCTGCAAAGTGGCCAAAAGCCGACAATCTTGCTTAAGGATACTTACAATATTTCTCTTAAACTTTTGGAATATTGTCGAAAGAAGATCATTCCTAGGGGCTTCCGTGTTAGTAAGGCCCCAGGCATGTTCAGAGATGATGAGGAGTTCATGACTAATTGGATAAGAAATCTTAACAAATGCTCTTTAGACCTGATGATTCTTCCCCTTTCTCCCCCTCTCTCTCCTCCCCACTTTTGCGTGGAATCAGAATCGCGATCTGCTCCATGAGTCCGATTCAGACCAGACGCACAGAGGGGATCTATGTCCGGGACAGAATTGGGCCCTAATTTACTCATCACCTTCCCCCTTTCTCTCCCTCCCTCCCGCCCTCCTTTTAATCCTCTCTTTCCCTCTCTCCCTTTCTCCCTTCTTCCACTCTTTGCCTTCCCTCTTCTCAGCACTTCCCTTCCATTCTGAACCTACCCCTTCTTTCAACCCTGTGGAGTAGAGGAGTGGCCTAGTGGTTGGGGCAAGGTACTTCAGGCCAGAAGGTCAGGGGTTCAAATCCCACTAGAGGACAGCAACCTTGGGCTGGAAGGACTGGGGTTTCTAGTCCCACAGGTGCTCCTTGTGGTCTTGGGCAAACCACTTTAACCCTCCATGTTCCCTGTAAAATAGTTATCTCCAAGTTATAATGCCCTGTTCAATGTAAACCACACTGATGCAGAATAGCACATGAATAAATAAACCCCTTTTCCCAGGCTTAACATTAGACCTCTTCTCTCATCCAATCCCTTATCATTTTCCCTTTCTCATCGCCAATTTTACCTCCAAGCCCCTTCTTTTCAGCACCAGTCCCTTTCTTCCTTTCTCAACATCTGCTATCATCAGCCCCCTCCTGCCATCTTCTGCATCTTCATCTTCTAGGCCCATCCCTACCCCCAACATGACCATTTCTCCTACCTCCATCCCTTATCTGCTCTTTCTCCTCTTCCCAGCTCCCATTTTAGCTTCAAGCTCTCTTCTCCCAGCCTCAGAATCAGCTTCTTCTCCCATCTCTAGCATAAGCCTTTTTGTGCCACCCTTACCATATATCAGCATTAGCTTCCTTCTTCCATCCCCAGCCTCCTCCTTCCAGGCCAGAAATCAGTTACCTTCTTCCATCCCGGCCATCCTATTAGCCCTAGCATCAAATTGATGCACATCTCCATTTTCCATGATCTGCCCCCACTCTGCCTATCCTAGTCAGCTCTGGCACTGGCACGACATGGGACTTGAAATAACAGAACAAGTACTTCCTGTATCATATAGGAAGTACTTTCTCTGTGACTGCCAGCCCCTTGGTGCTGGTGACCAGAGCCAACGTAGGACAGGGAAAACAATTAGAGTGAAAAAAAGTAATCCTCCAGCCATCCTGCAAGGAATTTAAAGGTGCTGTAGTGCCTGCACAGGGGGGAGGATGAAGATTTTGGTGTAGCTAAGTCTCATGTGGACCCCCTCTGTTCCGATTCATATGGCCCAAACTCGACTACCAGGTTCTAGGGAGGCTTAGCTTCCAAATATCTTATACCAGGTTCCTATACATGCAAGACTTCCAAAATTACCTCTGTTGTTTACTAATTGTAAACTATTGATTAATTTTGTAAGAAGACCCACATGTGAACTGTGACAATCTAAAGTTTTTAAAAACAATGCTTGCATGACTATTAAAATCAGATGTTGGCAGAAATAGGCTAAGCTGACCTCCCTAGTTCTCAGCCCAGTGGTTAAATCAGTGGGCTGAGAACCAAGGAGGACAGGGGTCAAATCACATTTTTCCTACTGATGCTCCTTGTGACCTTGGACAAGTCACATGATCTTCCATTCTGTCACGTTAAAAACGTATTTTATTTATTTATTTATTTATTTATTTTATTTAAAGTATTTTCTATACCGCGCTCTTTCAAATCAGTGCGGTGTACAGTTAACAGATTTGTGCAGTGCAGGCAGGGCCTACTCTGGACTTACAGAGAACAAGGATTTTTTACATGGGCTAAAAGGGTAACTATGTACAGGCAGGCTGGCTGTCACAGATGACAGGGGCAGCTCACAAATTACTTACAGACTGGTTTAACTATGTACAGATTGACAGGTCAAAGTAGGAATACCTTCTACCTGCCAGGTAGAAAGTATTCCTACTTTGAACAGTTACATACTTACTTTGAACAATTATATATTTTTTTTTTTTTTTTGAGCGCAGGTGTGAAAAGGCAAGTAATAAAGCCTAAAATCCAAATCTAAAGTCCATAACTTAAAACAGATCTTCTTTGCTATTAATCAGATCTTGGGTTCCAAACTTAATATGGAGTCAAATATCACCCCATATCTCCTACTTCTGATTTTGGAATAGAAACATATCTCCAGCATAGGTCAACTGTAAGGTTTTGGATTCTTGGATTTGTAAACCAAGCAACTCTGTTGGACTAGGATTGACTTAGAGTATATATGTTGCTGTTAAGTGCCATTGAGTTGGTGTCGACTCATGGTGACCCTCTGGATAGCTGCCCTAAACTGTATTTGGTTTTCAGTCAGGTGGCTCATTGTTCATAGAGTGGCATCCATAGCTACTCTTATATCTCAGTAAATATGGGTACCCTACATGGACTGGTGGGTACATCCCTAAACAAAGGCATTGGGAGGGGTGACCTGCATGGAGCGGCAGGTGCACTTACTCTTGCCACCTTGCTGGGCAGACTAGATGGATCATCTGCCATCATATACTACTTCACTATGTATCAGTCAATCTCACTGCTGGCCTTCCTCTTTTGCATTGACCTTCAACCTTGCCAAGAGTGATGACTTTCTTTAATGATCTTTCTCTTCGCATGATGTGTCCAAAGTATGAAAGTCAAAATCTTGTCATCTGAGCTTCTAAAGAAATCTTTGGTTTGATCTCCTCTAGTACTGACTGGTTTGTTCTTTGGGCAGTCCATGGTTTACACAGTATTCTTCGCCAGCACCATAATTCAAAGGCATTGATATACAGTATACACACACACACACACAAAACTATTCTCCCATGTCCCTTAAATAATTATATGTACCTTGATAAACCTACTGCTATTTTTCTTTTACTTTTCTTCTTTTTATCAAACAAGTAATTATACACTTTGCTGTCTTGATGATGTTTCCCCTATTATTTCACATAGGGGTAAGTTTACTAAACTGCGCTAATGTGCGCGGCGCACATTAGCGTGCGCTAAGGTACCTTAGCGCACGCTAATATCACGTTACGGGGCACAAATGTGCCCCGCACAGGTGCGCGGCACACTAAAGTGCGCGCTCATGTGCGTGGCACACTACTGTGCGATAAAGGCGTGGAAAGGCTCCCGGAGGGCGGAGGAAGGCTCCCCAGGGGCGGAGAGAAGGGGTCAATGGGTGGAGAGTGGGAGGGGAGAGGCTCCCCGCAAACGAGTGGGGCTGAAATTCAAGACAAAAAATACCGCGAGTGAAAACCTCGCGGTAGAGCCGATTTAAAGGGAAGAGAAACCATTTCTGTCAGCAATGTACAGCAAAACCAGGGAAACCAACAAAACAGTGATAAGTGTGATACATGTGCACGGAACAAAAGTGCAAATAAACATTGAAAATGACCCCAACAAAATAAAATAAAATTATAATCAAGCTGGGCAATAGAGATAGTAATGGGAAACATCAAAAAACACTCCCAAGAAAGCCCCGAAAAATAAATATGAATTTTAGAAGGGTCTACGCTCCGTCCCCATACAAGGTGAATGATCCCACAGTGAAATTTATTTATTTATTTTATTTATTTTATAACTTTTATATACCGCGCTATTTGTTATCAGTGCGGTTTACATACAACAAGGGTGCACAGTCAGAAGTCTGTTCTGTGCTTACATTGTAACAGGAGTTTAAACTTGGAACATAGCACTGATCAGGGTTTCCCTCTCCTTTAGACAAGTTACCTATGGCATGCACATGTTCCACAACAGCAGGGTGGGCAGGTCGGAATGGGCAACTGGACAGATGCTGGGAAAGGGGATACAGAGGGCTGCAGGCGGCACATGCTGTGGTGCAGCTGGGGCACAGTGCGGACTAGGCAGATGCCTAGATGGCACCTAGGAATGCTGAAACTGAACAGCAGCCAGACAGCAACTGATGAGGGCCAAACATGGGCACGAGAGTGTTTATCACAGTGTCACAGGGGATAGTACCCAGCAGGTACCCCCAAGGGCACAGAACATTGGCAGGCGGTGATTGGGGGACGTGCGGACAGATTTGCAGCACCCCTACCCCAGAACCCGCACCATAGGCAGCCGCCTACCCACACATAGGATGGCCTGAGACTGCGTACCACCAACACCACCAGCAGAAAGGCATGTCAGCAGGGTGGCACAGGGGTACTGGAGGTGGAGGGGGGCAGTGGCAGCTGCCCAGAGCAGACCATGGCCTAGCCCTGTGTAGGTTGTTGCAATGCACTGCAACAGACAGGCCCTGCCGGACAAACAGTCATGGTATCATCAGGGAATGCACTGTCTTTGTGGCAACACGGTGGTGCAGTGCACACAACCAGCATGTTTGAAGATAGAAGGTTATAGGTTCAAGCCCCAGCTGGGGCTCCTGCCAATCCAGTCCCCATATTTTACCCACAACGAACTAGTGATAGTAAAGACGAACCTTTATTGCAGAGAACATAAGCATGCCTCAAACACCTCTATTTTACCTTACAGAGCACAGACACCAGAAACATGCACATTACCTAGAGCAGATTCCCCCAAATGCAGTCCTGGAGGGCCACAAATCCTTCAGGGTTTATGCTGTCTCCAATCTAAGGATAGAGCGTTACTGGTGGTGGAGGTGGCAGCAGCTGGTGGCCACAGCAGACCATGGCCAAGCCCTGTCCAGGTGGGTGCCTTGCACTGCAACAAAAAGTCCCTGTCGGATGTACAGTCATGGACTCCCCAGGGAATGCAGCAGATCTGTGGCAACACGGTGGTGCAGTGCACACAGACAGTGTATGCAAGAACAGAAGGTCACAGGTTCAAAGCCCAGCTGTGGCTACTGCACAATCCAGTCCACATATTTTTCCCACAACTAAACCGTGATAGTAAGGACAAACCTTTATTGCTGAGAACATACGCTTGGTTCATATGCCTATATTTTACCCCACCGAGCACAGACACCATAAACAGGCACATTACCTAGAGCAGAGTCTCCCAAATGCAGTCCTGGAGGGCCAAACACCATTCAGGTTCCATGCTGCCTCTAATAAAGATGCCTGTGATGCATATCTATGCACCACCCCCATGGTAAGCAGATGTATTTCATGCATATTCATGAGGGATAGCATGAAAACCCGAACAGTGTTTGGCACACTAGGACTGGAGTTGGGAACCTCTGCCATAAAGCAGCAGCCAACAGGGGCAGACACACCCACACCCACAGGCCCCATTAGCCAATGCCTCCTGGAAAGGCAGGACATTGGGCCCTGCGTGCATCTCCCAATACTAGCACTTGCATACCTTAGCAATGCCACCCTACACCTGGGTATACGGTACACAGCTATCAAACGTTTGCTATGATTACTGGCAGATAGCAATTCCTACGTTAAGCACAGTTTGCTGATTGAGCTCCATCATCACAATCTTTCTGATGTCTGTGGTGTGTGCTTCAGGTCTGGTCTCTGACAGTGTTTACCACCCTGGGGAGTGACCCCCACCAGTATTGCGTACCATATCCATGCCTGTACTGTGCCCAGGACTGGTGTGGTGGCCAGGACTGCTAGACTCCTCTATAGTAGCACAATGCTGGCATAGGTGTGGGAGTGTGTGTCTGTCTATCCAGTGTGTGGTGGCTGCAAACACCCTCCACAGCCCACACTGCCAGCACTGTTGCCAGTATTTGCCTGCCAATGTGCATAATGAGGAGCAAGGTACCATGGGTATAGCCCGGACAGGGTGGCCTGGCCAGGATGCATCTGCACAGGGCATAGGGCAATGGCTGGGACATTGTAGTGCCCGGCCACCACCTACACAGACAGGGTGACCACAGCATGTCCTGCTGGGTGATCACTCTCACCCTGGCTGTGCAGTGACCACGGCATGGCTAGGCACCCCCATAGTGCTATATAGCATTTTTCTTATGTGATATTTATGGGTTTCCTTTTGGGGCCCAGTCACTGACTTATCTGCTTGTTGTGTATGCTGACATCCCAGTTCTGGGTGCACGCATTTCCACCAGGAACATGCACTATGGACTAGCAGAAAATCCCTAAAAACACACCTCTTCCTACAACACTTCTCACAATGTACTGACTCCCCACCTCCTCCACCTCTTACACAAACCATCGATCATGGCTAGTCAAATAAGCTCCTGAAACTTCATTACTCGCTCTAGATCAATCCCCACAAACCCTATCTTTAGTGATTGAGCATTTAAGAATCTATTGTAAATAGTTATGAATATCTGTTATGTATTTAATCCCTGTTATCCCTGTTTTTACTTCCTGTTACTTGTAAACTTAGCATTTGTTCTATGTTTAAGTACAAAGTTGTTAAAATGTAAACCGCGCTGATGATAAAAGTGCGGTATATAAAAGCTGTTAAATAAATAAATAAATAAATAGATAGATAGCAGACTGTTTGCAGCTGGTATGTGCCTTGATGGAGCGCCTTGCAGGGTGCAGTGGCTGAAGGCTTGCTGCAGGAGACTATCAGATAGTGGTGGGGTGCAGCTTAGCCTATCTAGACCTAACGTCTGTCTGCTATTAGTGTTATGGATGTGTACAGAGCTGCATTGACTGCCCTGTAGGTGTCTGTTCCCCAGCAGGACCAGGGTTGATGGTCCTCTCTACTGCCACCATTGCAGGGAGGTAGAATGTGGATCTGTTGATGGGAGACCCTGTTTGCCACCCTCAGCCCTGGAGGAGGAGGAGAAGGAGGGTGGTGGTAGTACATAATCCTCCTAGGGGCTACACCTGACTGAGACATACAGATATATCCAAGGTGTGTCTGCAGAAACTACCTATCTCACACATTAGCATTGTTGGGGACCTGCAGCATGGCCTATTTCTGCTATGGAAGGTGCTGTGGGCCTGGTGCTGGGCGCCCCACCGCACACTCAGGGTGAGCACAGTACCCACACAATGTGACGGTGTGTAGCTACTCTGTGCCAGTAACACACATGGTCAGTTCCCCCTACCAGGCCGAGGTGCTTTGGGGGTGCATACCCCAACTTGTGTTCATCTGTAGACAGCTGATTTGCATCTGCAGTGCATCATGGGTACGTGTGGGCTAACCCTATCCTGGTGACCACAGCAGACTGTCTGTGTGGTGACATGCAGTCCCTCTGCAGCCAGCCAGGGGCTTGCTAGCAGCTATAGCACTGTAGCCCACTGGTTACTTCACTGCCTGTGGAGCTAGAGGTCATAGGTTCAAACTCACAGTGGGGTTGTTTGATAGGGCTGCCCAAAGCATTATCTCTTTTTAATGTACATTATTGCTGCCAGCAAAAACACCCTCAGCGTACTGTACCCATAAGGTGCCTCAGAGGGCGCTTTATAGGGCACCCTATAGGGCACCTTATGGTTACCGTCCATATAAGGTGCACTATACGTTATCCTGTGGAGCGACTTATAGGGTGCCCTATAGGGGATATTATAGGGTGCCGTGGCGGACACTGCACTTTATAATGTGCCCTCTGGGGTACCTTATGAGGTGCCTTATGCAGCACCTTATGTTACAATACTTTGAGGGTGTGTTTGCTGGCAGCACTAATTAAAATAAAAATAAAATACCTCCTAAAGCAATATTGCCTATAACAGGTAATGCCTCAGCTAGCTGCCATCATTAGGCACAGTGGGGGATTGAAGCCATGACTCATGCATCATTGGTCAGTGTCTTAACCATTGTGCTACACTGCTGCTCCTCCTTGCATGTCAGCGCAACTACTTATGATTTTCATTCGTTACACTGCACAGTGCTGCCATCAAAAACAGTGCTGTGACCTATAAAGCGCACTATAAGCAACATTCTAGGGTGCCTTGGCGGACAGTGCACTTTAAAATGTGCCCTCTGGGGTACCTTATGGAGCGCCTTATGTTACAGTGCTTTCAGAGTGCGTTTGCTTGTAGCAGTAATTAAAATTAAGTTAACATGCCTCAGACTGCAACATTAACTATAACAGGTAATGCCTCAGCCAGCCTTCTTCATTGGGCACAGTGGGGGATTGAACCCATGATCCCTGCACCATCGGTCAGTGTCTTAACCATTGTACTGTGGCTCTGTTCCTATGCATGCACATCAGCGCGCCACTTATGCTGCCGCGCAAGTTTCTCATGCGCTAATGTGCGCGGCGCACATGAGCGCACAGCGCACATTAGCGCATGATTAATCCCGGTTTGCTTTTTTCAGACTGAAACGCCCACTCCTTATATGGCATCCCGCACACTAGCGCGGCGTGCACCTAACGGGGTTTTAGTAAACATACCCCATAGAGTTGAGTTGCATATTTGTTTGAAAGGATACTTAAATGATTAAAATGAAGGCAAGTGGTTTTGACTTGCCCATATTTAGTATTCTATTACTATAAGCCTTCATTTTTTACACCCTTTTCTATTCCATACTGATGTCAGAGGAGGAATTCTGCATATGCACATTTACTAGGCTGGCCTAACAGTTAGAACAGACTAATTGTAACTACATCCCATTGAATAATACGGGCCCTAGTTACAAACAGCCCGTGATAACCATTAGCCCAGTTGAGTAATCATGCCCCTTAAAACATACTTTTATGATGCCAATAATGCATTCCACAATTCATGGAAGCACTTGGCCATATCTATCATTATATACTCATTAGTAGTATATTTGTGCTTTATTAACACAATTGACTTTATTAAAGCAGACCAAGAAATGAAATATTTAGTTGCCCCACCCAAACACTATCGAGTCCATTCTTCTATGTAATGCAGCTATGTGAGAATTGTTCCTAAACTGATTATCTGAATTGCTCCAGCAAAAGTATCTCTCTCCGATTTCTGTATTTCACCTTCAGCCTTCAATTGTGTTTTCTCTCAGTCTCTCAATAATTATTTGTCCATACACTAGATGAAACTGGGTTCTTCTTCCCTCAGTTGTGATCATGCTAAATTTGATCCCTACTCCTGTGGGCTTTGTTTTTGGGAGGGGGGAATGCTGAAATAAAACATGTGTCTTACTGCTTCCAGTAAACTTCATAGAATATTCTGTCCGCTTTCACAATTCTTAATCACCTCCCATAGGGGCCATCCCTTCCCTGTAAATGATGTACAACTAATTAGTGTCCCAGTTAAGCAGCTTGAGGCCCCATTGAAATGCACTGCATGAAATTGGTTCCCTGAGAGGTATCCCCATTAATTGGGTGTTCCAATTAATAGTTTCCCGACTAAGTAGCACATACTGTATAAATAGAGGGTTAGGCTGCCAGTAAACTTTAATTCAACATTACACAAGGCAGGAACACAGCATGGTTGAAGTTTGGTATCTAATTTCTGTAAACTGGGTCTATCACAAAAAATATAGTTATCTGTCAAATTCCTTTCCAGGTGAATTAAATGAGACCTTCAAAAGATGCTCCGATCTGGAGAAAATTATAATGGGAGTTCACATGAGTACTGCAGTGCAGTAGTAAGAGTTACAAATTGTTGTCCACAATTTAGAAATTAAATAAAGCTGTGAGAACGTTCCTTCACTGTCAGAGGAAAGGAGAAAACAAATAGGAAAAAAAAAAAGAGACGGACATTATAGGGTGCCTTGGCGGACAGTGCACTTTATAATGTGCCCTATGGAGTGCCTTATGAGGTGCCTTATGTGGCACCTTAGGTTACGCCACCATGAGGGTGTGTTTGCTGGCAGCACTACTTAAAATAAAAGTAAAATGCCTCAAAAATCACTACTTATATGTAACCAGGTGTCCTCTCCACCTATTAGTGGTATCCTCTCGGATCGGATCGAGACAGTATCCCTACACGTTTAGGCCCCTGGAGGTCCCTTTGGCTGAACACTAGGCATGTGCATTAGTTTTTGAACAAATTCAAAAATAAAGCATGCTCATAAAATTTGAAAAAAGTGTCATCCATGAACTTTGTTTTCATCATGCATGCATGCATGCACACAAGCAGACAAACCAAAGCCAATCTGAGAAAGACAGGAGGTCAAGGAGGGCTGACTAGCAGCCACTACAAGGCACTTGAGCCAATCATGCTACAAATTGACAGGCAGCCAGAGAAATGTATCCCTGCCCGAGCTCTGTAAATCCCATGGCTGATGAAGTCACAGCAAGGCTGGAACAAATATCCCTGCCCAAACCCCAGGGAACCATTTTTTCTCTGACTTTCAGTGAGTTAAGAAGAAGTTCTGGCTGGAGCTTAGGACTGGAAAGGAGACAAACATATCAGCTTTGCTGGGGCTGTATGGGGCTAAGGATTAGAAAGGAAAAAAAAACAGACAGCCTCAAGTCTGACTTTGAGCCACTGAGGAGGGTAGTTAGGATTTGCTTGCCACTTGGAAGCACAAAAAAAAACAAAGTTACTTACTTGTAGCAGAAGTTCTCAATGGACAGCAGGGTAAGTCTTCATTTATGGGTAATATCACCAATGAAGCCCTGCATGGAAACACCTTTCCAGTTTCTTCTAGAAGCTTTTGGAAGAGACTCAGCATGCCTATGTGTCCATTCCTGCCTGCCGCTGCCATGACTCATCTCCAACTCCTAGGGAAGATGGGAAGGTTGTGAGGACTTATCCTGCTGTCTATGGAGAACCCCTGCTAGAGATAAGTAACGTTTCTCCATGGGGAAGCAGGATAAGTGCTTACATATGGGATTCCCTAGCTACACACTGCCTCAAAATGAGCAGGCACTAAAGCAGTGTTTCTCAACCCAGTCCTCTGGGACCCCTAGTCCAGTTGGGTTTTCAGGGTATCCACAATGAATATGCATGAGATAGATCTGCATACAATGGAATCAGTGCATGCAGATCTATCTCATGCATATTCATTGTGGCTATCTTGAAAACCTGACTGACCTGGGAATCCCAGAGGACTGGGTTGAGAACCACTGCGCTAAAGACACACTTTTTTGTTCTTGTTGGTAACAGGTCATTTAGAAAAGTATGTGCGCGGGGGTTGTTTGTTTTTGAAAGGCAGCCTTAAATTGAAAATAACTGGACTTAGGAGGGGATGGAGTTGGAGTCTAGTCCACAAAAAAATTCTGGAGCACAGATTGGCTGAATATATGGTTGCATCCGGAATCCCTTTCCAAACCATAGTGAGAGGTAAATTAATATTTATTTGGTTGGTTTTATATACCACCTTACATGTTTACATGTAATGAGTTAAACTGAATGGACAGAAGTCCACATCACAGCTTTGCAAATCTCTATGGAGGCCGATCTCAAGTGGGCTACTGACTATGTTACTATGAAAGGCAATGTCAGGAAATATTTTTTCACTGAAAGGGTGGTGGATGCTTGGAATGCCCTCCCGATGGAAGTGGTAGGGGCGAACACGGTGACGGAATTCAAAAAGGCATGGGACAAACACAGAGGATCCCTTTACAGAAAGAGGAAAAAACCCAAAATAAACGGTACCATCTAACTTCCGTACCATATAACGTCTCAACAAATAGGGGTGTCCTATATGGAGTGGTGGGTTTACCCCTGAACAAGGATATGGAGAGGGGTGGCCTGTGCGGAGCGACAGGTGCACCTACTCTTGCCATCTCGCTGGGCAGACTGGATGGACCATGCTGGTCTTTATCTGCCGTCAACTACTATGTTACTATGTTACTATGAAAGCCATGGTTCAAACATTATGAGCCTTGACATAACCCTCAAGAGTCAAACCTGCCTGAGCATAAGTGAAGGAGATGCAATCCACTAGCCAATTAGTAAGTGTTTGTTTGTTGATGGAAGCCCCCATCCTGTTGGGATAAAAAAAAAAGTTGGGTGGACTTTCTATGGGCTTTAGTCTTTTCCAAATAGAAGGCCAAGGCTCTCTTCCAGTCTACCATTTCCCTTCATGAGTGAGGTCTTGGGAAGAATGTTGGCAGAACAATTGATTTATTAAGGTGGAAGTCAGATACCACTTTCTGAAGGAATTTACGATGAGTGCACAGAATGCCCCCTAGTATGAGGAAACTTAGTGTAGTGCAGATCAATTACTAGAGCTCCTAACTCACTATGGGAGACTTAAGGGGGGGGGGGGGTTCATAAGAAGCAAGCACCACATGAAACAAACAACTAGAGACTGTGTAGAGATGGATTTCTCTCCTACATGATGGTAGTAAGTGTCAATTGCATTAAGATGAGCCTGTACAGAGTTGGTTTTAAGACCAATTCTAATAATTGTAGAAGGTATTCAAGCAGTTTTTGTGTGAGACACGAGAAAAGATCTAGAGCCTGTCTCTCACATCGGACAGCATACCTCCTGTATTTAAAACCATAAGACCTCTGAGAAAGTCTCTCCTAAAAGCCAAGATGACATCAGCAACTTCCTATGGCAGGTTCTGAGAAGACAAAATTTGCCTCTCAATGTCCAAGCTCTGAGGGCTAATGACTTGATGTTGGGATGCAACAACATCCCTCAATCCTGCTTAATTAGAATCAATGAGGAACACAGATTAATTAGTTCCCTGATCAATGGTTCCAGAAGAATGAGAACTCACAGCTGTCTCAGTCAGTAAGTCACTATTTGAATCATAGTGCCTCTGTTATGCTTAAGTTTCAGAAGAGTCTTTACTATCAGAGGAATAGGAGGATAAGCACACAGAAGTCCCTCCCTCAATTGAGAGGGAAGGTATCTGAGGCTTTTTTGTCACTTATCCCTTCCCTGGAATAATACTGAGGCACCTGAGTGTTTTGAGGAGTGGCAAACATATCTACCGAGAGGGTGCCCCAGTCCCGAAAGATATTGAGAGTAACTGTCCTGTCCAGGGTCCATTTGTTGAGTTGAAGGACTCAAATTAGCTTGTCTGCAAGGCATTGTCCTCTCCAGGTAGATATGTGGCCCAAGACTCATCCACTGAGAGATGCATAATTCAACATCCTCATTGTTTCCCAACACAAGAGGCATGAACCCATTCCTTCCTGCTTATTGATGTAATGCATGGCTACATGATTATCTGTCTGAATCAGTACTATTTGAGTGGCCAACCAACTGCTGAAAGTCTTTAAAGCATTCACAACCACTCTCAGTTCAAAGAAATTGATCTTATGTAGACTTTGGCAAGACTGGAATATCGCTAGCCACAAGAACAGGAAGTCCCAGAGAGGAGTAGCCTAGAGTGGAGGAGTAGCCTGGAGTGGAGGAGTAGCCTAGTGGTTAGAGCAGTGGCCTGATAACCAAGGTTCAGTTCTCACTAGCACTCCCTATGGCCTTAGGGAAGTCACTTTACCATCCATTACCTTTGAAGAAAGGCCTGGCAATCTACTTTTAGTCACACCTTGACAAGAAAACCTAGGGACTGCTGGGTTTCCAGGAGTTAGCATTGACTCAATGGCACACACTGCATTGTCCTTTGGCCAGATTAAAATGAACCAACCATAAGAAAATGGAGCCCCATAGAGGAGACATGGCAGAGATTACATCCTGGAGCTTGTAAGTTGACTGAATCCACTGTATGCTGAGGCTCCACTGAGCCTATCTCATTCTGAGACCTGCCAAGGGTGTAATATGAACTGTTGAGCCTATGGTCCTCACTGACTCTGTTGTACGGTCCTCACTATTGCCACCAGGCATATTAGATAGTCTTGAGAAAAAAATGTTTTTGCCTGAGTCATATCTAGTTGAGCTTAAATGAATTCAATGTTTGTAGACTTCAGCGAGACTTGGGAAATGAATGATGAACTCCAGCACCCAAATGGTTAAGTACGGATTCTTGAACTCCTTCTTGAGTAGTGCTTTTGACTAGTCAATCATTCAGATAGGGAATCATGTGCATGCCCAGTCTGCATAGAAACACTGTGACTATGGAGAGACATTTTGTGAGCATACGAGGCACAAAAGTGAGGCCAAAAGGCAGAACATGATACTGGTATTGATGTTTCCTTATAATGAATCACAGATACTTCCTGTATCTGAATGCGAGTGTATTCATCCTGTAGATCCAGAGAACATAGCCAATCCCCCTTTTAGAGATAGCGAATGAGGGTGCTGAGGGAAACCATCCTGAATTTCTCTCAAACTAGGTATTTGTTCATATCCCTTAAGTCTAGGATAGTACAGAATCCCCTCATCTTTTTTGTGACCAGGATGTACCTCGAATAGAATCCATGCTCTTTCTGACCTAGTAGAACAGTCTTGATTGCATTTGCCTGTCAAAGTGCTGAGAGTTCCTCTAGAAGTATCTCCTGGTGCTGAGTTTACTGACTAGACTCTCAGTGGGCAGTTTAGAGGAAGGTCAAATAGATGTGCTTATATCCTCACCAGAGATTAAGAACTCAAACACCAGAGGTAATAAGGAACCACCATTTGGAGAAGGTGAGCCTGCCTTGGACAGGAGAGTTGTATGTATCAGGAAGGGAGTATTGGATATGTTATCTAGGAGCCACTTAAACCCTATCCCAGATTTTGGTTGGGATGCAGGTTGTTCTGAGTTCTCTGCTGATGGGGTCGAGAGCAAAGACCCTGCTTAGTCTGGGTAGAGTGTCAGGGAGGAGGACATCTACACTTATGAGAGTAATAAGATCTCCTTTGCTTTCCACTCTGATGCCTCCTAGATGAGAAGATATTGGGGTTGGAAGTGGACTGGAGACGGTCTTAAGGGTGTCACTGTGCTGCCTGTTGAGGGTAGCAACCTTCTGCATCTTATGTTCATAGAGATTCTCCCAATGGCACAGCATGTCAGCAAGCTTCTCCTGCACACTATATTGCAAGTCTGAGGCTCAGAGTCATGAGGGTTTCCAGGGGCCAGTACTCATATAGAGGAGGATCTTGATTATGTCTTGAAAATATTATAAGTTGTTCTGATTATGTACTTTCTCTACCCCTTCCCTTCGCTCACTGGAGACTTGTGCTCTGCATCCTTCTCCACAGGGAGAGATTCTGCAAATTCTTGCATGTTACACATGATGTTTCGCAAGTACATGTCCATGAAGAACTGGTAGGATGCTATGTGGGAAGTAAGCATAGTGTTCTGAAAAAAACATTTTCCTCCCAAAAGAGTCCAGGGTCCTAGCATCCTTCCCCAGGGGCACCGAAGAATGAGTCTTGGAACTCTTGGCCCTTTTGAGTGTGGATTAGAGTACCATGGAATGGTGTGGTAGCTGGAGCTTCTCAAAACCAGGAGCCTTTTGATATGTGAAGTTGACCTTTTTATTGACAGGCTATACAGAGAGGGGTTCTCTCACATTCTCATCTATACCCTTTGAAGGATGTGGTGCACAAGCACTGTCACCACTTCCTTAGAGGGGTCACAAAACTGGAGGATTTCCAATTCTTCAGCCCTAGGTTCCTCTTCCATCTCCAATTTAAATGGAATGGACTGAGCCATTAACCCAACAAAATTGATGAACAAGATCTCTCTGGTTCAGGTTTGTGTCTCTCATGGACAATAAAGGGCAACACATGAGACTTCTCCGAGAAATATTTGAGTCATACTCAGATTCCCAGAGCACTCAAATGAAGATTCAAAAAATTAGTCAAATGAGGTGGGCCAATCTCCACTCCTCTTGTAGTGTGTATTTCCTCTGAGAGTGTTGGTGCGCCAATGATATGCTATGTCTCAGTGTGGATACACTAGAGATAGAGACTGGCTGGGTAATCACCAGAATCGAGACCCTTCAAGGTCTAACAATAGCAAATCTCATGCAGGCAGGCAGTAGGACTCAAGAATTGGCTCTACACACTGGACTTGAAGCAATTGAAGAAGCAACCTCAAGCTAGATGAAGAAGGTCTCCATCTGTTCCTCAAATCTCCTAATGAGACTCTTCTCAAGGAGGGACTACAGGAGATTTGGCCAATGTCTGAGGAATCAAAAGGGGAATATTGGTGGGCTGGTCTTGGTCCCTTGAAGACTGGCATGGCCTTTCTGACACATTGGAGGATAAGCTGTCCTCTTGCTAGAGCCATTCATACATCTGATACCTTGTGATCCAGGCATTGTGCTCTGATGAACTGCAATGTTGATGCATTCTAGCCTCCGCCTGATGCTTGACATCATGGGGTCTCGATGCTGATGAAGTCGAGAATGAATCCTTCCTCTTCTTCAGGCAGGCATTGCTCCTGGGACACCCTATTGATGCCCAATTCTGAGTAATCTTGAAGACACCTCAATGTTGATGCACCACCAGTGGAGGTTGATGGACTGGACTTATCTGCACCAAAATTTATTTTTCATTCTTCTTCACAATCCTATAGACATATGCAAAAACAGAACACGATGAGAGAGTTCATGATCAGGCCCTGCCACCATCTATGAGTGTCTGACAGGCATGGCTCCCTCCATGGCTGGCGCAAGGAGATGAGGCACTCTAGGTTAACCTCATCCCTTGTGCCTCCCCCTGTGGCATCCATTGCCACCATTGCCATCCCTCTCCAGGTCTGATAATGGCGGCAATAGCCACAAACAGCCATGCAATGCTTATCTTCAAGCTTCAGTGCTGTGGGGCTGTTTGTTTCCACTGCTCTCTGATACCCAATGCTGACTTCCTGTGCAAACTGGTGTTAAAATGTCTGTGCCTAGATGTTAGCATGAACACATATAAATTACAGTATTTTATAATCAACATATGTATTTGTGAGCTCCACCCACAAGTGTGCATACCACAAATGTACATGCCTTTTGATTTGCACTGCATGGCCTTGGTTTTGGCCAGGGCACTTCCTACCTGCTCCCAGGCTCAAAGGGAGACTAAGCTACCTGCGCCAGGAGGGGGCTGATCAGCTTCTGCTCAACAAAGTTCGACTAGGCACTGTATCCTACCTGGATTACTTGTCTCTGTAACATCAGAGGTAGTGTGATCCTGCAGCTGAAGCTATGGACCAAAATTAATTTCTCTGAGGAAGCTGCCTGATATTGGTGAAACCATCGGCTGAGGTCAGAAGTTGGTTGAGCAGTTTGTTGGAAAATATTCTCAATGGGTACTTTGTGCTAATATTTTTTAAAAGTATGCAGAATGTTGCATGTTAGAACAATCCCCGTTGCAGGAATGACTTCATTGAATGCAGACAGGGGCAGCCCAAGGGGGATGCGAGGCCATGTGCGGAGACTCATTACAGGGTCTCCTTTGCATAAGTTGCTTCATTTGCATAAATATTTGCATAATGTTAACGTGCACTGACTTTTAGTAAACATGCCTCTTAATGCGTGCATGGATAAAGAAAGACTACAAGATTTCTACATTACTATATTCCAGTGCCAACTGCCAGGCACATTAGGAAGTACTGCAAACACTGCCCATTTAAACCCGTAGCAAACCCACCATATCATAACAGTACTACCAAGACTCACAAAGCATCATACCCTACCTATCAAAGGCAACACTGCAAATATTATACCAATACATCTCAGGGAATACCAGTACATCTCCTACTGGGAAAAGAGAACAAGTGGCACTGTCAAATAGAAATTACATAAACAGAATACCTCAGCTTGGTTACCGCCACCAAACAAAGAACAAGGGATCACAATTTAGAAATAGAAAGACAATAATTAAATGGGGAACCCCAAAAGTCAAACTTGGAATGTACAACAAAACTGGAGAAATTAAATTATAAATTAATTTCTTCTTGTACTAAACAAAATGCAGACGTTAAAGACGCACATTTCCCAGAGCTGACATATTCCAGTTAATAAATTCAAAATAAAAAAGTATTTTTATACCTTTTGTTGTTTGTGCATTTTATTTTTCAGTTCAATTGTTCCAGTCACTTTCTTCTGGTTTCTTCGTGTCTTCTGCTAACTCTCCATTGTCTGCTGTCCATTTGTCCTTTCTTCTCTCTTCTAGTTTTTTTCCATTCTCTCTCTACATCTGCTTTAACATACTGATCTTTTCCCTTTTGCTCTTTCCTCCATTTCTTTATTTCTTTTTCATCTACTCAGATTTCACCCCTCCATCCTCAATCCCCACTTACTCTCCCAATACCCGGCCAATCGTAGATTTTTCTTCCCTCTCACACAAAATATCTTTTCCCCTCTCCATCATCTGTCCCCCAGCCCCATCCCATCCTAGTCCTCTCCCAACATCAGCTCCCTTCTAGTTCCAGCCCCACCCAGCATCTGCTCTTTTCTAGTCCCATTCTCCCATCCTCCCGCATCAGCCTATTTCCAATCCTAGCCCCCCATCACTGCTTTCCAGTCCTATCCTAGTCCTTCAATCAGCCCATTTCCAGTCCTAGCCCCCCCCCCTTGAAGAGCTCTGCGACTGTCCAACTAGCTTTTAGAGTGAGCCAGAGAGGCCCCGGCTCACCTCTGATAGCCACTGAAGTGAAGAGCATCTTTTTTCTTCACTTCGGCACCTGTGTTGTAGTATAGGCCACTGGCGCGCTGAGTGCCGGGCAACAGGAAGTTCCCTTGGACCTCCCTCTCAAGCCGACCCTGCTGGTATCGAATGCAAGATGTTGTTGGTGCAGGACCCCCTGAAGCACGGAGCCCTGTGCGAACAACATTCTCGCACAATGGACGGGCCTGCTCTGAATGCAGCTAAAAACACGTGTTGAGCAACTTTCACGCTTTTACCCGCACATAAGGGGGACCATTTTTAAGTAGCTCTTTTACCAGTGTGAAGAGCCATTGACACAGGTAAATAACCTTTGAAAATGTCCTTCAAAAGGATTTTCTTCCAACCATATTTGAATTCTCTGCAATTTAATTTAGTTTCATTTTGTTTACTGATTTGATATACTGTCTTTCATATTCTATTAAAATGGTTTATAATTAAAAAACTTAAAGGAGAATTTTAGAAAGGACATGGAGAGGGGAATACCCATGTCCATCTCAGGACATGGAGAATGAGGATAGTATTTTACAAAAGGTTCTGCCAAACGTAGAACCCCTTGTGAAATAGCTGCAGAACTGCATGGGTATTCCAAGGGCCGGCCCAAGGGTTTCTGCCACCCTAGGCAGAAACCCTGGCAGTGCCGCCCCCTCCAAGCCATACTGCCCCCCTGAGCCATGCCGCTTCCCCACGCACTGAGCCGCATCTCAGCCCCCCTTGCTGAACTGCGCTACTGCCAATTCCGCCAACATAGCTTCAAGGGTTCAGAAGCATCAGGCCATCTGTGCTGAAGCACATGGCCTGCTGCCAAGTCTAGCTGCCCCCCCCCCCCCACCACCAGAATCAGCAGCAGCAGGGGGCGGTAGCATGGCATGGCTCAGCACGGGAGGGGCCTTAGGTGGCGGACTGGCCCTGGGTATGCCCTTGCATGTCTGGCAGGAGCAATGATTTAATTAGGTTGTACATGGGGGAAAAATGATGTGGAAATCCCTCTCACTTAGTTGTGGGAGTAGCCTCCTAAAATTGCTCCACCGGCACAGAGGGCATACCAGTGCAGCACCACAGGTCTGGATCCCCCCTCACATGCATCTCCCAACCCCAGTAACCCCCCTTGGAAACTCCTCACCTGGGTCCCCCTTCCTGCATAGAGCTGATCCCCCCTTCAGCCACCCTTCCACAAACAGATGCCAATCCCTCTCCCCTCCCTCCTCACCAAGGCTGTTGGAAGGTGCCCCCTTCCCTAAGGCATCTGGAGCATAAAGACAGGTGCCCCGCTCGAGAACCCCCCTGTAGATCAAGCCATCCGCTCTACTCTTCCTGACCGACGCCCTGGGGCTCCCACTTAACCCCAAGGACCCCAATAAGCCCAGTAAGCTTCTGAAATAACCCCCCTTAGTGATTTAAAGAGTCAAAGTTATCTGTTCAAGTGAAGTGGCCTGAATCTCAAAAAGAACCAAAACACTTATGCGGTTGATACTTCCATTGATCATATCTATTCATTTAAGTATCAGTCAGGCCATGGATTCTTTTTTCATTTCAGATATTTTCTAATTGTAAGAAGTATAGTACATTGCTAAAAAATGTATTAGCTTGCATTTAACTTCTTTCTTTCAAGGAGATTGAATTAGCTTGTGACAAATATCTTACAGAATATTTGTGCATCCTGATCACAACATAAAAAATGCTCTAAAAAAGCACACCACAGAAGAAAAGGCAAGTGGAACAAATTAAGAAATGAAAGTGAAAAGACATTCCCTTTTCAGATACAAAGAAGGCCTTCAGTATGGAAAACCTGCTTAGTAGTCTGCAAGCAAACTTAGAAGGAATTAATTCAGTGGATCTAACAACATTTAGCTAAACATAAGCAGTTTGCAAATAAGTGTGTTGAATTGAATATTAAGAAGTAATTGATTTGCTGGTTGAAACAGCTGAAAATAGCAATTTTCAATCATTGACCATATAGTGCCTTTAGATAATAGGATCTGTTATGTTGCAAAACTTTTAATGAAGAGAAGTTGTTGGACATATTTACACAGACCCTGTACTCCTGAGTCTATCCCCTTTCACCTTCATTCTATGTCCCCTTGTTGCAGAACTTTCTTTCAACTGAAAGAGGCTCTCCTCTATCCCACCTTTCTTATACAGTATATATATTGAGATTTAAACCCCATGAGGGTTATTCTGTGCTACGAATAGTAGGGATGGACGGCCCAAAGGGTCGTCCATCCCCGCAATTCGTGCCTTCTCCTGGCTGCGACTAACTTCCCCGCCAGTTGTGCAGGGAAGATAAATGGGGGTGGGGAAGGGGCAGCTTGGGAGCGGAGGCTGGGCAGTCAATCGCCCTGGATATACAGGGCCAATTCTAATGTTGCGCAAAACAGGAAATGCGCCCAACCCTCAGCGTGCCGGCGGGCTCAACTTTAACAGAGCTGCGGGAAAAAAGGGAATTCACTTTTCACGGCTCTGCAAAGTTGAGCCGAGGTGCAGGTCAAGCAAAGGCAGGGCTCTTCCCTGAGGGGACTTGGACTAGAAATCAGCTGAGCAGGTCTGGTAATGAGTTGGACTGGGCTGGGCACTGTAAATAATTTGATTGGGAGGGCTAGGATTGGAAATGCTCTGATTGAGGAGTTTAGGACTGGAAATGGGCTGATAGGGGGTTAAGACTGGAAATGGGCAGATCAGGTTGGGTTAGACTGGAAATGGGCTATGACTGGAAATAGGCTGATCGGGGGAACTAGGAGTGGTAATGGGCTGATAGAAGGGCTAGCACTGGAAATGGGCTGATGGGGAGGCTAGAACTGGAAATGGGCTGATCAGGGGAGTTAGGACTGGAAATGGGCTGATTAGGGGGGTTAGGACTGATAATGGGCAGATAGGGGGCTAGCACTGGAAATGGGCTGATCAAGGGGCTAGCACTGGAAATGAGTTAGGACTGGAAATGAGCTAGGACTGGTAATGGACTGATTGGGTGTGGCTAGGACTGGAAATGGACTGATGGGGGGCTCGGACTGGAGTGGGCTGATAAAGGGGATAGGATTGGAAATAGGCTGGGACAGGAAATGGGCTGATGGAGGGAGGAGAGAGATGCTGGCACTGGAAGAAGACTGGGGGCTACAATTGGAAATGGTCTAATGGGGGGAGAGGAGGAGAGTGCTGCTGGCCCTGGAAGAAAACTAGGGGCTAGAGCTACAAATGGGCTGATGCGGGGGGATGGGAGAATAGGACTGGAAGGGAGCGAATGCTGAGAGGGTCTGCTAGGGGAAGGAGGGTGCAGGAAAGGAGCTGACATGGGGGGGAGGTGAGGGCAGGAAGGGAGCATATATGGGGGGGGGAATGAGGAGACTGGAAGGGAGCTGACACCAAAGGATGGTACTGAAGGGGGACTGGAAGGGAGCTGACATTTTGGGATGGGATTGGTAGCTGGCTGGGTAATGAGGAGGAGGCTGGAAGAGAGGGGACACTGGGGCTGAAAGAGAACTGACATGTGGGGATGCCACTAGAAGGGGGATGGAAGGGTAGGGTGACTGGAAGGGAGCTGACAGGAGAAGGGGTGGCGCTGAGAGAGGAAGTGAGCTGATACCTGCGATGGTATTTGGACTAGAAGGGGATGGACAATGGGGAAGGAAAGGGACTGGAAGGGAATGAACACCAGAGGCAGTCCTGGGAATGCAAAGCAGTTGGCATTGGAAAGTACTGGGAGGGGAGGACTGGAAAGGGGGCTGATACTGGGGAGGGTTACTGGTGTTGGAAATAGGCTGATGGAAGGAAGTGAAGAAAACAAAAGAAGAGATAAGAAATGGCAGATGGACCATAGACTATAGAAAGAGAGCTAAGAGAAGACAGGAAAAGAGAAGCCTTAGATCAGGACCAGCATGATCAGAGAATAAAATGGTCAGACAGCAAAGGTAGAAAAAATAATTTTATTTTCCTTTTAGTGATGGGACTTTGTGCTATCTTTACATTTTATACAGTATGGGGAACAGTCTGGCTTCTTGGGGTTTCAATTTAATTTTTGGTACAAATCATCAACTACTAGTATGCAAACTCAAGCTAAAGTTGAAAAAGAGCAAACCACTCATGAATGCAGCAAAATATGACCTTGAGAATATACCACTGGAATTTAAAGACTGCCTGCAAAATCGATTTGCTGCTTTAGATACAAATGACAGAGCTCCAGAAGAGTTATGGAATGACATCAAGAAGGTTGTGTTGGAAGAAAGCGAGAAGTTTCTATAAAAGGTGAAAAAGCAAAAATGGCCAAAATGGATGACGGAAGAAACTCTGAAAATTGCCCAGAAATGCAGAGAAGCTAAAGCCAGAGGAGAAAGAAACATAATCGCAGAACTCAACAGAAATTTCTAACGTGCAGCAAGACAGAACAAGGAAAAGTACTACAATGACACATGCAAGGAAATAGAAGCAGAAACTATTAGAGGAAGAACAAGATCGGCTTTCCTAAAGCTACGAGAGTTAAAGAAAAAATTCCATCCTCGAATTGGAATGTTACAAGATGCTCAAGCTTCTATGCTGAATGATGCTAAGAAGATCAAGAAAAGATAGAAATAATAAACAGAGTTTTTATATGATAAAGATCAAGTAGACCAACAGCCATTTCAACCTGTACATTATGATCCGGAACCATTAGTGATGAAAGAAGAAGTTGAAGCAGCATTAAAAGCCTTATCAAAGAACAAAGCACCAGTCATTGATAGCATTCCCATAGAAGTATTACAGCAATATGATGGAGCTGTTACAGTACTTACAAGGCTCTGCCAAGAAATTTGGAAGACAACATCATGGCCAACTGACTGGAAAAGATCTGTGTTTATACCAATACTAAAGAAAGGTGATCCAACTGACTGTGGAAATTATCGCACAATTACTCTGATCCCACATGCCAGCAAGATTCTACTGAAGATTATTCAAAAGAGACTACAACCATACCTGGAACAAGAACTACCTGAAGTGCAAGCAGGGTTCAGGAAAGGGCGAGGAACGAGCAACATCATCGCGGATGTGAGATGGATCCTTGAAAAGACTAAAGAATACCAAAAGGATATCTATTTTTTCTTTATCGACTATAGGAAGGCTTTTGACTGTGTAAACCATGAGAAACTCTGGACCATATTAAGAAGCATGGGTATACCAGAACACCTGATCGTTCTCTTGCACAATCTGTACATTGATCAAGAAGCAACAGTTCAAACGGAACAAGGAGAAATAGAATGGTTTGAAATAAGCAAAGGTGTAAGATAAGGCTGCATACTTTCCCCCTACCTGTTTAATTTATATGCAGAACAAATCATCAGAGAAGCAGGATTGTATGAAGACAACAGAGGTGTAAAGATTGGTGGAAGACTCATCAACAACCTTCGCTATGCTGATGATACCACATTACTGGCTGAAAGTGAAGATGATCTGAAACATTTGCTTCTAACGATCAATGAACAGTCTCAAAATGGGCCTGCACCTTAATGTAAAGAAGACAAAAATCATGATAACTGTCAAAATCAACAAGTTCATCGTTGAATGAGAAGAAATTTAAATTGTGAACAACTTTATTCTACTTGGATCAATAAAGAAGCAACAAGCAGTCAAGAAATCAGACGACGCATTGCTCTTGTAAGAATGACTATGAAAGACCTAGACAAGATTCTCAAGAGCAGAGATGTCTCTCTCCATACAAAGAGTCGACTTGTTCAAGCCATGGTATTTTCAATAACATCATATGGATGTGAAAGCTGGGCAGTGAAAAAGATAGACAAGAAGAAAATTGATGCCTTTGATTTATGGTGATGGCGGCGAATACTGTGTATATCATGGACTGCCCAAAGAACAAACCAGTCAGTACTAGAGGAGATCAAACCTAAGCTTTCTTTAGAAGCTCAGATAGCAAGACTTCGACTTTCATACTTTGGACACATTATGCAGAGAGCGATCATTAGAGAAAGGCATCATGCTTGGCAAGATAGAAGGTCAACGCAAAAGTGGAAGGCCAGCAATGATATGGATCGATACAATAACAGCAGCTACTGGTACCAGTCTGTCAACAATGAGCCGCCTGACTGAAGACCGAACACAATTTAGGGCAACTATCCAGAAGGGTTGCCATGAGTCCATCTCTTCCCTGGCACAGAAGCGTCCTCCTAAGCAGCCAACCACAGAACAGAGTCAGCTGCAGTCATCGAGCCTGCGATCTCTCCAGGAGTTGGAGCTCGTTGGGAGCGGAGGGCAAACTGTTCAGCTGGGTAGTGGAGACGGTTTTTGCCCTCTCCCTCACTCTTCAGTGGTTTCATCGGTACGGAGGCACTCTGAGGGAATTGTCATTCCCTCTACAGCTGGGAAGCCTGCAATGGAGCAGCAGTGTTCAGAAGCTGGCACTGGAGGGCCTGAAATTGGGGTAACTTTCTGTTTTGAGTGTCCGGCTGTATTCACCTTGGAGACAATTTGATCTGCAATAATGAAGCTTGGGGAACTTATGGCGCCACAGGTTTCTACATTGGCAGTTTTGTCTCAGTCGCATACCAGTTTGTTGCAGCAGCATACTCTTGAAATCTCTGCCTTGCAATCCTCTGTGACTGAGTTGCAACAGAGGTCTATGGGGCATGTTTACTAAACCTTCTTAATGTGCGCCCGGCGTTAGTGTGCAGGATGCCATATAAGGAGTGGGCATTTCAGTCTAAAGTAGCAAAATGGGATTAGCGTGCGATAACGCGCACTGCTGCACACATTATCGGGCAAAGCGCCGCTAAGCGCGTCACCGCACGGTAATCTTAAGTAGGCGCACAGACATCCAAACATAGAAACAGAAGTGTAGCACAATGGTTAATACACTGACTGATGATACAGGGGTCATGAGTTTGATCCCCCAGTGTGCCTAATGCATAAGGCTGGCTGAGGCATCAGCTGTGACATGTAAGTATTGTTTCCTGAAGCATTTTATTTGTATTTTAATCATTGCTGCCAGCAAACACACCCTCACGTGCCGTAACCTAAGGTGCCGCATAAGGCACTCCATAGGGCACATTATAAAGTGCACTGTCCGCCACGGCACCCTATAATGTCCCCTATAGGGCACCCTTTAAGGTGCTCCATAGGACACCTTATAAGGCACCTTATACGGACTGTAACCATAAGGTGCCTCAGAAGGCGCTTTATAGGGTGCCCTATAAGGCGCCTTATAGGGCGCCTTCTGAGGCACCTTATGGTTACAGTACCCTGAGGGTGTTTTGCTGGCAGCACTAATGTACATTAAAAACAAACAATGCTTCAGACAGCCCTATCAAATAACCCCACTGTGGGTTTGAACCCATGACCTCTGGCTCCAAAAGCAGCAAAGTAACCAGTGGGCTACAGCTCCATAGCTACTAGCAAACACCTGGCTGGCTGCAGAAGGACTGCACGTTACCACACAAACAGTCTGCTGTGGTCACCAGGATAGGGTTAACCCACCCATACCCATGATGCAAATCAGCAGTCTACAGATGATCACAAGATGGGGTATGCACCCCCACAGCACCTCAGCCTGGTAGGGGGAACTGACCGTCTGTGGTACTGGCACAGAGTAGCTACACACTGTTACATTGTGCAGGTACTGTACTCACCCTGAGGGTGAGGTGGGGCACCCAGCACCAGGTCCCCAGCAGTGTTAATGTGTGAGATAGGTAGTCTCTGCAGACACACCTTGGATACATCTGTATCTCTCAGTAAGGTTTAGCCCTTATGGACCCATAGGAGGATTATGTACCAACACCCCCCCCCCCTCTCTGGGGCTGAGAAACAGGGTCTCCCACCAACAGATCCACATTCTACCTCCCTGCAATGGTGGCAGTAGAGGGGACCATCAACCCCAGTCCTGCTGGGGAACAGACACCCTACAGGGCAGTCAATGCAGCACTGTACACATCCATAAAGCAATAGCAGACAGATATTAGGCCTGGATGTGCTAAGCTTCACCCCACCACTATCTGATATTCTCCTGCAGCAAGCCTTCAGCCGCTGCACCCTGCAAGGTGCTCCAGCAAGACACATACCAGCTGCAGACAGTCTGCTAGCTAGTCCACAGTGCATGCTCCTGGTGGAAATGCATGCACCCAGAACTGGGATGTCAGCATACACACCAAGCAGATAAGTCAGTGACTGGGCCCCAAAAGGGAACCCATAAATATCACATGAGAGAAATACTACATAGCACTATGGGGGAACCTAGCCATGCCGTGGTCACTGCTCAGTCAGGGTGAGAGTGATCTCCCAGCGGAACATGCTGTGGCTACCCTGTCTGTGCAGGTGGTGGCCGGGCACTACAATGTCCCAGCCATTGCCCTATGCCCTGTGCAGATGCATCCTGGCCAGGCCACCCTGTCCGGGCTATACCCATGGTACCTTGCTCCTCATTATGCATATTAGCAGGCCAATACTGGCAACAGTGCTGGCAGTGTGGGCTGTGGAGGGTGTTTGCAGCCACCACATCCTGGATAGACAGACACACACTCCCACAACTATGCCAGCATAGTGCTACTATAGAGATTGTTGGCAGCCCTGGCCACCACACCAGTCCTGGGCACAGTGCAGGCATAGATATGGTACGCAATACTGTTGGAGGTCACTCCCCAGGGTGGTAAACACTGTCAGACACCAGACCTAAAGCACACTCCACAGACATCAGAAAGGTTGCTATGATGCAGCTCAATCAGCAAACTGTGCTTAACGTAGGAATTGCTATCTGCCAGTAATCATAGCTACCTTTTGATAGCTGTGTACCGTATTCCCAGGTTTAGGGTGGCATTGCTAAGGTATGCAAGTGCTAGTATTGGGAGATGCACGCAGGGCCCAATATCCTGCCTCTCCAGACGGCACTGGCTAATGGAGCCTGTGGGTGTGGGTGTGTCTGCCCCTGTTGGCTGCTGCTTTACGGCAGAGGTTCCCAACTCCAGTCCTGGTGTGCCAAACACTGTTCGGGTTTTCATGCTGGCCCTCATGAATATGCATTAGATACATCTGCATACCATGGGGGCGGTGCATAGATATGCAGCACAGGCATCTTTATTAGAGCAAGCATGGAACCTGAATGGTGTTTGGCCCTCCAGGACTGCATTTGGGTGACTCTGCTCTAGGTAATGTGCCTGTTTATGGTGTCTGTGCTCTGTAGGGTAAAATGTAGGTGTTTTGGGCATGTTTACATCATCTGCAATAAAGGTTCTGTCTGTATTAGCACGTTTTAGTAGTGGGTAAAAAATGGGGGATGGGTTGTCAGGAACCACAGCTGGGACTTGAACCTGTGACTTTCTGCTCCTGAATATACTGGCTGTGTGCACTGCACCACTGTATTGCCACAGAGACAGTACATTCCCTGGGGATACCATGACTGTTCATCAGACGGGGCCTGTCTGTTGCAGTGCATGGCACCCACCTACACAGGGCTAGGCCACGGTCTACTCTGGGCAGCTGCCACTGCCCCCTCCACCACCAGTGCCCCTCTGCCACCCTGCTGACATGCCCTTCTGCTGGTGGTGCTAGTGGAGCACAGTCTCAGGCCATCCATTGTGCGGGTAGGCGGCTGCCTATGGTGCGGGTTCTGGGGTAGGGGTGCCTGCATAGGTGTCCACACTTCCCCCCAGCACCGCCTGCCACTGTTCTGTGCCCTTGGGGGTCCCTACTGGGTACTATCCCCTGTGACACTGTGGGAAGCACACTCGTGCCCATGCTGGGCCCTCATCAGTTGCTGTCTGGCTGCTCTACTATTTCAGCATTCCTATGGGCCAGCTAGGCATCACCCTAGTCTGCACTGTGGCCCAGCTGCAGTACAGCATGTGCCGTCTGCAGCCCTCTGTGTCCCCTTTTCCAGCACCTGTCCAGTTGCCCATGCCGACATGCCCGCCCTGCTGTTGTGGAACATGTGCGCACCATAGGAAACCTGTCCAATGGGGAGGGAAAACCCTGATCAGCGCTATTTCACTGTGGGCTCATTTACCTTGTAGGGGACGAAGCATAGACCCTTCCAAAATTCATATTTTTTTGGGGAGATTTCTCGGGAGTGTTTTTTGATGTTTCCCATTAATATCACTATTGCCCAGCTTGGTGATGTTTTTTTTATATTTTCTTCTGGTCATTTTCAGTGTTTATTTGCCCTTTTGTTCCGTGCACATGTATCACACTTATCACTTTTTTGTAGGTTTCCCTGGTTTCGCTGTACATTGCTGACGGAAATGGTTTCTTTTCCCTTTAAATCTGCTCTAACGCCAGGGTTTCACTGGCGTTAGTTTTCAGCCCCGGATTCCACAGCGTTAGTGTGCAGGGAGCCTCTCCCCTCCCACTCTCCGCCCATTGACCTTCTCTCTCCGCCCCTGGGGAGCCTTCCTCCGCCCTCCATGAGCCTATCTCCACCCGCAGTGCTCATTTGCGCCGCTGTGTGCGTTATCGCGCGATAAGGTACCGTTTCGCCTGATAAAGCGCCATTATTGCACGATAAGGTACCTTATCGCCCGATAACATCGCCAGGCGCACATTAGGACGGTTTAGTAAACATACCCCCTTGAGTATTGTGTACAATTCTGGTCGTCGTATCTTAAAAAGGATATAGCATTATTAGAAAAGGTACAGAGAAGAGCCACCAAAATGTTAAAGGGAATGGAAGGATACCCCTATGAAGAGAGGCTAAAAAGGTTAAGGCTCTTCAAACTGGAAAAGAGACGGCTGAGGAGAGATATGATAGAGGTCTATAAATTAATGAATGGAGTGGAACAGGTAAACGTAGATTGATTGTTTACATCATCAGAATATAGAAAGACTAGGGGACATGCAATGAAGCTACAGGGTAAACTATTTAAGACTAATAAGAGAAAATATGTTTTCACTCAACGTGTAATCACACTCTGGAATTTGTTACCGGAGGATGTAGTAAAAGCTGTTAGTGTAGCTGGTTTTAAAAAAGGTTTGGACAAGTTCCTAGAGGAAAGGTCCATAAACCATTATTAAAAGGGACCTGGGATATCACTGCTTGACCCAATACAACCATTGTGGAACTTGTGTCTTTTGGGGAAACTGCTAGGTACTTATGACCTAGATTGGCCACTGTTGGAAACAGGATACTGGGCTTGATGGACCTTGGTCTGACCCAGTATGGCATATCTTATTTTCTTATGTTCTTATAGTGCTGCTTTTTTCTGGGTAGCTCCCTTGTATGAGTTTTGGAAGTTTATGCTGGTATGGTATGGTAAATTCGGCCTTGTAGATCTTAAGTGACTTCTATAGGGTTTTATGTTATTCCCAGTATGCCTGGTATTGGAGAATGTTTTTTTTGTTAGTGAGATGACCAGAAGCAGATTTTTTAATAAATATATTTAGTTCTGTGGGTGAATGTCCTTCTTCTGCTCTGCACCCATTGTCGAGGGAGAGGTTTTTGTGGATGCAGAATATATATGCAAAAAGGAAAAGTGATAACCATAATGCAGTTTATAGCAGAATAAAATGAGATATATTTGGACTTATAAACTGTGCTGTGGTTCTGTTTCTTTTAGTTCCTTTGTGAGCGCGCATCTTGCATTTCCTTTGTTTTTTATGGAATATATATTTACATTAACACTATGCTGGTCCAGTGCGCAGTTTCGGTAGTTATGGTAGAGTTGCTAAGCCCTTCTTGGTGTTTATGTTGGAGTAGGAGGTGGTTTTCAGAGGGTGGGAAATACTATTTTGGGGTATCAAGTCACTCTTGTTTTTGTGGAAGTGGGAGATGCTGCATGGATGCTGTTGAGCCCCTCTTGTTTGGCATATTTAGCAGCCTGTTTCCTAGGCTCTGCACTGGTAACATATGAACATAAGAAATGCCATACTAGGTCAGACTAAGGTCCATCAAGCCCAGTATCCTGCTTCCAACAGTTGCCAATCCAGGTCACAAGTACCTGGCAGGTTCCCAAAAAGGCACACAGGTTCTATAGTGCTTGTCCCAGGGCAAGCAATGGATTTCTCAGGTTATCTTTAATAATAGTTTATGGACCTTTCCTCCAGGAACTTGTCCGAACCTTTTTTAAACCCAGCAACACTAACAGCTTTTACTGTATCCTCTGATAACTAATTCCAGAGTTTGAATAACAGGGCCATAGGCTAACTACAGGGACCACATTTCAGTGTGGCAAAACAGCTGCTGGTTCAAATAAGGCCACCCACTGAGGTGGCATTAGTTGCACTCATACTACTTGCGCTGAGCCATTGTGTTAGTTTCTGCTGACAATGCAGATGCCTGTGTGTGAGAGTTCTTTCTTTCACCTCACTCTGCAGTAAAGTCAAATTTTGGGAAAGAAATCCTGTAAACCTTACAGTAATGGGTAAAAGCATTTTTTTTTACTACATATGTCCGTTTTCAGTTTGTACTAATATATTCCCTACTTGGTGAAGATCTATCTCTAGTCTGCATGTGTAACTGAGGCAACTTTTCTGTTAGCATGGAGTTTCTATGTAGGGAGCTGTAGTAATCTGGCTTGTTCAGTTTTATGAATAGGAATATGGATGTTCTAGTGCCCACTGCAATATTTATGGTGCTGCCCTTTTCTGGGTATGCTCCATGTTGGGTGAGTTTTGGAAGTTAGTGATGTTATGGAATAGTAGATTTGCTGTATGGGTCCTGTACTCTGGGTTCTTGGTGAGGTCAACTGTAGGATGCTGGTTTGGGGGAGGCATAGTGGAATATGTATTGTTTTTGAGATTTGCAGTTTTGCGTTCTTTATACTGCCAGACTGAAATTTAAAATATTTTGTCAGTTCAGATTCAAGAAAATTTCAAATTTTAAGGGAACATCTCAGTTTAATTTTGTTTAATAGCCTGATAACTTCACCGCTGCTGAATTCTGGACTTTTCCAGCTCTAGCATAATCCAATCCAGCATTTGAATTCATGTCTACCAAGATTAGTTTCTCATTTTATATCTTCCCTCCTCAATCTGGTCATAGCAAAATAAATCTGATGTGCAGATACTTATAATGGTTTGATGGTGGGGGGGCTGTGTAAGTGGCTTTTTATTAATCAAATTTAGGGGTATGTTTACTAAACTGCGTTAGTGCAAATCGCGTTAGGAGCCGCGTTAGTGAAAGGAAAGCCAAAAAAGGACATGGGCGGGACATCGTAACGACTAACGCGCGTTCCAAAAACTAACAAGCGTTACAGGGCGCCGTGGCGCGTTACTGCAAGTTAATCATATGAAGGCGTACAGACACAAATCATTAAAACAGAGCTGTAGCACAATGGTTAGTGTACTCACCGCTGTTACAAGCAGCATGGGTTCGAGTCCCCAGTGTGCCTAACGCAGAATGCTGTCCCAGGCAGCACCCTGTACATTACATAAGCAATGAGGAGGCATGTTTTCCTTTACGTTCAGTAGTTGGTAGTGAAGCACACTCTCGCAGTGCGCATAGCCATGTACGTTGGTACGTGCGTGGTTACGGGCGTAGCCCCGTGCGTTGGTACGTGCGTACAATCGTGCATGGGTACGTGTGTTTTTACCAGCGTGGGCACCTTATAGTACAGACACTTTAGGGTGTCTTGCACCTATGCACTATGCTAACAGATGTACGTGTGATGGCCTATGGTTTATCAGAGCCTGAGAGCAGGCACTGGATCTTCCCAGGGTTGGATTGTGCCAGTCACACCCATGATGCACTGCACATGCAAATCAGCTGTCCACAGATACACACCATGGGGAATGCACCCCCACAGCACCTCGGCCTGGTAGGGGGTACTGACCGTGTGTTGTACTGGCACAGAGTAGCTACACACCGTCACATTGTGCGGGTACTGTGCTCACCCTGAGGGTGCAGTGAGGCGCCCAGCACCAGGTCCACAGCACCGGTCCAAAGCAGTGTTAATGTGCAAGATAGGTAGTTACTGCACAAACACCTTGCAGTCAGGTGTAGCCCCCATGGACCCCTAGGTGGCCCATGTACCCCCCCCCCAGTGGCAAACAGGGACTCCTAACAATAGATCCACCTTCTACCTCCCTGCAAAGGTGGCAGTAGAGAGGAACATCAACCCCAGTTCTGGTGAGAAACAGACACCCCACAGGGCAGGCACCACAGCTCTGTACGCAGACAGACATCAGGCCTGGATAAGGTAAGCTGCACCCCACCACTATCTGATACACTCCTGCAACAAGCCATCAGCCACTGCACCCTGCAAGCCACTCCATCAAGACACATACCAGCTGCAAACAGTCTGCTAGCTAGTCCATAATGCATGCACCCAGAACTGGGATGTCAGCATACACAGCAAGCAGATAAATCAGTGACTGGGCCCCAAAAGGAAACCCATATCTATCACATGAGAGAAATACTATATAGCACTATGGCTGTGCCTAGCCATGCTGTGGTCACTGCACAGTCAGGGTGAGAGTGATCTCTCAGCAGGACATACTGAGGTCACCCTGTCTGTGTAGGTGGTGGCCGGGCACTAAAATGTGCCTGTCACTGCCCTATGCCCTGTGCAGATGCACCCTGGCCAGGCCACCCTGTCCGGCCTATACCCATGGTACCTTGCTCCTCATTATGCACATTGGCAGCTCAATACTGGCAACATTGCTGGCAGTGTGGGCTGTGGAAGGTGTTTGCAGCCACCACACACTGGATAGACAGACAGACACCCCCACACCTATGCCAGCATTGTGCAACTATAGAGGTGTTCAGCAGCCATACCCACCACACCAGTCCTGGGCACAGTTCAGGCATGGATATTGTACGCAAGACTGTTGGGGGTCACTCCCCATGGTGGTACGCACTGTCAGAGACCAGACCTGCAGCACACACCACAGACAGCAGAATGATTGTTATGGTGGAGCTCACTGAGCAAACTGTGCCTAATGTAGGAATTGATATCTGCCAGTTATCACAGGAAACGTTTGATAGCTGTGTACCATATACCCAGGTGTAGGGTGGCATTGCTAAGGTATGCAACTGCTAGTATTGGGAGATACAGGCAGGGCGCAATGTCCTGCTTCTCCAGGAGGCATTGGCCAATGGGGCCTGTGGGTGTGTCTGGCCCTGTTGGCTGCTGCTTTACGGCAGAGTTCCCCAACTCCAGTCCTGGTGTTCCAAACCTGTTCGGGTTTTCATGCTGTCCCTCATAAATATGCATGAGCTACATCTGCATACCATCGGGGTGGTGCATAGATATGCAGCACACGCATCTTTATTAGAGGCAGCATGGAACCTGAATGGTGTGGGACCCTCCAGGACTGCAATTGCGAGACTCTGCTCTGGGTAATGCGCCTGTTTCTGATGTCTGTGTTTGGTGTGGTATAATATAGGCGTATTAACCATGCGTATGTTCTCTGCAATAAAGGGGTGTCTTTACTATCACTGTTTAGTGGTGGGTAAAGGTATGGGGACTGGGTTGGCAGGAGCCCCAGCTGGGATTTGAACCTGTGACCCTCTGGTCTTACAGGCACTGGCTGTGTCTGTTGCACCACACTGTGGCCACAGAGATGGTGCAGTCCCTGGAGTTAGTTAAAGCGGCCTGACGAGTCAGAAACCCTGCTCTGCACAGGTTTACTGTGGGCTCATTTACCTTGTATGGAGACAAAGGTGCACATAAACCTCAAAACAGACCTCAACAAAAGGGGCAAACACCCATAACCAAGCTGGGCAACAATGATATCATTGGGCAACATTACACACCACTCCCAGGAAAGCTCCATCACAATGAAATGATCTTTGAAAGGGTCTACGGAGCGTAGACCCTTCCAAATATCATTTCTTTCTTTGGTGCTTTCCAGGGAGTGTTGTTCATTGTTTCCCATTGCTATCACTGTTGCCCAGCTGAATTGTGCTTTTTACAATGTTTCTTGTGGTCATTCTTAAGGTTTTATGTGAACTTTTGGTCTTTGCACATGTATCACACTGCTCACGTTTGTAGGTTTCCCCGGTTTTGCTGTACATTGCTGACGGAAATGGTTTCTCTTCCCTTTAATATGCCTTTAACGACAGGTTTTCATTCGCGTTGGAATTGAGCTCAGAAATTCAGCGCGTTAGTATGAGGGGAGCCTCTCCCCGCCCACTCTCCGCCCATTGACCTCTTCTCTCTGCCCACTCTCCACCTTCTGCGCTGTTTTAACGCACCGCGGAGGTTTACGATCGTTAACTGCAGTTAACGCGCGTAAAGTACGTTTTACGATCGTTAGCACGTCAGAACGCGCGTTCGGACGTGCGAACGATCGTTAAACGTACTTTACGCGCGTTAATCACGATTACCGCACTTTAGTAAACATCCCTCTTAATGTTTTATTATTATGTTTGTTTTTATTGTAACATTTGTTATACTAAATTGTATGTGTATGTTTAGAAGCCACCTAGGATTTTAGATGGGTGACATATACATTTAAAAATATAGAATACTAAATTTATAGACATGATGCCGCAGTGAGTCTCTACACGTGGCCCTGCATCACTGGGAGATAGAGGAAAGCAGAAACCTCAGATTGGGACCTACATGATCAAGGAATAAAATGTTCAGGCAACAAATTTCAAAGAGAATTTTATTTTCAATGTAATTATCTGACTTGGTGTTATCTTTATATTTTATACAGTATATGGAAATGCATCTCTTTTTATTTCTGTGGTATTGCACTGTATGCAGAATCTGGCTTCTTGGAGTTGCAGTTTAATTTTTATCTACATGTGTTTATTTTTAGGTTATGGTCACTTATTCTGTACTTGGTGAGGGCCTGTGTTATGAATGTGTGACCAAGACAAGTGTTTGGCTGCATGTAGGGATCTGTACTGTAGTAATCTGAATTGTTCAGCTTTTCAAATATGTGTTTGGATGTTCCAGGGCCCACTGTAGTATTTACAGTGATGCTTTTTTTGGATGGGCTCCTTATGTGAGTTTTGGAAGCTGGTGCTAGTATGGTATGGTAGATATGCTCTATAGATTCTCAGTGACGTTGTTGTAGGGTTTTGTTCTAGTTCACAATATACCTAGTACTGGAGAATGTTTGTTGTTGTTGTTAGTGAGATGATCAGAATCAGATTTTTTTAAAGATATTGAGTTCTGTGGGTGAATGTCCTGGTTCTGCTCTGCACCCACTGTTGAGGAAGGGAGTTCTATGGATGCAAAATATATGTTCAAAAAGAAAAAGCAAGAATCATAATGCAGTTTATAACAACAAAATAAAAATGAGTTATGATTTAGTTTTATAAACTGTGCTGTGGTTCTCGCTCTCTTTTAGTTCCTTGGTGTGTAGACATCTTGCATTTCCTCCATATAATCTAATCGGCTTTTTGGTTTGGGGGGGGAGGGGGTGCCATCTCATCCTTCGCTTCAGGCAGCAGATTGCCTTGAGCTGCCCCTGAGGCCAGGACCCAATTCCCATCGGTCTGCATGTACAGGCCTCTGCCCATCTATCTCAGTCAGGCTCCTAAATGGAGCCACAGCGCCAAGGCATCTGGTTGCCATGGCACCACGACTCCATTTAGGAGCTGTGATCCCCGACCGCCAAGGACTTTTCCTTTTCCTTGCTGTCTGACCCTTGATCTGGTCTCTCATGGCCAAGCCGGGCTGTGGGGAATGTCCTGCACCCTTCACCTCTTCGCTGCCGGCCGGGCCCGCCATCCCCCGACACCTAGGGGGATTTATTCCACCTCTGAGGTGTGTTCTGCAGCATGTGATAAGGAAGCTTATCATAGTTCAGGAAGGAGCTATAATAGAGGTGAATTGGCTCTGAACAAGCAACCTGTCTTTTCTGGTAGAAATGATAAAACAGAATGTTTCCATAAAAGACTACCAGTCCCAGAATGCACCAGGTTTCCAACAGCCACTAGAAGAGATGAAGTGGGGAAACGTGTGTTCAATCAGGAGAGCTATGAGGTAATCCCCAAGCATTCATCTCCAAGGGCAGGGCTTGATTCAGCACAGCTGCGCTGTGCTAGGGTGGAGCAGCCCTCTAAACAGGTTAAAAGTAAAGCTTATTCTACACAGCAGAATCATCAGCAGAATCTTCATGATCATCAGGAGGAGCAGAGGCAGCAGAGGCCAGAGCTCAAGGACAGAGGGAGCAAGAAACACTTTGGAAGAAAGAAGAGAGAAGCATCTTGGAGGTCTAAAGGAGTCCATAGCAGTACGTGTGCTGGGAGGCATTCCAGAGGCAAGCATACTCCATTGGACTGGAGGAAACCAGAGGAATGGGGTTGCAGAGCCAGGAATCCCTGGACGGGACCTGTGAGGGAGACGGCTGCATTTGGAAGGGGCCCTAAGACCAGTGCAAGAAGGTATGTGAAGAGAGACCCAGTGTCCAGGGATCTTGATTGGAAGGCTGGACATAAAAACTGGACTACATACTGGCCAGGATATTTAGAGAGGAACCCTAACAGCAATGGAAGCTCAGGTATGAACACTGATCTATGCCCTAGCTATTCACTTGGAAGACAGCAGGGAAACAAGTATTGTTCTGAGAATGCTCCATTAAGAAATTCCTCTGTGCCAATCCATGATATTGATTCTATGATAGTTGAAGAAGAAGGGGATATTGTAAATGAACAGTGTGAATACATGGATTGCTCTCTGTCTAAACTTCTGTGGTAATATTCTTTTACAAAATACAACAACCATCACAAAGAAATATAAACTTGTTCTTTGATCTACTCAGAAAAGCTTTTGAGCAGGATTTGAGCCACGTTTAGAAAGTAAACCAGCCAAGAGGTTTGCAGCTGGTTAATTGTTAGCAATTGAGCCTTGCCTAATTGCCTGTGAGCTCTGAAGAGACACTTCTGGGTGTGTGTGAAAATACCAGAAGTTAGCCTTGAAAAAGAACAGTTTTTCATTACTTTGTGGGTTTTGTTTGTTTTTGAAGCACTGCTAAAAAGATATTAGCAGGAGCCTACAGAAAAGACCTTTCTGTTCCCATCAAGGTCTTTATGGTTTGATTTAATTGCTTAAGAAGTTCAGTTGTTGTTTTTCCTGATTTGTTTTTTTCTAAGTATAATTCTGAAAGCAAGTATCCTTTTCTGTGCTACCAAGCAAATCTGTGTTGGGAGAAATAACCCCATAAATAAAATATCTTTTCTTTGCTTAAACACTCGAGCAAGCACAACTAATTTATTTGTGAACGGCTGATTCTGGAATGAATGGACTACATTTCCCACAATCCTTTGCAAGTCATATTAATATTTGCCTTTGCCAAGACTGTGGACATTCTCACCCAGCGCCCCCGTTTACAAGCATTACCAGTATCCTGAGTACCTACAGGTATGGAATAAGAGTTAGACACACTTAAATAGTGACTGATAATGATGCACTTATTTTGTCATGTGATCATGCCATATATACAATTAATGTCATGTTACAGCTGTGATGCCATTTCAACAACCCCTGAGTGCACAGGAAGAGTAGGGCAAGGCAAAGAACCACTGACAGGGCACATGTGAAAGTGCCCAAAAGGTTTGTGGGCATAGCCTGTGATGTTTGGAAGGGATTGGGGGGGTGGAGGTAAAGTTTCATCTAGACTGTTGCTCTATGTTTTGTTCGTTTTTGTCTTCACTAGATTGTAAGATCTAATGAGCAGGGACTGTCTTTTACTTGTCTGTACAGCGCTGCGTGCATCTGTAGTGCTTTATAAATGCTCAATAGTAGTAGTAGTAGTAATAGTAGAAATCCTATGAATGCCAGCCAGTGCAATGTCATCCAGCCTGCAATACTCAGACCTGTCTCCTCACACTGTAATGCCCCCACCATCTGACTCCGTCCCCTCATATGAAGCAAAGCTGCATGGTTCCAAGTTCATTGTGACTTTCCAGACCATCTCCTGTTCTACATCCACACAGATCTACAGGGAGCTGGTTTACTCAGCAATCTAGGACATAGCAGAACCAGCTATGGTATTCCTGGAGGGCCTGAAGTAATGTGGCAGGTAGAGTTTTGATATCTGTGAGTGAATGCAGGGACCAATGTGTGAAGCTGGCAATGCTATAGGCCAGTATGTACAGTAGCAGTGCACAAGGGCAAGAGTTACTGCCGGTGAATATATCATTGCAAATGCATGCAAGCATTTCTAAATGTTAGGTATATGTCTTGCAACACTCACCTTTAGATTAGGTTGTCCTGGATCTGTCGAGAATCCTCATGGCCAGGACACGTTTCTCCAATTCGGAAAGGGCTGGATGCTACCCATCTGCAGCTATTGCCACTTTGCATGTCATCTCATGTCTTTCCACTTGCACTTCATGTCCTTGATGTCCCAGTTTCTGTGTTATATGGCATTCATCTTTACATAGATGGAGTGCCACAGAGGCTGCTTGTAGTGAACACTAACCTGTGCACTTGTTGGACTAAACAGAACATGATGTTTTTCTAGAACCTCCCTGATGAGCATTTCCACCTCCACAGGACCAAAGTTATCATTATGGGAGGATTTTTTTGGCTTTAGGGGCCAGGGTGCTGGACCACTAACAGACACTTTGCGAAGGTGTTCTAAAATTGGTTTGTCAGATGTGCAGCTATGCTTTTATGGGCGTGTAAGTGGGTGGTTCCAGGACATGCAGGATTTAAATGTCCTAATATCTAAAATGGCCTTTTCTTGCAGGTCCTCACTACTTCTACTCTCTTATCTCTACCTACATCCCTCCCCAGCAATTTGCTTATTAAGCAAATCACTTTTACCTATGCCTTTCTCTTCTATTGCCAACTCCAGACTCCGTTCCTTCTGCCTCATTGCACCATATGCCTGGAATAAACTACCTGAGTTGGTATGTCAGGCTCTATCCCTGGTCCTATTCAGATCCAAAACTCTTCTCTTCCAGACTGACTTTGGATCCTGACCCCTTATTTTCCTAGCTTCACCCATTTATATTTTAATAATTTCCCCCAAGAATTCCCTCATCCCTAGTTGTTCTGTTTGTCTGTCTTAGCAAATTGTAAGCTTTGTGGAGCAGGGACTCTCGCTTTTTGTGTAGTTATACAGCATTCTATGGGGCATGTTTACTAAAGTCCGCAAAATAGCACCCCGCAAAATAGCGCACGGCAACGCAGCACTGAAACGCGCAGAAACGCGTTTAAACGCCCCGCACATGTGCGTGTCACCCCCGCACAGGTACGCGGCTCACTAACGGGCCCCGTACAAGTGCGGCCCGCAAATTTCTGATAGAGGCGTGGAACGGCGAAAGGAGGGCGGAGGAAGGCTCCGGAGGGGCGGAGGGACGGGGTCAATGGGTGGAGAGTGGGAGGGGAGAGGCTCCCCGCACAGTATCGGGCCCGAATTTGCATGTAAAAACTACCGCGGTAGAAAGCATTTAAAGGGAAGAGAAACCATTTCCGTCAGCAATGTACAGGAAAACCGGGGAAACCAGCAAAACGTGAGCAGTGTGATACATGTGCACAGCACAAAAGTGCAAATACAAATAGAAAATGACCACAACAGAACTATTAAAAACAGTAATTCAGCTGGGGAACAGTTATAGTGATGGGCAAATACAGAAAACACACCCAGCAAAGCTCCAGAAAAAAGAAATGAACTTTTGAAGGGTTTACGGAGCCGAGTCTCTTCCAAAAAACATTTCCTTTGTTTGGAGCTTTCCTAGGAGTGTTTGGTATGGTTGCCCATTAATATCACTGTTGCCCAGCGCGGTGATATCTTGTCCCCCATTTCCCGTAGCCATTTCCGGGGTTTATGTGCACGTCTGTCACCAGACAGGGTGCATATGCCCACAGTAAAATTGCATAGAGCAGGGTTTGTGACTCCATTCTGCTAAGCTTACTACCTCCAGGGGCTGCACTGTTTCTGTGGCCATAGTGTGGTGCAGCAGACAGAGTCAGTACCTCTAGAACCAGAGGGTCAGAGGTTCAAAGCCCAGCTGGGGTACGTGCCAGCCCAATCCCTATATTTTACCCACCACTGAACACAGATAGCGCAGACACCCCTGTATTGCAGGAACATAAGCATGGGGAGAGCACCCATATTTTACCCAACAACGCGCACACACACCACAACAATGGGCATTACCTACAGCCAAGTCACCCAAATGCAGTCCCGTACTGCCACATTGCAATCAGGTCATCTGCTTTTTCTGAGAGAAGCTCATGCCAGCATGTTGGCGGACGAGGACATGTGGTGCAGGGGGCAGTGGCTGCTAGCCACAGAAGACAGAGGCCCAGTCATGTGCAGGCTGGCACAGTCCACTGCAACACAGGCCCTACCGGATCCACAGTCATGGACATTCCATGGAAATCACCCAATCTGTGGATACACGGTGGTGCAGTGCACACAGACACTGTATACAAGAGCAGAGGGTCACAGGTTTAAAGCCCAACTGGGGCAACCACTAATCTTTTTCCCCCAATTAAACAGTGATAGTAAGGGCACACCTTTCCTGGGGAGGACATATGCAATGGCAATACGTCTATCTTTACCCCACTGAGCACACACACCATGAACAGGGCCAGTACCCAGAGCAGAATCACACAATGCAGTCCTGGTGGGGCACACACCAGTCAGGTCCCATGATGGCACTCATACAAATGCCTGTGCTGTATATCTATGCACCACACCCATGGTATGTAGATGTAGCTCATGCATATCCATGAGGGACAGCAGGAAAACCAGAACAGTGTGATGCAAACCTGGACTGGAGTTGGGAATCTGTGCCGTAAAGCAGCAGCCATCAGGGGCAGACACACCCACACCCACACCCACAGGCCTCATTGACCAATGTCTCCTGGAGAGGCAAACCATTGAACCCTGCATGTCCTACCAATGTCACCCTACACCTGAGGTATATGATACACAGCTCTGAGATGTTTGCTAGTTCCACACATACTGCTAGTTGACCCCATCCGAACAATCTGTTAGGTGTTTGCGGTGCGTGCTCCAGGACTGGCCTCTGTCGCTGTTTTCCTCCCTGGGGAGTGGCCACCAGCTGTACTGCCTACTATATCCATGCCTTGCCGTGCTCAGGAGCGGTCTTGGTGGGCAAGGCTGATTACCTTCTCAATAGTAGCACCATGATGGCATAGGTGTGGAAGTGTGTGCTTGTCTATACCGTGGGTGTTGGCAGCAAGCCCCTTCCACAGCCCACACTGCCAATGTGCATAATGAGGTGCACGGTACCATGGGTATAGCCAGGACAGGGTGGCCTGGGCAGGATGCATCTGCACCGGGCATAGGGCACTGGCAGGGACACTGTAGTGTCCGGCCACCACCTACACAGACAGGGTGGCCAAAGCATGTCCTTCTGGGAGATCACGCTCACCCTGACTGTGCAGTGACCACAGCATGGCTAGGCACCCCCATAGTGCTGTACAGTCTTTCTCTCATGTGATACATATGGGTATCTATTTGGGGCCCAGTCACTGAGTTATCTGCTTGCTGTGTATGCTGGCAGCCCAGTTCTGTGTGCATGTGTCTCCACTGGGAACATGCACTATGGACTAACCAGCAGACTGTTTGTAGATGGTATGTGGTTTGCTGGAATGGCTTGCAGGGTGCAGTTGGCTTGCTGCAGGGGAATACCTGGTGGTGGGGTGCAACCTACCATACCTGGTCATATGTTTGTCTGTTATTGTGTTATGGCTGTGTGTGGGGGGTGTTCCTCAGCAGGACTGGGGTTGATGTTGCCCTCTACTGCCACCTTTGCAGGGAGGTAGAGTGTGGATCTCTTGATGGGGGACCATGTTTGTCTCTAGGGGCAGCCCGGGGGGGCGCGCGCTACGGCTGTGCCTGACTGGGATATCCATGGTGTTTGTGCAGAAACTAGCTATCTTACACATTAACACTGCTTTGGAACTCCCGCTTGGCCTCCATCAGCCATGGAAAGTGTTGTAGACCTGGTCCTGGGCGCCTCATTGTACATTCAGGGTGAGGCCAGAACCCGCACGATGTAACCTTGTGTAGCTACTTTGTGCCAGTAAAACACCCGGTCAGTGCCCCCTACCAGGCCGAGTTGCTGTGTGGGTGCACCCGGTAACGTCCCCCAACAGGGCCGAGGTGCTGTGGGGGTGCATTTCCCATCTTGTGTCCATCTGTGGACAGCTAATTTGCATGTGCAGTGCATCATGGGTACGTGTGGCCTAACCCTATCCTGTTTACCCTGGCATACTATCTGTGAGATGACGTGCAGGCTATCTGCAGCCAGCCAGGGGCTTCCATACAGCTATGGGTAGGTCACTGCCTGTGCAGCCAGAGGTGATGAGTTCAAACCCACATTGGGGTTCTGTGAGACAGGTGTTCAAAGCATATTTTTTTAGTTTACTGTACATATGTTGATGTCAGCAATAGCACCCTCAGTGTACTGTACCCATAAGGTGCCTCTGAGGGTGCTTTATGGGGCGCCCTATAGGGCACTGTATGGTTGCCATCCATATAGGGTGCACCATACATTATCCTGTGTCGCAACATACATGCTGCCCTATAGGGGACATTCTAGGGTGCCTTGGCAGACGGTGCACTGTAACATGTGCCTTATGGGCGGCCCTATATTAATATGCTGTGAGAGTGCGTTTGCTAGTAGTTATCATAAAACTAAAATTATAGAGCCTCCTACAGCTCTCCCCAACATAAAACATACTGCCTCAGCTAGCCTTTTTCTCTGGGCTTTGTGAGGGATTGAACACATGGCCCCTGCACCATTGCTCAGTGTCTTCACCATTGTGCTGTGGCTCTGTTCCTGTGTTTGAGCAGCAGCGCGCAGCCTTGTAGCCATTGGCGCGCCGTCTTGTGGCGCACAAAATTAGAATTAACAGCGCGCCGCCTTCTGGCGCGTAACATTAACAGCGCCCAACATGGGCATGCCCCTTAAAATACTGCCTCAGCCAGCTGTCTTCAATGGGCACTGGGGGGAATTGAACCCATTGTGCCTGCATGGGTGGTCAGTGTCTTAACCATTGTCCTATGGCTCCATTCCTGCTATTTGCACATCAGCGCGCCACTTATCCCTCCCACTATTGGGCTGCCGCCTACCACATCAGCGCGCCGCCTTCTGCCCACCGGCTCGCCGCCTTCTGTTGACCAATTTTATCAGTGCGCCGCCCTCTGCCACCCAACCTTAACAGCGCGCCGCCCTCTGCCGCCCACAATAAACAGTGCACCGTCTCATGCCGTTTAAAAAAATAGGTGCGCCGCCTTCTGCCGCCCATAATCAATATGCCTCCTACACCACTTTTGCCCATAAAATTTGATGCCTCAGCTGGTCTGTTTTGTTGGGTGCAATGGGGGTTTGAACCCCTGAACCCTGCACCATAGGTCAATGTCTTCACCGTTGTACTACGGCTTTGTTGTTTGGTTGTGCAGCAGCGCCCCACTTAGCCTTCTCACGCGCTAATGTGGGACCCGCACATTAGCGCGACTCACAAACCTACGGTCCGTTTTTTTCCTTTTTCTGCCTGGCCCGCCCACTCCTTATATGGCACCAGCACACTAACAGGGACCCGCACAGCAACGGACTTTAGTAAACATGCCTGTATATGTCTAGTAGCGTTATATAAACCATAAACAGTAGTAACAGTAGCAGATGCCAGCAGATCTGATTCCAGAATGGGTTACATGCACTTCCTCACTAGCTGCTTGTAGGACAAGGATAGGTACAGTATGAGCTTTAGTGTTCTAGGGAGGTCACTGCATGCATCCCACAATGTTCCTCTTGCCATTGCCTCTGAGGCAGTTTCTCCAAATGGGTTAGTTTTGCGTATCACAATCCAACGAAACACCCTTAGTAACTATCATACCATGCCTTAATCTTCTATTGTATATACCTTATTTACTCAAGTTAATTCTACTACAATCAACTATGGCATACAAAGACCTCAGGGTAGCCTTAACCCTACATATGGCGAAACTTGTCACCATAGGGAAATGGCAGACACTCACATCATAGGTCTAAAGCCTTAAAATAGTTCCACATAAATCTTTAATTCCAATTATAACCAAATTCAGTAATATTAGCCCATAAAAGTACTTTTTAGGATCCTTCACTACTAAAACACACAAACACTACTAAAAAGAAAGTGTCCGCAGTTCTATGTGGTAAATTAATCGATACCTACCACCGGAACTTATGAAATGCAACCCGGTTCACAGAATGCAGTCCATTTTACCTATAACAAAACAGAGAGAACACTCTTACAGATCAGCATATCCATGCTCACAATGCTAGTATATAGTCACTTTTCTGAGCAATATCCAGCCGGTATCAATAACATACGACTACTTTAATCTCCCCAATGAGTTATCCAACAAAAGCTTTTGTTTCACCACCAGGCTTCTTCAGGGATTTATTTATTTATTTAGACAGATTTGCATGCCACCTTATCCTTCAATCAAGGTGGTCATGTCACATCACAATTGGAGGGTTACATTTAACATTAAGGTACTTGTAAACATTTAGACAGTACAATTATTTAACACCATTTAGACAATACAATTGAAGGGTAACATTTAACAAGAGGGTATTTAATAATGTAGTGCAATAAACTTGTTTGTGTAGGTAGGATGAGTGCGTGCCTAGTTGGCTGAGGTGATTGTGTTTCTGTTTGGGTATGGGCTGTTGTCTAAATGCTGATATGATTCTATAAATAACAGTGTTTTGAGGTCTTTGCGAAAATCTGTGATGTCATCTAGTGCCCTCAGGCTCGTTGGGAGGGAGTTCCATAGTGTGAACGCCAGTAGTGATGGAGCTCTTTTTGAAGTTGTTTGCTTGGTTTTGTGATAGCCTGCAGGTGTGCCGATCATGTTGTCGTTATTGGCTCTTCTTGGTCTATTGCTGATATCTCTTGTTATAATGTCTTGGAGTACATCTGCTGAGAGATGGTGAATGATTTTGAAGATAATCATAATTGTTTTGTATTTAGCTCTTGCCAGCATTGGGAGCCAGTGTAGTTGTTGGAAGACAGGGGTGATGTGCTCTGTCCTTGGAGTATCTGTAATGATGCGTGCTGTGGTGTTTTTCACCATCTGTAGTGGGTGTAGTGTCTGCTGAGGGAGGCCTTGGTATAGTGAGTTTCCATAGTCAAGCAGTGGTGTGATGAGTGCTTGGCACACTGTGCGGAAGTGGTCCTGATGGAGTATTGGTTTGATTTGTCTGATGGTCCTCAACCGTTGATAGGCCTTGTTTGCGGTTTTGGTGATGTGGGATTTCAGGTTCAGCGCTCTGTCTAATGTGATGCCTAGATACTTGACTTCTTCTTTGACTGCTATATGTTTGTCTGAGATGCTGATAGTTTGTGGAGGTATGAAGGTGGGGTTCCTGGTGACGAACATTGCCTCGGTTTTATCATAGTTGACCGTTAAGTTGTTGGCTATGAGCCAGTCATTCATGTCTTCGAAGCATTTGGTTATTGTTGTGGTATTTAGTGCTAGTAGGTTGATTGGAGCGTATACCATGATGTCGTCAGCATAAATGTGGTAGTGTAGTTTATGGTGCTTGATGATGTTGCATATGGGCTGGATGTAGATGTTAAAGAGCATTGATGATAGGGCTGAGCCTTGTGGTATTTCTTGCATGACTGGGAATTGTAGTGATTTCTTTTGGTTGCATTTGACTTCTTGTGTTTGCCCTTCCAAGTATGATGTAAATCAATTCAGGGTATTTTTACATAGTCCTATCTGTTGTAAGCGATGCAGTAGCTTAGTGTGGGACACGGTGTCGAAGGTCGCTGAAATATCCATGAACACTAGCAAGAAGCCGTTTTTTATGTTGCCCATACCTCTTAGGAGATTGCCAAGATTGTCAAAGAGGGAGGTGAGTAGAGTTTCCACGCCGTGTTGGGGCTTGAATCCGTGCTGATGGATGTCCAGTGGGGCATTTATGTCAATATGGTCCTGAAGTTGTCTTTGCACTGCCTTTCCCACGATTTTACCAAGGAATGGCAGGCTGGAGATGGGACGTTATGATTTTGGTTCGGATGGGCTTAGATTGCTACTTTTGAATATTGGTCTATCATTGCGTGCTTTAGAGGTTGCGGCATGTATGTTTAGGTTGCTGGTGATCGGGAGTGAATCTTTGACGATTTTTTGAATGTGATGAGAGAGTTGGCTTTTTGTAGCTTTGAGCCATGCCACAGGGCATGGGTCTGACGGTGAAGTTGTTGTGTTTAGTCCAGATATAATGTCTTCTACTTGCTGCTTTGTTGGTATGCTGAAGCTCTCCCATGCTTTTCTTATTTTGTAATCGTTTGTTTGTAGTGTATTAGAGCATGTTTGGTTGGTGTTTTTTGACTTCATGTAATCTGCATATTTTTGTGGGTCAAGGTGGTGTGTACTTTGTTGTGTGTCATCCTTGGTGAGCTTTTGGACAATGCTAAAGAGTTCTCTTGGTCTATTAGTAGATTTCATGATTAGGTTGTGTGACGTAGAAGCTTCTCAAGAAGCAATGGAGATAGACGGAGATCTGGTGGAGAAAACTGGTACTGCAAGGGAAAGCAGGATTTTCTCTTCAGAAAGAAAAAAACATGTAGCTGATCAGGAACCACACCTCACCTTAGGGGAGGAGATAGGTCAAGTCCCTGATTGGGCACGCCCAAGCAGGAGGCGGGCAGTGCAACACACGGGGAGCTTGTTAAGCAATCAAACACAGAAACAAGGGGAGGAGAGACAGGAAGAGTTGGAGAATGAGAGAGAGAACCAGCAACGGCAAGGAGAGCAACAAGGCAGCTGTGTTCCACGGAGGAGCAGTTGGGAGTCACGAAGCAAGTACTTGGGAGACTCAGGGGCAGTGAAAGACTTCTATGGGAAGAAGGGCTAAAAAGCACTGAGAGACCTGAAAATACAGCCCATGATTCCAGAGAACCAAGCAGGACCTTGGAGCAGAAACCAGAGGGATAAAGATTTCTCCTGGAGACACTCTCAGCACAAGGTACGAAGTGGGGTTGAAGCAGCTAGCAGCTATAATATTGGGAAGCAAGAAAGCTGGAAGGATAACTTTAAAAGCCAGAACAAAGTCAGACAAAACTGTGGCAGTTTGGTGCAGCCTGAAAAACATTCAAGCAGCACAAGATATTCTAATAAGCCAGCTGAAGCCTACAGCCTAGAAGCTAATAGAAAGAGAACTGCTGAGCCTTATTGGAGAGACGTGAGCCAAGATAAATCTGACGTTTCTACTTTTAAGAGCCTGTTCAGAAACTCTCCAGAGCCAGTTGAAGTTTTAAAGGAAAACCCAGCACTTACTTTTAAAGATAAGTGGGGGAAGGGTTTTATTATCACACCAAACTGTGGTGCTGACAAAAGCAGCCTTGCTAATTACCATGAGATAGACATCTTAAGCCAATGTTTACCTGAAGCAGGAGAAAGACTTCAGCGTAGCAAAGGGAAAACGCAGGCTGAATTACTTCTAACAGAGTTCAGGGAATTCCTAGAAAGAAAGGCAGTTTCTCCTAATTCAGCACAGCATGCAAACAGCTGCAAGGAGATGCCCTTAGATGTTTCCCTGCCTTCCACAGAGCAAGAGATAGCAATGGATTGCTCAACTTGTATCATTGAAAAGGACATTAATTAAAGTGCTTTAAAAGTTATATGAAAGAAATATAACAGAAGTTACCTTACTTGTTATCATGCTGAGAAAACTTATGAAAGTTGGATAAGTTAAAGCATTTTTCTGGATATAAGAAGCTTTGCTGTTGTACCAGACTTTTTAGTTTCACTTCATGAAAGAGTCACCTGACAATTTGAATGTGAATCCAGAAGCTAATGGACACTTAGCCCAGCATTGCAAACCCTGTATATTTTGGTTTTCTCACTCTTGTTTTTGTGCTATAAAACTTCTTAGCATCTGTTTGCACTGAACTGCAAAGTGGGAAATAAACCTCATAAAAGAAATTTCTTTGCCTGCCTTTAACTACTTGAGCACACAACTACAATCTCAACCCCTTCAGGAGGCTCAGGACTACATCACCCAGAATCCCTAGGGTCTCATCGTAGTACCTTACCCCTGAAGGGCACCAAAGGCCACCTCCTCCTGGAAACCCTCAAGGTCCAGGTAGTGGGTGGGTGGCAGTTGGTATGGTGTTGCTGTCTACGCTCATTTATTAGATTATTGTATTCCAGTTGCTTGGCTCTGTATTGGGTTTGGAGGTTGTGTGATTTGTTCTGTCTCCATTTTCTTTCCAGTCTTCTGAGTGTGCACTTTGCAATTCTGATTTCATTTGAGTACCATGGGGCGTTGGATCTCTTGCGTGTCTGTGGTTCTGTGCTCGCTGGGGTAGATGCTGCGTTAAATATTATAGTGTTCCATTTTTCTATGTTTAGGTCAAGGGTGTTGTATTCCTGTTGAAGTTGTGGAGTGATTTCGTTTATGAATGATTCTTTGTTGAATGTTTTAAACCTTCTAGTTGCTCTTTCATCTTCTTTGCGTTGTGTAGGGTTATTCAGGGTCATGGTGAATTCAATCACATGGTGGTCTGACCAAGGGACTGGCGTGATTGTTGGTTTTGTGGTCTTGTTCTGCTCCACTAATTGTACTGGCATAAAGACCATGGCTGGAGTTGTACCATGTTGGTGCGTTGGGGCAGTGATTGTCTGACAATATTTTAATGATTCCATGGCGTCTAAGAATGTTGCGGTCTCTCTGGTGGGTGCGGATGTTAGGTTGTAGTCTCCTAGTGCCACGAGGGGTTTGTGTCTTCTGTTATGTGCACATATTGTTTCGATTAGTGTGGAGAGGTGTTCGGTTGTGGTTCCAGGTGGTCTGTATGTGAGGGAGATGCTTAGGTACTTGTTGGCTAGAGTGAGTGTGTTGTATTTGATTGTGTTAGTGGTGGCGATTGTTTTGAATCTGTATTCCTTTCTGGTAAGTATTAGTACTCCTCCTCCTCTATTTTGTTCTCTGATGCAGTTAAACGCCAAGTATCCTGTTGCCGTTACTTGGTTTAATTTGACTTGGTCTGAATCATCCAGCCAGGTCTCGGTGATGCATATTATATCCAGCTTCTTGTCATGGATGAGGTCAAGGATAGTATTTGGTTTGTTCCTAATGAATCTGACATTTAGTAGGGCACATCTGTTTCTTGTATTTATGATTGGGTTGGTGTGTTTACTATTTGAGTGGTGATCGGGTGTAATACGTGTGGCATTGTGTGATTTGTGAGCTGTATGTTTAGGTTGCTGGCGTTCTTTGGATAGGTATGATGATGTGCATCTGGGTTGGGTGGTATGTAGGTTGATCAAGGGGATTTGCTTATTGAGTCTGATGCCCTGTGTGCAGGGAGTGAACATGAGGAGTGTGAGGTAGGCCATAAGGTAGTGGGTAGTGGAGTGCATTTTGTAATTTGTATTTTGTATTTTACTGACCTGGGATTAGGTTAGTGGTTTACTGACCTGGGCTCAACTTGAGTTGTGGCCTATAGGTGGTGGGTGCTTGGCCCTTTTCTTGTTTCTGTGTGCTTATTTGTTCTTTTGTGCAGTTTCTTCTTTCCTGCAGGTCTGCATTGGTAGTGGTGTCTTTACTCTGTTTGTTGTATTAGTTGTGGTTTGTTAGCAGACGGTCAATGAAGTAGTACTGGAGTTAATAGGTTATGCAATGTGAGTTATTTTACAATGCAAACAATGCGTAGCCAGTTCTATGCAAACAATGGGAAGCAAGTTCTATGCAAGACGAATACAATCACTCCACCAGACTCCGAGAATATCTTCGAGCATCAAAAATGTTTCTCACCATTACCGTCTGAAGTAGTACTGGAGTTAATAGGTTATGCAGTGTGAGTTATTTTACAATGCAAACAATGGGTAGCCAGTTTCATGCAAACAATGGGAAGCAAGTTTTATGCAAGACGAATACAATCACTCCACCAGACTCCGAGAATATCTTCGAGCATCAAAAATGCTTCTCACCATTACTGTATCCTCGGAGTCTGATGGCAACGTCTGATGTCAGACGCCGAGGATACAGTAATGGTGAGAAGCATTTTTGATGCTCAAAGATATTCTCAGAGTCTGGTGGAGTGATTGTATTCGTAATCCCTGAAGAAGCCTGGTGGCGAAAAAAAGCTTTTATTGGATAACTCATTGGGGAGATTAAAGCAGTCATATGTTATTGATACCGGCTGGATATTGTTCAGAAAAGTGACTATATACTAGCATTGTGAGCATGGATATGCTGATCTGTAAGAGTGTTCTCTCTGTTTTGTTATAGGTAAAATTGACTGCATTCTGTGAACCTGAGCCTGAGGAAGAGCTGTGTAAGCTTTAGAGCAGCTTGAAACACTGTCGGTGTCGCGGGAGCCCTGTCGGGGGTGAAAGTTGGAGGCGTTCTTTCGTAAAGAATTTACGAGGGAGTAGAAAAATCCTCCAAATCATGGATTCAGCTAAGTGACTCTTTCCCTTGTTGTTTGTGGATAAGGAAAAGTGCTTAATGACGAAGTTGAGAATTCCGTCATATTTAAGCTTGGGACTCTAATTTTATCAAAAGTGTGGACAGCAACAAGTATTGTTTAGTCTGGTTTTTGACTGGGTATTCGGTCTCTTAAAAATTGATTAAAAGGAGGGCTCACTTCGAGAGAAGAAATGTTTCTTTTCACGGTGAGCGATCCGACAAAAAAATGTTCATTATGTGGGGTGTGGGTTTAGTTCCTGTAGTAGACAGGTAGGGAGATCAAGTATTGTGTAAGAGTTGTATCAATTAAGGCATCTCTCATGCTCAGTCTTCTTTAACTGTGAGCATTGTCTTGATTGATGGTGGCAATTTACAGGGACTGTTGGAGACCATGCCAGGATACTCTTCATAGACCTGGTGACTGTCTGAGGGGTTGCCTGTGCTGACATTGCAAACTGTGGGACATAGATGCACAGGACCTCTTTTATCAGAGGGACATTGTGAGAGATACACATGTTGCTTTTACATGTTGATGTTGTGACCATCACTTGGCATAGACCTGCATTTTGGCTATAGCAGCATATATATCACTAGAATAAAATGGACATAAATCCAATGCCATCTGTAGGATTAAAGCTGTGATGGTGGATCTGTGTCAAACACTTTCTCCTACATTTCACCCTTCCATGCAGTAGCATGCACAGTAGGCTGTGTGGCTAGGCTCTTTTTAGCTTTGCATGTATATCCAGATAACTTGTTATCTGCTGCTGTGTATCTGGGGTATCTGTGCCTAAGGACTATGTGTTGCTTAGGTTGCCCTGTCAGCAGATAAGTTCCATGTTGGGCAGTTTCTCTGATTCACATAGGTGTCAGCCATGATTAATGCAGAACCCAACACATATTTCTGTGGGCACTACCGCCGGCTAGGAGCACAAACCCTTCTATGTCTCCATCTTAGTCTGTTCTGTAGGATTCGGGCCCTAAGTACAGCCCTATGGGGAGTGGTAGGCTCCATGTGTGGGATAGTCTCACCACTCAAAAGGTGTTTTCTGGCATGGGAATGTAGGTGTCCCCTGGTGTACATGTTTCCTGCTAGGCAGCCACAGTGCTGGTCATGTTCCTTGCAGAGTGCACATCATCTATGATTGTTTCCATGTGGTTGCTTCACTAGATGTGCAACCTGTGTGCTCTCTGGTTCCCAGTGTGCACCTGAGACACTCACAAACGGTTAGGAAGTATAAAGGAACACATACAGAGACAGAGAATTAATTGAAAATATACGCAGCATTGCCAGGAAAGAGGAAGTGCTACTGATAGGGGATTTCAATATGCCAGATGTTGATTGGCGCATCCCTGCTGTGGTATCAGCTAGAAGTAAGGAGATCCTGGATTCTCCACAGGGAGAATTATTCAGGAAACTAGTAACAGAAGCCACACATGAAGAGGACATACTGGACTTGGTGCTTACCAATAGTGAAAGTGTTTCTGATATTATAGTGGGGGATCATTTCACATCCAGTGATTATCAGATGGTATGGCTCAGTATTAGGACTAAGGCTGCTAAAATCAATTCAAAAGCGAGGGTCTTAGACTTTAGGAAAACTAACTTTGCCAAGATGGGCCAATGCCTTAAGGAGTCGTTAGCGGGATGGGAACAGCTGGAGGATGAAGATAAACAGAGTTCAAAACTGAAAGGGGATATTTTAAAAGCAACCTTTTGGTTAAAATGGTAAACAAAGGTAAAAGGAAAAGTTGACAGCTATGGTTTTCAAAAGAAGTAGCCGAAAGATGAAGAAAAAGAGGGAGGCCTTCATGAAATACAAGAGATCACAGAGAGAGGAAGACAGGCATCTATATTTTGAAAACCTTAGAGAAGCTGGCAAAGTAGTCAGGAAAGCAAAGATTCAAAAAGAGGAAGAAATAGCCAATGCAATAAAATGGGGGGATAAGACATTTTTCAAATATTTTAGTGAGAAGATGAAGGGCAAAAGTGATATTGTCAGACTCAAGGGTGAAGGGGATGAATATGTAGAAGCTGATGAGGATAAAGCAGAATTGCTTAACAAATATTTCTGTTCTCTGTTCACAGATGAAGAACCAGGAGCAGGACCTCAGAAAACACTCACAAACAGAAACAGAAGTGAGGGGCATCTTGAAAATTTTTCAGAAGACTGTGTTTGTGAGAAGCTAGCTAAACTTAAAGTAGACAAAGCGATGGGACCGGATGGGATACATCTGAGATTACTAAAGGAACTTGGGACTGGAGAGAGGCACATGTGGTCCCTTTACACAAAAGTGGAAGTAAGATGTGGTTGAAAACTACAGGCCAGTTAGTTTATCCTCAGTGGTGATTGGAAGCGCTGCTGAAAGAGAAAATAGTGAAGTTTCTGGAGTCCAACAGATTACTGGATCCAAAGCAGCATGGATTCACCAGAGGCAGGTCTTGTCAGATAACTCTTATTGATTTCTTTGACTGGGTGACCAGGGAGTTGGACCGAGGAACAGTCCTAGATGCGATGTATTTAGATTTTAGTAAAGCCTTTGACACCATTCCGCACAGACAATTTATAAACAAACTAAGCACCCTAGGGACAGAACCTAAAGTTACTGCTTGGGTTAGAAATTGGTTGAGTGGGAGGCGACAAAGGGTACAGATAAATGGAGCTCACTCTGAGGAGAAGGAGGTTACCAGTGGTGTGCCCCAGGGATCCATTCTTGGTCCATGATATTGCGGAAGGGCTGTCAGGTAAGGTCTGCCTCTTTGCGGATGATACCAAAATCTGCAATAGAGTAAACACCCAGGAAGGTGTAGATAACATGAGGAGGGATCTAGCTAAGCTTGAAGAATGGTCTAGAATTTGGCAGCTGAGATTTAATGTTAAAAAATGCAAGGTCATGCATTTGGGCTGCAGCAATCCAAAGAAGCGATATAGCATAGGGGGTGAGGTACTTCTGTCCACACAAGATGAGTGGGACCAAGGCGTGATTCTGTCTGATCATCTTAAAGTAGCTAAACAGGTAGAAAAGGCAATGGCAAAAGCTAGAAGTTTCCTGGGTGCATAGGGAGAGTAATGGCCAGCAGAAGAAAGGAGGTGATAGTGCCTCTGTATAAGTCTTTGGTGCGACCTCATTTGGAGTATTGTGTGCAATTCTGGAGACTGCACTTTCAAAAGGATATAAACAGGTTGGAGTCAGTACAGAGGGTGGCTACTAAAATGGTTAGTGGTCTTCATTATAAAGGACAGACCTAAGGATCTTAATATATATACTTTAGAGGAAAGGCGTGATAGAGGTGATATGATTGAGATGTTTAAATACCTCCGTAGCATAAATGCACAGGAGGAGAGCCTCCTATTTATTTAGTTAGTTTAAAATTTTATGCCGCATTTTCCAGCAGATCAAATGCAATTTACAAAGAACAATACATTGAATTGAACAAAACAGTATGTATTAAGTTACATAGAACAATTGACTATATACAATGGTAATAGTATATAACAAATAACTATTTACAATAGCATTTGCATAGAGGGTCAGTGTATATATTTATTTATTTACATTCTCTTATATACCATGCTATTCTGCATCAGTGTGGTTTACATTGAACAAACTGAAATTACATTGAACAGGGCATTATAACTTGGAGATAACTATTTTACAGGGAATATAGGCTATGGAGGGTTAAGTGGCTTGCCCAAGACCACAAGGAGCACCTGTGGGACTAGAAACCCCAGTCCTTCTGGCCCAAGGTTGCTGACCTCTAGTGGGATTTGAACCCCTGACCTTCCTGGCCTGAAGTACCTTGCCCAAACCACTAGGCCACTCCTCCACTCCTCCATTGAATTTTGTACAATTGTTTCTCCATTGTTTTGCTTTGAATCCTATTAGGTTGTATCTGGGTTGGGCCATCTTGTGTATCTTATTGGAAAAGGCTAGTAGGTGTTTTACTCAGGAGGTAGCATAGTTGTGTTCAGGACTTTCATCTTCATTTATGTTTCCAAAATATAGAGAAAACAGATGTGTTTTGAGTGTTTTTTGGAAAGTGGAGAGGTCATCTATGGATCTTATGCTAACTGGAAGATTGTTCCATAGGGTAGGGGAGAAATGGGAGAAAGCTCTGTTGTTGGTAATTTTTCTGGATTTCCTAAATTCTGATGGAATAGTTCGTTTGTTTTTGTTACAGTCTCGTTGGTTACGAATTTTATTATCCTTAGTTATGAGGAGAGGTGAGAAGGGGCAATGTCTTTGATAAGTTTGAAAATAGTTATGAGTATTTTGTACTGTATGCGGCTGTGGATTGGGAGCCGGTGAAGGTGGTATAATATTAGTGTAATGTGTTCTGTTGAATTGATGTTTGAGGTTATCCTAGCTGCGACATTCTGGGCTGACTGCAATTGACTTGTCAATTGTTTAGGTAAGGCCTGTAGAGTGATGTTGCAGAAGTCAAAAGGGGGAGTTATAATTTCATTGATAACAGATTTAAAGTCCTGGGGGTGGAGGAGTGGACGGAGTTGTTTCAACATTTTAAGTTTATAAAAGATCTTTTTTGTTGTTTGCTTTATATGTGATAACATGTTGAAGGAGCTGTCAAGAATAATTCCGAGGTATTTTACATCACTTTTGACAGCTATATTTGCACCATGAATTGATATATATGATGGGGGGGGGGGGGTGAAGCTTTGGTTCCTAGTTACGTATAGGGCTTTGGTTTTGCTAAGTTGTTCATGAGGTTTTGGGATGTGATCCAATCTGTGTTGAAGGGGATATATATCATAATATCATCCACGTAAATATGATAATTTACTTGGAATTTTTTGAATATGGAGCAGATGGGCTGTAAGTAAATGTTCAAGAAAAGTGCTGAGAGGGCAGAGCCTTGTGAGAGTCCTTGTTCTTGGTTATAGGACTGGGATATGTGTGGGCCTAAACGTACTTGTTGGGTTCTATGTGACATACGAGGTTTACCATTGAAGTACTGTACTGTTTATTCCTATCTGTTGTAATCTGGTGAGCATGATGTGGTGGTTTATACTGTCGAATGCAGCAGTGATGTCTAAGAAGAGGAGGAGAAATATCTGTTTGGGGTTGTCAATACCCTGTGTGATACAGTCGAGTAGGACAGTGAGAAGGGTCTCTACACTCTGATAGGGGCGAAAGCGATATTGGTGTTCATCTAGGTGTGTGAAGGTATCAATATGATCCTGGAGCTGGACTTGTACTATCTTTTCTATCAGCTTGGTCAGAAAAGGGAGGCTAGATATGGGTCTGTATGATGTGGGGTCATTTTTATCCAATGCATTGTTTTTCAGGATACGGCGTATTAAGGTGTGCTTTAGGAGGAGGGGTATGTATCCCTGTTAGAGGGAGAGATTCACAATAGGGAGAATGAAGGAAGATAGTTTGGATTTCATTGCCTTTATCCAGCATACTGGACAAGGGTCAAGATATGAGATGGTAGTGTTGATTTTGGAGATGAGATTACAAAGAGTATCTTTTGAGGTAGGGGAAAAATCAGACCAGTTGGAATTTGTTGCAGTAGTTGGTAAGTAGGGCTTGTTGTTTTAGTTTTTCTTTGTAGTAATTTGCTAATATTTGGGGATCAGTGGCGGGATCATTTGTGTCTTTGTTTGAAGTGTTATTAGTTAACGATTTTACGATTTCAAACAGCTTTCTTGGCCTGTTCAGCGATTTTGATAGGATGGCAGAGTAATTTTCTTTCTTTGTGGAGGTAAGGGGCTCATGGTAGTGTTTCAGTTTGTCTAAATATTGCAATTGGTAAGCTAAAGATCTTGTGTAATGCCATTTGTGTTCGCTTTTGCGTAATTCAATTTTCAGTTGCTTAAGTTCTGGTCTGAACCAGGCTGCGTTATGCTTTTTTATGGCGAGGTGAGGTGGTGAGTCCATGGTTGATGCTTTGGATATGATGTCAATCCAGTCATTTATTGCTTGATCTAGGTTCACTGGGTTTGATGTTAGCTGTTGAATGGTCTGTTTCAGAAAAATCTCTTTATCAAATTTCTTGTATCTTCTGTGTGGTGGTGAGAGTGTGGGTAGAATGAATGAGCTGTCATAGAGTGGGAGATGGAATTTTATGAGGTGGTGATCTGACCAGGGTATAGGTACTATTTCTAGTGAGGAGCGGTTGTAGTTATTAAATATTATCTTAGGTAAAAACACCAGGTCAAGTGTATTCCCTTTAACATGTGTCTGGATATCGACAATTTGGTGGTAGTCCATGTCTTTTATGGAGGTTAGGAAGGATGAGGCTTGACTATGGGATAGTGACAGGTTGACGTCTCCTAAGAGGATGAGTGGGTTCTTATCAGTGGAAGAACATAATATTTCTGATATTATATCCAGGTCATTGGTGGTGGAGGAGGGCGGTCTGTATGCTAAGCAGAAATACATGCTTTTGAATTTTATAGTGAGTATATCTGCAATACCTTGTTTTTTGATGTTAACAATGATGCTATTAGGTCTTCTTTTATAATTACAAGGACTCTCTCACCTCTTTTTATTGTTCTGTGAGAGTGGAAAATTTCATAGCCTGGGGCTTTGAGTTGGTTTATTAGTACTGGGTCTGTATCAGAGAGCCATGTCTCAGTTATGCATACAATGTCAGGGGTGTCATCAGTTAGTAGGTCTTGAAAAAGAGGTATTTTATTCCTTACAAACCTTGCATTAATGAGATAACATTTTAATATTTTGTGCTGTGTAGGTGTTATTCTTGAATCTATTGTGGGGATTGCTTTAAGTTGGATGTTCATGAATCAATTCAGATTTGGTTTAGTAGAGTATGTATGTCTGGGGGTGTAGAAGGTGGGATGGTATCTGATGGGTGTGTAAATGGTAGGCATGTATTGGAAATGGGCTAGGTTTAGAGCATGGGTGAGAATTGTTAGACTGATTAAGATATACATGGTGTATTTTATCCAGAATGAAGTTATCTTGTCCATTGTGGGTTGCTTATTTAGAGTTAGTTAATTGATGGTGCTATAGGGGTGAGTTGTAGGTAACACTAATGGTATTGGTTGGCATCAGTACTTGTTAGTTGAGGGGGGTGAATTGAAGGGGAGTATGTGTAGTTCAAATTGACATCTGTGGATGTCAACGATGGAAAAGTTCTATAACATGTGGTACTGCAGACCCTCTGCAGACAGGAGAAAATGCTTTAAGCTTAGAAAAAAGAGGCAGACACCGGCTGCAGCATTAAAAGGAGCCATATAGGGGGAGCAAGTGGGACCTCCGGAGGACTGAGGAGCCACGCCCCAGAGCCAGTGATGCAATACCGGCCTGCACCCAATCAGAGGAGGGAAGAGTTCCTCTTAAAAAAAGCCCAGATGACTGGAGAAGACAGGCTTTCCAAGAGGGAGAGAAGGACCAGGAAATAGGAGTCCTGGGGAAAGGAACAGGCCCAGCAGACTCAGCAGAGCCAGGTGAAGGAGTTCGCCCCGAGTATCCCAGGAGTGGAGAGGACACGCCTACCAAGAGGGAGAGATACAGAAAGGGAGCTACCCCTGGAAGCAGAAGGACTGTGCTAGAAAGTCCTGGACCTGAGTTTGGCAGAGGCCAGCAACCATTGAAGGACATAACATGGAGTAACCAAGAAGAAGATGAAAGAACTTCTTTAAAAGGTAACATTCTGGGCTCAGACAGAAGGAAGCTTTGGTGTGAATGTGGTTTAACACCAGCAGAAGGCCTCCGGGAGAACCGAAAGCCTACCATTGTGCAAGTAAGGCCAAACCCCAGCAGGAACTGGCCTCAATCCTTACCTTGCCGGGATAAGCCAAGAAAGAAAGGTAATCACTGTTTTTCTGATTATAATTTCCTGAACGCTGTGACGCAGGAGGAACAGGGAATAGAGGAATGTTGTCCTACTAGAACTGTTTATACTTCAGGATACAAACCTATATCAAGTAAGAGACTCTCCAGTAAAAGAGCCGTGTGCAAGAGAGACTGTTCTCAGTCTAGAGGTACACAAAACCAGGGCTTACCTTTGAACACAGAACATTGGGACATCGTGCAAACGTTGTATAAAAAGCCTGAATGCAAGCTACCAGATATCGCTGACCTTGAACCAATGCAGGTGGACGTCGCTGACGACCTTTCGGACCCTGAAATGGATTGCAGCTACTGTCAGGCAGAAGGCTTTGAGCCTCTAGACAAGGAATAGAGCTGTAGCCGGGGGAAAGTGTGAATCTTTGTTTTCTCATGTTATTACGGTGAAGTTAACAGGTTAAATACAGTTCTTGTTTGTTTTCTTTCAACCTGAAATAAGGACAATTTCTGTTGCTGTAAAGATCTGAGCTTTTGAACCTTTTGTGCAATAGGGGAAATAAAAGCCTTTATTCTCCCTTCACTCGGACTATTATGTTCCTTTGAGCTTTTGGTTACCAGAAGGCTACTAGGACTACAAAGAAAACCTGGGCCCTGTCTTTAAGCCAAACTCAATTACAAATATTTTTGTGTCCACCCTCTCTACCGTGACGCTTCTTCGCCACTAGGGCGGCGTTGGGACAAACATCAACAAAGACAAAACCTGGAGCTGACTGTGGTACAGATCATCAACTACTAGTATGCAAACTCAAGCTAAAGTTGAAAAAGAGCAAACCACTCATGAATGCAGCAAAATATGACCTTGAGAATATACCACTGAAATTTAAAGACTGCCTGCAAAATAGGTTTGCTGCTTTAGATACAAATGACAGAGCTCCAGAAGAGTTATGGAATGACATCAAGAAGGTTGTGTTGGAAGAAAGCGAGAAGTCTCTACAAAAAGTGAAAAAGCAAAAACGGCCAAAATGGATGACGGAAGAAACTCTGAAAATTGCCCAGAAACGCAGAGAAGCTAAAGCCAGAGGAGAAAGAAAGACAATAACAGAACTCAACAGAGATTTCCAAAGTGCAGCAAGACAGGACAAGGAAAAGTACTACAACAACGCATGCAAGGAAATAGAAGCAGAAACTATTAGAGGAAGAACAAGATCGGCTTTCCTAAAGCTACGAGAGTTAAAGAAAAAGTTCCAGCCTCAAATTGGAATGTTACAAGATGCTCAAGGTTCTATGTTGAATGATGCTGAGAAGATCAAGAAAAGGTAGAAGGAATATACAGAGTTTTTATATGATAAAGATCAAGTGGACCAACAGCCCTTTCAACCTGTACCTTATGATTGGGAACCATTGGTGATGAAAGAAGAAGTTAAAGCAGCATTGAAAGCCTTATCAAAGAACAAAGCACCAGGCATTGATAGCATTCCCATAGAAGTATTACAGCAATCTGATGCAGCTGTTACCATACTTACAAGGCTCTGCCAAGAAATATGGAAGACAACATCATGGCCAACTGACTGGAGAAGATCTGTGTTTATACCAATACTAAAGAAAGGAGATCCAACTGACTGTGGAAATTATCACATAATCGCTCTGATCCCACATGCCAGCAAGATTCTACTGAAGATTATTCAAAGGAGACTACAACCATACCTGGAACAAGAACTACCTGAAGTGCAATCAGGGTGCAGGAAAGGGTGAGGAACGAGAGACATCATTGCGGATGTGAGATGGATCCTTGAAAAGACTAAAGAATGCCAAAAGGATATCTATTTGTGCTTTATCGACTATAGCAAGGCTTTTGACTGTGTAAACCATGAGAAACTCTGGGCCACATTAAGAAGCATGGGTATACCAGAACACCTGATCATACTCTTGCACAATCTGTACATTGATCAAGAAGCAACAGTTCGAACGGAACAAGGAGAAGCAGAATGGTTTAAAATAAGCAAAGGTATAAGACAAGGCTGCATACTTTCCCCCTACCTGTTTAATTTATATGCAGAACAAATCATCAGAGAAGCAGGATTGTATGAAGACAACAGAGGTGTGAAGATTGGTGGAAGACTCATCAACAACCTTCGCTATGCTGATGATACCACATTACTGGCTGAAAGTGAAGATGATCTGAAACATTTGCTTCTCACAATCAAAGAACAAAGTCTCAAAATGGGCCTGCACCTTAATGTAAAGAAGACATAGATCATGACAACTGGCATAATCAACAGGTTCATCGTTGAAGGAGAAGAAATTGAAATTGTGAACAACTTTAACCTATTTGGATCAACTATCAATAAAGAAGCAACAAGCAGTCAAGAAATCAGACGACGCATTGCTCTTGGCAGAATGGCTATGAAAGACCTAGATAAGATTCTCAAGAGCAGAGATGTCTCTCTCCATACAAAGATTCGACTTGTTCAAGCCATGGTATTTTCAATAACATCATATGGATGTGAAAGCTGGACAGTGAAAAAGATAGACAGGAAGAAAATTGATGCCTTTGAATTATGGTGCTGGTGGCAAATACTGTGTATACCATGGACTGCCCGAAGAACAAACCAGTCAGTACTAGAGGAAATCAAACCTAAGCATTCTTTAGAAGCTCAGATGACACGACATCGACTTTCATACTTTGGACACATCATGTGAAGAGAGAGATCATTAGAGAAAGACATCATGCTTGGCAAGATAGAAGGTCAAAATACGACGTGTCACGTTTCGGGAGTATAATCTGAAACCCCCTGCTTCAGGTCAGACCTCTGTATAATGAGCGTTAGCCTTGAAAATGACGCAAAAGCAATTGGTTTTTATAACCCAGGCCTCTGAGTCAATGAAGCAATTATAGCAGGTGTAGCTTATACTGAAAAACCTATCAGAGTGAGGAGGAGGAACCACCTCTCAGGTAACTCCTCCTTTCTGACAAGTTAAAAAATAGTATGCCAATCTAGCTGTTGATTCAAGCCTTCGGGGCACACAGAGTGTAATCAGAAAATCCATTTTTGTTCTAAATTTTGTAACTTCTGGATGCGATCTCCACCACGTGGGTCTGGGGGTATGTGATCTAAAACTCGCCAGCGAAGATCCGTAAATTCGTGTGAACAATCCAAACAATGATTAACCAAAGGCGCTGTAAGTTGCCTTGTACGTAGGCGAGAAGCATGTTCCCCCAATCTTTGTTTGCAAGATCGCGAAGTCCGTCCAATGTAAGGTAATTTACAAGGACAAATTATTAGGTAGACTACATAAGAAGTAGTGCAGTCCGTATGCCATCGAGTATAGTAATTTTTCTTGGTGCGATCATCCGTCCACATCCGACCCGGTATGGTATTCTGACAATAAGAGCAGGTTTCACAAGGAAAGTGGCCAGCATTGTCATGTCCTGCGGGTGGTCGATCTTGGAGAGCTGTAGTTTTCATCAGTAAATCTCGTAAATTAGATTTTCGAGAGTAAGCTATTTGAAGTGGTTTGCGAAAACAAGAATGTATTGCTAGAACAGGCCAATGTATTGCCTCCTCCTGTAGACAAAATTACGGGTATCTTTCCCTATACACGTGGCTCTGCTTCTGTTGTTCGTTTGATTCATTAATATTGGCCTGTTCTAGCAATACATTCTTGCAGGTACTTTATCAATGATAACTACAAGGATCATTTCACCCAATGCACCATTTTTGCATTGATAGTTATCATCTTTAAATGAAAGAAGAAGAAGGAACCTCCAAAAACCCAGCAAAACACAAAAGCAAACAAATGGAGGTTGATGACGGCCACAAATGAAGAAGTTCAAATAAAGATGTTTATTGAAAGACTTGACTCAGCAGAGTTTCATCAAACTCGCCTGCAAACATATTTGTGATGCGTGTATATTTTTTATGAAATTCTTTTGATACAATTGTTTAAATTTATATTTATTTGTATTATTATACATTTTTGTTTGTTTATGTTTGTAGTAATCCTCTTTAAAACAACCCCCAGCGCTGTTTATAGCTGGCAGAGGCCACTAGAGTAGCAGGAACTGTATTTCCTCCCTCCCTGGGACTTTGTGCATTGCTTTCATGGTGTACCTGACCTCAGCCAGCCCTGACAAGTAGAAGACCCAGAGTCTCCTGTGCCACAGCATGCAATACTAGAGCCTGAGTCAGCAGACCAGCCCCCAAGGATCATGTTTTGCTACTAAAAATATATTCCCTCCATTCTTCTTCCTAACGCCTTTATCACTTACAACTAATGAAATCTTTCACATAGTAGATAAAGAAATGAGATGTACCATATTTTGTCAGCCTTTCTTGGCCCTCTATATTTAGATGTTAATTTTCACATTATGGTTCCAAATTAATCACAGATGCTGCATGTTTAAAAAGTGGGATTTTTTTTTTCATTTCAAAGGACCACCTTCATTACCTTTGAAATTGTTCTAGGACAGTGGTCTATTTCATTCACCACAGGGGTGAAAGAAATGAGCAGGTACTTTTGCTTTTGTCAACGGTATCAAATCTGAAAATAAATCAGGTATATAAAATCATAAACTGGTGCTTCTAAATTTTACAACCAGCACATATTTGCTACTTAATATGTTTTCAGATTATCTAGCTAATTATTTTGGGTGATACATTATTGGTGTTTTAAGATAATCACAAGCAAAAGTAAAAACAAAGGGCAGATCATGTCCCTAAGACATCTTGTAGTCTGTTTTCAGGGTTGCCCCCAAAAGCAGTATGATGTCACCTAACGAGGCAGTAAAACAGGTACAGCACCATACTGTAAGTATTTTACAGAAGCATTACAAAAAACTCCTCCATGACAAATAGAGAGGATAACATTCTATAGGCCATTGAGGTGAGGATGAATGGTCTCTGTTTGTCTGCTTAAAAAAACACAAGTATTTTATAAAAGGCTTGGTGAATGCATATAGCAGCACCAAGGGAATGGAGGAGTAGCCTAGTGGTTAGAGCCAGGGCCGGATTTAGCTATACGCCATGTACGCCATGGCGTAGGGCCCACAGCTGCAAAGGGCCCACAAAAATTGAAGTAGTTAGGCTTTTTTTTTTAATAAAATAAAAAAAAACCTGCTGGCTGCTGCCGCGGGGCCCCCTCTGCTGCCGCGGCAGCATGGACTGACCCGCGGGGGCCCCCTCTGTAAGCTCGGTCCCTCCCTCCGTGTCTCCCTCCGTGCAAGCTGTTAGAGACGCGAAGGCAGACTGTCTCCTTCTGCCTTCCCGTCTCTGTTAAGCCCGCAGGGCTGATGGGAAATTTCCCAACAGCCCCTGCGGGCTTAACAGAGACGCGAAGGAGACAGTCTGCCTTCGCGTCTCTAACAGCCTGCACGGAGGGAGACACGGAGGCACGGAGGGAGGGACCGAGCTTACCGAGGGGGCCCCCGCGGGTCAGTCCATGCTGCCGCGGCAGCAGAGGGGGCCCCGCGGCGGCAGCCAGCAGGTTTTTTTTTTTAAAATAAATTTTACTTTAGGCCGGGGGAGGGGAGGGGGAGGGGGTAGGACTGGTAATTGGGGGGGCTGGGACTGGGGCTGGAAATGGGTTGGGACTGGGACTGGAAATGGGCTGGGACTGGGACTGGAAATGGGTTGGGGGGATTAAGGCTGGAGGTGGGCTGATGAGGAGGACTGGTAATGGGCTGTGGGCTGTTGGGGGGGGTTAGAACTGGTAATGGGCTTTGGGGCGGTTAATACAGGTAATGGGCTGTGGGCTGATGGGGGCTGTCTGGTAATGGGCTATGGGGGGGGCTAGGACTGGAAATGGGCTGGGGGGGTTAAGACTGGAGGTGGGCTGATGGGGTTAGGACTGGTAATGGGCTGTTGGGGGGGGGTTTAGAACGGGTAAGGGGTTGTGGGGGGTTTAGAATGGTAATGGGCTGTGGGCTGATGGGGGCTGTCTGGTAATGGGCTATGGGGGGGCTAGGACTGGAAATGGGCTGGGGGGGGGTTAAGACTGGAGGTGGGCTGATGGGGTTAGGACTGATAATGGGCTGTTGGGGGGGTTTAGAACTGGTAATGGGCTTTGGGGGGGGTTAAGACTGGTAATGGGCTGTGGGCTGATGGGGGCTGTCTGGTAATGGGCTATGGGGGGGTTAGGACTGGAAATGGGCTGGGCGGGGTTAAGACTGGAGGTGGGCTGATGGGGTTAGGACTGGTAATGGGCTGTGGGCTGATGGGCTGATGGGGGGGGTTAGGACTGGCAATGGGCTATGGGGGGCTGACTGGAAATGGGTTGATGGGGTTAGGACTGGAAGTGGGCTGATGGGGGGTTAGGACTGGTAATGGGTTATAGGGGGGGCTTAAACTGAAAATGGGGTGATGGGGGTTAGGACTGGTATTGGGTTGGGGGGTTGCTAGGACTGGAAATGGGCTGATGGGTGGCTAGGACTGGAAATGGGCTGATGCAGGGACTAGAAGGGAATGGATGCTGGGTGAGGCTGGAACTAGAAGGGAGCTGATGTTGGGGGAGGATTAGAATGGGATGGGGCTGGAAGAGTAAAATGGAGAAGGGAAAAATATTTTGTGTGGGAGGGATAAAAAAATCTACAATTGGCCGGGTATTGGGAGAGTAAGTGGGGATTGAGGATGGAGGGGTAAAATTTGACTGGATGAAATAGGAATGAGGAAAGAGCAAAAGGAGAAAGATTAGTATGTTAAAGCAGATGTAGAGAGAGAATGGAAAAAAACTAGAAGAGAGAAGAAAGGACAAATGGACAGCAGACGATGGAGAGTTAGCAGAAGACATGAAGAAACCAGAAGAAAGTGGCTGGAGCAATTGCAGCTGAAAAAAATGCATAAAAGGTAGAAAAATATCTCTTTATTTTGAATTTATTAATTGGAATATGTCAGCTCTGGTAAATGTGCATCATTAACGTCTGCGCTTTGTTTAGTACAAGAGCAAATTAATGTATAGTTTTATTTCTACAGTGTTGTACATTCCAAGTTTGGCTTTTGGGATTCCCAGTTTAATTATTGTCTTCCTGTTTCTAAAATGTGATTACTTGTTTGGTGATGGTCTATGTTCTGCATGTGTAACTGAGCTGAGGTGTTCTGTTTATATAATTCCTATTTGACATTGCCACTTGTTCTCTTTCCCCAGTAGGTCATGTATTGTTGTTCTCTGAAATGTATTGGTTTAATATTTGCAGTGTTGCCTTTTGATTGGTAGAGTATGGTGCTTTGTGAGTCCTGGTAGTGCTGTTAGGATACGGCGGGTTTGCTATGGGTTCTAAATGGGCAGTGTTTGTAGTAGTTCCTAATGTGTCTGGCAGTTGGCACTGGATTATAGTAATGTAGAAATCTTTTAGTCTTTCTTTATCCATACACTCATTAAGAGGCACGTTTACTAAAAGTTAGTATATGGTAACATTATGCAAATATTTATGCAAATGAGGCCCCTTATGCAAATGAGGCCCACACCCCCCTTGGGCCGCCCCTGCTGGGGCCCACAATTTTTGTTGGCATAGGGCCTCACTCAAGGTAAATCCGGCCCTGGTTAGAGCACTGGTTTGGTAACCAAAAGACCAGGGTCTGATTCCCGCTGGCACACTTTGTGGCCTTGGGCAAGTCACTTTGCCCTTCATTTCCTCAGAAGAAAGGCCTGGCAATCTACTTCTGGTCACACTGTGCCAAGAAAACCCAGGGGCTGCTGAATCACTATTCTAAAGGAAAAAAGGGGACTGTTATAGTTCTTGATATGGACGGACAGACTAGATAGGCCATGTGGTCTTTTTCTGTCGTCATGTTTCTGTTTCTATTCTAAAGTCAGCATTGACTTGACGGCACACACGCACATAGTGCTGCCAAAGAAATACCTATATCTGGCATGATACACAACAAAAAAGATTTAATTTATAAATGAATATGCTCAAAAAAAGGTAGTGCTAAATACATGTAGAAGATTTGATTTTGCAATTTGTTCATGTAAGTGGAGGATTATGTAAGCCTGCACATATAAGACCAGTTAATTAGGCGGAGTCCTTCAAAACTCTATGAGGCTAATATTCAAAGGATTTATGCTGTTAATGTTGAGAGATATACTCCTAAATTGGTCTCTCTGAAAATTTACTAGTGCTGAGTGTCTAAATTTATGCTCAAAAATTCACTGAAGGTTGCGGGGGAATCAAGATGGCTGCAGCATACAAGCTGCCCTAGGAGAGCTTTCCTCTAATGGGAAAAAGAAAAGGGAAAATGGGGAAGAAGCCCTCCGGTCCCCCATAGCCTGTCTCCCTGTCGATGATGGATATGTTTTTGGTCCATCCGGTGGGCAAAGAAGCAGGGTTGAGCCCAGTTGAGTCCACACTGGCGTCAGTGGACTCAGCGTCGACTTCGAGAATGAGATGATGTTCTCCCTGAGTTATGGAGGCCTCCTGCACAGCCACCATCACTTCCACTGACCTTGCACTGGGAGCACTCGGAGCAGGTGGAAGCTCTCCCCCTCCCAACTGAATTGGGTGGGATGAGTGCTGGAGGGCACGTCGCTGATTTGCCAGGTCTTGGAACTCAGCCTGGTACTCAGGCTGAGTTGGCTGTGGCAGAAGGTGCAGAGGCAAGTAGGGGTGTGCCTGAGCAACCTCTAGAGCAGGATATGAGAGAGGCAGCAGGTGCTTTGAGCTCTCTCAACTATGAGGCTGTGGCCCCTCCAGATTTTTTTTGTGTTGCTTATGCTGCGAAGACCGGAACAGTTTTCTTTGGAAGCTATTTGGGAAGCTATTTCTCAACTTGGTAGGGCCTTGCAGCCGCAGGTACAAAGTTTTTCCTCAAAGACCCAAGAGAACGCAGATTGACTTGAGGTGATTCATCAGGCTATTTCTAATGTGCAAGAGGCTATTGACAATCTGGAGACCTGAGCAGTTTCTCATCAAGGTGCTGTTTCCGTTCTAGTCTTCACAACTTCAAGAGACTCCACAAGGCTTTTCCTATTACCTTTTTTGTTTTTCTAATATAGATTTTAACTGTTGGATATATGTTCACTTTTAGGAATACTCTGACTGCCTACATTCCTTGAATAGCCTTTAAATCAGATTGAGTGTGCCCTTAGTTCATGTAAGGCCTTCTGGCCAGGGACACTTGTAATATATAGCTACTTGGAATAGAAGTACTTAGATTTGCAGGGACCTGGTCTTTTACCTAAATCTCCCACTTACCTTTGTGGCAAAGGTATACTTTTAAAGTTACAGGGACCTTTGCACAGTAGGCACATACATAAAAGTTCAGTTTAAATATTTCTGTTTCCATTGTTTGAATTATCTGTTACAAGCCTGCTCACAGGGAGGAGCTAATTGAATTACCTTACAGCCTGTCCATAAGTACCTGATCAACTCTAGTCTTCACAGCTTCAAGAGACTCCACACAGCTAAGCTTTCAGCCTCTACTATTGCCTGTTTTTTTTCCTAATATAGATTTCAGCTGTTGGATATACATTCATTTTTAGGACTATTCTGACTGCTTACATTCCTTGCATAGCCTTTAAATCAAATATCTGAATGTGCCCTCAGTTCATGTAAGGCCTACTGGCCAGGGACACTTAGGTTCCCACCCCTTACCCCACCCACCCCAGGGTTGCATTGCCTATATAGTCATTATATACGTTGACATCTGTCCTTTTAATTAGGTGTTGCACTTACTTTTTCTCCTTCTTCTTCTCCTAGAACCACTTAATCAGGATGTCGTGTATTCAGTGCAATAACTGTGGTGCTTTCATTCTGAGAAGAATTATTTGGAATCCAAGAGCTTGCCCTATATGCCTCAAGTTAGCAGCTATGCATAAGGAATTGACTCTACTAAGGGAAGAACTAGATGCAATTAAAAACACCTCTTCTAGGGTATGAATGGAACTAAATCCACCACCGCTCCCACAAAGAATTAAACATCCCAGGAACAAATGGATCACAGTGGGCTCTGGTAGGTTGCGACCTGTAACACAGAGACGCCCTATACATCAAGAGATATCCCTGCATAATGCCTTCTCTGCCTTGGATAATGAGGGTGCCCAATCCATGGAAAATGAAGGGCCTTTAAATGAGAGAGTCAATACCCAATCTACTGATAATGCACCAAATATGAAGAAAAAATCACAAAACAGAAAACTACTACTACTTGGAGATTCCATCATCAGAGGCACCAACTTGGGAACACAGTTCAAAGGACAGAAGATGGTCAAATGCCTCCAAGGCTCTTCCACAATCAAAAATGTTCCAAATGTCAGGAGCTACAAACTGATCACATCAAAGGATCCTGAACCGCAATTTTTTTTCTTTCTTTTTCTCTTATTAGTCTTAAATAGTTTACCCTGTAGCTTCATTGCATGTCCCCTAGTCTTTCTATATTCTGATCACGTAAATAATCGATCTACATTTACCCGTTCAACTCCATTCATTAATTTATAGACCTCAAAAACACTGACTTCAGTAAAATGGCCAAGTACCTGAAGGAGGAGCTGGCAGGGTGCAGGGTGGGAGGGTGGGAGGGGATAAGGGAAGTGGAATTGCAATGGGCTAAACTAAAGGTGGCAATAAAAGGGGCAACAGATACATATGCAAGGAAAGTAAATAAAAACAAGAGGAAAAGGAAACTTATTTGATTCTCCAAAGAAGTGGCTGCTCAAATAAAGACAAAAAACACAGCTTTCACAAAATTCAGAAGCTCGCAAACAGAGGAACACAGAAAGGAATACAGGATCAAACTAAAAGAGACAAAAAGAGAAATAAGGATAGCAAAATCAAAGGCAGAAGAAAAGATGGCTAAAGATGTGAAGTGTGGCAACAAAACTTTCTTCAGGTATATTCAGGAGAAGAAGAAAATCAGAGATGGAATTGCAGGACTCAGAAGTGCTGGGAATGAACTCTTGGAAAGTGACATTGAAAAGGCGAAAATGCTAAACAAATACTTCTGCTGTTTTTACTAAAGAAAATCCTGGAGAAGGACCACCTGTGACTCCCAAATATAAAAATGGGTATGGCATAAATAGCACACCATTCACAGAAGATGATGTGTTAGAACAACTTGAAAAACTGAAAGTGGACAAGGCCATGGGATCGGATGGGATACATCCCAGGATACTGAAAGAGCTCAGACAGGTTCTTGCCGGGCCGTTAAAGGATGTTTTCAACAGATCCTTGGTAACAGGAGAAGTTCCTCAGGACTGGAGAAAGGCTGATGTGGTACCTCTTCACAAAAGTGGTAACAAGGAAGAAGTGACAAGCTACAGGCCGGTAAGCCTTACCTTGGTGACGGAAAAAGTAATGGAGGCGCTCCTGAAAGAGCAAATAGTGGACTTTCTCAAAACTAATAGGTTGCATGATCCAAGGCAACATGGTTTTACCAAAGGACGATCTTGCCAAACAAATCTAATTGAGTTCTTTGGCTGGGTGACCAGAGAACTAGATCAAGGGCATGTGATGGATGTCATCTACCTGGATTTCTCTTTGATACTGTTCCTCATAGGAGACTTATCAATAAATTCAATAGCTTTGGGATGGGTCCCAAGGTGGTGAACTGGATCAGAAATTGGTTGACTAACAGACGACAGAAGGTGATGGTAAATGGAACTCACTCAGATGAAAGGAAGGTGATTAGCAGTGTGCCCCAGGGTTCAGTCCTGGGACCGGTACTGTTCAATGTATTTGTGAGTGATATTGCAGATGACACGAAAATTTGCAACAGAGTGGACTACCCTGAGGGAGTGGAGAACATGAGGAAAGATGTACAAAAACTGGAAGAATGGTCTAATGCTTGTCAGTTAAGATTTAATGTGATGACGTGCAATGTCATGCACTTAGGAAGCAGATACCCAAGGAAAATGTATGCGATAGGGGGTGAGAGATTGGTGTGCATAGACCAGGAGAAGGACCTTTTGATCCAGCTTACTGGGCATTAGTGAAGTGGGGAAATGGTGCTGTTGATAATGTTATCTAGGTGCTCAGGAGAGATTGGTTTGAAGACCTGCCATGAAGAGGTATTTATTTATTTATTTAAACGGATTTCTATACCACCTTACCCTACAATCAAGGCGGTCTGAACAGCAAACAATCAACAAATTACTGTGTCTAATGCACATGCAGTAAGTGGTGTATGCGTGTGAGTGTGTCTAGTCATTGATTTTTGGTGCGCTATTTACAGCATGCGCTACTTACAATACTATGTATATCAGGTCCTTGATTCATTACTATTATCGGGTCACGAGGGTGGGGTATTGAGTTGTCTATTGCATGGTTTAAGTGACGTTACCGTAGTGTTCTATGAAGAGGGTCGTCTTCAGCAGTTTCCTTGAAGTCCTTAATGTTTGTTGTTGAACGAAGTTCGTCAGGGAGGGTGCTCCAGATTGTTGGTGCCGCCTTTGATAAGGCTCGTTTTTCGGTGTCCTTGCGTACCTTGTTGATGTCTTTAGGTGTGTTGACACGGTTGGATGTGCCTCTTGAGACTGTTTTTTTGAGCTGATGGAATCATGCATACTTTACTGTTGCTCCTGCGAGTCTTGCTTTGAAGATATTCGTCCAGTGGTTGTGGGGACAGGTTACTGTTTTCTCTATTTTGCTTGGCGCTTTTGCTTGGGGCTTTTGCTTGGGGCTTGGGGCTTTTGCTAAGGATTTGACTATCTCACACACACATGGAAGCATGCACTTACACACATACAAACATGTTATAATACATAAACACATGCACATTCATACAGACACATATAGACATACCAGCTCACAGAGATACATACGTATACATGTACCCAAACACAAACAAAATAGAGACACACACACATAAAGAACCAGATAAACATATAAAACAGAGAATTTATTTAAGGATTTCTATTGTGCTCTATTTATGATCTAGGCGGACTACAGGAGAGCACACATTTCTGTACATAAAAATAATGAAATCAAGTACATTTTAAAGCAACACCATGACAAGGAGCATTAAATAAAATACATTATTAAAACAATACTAACATAAAACAAATCATACATTTAAACAACATTTTCTTATATGCTTGACCATGTTCAATATCTATACTCCACTTACTTAATTAGTCATGTTAATTTGCTCTTATCTCATCCTGTGTTAATTCCCAGGATATGGTTGTGAAAATAAGTGTGCCTTTAGATGTTTTCAAAAGACTGTCATGTTACAAAATCTCTGTTGCGGAATGGAACTAGAGTCGCACAGTAAGCTGTTGTCCCCAAGTGTCTCTAGTAAAACTTGCACAGTGAACACCTTCCACCAATGCTCTCGATTAGGAAAGCAGGAAATTAAGCAATTGGAAAATTGTAAAAGCAGAACATTCCTAGCCTCTCTCTAACCTTCCTGATCTCTTCCCCCCCCCCCAAACTAGAAAGATACTCCTAGGGGTATGTTTACTAAACTGCGTTAATGTAGCAGCGGCGACATTAACGCACGTTAGGTAACGTTAATGTGCGTTAAGGGCACCTAACACGCGTTAACCTCACCGTCCGCGGTAAGTCCTGCAGGAGGCGGAGAGAGGGCGGAGAGAAGGGGTCAATGGGCAGGGAGTGGGTGGGGAGAAGCTCCCGCAACACTAACACAGGGTACTGAAGGGCTGAACATTACCGGGATTGAAAACCTGTCGTTAGATGCGGATATGCAGGAGGGTGAAACCATTTCAGCGTCAGCAATGTACAACATAGGCAGGGAGCCCAAGAAAAGTGATAGTAGTGATCCATATGCAGCAACAGCATAGTGCCCAAATATGAAAGGCCGCTATGGCGATGGTGCAAATGGGGCATAGGGGGCTGCAGGTGGGACATGTAGTGGGGGCAGCTGGGGCACAGGGTAGACTAGGCCATCACCTAGGTGGTACATAGGAACATAGAAACTGGAAATCTGCAAGATAGCAGCTGACCAAGGCCAAACACAATCCACCTACATCTACCTGGTGCACCCTAGCCAATAGTTGCTAGGGCATTGACATGACATCCCCCCATGTGGAAGGGACATAATATTGGTAGGCGGTGATGGGGGGGATGTGGGGATGTCCATGTATGCCTCCCCACCCCAGACCCTGCTCCCTAGGCGACCGCCTACCTGCACAGTGGATGGCCTGGGACTGCGCACTACCAGCACTGACAGCATATGGCCAGGCAGCATGGCAAGGGTTGTGTGCTGGTGCTGGAGGGGGCAGTGGCACCTGCCTGCAGTGCACCCAGGCCATGCCCTGTACCAGTACGTAGTGTGCAGTGCAACAGAAAAGGTCTGGCTGAGGAGAAGTAAAGGTAGCCCCAGGGACTGCTGTGCTTGTGTGGTGCAGTGCATATAGCCAGTATGTCCCAGAGCAGAGGATCACAGGTTCAGGTCCCAGCCATGGATCCTGCAGAGCATGTCTGTATATTTTATCCTACAATGCAGATACAACATCACCATGTGCAATCCCCAAAGCAGCAGTCCAAAGGGGTTGCAAACACCCATTCACACAGGCTCCACTATCCAAAGCTCCATGCAGAGTCAGGCTGTTGGCCACAGCATGGAGCCGCAGTCACCACCAGAGCACTGCTACTACCTTCTGCACAGTCTGGCAATGTCAGCACTATGATCAGGACCAGTGTGGCGGGCAGGGTTGCCAACCACCCCTATCTTTGCACAATGTGTGTGTGTGTGTGTCTATCCATTGTTTCGTAGCTGCCTACACCTCACTGGGCCAACAATGTCCCACTATTACCAGCCTTAGCCTGCAAATGTGCATAATGAGGAGCAATGTATTGTGGGTATGGCCCAGGCAAGGCAGACTGGGCAGGTTGCATCTGCAGAGGGTATAGGGCAATGGCTGGGGCATTGTAGTGCCCAACCACCACCTGCATGGACAAGGTGGCTACAGCACATCTTGCTGTTAGGGCACTCTCACACTGACCAAACAGTGACCATGGCACAGCTATGTTCCCACATAGTGCTACCTAGTATCTGTCTCAGGTGATATATGTGTGTTCCCTGTTCTGGGGGGCCAGTCACTGGGGTCTGAGCCATACAACCCAGGTCTGGGTGCACATAGTTCCACTGTGAACATGCAGGATAGACTGGCTAGTAGGTTGTCTGTGGTTAGTTTGTGCATGGCCGGGACACCTGGTGTGGTGCAGCAGGTACATTCTGACTGTGCCTGCTGCTGGTGACTGTTGGACCATGGCTGGGGTACAGCTGTAGTCCTAGAACTGGTAAGCGCAGAGGGGATGGGTAATGTAGTGCGCAGTATTGTGGCGTACATGCATTGCATGTTATGTGCGTTATGGTGAATGCATGTTGTAGTGTACACAATAGCACACGTGATGTCTGTTTGGGCCATGCGTTGTTACGCACCATAATCTACCCACATATGCTAAGGCGCCTAGACGTATCTCATAAGGCATGTAGAAAGGTCTGTAATGTCACGCACGTTATTGTGCATGCTGTGTGTCAGATGCCCTGCTATATGCATTCTCTGCAACGCACATACGACGCAATGCTTATAGGGGGCAGAACACGTAGGACGCACTACTGTGTGATAATCTAACAGACAAGATAGCCACTTGGTGGAACATATTTGCATTATGTTTGTTGTGGTTGTTTGGGATAGTGGTTGCAGACGTGTGTGGAGCCAACATAAGTTGTGGGTTTGGGTCCCACAGGTTCCTTTTCCTTTCTTTTTGTTTGTTCTGCTCACCTTACCATACAATGGCTCCGGCTTTGCCCCTTCTCCACAAACCCTTCCTTCTCTTCACTGTACACTGCAGTGTCCCCTCCATGCAGCCTATCCGTCACATGCTAGCTGTTACATATGCTCCCTTTCTTTGGGTTGTCTGGGTGGGCAGGTGGCTCAGTGGTGTCGGTGAGCTGTTTGGCCTCTTCAGTGTACCAGTTCAATTCCCTCTTACTCCTTTTTGGATTCCCTGCCCATTTTGCCCTTATACACACACCATCCACACAGCTGGCCCTTCAGCTGACCCCTGACGCCCTTTCCGTTACCATTGTTTACTCCTCTGCATGCTGGGTTCACTGCACACCATTTCATGGTGTGTGTGCATGTGTTAAATGTGGCTCACGTCCCCATTACAGACTGCGATATCAGCTGCCTGTGGTCTATGGCCTTATACCTACGGCTCCGTTTCTCATGTGGCACCATGTCTGCACATCTCTCAGCGCGTCTTCTACTGTTAGGGCTCCTTAGCTTGCAACCCCTTCGGATGCACTGCTACTTCCCGTCGGCTGTGATGTTCACGAGCGGTGGGTCCATGGTGCACTGTACCGCGTACTATACCGTGTGTTAAGCATCTTGTAACGTGCATTACCTGACACGGCTTGCTTTAACGATGCACCACCTACTCCTTTATATGGGCATCCGTAACATTACCGGGGAACATAATGCGGGTAATATTACCGGGGTTTAGTAAACATACCTCCTAGTTCTAAAACCAAACACAGCAGCATTCCTAAGCTTAAAACAGTAAAGCAAAAACACACTGCTCCCTGCAAACGGTTTTTTTTTTCAACCTTTTTTTTTTTTGTCTTTCACACTCCTAAGACGCAGCACTGCTTCCTTACATCAAAAGATAAAACTGTTCTTTGTGGCTTGTGCTGGGCTGTGTTTTCCAGTCTTGCCTGTAGGATTTGCAGAGCTCAGTTCTTTGGCTTCTTGTCAAGGATTTCCCAGCAGAATTGGCTGAGGTGCCTTGAGTTGTTTGCTGGTCACCCCTTCCTAACTTTCTCCCCCTCCCAGATTGTCTTCAGTGTGTATGACTACGCACATGACAAAAATGAAGCTCACAAATTTGCCCATTTTTTGTCACATTTTGCCATTGGTTGCTCAGTGAATGCACATGCCTTTAAAGTCTGCTCGAATACAAATCCTTAGGAGGGGAGTAATTCTAAATATCTACCCTGGCTGCAGGAAAGCTAGTCCCAGCTCTGTTACCATCACATCATTGGCCTTTATTGCATCTGGGTTTCTGTGTCCTAGGCACCTGTGCCACATGTATAGGCAGTTCTGGGGACAAGGTTGAATAGCTAGTTTGCCTCCTTGTCTCTGCTGATGAGCCTATACAAGTTGTCCTCTGAACATAAGAGCATAAGAAATGCCCTACTGGGGTCACAGCAAAGACCCATTAAGCCCAGTATCCTGTTTCCAACAGTGGCTAATCCAGGTCACAAGTACCTGTCAGATTCCCAAAAGGTAGAGAGGATTTCTGTTCTTTTCTAAATGATACGTACATTTCTGTGGGAACATATGGTAAATCCCTCAATGGTCAAATGTTTTACCAACAGCTGACTTTCCTATATGTCTGGCCACATACTGTACTTCTTTCACAGGAATCTCGTGCTTATTTCCAGAGGTGCAACACAACACAGTCATCCCTGCCCCATTCTTTTTCCAAGAATGCATTTCCCGTTTGCCAAGAAAACTCTTGTCATTTATGCTGGGTCAATTTTTGTTAAAAATTCTTTATCAGTGATATGTGGCTTGTTGCTGCTCCTTCAAACACCAGCCTATAAAGCTATCTTTTTATCTTTTTATGTGATTTTAATACACAGCTCCTTAGTGGGTTTCTCTGCTCTTTCATTGCAAGCAGTCTTAGCAGTCTCTTTTCCTGTGTCCTCTGTTTGCATTCTGGTGTTACTTAGCTCATCAGCTTGTGTTGCTCAGCCATCTTGCCTTGCAGCAAAATCACATTGTGCTGTGCTTGCTGATTTGTTTCCTTCATATCTCTTTACGCTTTTGTCTTCTTGTTTAGTTTCACTTTTGTGCTATGATTATACTCATCAATCAGTTTGCCTTTAATATATTCCAGTGTGAGCTCAGATTCTGATCTAGCTTCCAAGGCACTTATCAAAGTATCATACAGCATAGCAAGTGGGGTCGGTGCTACCTTTTTTGCTGCCCTGTGCAAATCACTCCTCTCCTGGAGGCACGCCTAGCCAGTCAGATTTTCAGGATTGCTATAATGAACATACATAAGATAGAGTTGCATACAATGGGTCCGTAGCATATGCAGATTTATCTCATGCATATTCATTGCCCTGAAGTGCTGCACCAGTATGGCTGTGTGGTTAAGGTGTTAGACTTAAGAGGCAATGGACAATTGTGCAAATGGGTTTAAACCCCACTCCTGGTAGGTAAGGTTTCAGAATAGAAAAGTAGCCTAGTGTTTAGAGCAACAGTATAGTGACCAAGAGACCAGTGTTCAATTCCTACTGACAGGGCTATACCAAGTCATATATGTGCCCTGTGCAATTTGCAAACCTGGTGTCGTCCCCCCCCCCCCCATGATGTCAGCCTTTTGTCATTTGCCCCATCACCCCATGCCTAGCATAGCCCTTCTGACCCTGTGCCCACCACCTTCCTATCTTTCCTCACCTCCTCATGTTCAGCCTGCTCTTGCCCCATGCTGCCTGCCCAGCCTGCTCCTGCCCCATGCTGCCTGCCCAGCCTGCTCCTACCCCATGCTGCCTGCCCAGCCAGCTCTTGCCCAGCCGCCGCTTTTCTTTTTCCCTTGGCGGCAGCGAACCTCCAATTATTAAAAAACATGGGTCTTTCCAACTCCGCACTTGTATGGCTGGTATGATCCCTCCCTCCTCTGACATATGCTTGTGTCAGTGGAGGGAGGGACCAGCACAGAGTTGGAAAGACCCGCATTTCTTTTTTAAATTGGAGGTCCACTGCCACCAAGGCAATGAGAAAAGCAGCAGAAGGGCAAGGACAAGCCGAACAGGCAGCGAGGGCAGAGCTGAGGCTTGTGATCGGCAAACCTAAATGAGCCCCTATTTTTCTGCACCCACAGGTCTAAGTACAGCGCTGCCTATTGGTACTCCTTGTGGCCTTGGCCAAGTCACTTTACTCTCTATTGCCTTGGAAGAAAGGCCTGGAAATCTACTTCTGGTCACATCTTGCCAAGAAAACCCAGGGACCGCTGGGTTGCCAGGAGTCAGCATTGACTCAAGAGCACACATTGCATTTTGAAAACCTGACTGGCTAGGTGTGCCTCCAGGAGAGCGTTGAGAAGTACCAGAGTACAAATATCAGATTTCTATATGATTTCTCTCCAGCGCCAGTCACCAGATACCATTAGGAAGTACTATAAAAGAATGAAAAGAGACCATATACAGGGTGACCCAAAAAAAGTGAGAACATCTCATAAATTAAAAGCTTAAATAGTTTACTTATTTACCTTTTTTAGCTATATAACGTCTTTATTTCGACAATTTCCGGTCGCCATCTTTTTTTTTTTTAATTTGTCAATCGTTTACATCTGTCTTTTTGAATTTTTAAATAACTTATATGCTACAAGATGTTCTCACTTTTTTTGGGCCACCCTGTAGAGTCTATAGCAAACCTGTCATATCACAATAGCATGGTCAAGACTTAGGGGTATGTTTACTAAACCGCGCAATTGTGCGGAGCGCACTTGAGCGTGCGCTAAGGTACCTTAGCGCATGCTAATAGTGCATTTTTGTGCCCCACACACATGCGCGCTGCACTAACGGGCCACCACAAGTGCGCGGCGCGCTGATGTGCGATAGAGGCGTGGAAAGGCATTCCGAGGGCGGAGGAAGGCTCCCGAGGGGCGGAGGGACAGGGTCAATGGGTGGAGAGTGGGAGGGGAGAGGCTCCCCGCACAGGAGCGGGGCTGAAATTCAAGCTAAAAAATACCGCGAGTGAAAACCTTGCGTTAGAGCCGATTTAAAGGGAAGAGAAACCATTTCCGTCAGCAATGTACAGCAAAACCGGGGAAACCACCAAAACGTGAGCAGTGTGATACATGTGCACAGTACAAAAGGGCAAATAAACCTCAAAAATGACCTCGGAAAATTGGGAAAAAAACATAACCAAGCTGGCCAATAGTGATATCAATGGGCAACATTAGAAAACACTCCCAGGAAAGCTCCAAAATAAAGAAATGATTTTTGGAAGGGTCTACGCTCCGTAGACCCTTCCAAAAATCATTTCTTTTTTTTGGAGCTTTCCTGGGAGTGTTGTTTAATGTTGCCCATTGATATCACTATTGGCCAGCTTGGTTATGTTTCTTCCCCAATTTTCCGAGGTCATTTTTGAGGTATAATGTGCCCTTTTGTCTCCATACAAGGTGAATGAGCCCACAGTAAAATTGTGCAGAGCAGGGTTTCTGACTCGTTCGGCCAGGTTTCCTATCTCCAGGGACTGCACTGTCTCTGTGGCCACAGTGTGGTGCAGCAGACACAGCCAGCCCCTGTAGAACCAGAAGGTCACAGGTTCAAATCCCAGCTGGGGCTCCTGCCAACCCAGGCCCCATATTTTACCCACCACTAAACAGTGATAGTAAAGACACTCCTTTATTGCAGAGAACATAAGCATGGTTCAAACACCTATATTTTACCCTACACCGCACACACACCATAACAATGGGCATTACCTACAGCCAAGTCCCCCAAACGCAGTCCTGGAGTGCCACAACTTCATCAGGTCATATGCTTTTTTCAAGATAAGGACATGTCAGCATGTTGGCGGAAGGGTACAGGTGGTGGAGGGGGCAGTGGCTGCTGGCCACAGCAGACAGTGGCCTAGCCCTGTGCAGGCTGCCACCGTACACTGCAACAGACAGGCTCTGTCGGATGTTCAGCCATGGACTCCCCAGGGAATGCAGCATACCTGTGGCAACACAGTGGTGCAGTGCACACAGACAGTGTATGCAAGAACAGAAGGTCACAGGTTCAAGCCCCAGCTGGGGCTACTGCCAATCCAGTCCACATATTTTTCCCACAACTAAACCATGATAGTAAGGACAAACCTTTATTGCTGAGAACAAACGCATGGTTAATACGCCTATATTTTACCCCACCGAGCACAGACACCATAAACAGGCGCATTACCTAGAGCAGAGTCTCCCAAATGCAGTCCTGTAGGGCCACACACCATTCAGGTCCCATGCTGCCTCTAATAATGATGCCTGTGCTGCATATCTATGCACCACCCCCATGGTATACAGATGTAGCTCATGCATATTCATGAGGGACAGCATGAAAACCCGAACAGTGTTTGGCACACCAGGACTGGAGTTGGGAACCTCTGCCGTAAAGCAGCAGCCAACAGGGGCAGACACACCCACACCCACAGGCCCCATGGGCCAATGCCTCCTGGAGAGGCAGGACATTGGGCCCTGCGTGCATCTCCCAATACTAGCACTTGCATACCTTAGCAATGCCACCCTACACCTGGGTATACGGTACACAGCTCTCAAACATTTGCTATGAGTACTGGCAGATAGCAAGTCCTACGTTAAGCATAGTTTGCTCATTGAGCTCCATCATAACAATTTGATGTCTGCGGTGTGTGCTTCAGGTCTGGTCTCTGACAGTGTTTACCACCCTGGGGAGTGACCCCCAACAGTATTGCGTAGCATATCCATGCCTGTACTGTGCCCAGGACTGGTGTGGTGGGCAGGGCTGCTAAGCTCCTCTATAGTAGCACAATGCTGGCATAGGTGTGGGAGTGTGTGTCTGTCTATACAGTGTGTGGTGGCTGCAAACACCCTCCACAGCCCACACTGCCAGCACTGTTGCCAGTATTGGCCTGCCAATGTGCATAATGAGGAGCAAGGTACCATGGGTATAGCCCGGACAGGGTGACCTGGCCAGGATGCATCTGCACAGGGCATAGGGCACTGGCTGGGACATTGTAGTGCCCGGCCACCACCTACACAGACAGGGTGACCTCAGTATGTCTTGCTGGGGGATCACTCTCACCCTGACTGTGCAGTGACCACAGCATGGCTAGGCACCCCCATAGTGCTATATAGCATTTCTCTCATGTGATGTTTATGGGTTTCCTTTTGGGGCCCAGTCACTGATTTATCTGCTTGTTCATGCTGACATCCCAGTTCTGGGTGCATGCATTTCCACTGGGAACATGCACTATGGACTAGTTAGCAGACTGTTTGCAGCTGGTATGTGTCTTGATGGAGTGGCTTGCAGGGTGTAGTGACTGAAGGCTTGCTGCAGGAGTATATCAGATAGTGGTGGGGTGCAGCTTAGCATATCCACGCCTAAAGTCTGTCTGCTATTGTGTTATGGATGTGTACAGGGCTTCATTGACTGCCCTGTAGGGTGTCTGTTCCCCAGCAGGAACGGGGTTGATGGTCCACTCTACTGCCACCATTGCAGGGAGGTAGAATGTGGATCTGTTGATAGGAAACCCTGTTTGCCACCCTTGGCCCGGGGGGGCGGTGGTGGTACATGGCCCACCTAGAGGTCCATAAGGGCTACACCTGACTGAGACAGGCAGAGATATCCAAGGTGTTTCTGCAGAAACTACCTATCTCACAGATTAACACTGCTTTGGACCTCTGGCATAGCCTCTTTCAGCCATGGAAGGTGCTGTGGACCTGGTGCTGGGCGCCTCACCGCACCCTCCGGGTGAGCACAGTGCCCGCACAGTGTGACGGTGTGTAGCTACTCTGTTCCAGTAACACACATGGTCAGTACCCCCTACCAGGCCGAGGTGCTGTGGGGGTGCACATGGTCACTTCCCCCTACCAGGCCAAGGTGCTGTGGGGGTGCATTCCCCATCTTGTGTTTATCTGTGGACAGCTGATTTGCATGTGCAGTGCATCATGGGTACGGGTGGGCTAACCCTATCCTGGTGACCACAGCAGACTGTCTGTGTGGTGACATGCACTCCCTCTGCAGCCAACCAGGAGCTTGCTAGTAGCTATAGGGCTGTAGCCCAATGGTTACTTCACTGCCTGTGGAGCCAGAAGTTGTGGGTTCAAACCCACAGTGGGGTTATTTGATGGGGCTGCCTAGAGCATTATCTCTTTTTAATGTACATTATTGCTGCCAGCAAAAACACCCTCATCATATTGTACCCATAAGGAGCCTCTGAGGGCGCTTTATAGGGCACCCTATAGGTTACCTTATGGTTCCCGTCCATGTAAGGTGCACTATACGTTATCCTGTGACGCAACTTATAAGGTGCCCTTTAGGGGACATTTTAGGGTGCCGTGGCGGACAGTGCACTTTATAATGTGCCCTATGGAGTGCCTTATAGTGTGCCTTATACGGCACCTTCAATTACGGCACATGAGGGCGTGTTTGCTGGCAGCAATTAATAACATAACAATAAAGTGCTGCAGGAAAGAAAATGTACATTGCAAAGCTGATGCCTCAGCCAGCCTTACGTATTAGGCACACTGGGGAGCAAACTCATGACCCCTCTATCAGCAGTCAGTGCCTTAACCATTGTGCTCCACTGCTGCTGCTCCTCCTTGCATGTCAGTGCACCTACTTATGCTTTTCATTCCTTAAACTGCACAGTGCTGCCATCAATAACAGTACTCTGACCTTGCGGTACCTCATACGGCACCCTATAAAGCGCCCTATAAGCAACATTCTAGGGTGCCTTGGTGGACAGTGCACTTTAAAATGTGCCTTATGGGGCGCCTTATGTTAACACGCTTTGAGAGTGCGTTTGCTAGTAGTGATAATTAAAATAAAAATAAAATGCCTCCTAAAGCAATCTTCCCCATAATATGTAATACCTCAGCCAGCCTTGTTCATTGGGCACTGTGGGGGATTGAACCCCCAATCCCTGCACCATTGGTCAGTGTCTTAACCATTGTGCTGTGGTTCTGTTCCTGTGCTTGCACCTCAGCGCACTGCCTTATGCCGCCCAATATTAAAATGCCTCCTAAAGCAATAGCACACCGCCTTATGCCGCCCAATATTAACCTGGCTCCTAAAGTAATGCCTCAGCCAGCTGTCTTCATTGGGCACTGTGGGGGACTGAACCCCTTATTCCTGTACCATTGGTCAGTGTCTTAACCATTGTGCTGTGGCTCTGCTTTTCTACTTGCACATCAGCGCGCTGCTTATGCCTCCCGCGCAGCTTTCTCATGCTCTAATGTGCGGGGCGCACATGGGCGCCACGCACCTTAGCGCATATTTAAATCCCGGTTTTTCTTTTTCAGAAAGAAACGCCCACTCCTTATATGGCACCCGCACACTAGCGCGGCCAGCACATTAGCGGGGTTTTAGTAAACATACCCCTTAGTATGAATCTTAACTATGAAAAGGCAACAGTACTACAGATATTATACCATGCCCTAGAACACCAATATACCTATTAGTGGGAGCACAGAACAAGTGGGACTGCTACAGGCAAGACACTAACAGAATAACGCACCTTGGCACACACAGATAGACTCTTACAAAATAAAGAGCAAGGGAACACAAATTTAAAAAAAAATAGAAATATGAAGATGAAATTGAACTGGGAATCTCAAGAAGTTAGACTGAGTGTACTGCAACACCAGAGAAATAAAAACAGAAATACATATCCTTTTGTACTAAACAAAATAAAAAGACATCAGAGATGCATATTTCCCAGAGCTAATATATTACAGTTCATATATTTAAAATAAAATACATTCTTCTACCTTTGTTCTCTGGGCATTTTATTTTTGCAGTCATGTTAGTTCCAGTCGCTCTCTTCTGCTTTCCTTTATCTGCCTTCTAACACACTCTCCATCATCTGTTATCCTTTTGCTATTTCTCCTTCCCCTATATTTTCTCTGACATATTAAGCTCTCCCTTTTTACTCTTTCCACCATTTCATTTTTTGCCTCTCTATTCACAATTGCTGCCACTGCCGGCCCCGCAGAGGGGCACCAGCAGCAGCAATGGGCACAGGGTGCACCCCTGGAGACCTGACCCTCTAGGTGACTGCCTAGTTCACCTAATGGCAGTGCCATCCAGTATGCCCCCCTTGAAAATCTTATTAATGAGTGTTTTTTTCTTAGCATCCCTGATAGAATCCCAGAATGAAAAATGTCTCTTCAAGCAATGAATCTATGCATAGATAACATACTGGAAGAAAGCAGTCCAAGCCTTATTTTCTGGTTATGTTTGGTTTGTATATTTCAGTAGCTACAGCTTGCTTTTTAAATAGAATAATTAGAAAGATCAGAAAAGATTATTTTGAGTTCTTGTTGGATACTTGTAGACTGGACTGAACACTATTGGTGATAGTTTGCTGGTCTTGATGGATTTTGGTCTGACCCAGTATGGAAATTCTTGTCATTATATAAAACTATCAATAAAAGTTGATAAATACCAGGTAAGATAATCCCTAAAAAAAATAAATGCCCTGGTGTAAGTGCTCTAGAGACTAAGGGCTATGTTTACTTAACCGCGCAATTCTGCGGGGCGCACTTGAGTGTGCGCTAAGGTACCTTAGCGCACGCTAATAGTGCGTTTTTGGTGCCCTGCACACGTGCGCGCTGATGTGCGATAGAGGCGTGGAAAGGCTTTTCAAGGGCGGAGGAAGGCTCCCGAGGGGCGGGGGGATGGGGTCAGTGGCTGGAGAGTGGGAGGGGAGAGGCTCCCCGCACAGGAGCGGGGCTGAATTTCGGTCAAAAAAATACCGCGAGTGAAAACCTCGCGTTAGAGCCGATTTAAAGGGAAGAGAAACCATTTCCGTCAGCAATGTACAACAAAACCGGGGAAACCTAAAACACGTGAGCAGTGTGATACATGTGCATAGTACAAAATTGCAAATAAAACCTTAACATGAAAAATTGTAAAAATTATAATTCAGCTGGGCAACAGTGATATCAATGGGCAACAATAAAAAATAGCCCCATGAAAGCTCCAAAAAAAAAGAAATGATTTTTGGAAGGGTCTACGCTCCGTAGACTCTTTCAAAAATCACTTCATTTTATTGGAGCTTTCTTGGGAGTGTTTTTTTGTTGCCCATTGCTATCACTGTTGCCCAGCTTGGTTTTGTTTTTTTCCCCTTTTTTCGAGGTCATTTTTGAGGTTTATTTGCACTTTTGTCCCCATACAAGGTACATGAGCCCACAGTAAAATTGTGCAGAGTAGGGTTTCTGACTCGTCCAGCCAGGTTTCCTATCTCCAGGGACTGCACTGTCTCTGTGGCCACAGTGTGGTGCAGCAGACACAGCCAGTGCCTATAGGACCAGAGGATCACAGGTTCAAAACCCAGCTGGGGCTCCTGCCAACCCAGTCCCCATAGTTTTACCCACCACTAAACAGTGATAGTACAGACACTCCTTTATTGCAGAGCACATAAGCATGGTTCCAACACCTATATTTTACCCTACACCGCACACAAATCATAACAATGGGCATTACCTACAGCCGAGTCCCCCAAATTCAGTCCTGGAGTTCCACCAGTCAATCAGGTCATATGCTTTTTCCCAGATAAGGACATGTCTGCATGTTGGCGTTAGGGTACAGGTGGTGGAGGGGGCAGTGGCTGCAAACCACAGCAGACAGTGGCCTAGGCCTGTGCAGGCTGGCACCGTCCACCGCAACAGACAGGCTCTGTTGGATGTACAGTCATGGACTCCCCAGGGAATGCAGTATATCTGTGGCAACACGGTGGTGTAGTGCACACAGACAGTGTGTGCAAGAACAGAAGGTCACAGGTGCAAAGGCCAGCTGGGGCTACTGCCAATCCTGTCCACATATTTTTCCTACAACTAAACCGTGATAGTAAGGACAAACCTTTATTGCTGAGAACATACGCATGGTTAATACGCCTATATTTTACCACACCAAACACAGACACCATAAACAGGCGCATTACCTAGAGCAGAGTCTCCAAAATGCAGTCCTGGAGGGCCCCACACCATTCAGGTTCCATGCTGCCTCTTATAAAGATGCCTGTGCTGCATATCTATGCACCACCCCCATGGAATGCTGATGTAGCTCATGCATATTCATGAGGGACAGCATGAAAACCCGAACAGTGTTTGGAACACCGGGACTGGAGTTGGGAAACTCTGCCGTAAAGCAGCAGCCAACAGGGCCAGACACACCCACACACAGGCCCCATTGGCCAATGCCTCCTGGAGAGGCAGGACATTGGGCCCTGCCTGTATCTCCCAATACTAGCAGTTGCATACCTTAGCAATGCCACCCTACACCTGGGTATATGGTACACAGCTATCAAACGTGTCCTATGATAACTGGCAGATATCAATTCCTACGTTAAGCACATTTTGCTCATTGAGCTCCACCATAACAATCATTCTGATGTCTGCGGTGTGTGCTGCAGGTCTGGTCTCTGACAGTGTTTACCAACCTGGGGAGTGACCCCCAACAGTATTGCGTACCATATCCATGCCTGTACTGTGCCCAGGACTGGTGTGGTGGGTATGGCTGCTGAACTCCTCTATAGTAGCACAATGCTGGCATAGGTGTGGGGGTGGCTGTCTGTCTATCCAGTGTGTGGTGGCTGCAAACACCTTCCACAGCCCACACTGCCAGCAATGTTGCCAGTATTGGGCTGCCAATGTGCAAAATGAGGAGCAAGGTACCATGGGTATAGGCCGGGCAGGGTGGCCTGGCCAGGATGCATCTGCACAGGGCATAGGGGACTGACTGGGACATTTTAGTGCCCGGCCACCATCTACACAGACAGGGTTACCTCAGTATGTCCTTCTGAGAGATCACTCTCACCCTGACTGTGCAGTGACCACAGCATGGCTAGGCACCCCCATAGTGCTGTATAGTATTTCTCTCATGTGATAGATATGGGTTTCCTTTTGGGGCCCAATCACTGATTTATCTGCTTGCTGTGTATGCTGACATCCCAGTTTTGGGTGCATGCATCTCCACTGGGAACATGCACCATGGACTAACTAGCAGACTGTTTGCAGCTGGTATGTGTCTTGATGGAGTGGCTTGCAGGGTGCAGTGGCTGATGACTTGCTGCAGGAGAATATCAGATGGTGGTGGGGTGCAGCTTACCATATCCAGGCCTAATGTCTGTTTGCTATTGTGTTATGGATGTGTGTGGAGCTGCATTGACTGCCCTATGGGGTGTCTGTTCCTCAGCAGGACTGGGGTTGATGGTCCTCTACTGCCACCTTTGCAGGAAGGTAGAATGTGGATCTATTGATAGAAGGCCCTGTTTGCCACCCTTGGCCCTGGGGTCTACGCCTGACTGTAATAGACAGAGATATCCAAGGTGTTTGCGCAGAAACTACCTATCTCACACATTAACACTGCTTTGGACCTCTGGCATGGCCTCTTTCAGCCATGGAAGGTGTTGTGGACCTGGTCCTGGGCGCCTCATTGCACCCTCAGGGTGAGCACAGTACCCGCACAATGTGACGGTGTGTAGCTACTCTGTGCCAGTAAAACACACGGTCTGTACCCCCTACCAGGCCGAGGTGCTGTGGGGGTGCACATGGTCACTTCCCCCTACCAGGCCGAGGTGCTGTGGGGGTGCATTGCCCATCTTGTGTTTATCTGTGGACAGCTGATTTGCATGTGCAGTGCATCATGGGTATGGGTGGGCTAACCCTGTCCTGGTGACCACAGCAGACTGTCTGTGTGGTGACATGCAGGCTCTCTGCAGCCAGCCAGGGGCTTGCAGGCAGCTATAGAGCTGTAGCCCAATGGTTACTTCACTGCCTGTGAAGCCAGAGGTCATGGGTTCAAACCCACAGTGGGGTTATTTGATAGGGTTGTCCAATGCATTATCTTCTTGTAATGTACATATTTTGATGCCAGCAAAAACACCCACAGCGTACTATACCCATAAGGTGCCTCTGAGGGTGCTTTATAGGGCGCCCTATAGGGCACCTTATGATTCCCATCCATATAAGGTGCACTATACACTAACCTGTGACGCAACCTATAGGGGACATTTTAGGGTGCTGTGGCGGACAGTGCACTCTATAATGTGCCCTATGGAGTGCCTTATAGGATGCCTTATACGGCACCTTCACTTACGGCACGTGAGGGCGTGTTTGCTGGCAGCAATTAATAACATAACAATAAAGTGCTGCAGGAAAAAATATGTACATTGCAAAGCTGGTGCCACAGCCAGCCTTACGTATTAGGCACCCTGGGGAGCAAACTCATGACCCCTGTATCAGCAGTCAGTGCCTTAACCATTGTGCTCCACTGCTGCTCCTCCTTGCATGTCAGTGCACCTACTTATGCTTTTCATTCCTTAAACTGCACAGTGCTGCCCTAAAAACAGTACTCTGACCTTGCGGTACCTCATACGGCACCTCTCTAAAGCGCCCTATAAGCAACATTCTAGGGTGCCTTGGCGGACAGTGCACTTTATAATGTGCCTTATAGGACGCCTTATGTTAACACGCTTTGAGAGTGCGTTTGCTAGTAGTGATAATTAAAATAAATATAACTTGACTCCAAAAGCAATCTTCCCCATAATACCTCAGCCAGCCTTGGTCATTGGGCACTGTGAGGGATTGAACCCTTGATCCCTGCACCATTGGTCAGTGTCTTAACCATTGTGCTGTGGTTCTGTGCCTATGCTTGCACATTAGCGTGCCGCCTTATGCTGCCCAATATTAAAAAGCCTCCTAAATCAATAGCATGCTGCCTTATGCCCATCAGCATGCTGCTTTATGCCGCACAATATTAGACTAGCTCCTAAAGTAACACCTCAGCCAGCTGTCTACATTGAGCACTGTGGGGTATTGAACCCCTGATCCTTGCACCATTGGTCAGTGTCTTAACCATTGTGCTGTGGCTCTGCTCTTCTGCTTGTACATCAGCGCGCCACTTATGCCGCCCAGTATTAAAATGCCTCTGAAAACATTAGCGTGCGGCCTTATGCCGCACAGTATTAGACTAGCTCCTAAAGTAATGCCTCAGCCAGCTGTCTACATTCAGCACTGTGGGGGATTGAACCTCTGATCCCTGCACCATTGGTAAGTGCCTTGACCATTGTGCTGTGGCTCTGCTCTTCTGTGTGCACATCAGCGCGCCACTTATGCCTCCCGTGCAGCTATCTCATGCGCTAATGTGCAGGGCGCACATGGGCGCCGCGCACCTTAGCGCATATGTAAATTCCAGATTTTCTTTCTCAGGACGGAACGCCCACTCCTTATATGGCATCCGCACACTACCGCGGCCCGCACATTAGCGGGGTTTTAGTAAACATGCCCCTAAGGGGCATGATTATTAAAGCTTAGTGAGTGCTAATGGAAATTAGTATGCACAAAGTACCAGTGCAGCCATAGGAATAAAATGGACCCAAGCAGCACTTAGCATGCATTAATGAATTTACCAAGGGCTAAGCATTAATAAATATATCCCCAAGTTTCAAATATCCCATGTGTATGCATAGTGCACGAGTGGTTTCACTGTACATACTCTACATTAAGGGGTATGTTTACTAAACGGTGCTAACGGTGCAGCTGTGACATTATCACGCGATACGTGATGTAATCGCACGATAATGGCGCTTTATCTTGCGAGAACGTCACATATCGCGCGATAATGTCTGTGGCGGGGTTGAGGTCGCAGAGGATGGAGGAAGGCTCCTCAGAGGGCAAAGGAAGGCTCCCCAGGGGCGGAGATGAGGTGTCAATGGGCGGGGAGTGGATCAATGCACATTAATGCCGTGAAATGAAGCTCTGAACATTAGCGCCAGTGAAAACCTCGCTCTAGAGGCACATTTGCAGAAGAGAGAAACCATTTCAGTCAGCAATGTACAGCAAAGCCAGGGAAACCCAGAAAAGTGATAGTAGTGATACATGTGCACAAACCAAAAAGACAAATAAACATATTAAATGACCAGAACCACATTTGAAATCCCCATAACCAAGCTGGCCAATAGTGCTACTAATGATAAACATAAAGCAATACTACTGACAAAGCATAAAAAGGAAAATATCATGTTTGGAAGGGAATATGCTCTGTCCCCCTACAAAGTGAATGATCCCACATTGAAATAGTGGTGAGCAGAGTTTTCTCCTTTATATTGGGCAGGTTTGTTATGCTGTGGTCCAGCTGGGGCACAGTGCAGACTAGGCAGATGCCTAGGTGGCACATAGGAATGCCGAAGCTGTAAAGTAGCAAGACAGCAACTGACGAGGGTCCAACATGGGCACGAGTGTGTGTCCCACAGTGTCACAGGGGATATTACCCAGCAGGTACCCCCAAGGGCACAGAACATTGTCAGGCAGTGCCGGGGGGAAGCGCACATGTCCATGTAGGCACTCCTACATGAGAATCCTCACCATAGGCAGCTGCCTACTTGCACACTGGATGGCCTGGGACTGTGCACCACCAGCACCACTGGTATAAGGGCATTTCAGCATGGTGGCGGAGGGGTGCTGGTGGTGGAGGGGGCAGTGGCATCTGCCCAAAGCAGACCAAGGCCAAGCCCTGTTTAGGTGGGTGCCGTGTGGTACAACAGACAAGGTCTGTCCAATGAACACTAATGGTAGCCCCAGGGAATGATCTGCTTCTGTGACAACAGTTTGGTGCAATACACACACCCAGTGTGTTCAAGGTCAGAAAGTCACAGGTTCAAGCCCCAGCTGTGACTCCTTCAAACTATATCCCCATATTTTACCCAGTACTAAATCATGGTAATAAAGATGGAACTGTTATTGCAGATTAAATAAACAATCCATAAACATCTATATTTTACCCTACAGGGCACAGACACCATAAACATGTGCAATTCCTAGAGCAGAATTTCCCAAATGCTGACCTGGAGGGCCAAACACCATTCAGGTGTCATGCTGTCCCTAATAAATATGCCTGTGCTGCAATTGTATGCCACGCCCCCATTGTATGCAAATGTATCTCATGCATATTCATTAGGGACAGCATGAAAACCTGAACAGTGTTTGGCCCACCAGGACCGGAGTAGGGAAACTCAGCCTTAGAACAGCAGCCAACAGGGGCATAAACACCCACACCCACAGGCTCCACTATCCAAAGCCTCATGGAAAGTCAGGCTGTTGGGCCCTGCGTGGAGCAGCATCTCCCAATACATTCCCACTTGCATACCTTAGCAATTCCGCCCTAAACTTGGGAACACGCTACACATATATCAAAAGGTTGCTATGATTAATGGCAGATAACAAATCCTAAGTTAAACACAATTTGTTGACAGAGTTGCATCATAGCAACCTTTCTGATATCTGTGGAGTGTGTTTCTGTTTTGGTTTCTGACCGTGTTTACTACCCTGGGGAGTGACCCCAACAGTATTGCGTACCATAGCCATGCCTGCACTGTGCCCAGGACTGGTGTGGTGGCCTGGGCTGCCAAAAACCTCTATATTTGCACAATGCTGGCATAGGTGTGGGAGTGTGTGCCTTCTATCCAGCATGTTGTAGCTGCCTACACCTTTCTGAGCCCACACTACTTGCACTGTTTCCAGTGTTAGCTTGCCAATGTGCATAATGAGGAGCAAGGTACTGTGGGTATGGGCCGGACAGGGAGGCCTGGGCAGGGTGCATCTGCACAGGGCGTAGGGCAATGGCTGGGACATTGTAGTGCCCGACCACCACCTGCACGGACAGGGTGGCCACAGCATGTCATGCTGGGAGGTCACTCTCACCCTGACTGAGCAGTGACCACGGCATGGCTAGGTTCCCCCATAGTGCTGTATGGTATTTTTCTTAGGTGATATTTATGGGTTTTCTTTTCTGGGGCCCAATCACTGACATACCTGCTTGGTGTGTGTGCTCACATCCCATTTTTGGGTACACATAGTTCCTCCAAGAACATGTACTAGCTAGCAGACTGTCTGCAGTTAGTATGTGTATGGCTGGAACGCCTTGCAGGGTGCAGTGGGTGGAGACTGACTGTGCCCTCTGCTGGTGAATGTCAGATAGTGGTAGGGTGCAGCTGAGCTTTTCCAGTATTCTGTCTGCCTGCTATTGCCTTATTGATGCGTACAGATTTGCATTGACTGTCCGTTCCCGTGCCTGTTACCCAGCAGGACTGGGGTTGATGGTCCCCTCTACTGCCACCCTGAGCCACAGAGTGCTGGTTGGCAGGCGCTACATAGTCCACTTTTGAGTCCAAACACCCCCCTTCACTTATAACATGTGACCATGGCACCCACACAGGATATGCACTATTCTGGGTGTATCATAGTCCACAAGGGCTAGACATGACTGGGAAATGGAGATGGACACAGGTGTATCCTATGTGTGTCTGCAAGGACTACCTATCACACACTGGCACTGATGGGGACCTGCAGTATAGTCTATCTCAGCCAAGCCAGGTGCTGCGGACCTGGTGCTGGGCGCTCCACCTCACCCTCATGGTGAGCACAGGACCCGCACAATGTCACAGTCTGTAGCTACTCTGTGCCAGTAACACACACGGTCAGTTCCCCCTACCAGGCCGAGGTGCTGTGGGGGTGCATACCCCATCTTGTGATCAGCTGTAGACTGCTGATCTGCATGTGCAGTGCATCATGGGTACGGGTGGGTTTACCCTATCCTGGTAACCACAGCAGACAGTTTGTGTGGTGACCTGCAATCTCTCTGTAGCCAGCCAGGGAGGTGTTATATAATGTGTCCTATAAAGCTCTCTATAGGGCACATTATAAGGTGCCTTGGCAAACAGTGCATTTTATAATGTGCCCTATGGAGTGCCTTATAGTGCGCCTTATGCAGCACCTTAGGTTACGGCACTGTGGGTGTTTTTGCTGGCAGCACTAATTTAAATTAAAAAAGGAAATGCCTCAGACAGCGCTGATTTAAATTAAAGGGTAATGCCTCAGACAGCCTTATTACATAACACCACTGTGGAATCGAACCCATGACCTCCACAGTCATTGCAGTAACCAGTGGGCTACATCTTTATTCATTCTAGCACTGCACTGGCATGAACTTAGGGTTAACGCGCGTTAGTGCACCACTGCACATGCGCAACATGTGCGCCGTGCGCACCATGAGCAGCATCGCGCATACGCAGTGTGCGTGCATGCGCCAGCAACCCAGTCACTTCCGTGAATATGGAGAGGTGCTCACGTCAGCCAGCCTTCACCAGGCGTGATTTAAAAGTGCTCGCAAACCAGATCTGCACAAAGCAGACCAAGTTATTTCCTGGATCATCCAGAAGGTAAGACCTCCACCGCGTCAGGAAGGCATGGCACCGCATCTCTAGGCGCTTTAATCGGATTGCTGACCATCCACGTGAGGTAAGTGCAGGCAGTGCTGAAAGTAGGTGTGGATGCTGCTGTGTGCAAGTATGCCTTATCCCCATGAGGCCATGACCTGCTCACAGAGATCAGGCTTAAATCCTGCAGGTATGGAAGTTGCTGCTGTTCATGTGTTTATATCCACCCTACCCCCAGGAGGCCTTGATCTGATTACAGAGGTCAGTTATACATCCTGTTGGTCCGGTACTTGCTGCTGTTCATGTGTTTATATCCACCCTAACTCCAGGAGGCCAAGACCTGACAACAGAGGTCAGTTATACATTCTGTTGGTACAGTACTTGCTGCTGTTTCTGTGTTCCAATCCACCCTACCCCCAGGAGGCCTTGATCTGATTACAGAGGTCAGTTATACATCCTGTTGGTACGGTACGTGCTGCTGTTCCTGTGTTTACATCCACCCTACCCCAGGAGGCCAAGACCTGACTACAGAGGTCAGTTATACATCCTGTTGGTAAGGTACTTGCTGCTGTTTCTGTGTTCCAATCCACCCTACCCCCAGGAGGCCTTGATCTGATTACAGAGGTCAGTTATACATCCTGTTGGTACAGTCCGTACTGCTGTTCATGTGTTTATATCCACCCTACCCCTAGGAGGCCTTGATCTGATTACAGAGGTCAGGCTTAAATCCTGCAGGTATGGAAGTTGCTGCTGTTCATGTGTTTATATCCACCCTACCCCCAGGAGGCCTTGATCTGATTACAGAGGTCAGTTATACATCCTGTTGGTATGATACTTGCTGCTGTTCCTGTGTTTACATCCACCCTACCCCAGGAGGCCAAGACCTGACTACAGAGGTCAGTTATACATCCTGTTGGTACGGTACTTGCTGCTGTTTCTGTGTTCCAATCCACCCTACCCCCAGGAGGCCTTGATCTGATTACAGAGGTCAGTTATACATCCTGTTGGTATGGTATTTGCTGCTGTTCCTGTGTTTACATCCACCCTAGCCCCAGGAGGCCAATACCTGACTACAGAGGTCAGTTATACATCCTGTTGGTACAGTAGGTGCTACAGTTCATGTGTTTACATCCACCCTACCCCCAGGAGAGCCATACTTGATTACTGTGGTCTGTTTGACATCCTGGTGTCAGGGTACCTGCATCTGTTGTTGTTGCACTGCTGACCCCAAACACCAGGAGACCCACACCTGATCACAGAGGTCTGTTAAAGCTGCTGGTGTCAGCGTACCTGCAGCTGTTGGGGTGTCACTGCTCTGCCCGACCCCCAGGAGGGCCTAGACCGGATAACATAGGTATATAGCTCAGCTAGGTGGCTCTGTGCATGCTCCAGCTGCATTCGGCCACAACTACCCTATTCACAGGAGGCCCAAGTCCTGACCACAGAGGTAGAGTTGTAGGTCTGATGTCATGGTAGTGGCCCCTGCTGATGTGCCTGGCCCACCCAAACACCGGGCGAGTTCAGAACACATCGCACATGTTCCTTAGAGAGCTCATGGTGCCATGGTGGGTGTGTCGGCTGATGTGTGTGGGTGAGCCAAATACACAGGTGTCTGCCGCAGCATACAGGGAGTTTGGAAATCCCACTTTTGGAGACCAACGTGACCACCACACACATGGCATGGTGCACCCATGTCATGCAAGGAGGGTGTGGGAACAGGGTAAGGGGGCCAGGGGTAACACACAGTACACGTAGCTGGCACCCCACACATGGGCAGACCCACAGCCACACATGCATGCGGTGCTGCCAACAGGTCATAGAGGACCCACTGGCCAGAGCAGCAGCAACACTCAGCTGCCTGCAGTGATGTGTGATATGTGATGGCCACCCACCAGAGATATCCTCCCCCTGATGTCCCCACCCATTGCATTCCCCCCAGGTGGAGGACCTTCGGAAGAAGGGAAGGGAGTTGCAGCTGCACTGCCCGGATGTCCTGGAATGCCCACAAAGGAAGGCACAACAGGAACATGACGGTGAGTGTTGCAGCCACTACAGGGATGTACAGCATGTCACAGTGGGCCAACAGCCTGTGTGTGGCCACACAATGTTTATGTGGTGTGGGAATGGCATGATGGTGTCCTAATGATTGTCTTCCCCAACAGAGGCCATTGCTGACAGGGAATGGGCATCCACATCCGGGACACACACAACAGGGCCTGCAGCTCCAGCCCAGCCGATGGAGGAGGAGAAGGAGGGGACAGAGCCGGAGGATGACTCTGCAGAAATGGAGTGGGCGGAGGGTGGTGTGGGGCGGGAGGGACGGGAAGGTGAGGGTCGCTCCAGTGCACCGATTGGTGGGTGGGAGGATGATGTGCAGGAGGAGGTGGAGGAGGAGGAGGAGAGTGTGGAGGGGGCGTATGGCGAGGTTGGGGGGGAGTTGTCAGGGGGAGGAGGGGGGAGGAGGGGGGAGGAGGGGGAGAGGGTGGCCCTGTGGGTGCAGTGACATCACCACATGCCACAGGCAGGGCCCATGCACATGCCACCACACAGACTCCGGGCACCTGGGGCGGATGTGGTGGCAGGTGTGTCTGGGACCTGTCTGTGGCAGTGCTTGGTGTGCTGCAATGGCAGCAGGCACAGGACTGCACCATGCGGTGGCTTGCAGGCGCTATTCAGTGGCTGGCTGCCAAGATGCACATGCAGCGTGCAGCTGGTATGAGGGGTGCATCTTGGCAGCCATCCCCTGATGGGCAGCCCCAGAGTGTCTGAGGGGCAGAGTGGCGGTCACACACGTGCCCTGTGGTGTCATGTCACTCCAGCCACAGCATGGGTTTACCTGTAAATATCAGCCATATATGTAAAAACACAAGTTTTGTTATATATCACACTGGTCATGTGTTTTCCTTATAGACAGTCTGTTGAAGTGAGCATGGGACATGTGTGTTCATCCCTATGTATATGTGTATTAGACATCGGTAACATACATGGACCGTCTCCACACCCATGTGTGGGGTCTGACCATGTGTGTAGCCATCAGTGCCCCCTGGTGCCCCTGTGATGTACCGCACTGCTGTGTGTACCACCAGCTATGGACACATGCTTGCTGCCTGTCATGTGTAGGCAGCATATCTGATGCACCATACTCATAAGGGAATAGGGGGGACGGCCAGCAGCAGGTATGTGTCAGTAAGGATAAGATGGACTGCTGTACTCAGGAGCTGCCCAGGGGGATAGCTGGTGAGGCCAAGACAGGTGGATGTTGGTCTGGAGGGGGAGCAGCGGCTCACTACAGGTGCAGGGGGAGAGTGAACAACTGACTGTAGCTAGTTACCTATGTCTGCCTGTGTCTTACACAAACATCTAGAGCTAAACAGCCATGTAGGCCCTGGTGTGGGTCAGAGGGAATGGCACACATGTGGGTGGAGCAATGGAGAGGATATGGGGTGTGAGAGAGTGACCGATCCATAAAACATACATGTACCACCATAAACATATTACTGCTTAACTGGAGAGGTAGGGTATACCCCCACGCATAGGTAGAAGGGTGCATACATGGCATGGTTCATGGCACACAGGGCATGGTATAAGGTCTGTGCGTTGATTGGTGGTAGTGCATACACCACACCCCTAAGGGAAATAGGGAGGCATATGTGACCATGGTGACAATATGGGGGACAGGGTACTCGGGGGGGGGTGCCCTCCAGCTCTACGGTGCTGTGTGATAATGGTAGTATGGGCGCTAGCATTTGTGTCGTGGTTACAGATTATGTTGATTGCAATCCGTACACCTACCCCTTTTTTTGTGTGTCATAACTTCATAGGCTGATGCATAGTTGTGGTGTCCCATCATGTGCTATCATATGTTTCTGTCAGGATGTTTTGTGAATTTGGTTTGCACGTACATACTTGTGTCCATTTGGGTGGACATCAACTCCTGCTTTAACGTTCCACATTTCTTTCTGCAGGTGATACAGGATATGGGTGTCGCCCATGGTTGCTGACCCCTGTGTGTCAACCACGGACACGTGCAGAAAGGAGTTACAATGAGGCCCATGCCTCCAGCCGCTCCGTCATAGAGAGCACTTTTGGCGTTTTAAAGAGTCGTTTCAGGTGTCTGGATAGGACAGGCAGGGCCTTACAATACAAACCACAGACTGTGGCAGAGATAATTATAGCCTGTTGCATCCTGCACAACATTGCTCTCAGGCACCATATCCCTGTCCAAATTAATGAGAATCTGGAGGATGATCCTACGTGCCCTCCTGTACATGCCCGTGGTGACATACGTGAGGGCACAGCAGTCAGGCGGCAGGTGATTGAGGTGCTCTTCTCATGTAAGTACTGCATATTTTGCCACATACATTTGTTTAGATATGTGTATACTACTACTACTACTATTACTAGTGAACATTTGTATCCCAATAGCAGTAAGATGCAACACTGCACTGACATGTAACAGACACTGCCTGGCCATCCCACCTTACAATCTAGTCATGACTGAAACGCAGAAGATGTGAGCAGGGCACAACAGCGGGTGGTGGTGGATTATGTGTGCCGGGAGTAATAGGCTTGTGGGAGGTGTTAAGCTGTCATACCTGATTTGTGGCTGATTGGGATAGGGGCTGCTGTACAGCCACAGGTAGTTAGTTTGAGGCTTTGGGTGCAGCAAGGTGAAAGGCGTGTAGTATGGAGTAAACAGTAGAAGAGCAGACCATAGATGGGACCAGTTGCCTAGATGTGTGTGTTTCACGTTTTTTAATTTGAGCTGATTGATTGGTTGGTATGCTCTGATGAGCAGGGGCTGTGTGTTAGTAGTTTCTGTATAGCGCTACATGTGATATGTAGCACTATATACATGCTGAGTAGTAGTTGGATTACTGGTATATGAGATCAGTAAGGGAAGTTACTGCAACATCACAGTGTGCCGGTATGTATAGGTCACCAAAATTCAATTACTCCAATAAATAAATATTTCCCTTACAATAATTCACAATGATTATCTTATTCAGAATGTTGAAGCCGGGTCTCAGACTATTGGGGAGCTGTTGTGATAACAATACCACTTATTGCTCCTTATTTGCATCAATGAACCATTTTTATAATTTTAATCCACTTAATTTCACGAGTGTTTTAAAGTTGCTTTTCCAGATAAACATTAAGGTAATATAAAAGTCAGGCTTATCTTTTCACTGGTGTCCCAACGCCAGACTTAGCGCCACTGCATTTCACGCTAGGTTCATTTCTTCAGGGGTTTATAGGCTGACTTATAATATCAACAATCTCTGGAAAAATGGAAATATCATACTTAAAAAATCTGTTTATAAAAATATTATTAAAGATTCATATATCGTTCGTTGTTATGTTTAAAAGACAGCTGCATGTAGCTTACCTACTGCTTCAACCCAAACTGGATATCTCTCTGGACACAAAAACGCCGCGCATGCGGCTTTAAAGTTAGAAACCACTTATGAACCTTCTAATCAATTAAAACAGCGTGGCCCTGGTGTATTGATGGAATAAATTAACTACATGCACAGATTCCAATCAATTTGTGCATTTAAACCTCCCGGACTTACTGTCTGTAAGGCGTATATCCAACGTTGTTCTCTAAGAATTAAAGTTTGATTGAGGGACTTGCCTCCAGTGCCTTTATACACTCGATCCACACAGAAACATCGTAGATCATCAAAAGTGTGCTGATGAGTAAGACAATGCTCTACTATTGGGGCGGTTAAAGTCTTACACTTTAATCTACTTCGGTGTTCTGCCAGACGAATCTTAAAAGAGCGCAATTGTAATTATGACCAGACACAGTTATATTAATGAAGCATATAGACAGCTAACAGACGCGTGTACTTATGAAGTTTTAAACGAGAATCCCACGAATAATCTCTCTAAACAGATTAAAACAATTACATCAACAGCATTGCAACAGAAAATAATTACTATAAAAGAATCGCGTTTTTTGAATCCTCCTGATCCTGTTTTGGCACGTTTTTATCTAGTGCCAAAAATTCATAAGAATCTAAGTAACCCTCCGGGCCGGCCCATAGTGTCCACTAGGGGCTCTTTATTGGAACCACTTTCGATATATTTGGACTCTTTTTTACGACCTTTGATACCACGGATCCCTTCTTATGTGCGTGATACTATGCATTTTCTACAATTATTAGAAGCTAATGCACAATGGATTACTGAACCAGAACTCTGGCTGGTCACGCTAGACGTCAATGCTTTATACACCAACATCCCTCAAAGAAGGGCATACGAGGAGGTGTTGGCAATATTAAGGACTAGATCTGAATTGTCAGCAGCGCACCTAACTTTTTTAGCTCATATAACTGAATTAGTGCTGTTTCACAATCACTTTCAGTTTGATGACAAAATATATCATCAAAAAATAGGAGTAGCGATGGGGGCCACATGTGCCCCCTCTATTGCCAACATATACATGGGGGCTTTTGAGTCACAATGGCTGGAACAATCAGTTATACCCTCAGGTTCAGCTATGGTGCCGATATATTGATGATATTTTTGTTATATGGGCTGGTTCTTTGGAATCACTTAATATGTTTGTAGGATGGTTAAACACTAGGGAAACTACGATTCAGTTTACAAGTACTTACAGTCAAACAAAAATAGCTTTTTTGGATGTGGAAGTGCAGAAAGGCGTTGCAGGATGGATCACTAGCATTTTCTGTAAGCCAACTGATCGTAACGCTTTGTTACATTATGACAGTCTACATCCTCGAAGATTGAAGGACAGCTTGCCGTTCTCCCAATTCCTCCGATACAGGAGGAACTGTACAGATATCCATCAATTCAAACTTCAGGCGATTAGTTTGAAGGATAAGTTTCTCCGACGAGGCTATCCCAGACATACAATTGAGACGGCATACAAGCGCCTTATTTAATCATCGTGAACTGCTGTTAACACCAAGATCTTCCAATTCGTCCAAAGTGACCGACACTACCATTAATTTAGTAACTCAATATTCACCATATAGTAAGGGGATCAAAACAATTCTTCAAAAACACATGAATGTTATCCGGAGCATTCCGGCATTAAAAGAGAAACATATTAGATGTGTCTGGACACGCAACCGAAATCTTAAAGAAATACTATGTCCTACGGTTCTTAATTCCTCAATTACTTTAGATCCAGAAAAACCAGCGGGTCATTCACGGTGCGGTGAATGCACACTGTGTGAATTGAATGAAGAAATATCAACTTTTGATTATCATGGCAAAAGATACAACCTATGCCATGCAACCAATTGTCATACTACACAAGTAGTATATGCCATACGTTGCCCTTGCCAACTTTTATACATTGGCAAAACCATGCGCTCTTTTAAGATTCGTCTGGCAGAACACCGAAGTAGATTAAAGTGTAAGACTTTAACCGCCCCAATAGTAGAGCATTGTCTTACTCATCAGCACACTTTTGATGATCTACGATGTTTCTGTGTGGATCAAGTGTATAAAGGCACTGGAGGCAAGTCTCTCAATCAAACTTTAATTCTTAGAGAACAACGTTGGATATACGCCTTACAGACAGTAAGCCCGGGAGGTTTAAATGCACAAATTGATTGGAATCTGTGCATGTAGTTAATTTATTCCATCAATACACCAGGGCCACGCTGTTTTAATTGATTAGAAGGTTCATAAGTGGTTTCTAACTTCAAAGCCGCATGCGCAGCGTTTTTGTGTCCAGAGAGATATCCAGTTTGGGTTGAAGCAGTAGGTAAGCTACATGCAGCTGTCTTTTAAACATAACAACGAACGATATATGAATCTTTAATAATATTTTTATAAACAGATTTTTTAAGTATGATATTTCCATTTTTCCAGAGATTGTTGATATTATAAGTCAGCCTATAAACCCCTGAAGAAACGAACCTAGCGTGAAACGCAGTGGCGCTAAGTCTGGCATTGGGACACCAGTGAAAAGATAAGCCTGACTTTTATATTACCTTACTGTTTATCTGGAAAAGCAACTTTAAAACACTCGTGAAATTAAGTGGATTAAAATTATAAAAATGGGTCATTGATGCAAATAAGGAGCAATAAGTGGTATTGTTATCACAACAGCTCCCCAATAGTCTGAGACCCGGCTTCAACATTCTGAATAAGATAATCATTGTGAATTATTGTAAGGGAAATATTTATTTATTGGAGTAATTGAATTTTGGTGGCTTAACAGTTACATTACTCTGAAGTATAGTGACCTACTAAGACTGTTCATCACAGGTATGTATAGGTCAGCACGTAGCCTTGACATGAATGCGGAAACAGATAGGGAACCTGTGAGGTGTCCTGACAGGGGGAGTATTAGTGCCATTATGTGTGTGACTGTAGAATAGCCATGCAGTGCCGTGTTGCATATTTTCAGGCAGGCAGAGATGATTCAAGGCCAGATCAGCAAGATGTAGGTTACAGTAGGCAAGCCAGGAGCTGATTGGGGGGGGGGGGGGGATTTGGGTTTTAGTTATGTTTTCAGGGAGGACTGGGAAGACATAGCTGATAACAACTAGACATAAACCACAAGCCTCAACTACAAGCTGGGTATGTGTGTAGAGGAGGAGAGTACAGTCCAAGACAACACCTACATTGCGGACCCTAGAGAAAGGAAGTTTTGGCCACACGCACAAAGACGCTCTGATGGGAGGGGAGGGTTTAGGTGCACATATAGGATATCCATGCTTTGCCATTATCAATTTCACACAGTGAGATGACATGCAGCCATCAATGTCAGGTGGCAACTAGACATCGGGGTGTGGTTTGGCAGATATAACTCAGGCGTGGAGAGATATATTTGCAACTCATCAGCACACAGCTGTTAATGTAAGTCAAGGTATGAGATATACACACCAAGGAAATGTATATTGACAGAGGATAAGGGTGGAGCCCCTGCATATTTCCCTGTGTTACAAGAACTGACAGCGGTGTAGCACATGACATTGAGACACCAGAACACACACTGAAGGGGCATTGGGAGCGATATGGGGGACACAGGATAGTACAAGTGTACTGTGGGCTTAGAGCCAAGCAGGGACACGTTAGCGAGGAGATAGTTCTGTTCCACATTTTTTACAGCAACAGAGAGGTGAGGAAGGGGACAGACAGAGTAAGGACCCTTGTTGTTTGCCACACACACTTCAGTGATAACTTTAACATGAAACGAATCTGTACAGTGTGATGGGGAACAGTCAGTCTGTTAAGGATCTTGGGGAGTCTGCAAGCTGAGGACGTGAAGGTGCAGTGTGTGTTGCACAGCTCCAACATGACATATGTATGTTTCTCTTGTGTTTCTCAATCCACAGGACACACTTGGTGACCCTCCTGGTGCTGTGGTGCATTGGCAGGTGACTGTACATCATCCAACATGCAGTAGTCTGGGGTAGGTGGACCTACAGCTACTTTGTCTGTGACGACAGTCAGGGGAAGCACATGTCTGCAGGGATCTGTCATATTGTACATATGTTGTTGTTCACCTCTTTTCCTTGCACCCCCATACCCCATATGTTGCTGTTGGCACACATATCCACATGTGTTCCTGGACAGTTTGTCTTCTCCAACAGTCTCTGGGACACGTCCAACAGAGCTGCATGTGTGTGCAGGCCCTAGGTGTTTGGGTGGTGGAATGCACATACACCCTTCCCTGACATTGTAGCATCAGCCAACAGCAGGGTATCATTGCATTTAATAGGGCTTTATCTCCACTAATCTGCAATTGTGCACATACAGTCCATATGCTACTGCTGGCATGCTCACCTTAGCATACTGTGTGGGTGGGTGTTTTTGGGTTGGCTGTGTGATGATACAGCGTGCAGGCATTTTGCATTATCATGTGGTGTGAGGGGTCTGTACACCTGGGGAGCGGTGGTGACTGTGCTATCTCTACCTTACTGCTGTTTACCTTGTGGACATTGTGGACATGTGTTGTGTGCTGTGAGCTGACCTATCTCTTGTGTGCTGCGCAACAGCATTTTTGTATCATAGATATCGCCATAATGTGGACATGCATCAACAGTGGCTGGACATGGGGACATGGTGACTCTACACATTTAGATGACATCTTCTCCCTTCACTGTGACGTGTTGTGGCCTTTGAGAGCCTCTGGGGATCCCAAACATACACTTGCTGCAAACACATGGTAGATTGCACCTTTGGTCTTTTGTGAATGACATCAGCCTTTACATGTTAATGATTTACTGTTTGTCTCATAGACATTTCCTGTTGGGTCTCTGTACACGAACGCTGATGCACATGGGGTGGAGCTGTGAAACGTCTGTGTAACATGGGCATGAACATGACCATATCCATGTGACACCCTCGTCTGCGGTTCCAATTCAAAATGTCCCCAACATGCAGTATGTTCTGTGTTGTGATCATGTTGTGTTTGCCTGTGTGACGTTTCCTTACATACATATTAATGTTTGACTCTCTGCAATTTGGGCTAATGTTGCAAGCAGCATACCAATACATTGTTTATCCTCTTCTGACACAGGGCAGTGAACACACAAAGCACATCTACTACAGTGCATCCAGGGTCACCATCAACCACCTGTTGGAGGACACAACAACACCATGGAACTATCCCTGGGAAATGGTGCCATAGGATGTTTGACCTCTGCGAGTGGGACACATGCCTAGGATGGACAGTATTATTGTTGGACTACAACTTTGGGCATGACAGGCCTGTCCAACACACCGTTGCTGCTGTGCTCTGGCTGGGGGTCATGTTCATCGCAGGAGACACACATGACCTTTCCAGTACTGTGGCATATTGGGATGTCACACTTGACTATGCATGCCGAGGGTTTCAAGGACAGTCATAACATGACTTGTTGGATTGCAGACACCCTTTGCACTTTGGACACTGTGTACTGGTCCCCACATGTGCAGCAGGGACTGATATTGTCACTGTATGTTGTACATCCTTCTGACATTGTGTTGTGTTTTGCCCATGTGTGTGACATGGAACGCAGGATACGCTCATCTGTTTGTTTCAACACGAGCATACAGCCATGCGTGTGGCACAGGGGGAGCAATGGAGAGGTCCTCTTGTCCATGTCCACCTAGCCTCCACTTGGACATGACACAGTATTTGCCACGACACCACTTTACTGCACACCAACATCTTGGATTGATGTTTGCAATCACCAAGGGTGTTACAGTGCATGTGTAGCATCACTGTATCATGTTTCAACGTACACGGTGCATGTGCATGTGACTGACTATGTTGGTGCAACACAGCATGTTGCAATATGGCTTCTGTGTGGGTTACTGTAACATGTTTGACCTTTCTTTCCATCTCTATATTCAGGTTATTGTGTCTGTTTACTGTACAGACGTGACGCTCTGCATTGATTTACAAACCTAGCATTGCATGTCTGTACAGTCCTATTTATCCCCTGAGGTAACGACACTCACATTGCCCTGTTATATTTGGAGTGTGGCAGTGTGAGTGTCCATTTTCTTCCTTCATTTGTGCATTCCATGGACCATGATATATGTGTACACACACTGTATCCACACCAACCAGTGCAGGGGACCTTCTGCATAGTGTTATCTCTGCATGTTTCTGCAGATGGTTTCATTTGAATTCTCTGTGTTCATGTGCCTCTGCTACCTGTTAGCATATCCTCATTGTGCATTTGACGATTGTTTAGGGTTACATTGTTGCAGCTTTCATTCCTATATCAGGCATTATGTGACAGCTGTAACATATATTTTGATATGTGTGTTTACACTTTCTTACTTTTAACAACATATGCTGTTTCATTTGTGTGCCTCCTGTATTGACAGACAGATATGTTTTAAGGAACAGATCATGATTGATGTGTGTTGGGCCCTTATCATGCACCGCCTACTGTCTACATGCACACATATGTAACTAACACATTTGGGGCATGCATGTGGGGGGTGGGCGCCTAATGCATACTGCACACCATGCACCTGATGCACATTATCTCTCCTGCCCATCATCTGTAGATGGGCCAGTGACTTTTCTGTAACATGTGGGTTGCTGCCCTGCAAAATGTGTTTTCAGTTTTTCACCTGGGATCCACTCACCTTGATATTATGATAGGTGGCATCTACACTATCTGTGATGATTAACCAAAATAAAAATATGTGTTTGACCTACATTTGTCTCTGCTGCTGCTTGATCAGACTGATACTTGTATTTAGTGATTTCCTGGTCATGTACATGGCCCACCTGTGCTCACATCCTTGTACGGTGCCAGCTGTCTATCTGCCAGCTGTTTGCCACATCACTGGGTGTTACAGGTTCCCATACACACCTTCCCTTTGAGGTAATATTTTTGCATTGCGCTCTTTGTGGTTGTTTGGGATAGTGGTTATAGATGTCTGTTGTAACACCATAGGTTGCAGGTTTGATCCCTACATGGGGTTTACTTTTTTTTTCTGTTGTGCTAACCTGACCATTAGGTACCTGCAGGTTCATCACCTATGCACACACCCTTCCATCTCTTCACTGTACACCAAAGTGTGCCCTCTGTGCTGCCTATCCATCACATATTAGGTGTTACATATGTTTCTTTCTTTATATTGCTTACATGGCAGTCCACTTGGGGGATTGGCATTGCTGTGGTTCAGCTGGTCTGTGGCACACCTGTTTGCAGGTTCAGTTCTCTCCTGTTCTGTTCCATATTTTGCCCTGCTCCACAGAGCATCCCCTGCTGCCCTTTGGGTTTAGGTTCTTTCCTCTTTTGCATGCTGTATCCACTGCATAACATTTCATTGTGTGTGTGCATGTAGTTATATGTGGCTCTGGTCCCAATTACAGACTCTGATCTGAGCTGTACACACCAGATCTGCATGTGCATTCCATCATGGTTACTGTTGGAGGTTTGCCTATCCTGGCAGACAGCAGGCTTCTTGTGTGATGCCCTGCAGTATTCTTGTATGCAGCCTTTGCTAATGACCTCATGTTGCTGGTGTGGCCTACCGGTTTGTGCATTGACATTTGTGCTAATGGTCATAGGTTTGATTCCTCTCTGTTCTCTTTCATTTGTATGCCTGTTCTGCACAGCTACTTTTCAATCCTGTGACAGTCATATCTGTGCAGATCTGTGCTGTTAGCACATTGTACTCTTATCTCAGTTGCCAACCATCCTTCTGTCTATCTATGTGTGTCTGCCAGCTGTGTGCCGTCCTACCCTGATGTGCATGCTGCTACCCCATGTCCTGCACTGATACACGTTTCTGCATTGCAGCTCTTCCTGGTTGCCTCTCCTGTGTGTGCTCTGCATGGCACTGCCACTCCTCTGTCCTCCTGTCATTACACCTATCCTGCCACCTCTACCTCCTCTGCTGGACAAGTCTTCCCATCCTCTGCCACACTGTCATTGTTGCATGGTACATTACCATACCATGTGCATCGCTACAGCTGCCCCCGATATGTTTGTCCATTTTTCCAGCTGCCACATGGGCTGGACACAGATTTGTCTGGTCCATCAGCTCAGATCTACTTCCTTCCATTACTTGTGCATTGTCTTTCCTTGTTGCTCTGTGCAGTGTTAGGGTTACATCTGTGTTTGGCCCATACCTTTCTTCCTTTTCAACTGCCCTTGGCCAACATTTTTTGAGTCACCTATACATCCTTGGGGCATCTTAAGCCACACCTTAGAATCAGCCAGCTTATGGGGTGCCTACTATGGTGCCTTGGGAGTTGACAACCTTTCGACATGGCCTCTGGGGCACATTATAACCCGCCTTGGCTGACATGGTGGTTTAGGATGGGCATTAGTTTATGGCACTGGGGTGCGGGTATTTTTAGCTGGCAGCACAGATTGTTGGACTGTTTCAAGCAGGAAAAGGAATTGCCTTTGCTAACCTTATTCATTAAGCCCACTGGGGGATCAAACTCATGACCCCTGTTTCAGCAGTCATTGTATTAACCAGTGTGCTACACCTCTGTTACTGTGATTGTAGGTCAGCACGCAAAGTTAAGGTTAATGCGCAGTAACGTGCATGGCTCCCTCTATCGCACAATAATGGACATGGCACACTTTATCGCGCGATAACCCGCGATTGCTACCTTAAGACCGGAACGCCCACTCCTTATATGGCATCCTTCACCTTATCGCTGCAACTAGCGCCGGGAACATTAAGACGGTTTAGCAAACATGCCCCTAAGTTTCAAAAGACAACTGCTTGAGTAGTTCTCTTCATAACATGCACAATGATTGTTATTTTATGCAGCTGGCTGAGGAGGGTAAGACCAGATACATGTGAAGTGGGATTTTAGAAGGGACATCCAGGAAGAATCTAGGATGTCCAGAATAGAACGTCCAAAAACCTGGGGAGTTCCAACAGTGAAGAACATAAGAACATAGGAAATGCCATACTGGGTCAGACTAAGGTCCATTATGCCCATTATCCTGTTTCCAGCAGTGGCCAATCCAGGACACAAGTACCTGCAGGATCCTAAAAAGGCACACAGTTACCACAATGTTTGTCATGGGGCAAGCAGGGGATTTCCTGGGTCCTCTTTAAGAATGGTTTTCCTCCAGGAACTTGTCCAAATATTTTCTAAACCTGGCTATACTAACAGCATTTACTACATCCTCTGGTTACAAATTCCAGAGTTTGATTACGCGTTGAGTGAAAAAATATTTCTCTTATTAGTCTTAAATGGGTCACATTGTATCTTCATTGCATGTCCCATAATCTTTCTACTTTTTGATGGAGTAAACAACCAATCTACATTTACCCCACCTTCACCTATTAACCATCGTAATAATGTCTCACAATACCTTGACTGCGTTAGCTAATTTTCTTTAACCCACTGCTGTTCCTTTATACATATTGTAACCTATTTACCTTAAACTACCTAACATTATGGGGCATATTTACTAAACCGCATTAACGTAGCAGATGCTACGTTAACGCATGTTAGGTAACGTTAACGCACGTAAATGTTACATTAACGCGCATTAACGTTACATAACACGCGTTAACGTAACATAACGCGTATTAGCGTTCCCGGCCATGGTAAGTCCCGCAGAGGGTGGAGAGAGGGCAGAGAGAAGGGGTCAATGGGCGGGGAGAGGCCTCTTCCACACTAATGCGGGGAACTAAAGGGCTGAATCTTACCGCGACTGAAAACCTGGCGTTAGCACACATTTGCAAGAGAGAGAAACCATTTCAGTGTCAGCAACGTACAGCATAGGCAGGGAGCCCAAGAAAAGTGATAGTAGTGTTCCATTTGCAGCAATAGCATAGTGCTCACGTATGAAAGGCCACTATGGTGATGGTACAAATGGGGCATAGAGGGCTGCAGGCGGGACATGTAGTGGGGGCAGCTGGGGCACAGGGTGGGCTAGGCAGTCGCCTAGGTGGCACATAGGAACATAGAAACCGGACATCAGCAAGACAGCAGCTGACAAAGGCCAAACACAATCCACCTACATCTACCTGGTCCACCCTAGCTAACAGTTGCCAGGGCACTTGCCTGACATCCCCCAGCCAACCCTCCCCCAAGCAGAAGGGACATAATATTGGCAGGCGGTGATGGGGCAGATGTGAGGATGCCCATGTATGCCTCTCCACCCCAGACCCCGCTCCCTAGGCAACCGCCTACCCACACAGTGGATGGCCTGGGACTGCGCACTACCAGCACCGACAGCATATGGTCATGTCAACATGGCAGGGGGTGTGTGCCCGTGCTGGAGGGGGCAATGTCACCTGCCTGCAGTGGACCTAGGCTATGCCCTGTACCAGTACGTGGTGTGCAGTGCAACATAAAAGGTCTGGCTGAGGAAACGTACAGGCAGCTCCAGGGACTATTGTGCATCTGTGGCAACAGTGTGGTGCAATATACACAGCCAGTATGTCCAGCAGCAGAGAGTCACAGGTTCAAGTCCCAGCTGTGGATCCTGCAGAGCATGTCCCTATTTTTTACCCTACAATGCAGATACAACAGCAACATGTGCAAAGCCCAAAGCAGCGGCAAACAGGGGTACAAACACCCATTCACACAAGCTCCACAATCCAAAGCTGCATGGAGAGTCAGGCTGTTGGCCCCAGCACGGAGCTGCAGTTATCATCAGAGCACTACTACTACATCCTGCACAGTTTATCAACGTCAGCACTGTGATCAGGACCAGTGTGGCGGGCAGGGTTGCAATAGGAGTGTGTGTGTGTATGTGTGTATGTCTATCCATTGTTCTGTGGCTGCCCACACCTCACTGGGCCCACAATGTCCTACTATTGCCAGCATTATCCTAAATATGTGCATAATGAGGAGCAACGTATTGTAGGTATGGCCAGGACAGGGTGGCTTGGCCAGGATGCATCTTCACAGGGTGTGGGGCAATGTTTGGGACACTGTAGTGCCCGACCACCGCCTGCATGGAAAGGGTGGCCACAGCATGGCATGCTGGGAGGGCACTCACTCTGACCGAGCAGTGACCATGGCATGTCTAGGTTCCCACATTGCGCTCTACACTATCTGTCTCTAGTGATGCTTGTGCAGTCCCAGTGTTGTGGCCCAATCACTGAGATACCTGCTTGGTATACATAGTTTCTTTGTGAGCATGCACTATGGACTGACTAGTGGATTGTCTGCACTTAGGCTGTGCATGGTTGGAACACCTTGTAGGGTGCTGCAGGTGCAGTCTGACTGTACCATCTGCTGGTAAATGGTAGATAGTGGCACGAGGTAGTGGGGGTTTGCCAGATCTAAACCTGGCAATACTGCTGGTATGGCTCTGGCCAACCAGCACTGGAGGGCTGTCTTATACCAGCAGGATGGAGGTTGTTTCACCAGGGCTCAGGCACCTGTTCCTTACCTACAAAAAGGGTGATTGTGGCCCTTTGGGGTACATAGTGGATACCACTTTGACCTCTAGAGGCACTGCTACACAAACCTCATGCAAGTCTAGGAACTCCTCTGCCCTGATAACAGGTGCCCATGTCAGCCAGACCCTAACACTGGGTAAACACTAATCTGGGTGGTGTCTGGTCCCAGAAGGCCACATTTGACTGCAGAATACAGATGGACACCAAATTACCTGCTGATGCACTGCAATGTTCAACTATCATACACTTATAAGGCACCTTATAAGGCGCCTAATAAGGCACCTTATAAGGCGCCTAATAAGGCACCTTACTTACAAGGCACCTTATAAGGCACCTCACAAGGCACCTTACTTACAAGGCACCTTATAAGGCATCTCACAAGGTACCTTATAAGGCACCTTACTTACAAGGCACCTTACAAGGCGCCTTGTAATATGCCTTGTAAGGTGCCTTATAAGGCGCCTTGTAACACGCGTTAGTCTAAGGCGCCTTGTAATGCGCGTTAGCTGATACGGCTTGCCATAACGATGCAATGCCCACGCCTTTATATGGGCATCTGTACCATTACCATGGAACCTAACGTAACATTACCGCGGTTTAGTAAACATACCCCTATATGTAACTCACACCTCCTATGTTATATAGGAAGGACTGGGGTTTCTAGTCCCACAGGTGCTCCTTGTGGTCTTGAGCAAGCCACTTAACCCTCCATTGCCCATGTTCCCTGTAAGTATTAGCATATGTGTCTCATATCCCCTCATATTAAATGTATCCCTCAATTGTGTTGTGACCACTTTGATTGAAGGATAAGGTGGTATACAAAACTGTCTAAATAAAATAAATAAATATTTAATATTGTTCCAATATACTGAGTTCACTGTAAACTGTCTTAACTTGTAGAAAGATGGTATAAAAAAAGATGTTAAAAAAATAAATACCTGTTCTACTCCATTCAGTAATTTCTGGACCTCTATCATATCTCCCCTCAGTTATCTCTTTTCCAAGTTGAAGAGCCCTAACCTTTTAAGCCTTTCCTCATTGGGTATCCTTCTATCCTCTTTACCATTTTGGTGGCTCTTCTCTATATCTTTTCTAATTCTGTTATATCCTTTATTAAGGAAAAGTTTGAGCTGTGCAAGTTCTAGAGACCAAACTGAACTGCCATCCAAATGGTGAAATCTAATCATAAATAAACTAAAGCAGTGGCTCCCAACCCAGTCCTCGGGTACCCCCAGGCCAGTCAGGTTTTCAGAGTATCCACAATGAATATGCATGAGATAGATCTTCATCCAATGGAAGCAGTGCATGCAGATCTATCTCATGCATTTTCATTGTTATTTAATTATTCTATTTCTATCTTTGGTTTGCTTTGGTAAATATCTGTATTGTTTTTTCTTTGTGATCTGTTTCTTGTTCATGAGAGTAAAGGAAAAGGTTTAGTTCAAATATTTTTGTCTGCTTTTATTCTGAACACAGTACGTATATGAGTAGAAATATATGAGTGTAAGGATATGAGGGATAAGGTTCAGCAATAAGATAAATTGTGGGAGGTTTTTGGATCACTGATGTTATGGAGCCAATCTTTGGCCAAGATAGATAAGCCAGGATCAAGTGGCCCATAGGTACTGAGATCCTTTTTCTCCCTGTAAAAACAATGTTTCTAGTTAAGATGGATATAGTTTAATAACATAGGATGAAGTATACCTGGATATAGTTATTATTCTCTTCATTCTGATAGTACTGGACTCATAAGGGCTGGTATACCAGGTTACCTAGCTACTACACTTGTTTAACTAAAGTAATTGTCCTCTGAAATAGACCATGAGGCTTGATACCAATGCTCTACTATACTTCTTCTTATTGATACACCTACTCCTTCACCACATACGGGCAGCTCACACTAACCCAAACATACTGGTTCTCCCTATAGCCACCTATTCACAACAAATTCTCACTTGGCAATATCCTAATAAACACACAGCTTGAAAACCACACAGATTAATACAAATTACACCCACACCCATAGCCACATCCATACATACCAACCCCATACTAGATACATACATCATTTGGACACTCATCAATGCCAGATCAGTTAGAAATAAAATCAATGCCATTACTGACTACCTTCAATCCCACCAAACAGACATCCTTTCCATCACAGAAACCTGGCTGAATGACACAGACCAGGCTATCCTTAACCAAATCACCCCACCATCATACTCTGCATACAATTGCCACAGAACTCACAACAGAGGAGGTGGAGTTTTAATCCTTACAAAGAGTTGCTTCAAATTCAAGCCCACAACCTCACACAGCTCACAGAACACAAATATAATCACCATTGCCAACAAATATCTCAGCATATGCCTCACATACAGAGCTCCCAATGCCAACTCTGATGAGCTCTCCACTGTACCCGACTCAGCATGCACCTATAACACACCACTTAAACCCCTCATTGTCCTGGGCGATTTCAACCTCAGCTCAGTGCATAACAAAGAGGCAAAGTCATTCTTGAGAACTATGGAGTCACTTTAACACAACCAAATTGTCAATGCCCCAACTCATCAGCTAGGCACAACGCCGGACCTGATCTTTGTACCAAAAAATATGACCACATCACACCTCTATCAACCTTGCCAACACCATGGTCAGACCATCACATTCTAGCCAGCAACATACTGAGAGAAGATTCAGGAGCTTCCATAGGGAAAACGTCTTGCAAGAAATATCCCCAATTCTGAACCATGAGATACATGACTTGGATATTGCCGTGGAAAACCAGAGGGAGGAGTAGCCTAGGGGTTGGGGCAAGTTACCTAGGGCAGGGGTTTAAATTCCACTAGAGGACAGCAACCTTGGGCCAGAAGGACTAGGGTTTCTAGTCCCATAGGTGCTCTTGTGGCCTTGGGCAAGCCACTTAACCCTCCATTGCCTCGGGTACATAAAAAAACAGATTTATGAGCCTTCAAGGACAAGGGGAGAAATATATATAGCACCTGAATGTACACTGCTTTGACTAGTAGAAAAGCAGTATATAAGCCTAGTTAAATAAATAACCCATCCTCGCAGCAGCTCCAAAGAGGATCTACACAGTTACAAGAAAAAATAAAAGAACACCATGGTACTCCTCTCAGATCAAGCAAGTTAAACAGACACTATGTGGGTTACTCTGAGGCACAAATAGAGGGGATGGATGCCCCAATAAGTGCCGGCTTTCCCTCCTGTCTAACTTCCCCGCCGGTTGTGCGGTAATCCCTTTATTACTTTGTCTCAGTTCTGGGATTCCTTCTTACCTGTCACTGCTCCAGAACTACTTAAAGTATTACAGTCTTCTAGAAAGACACCCTATGTCGCTGATCCAATTCCATCTTCTTGGTTGTCAGTCCCATCGTGGCCCTTTTTCCTCTTATTCTGTCATTGATGAATAATAGCCTGTCTACTGGCACATTTCCCAGCTCTTGCAAACACGCTACAGTCTGGCCCATTCTAAAGAACCCCTCTGCAGATTCCTCCATACCCTCTAATTACCATCCAGTTTCTAATTTACCTTTCTTGTCAAAATTAGTTGAAATTTTTTTTTTCTCAGCTCATTGCACATTTGGCTTCTATTCGTGCTTTTCACCCACGTCAGTTCAGCTTCCACTCAGGTCACAGCACTGAGACTATTCTGCTTTCCCTCACCAGTGAACTTCACCAGCACCATGATCGGGGTGATATCTCGCTAGTAGTTTCGCTCAACCTTTCTGCTGCTTTCGATCTTGTGGATCACCCTATGCTTCTCACTCGTCTTCACGACTTCAGTCTCCATGGCACGGTTCTATCATGGTTTCACTCCTTTCTTTCCCAGTGCTCTTTCTCATCTCGATTGGTGTCACCTCCTCTTCCCCTTTTCTGCTTCCCGCTTGCCCTTTTCTCTTCAATGTATACTTGATTCTTCTGCTTCTCATTATTGAGCAACACGTTATCTCTTCACACTTTTATGCAGACAATATTGTTCTTATTCATCATACCAACTCTGTTTCTTCAGATCTGTTCTCTTTGAACGCCTGTCTGTCCAGCATTTCACAATGGCTTTCAGTTAATTTTCTCCATCTGAACCCCGCTAAATCTACTGCACTCTGGGTAACTTTCAGTAGCCCCCACCCCCCCTTCCTTGGCTCCTTCTTTCCCTGATTATCTTATTCCCTTGGTAGACACAATGCGATACCTTGGTGTTATATTGGATTCGTCACTCTCCTTTCGGGTTCACATTTCCTCCGATGTTCATCGATCTTTCTATGCACTCCGCAGGATTCGCGCCATTTGCCCCTTTCTCTCCTGTTCATTCCTGACTACTCTGCTTCTTTCTTTTGTAATATCTAAATTAGATTATTGCAATATCATCTATCTCAGTCTTCCCCAATTCCAGCTCCATCACCTACAACTCGTGCAAAATACAGAAGTTCACATCCTGTCACATTTATCCCGGTTTGATCATGTTACCCCTCTCTTGACTCATCACCACTGGCTTCCTATTGCATCCTGACTACAGTTTAAACTCTTGATCATAGTTTTTTTGTGCACTACATTCAGGTACTCCTCAATATTTATCTAATCTGTTGCTTCCCCACTCTACTTATCGCTGCAAGTAGACTCCATCTTCCATTTGCAAACTAGGTCCATCTCATGTCCACCTGCTTTACTGCTTTCTATTTTCTCACTCCAGCTTCATGGAACATGCTACCTCAGGCTTTATGTTTGGAATTATCATTTGCACATTTTAAGTCCATGCTAAAAACTAATTTATTTAATCAGGCATACAATATACCAGTACCTTGATACATAGTCCTTTGAACTCTTTCATTATTGTCTGTATCTGTCTCTTTTTGTGTATATGAATGAGCACCTGCCCTATCCAACCATTGTAGTTCTTTTTTTCAGGTTATCTTTTTATTCTTGTTTTTAAATTGTAAACCACTCTGCTGGATTTTTATCGAAGGGCAATCAATCAAATTGAATAAACTATAAACCATTATTATTAGATTTGAATGAAATCTAAAAATCTATTTTCCTGACCCAATCACCCATTGTCTGTCTTTGCCCTCTGCCAATATCCTGTTATCTCTTTACTTATTTCCCTGTCAACAACCTTTCTCTCCCTCCTGGCATTTTGTTTTCTTTCCTACTCTCTGCTCTCTCCTAGACCTCTAAGAACCCTTCACCCCATCTAGCTATCAGTCTCCCACAAAACCCCTTTTGTCCTTCAATGTCCCATCGCCCCTTCTGAATTCTTGTCAGCTTCTCTCTAACTCCTTCCACCTTAGGTGACCCACCGCCCTTGCTTCTTCTTATCTGAGTAAGAGTGACCACAGGGCAGATAATGCCACCGTCTTAAACACCGAAGAAGGCAGCAAGAGCAGCAGAAGGCAGAGAAGACTTGAGTGTGCTGTCTCCATGGTTGCCACTCCTCCTCTCCCCAAGGCTGGCCTGTTCACTAGGCAGACAAGGCATCTGTCTACAGCGGCATAAGTCGGGGGCTGGCACAAGAGCAGCAGAAGTCAGAGGCTGAACTGGACCAAGAGTCAGAACAGCCAGTGCAAGTTTGGGAGGGATGGGATGCAGCAGGTCTTGAGCATGCACAGATGCTCAAGGACCCACACTGGCCATGCTGACTCTGGCTTAGAGCCACAGGGCTTGGCACGCAGTAGCAGTGACAGCCATGGGGCAAGTTGCTATATCTCGTCAGAGGCTAAGCACTTCATAGGAAAGGGGAAATAGTGAATACCTCAGGGAGGTGGGAAAGGGAAGATACTAGGCATGAGGAGCAAAAGCCTTGAGCCATGTGAGGGGGGTGGGCAGCACTGCTGAAAGTTTGCCTAGCTACTCTTGCACTTGCCCTGCCTCTCTCTCTCCCTAAGGCACATCCTTCTTGTTTGGGAATCCCAGTGGGGGATCCAGAAAGCAAAGAGAGAGGGGAAAAATTGTAAGTATTGCTATGCAAATAGATATACGAAATATTCTGCTTGCTGGCTCACACTGCTTTATGCAGCAGATTTCTCTTTTCCTGCAGTGCTACTAGAGATATAAAGTCCTATCTTTTTCAGACTTTTCAGTTTCAATAAAATGTTTTCTTTGGCACAGAATCTTTGGACAATAAGCACATGTAAGAAGGTTAATGAGCTTACCAGTCAATATAAATATTACAACCAACAAAAAACTGATCGCAACACAGTCCCACCAATGTGCTCATATCCCAATGGGGCTATATTTTATTCTTAAGTATTCCAAGTTTTCTCTGAAACTCTGCATATCACAACTATACTAAATATTCATTTCGACAAGACACAAAGCTGCTGAGCAAGATCTCTGCAAATCAACGATGCTTTTCATAAGATCAACATGCATAATTTAAATCTGCATACAATTAGGCTATCTAATGTATATATTTGTTATTTCTTTTTATGTGAAATACACCAGAAGATTTCTGGTAATATATTCATGATGATATTTTTTACATACAGACTGTGGAACCAATAGCTAATAAAAATACAGGATATAAATATGTTATGGATGCATTTCAGCCAGATTATTTTTGCCCTCTGGAAGGCAAACAATAGAGAAAAAAAACACATAGCAACTGTGTCAAATGCAGAGGTTCAGAAGATATTAAGCAAGACATCTGTACCCAAAGTATGATATTCAGAGAATTTGGGACTCTGTGAATCCTTTATTAACACTTTCTACACAACACAACAGATCTTCTCTCCAGCATGTGTTGTTATGTGTTGTCGAGTCAATGCTGACTCCTTGTAACCCTATCGACAGTTGTGACTATGCCCTGGCTTTGCTTGGCAAGGTGTGACCAGAAGTAGACTGGCAGGGTTTTTTCTGCCCCGTAAGGCTGATGCACCTGGTATTCCAAGGTGGTCTCACCCTCCAAGTTCTAACAAGGCCCAGCCCTGCTTAGATATCAAGATCAAGTTTACTCAGGGTGGCATGGCTGTAGTCTTCTCAATGACATACACAACTTTCTATTGTTTTCAGCAACCCCTAGATCTGAAAACGTACTTCTTTTTAAGACAGCATTCAATTAAGGCTGAAGGGCAGATGCAACTGCATAATTCCCATAAGAATGCAAGACTTTCCATAATGGGTCAAACCAACGGTCCTTCAAGTCCAGTATCTTGTTTCCAACAATGGCCAATCAAGGTTACAAGAACCTATCAGGATCCCAGAAGATAGATAGTTCCCATGCTGCCTACTCCCAGGGATAAGCAGTAGCTTTCCCCAGTTCTGCCTTAAGAATGGTTTATGGACTTTTCTTCCAGGACTTTGTCTAAACCTTTTTTTTAAATCAAGCTGTGCTGTTTTTACCACATCCTAGTAACATAGTCTATGGCAGAAGATAATTATGATGGTAGATAAAAACCAGTATGGTCCATCTAATCTGCCCAGTAAGGTGGCCAGAGAGATTGTACCCGCTCCGTGCAGGTCTCCTCCCCATGCCTTTGTTTATGGTTGTACCCACTGCTCCGTGCAGGTCACTCCCTCTATTTGTTGAAATGTAAAAGATATTTAAGTTTGCTTTGATTTCATCTTCTTGCTATAAAAGAATCTGCTGTGTTTGTCTCATGCCATTTAAAATTCCGTCACTATATTTGCCCCCACCACCTCCATCAGGAGGGCATTCCAAGCATCCACCACACTTTAGTTACTACTACTACTACTACTGAACATTTGTATAGCACATTTGTATAACTTTTGTATAGAACATTTGTATAAATGCACATAAAATACAGTCTCTGCTCATCAGAGCTTACAATCTAGTTGAGACAGACAACACAGTAGCTGTAGACATGAGATACATCTAGTGGGAATGGTAAGGAAACACAAAGGAGATCAGGTGAGTCAAGATCCGAAAGCTTCAGCGAAGAGGAGAATTTTCAGCCTTGATTTGAAAAGGATCAGAGAAGGTGCCTGACGTACAGACTCAGGTAGTTTGTTCAGGCATAAAGAGCAGCACGGTGAAAGGAGCAAAGTCTAGAGTTAGCAATAGAAGAGAAGGGCACAGATAGAAGCGATTTGCCAGAAGAGCAGAGTTCCCGAGGAGGGGTGTAAGGAGAGATAAGAGAGGAAAGGTAGTGAGGAGCAATAGATCTGTTTTTCTTGCAGAAGAAATTAAATATAAAGATAACTACTTAGTGAAGCATTAAACATTACTGCCAATGAAGCCAACTGCACACACACAAAACATTTTCTGAGCCCACTGGACTAAGCATTCTATCTCACAGCTGACGTCATTATACTTTCAAACTGCAAATGATTAAAAAAGTGTTAGTCCATTATCAGTTACTCTAAAAACACTTAGGGATATGTTTACCAAACCGTCATAATGTGCGCTCTGTGACGTTATCGCGCAATAAGATACCTTATCGCATGATAATGGCACTTTATCAGGCGAACGGGTACCTTAGCGCGCGATAACGTGCAATAACGCCCGCAGCGGCGCAAACGAGCGCTGAAGGTGGGGAAAGGCTCCCGGAAGGCGGAGGAAGGCTCCCCAGGGGCGGAGAGAAGAGGTCAATGGGTGGAGAATGGGAGGGGAGAGGCTCCCCGGACACTAACGCTGTGAGATCCGAGGCTCAAAACTAACGCCAGTGAAACCCTGGCGTTAGAACTGATTTAAAGGGAAAAGAAACCAGTTCCGTCAGCAATGTACAGCAAAACCAGGGAAACCTACAAAAAGTGATAAGTGTGATACATGTGCACGGAACAAAAGGGCAAATAAACCTTGAAAATGTACAGAAGAAAATGTAAAAATAAAATAACCAAGCTGGCCAATAGTGATATCAATGGGAAACATCAAAAAACACTCCCAAGAAAGCTCCAAAAAAAAGATATGAATTTTGGAAGGGTCTATGCTCCGTCCCCATACAAGGTGAATGAGCCCACAGTGTAATTGCGCTGAGCAGGGTTTCCAACTCCATCAGCCAGGTTTCCTATGGCATGCACATGTTCCACAACAGCAGGGTGGGCATGTCAGAACAGGCAACTGGACAGATGCTGGAAAAGGGGACACAGAGGGCTGCAGGTGGCACATGCTGCGGTGCAGCTGACCCACAGTGCGGACTAGGGTGATGCCTAGCTGGCCCATAGGAATGCTGAAACAGTAGAGCAGCCAGACAGCAACTGCTGAGGGCCCAACATGAGCACAAGTGTGCTTCCCACAGTGTCACAGGGAATAGTACCCAGCAGGTACCCCGACAGGCACGGCACATTGTCATGAGGTGCTGGGGGGAAGCGTGGACAGCTATGCAGGCACCCCTACCCCAGAACCCACACCATAGGCAGCTGCCTATCCGCACACTGGATGGCCTGAGACTGTGCTCCACCAGCACCACCAGCAGAAGGGCATGTCAGCATGGTGGCAGAGGGATACTGGTGGTGGAGGGGGCAGTGGCAGCTGCCCAGAGCAGACCGTGGCCTCGCCCTGTGTAGGTGGGTGCCATGCAATGCAACAGACAGGCCCTGTCTGACAAACAGTCATGGTATCACCAGGGAACACACCATCTGTGTGGCAACACAGTGGTACAGTGCACACAGCCAGTGTGTTCAGAAGCAGAAGGTCACAGGTTCAAGTCCCAGCTGTGGTTCCTGCCAACCCAGTCCCCATATTTTACCCACTACTAAAACGTGCTAATACAGACAGAACCTTTATTGCATATGATGTATACATGCCCAAAACACCTGCATTTTACCCTACAGAGCACAGACACCATAAACATGCACATTACCTAGAGAAGAGTCACCCAAATGCAGTCCTGGAGGGCCAAACACCATTCAGGTTCCATGCTGTCTCTAATAAAGATGCCTGTGCTGCATTTCTATGCGCCGCCCCCATGGTATGCAGATGTATCTCATACATATTCATTAGGGACAGCATGAAAACTCGAAGAGTGTCTGGCCCACCAGGACTGGAGTCAGGAACCTCTGCCCTAAAGCAGCGGCCAACAGGGGCAGACACACCCGCACCCACAGGCTCCATTATCCAATGCCTCCTGGAGAGGCAGGATGTTGGGCCCTGCGTGCATCTCCCAATACTAGCACTTGCATACCTTAGCAATGCCACCCTAAACCTGGGAATACGGTACACAGCTATCAAAAGGTTGCTATGATTACTGGCAGAGAGCAATTCTGAGGTTAAGTACAATTTTCTGAGTGAGCTGCATCATAGCAACCTTTCTGATGTCTGTGGAGTGTGCTACAGGTCTTGGGTCTGACAGTGTTTACCACCCTGGAGGGTGACCCCAGCAGTATTGCATACCATAGCCATGCCTGCACTGTGCCCAGGACTGGTGCGGTGGCCAGGGCTGCCAAACACCTCTATAGTTGCAAAATGCTGGCATAGGTGTGGGGAGTGTGTGTCTGTCTATCCAGTGTGTGGTGGCTGCAAACACCCTCCACAGCCCACACTGCTAGCACTGTTGCCAGTATTGTCCTGCCAATGTGCATAATGATGAGCAAGGTACTGTGGGAATAGCCAGGATAGGGTGGCCTGGCCTGGATTCATCTGTACATAGCATAGGGCAATGACTCGGACATTGTAGTGGCCGGCCACCACCTGCACAGACAGGGTGGCCACAGCATGTCCTGCTGGGAGGTCACTCTCACCCTGACTGAGCAGTGACCACGGCATGGCTAGGTTCCCCCATAGTGCTCTATAGTATTTCTCTCATGTGATTTTTATGGGTTCTCTTTTGGGGCCCAATCACTGACTTATCTGCTTGGTGTGTATGCTAACATCCCAGTTCTGGGTACATGCATCTTCTCCAGGAACATGCACTATGGACTAGCTAGCAGACTGTCTGCAGCTAGTATGTGTCTTGTTAGAACACCTTGCAGGGTGCAGCGGCTGGAGGCTTGCTGTTGGAGAATGTTAGATAGTGGTGGGGGACAGCTGTGCATTTCCAGGCCTACTGTCTGTCTGCTATTGCTTTATTTTATTTTATTTATTTTTTATTTAACAATGATTTATATACCGCATCTTCCACAGTTCAGTTGCGGTTCACAATAAACAACAGTTAATAAATCGGAGTTTGTTTTACATATAACATCATGTGACCAAAAACAATAAGATAAACAACCAGTGTTAATACAGAACAGTATAGAACAGTGTAAACTATATACATTATGTACAAATACACATTATGTGGGACTTAAGCATTATTCAAAGTACAGTATCAGCTATGAAGAATTGTATGTGTAGATCATTTGGGATTTATTAGATAAAAACTGGTTAGCCATTATCTAAGTCTATTGAGGGATGATCTGAGTTGTTGTAATGTTTAGAAAAGAGATAGGTTTTCACTTTTTTGCGGAATTCGATGATCTCGGTTAGCATTCTTAGGGGCTTGTTTACAAAGCCGCGGTAGCGGTTTGCGATCGTAATCGGAGCCGCGGCCCCATTGATTTCAATGGGGCCGCGGCTGCGATCGCGATCACGAACCACTACCGCGGCTTTGTAAACAAGCCCCTTAGATCATCTGGGAGGGAATTCCAGATTGTTGGAGCTGCATGAGAAAAAGCTCTATTGTTTGTGAGTTTATTAGCTTTTATGAAGTCTTTGGGAGTTTTTAGTTTATTTGTTTGTCCTTTTCTTTGAGTAGATTTTGAGTGCTCTTTGCTGATTAGGTTACTTAGGGTGACTGGAGCCATGTCGTTTAGAGTTTTAAATGTGGTTATCAATGTTTTGTATACTATCCTACTTTGTATAGGCAGCCAGTGAAGGGATTCTAGTATTGTTGTTATATGTTGATGTGCATGTACTTTCGTTATTATCCGAGCTGCTGCATTCTGTGCAAGTTGAATTCTTTTAATGTTTTGTTTTGTTATACCAAATAAAATTAGGTTAGCGAAGTCAAAGTGGGGGGTTATGGTGGCTTGAATTATGCTGATGAAATCATGTATGTATACAAGGGGTCTTAGTTGTTTAAGGATTTTGAGTTTGAAATAGATTTTCTTTGTGGTGTTTCTAATGTGAGCGTCTAATGTAAGGTGTTTATCTAGAATAACACCTAGATATCTTACTTCATTTTTTATTTTAATTTCTTGGTTTTGAAATGTTATGTCTGTAGGTGGAGTATAGGATTGGTTTTTGGTGACGATTATGGATTATGGATTATGGATGTGTACAGCTCTGCATTGCCTGTCCTATAGGGTGTCTGTCCCCTCTACTGCCACCATTGCAGGGAGGTAGAATGTGGATCTGTTGGTTGGTGGGTGGTCCTGTTTCCCACCCTGAGCCCCAGAGGGTGGGTTGTGTGGTGGTACATAATCCGCCTATGGATCCAAACACCCCCCCCTTCCCCCCTTAACCATGGTGTCAACACAGGATGTGCATCATAGCCCATAAGGGCTAGACATGACTGAGAAATACAGAAGGACAAAGATGTATCCTACGTGTGTCTGCAGGAACTATCTATCACACACAGTAGCACTGATGGGGACCTGCAGCATGGCATATTTCGGCCTTGAAAGGTGCTGTGGACCTGGTGCTGGGCGCCCCACCTCACCCTCAGGGTGAGCACAGTACCTGCACAATGTGATGCATCTGTAGCTACTCTGTGCCAGTACCACACACGGTCGGTTCCCCCTACCAGGCCGAGGTGCTGTGGTGGTGCATACCCCATCTTGTGCCCATCTGTAGACTGCTGCTTTCCATGTGCAGTGCATCATGGGTACGGGTGGGTTAACCCTATCCTGGTAACCACAGCAGACAGTTTGTGTGGTGACGTGCAGTCCTTCTGCAGCCAGCCAGGGGCTTGTTAGCAGCTATAGAGCTGTAGCCCACTGGTTACTTCACTGCCTGTGGGTCCAGATGTCATGGGTTCAAACCCATGGTGGGGTTATTTGATAAGGCTGTCCAAGGCATTGTCTGTTTTTAATGTACATTAGTGCTGCCAGCAGAAACACCCTCAGTGTACTGTAACCATAAGGTGCCCTATAAGGTGCCTTATCAGGTGTCCTCTAAAGCGCCTTATAGGGTGCCCTATAGGGGACATTATAGGGTGCCTTGGCAGACAGTGCACTTTATAATTTTGCCCTATGGAGTGCCTTATAGGGTGCCTTATGCAGCACCTTAGGTTACGGCACGTGAGGGTGTGTTTGCTGGCAGCACTAATTAAACTACAAATAAAATGACTCAAAAATCAATACTTACACCTAAAAGCTACTGGTTCAGCTAGCCTTATGGATTAGACACACTGGGGGAATCAAACTCATGACCCCTGTACCATCAGTCAGTGTATTAACCATTGTGCTACTCCTCTGTTTCTGTGTTTGAATGTCTACTTAAGATTACCGCATGTTAACGTGCTTAGCGACGTCTCGCCCAATAATCCGCGCAGCACACGTTATCGCGCGATAATCCCGTTTTGCTACTTTAAGACCGACACGCCCACTCCTTTTATGACAGCCTGCACACTATCGCCGGGCGCACGTTAAGACTGCTTAGTAAACATACCCCTTAGAAAAGCAAAAAACTTCCAAAACTTAACAATGTGTTTGTTTAAAATGGTTTTTTTGTAGCTTCATGGTGTGCCCCCTAGTCTTTCTACTTTTTGAAAGAGTCCAGGAGTTGGCATTGACTCAACAGCACACAACTAATTAATTCACATTTACTTATTCCACTCTAAATGCCTCCTCTGAGTGCAATTTTGACACTGATTATTTTTTTATTTATGTATAAATAGGAAAACTAGGTTCAACACACCCTCTTATTTTACTGTCATCTAACATCAACTAAACATGTTTAACATCTCTGTTAGTGATATAGCAGAAGGGCTGTCGGATAAGGTTTGCCTCTTTGTGGATGACACCAAAATCTGCAATACAGTAGATACCCAAGAAGGTATAGAAAACATAAGGAGGTATCTAGCTAAGCCTGAAGAATGGTTCAGAATTTGGCAGCTGAGATTTAATGTTAAAAAATGCAAGGTCATGCATTTGGGCTGCAGCAATCCAAGGGAGTGATATATTATAAGGGGTGAAGTACTTTTGTCCACTAAAGAAGAGCGGGACCTAGGCGTGATTGTGTCTAATGATCTCAAAGTAGCTAAACAGGTAGAAAAGGTGACAGCAAAAGCTAAAAGGATGCTTGCGTGCATAGGGAGAGGAATGGCCAGCAGAAGAAAGGAGGTGATAGTGCCTCTGTATAAGTCTTTGGTGTGACCTCATTTGCAGTATTGTGTGCAATTCTGGAGACCACACCTTCAAATGGATATAAAACAGTCTGGAGTCAGTACAGAGGGTGGCTACTAAAATGGTTAGTGGTCTTCATTATAAAGCATATGAGAACAGACTTAAGGATTTTAATATGTACACTTTAGAGGAAAGGTGGGATAGAGATGATATGATTGAGACATTTAAATACCTCCGTGGCATAAATGCACATGAGGAGAGCCTCTTTCGATTGAAAACAAGCTTTGCTACGAGGGGACATGGGATGAGGGTGAAAGGGGATAGATTCAGGAGTGATATGCGAAAATATTTCTTTATGGATAAAGTGGTGGATCCATGGAATAGTCTTCCAGTGGAGGTGGTAGAGATGAGGACAGTATCTGAATTCAAAGAAGCATGGGACAAACATAGAGGATCTCTAAAGAAAAAAAGGAGACTATTGTAGTGGTTGATATGGAAGGACAGACTAGATAGGCCATGTGGTCTTTTTCTGTCATCATGTTTCTATGTTTCTATGTAACTATCTTTCCCTATTTTAAAACACATGCCAAAAATTTAGCATGTATCAGGCATCAGCAATTCCTTAGTCAAAGATGATTGTCTTCCATCCCTGTTCTATATGTGGATCCAAAGATGGCTGTTAACTTAGTTTATTGAGACCAGACTGGCTTTGTATTTGAAAGGCATTCTGTTCAAGCCACCAGACAATTAGTTCCTTGTAAAGACGGCAAACAGAGAAGAGCAGACAGGTATCCTTCATGCAGAAAAGTCTTTCGTCAGAGTCTCCTAGGAATATCTAAGGGAGAGTGTTAAATTTGACCTCATAGCTGATATTACAAAATGGGTTCAACTGTTTTAACGGATATCCAAATGTGTCAAAGACACAATAGTAAGGCATTATATAAAGCAAAATGTAGATTTTATTGAAACCCCATAAATAAACTGACATTCAGATAGCAGCCTTTTGTATTTATCTTTTGAGAAATTTGAAGCCAACCACTTTGCCAGTACATTGTTAAGTATAATCTTTTGTCTGCTGTATATTTTCCTAATATCAGCATGGAAAGACTTCTCCTCCAATTATTTGATACAAACTCATCATGTTGTCCACTTATATCATGTCTTCCATTTTTTCATGTGATAAGAGTTGCCCAGCATTTGAATTTTAGAAAGATATGACACAGGAATTCCTTCTCACCTCTATTCTCCCTAGCCACAGTCATCTTCTAAAGTACTTATGATGGTTTCCTGTTTTGAAAGTATTTGAAATAAGGGACGTACTAGGAACCTTAGCTCACTTCATAATGATAAGAATCCAGAAACAACACTACAGGAAATAGTACCTATAGTTAAGAAGGCAGTTTTTGAAAGGCGTTTTTCGGGGTGAACTGTGACGCATGGGGAAGAAAGGAGAAAAATGGCAAGTGAGAGATCTGGGAGTGATGGGGGAGCTGGAAGAGAAATGGAAGGAGAGAAATATGAAATAAGAGTGGAGAAAAACATAGGAACAATGGAGAAAAGAGAAAGGTAATGCAATATGTTCCATTGAGTCAATGCTGACATGTGGCAACCCAGCAGCCCCTGGGTTTTTTTGGCAAAGTGTGATCTGAAGTAGATTGTTAGGCCTTTCTTTGAGGCTATAAAAGGTAAAGTGACTTGCCTAAGGCCACAAGGAGTACCAGTAGAAATTGAACCCTGGGCTTTTGGTCACTAACCACTAGGCTGCTCCTCCACTCCAAGAACAGCATATGAGGAAAGAAAAAGAAAAGGACAGAGAAGACTGAGAGAGGAGAGAATGAGTTGGGCAAGAAAAGATAAATGAGAAACATGGAGAAATGAGTAGAGAGTAGGAGGAAAGATGGAAATAATTCTGAACTAATGAAGGAAGGATTAGGAATGAGAAGGGGATATGCAGATTTGCATGGGAAGAGGTAAAGGATATAGAATGGGAAAGGGGTAAAGAAGTAAAGGACAAGCTTCTTCTCTTTCCCCCTAAACCCATCTCCTCTTCTTCCTTTCTTTGTCTATGTGGATAACACTCTTCTCCCTGTTTCCTCAGATTGCAACCTTGAAATCATCTTTGACTCCTCCCTCTCCCTCTCTACACACATCCAACTAACAGCTAAATCCTATAGTTTCTTTCTCTACATCAGCAAAATTTGTCCTTTCCTTTCTGAACACACTACAACTACCCTTATCCACTCTTTAGTCACTTCCCGTCTAAACGCAGTCTCCTCCTTGCTGGTCGCCCTCTGAATTTATTTATTTAATTGGATTTTTATACTGCTTTATCATTTCAGTCAAAGTGGTTTACATTGTAACTTAAACTTGATAATGTACATTAATAAACAGGGACATTGATAACTTGGATTTTTGTGAGGCAATGGAGGGTTAAGTGACTTGCCCGAGGCCACAAGGAGTGCTAGTGGGAATATGAGCCCTGGTCTATTGGTGCCCAAATCAATGCTCTAACCATTAGGCTACTCCTCCACTCTGCTGAATCAACTCTCTCCCCTTCAATCTGTTCAAAAATCAGCTGTGTGGCTAATCTTCCACCAGTCTTGCTATGCTCATGTAACCCCTCTTCTCAAGTTGCTTCCTTGGCTCCTAATCTGTTTCCAAATACAGTTCAAACGTCTCCGACTGGCCTATAAGTGCGTTCATTCTGCTGCTCCTCACTACCTTTCCTCTTTTTTCTCTTCCTATATTGCTCTTCAGGATCTCCGCTCCTCTAGCGGATCCCTTCTATCTGTGCCCTTCTCTTCCACTGCCAACTCTAAACTTGGATTTTTCCACCTTGATGCTCTTATGCCTGGAACAAACTACCTGAGAGTTGGTATTTCAGGCTTCATCTCTGGCCCTTTTCAAATCCATGGTAAAAATTCACTTCTTCAAGGTTTCTTTTGGATCCCGATCCGCATAGTCTCCTGCTCTCCAACTATGTGTTTCCTTACCATTCCCCTAGACATATCCTAGTCCCCCATCTGTTGTCTGTCTTGACTATATTGTCAGCTCTGATGAGCAGGGACTATCTCTTACTTGTCTCTGTAGAGTAGTAGTAGTAGTTTTAGGAATGGAAGGGAGAAAGATAGAAGGAGGGGGAGAGTAAGATGAAGGCTGAGAGAGTACTTTATGAGCATCTTCAAAGAAAATCTGCTTGCTTTGTTTTTTTAATTAGAATGTTCAGTGTGCATATTTTAAAGGCATCCACATATTTTCCATCTGCCATTTGTGTGGGTGGCATGGAGAGCTAAAATAATGTGCATACATTTTGAATATCAAATATACACATGCTATTTTTCTCCCCATCTTAAAATGCATGGAAGATTGCTTAGTTTTAGTGTGGCTAACACAAATATCCCTACTTACTAAAACGGCATGCGATAATAGTGTTATCTGACTCAAAAGCCAGTTTTATAGAATGGACTTTCTGGCAGATAATACATGATAACAGCATTAGCACACTCGTAGGGCCCTTTTACTAAAGTGCACTAAGCAGTTAGCGCGGGTTACAGCATGCTGTGGCCCGAGGTAACTGTTAGCATGGGATCAGCACAGTTAGCATGTCCTGATTTCTGCAGTAACTATGTTGCGTGCATTGTGCTGCATGCATTGGGGTGGTAAGTGGACAGGTTGGGGTGCAGAGTGGGTAGAGTGAGCACCTTGCAGTCAACACTCCCCACGCTAACTGCAAGGCATGTCATTAGCGTGGGTGCATTTACCACCACTCCTTGGGTGGAAGTAAGTGCACCCATGCTAATTTTAGGCCACATTAGGGCAGGGTGTTTGCATTAACTACTAGGAGCATGCTTTCCATGCCCCGCGACAGTTAACACAGTGGTGTTGCAGCTAAAGCACAATGATTTTGAGTGCCTTCTAGTTAAAAGAGTGGAGGAGTAGCCTAGTGGTTAGAGCATTGGCTTGGTGACCAGGGTTAAGTTCCCACTAACACTCCTTTTGGCCTTTGGCAAGTCGCTTAATCTTCCATTGCCTTAGAATAATCCAAGTTATAATTGCCCCTGTTTAATGTACATTACCAAGCTTAAGTTAGAATGTAAACCATTTTGACTAAAATGATAAAACGGTATTAAAAAACCTGTTAAATAAATAAAGGGCCCCTAAGGACATGTAGATAAAGGCCTAAATGTGTTATTTAATAGTCATGTATTTCTAGCTGCAATTGAAAAAGACAATTTTCAGGCAGGTTTCATTATCCAAGTAAATACTTATTTACCCAGAAAAATATCTTTAAAAATTGGTGAAATAGCTGAAGCCATTTTTAAAAGAAACAAGAGCCTCCTAATGCATTTTAAAAGAAATGGGAGCCCCTCTACTGTAGCCCATGGCTGTGTCAGGATGTAGCTCCTGATAATTAATTTGAACATCTGATACTAAGGACGTGCATTACTTTGAAATGACATGGGAAATACCAACAACATTTCCTATATCATTTCATATCATTTTTAACCTGAACATTGCATGAAAAAATACAAAATTCTCTGGGGGAAGGGGGTTCCCAGTTTTGTGATGTCACAGGCTGGCCTCAAACCTGTGACCTTTAGGATAAACAGGTAAGAATCTTGCAGGATAAACTGTTATAGCTCTAAAGGGCTATATCTAACCAACCTGCTCTTAAATGTGTCTTATATTTCTGGTACTCTTTGTTTTTTTTGTCTTACTCAGTGGAAAACCCTTCCTGGATTTTTTGCCTTGTGAATAGAGACTTTTTCTAAATACTTTTCTTCTGACATGTTCTTGTGTCAGAAATTCTGTGTCCTATCTAAATATACTATCAGAAACATTTATCAAGCCAACTCCAGATCGTGGTTGTCCCATTAGCAACTATACTTGTTGGGGGAGAGGAGTAATAAACAGATCAACTGCTAACAAAAGTAGAAAAAAAGATTTAAGTTTTTCTTATTTGCCTGAAACCTCTAGCAACCTCTCAGCTGTTTTTTTTTTTATTTGGGCAGCAGCCACAGCCACAGCAACCTCTTTAATTAATAAAATTTCGCTGAAATGAAAATTTATATATAAATAAGACACAAAACAAAGCTGAACTGTGTTCCAGTAAGGTACCAATAACACCTAATGGAAATCTTGCCATATTACGGTGGTACCCCAAATGTATTTGCACCTACTCAGAGCACAAGTAAGTCTGGATAACATCCTTTTTGCCTGTTTAGCTCCCATTAATTCCTAAGGGAGGAAGAAATCTATTCTTAAATTTGCTCCCATGGAAATCACTGTGCCACCATCTTTCATTTTAGTATATTTGATTCCATTGGATGGAATTCAAAAAGCATCTCAATAAATATTTAGAACCATGTTCCATTTTTGAGCCTCACAATTTTTAAAGAGACAGTACTGTGGTGATTGAGCATCTATGAGAGCATTGAAAAGCCCAGCTAGAAAAAGATGAGTGATCAGTTGGTACAGCTATAACATCCTGTGCTCATTTGCCACAATTATCAGCTTCTATGTACTGAAAAGCAGACTCTTATTTGCCAATGTTTAGCCTCAAGTGCAGCTTCCACTCCAGCTTTGAGATGAGATGCATTTATCGGTGAAGCTTCTCCAATAGTTATTCCTTTTCGCCTCCTTTCTAGTTTCAAGATAAATGAATTGACCCTTTCAACAATAACATTTTTTTTATTCAACATGTAATCAAACTTTGGAATTCATTACTGGAAGATGTAATAAAAATTGTTTGTGTAGCTGGGTTGGAAATAGGATACTGGGCTTGATCGATCTTTGGTCTGACCCAGTATAGCATATCTTATGTTCTTATGTAAAATGCAAGTTGGACATATCTGACTGGCAGTAGCATTTGTATATTTTGTAATCTTATGTTGATATCTTTTTGTAAATTAACCTTTTTCAAGCCTGATGTTCAAAAAGAGCAAACAAAAATTCCTGAGGTGGGTGGAACAAGAGCTGGAATGGCCTTGTAAGTATTTACATTCTTGCATCAAATGATTTCATACATCAAGATGAAATTTCTCAATAACGGTAAGTGGATTTTGATTTATTTTTATTAATAAGGGGAGGTGATGTACTACGAAAGATTTGGGGTTACCATGAGAGACTCTTGGCAAAATTAAAAAGTCATAGGATAGGAGGCAGTATACTATTGTGGATCAGGAACTAGTTGAAAGATAGAAAGTAGGATTATGAAAAATTGCAAGAGGACCTTGATAAATTGGAAGACTGGATGTCTAAATGGCAGATTAAATTTAATGTGCACAAATGCAAAGTTATGCACCCAGGAAAGAACAACTCAAACTATGGTTACACAATACAAGGTTCCACATTAGGAAAAAGATTTAGGTGTTATCATGGATAATGCGTTGAAAGTCTCCACCTAGTGTGTAGCAGCAGCCAAGAAAGCAAATAGAATGCTAGGAATCATAACGAAAGGAAAGGAGAATAAAATGAAGAATATTATAATGCCTCTGTATCGCTCCATGGTGCGACCGCACCTTGAATATCGTGTGCAATTTTGGTCACTATATCTTAAAAAAATATGGCAGAACTAGAAAAGGTACAGAGAAGAGTCACTAAAATGGTAGAGGATGGAAGGATACCCCTTTGAGGAAAGGCTTAAAAGGTTAGGGCTCTTCAATTTGGAAAAGAGTCAGCTGAGGGGAGATACAGTATTATAGAAGTCTATAAAATAATGAATGGAGTAGAATGGGTAAACGCAGATAAGTTGTTTTACTCCATCAAAAAGTAGAAAGACTAGGGGGATACGCAATGAAGCTACAATGTAACCCATTTAAGAATAATAAAAGAAAATATTTTTTCATTCAATGCATAATTAAACTCTGGAATTTGTTACCAGAAGATGTAGTAAAAGCTGTTAGTGTAGCTGGGTTTAAAAAAGGTTTGGGCAAGTTCCTGGAGGAAAGGTCCATACAACATTATTAAAAATGACCCAGGAAATCCACTGCTTGACCCAGGACAAGCAGTGTGGAACCTGTGTGCCTTTTTGGGAACCTCCCAGGTACTTGTGACCTGGATTGGCCATGGTTGGAAACAGGATACTGGGTTTGATGGGCCTTGGTCTAACCCAGTATGGCACTTTTTATGTAGATTTGCCTCATACATAGAAGAACTAAGAAATGCCATCTTATGGAATGCAATATCCAGCAAGTCACAAAATTAACATTTTGTTTCAGATCTCTATTAATGCTGTTGAAGATACAGAATTTGTTAAAATGAAATAATGACTGTAAAGTCAGCTTGCATATGGCTTTGCTGCCCTGAAAGTGCCTGATCTTGGTTGATCTCCAAAGCTAAGCAGGAGTAGACCTGGCTAGTACTTGGATGGGAGACCACCCTGGTATACCAGGTGCTGTAGACTTTGGGGAGGGGATATTCAAAGATGTTTAGGACCTCTTTTACTAAAGCCCATTATGCATTTGCCATTAACGGACCATTCTCACATGCGTTAATGGCAAAGGTTGCAGGCTAGCTGTTGGGGATGTGTTCGGTATGTTCACAGTAGCTAACGCATGAAAGGTTTTCCTAACATGCGCTCCACTAAGAGTTATTAGGTGAACCCGCGCTACTGCTGAGCATTTGGCAGTTGCCTTGGTGCTAGTGGCAATGGACTCTCCACACCCACTCTCTGCCTATTCCCCTCCCCATGGTCACCAATTAACATGCATTTTAGCATGTGAAGGCAAGCACTATCAGGCATTAGTTTTCCTGACTGCCTGTAGCCGTGCATTAAAATACCCGTTAACCAGCTAATAGGCTTTAGTAAAAGAGGGCTTTAGGCAGTTTGCAGACTTGGGTGATATTGCCAAAGAGTTAATAGAAAAGGTTTCCCTTTTTGCAGATGTTATGAAGATTTGCAACAGAGAAGGATTAGACAACATGAGAAAAGATCTACAAAAATTAGAAGAATGGGCAGATGCTTGGTAATTGAGATTTAATGCCAGAGTGATGCACTTGGGATGCAGAAACCCAAAGGAACTGTACTTGATAGAGGACAAGAGCCTCGTGTGTATGGACCAAGAGACGGACCTCAGAGTTATAGTATTTGAGGATCTCAGGATGGCGAAACAGTGTGACAAGGTGGTGGCCAAAGCCAGGATTTCAGGCTGTATACAGAGAGGAATAACCAGCAGGAAGAAAGAGGTATTAATGCCCCTGTATAGATCGTTGGTGAGGCCTCACTTGAAGTATTGTGTTCAATTTTTGAAACTGTACTTTACAAAGGATGTGAAAAGACTTCAAACAGTTCAGAGGAAGGCGACCAAAATGATTTGGAGCCTGCAGCAGAAGTATGAGAAGAGACTTGAAGATCTCAATATGTATACCCTAGAGGAGAGGAGAGACAGAGAGAATATGATACAGACATTTAAATACTTAAAGAGTATTAATGAACAAAGCAAATCTTTTTCAAAGAAGGGAATCTGTAGAACTAGAGGACATGAAATGACGATACAAAAAGGTAAACTTAAAAGCAAATCAGGAAATACTTTTTCACAGAAAGGGTGTTGGAAGCCTGGAATGCCCTCCTGAAGGAGGTGCTGGGAGCAAAAATAGTGACGGAATTCAAAAAGGCATGGGACAGACACAAAGAATCACTGCTTAGCAAGAGGAGGGAATCAAAATAAATGTAAATAACTTCTAAATAGTGAGGGGTAACTTGCTTGGAGCAGCACGTACAACTCTGTTTTGCAGAAGCTGAGAAGCATCCATTAAGCTAAGAACAAACCTTTCTATCTTCTCTGCTGGCTTAAAACTATAAATTATAACTGTTGGTTTTTGGGGGGATTACTATTATAGCTTTTAACTGTGGTTTTAGACTAAGCTTGGGGGCATTTAGACTGCTTTCCTTGTATAGACTTACATCAGATATCTGTGTGTGTGGCAGATAGAGAGTTATAACATACTAGGTTTTTACCCCTGCTGCACTGGTTGGTGAAACCCTATTCCCAGGGAGGAGCTGATTTGGAGCATTGTACACCTGGCCTGACACTGGTCTGAGCCAGTTTTGCAGAAGCTGAGAAGCATCCATTAAGCTAAGAAGAAACCTTTCTGTCTTCTCTGCTGGCTTAAAACTATAAATTCTAACTGTTGATTTTTGGGGGGATTAATATTATAGCTTTTAACTGTGGTTTTAGACTAAGCTTGGGGGCATTTAGACTGCTTTCCTTGTATAGACTTACATCAGATATCGGTGTGTGCCCACAGTTCAGGAAACAGCTTACTCGCCAGAGACACTTAAGTTCCCGCCCACCCTACCCCTCACCCCACCCACTCTAGGGTCTACATTGCCTTTATAGTGGTCACATACGTGCCATCTATCCTTTCTTACTTGGGTTAAAAGTCCACATCTTCTTCATCCTTTCTTCTTCTTCTTCCTCTTCTGGGATGGCTTAACCTACATGTCATGTATTCAATGCAATAAGTGCGGTACTTTCATTCCAAGACGAATCACTTGGAACCTAAGAGCTTGTCCTATGTGCCTCAGGTCAGCTGCCATGCATGACGAACTGACTCTGCTAAGGAAAGACCTAGCTGCCATGCATAAAGAAGTGACTCTACTGAGGGAGGAAATGGCTGCAATGAAACGCACCTCTTCTAGGATACAAACTGAACAAAGTCCACCACCGCTCCCACAAAGAATCAAACACCCCAGGAACAAATGGATCACAGTGGGTTCTGGAAGACTGCAACCTGTAACGCAGAGATATCCTATATATCAAGTGATATCCCTGCATAATGCTTTCTCTGCCTTGGCTAATGAGGATGCTCAATCCAAAGAAACTGAAGGGCCCTTAAATGAGTCAGAAAATGCCCAATCTCCTGCTAAAGCACCAAATATGAAGAAAACCTCACCAAACAGAAAACTACTACTACTTGGAGATTCCATCATCAGAGGCACCAACTTGGGAACACAGTTCAAAGGAGAGAAGATAGTCATGTGCCTACTAAGCTCGACAGCCAGCAGGAATACAAACCAAGTTGTTGAAGTACTTAGCGCAAAAAGTAAACACTCCAAACTTGATGTAGTTATCCACTTGGGCACAAATGACCTGGCTAGAAACAGTGCCTCTACAGTCCAAAAGGACGTCCAATCTCTGGGAGAGAAACTCAAGCCCATTGTTAACATTGTTGCATTCTCAGAGGTTCTGCCAGTTCTTGGTAAGGGGACAAAAAGGCTGCATCGCATTAACAACTTTAATACATGGCTCTAGACCTGGTGGAAACAAGAAGGATTCAGATTTATTGGCAACTGGGGAAACAGATGAACCAACAAGAAACTATACTGTGCTGATGGACTACATCTCTCTGTGGCAGGGAAAAGAACCTTAAGTGAAAAATTTAAGCAGTATGTGGATATGCATTTAAATTAAGAAAAGGGGGTGACGGATGTGGAAGGTCAAGACCTGCATGCCACCCCCTGCAAAAGCAGAATAACATCAGAAACAGCCACACTTTTAAACCACACATCAAAAACAAGTGGGAAGATGTGGGCAGAACAAAATCAATGCAAATTACACACAAGCCAGGTAAATGCTGGAAAGCAATGAGCACAAATGCTCGAAGCTTAGTCAACAAAGTTCCGGACCTGGAAGCCCTAATGGTGGAAATGGATTTGGACATTGTGGCCATTACAGAAACATGGTTTAATGAATCGCATGATTGGGATATAGCCATAGCTGGCTATAATCTATTCCGAAGAGACAGAGAAAATGGAAAAGGAGGAGGAGTAGCCTTGAAGGTCAAAAGCAATATTAAAGCTACTGAAATCCAGGGGACATGGGGAAAAGAAGAAGCGCTCTGGATTGCGTTGGAAGGAGGAGATGGCACTGTCATCCATACAGCTGTAGTCTACAGACCTCCGACTCAAATTGAAGAAATAGATAACGAATTGATTATAGATATTGCCAAGATAGCCACAAAGGGGGAAGCGATCATTTTGGGTGACTTTAATCTACCTGATGTGGATTGGATTACTCCTTCTGCACATCTGGAAAAAAGCAAAAAAATTGTGGATGCTCTCCAAGATGCGTTACTTAGACAAATGGTAATGGAACCAACCAGGGAAAGCTCAACGCTGGATTTAGTGCTCACCAACGGTGATAGCGTGTCGAATGTCTGCGTGAGTGCCCCTGTGAGCAACAGCGATCATCACAAGGTGTAGTTTGAGATAAAAGCCAAGGTACAAGCCAAACATAGCAAGCTCAAAGTCCTAAACTTCAAAAACACTGACTTCAATAAAATGGCCAAGTACCTAAAGGAGGAGATGACAGTGGCAATAAAAGGGGCAACAGATAAATATGTAAAAAAAGTAAATAAAAACAAGAGGAGAAGGAAACCTATTTGGTTTTCCAAAGAAGTGGCTGCTCAAATAAAGGCAAAAAACACAGCTTTCGCAAAATTCAAAAGTTTGCAAACAGAAGAACATAGAAATGAATACAGGATCAAACTCAAAGAGTCAAAAAGAGAAATAAGGATAGCAAAATCAAAGGCAGAGGAAAAGATGGCTAAAGATGTTAAGGGTGGCGACAAAACTTTCTTCAGGTATATTCGGGAAAGGAAGAAGATCAGAGTTCGAATTGCAGGACTCAGAAGTGCTGGGAAAGGTCTCGTGGAAAGTGACATAGAAAAAGCAAAATTGCTAAACAAATACTTCTGCTCTGTTTTTACTAAAGAAAATCCTGGAGATGGACCAGCTGTGACTCCCAAATATAAAAATGGGAATGAAGTAGATACCACACCATTCACAGAAGATGAGGTGTTGGAACAACTTGCTAAACTGAAAGTGGACAAGGCCATGGGACCGGAGGGGATCATCCCAGGATACTGAAAGAGCTCAGAGAGGTTCTTGCAGGGCCGTTAAAGGATGTATTCAACAGATCCTTGGAAACAGGAGAGGTGCCTCAGGACTGGAGAATGGCTGATGTCGTACCTCTACACAAAAGTGGTGACAGGGAAGAAGTGTCAAACTACAGACCCGTGAGCCTTACCTCGGTGGCGGGAAAAGTAATGGAGGCGCTTCTGAAAGAGCGAATAGTGAACTTTCTCAAAACCAACAGGTTGCAAGATCCGAGGTAACATGGTTTTACTGAAGGACGGTCTTGCCAAACAAATCTGATTGAGTCCTTTGACTGGGTGACCAAGGAACTAGATCAGGGGCATGCGATGGATGTCATCTACCTAGATTTCAGCAAAGCCTTTGATACTGTTCCTCATAGGAGGCTTGTCAATAAACTCAGTAGCTTGGGCATGGGTCCCAAGATGGTAAACTGGATTAGAAATTGGTTGACTGACAGATGACAGAAGATGATGGTACATGGAGCTCACTCGGATGAAAGGAAGGTGATTAGCGGGGTGCCCCAGGGTTCGGTCCTGGACTCAGCACTGTTCAATGTATTTGTGAGTGATATTGCTGAAGGACTGAATGGAAGGGTCTGTCTTTTTTCAGATGACACAAAAATTTGCAACAGCGTGGACTCCCACGAGGGAGTGGATAACATGAGAAAAGATCTACAAAAGCTGGAAGACTGGTCTAATGCTTGGCAATTACGATTTAATGTGAAAAAGTCCAGTGTCATGCACTTGGGTAGCAGAAATCCAAGGGAAATGTATGCAATAGGGGGCGAGAGGTTGGTGTGCATGGTTCAGGAGTAAGACCTTGGTGTGATTATCTCTGATGATCTCAAGGTGGCAAAACAGTGCGACAAGGCGGTGGCAAAAGCCAGGAGGATGTTGGGCTGCATACAAAGAGGGATTACCAGCAGAAAGGAAGAGGTACTTATGCCACTGTACAGGTCGCTGGTGAAGCCTCACTTAGAATACTGTGTTCAGTTTTGGAGACCATATCCTGCAAAATATGTAAAAAGACTGGAAACTGTTCAGAGGAAGGCGACCAAAATGATTTGGAGCCTGCGTAAGAAACCTTATGAGAAGAGACTTGAAGGACCTAAATATGTACACTTTGGAGGAGAGGAGGGATAGGGGAGATATGATTCAGACCTTTAAATACTTAAAGAGGAACAATGAACAAACAAACCTCTTCCAAAGACGGGGAAGCTGCAAAAGTAGAGGGCATAACATGAAGCTGCAAGGTGGTAAATTGAAAGGCAATGTCAGGAAATATTTTTTCACTGCAAGGGTGGTGGATGCTTGGAATGCTCTCCCAATGGAAGTGGTGGGGGCAAACACGGTGATGGAATTCAAAACAGCATGGGACAAGCACAGCAGATCCCTTTACAGCAACAGGATAAAAACAAAATAAACTGAACCATCTAACTTCTCAACAAATAGGGGTGTCCTACATGGAGTGGTGGGTCCACCCCTAAACAAAGACATGGGGAGGGGTAGCCTGCACAGAGCGACAGTTGCACCTACTCTTGCCGTATTGCTGGGCAGACTGGATGGACCATGCTGGTCTTTATCTGCCATCATTTACTATGTTACTATGATTGGGCAGACTAGATGGACCAGGATAGTCTTTATCTGCCATCATTTACTATATTACTAAGTTAAAGCCAAAGGCCACTGACCGGTTAGCTAACTTGCTATCCAGCCAACCTGGATATTCAATACCGGTGGCTGGATTTGACTCCGGCATTGAATATCTGGGTTTACTTTTCAGGGGCAAGAAAACCCTGCAGCCAGAGCCGCAGGAGTCAGCATTGACTTGATGGTACACACCACACACACAAAGCAGATTAAAGCATCCAAAAATCAATCTGAAATGAATAAATATGATCTATAATAAACTCAAACGCAAGCACCTATAGCAATAAAATTCACCACGTTACATTCACATTATGATAAATTATAGCTTTTCTATTATACTATTTCATTTTTGTTTTTTTCTAATACCTTTGCAGGTATATTTTCCATGTCATCATTGTTCGAATGAAATCTTGAAATATGGTATAGGGTAGGCATGCATTTTCAGGCATTTTTCTGAACAGCTGGCATTACTAACTTCTTAAGAGATGACAAAGTGAACTGCCATCATTTTTTTATATGCATATGCTTCATTTGAAATGGTATTCAAAGTTTTATATATTAAGCACAGTGTCATAACAATAGCATATTTTTACAGTTATAGGCTCTTTTTAACTTCATATATAATTTAACATCTTTCAACTGCATATCTCATGAGTTGGAAACTCCTAATGACACAACTGATTGATGGCAAATACATTTGGTATTAAAAAGAGAAGAAAACAAACTCAGGCTATATAATAAAAGAAAAGAAACTTATGATCTTTCATCATTATTTCATCTTGTCATTTAAAAGAGAAATTACTAAGGCACCTATTACATTGCCAGAGATCTATTTAAGAGGGAGTAGGAAGACTTAACCAAATGTATATTCTCAAAATAGGGGTTAAAACACTTGCCTGACAACTTGGAGCTGTATTTTTATCCTGTGTGAGGTCTTTTCCTAAATTTTATTGATTACCGTATTTTTTACTTGTATATTGAACATCATTATGGGAAAAGGGAAGGAAAGAATTTAATTTTACTCAGTAGTTTCCCTGGGTCTATATCAGGTTCTCTTGTCCAGTTTACCAAACAGTGTCCTGGAGTTCCCTTGGCATCTTCCATAGAGGATGGAGCACCCATTCAGCTGGAATCTGATATATCGTTTAGCCCCCAGGTACAAGTGCAGCTGCAGCAGCCCAAATTGAGGAGCACCAATTCATCAATCGGTTTGTTGGCTTTGGTGCAAAGATGGGCTGTTTCAGCTGGAGTGGAGGAATTATCGGCTACTATTCCTTTGGGTGGTGAGGCAGGCTAATGTCAGTGCTCTAAATGCGGGTTGGCTGATTGTGTTTGGGAGAGGGCATTCCTGACCTTTGTGTGATATTGGAATTTCAGTGCTAAAAGTCTCCCAGGTCTTCTCTAGCCAGAGCTGTCAACTGCATAAACCTGGTGTGGTGACATTGACCTCAATTTGGAAGACTATCTGAACCTGGAAGCTTCAGTATCCATTTCTCTACCAACTTTTCAAAACCAGGGCCAGCATTAGGGGATGATAAAGAGGGCAATTGCACTCCCATTCCACAGAGGGCCCCAAGTCTGCCTCAAGCTAAAGGTGGCATAGCTTGTAGGTGGGCTTTGAGGACCACTAAACATTTTGTGCCCTAGGCTGCTACCATGTCTAATACAAACACTGTTCAAATCTAACTGGTGATCAGGAGAAACAAGGTAGTGAACTTTCCTAGAAAACTCAGAAGGTGGAGAGGTTGTGGGTTTCAACTGTGATTTTGATTAAAGACAGTGGAAGCAATACTGAAAAGGTTTTAGCTGGTTAGTAGGACCTGCTAACTGGCTAAATCCTAGTGATCCAGATATTTCAAAGGCACTATCCGGATAGTTAAAATTGACAAAATCTGTGTATTTTAAAATTCAGTGTTTCATTAAATCAGTTATGGCATAGTACTACAAGCCAGCTTTTACGGTAAATTAAAGCTAGTTAGGGTATATCTTAAAAGACAGAGTAGAATAGGCTAAATATTCTTTGAATATACAGAGAGAAATTGTTTTTAGAGACTTTTTACAAAGATGCTTTCCAGTTAGGAGGCAAGAGATCTGTGAAAGTGTTTTAATTAGGTGTTAAAGTCAAGTGACAGATCAAAGGGGCAAATTGAAAGATTCCCTCTATCAAACCAAGGGCAGTGTGAATCACTCAGGAAATTAAGAGATTGCCTTAGAAGCACAAATATAAATAGGTCATCCCTTCCACCCACCCCAGCTCCCACCCACTGCAGACATAATTCTTGATTTATAGCCTCCTAAACTAGTTAAGGGGAAGGGGGTGATCTTACTCAATTTCATGTTTAGCCAATTATCTTCATAAGCAAGTTATTAGGACTTCAGAGTAAATTAATTAAGTCCTTACAGTTCACCTTGAGGTGAACACTATCAAGATCATTCCCAACCATGAATAAGCTGCATGAACGTGCACGGGACACATCTATCCATATGAACAGGGAACTCTAAACGTGCAGAAGATGGGTGGGATTGGGGCATCTCCCATGGTGGGGAAATCTACATGCCATTCTGTGCTTGTCCATGAATGTACGCCTACATCAGTGTGCACATGCAAAGTAAACCATCAGAAATGTGGTACAAAGGCAGGACTTAGAAAACCAAATAACACTGGATACTGAGGTGGCTGCACCAGGGAAACAGATACAAATGAGCATGTCCATGGTGAATGAGGTAGAAAGAGACATGGAGACAGGAAGGTGTTGAGAAAACCATTGTATATATGCTAGCATCAGTGGGACAACCAGTATAGAAATACACACAACATACCCAGTATACCCAAAATACACAAATATACCCATCCCAGCTCACCCCGCAGACCTGCCCCCCCACAGTAGCACCCATATGAGACCACAACAGTGGGTGCCACTGAACACAACAGTGCCCACACCACACACCCACATGCCCCCCCATAGGCCACTCACACCCACCCCCCACAACTCCCAACCCCCAAAACACCATAGCAACCCAGGGACACAGATCCATATTGAATGCAATGGCTACCTCTGCCTCCTGTGACACCTTGCCCTGCCCTTTGCCTTCCCACACCCAGAGGTCACACCAGCAGCTCCTGATGCTGGGACATGTGCTGGTGTGGAGGGTGGTGGGCCCCCTGAGTCAAAACTGCTGCTGCTGTCCTCAGTGGTCTCCCCAAGAGCCTCATGGAAAGAGGGGAACACCATTGGTAGACCCATACCCCGTGGCACAGGTCTCAGGAGGCATGACTGCCCCGTGCTGCTGGACTCTACAGTCAATGCCACCCATGCAGTGGTGCATGTCAAGACCCTGCTGGTGGATGGCAGGGTGTCTGACATAGGTCTCCTGTCAGCAGCAGGTGCTAAAGCAGCAGATGACAGTGGTGGAGGTGCGGACACTGGCTGGGCGGGCACAGAGGGCAGCTCAGCTGTGGGGATGGGGACAGGTGCTCCCTGTGACCCAAGCAGTTGGACAAGCAGCTGATCAATGCTGAAGCCAAGGCCAGTGACAGACACGCCATCGCCATCAGCTGCTGCTCCTGCATTCTGAGCAATCAGGCACTCAGCACACTGAACCAGCTTCCAGATGTGTGCTAGCGTGGATATTCTCTGTGTGTGGCACCACTCCACTGCCCAGGGGGCTCTGGTGATGGGGTGAGCTGGTCCTCCAAATCCCTAAACCATGATCTTCCTGCCCCACACTGATGTCTTGCCCCGGTGACATGTCCGCAGGTCCCACTGGCTGTGGATTACCCCCCTCTGGTGGTACCACAGAGGGTGTAGCTCGCACTGGTGATCACAACAGTGGAGAAGCAGGAGGCAGTGGGACAAGTATAGGGGCAATGCTGGGTCCCGAAGCTGCAGCAGCACCTGTTGAGAGTGGAAGGAACAAACGGTCCAACACAGATCAATGCAAGCAATGCACACACACACACACACACACACATGAGCAGCAGTATTGCACAAAAGCCCCAGAGACACCACATGGTACAGATTGGAGAATAGCAAAAGACGGGACAGGTGCCCCAGTGTGACATGCAACATAGTGGACCAGGGACTGTGATATGCACAACAGGGCAGATCCACAACCACAGAGCCCCCCAACAAGGCAGCAGAGGTCATTGTGGTAGTGCAACCTTCCCAAGTGTGCCCCATGGCCACCCAGAGGGGAAATATGTGAAGGGTGCAGTGGGAGGTACATAGGGTACCAGGAACAGAGACACAGGTCTGTGAGAGAGCCCATGTGGGAATTTGACGACAGAGATCATGCATGCACCCTGGACCTGCGACATCCATGCTGTGTCCACATAACCAACGCCCTCCATGGTTGCGAGTCAACTGTATCCAGGACCTGCTGCTCCAGATCTTTCAGCTGCAGCCCCTGTCCATCTGGTCCCCCTGCCTTCTTGCAGGCATCCCTGAGCACCTGCTGCCACATTTGCTTGACATTCTCTATGTCATGGTTGTTATGGTAAATGGCATTTAGTTTTCTACAGATGGAGAGCCACCTCCGCTGCCGCTCATAGGCACTCACCCTGGTCTCCTCTGTGCTCATCAGGACTCCAAAGTCAGCGAGGATCTCCTCAATAAGAAGGGTCACCATTAGTGAAGTTTTGCTTTTGGGCTGAGACCTTGGGGGCCATCTCACAAACAACTGCAGCTCAGAAAAATGCCTAAAACATGGGGGCATGTACCAACAGGGATGCACATTTTATGGTGTGTAGACATGTAGCGGCGTAGACATATAAATATTCAGAATACAAGACACATGCACACATTCAATGACATTTAGCCATGCACAATGACATCTAGCTGTGTATGTGCAGTCGCGACCATGTAAATAGCGGCCACAGGTGTGTTCGCATCTCCACCGTTGGCGATATACGTCTCTGACTGCGACATCCATTTCTGCCAGTGATACATGTCTCCTACTATGATTCACATCTCTGAGGTGATATCCAGCTCTGGATACACCTGGGGGGTTCAACAACTAAGCTGGCACAGACAAGGTAGGTTCCAAGGGGGAATGTTGGAACTGGATGCTATGTGTGGTGGTGTGATGCATGTGCCCCAGTGCCCCCTGTGGGTGACAGTGGTGGGCAAAGGGTGCCCTGTGCAGACCCACCCCACAGGGCAAGCTAATGCGGGTGGGGGGATGGGTGGACCAGGGAGTTTGTGGCCAACAGCAGGATGAGCCAGGGCAGAACTATATATTCCTCCCCCAGACTCCAGACTCCTGTACACCCCACATGAATGCAAATGGTTATTCTCAACTGTTTGGAAAAAGCTTTACATTTCAGTTTAAAAAATTTCAACACTAAAACAGAAATAAAAGGGTAAACATACAAACATACAAATATGAGGGCAGATAAAGACCATACAGCATATCCAGTCAGTCCTTCCATATGAAACACTAAGCTCTACAGTCTCTCTTTTCCTTTAGAGATTCTCTGTTTGTCCCATGTTTTCTTGAATTCAGATACAGTTTTTGTCTCTACAATCTCCAGTGGGAGACTATTCCATGCATCTACCACTCTTTCTGTAAAGAAATATTTCTGCAAATCACTCCTGAGTCTGTCTCCTTTCATCTTCATCCTATGCCCCGCTTCCCCTTCCTGTTGCAGAACTTTCTTTCAATTGAAAGAGGCTCTCCTCCTGTACATTTATGCCACAGAGATATTTAAACATCACTATCATATCTCTCCATCCCGTCTTTCTTCCAAAGTATACATATTGAGATCCCCATATGCCTCATGACCAAGCCCACAGACCATTTTGGCAGCCATCCTCGACATCTTTTCCATTCTGTTTATATCCTTTTGAAGGTGTGGTCTCCAGAATTGCGCACAATGCTCTAAATTAAGTCTCCCCAAAGACTTATACAGAGGCACTATTACCTCCTTTTTTCTACTGGTCATTCTTTTCCCTATGCACCCAAGCATCCTTCTGGCTTTTGCAGTCGCCTTTTCTACCTGTTTAGCCACATTAAGCTCATCTGAAACAATCAGATCCCCTACACTGTACCACTCCCTTGTATTTTTGCAGCCCAAATGCATGACCCTGCAATTTTTAGTGTTACTGTAAATCTCAGTTGCCAAATTCTTGACCATTCTTCAAGCTTTGCTAAATCCCTCCTCATGTTATCCACTCTTTCCTAGGTGCCTACTCTATTGCAGATTTTGGTATCATCCATAAATGTGCAAACCTTGCCCAATAGTCCTTCCTCAATATCACTTACAAGAATGTTACAAAGAATCAGACTAAGGACAGAACCCTGCAGCACACCACTGGTAACATCCTTCTCCTCAGAGTAAGCGCCATTTATCTGTACCCTTTGTCACCTCCCACTCAACCAATTTCTAATCCAGTCAGTCACTTTAGAGTCCATCCCTAGGTTATTCAATTTATTTATAAGTCACCTGTGTGGAACAGTGTCAAAGGCTTTATTGACATCTAAATACACCACATCTAGAGCTCTCTCTTGGTGCAACTCTCTGGTCACCCAGTCAAAGAAATTAATGAGATTTGTCTAACACGACATGCCTCTTGTAAAACCATGCCGCCTTGAATCCTGCAATCCATTGGATTCCAGGAACCTCACTATCCTCTGTTTTAGCAGCATTTCTATTTGTTTACTTACACAGAGATCAGACTAACTGACCTGTAGTTCACATTCACTCAAAGGGAAGGGAATGGAGGCCTCAGTGATAGGGCAGGCGGCTGCACTTATGGTAAAATTTACCACTACAACACATCCTATCTTATACCCTTATTCTCATTCATAGGCCTCTGGATATGTTATTACAATTTTTAAATGCATTTAAAAGGCTTGAAAAGCAACTTAGCTTTTGTCATCAGGAAATCCCAACCCTCAGAGATACTGATGCTGCCAGACCCTAGGTTGACTTGAGTTTCACCCATACATTTATGGGGCTGCCTACTTTATGCACCTTCAGAAACAAACATTACCCCTCAAAAGGGAGTATTTAAAAAGGAAAGCAGCGGGCATTTAAACAGCACTCCAGCCCATGAGGTTAAAACACCGTCATCCAGTCCAATGACTCATTCAATCTGATTGACTGTATGGCGCTGAGGGTGAAAATCCACTTTTGCTTTAACCTGGCTAGATGCTGTTCAGCATAACCAACACGAGGATCTACAATCCCATCCAAAACCAGCCACCACAACTGTTGCCATTGAGTTGAAAGTCTATATAGTGCTGTATTATAGGGGCAGTAAGAACTTTGTTTTTCAGTCTGGATTTGTGTTTGCTTAAGCGTGCTTTCACGTGGTGGCAAGTTCTCCCCAAATATACTCTGAAACATGTCAGAGTGGAGGAGTAGCCTAATGGTTACAGCACTGGCTTGGGATCAAAGAAACCAGGGTTCAATTCCAACTAGCACTCATTGTGGCCTTAGGCAAGTCACTAAACCCTCCATTGTCTCAAAAAAAAATTCTAAGCTATTAAGGTTCCCCTACCCCCTGTTCAGCATACATTAACAAATTTAAGTTACAATGTAAATGGCTTTGATTGAAATCATAAAGTGGTATAAAAAAAATAAACATGGGCAACATATTGTGGTGGGTGGGATTGTAGATACTCCCAGGACAGGTTTGGAAACCCCTGCTCTATATGATCCCAACAAATACATCTCCCATTCAGCTTTAGACAGTACTATGATTTATACTAGAGGTCTGCAGACATATGGCTCATTAGGGCACCTAAAAGTTCAAACTACACAAATTGCTTGTACACACATATATCTATAAATCAGCATGTGTACAATTGATCTGCATGTTTAAAAAAGTTCTAACAGGCATACAATGTGCACACAAAGAATGAACAAGAAAAATAACAATTGGGAAAAATTTTCTAAAAGAGCTCAAACCAACTGTTTTTTGACTCTAATGTGTTGGCAGCTTTAGGGGTATGTTTACTAAAGGGCGCTAACGTGCGCCCGGTGATAATGTGCAGGATGCCATAAAAGGAGTGGGCGTTCCGGTCTAAGCATAGCAATCACACGTTATCACGTGATAATGTGCGCTGCGCACATTATCGCCCGATAAAGGGCACAGCACACGTTAACGCGCGGTAATCTTAAGTAGGCACGCTAACATACAAACAGAGCAGCAGAGGTGTAGCACACTGGTTAATACATTGCCTGCTGATACAGGGGTCATAAGTTCAAGCCCCCAGTGGGCTCAGTAAAAAGGCTGTCTGAAGGGAAAACCCTTTTGCTGCTTGGAAGAGCCAGACACATCCCAACAATCTGCACTGTCAGCCAAAAAAGCCTCACCCCAGTGCTGCAACCTAATGCACCTTTTAGGGTGCACCATAAGGCACATCATAAATCACCAAGGCAGGTCACACTGTGCCCCAGAGGGTGACAGGAAATGCTGGCACCCTCCAAGGCAGCATGTAAGGTGCCCCATAAGCTGGCCAAACCTAAGGTGCCATGAAAGATGCCCAAGGGATGCGAGTGGGATACAGGAGATGGTACTCAGAGGCACAAAGGTGCCCCAAGGTCATAAGCATGAAATGTATGGCTCAAACACAGATGTAACCATAACACTGCACCCAAATATACCTATATGCACACACACAATCAAATGTTATGCAGTGGAGACAGCATGCAAAAGAGGAACGAACCTAAACCCAAAGGGTGGCTGGGGATGCTATGTGGAGCAGGGGAAAATACAGCCATACATCGAGGCAGGACAGTATTAGCCTCGATGGTGGGGTTAGGCATCAGGTTAGCTATAAAACTGAACCTCCATTAGTCAACCTGCATGCGCGGCGTTTTTTGGAAGCTCGAAGCTCAAAGACAAGATTCATTACGTTGAACGTGGGCAGCATTACAAAACAGTGAGTAGTTATGTCTTGATGCCTCTCGTTGTATTATTATTTTTCAAAAAAAAGGTGTGATATTACATACATATGAGATGATGTTTATTTGATCACAGTGGAAGGTATATATATATTTTTTGCAATGTTTTTTGCCACTACTGATTCATTGTTTTTAGACCCTCCTGAAGAAACTCCTTTATGAGAGTGAAACGCGAAAGTGGTGCCAAGGGGAGGCGTTGAAGAGAACCAATAAGATAAGAAATGATTTCAGTTTAGTAAGTTTTCACGAAGGTGATGGAGAACTGGTGATTTGGTGGATAAAAATAACCCAGAAACAGTCATTGATGCTAACATACGCAACATAAAGAATGTGCAGTGAATTTCCTGCTTTTCAGCGTTATGGAGTCTGAGACATTCTGGGCACTTGGGTGAGAATATCGCACTTGAATTTTTAAGTCAACCAGTTATTCTCCACACTCATGAAATTTTGTTTGTTTCCATTTTGAATAGTGTTTGTTTGGAGCTATTTTTGTGTTAGTGTGATTTCATATTGCTCTGGAAAGACCAAGATTGAATTTTGTACAAAGTACCACGCCAACAATGATACTGCCCATCCTAGGCATGTGTCCCACTTGCAGTGGTCAAACATCCTATGACACCATTTTCCCAGGGATAGTTCCATGGTGGTGTGTCCCCCAACAGGTGGATGATGGCGATGCCGGATGCACTCCAGTAGATATGTCCGGTTTGTTCTCTGCCCTGTGTCAGAAGAGGAGAAATAATGTATTGGTATGCTGCTTGCAACATCAGCACAAATTGCAGAGAGTCAAACATGAATATGCACATAATAAAACGACACACAGGCAAACATAACATGATCACAACACAGAACACACTGCGTGTTGGTCAAATTTGGAATTGGAACTGTAGACACTGCTGTCACAGGGATATGTTCATGTCCATGTCCATGTCCATGCCCATGTTACACAAGCGTATCACAGCTCCACCCCATGTACATCAGCGTTTGTGAACAGAGAGGCAACATGAAATATCTCTGAAACAAACTGTAAATCATTAACATGTAAAGCCTGATGTCATTCCCCCCCAAAAAAAGGTGCAACCTACCATGTGCGTGCAGCAAGTGTATGTCTTGGATCCCCTGAGTCACTCAAAGGCCACAACACGTCACAGTGAAGGGAGACGATGCCATCAAAATGTGCACAATCACTATGTCACCATGTCAAGTCTCTGTTGATGCATGTCCACATTATGGCGATATCTGTGATTAAAAAAATGCTGTCGTATGTCACAACACAAGACACAGTTCTGCTCAGCACACCCAACACATGTCCACAATGTTGAAACGGTAAACACCAGTATGGTAGAGATAGGACAGTCACCACCACCCCCCAGGTGTGCAGACCCCTCACACCACATGTTAATGTAAAATGCCTGCACACTGTATAATCACACAGCCAACCCAAAGAAACACACCCACACAGTATGCTAAGGAGAGCATGTTAGCAGTAGCATACGGCTGCTATGTGCACAATTGGAGATTGGTGGACCTAAAGGCCCTGTGAAATACAATGATATCCTGGTGTTGGCTGATGGTACAATGTCTGGGAAGGGTGTACATGTAGCCCACTACCAAAACACCTAGGACCCCCACACACATGCAGTTCTGTTGGACGTGTCACAGAGACAGTGTTGCAGAAGACAAACTGGACACGAACACATGGGGATATGTGTGCCAACAGCAAGATAGAGGTTATGGTGGTGCAGGGAAAAGAGGTGAACAACAACATATGTACAATATGACACATCACTGAGGACATATGTTTCCCTTGATTGTCGTCACACACAATTTAGCTGTAGGACCACCTACCCCAGACCACTGCATGTTGGATGACCTACAGTCACCTGACAATGCACCACAGCACCAGGAGCTCCAACAGGTATGTCCTGTGGATTGGGAAACACAAGGGAAACATACATATGTCATGTTCTAGCTGTGCACCTTCCTGTCCTCAGCTCACAGACCCCCCAAGATCCTTTACAGACTGTTTACCATCACACTGTACAGATCTCTGTCATGTGAGAGTTATCTCTGAAGTGTGTTTGCCAAACTACAAGGGTCCGTACTCTGTCTGTCCCCTCCCATACCTCTGTGTTGCCTTACAAAATGGTGAACAGAAGTGTTTGCTCACTGCCGTGTCCCTGCATCACTCCAAGGCTGCAGTAATATCCTGTGTCCCCCATATCTCTCCCAATGCCCCTCACTGTGTGTTCTGGTGTCTCAATGTTGTCTGCTATCCCACTGTCAATTCCTGTAACACACGGAACTATGCAGGGGCACCTCCCTTATCCTCTGTCCAAGTACATTTCCTTGGTGTGTATATCTCATACCTTGACTTACATTGACAGCTGTGTGATGATGATTTGCAAATATATATCTCAACCGCTGAGTTTTGTCTGCTAAACCACACCCCGATGTGTGTATGTGACCGGACTATGATGGCTGCATGTCACCCTACTGTGTGACATTGATAATGGCAAAGCATGGAAAGCCTATATGTCCACCTAACCCCCCCCCCCCCCCGCCCCCCATCAGAGCCTCTATGTGTATGTGGACATAACTCTCCCTCTCTAGGGTCCGCAATGTAATTGTTGTCTTGGACCGCACTCTCCTCCTCTACACACCTACCCAGCTTGTATGTGAGTGCTGTGTTATATGTCTAGATGTCATCAGCTAGATTTGCCCTCTTCCCCCTGAAAACACCACTGAAACCCAATTCCACCCCCATATTTAGCCCTCAGCTTGCCTACTCTAACCTACTCCTTGCTGATCTGGCCTGAATAATCTCTGTCAGCGTGTAAATATGCAACACTGCACTGCATGGCTATTCTACATCCCACAAAATGAGGACAATAATACTCCATCTGGCTGGACACCTCACAGGTTCCCTATCCTTACCCGCATCCATGTTAGGGCTACGTGATGACCTTTACATTCAGGCACACTGTGGTGTTGCAGTAATTTCCATTAAGGATATCACATACCAGTAATCCAAATACTACTGATGATGTATATATTGCTACGTAACACATGTAGCGCCATACAAAAATGACAAACAGACAGACCCTGCACATCAGAGCATACCAACTTCACAATCAGCTCAAAACACTCAATGAAAAACACACACATCTAGACAACTGGCCCCATCCATAGCCTGCTCTCCCACTATTAACACCATACCACATGCCTTCCACCTTGCTGCACCCAAAGTATAAAAACTAACTATGTGTGGCTGCACATTAGCCCCTATCACATGCAGCCACAAACCAGGTATGTCAGCCCAACACCTTCCCAAGCCTAAAACGCCACACACACATAATTCACCTCCACCTGCTGTTATGCCCTGCACACATCTAATGTGTATCAGGCATGAGTAGATTTGAAGCTGGTATGTCTAGCCAGTCTCAGTTACATGTCAGTGCAGTGCTGCATCTTACTGATATCATAATACAAATGCAAACTATTATTAGCAGTACACATATATTCAAACAAATGTAGGTATGAATATATGCAGTACTTACATGAGAAGAGCTCCGCAATCAGCTGCCGCCTGACTGCTGTGCCCTCACGTGTATCACCACGGGTACGTGCAGGGGGGCACATAGGGTCATCCTCCAGATCCTCATTAATATCGACAGGGATATGGTGCCTGAGAGCAATGTTGTGCAGGATGCAACAGGCTATAATGATCTCTGCCACAGTCTGTGGTTTGTATTGTAAGGCCCCGCCTGTCCTATCCAGACACCTGAAGCGACTCTTTAATACACCAAAGGTGCATTCTATGACGGAGCGGCTGGTGGCATGGGCCTCATTGTACCTCCTCTCTGCACATGTCCGCTATTGACGCACGGGGTCAGCAACCAGGGGCGACACCCATATCCTGTATCACCTGCAAAACAGAAATGTGCGACGTTAAAGCAGGAGCTCATGTCCACCCAAACGGACACAGGTATATATGTGCAACACAAATGCATAACACGACCAGACATAAACATATGACATCACATGATGGGACATCACAACTATGCATCAGGGTGTGAAGGTCAGACACACACGACAAGCGGTAGGTGTACGGATTGGAAACAACATAATCTGTAACCATGACACAAATGCTAGCATCCATTCAACTATCAGCAGAAAGCTCCATAGCAAGGTGGAGTTGGAGGGCACCACCCCCCCCCCACCTTATATCACACACAGACAGATGACATACCCACACAACGAGGGATACACCTGCAAGACAGACATTTGCACATACGGTTAGTCACAGGAACAGCATGTGCACGTCAGAAATGAGAAATACACACCCAGCAATAGACAGTCCTCATACTGTCCTGCCTCAAATTGTGTAAAAAGTGCAGAGTGATGCAGGATATAGGAGTCATGGGTGGACCCTGCAAACCTGGGGACCACATTCAGAATATGCATATTTGCATCACATATAACCTGAACATTCAGGGAATGATAGTGTTTGCAGTTGCAGAACACTACCTCCCTGTCTCTAGGTGGGACCAGGGCAACATGTGTGCAATCAATAGCTCCCATCACGTGTGGTATCCTAGCTAACGCCTCAAAGGCCTGGTTCAGGGTCCACCACTGTTGCCTAGTGTGGGGAATGGCAATGTAATTCCCCACCCGGCTGACCATGGCACGCAGTATTTGGTGGAGACAGCGTGAGAAGGTGGGGCGGCTCATGCCAACCACTGCGGCCACAGATGACTGGAAACAGCCAGAGGCAAAGAAATGTAGGGCACCAAGGAGCTTGACCAAACCCGGTATGGCATTTGACCGATCAGTCAGGGGCTCGAGGTCAGGTCTTAGATCCTCATAGAGCTCCCTAATAGCCCCCATGCTCAGGCGGTAGAGGGAGATGACCTGGTCCTCACGCATGCCTTGGAGCTGGGCCTTGGGCCTGTAGAGGCGAGGCTGGTGAGCCTGCACCTCAGCACGCCTCCTGCGCCGTGCCAGCACAGCCCCTGCCTGACCTTCCCCCACAGCTGCAGGTCTGTTTTGCAGTGGGGCTACACCCATGCCCTGATCCTCAGCCCCATAGACACCATCTCCCCCGTCATGCAACCGCAGCCCCTGCTCACTTCCCTCTGCAACCGCAGAAACCACGAAAGCCGCCATAGACTCAACCTGTCCAACCTCTCAAACAACACTCAAACACAGACTGTCACCTCACTAATGAAGCCACACACCATTCACACCACACACAGACACACGCACAGCTAGCCACACAATCCAAACAACACTCACAAACACAGCCACTACACACAATACACCTTCCTTTGACTCTCCACAAGCTTCACTAACACGGCATGGCCTCTCTCACTCTCCTACACAAAACCCTCTAATGTGAACCAGGTGTGCAGGTGCATTTAAAGGGTATACTTACTTTTTGCGTGTTGCACATGCACCAGCACACGAGCATGGCAGTTGCACGCATTGCGCATGCGCCGGCTCATGAGCGCAGCAGTTGCTCGCGTTGAGCATGCGCCGGCACATGAGCGCAGCAGTTGCACACATTGCGCATGTGCCAGCACACGAGCGTGACAGTTGCACATGCGCAGGAATGAGCATGGCAGTTGCGAGGCGCACGCGCACACATGCACATGCACCACATGCGCAACTGCCACGCTCATGCAACAGTGCATGCGCAATGCGCATTATGTAAAAAAAACCCTATAAATACACCTGCACACCTGGGTCACGTTGAGGGGTTTGTGTAGGAAAGAGACAGAGAAGGCGTGTGGTGTTAGCGAGGTTGAGATAGTGTCAGGAGAAGGTGTGAGGCATAGGAGGCTGTGTTTGTGAGTAGTGGTGGTGTAGAGAGTGAGAGGCAGGTGGAGAGGTGTTGGGGAGTGCAGAGGCAGGTGGAGAGGTGTGTGGCAAAGCAGAGGAGGGAGAGAGGAGGGGAGGCGAGCAGCAGGTGAGAGAGACAGGAGAGGTGAGTAGCAGACAGCAGGGAGAGGAGGGGGGTGGCAAGTAGGTTTGAGGTGGAGCCCAGGGGGTTAGGAGCAGGAATGAGTGATAGGGAGGAAGAGGGAGAGCAGCGTAGGGTGATGGAGCAGCAGCACATGGCTGGAGTGGAGGAGGGGTGGCCACCTACTCAGCAGGGAGGGCGTGATGGGCCTGGAATGGTGGCAGCAGGCACATCGGGGGGGGGGGTCCCAGCCCACACAGGGGACCCCCACTGCCAAGAGAAGGCAGATACCGGTATCAGCTGCAGAACGGAGGAGGGCTGTGAGGTTCAGCCCTCAGGAAAACTATATCCTGCTGGCCAGTGTTCTGGAGAACTACGAGGTTCTCTATGGGCGGCTCAGCAGCACCACCACAGTGGCCACATGCACAGAAGTGTGGGAGGAGGTGCAGGTGGCTGTGGGAGAGGCAGGGGGGCCACCCAGAGACCTTGACAGCCTCAGGAAGCGTTTCTACGACATAAAACGTGGTGTGCGAGCACACATGGTTGCCGAAAAGCAACACGCCATGGGCACCGGTGGGGGTGGCCCCTTCACTCCAACCCTCACACCCCTGGAGCAGGAGCTGAGTGACTGACTTGGGCCAATATACCTGCGGGGACTGCCAGAGGCCCTGGACACCGCCCATCCCCCAGCAGGTATGTATGCAACATACATCTTGATGCTCCCAACCCATCCCTGCAATGCCCTTTGTCTATGTGTCAGCCATCTGCTTGCAAACTCTCATACCTGTTTCTGCAGCTTAAGCATTTGTCTATGCTGGTGGCACATGGGTGTTCTGTACTCCATCACACCCCTTTTAATTCTCATGTTTGTGTCCTCCTCTCACATGTGTTTCTAACACCATCCCTTTTTCTATCTGCTCTACACATGTCTCCTCACTCCTGCTACAAACCTCCTCCCACACCTGTTATTGCTATGTCCGTTACGATTATAAGGCCCGCTGAACAGGGAATGTCCGTTTGTCATACTATAATCACAGTGATGCGTGTGTTTGGCAGTGCCCTATAGTTGCTTAATAGTAGTATTTTGAGGTGTAGTAGTATCTATGCAGCACACATACAGGGCACCCCCAAGCACACATTCATCGTGGGGTGGATGTACTACACACGTGTACATAGTTGGACTGTGCAAACCTATCTGTGCTGTGTATGCTTTCCCACATACCAGGTGACTACACTCTCATGGAGGCACCGGAGGAGGATGTGGCAGGGCCTCAGGGTGGGGAGGAACCAGAGACCGCAGTATCGGGGGACACCACAAGTGAAGGGGAACAGACACCGGCAATCTATGAGGTGCCAGAGGCACAGGACACGGCCACTGATGAAAGTGCCACATTGGGCGATGCTGGCAGCAACACACAGGCTGGAGTGGCTGCTGAAATGGAGGACAACCACCACCCCATGCAGGCGCCAGGCTCATCAGGCGCAACACCCACAACCATGGCCACGATACTTGCGGAGCTGAGGGCCCACAGTGCCTCAGCATGGCGCGATGCCGAAGGTGGGTAACATCATACACACCAATCCCCATGGGTGTGTTGGCAACATCCACAAGGGGAATGGATGTTGACAACATAGCAGATTGTTTATAATGTTGGGGGAGGGATGTTATGTGCCAGGTGTCTTCCACCCTCCTGTCGGATGATTTGTCAGGTGTCAGCATGTTTGAGGGGCTCAGACACACACATACTGTGCACAGCCATATACCCCAGGTGATCAGACAGCTGGAACCACTGATAACAGGCCACCCAGACACCCTGCCCGACAGACACCCCTCCATGGGTATTGTTATGCAGCATAGTCTGTCAACATGATCTGCAATGTGCACCAGCATTGTAGAGAGCAGGGAACCCCAAATATATGTATGTGTGTGCAATGACCCCTCACGTCATCTGACCTATCTCAGACAACCAGTGTGCAGATCAAGCATCAACACATTAACCTGCCACACTGGCATGTGTGAGATCTGTGATTCCCATGACCCCTCATCAGGACCCCTTCCAGGCATGAGAATGGCTCATGGGACACACAGGTCTAACCATGGTCATGCGTTGCTAGTTGTGGCATGCATGAATGTTCTGCAGACTGATCTGGTGGGATATGCCTGACATGTGCATGTGTGACGGTTGGCTACTAGAGAGGTATCTCACATATCACCTTGTGTCCTACCCACAGGCACTCGACAGGCACTGGTGCAGATACACCTGGATCTGGTGGCCAACACCCACGAAGTACAACTGCTGCGGGCAACAAATGAGACCAGTGCAGGGGCGCTCCTCAGAATTGTAGGCACCCTGGAGGCCATAGCGGCCCGGATGCAGCAGCCAGCACCGGCAGCGGAGGCTGCAGCACCAGAGCTACAACAGAGGGATGGGTTGGGCGTGGTTGGTGTGGGCATCCACGCAGGAGGTGAGGGGGAAAAATAAAACATCATGAACCTATACATCTTATGTGTCTGTTTCCAATGTGTGGTACTGTGGTTCCCTACGTAGCCTGCACCGCATGTTATTTCCCTGCCCACATGATACACACCTATGCCCCTCAGTGGTGGGGTGAATGTACCGCCAGTTATCAGCGCATATAGGTCATAACATGCCCTGTTTGTCATGGACTGTGGCAGGTCCCAGCCACAGGACCTCAGTGTGGGAGTATACCCACCCTCCCCTGTTGCACAGGGCGACTGTCATGATGGTACCTGTCTGGTGTTGGGATCTGTCACCGTCTCCCACCCCATATACCCCCCAACATTGGACACACATGTGTGACCATTCTCCCTGCCCGCACCACAGTCTACATGGCTGCCCTCCCACATAGGCTCGCATGCAGCACAGGCAGACAAGGGTGGCTTGCGTAGGTCAGCTGCTCATCCTTTGCAAGCGCTTATAGTCACCCACCGCCCATCCCTGTGACATGCATTGTCCCAGGCCGCCCTCAACAGCTATCCCCCTGAGCAGCTCCTGGGTTCATCAGTACATCTTACCCTCCATGCAAAGAATTTGCTGTTTGCCGGTTCCGCTATTGGCACACAAGCATGGTGCATCAGATATGGTTCCCACACATTGCACACAGCATGCACGTGACTAGGGGGCTTGTTTACAAAGCCGCGGTAGCAGTTCGCGATCGTTCTCGGAGCCGCGGCCCCATTGATTTCAATGGGGCCGTGGCTACGATAACGATTGCAAAAAGCTACCGCGGCTTTGTAAACAAGCCCCTAGGTATTTTAGGACATGCTCCACATTGCCACATCTCAGGGTCAACCTTGGACTCACATGCCTACGCACATGACCAGCCCCCAGAACTGCATGTGGAGACGGTCCATGTATGATACCCATGTCAACCTTGCATACACATACCTATCTACACACATGTCCCATGCATACGTCCATAGTCTGTCTGTAAGGGCGACACATGACCATTGGGATGTTTTTTAACAAACTGTATTCACAAATGTCTTTAAAAAATGGTACATGAGTATATACATATATGTACATTTTAACATATGACTTTGACATACTGTGTCAACCAGGGTCCATCATGCCCAGTGTCCTATCCATAACAGTGGACAGTGTAGGTCTTAACGACCCAGCTGTGGTGTCGTGTCACGGAACACAGGACAGCACAGGGCACGTGTGTGGGCATCACAGGGGCCATCAGATGCTCCTGGGACACCCTTTAGGGGATGGCCGCCGACCGGACAGATGCTCCATCTCGGAGGCCATCCACTGAATGGACCCTGCCAGCCACTGGTTGGAATGCTCAAGTAAATGGAGGCGTTGCTCCACACCATCCAGGACCACATACAAGTCGTGCACACACCTGCCATCACACACACACATGGTAGGAGGTGTATGTGTGGTGGCATGTGCATGTGACCTGTGTGTGAGGTGGCTGGCAGGCACCCACAGTGCCCTGTGCTACCCTGTGTTCTCTCCCACCCTCCCCCACCCAACAACCCCCACCTCCCCCCTGCCACCTCCCACCCACCCTCCACACCCTCCGCACTCCCCCCCTCCTCCCCCCCAAACCATCACCCACACTCACTCACTCCCCTCCCACCCCACCCTCCACACCCTCCATGTCCCCAGCATCCCCCTCTGGCTCTGCTGCATTGGCCACCTCCTCCACTGGCTCCTCCTCCTCCTCCTCTGCCCCTTCCTCCTCCACCTCCTCCTCCTCCTTAGTAGAACGGCGGGCAGTGGGGCGCCTCAGTGATTGGCCAGACGTGGAGGGGCCCTCACCAGCAGCATCGCCCTCTGTGGAGGATGACAGTCGTTAGCACACTTATCATGTGAGTCACAAAACACATGTACATATTTAGGCACCACACAGGCTAGTGGGCCACTGTGACATTGTTTACTGAGCTGCAAAGGCCCCAAAGCTCACCTCCACTTTGTCCCATCGCCCCCCTCTGGAGGCGGGTGAGGTAGTCAGGGTGGTGCAGCCGCAATTCACGCCCCTTTTTCCTTAGGTCTCCTACCTGGGGGGGTGAAAGCAATGGGTGGGAGAATCAGTGACCGTATATCTCTGGTGGGTGGCCAACACAAATCAAACATCTCTGTGGGCAGCATCGTGCTGCTCCTGCTCTGCTGCTCAGTGTGTCATGTACTAACTGTTGCCAGTGCCACCTGCATGTGTGACTGTGGGTCTGGGCATGTGTGCAGTGACACCTATGTGTACTATGCGTAGCACCCTCGACACACCATACCGTGTTCCTATGCTCTCCTTGCATGACATGGCAGCACCATGCCACGTGTGGTTTGGCCATGCTGGTGTCCAGGGGAAACCCCCCTAACCCCCTGTGTGGTCTGGCAAGCACATTTGTGTTTCCCTGACCTACACACATCATCCGACGCAACCCCAATGGCAACATGATATCCTAACATGCATGGGTGATGTGTCCATACATTGAGCGGAGGGTGGGTGGCCCTGTGCACCTTGCCAGGGGCCACTACCATGCCATTTGGCTTTCTACTATATCTCTATGGTCATGACTAGGGCCTTGTGTCAGTAGGGCAGTTGTGGCTGGCAAAAACAGGGGCAGGGGCCAGCACACCGAAATGGCCTATTAACATCTGTGCTCCTGTCTGGGTTTCTGGCAGTGCTGTGCAACACCAACAGGTGCATGTATCCTTACAACATCTGTAATGTTCCTCTGCAATCAGGTACGGAGATCCTGGTGAGTGGGCAGATGTGTGACCTGAATCAGCGTACAGGTCTGTGATATATGGCTTTGTTCCAGGCCTTCGTAATCAGATCTCATAGCTCATGGGGGTGGGGTGCTGTAAAGCACATCCACAGCTGCACCTACCATACCATCTGAATCCATCACAGACGTGTGTAATGAGGTGTGGGCCTCACAGACTAGGGGATATGTGAGACCTACCCGGCATAACCTACCACAATATCTGGATGACATACCCACCGTTGCAATCAGGTCTCAGGCCTCCTGGGGGTAGGGTGTCCTAACACACATCATCAGCAACATACACCATAGCACCAGGGTGACTGACAGAACGCCTTCAGCAGGTCTCAGGACTCCTGGGGGTAGGGTGACGTATAACACATCAGCAGCAGCATTAACCATATCACCAGGGTGACTGACAACCCACTTTGATGGGCCCTCAGGGGTCCTGGGGGTGAGGAGGGTGTTTTAAACTGCAAAGGCACACACAACCATAACACCAGGGTGACTGGGAACCCACTTTGATGGGCTCTCAGGACTCCTGGGGGTAGGGAGGATATTTTAAACTGCAAAGGCACACACAACCATATCACCAGGGTGACTGGGAACCCACTTTGATGGGCTCTCAGGACTCCTGTGGGTAGGGAGGATGTTTTAAACTGCAAAGGCACACACACCCATAACACCAGGGTGACTGACGACCCACTTTGATGGGCCTTCAGGGGTCCTGGGGGTGGGGAGAATGTTTTAAACTGCAAAGGCACACACAACCATATCACCAGGGTGACTGGGAACCCACTTTGATGGGCTCTCAGGACTCCTGGGGGTAGGGAGGATGTTTTAAACTGCAAAGGCACACACAACCATATCACCAGGGTGACTGGGAACCCACTTTGATGCGCTCTCAGGACTCCTGGGGGTAGGGAGGATGTTTTAAACTGCAAAGGCATACACAACCATATCACCAGGGTGACTGGGAACCCACTTTGATGGGCTCTCAGGACTCCTGGGGGTAGGGAGAATGTTTTAAACTTGCAAAGGCATACACAACCATATCACCAGGGTGACTGGGAACCTACTTTGATGGGCTCTCAGGACTCCTGGGAGTAGGGAGGATGTTTTAAACTGCAAAGGCACACACACCCATAACACCAGGGTGACTGACAGCCCACTTTGATGGGCCCTCAGGGGTCCTGGGGGTGGGGAGGATGTTTTAAACTGCAAAGGTACACACAAACATATCACCAGGGGGACTGACAGACCATTTGGAGCACATCTCAGGACTCCTAGGTGTAGGGCAGATGTGTGACCCTGCAAATGCGGAACCTACCATATCAGCATGATGTTTACAAAACCTCTTTAGGCAGATCTATGGGCTCCTAGTGTTACGTTGTGTTTTAACACATCAACAGCAGCAGCTGCCATAACACCAGGATGACATCTGGTACTCTGTGAGCAGGTCCTTAGCCTCCTGGGGATAGGGCACACCACTCTGATGTGATACATAGACGGTATATCATGTGGGTTTAACTAATAAACATAAATGAGATAGACTACCTACACACAGCAGCATGCACGGCTACAATCGACACTGGATATGTATATGGATATACTGACCTGTCCCAATACACTTACCTCACTTGGGTAGTCAGCCACACGGTTGTAGCGCCGTGTCATGCAGTCCCAGGCCCTCCTGACTCTCCCCAGGTCCTGCCGCTTGGAGGGCCCTGGGAAAAGCTTCTGCAGCCTGGTTCAGATAAGTCCTGCCAGTTGCCGGAGCTCCCTTCTGGTGAAGACTGGCTTCCGTGAGCGGGTGGCCATTTTCACCAATGCCTTGCTCACAGATGCACATACGCACGCGCATGCGTGCAGCAACGCACCATGGCGCACCTCCATTGAGGCGCGCTAGCAACGTGCCCGTGCCTATATCACAGCTGGTACACAGGAAATGGTGTCACAGCCACTATATATAAAGATCTATGCTGCAGACACACATTGCAGTGATGTGTCTGATCTTTTTAAGTACAATTTGTTTATTATGCATTTCTCAAACCCATCACCACTGGCTCTTAGGGTATTGCATTAACCGGTGTGCTATGCCTTTTTACATAGCAATGGCTGGCTAAACATTTACACCAGGGGGTATGTTTACTAAACCGTCTTAATGTGCACCCAGCAATAATGTGCAGGATGCCATAAGGAGAGTGGGCGTTCCGGTCTAAACGTAGCAATCGTGCAATAGGTTTCGTGACGCACATTATCACACAATAGAGGGAGGCATGCCACGTTAACGCACGTTACTCTTAAGTAGGTGCGCTGACATACCAACACAGCAGCAGAGGTGTAGTGCATTGGTTAATAGACTGCTTGATGGTACAGGGGTCATGGGTTTGATCCCCCAGTGTGCATAAGGAATAAAGCTGGCTGAGGCAGTAACCTTTATGTTTAAGCAGTGCTTTGTGAGGCATTTTATTTTTATTTTAATTAGTGCTGCCAGCAAACACACCCTCACAGTGCCGTAACCTAAGGTGCCGCATAGGGCGCCCTGTAAGGCACTCCAGAGGGCACATTATAAAGTGCACTCTCCGCCATGGCACCCTATAATGTCCCCTATAGGATGCCTTATAAGGCACTTTATGGGGCACCTTAAGGTTACAGCACTGTGAGGGTGTTTTTGATGGCAGCACTAATTTACATTAAAATTAGACAGTGCCTCAGATGTTGTTGTTGTTGTTAAGTGTCGTCGAGTCGGAGTCGACTCATGGCGACCCTCTGGATAGCTATCCTAAATTGTGTTCGATCTTCAGTCAGGCGGCTCATTGTTGACAGACTGGTACCCGTAGCTGCTGTTATTGTATCGATCCATCTCATTGCTGGTCTTCCTCTTTTGCGTTAGCCTTCTATCTTGCTAAGCATGATGTCTTTCTCTAATGAGCTCTCTCTCCGCATGATGTGACCAAAGTATGAAAGTCAAAGTCTTGTCATCTGAGCTTCTAAAGAAAGCTTAGGTTTGATCTCCTCTAGTACAGACTGGTTTGTTCTTCGGGCAGTCCATGGTATACACAGTATTCGCCGCCAGCACCATAATTCAAAGGCATCAATTTTCTTCCTATCTTTTTCACTGTCCAGTTTTCACATCCATATGATGTTGTTGAAAATACCATGGCTTGAACAAGTCAAATCTTTGTATGGTGAGAGACATCTCTGCTCTTGAGAATCTTATCTAGGTCTTTCATAGCCATTCTGCCAAGAGCAATGCGTCGTCTGATTTCTTGACTGCTTGTTGCTTCTTTATTGATAGTTGATCCAAGTAGGTTAAAGTTATTCACAATTTCAATTTCTTCTCCTTCGACGATGAACCTGTTGATTATGCCAGTTGTCATGATCTTTGTCTTCTTTACATTAAGGTGCAGGCCCATTTGAGACTATGTTCTTTGATTGTGAGAAGCAAATGTTTCAGATCATCTTCACTTTCCGCCAGTAATGTGGTATCATCAGCATAGCGAAGGTTGTTGATGAGTCTTCCACCAATCTTCACACCTCTGTTGTCTTCATACAATCCTGCTTCTCTGATGATTTGTTCTGCATATAAATTAAACAGGTAGGGGGAAAGTATGCAGCCTTGTCTTACACCTTTGCTTATTTTAAACCATTCTGTTTCTCCTTGTTCCGTTCGAACTGTTGCTTCTTGATCAATGTACAGATTGTGCAAGAGAACGATCAGGTGTTCTGGTATACCCATGCTTCTTAATGTGGCCCAGAGTTTCTCATGGTTTACACAGTCAAAAGCTTTGCTATAGTCGATAAAGCACAAATAGATATCCTTTTGGTATTCTTTAGTCTTTTCAAGGATCCATCTCACATCCGCAATGATGTCTCCCGTTCCTCGCCCTTTTCTGAACCCTGCTTGCACTTCAGGTACTTCTTGTTCCAGGTATGATTGTAGTCTCTTTTGAATAATCTTCAGTAGAATTTTGCTGGCATGTGGGATCAGAGTGATTGTGCGATAATTTCCACAGTCAGTTGGATCACCTTTCTTTAGTACTGGTATAAACACAGATCTTTTCCAGTCAGTTGGCCATGATGCTGTCTTCCATATTTCTTGGCAGAGCCTTGTAAGTACGGTAACAGCTGCATCAGATTGCTGTAATACTTCTATGGGAATGCAATCAATGCCTGGTGCTTTGTTCTTTGATAAGGCTTTCAATGCTGCTTCAACTTCTTCTTTCATCACCAATGGTTCCAGATCATAAGGTACAGGTTGAAACGGCTGTTGGTCCACTTGATCTTTATCATATAAAAACTCTGTATATTCCTTCCATCTTTTCTTGATCTTCTCAGCATCATTCAACATAGAACCTTGAGCATCTTGTAACATTCCAATTCGAGGCTGGAACTTTTTCTTTAAATCTCGTAGCTTCAGGAAAGCTGATCTTGTTCTTCCTCTAATAGTTTCTGCTTCTATTTCCTTGCATGCGTCATTGTAGTACTTTTCCTTGTCCTGTCTTGCTGCACGTTGGAAATCTCTGTTGAGTTCTGTGATTGTCTTTCTTTCTCCTCTGGCTTTAGCTTCTCTGCGTTTCTGGGCAATTTTCAGAGTTTCTTCCGTCATCCATTTTGGCCGTTTTTTCTTTTTTACCTTTTGTAGAGACTTCTCGCTTTCTTCCAACACAACCTTCTTGATGCCATTCCATAACTCTTCTGGAACTCTATCATTTGTATCTAAAGCAGCAAATCGATTTTGCAGGCAGTCTTTAAATTCCAGTGGTATATTCTCAAGGTCATATTTTGCTGCATTCATGAGTAGTTTGCTTTTTCAGCTTTAGCTTGAGTTTGCATACTAGTAGTTGATGATCTGTACCACAGTCAGCTCCAGGTTTTGTCTTTGTTGATGTTATAGAGCTTTTCCATCGTTGACTTCCACAGATGTAGTCAATTTGATTTTTATACAATCCATTGGGTGAAGTCCATGTGTACAGTCGCCGCTTGTGTTGCAGGAAGAAGGTGTTCCAGATGAATAGATTGTTGGTCATGCAGAATTCTATCAGTCTTTCTCCAGCTTTATTTCTGTTGCCAAGTCCATATTTTCCAACTACTTTGGGGTATGTTTACTAAACTGCATTAGTGTGATTCGCGTTAGGAGCCGCGTTAGTGGAAGAAATGCCAAAAAAGGACATGGGCGGTACATCGTTAGTGATAACGCGCGCTATAACGCGCCATGCAGCAACGATCGTTACAGGGCGTGTTACTGCGCTTTAAGCACAAGATGGCGCGAAGACACCCAAATACAGAAACAGAGCTATAGCACAATGGTTACTACACAGACTGATGGTACAAGGGTCATGGGTTCGATTCCCCAGGGTGCCTAATGAATAAGGCTGGCTGAGGCATCATGTGTAACCCTTTGAAAGCCAACTATAATATTTTAGTCTGCAGTCGGGTTAAAGTTTGCATATGTCAGGAAAATTGTACTCGTCTTATGCAATATGTTCCAATAGTGACGTTCCCTCTGACATGGTCATGTATTATATACCATTTGATAGGAATATTTAGGCGCGCCCTATAGGGCGACTTGTAAGGCGCGCCCTATAGGGCGACATGTAAGGCGCGCCCTATAGGGCGACATGTAAGGCGCGCCCTATAGGGCGACTTGTAAGGCACGCCCTATAGGGCGAAGTGTAAGGCATGCCCTATAGGGCGAAGTGTAAGGCACGCCCTATAGGGCGACTTGTAAGGTGCGCCCTATAGGGCGACTTGTAAGGCGCACCCTATAGGGCGAAGTGTAAGGCGCGCCCTATAGGGTGACATATAAGGCGCCCTATAGGACGCACCCTATAGGGCACCTTATGAGCCACCCTAAGGTGACAGTACCCTGAGGGTGGTTCTGCTGGCAGCACTAATATACAATACAAATAGACAATGCCTAAGACAGCCCTATCAATGAACCCCACTGTGGGTTGTGAACCTATGACCTCTGGCTCCATGGGCATTGAAGTAACCAGTGGGCTAGAGCTGCTAATAAACACCTGGCTGGCTACAGGAGGACTGCACGGCACCACACCCACATTCTGCTGTGGTTACCAGGGAGATTACATACCACCCACCCAACACACCCTCTGGGGCTCAGGATCTCAAGCCAACAGATCCATTTTCAACTCCCTGCAATGGTGGCAGTAGAGGGGACCATCACCCCAATCCTGCTAGGGATCAAACACCCTACAGGGCAGGCAGTGCAGAGCAATACACATCCATAACGCAATAGCGGACAGACGGCAGGTCTGGAAATACTCAGCTGCCCCACACCATTATCTGACATTCTCCAGCAGCAAGCCTCCAGCCGCTGCACCCTGCACGATGTTCCAGCAAGACACATACTAGCTACAGACAGTCCGCCAGCTAGTCCTTAGTGCATGGTCCTGGAGGAGATGCATGTACCCAGAACGGGGATATCAGCATACACACCAAGCAGATAAGTCAGTGATTGGGCCCCAAAAGGAAACCCATAAATATCACATAAGAGAAATACTATATAACACTATGGGGGAACCTAGCCATGCCATGGTCACTGCTCAGTCAGGGTGAGAGTGACCTCCCAGCAGGACATGCTATGCCCACCCTGTCCATGCAGGTGGTACCGGGCACTACAATGTCCGGCCATTGCCCTATGCCCTGTGCAGATGCGGTCAGGCCAGGCCACCCTATCCAGGCTATTCCCACAGTACCTTGCTCCTCATTATGCACATTGGCAGGCCAAAACTGGCAACAGTGCTAGCAGTGTGGGCTGTGGAGGGTGTTGGCAGCCACCACACACTGGATAGACAGACACACACTCCCCACACCTATGCCAGCATTGTGCAACTATAGAGGTGTTGGGAAGCCCAGGCCACCACACCAGTCCTGGGCACAGTGCAGGCATGGCTATGGTACGCAATACTGTAGGAGTCACTCCCCAGATTGGTAAACACTGTCAGACACAAGACCTGTAGCACACTCCACAGACATCAGAAAGGTTGCTATGATGCAGCTCACTCTGAGAATTGTACTTAACCTAGGAATTGCTATCTGTCAGTACTCATAGCAACCTTTTGATAGCTGTGTACCATATTTCCAGGTTTAGGGTGGCATTACTAAGGTATGCAAGTGCTAGTATTGGGAGATGCACGCAGAGCCCAAAGTCCTGCCTCTCCAGGAGGCTTTGGATAATGGGGCCTGTGGGTGCGGGTGTGTCTGCCCCTGTTGGCTGCTGCTTTACGGCAGAGGTTCCCAACTCCAGTCCTGCGGTGCAAAACACTGTTTGGGTTTTCATGCTGTCCCTCATGAATATGCATGAGATACATCTGCATACCATGGGGGTGGCGCATAGAAATGCAGCACAGGCATCTTTATCAGAGGCAGCATGGAACCTGAATGGCGTTTGGCCCTCCAGGACTGCATTTGGGAGGCTTTGCTCTAGGTAATGTGCATGTTTATGGTGTCTGTGCTCTGTAGGGTAAAATGTAGGTGTTTTGGGCATGTTCACGTCATCTGCAAGAAAGGTTCTGTCTGTATTAGCACGTTATAGTAGTGGGTAAAATATGAGGACTGGGTTGGCAGAAACCACAGCTGGGACTTGAACCTGTGACCTTCTGCTTACACTGGTTTTGTGCACTGCACCACCATGTTATCACAGAGGTGGTGCATTCCCTGGTGATACCATGACTGTTGGTCAGACAGGGCCTGTCTGTTGCAGTGCATGGCACCCACCTACACAGGGCTAGGCCACGGTCTACTCTGGGCAGCTGCCACTGCCCCCTCCACCACCAGTATCCCTCAGCCACCATGCTGACATGCCCTTCTGCTGGTGGAGCTGGTGGTGCGCAGTCTCAGGCCATCCAGTGTGCAGGTAGGCGGCTGCCTATGGTGCGGGTTCTGGGGTAGGGGTGCCTGCATAGATGTCCACGCTCCCCCTCAGCCCCGCCTGCAAATGTTCCGTGCCCTTGGGGGTTGCTGTTGGGTACTATCCCCTGTGACACTTTGGGAAACCCACTCGTGCCCATGTTGGGCCTTCAGAAGTTGCTGTCTGGCTGCTCCGCTGTTTCAGCATTTGTATGGGCCACCTAGGCATCACCTTAGTCCGCACTGTGGCCCAGCTCCACCACAGCATGTGCCGCCTGCGGCCCTCTGTATCCCCTTCTCCGGCATCTGTCCAGTTGCCGTTCTGACATGCCCGCCCTGATGTTGCGGGACATGTGCACACCATAGGAACCCTGTCTGATGGTGGAGAAAAACCCTGAGCAGCGCTATTTCACTGTGGGCCCATTCACTTTGTATGGGGACGGAGTATAGACCCTTCCACGATTTATATCTGTTCTATGGTGCTTACTCGGGGGGGGAGGGGTTGATGTTTCTCATTGATACCACTATTGGCCAGCTTGGTTATTGTTTTTTTCCAGTTTGTTGGGGTCATTTTCAGTGTTTCTGTGCCCTTTTGTTCTGTGCACATGTATCACACTTATTTATTTATTTTTTATTTATTTATTTATAGTTCTTTTATACCGCACTCTTTTTCATCAGCGCGGTTTACATTAAACAGGAATACTCATTGCAAGCAACAGACTGTGATGAGTTTACATATAACAGGAGAATTCAACTGGGATTTTAACTTTGGGAAACTTTGTACATATTTGTAAAAACTTAGTACATATTTGTAAAGAACCTATATAATTTGAGAAACTCTATACATTTTTTGTTTCCCTGCCTGGGCTGTACATTGCTGACATTTAAATAGTTTCTCTCCCCTTTAATATGCCTTTAACGGCAGGTTTTCATTCGCGTTGGAATTCAGCTCTGAAAATCAGCGCATTAGTGTGAAGGGAGCCTCTCCCCGCCCACTCTCCGCCCATTGACCCCTTCTCTCCACCCTCTCTCCACCTTCTGTGGTGTTTTAACGCGCCGCGGGGCATTACAATCGTTAGCACGTCATAACGCGCGCTATGATGCGCTAACGATCGTTAGCGCATCATGGCGCACGTTATGATGCGCTAATGATTGTTAACGTTACATAACGCGCGTTATTCACGATTACCGCAGTTTAGTAAACATACCCCTTTGTCTTCTTCTTTGTTGCCAACCTTTGCGTTCCAATCACCCATGACTATCAGGATATCCTGTTTGCATGTTCTGTCAATTTCAGCTTGTACTTGTTCATAGAGCTCTTCAATTTCATTCTTTTCTGCAGCTGTTGTTGGGGCATATACTTGAATTATATCTACACTGGCTCCCGATTCAAAGCCGCATAGAATATAAAACTATATTAACCACCTACAAAGCCATAACAAAAACAGCACCCCTGCCCATAAATAACCTTATCAAAATAGAACCTACACACAATCTACAAAGGAGAGACCAGCTCAATAAACTAACCACTCCAAAAGAATTCATTAGGGCCAATAAATCCACTAACAAAAAAGCCTTCTCCCATGCAGCACCTATCTTATGGAACACAATCCCAATAGAACTAAGACAATTACCCGACATAATGGAGTTCAGAAAAAAACTCAAAACACACTTATTCACAAAGCATTATGGATCTTTGACCAGCACACCCAACACCCCCCAACTGGATAAAGGATAATCCCACCCCGAGTAATACACAACTCATCAAAAGAATGAAGTGATACACCCTAAAACAAAGCGAATAAGTAAATGAAAAACAAAACAATGTATATAGTTTAATTATGTTCAACTGTACATAGTTTACTAATTGTTAATTGTTAATTGTTAATTGTTAACTGTATTTACCTAGCTACAAATGTTATATGTAAAAACAGACCACTCTGTTTATTGTTGTTATATGGAAACCGCACCTGATCAATGGAAGGAGCGGTATATAAATAATCTGTTAATTAAATTAAATTAATTAAAATTAAATTGTGTTGATAGGCATTCCTCGTAGACGAATAGAGATTAAGCGTTCGCTGACTGCTTTGTATTTCATTACAGTTCTTGCAAGTTTCTTCTTTATTATAAATGCAACACCATTTCTTCTTTGTCTTTCATTTCCAGCATAGTAGACCATGTGATCATCTGATGCAAAGTGCCCGGTGCCAGTCCATTTCAGTTCGCTGACACCCAACAGATCAAGTTGTACACGTTCCATTTCATTCTTGACCACCTCCAACCTCCCTTGGTTCATGCTTCGTATGTTCCATGTTCCAATGTGTAAGACATCTTTACAGCTTCTGACTCTCATTTCATGCGCAGCTACATCAGCAGTCAGACGTCCCGAGGGCTTTGATCCAACCACATCATAAATGCTGGCTTTACTCTGAAAAGTCTTCAGCTCTTCCCCAGTAGCTAGTTGAGTGCCTTCTAACCTGGGGGGTCTCATCTTCCAGCACTACAGCACAATTTGTTTTGTTGTAACTATCCATTGGGTTTTCATGGCAAGATACAGAAGTAGATTGCCGGGCCTTTCTTCCGCACAGTTTAAGTTTGGTGTTGTTGCCGTTGTCACAGAAATGTGATCCTCCACCGTCAACACTATCCCATTCTGCTGCTGCCCAGATGGGTGGTTTGTCTTGGTCTGGCATCTCAGCAGAGACCTGTCCATCTTGGGAGACCCTGCCAGTAGTTAAACTACCGATAGTTTAGCTCTCAGCATCACTGATGCACACAAGCCCTCACAGCACGACAAGCTGCAAACCAAGTGCCTCAGATAGCCCTATCAAATGACCCCACTGTGGGATTAAACCCATGACCTCTGGTGCTACAGGCAATGAAGTAACCAGTGGGCTACAGCTCTATAGTTACTAATGAACCCCTGGCTGGCTACAGAGGAACTGCATGTCACCACACAAACATTCTGCTGTGGTTACCAGGATAGGGTTAACCCACCCGTACCCATGATGCACAGCACATGCAAATCAGCAGTCTATAGGTGAGCACAAGATGGTGTATGCAGCCCACAACACCTCATCCTGGTAGGGGGACCTGACCGAGTGCACCCCCACAGCACCTCAGCCTAGTAGGGGGTGCCGACGGTGTGTGTTAGTGGCACAGAGTAGCTACTGACTGTCACATTGTGTGGGTATTATGCTCACCTTGAGGGTGAGATGGGGTGGCCAACACCAGGTCGGCAGCACCTTCCATGGCTGAAATAGGCTATGTCACAGGTAATCATCAGTGCTAGTGTGTGTGTTGGGTATTTCCTGCAAACACACCTAGGATACATTAGCATTCATCCTTAGTTGTCAAACAGGTCTAGTCCTTATGGGCCATGATGCACCCAGAATAGTGCATATTCTGTGTTGGTACCATGGTAACATGCTGTCGGTGCAGGTTGTGGCTGGGCACTACAATGTCCGAGCCATTGCCCTATGCCCTGTGCTGATGCATCCAGGCCAGACCACCCTGTCCAGGCTATACCCACAGTACCTTGCTCCTCATTATGCACATTGGCAGGCCAATACTGGCAACAGTGCTAGCAGTGTGGGATGAGTAAGGTGTAGACAGGCACAACACACTGGATAGACAGACACACACTCCCCACACCTATGCCAGCATTGTGCAACTATAGAGGTGTTTGGCAGCCCTGGCCACCACACCAGTCCTGGGCACAGTGCAGGCATGGCTATGGTACGCAATACTGTTGGGGTCACTCCCCAGGGTGGTAAACACTGTCAGACACCAGACCTGAAGCACACTCCACAGACATCAGAAAGGTTGCTATGATGCAGCTCAATCAGCAAATTGTGCTTAACTTAGAAATTGCTATCTGCCAGTAATCATAGCAACCTTTTGATAGATGTGTACCGTATTCCCAGGTTTAGGGTGGCATTGCTAAGGTATGCAAGTGCTAGTACTGGGAGATGTACGCAGGGCCCAACATCCTGCCTCTCCAGGAGGCTTTGGATAATGGAGCCTGTGGGTGCGGGTGTGTCTGCCCCTGTTGGCCGCTGCTCTAGGGCAGAGGTTCCCAACTCCAGTCCTGGTGGGCCAAACACGGTTCAGGTTTTCATGCTGTCCCTAATGAATATGCATGAGATACATCTGCATACCATGGGGGCGGTGCATAGACATGCAGCACAGCCATATTTATTAGAGGCAGCATGGAACCTGAATGGTGTTTGGCCCTCCAGGACTGCATTTGGGATACTCTGCTCTGGGTAATGCGCATGTTTATGGTGTCTGTGCTCTGTAGGGTAAAAAGTAGGTGTTTTGGGCATGTTTACATTATCTGCAATAAAGGTTCTGTCTTTATTAGCACGTTTTAGTAGTGGGTAAAATATGGGGACTGGGTTGGCAGGAACCACAGCTGGGACTTAAACCTGTGACCGTCTGTTCCTGAACACACTGACTGTGTGTACTTCACCACTGTGTTGCCACAGAGACAGTGCATTCCCTGGGAATACCATGATTGTTCGTCAGACAGGGCCTGTCTATTGCAGTGCATGGCACCCACCTACACAGGGCTAGGCCACGGTCTGCTCTAGGCAGCTGCCACTGCCCCCTCCACCACCAGTACCCCTCTGCCACCATGCTAACATGCCCTTCTGCTGGTGATGCTGGTGGTGCGCAGTCTCAGGCCATTTAGTGGTCTGAGCATGGCATTCAATAAAACAACAGCATTTATAGCTTTCTTCATCAGTTCTATACAGACAAACTCCTCATTGGTCCCGGTGGCCCCCTCACCCCCCCCCCCCCCATCCAATGGAGGCCCACACCGCTCTCCCCCTGCTCTCAGGCCTTCCTAGCCATGCTCAGTATCTAGACATAACATTCTGCCTTGCTTTTTGCTTACAAGGTCACTCTACAGTACAGAAGCTGTGTGTGGAAAGCAGGATTCTGAAATACATCTGTGAATAACATAACAATCTCAATGGAAAAGTTTTACTTTCTTATCAGAGCAGCTTGAAGCAGATTTCTGTTTTCTCTGGCTTTCAACTCTGTTCAGCTATAATATTCTGAAGTGGGGGTTGGGGACTCAGGCCTAACCTACAGGCTTCTGCTACATAACATACATTTACAGGCTATTCTAGGCCATAGCCTATCACATGGGTAGGCGGCTGCCTATGGTGCGGGTTCTGTGGTAGGGGTGCCTGCATAGCTGTCCACACTTCCCCCCAGCACCGCCTACCAATGTTCTGTGCCCTTGGGGGTACCTGCTGGGTACTATCCCCTGTGACACTGTGGGAAACACACTCGTGCCCATGTTGGGCCCTCAACAGTTGCTGTCTGGCTGCTCTACTGTTTTAGCATTCGTATGGGTCACCTAGACATCACCCTAGTCCAAACTGTGGCCCAGCTGCACCACAGCATGTGCCGCCTGCAGCCCTCTGTGTCCCCTTTTCTAGCTTCTGTCCAGTTGCCCATTCCGACATGCCCGCCCTGCTGTTGTGGAACATGTGCACGCCATAGGAAACCTGTCCAATAACAAGGGAAAACCCTGATCAGCGCTATTTCACTGTGGGATCATTCACCTTGTATGGGGACAGAGCATAGACCCTTCCAAAATTAATATCTTTTTTTTTTAGCTTTTTTGGTAGTGTTTTTTGATGTTTCCCATTAATATCACTATTGCCCAGCTTGGTTATGGCTTTTTTACATTTTCTTCTGGTCATTTTCAATGTTTATTTGCCCTTTTGTTCCGTGCACATGTATCACACATCACTTTTTGTAGGTTTCCCTGGTTTTGCTGTACATTGCTGACGGAAATGGTTTCTTTTCCCTTTAAATCTGCTCTAACGCCAGGGTTTCACTGACGTTAGTTTTCAGCCCGATTCCACAGCGTTAGTGTGCAGGGAGCCTCTCCCCTCCCACTCTCCGCCCATTGACCCTCTCTCTCCGCCCCTGGGGAGCCTTCTTCCGCCCTCCGGGAGCCTTTCTCCGCCTTCAGTGCTCGTTTGCACCGCTGGGCGCGTTATCACGCGCTAAGGTACCATATCGCCCGGTAAAGCGCCATTATCACGCGATAAGGTACCTTATCGCCCAATAATGTGACAGCAGTGCAAATAGCGCCCTTTAGTAAACATACTCCTTAGTCTTTGCTAAGCATACCTACATGAACAGTTTCTTCCTGCATTTCATATATTGGGTTGGTTATCAGTTCCATTAATATTTTGTAAAATTCAGTTCCGAAACTATTAGGTCAGTGGGACTTTGCTATTTTTAGCTTTTAAGGACTCTCTTGTATTTCTTCTTGCTTCTTGAGATCATTAGGAACCTGTGCATATAAATACTTGTAATATTTCAAAAGCAGGACGATAAGGTGTTTAGATTTTACATTTACCCTCTATTCCCGTTTTTATAGTTGTGATATTTTATTTATTTAAATATTTTTTTTATTTCACTTTTCACCGGGTCAAAGCGGTTTACAAGGAACACTAAAACGTTTTTACATGTCACAGGAACTGTTAACGTATTAACAGGGAGGATATATGATAGTGTGCCTGCTGCCATCAGCTTCCCTGTTTTGTTTCCCAATCTTTGTAATTTGTTTCTGTAAAAATGTGCTATTCATTGCTTTCTCACTCAGTAAGTTATCTAATCTTTCTTTATGTCTACCAACTTTTGCTTTCATTTAAAAGATATGAGTTCTATGGTCCTGCTGTAGTTCCTGTGTTACCTCATTAAGTCCTAGTCTGTCTTTCTTTTTGGTGTACAGTTTATATGCGAAATTATTTGTTCCCTTAGCACATTTGCAGCTTTGCAATCTGTTAGGAGGTTTATGTCCTCCTTCTTATTATTTATTTTGTACTCTTGCCATATGTATTTGAAAAACTATGAAGCTCTTTGTTTTGGTAATAGGCTGGATTTAATTCCCATATGATGTCTGCTAGATTGTAACAGCATCTGTACTACAGTGCACTAACTGGAGAATGGCAAAATATTATAGGTGGAACATTTTCAGCTAAATTCCATTTGGAAAACAGTGTTGTTGATATTATTATGTGGTATAATCCGGCATTCACCTGGGGAACATGGAGGGCACTTTTCAAATATGTTTACACCATTAAAAAGGTGGTAATGCATGCAACATTTGAAAGCTGACCACTCTATATATACATAAACAAATGTCCATAGTGTCACTATGCATATTAAGTTTATATACTTGAAGGCACATTTTGAAAAGGCCATTTATGTGGTGGAAACGATGTGGAAATGAAGACATCTGCCAATCTATGTCAGTTTCAGAAGAGATGGTGTGCAAATATGAGGGTGATATGAAATTGACGTATCTCCATCCCTTAAAATGAAATATCACATGGTCAGATATATGTGTATTTGGCTGTAAATTAGTAGCATGTACATGTGGAAAACCCACTAGGCAAAGACATGCAACAGCATTCTAAAATGGGGATACGGCAAATCCAATGGGTACCAATGGGGCAGATGTGCATGCACATTTCCGAATGCAGCACATGTAACCTACATGTGCACATTCCATTGTGGAAGCAAAATGCTTGTGCCCAACTGCATTTGATATGCGCATGGCATGTTGTCCCCTGTGGAACAATGTCAATGGGTTTCCTGTCTCAGCGTATTACCATGCACAACAGTACACCTTCTTCAGAGAGCACCAAAATGACTGCCAGGAGAAATCCCAAGTTCTCACATGCTGAGCCCCCAAGTCCTGGGGTGCACCTAGTTCTTGCTAAGGAGGATGCTCTCTTCTGGTCTGGAGGCCGCAGTGCACCCATGCTGCAGCACGGAGGATCCGAATGGCCCTAGCCAGTAAGAAACCTTTTTTCACACCTATATCTACATCACATAGTGAACTACCTCGCTGCAGACTGACACCTGTTGTGTAGGTTGGGAAACCTGCAGATCATGGCTGGGCCAACCATTAGGTGAGATTAGACAGTTGCCTGGGGCAGCAGCTTCTGAAGTAAAGAGCAGCAGCAGGAAAAGCAAAACAATAGACAAACCCAAAGAGCTAATCAGCACATTCCTTTACATGTAGGGAGAGTGAAACAATGCAAGCTTCAAGATTTTAAAGTATGGGGGCCATATTTAGCAGTGGTGGCCAGTGTGATTAAATCAGCCGGCCATCGACACGTTAAATAATGCCTGGATATTCAGTGCTGGGGCCATATCTGGCCAGCGGCTCTATATATCCGATTTGGTGGATACAGCTTTAGCAATCCGGTCAGCGGCGATATTCAGTCACAGGGCAATAGCTAAACCGACTAAAATTAGGTCTTTTTTCTGCCTAACTTTAGCCAGCTGACTGGCTAACCCCGGGTGACGCCCACTGCTCCACTCCTGGAACACCCTGACATTAAGCCATTAGCATTAGGGTGTCAGCTGGCTTCAGAGGGGATATTCAGTGGCATAAGCCAGGTAGGTGCCACTGAATATCCCTCTCAGAGTATTAGTGAATATACACTTCATGATGTCCAATTATACATTTTTACAGGATTGTTGCAGGAAGGGTAGTGTGTTGATGATCATGATTGTTGAGTTTAAATATCAAAATTACAAGTGGGGACATAAGGCTGATAGTTCACCTAGGGTACCCAATCCCCTTGCACTAACTGATGGAAAGAGCATGATCAGTCTTATTGCCTGCCAAAGAGCAGACTCCAGTGTCCTATGCTATAGCATGCACCCAATAACAAACCGTGGTTAGCAAAGGAAGGATTATTTATTACTGAACACTAATGAGCCAGAGCCCAACACAGGCCATGTTTCGATATTTCTTCTTCAGGGGCTGTTTATGGCTATAAAATATAAACATATATAAAATAAAATGGAAGTATCAAACAATGAATAAGCAAACATGTAAACAGTTTTGAAATGTGAGAAACACAAACTCAAAAAAATTGCTAAAAACCATATAGAGACCACTACCTTGGCACTTAACACATTCATAAACTGTAAATGGCCTAATAATGATAAATAGTACAACCATATATTACATGTTTTGCGAATAAAAAAATTAAAAATAAATACGTTAAAATATATAAACATGAACATTAAAAAGAATAATACACCATATGAAAGCCAAAAAAGGAAGTGACATTGCTATGTGGATGCTAATAAGCTCCTACATACCTTAATGTCCAATGTACTATTTCTTGCAATCTAAAACGTTTATCAAAAAAGAGAAAGAGTAGTTACTCACCTGTAACAGGTGTTCTCCAGGAGCAGCAGGAATCAGTCCTCACATATGGGTGACGTTGGCGCCAACGGAGCCCTCGCGGAGCAATTTCCCCAGCTTTCAAAGAAAGCCTTTGGGAATTGCAGCGCGCATGCACGGTCCCCTTCCCGCCCAAGGGTGCCATCTTGCTCAGTCTGATGACATAGCTAAAAGACAGCAAAAAAATTAGCAAAAACGAAATGATAGGACTGCAACTCCAAGGGGAGGAGGGAGGGTTGTGAGGACTGATTCCTGCTGCTCCTGGAGAACACCTGTTACAGGTGAGTAACTACTCTTTCTCCAGGACCAAGCAGGAAGTCAGTCCTCACATATGGGACTCCCTAGCTTAAGGCTACCGGAGACCTCAAGCGGAAAAATGAGCTCCCTCTAGCTCAGTAGCACAGAAGGAAGGAATCTTCTCTGAAAACGCCCCCGACCGGTAGCCCAACACCAGGGCCGGAGGGTAGGAGTTGCCTAAACCTCAAAGAGATTATGGAGGACTGCCTGTCCGAAAGCACTGTCCCTGCGGGACTCCCTCTCCAGGCAGTAATGGGCCGCAAAAGTCTGGCTTGAAGACCAAGTAGCGGCCCGGCAGATGTCTGCCAACGGAACAGAGCGGAGATGAGCCACTGACGCAGCCTTCACCCTAACACGATGAGCCGTAACTCGACCCTCCAACGAGAGGCCGGCCGCCCCATAAGCCCAAGCGATACTTATTGGGGTCAAAAGAAACGAAGAGCTGAACAGCCCTCCGATGCTCCCGCGTACGGTCAAGGTAGAAGGACAAGGCCCTCCTACAGTCCAGGGTATGCAGGACCATTTCAGCCCGGCTGGTGTGCGGCCTGGGAAAGAAGGTCGGAAGAACCACCTCCTGGTTGAGATGAAAAGGAGAAACCACTCTTGGAAGAAACTTAGGGTGAGTCTGTAAGACTACCCTATTCCTGTAGAACCTAGTGTAAGGAGGATCAGACACTAGGGCCTGCAGTTCACTAACACGCCTAGCAGAGCTAAGGGCTACCAAGAACAAGGTTTTCCAGGAAAGAAAACGAAGAGGGCAGGTAGCCATAGGTTCAAAGGGCGGACAGGTAATCCGCTGCAAGACCACATTCAGATCCCATTCAGGGGCTGGTGGGCGCAAAGGAGGCTTAAGGAGAAGGAGGCCTCATAGAAAACGAGCCACCAAAGGGTGGTTGGAAAGAGGCCTGCCATCCACCGGTGCATGATGCACAGAGAGAGCACTGAGGTGGACCCTGACAGAGTTGGACTTAAGGTCCAGATTGGAAAGGTAAAGCAAATATTGCAAGACCACCGCCACCAAGCAGGAGAAGGGATTCTCAGACTGCTAAGCACACCACACGGAGAAGTGACGCCACTTAAGAGCGTAGGACTTCCGGGTGGAGGGCCGCCTGGAGGCCAAGACGACCTCTTCCACCTCCCGAGGCAGCAGGAGGGGAGCAAGGACTACCCTTTCAGCAGCCAGGCCATCAGATGAAGGGACCGGAGGTTGGGGTGTAGGAGAGTCCCCTGATCCTGTGACAGGAGATCGGGTTGAAACCCCAGAGGAAGAGGAGTGTCCACCGCCAGCTGCATTAGAAGCGTGAACCAGGGTTGTCTCGGCCACCGGGGAGCCACTAGGATCATCGAGGTTCTGTCTCTGAGAACTTTGAAGAGCGTTCGAGATACTAGTGGCATGGGAGGAAAGGCATACAAGAGGCCTGTGGACCATGGAATCATAAAAGCATCCGCCGCTACTCTGAGAGGATGCGGTTGTCGAGAGCAGAATCTGGGAAGCTGCTGGTTCAGGGGACTGGCAAATAGATCCATGGTGGGGAGGCCCCACTTGAGAAAGATCCGCTGAACCACCAACGGATCCAATCTTCACTCGTGTGGTTGGAGGATCCTGCTCAGCTTGTCCGCCAGGTAATTTTCTTGACCTGGGAGATAGACAGCTTTGAGGAGGATGCCGTGAAGGACGGCCCAAGAGCACAGTTTTTGTGCCTCCTGACAGAGAAGGGAGGAGCCTGTGCCTCCTTGTTTGTTCACGTAGAACATTGCAACTTGATTGTCCGTCTGGACCAGCACAGACTGGTGAGAAGTGAGGTGGGAGAAGGCTCGCAGAGCTAGGCGGATGGCTCTGAGCTCCAGGAAGTTTATCTGCTGAGCAGACTCCCAAGGAGTCCAGAGGCCTTGAGTACATGTCCCTTGGCAATGTGCTCCCCAACCCAGGAGAGAAGCATCGGTCGTCAGCACCTGAGAAGGTGGAGGAGATTGAAAATCCACCCCCAGCACCAGGTTTGGGAGATGAAGCCACCACCGCAGAGAAGAGACCAGCAGGTCGGATACCTGTACTGAGTCCGCCAGGCTCCCCGAGGCTTGATGCCATTGAGTGCGAAGGCACCACTGAGCAGGTCGCATGTTCAGGCGGGCATTGGGGGTCACATGAACCGTGGAAGCCATATGGCCGAGCAGTCTCAGAAATTGCCTGGCAGAGACCAGGGAATTGCTGTGAAAGTGGCTGGCGAGATCCATGAGCCTGTGTGCCCTGTCTAGAGGCAGGAAGGCCCACGCCTGAAGTGTGTTCAACCTTGCGCCTATGAATTCGAGATTTTGAGAGGGGAGCAAAGTGGACTTTGCAAAGTTTATGACAAATCCCAAGTGCTGGAGCAGAGTCACAGTGCGATGAGTGGCCTGAGTGGCCTCTTGGGAAGACTGGGCTCTGATGAGCCAGTCGTCCAGGTATGGAAACACAAAAAGGCCTTGAAGTCTGAGATAGGCCGCCACCACTGCTAGGCATTTGGTGAACACCCTGGGGGAGGAGGATAGGCCAAAGGGCAGTACTCTGTACTGGTAATGATTTCCTCCCACAACAAACCTGAGATATTGTCTGTGGTCTGGATGAATAAGGATGTGAGTATAGGCATCCTTTAGATCTAAGGAGCATAGCCAGTCTCCCTGCTGGAGGTAGGGCAGCAGGATTCCAAGGGTAAGCATCTTGAACTTTTCCCTTGCCAGGAACTTGTTGAGGTTTCGCAAGTCCAAAATGGGTCTGAGGCCTCCTGTTCTTTTTGGTATCAGAAAGTACCTGGAATAAAAGCCGTGACCTCTCAGGTGGTGGGGCACCGGTTCCACAGCCTGTTCCTGAAGAAGACTTGCCAACTCCTGAAGGAGTAAGTCCCTGTGCAGAGGGAGTCTTGGAGGCTCCCCTGGAAAGTAGGAGGGAGGTACCTGGTGAAAGTGTAGAAGATAGCCTTTCTGAACTATATGAAGCACCCAGGTATCTGATGTGATGGCTGACCACCTGTGGGCAAAGTGGACCAGCCGGCCTCCTGTGCTGAGAGAAACCAGCGGAGGGGAAGAGGCTATGCTGATGGAGTCAAAAACCCCCACCCTGCTGAGCAGGGGTCGGTGTTGTGGGCTTGGGGGCCTGCTGCCTACAGGACCCATTACCCCTTCCCTTGGCCTGCTGACCCTTTTGGGGAGCTGATGAGGCCTGATAATGAGGGTAGTGTTTATAGGCAGCCACCTTCCTCGGGTAAAAGGGCTTTTTCCCCGAGCCCTTCTTCTTCTGAGAAGGGGCAGAGGTCTTTCTGGAGAGCCGAGTCCTGGTCAGAGTCTCGGTCTTGATCTGTGCAGCCTTTTCAGCCATGGGCTTGCCAAAGAGGTTTTCACCTCTGCAGGGGACATCGACCAACTTGTCCTGCACCCATGGCTCGAGGTCGGATGACTGAAGCCAAGCCTATCGGCGGGCACCGATACCGGCTCCGGCTACTCGAGCCGATGCTTTGAAGCCATCGTAGGCTGCTCGAGAGATAAACTTCGAGCACTCCCGAATACCAGTGGACAAGGCCTGGAACCTCTGCAAAGGTTCCTCGGAGAGACCAGCAGAGAACCTGGCAATTTCCTTTGCCAGGTCTCGGAGATACATGCCCATGTAGAGCTGGTAGGTCTAGATGCGACAAGCAAGCATAGAGCCCTGGAAGCACTTCCTACCGAGGGCATCCATGTTCTGGGCCTCCCAGCCAGGAGGCACCGAGGAGTGCATCTTCTGACTCTTGAGTCGATGCATGGCCGATTCCACCACCATGGAATGGTGCGGTAGTTGTGCCTTTTGGAACCCGGGGCTCTTGCGGACTCGATAAATAGAATCGACCCGCTTGCTTAACACCGGCGCCGACGCCGGGCTCTCCCACATGCGGAAGAGAAGTCGCTCCAGCATCGGAGGAACCGGTACAGTAAAGGCCTCCTTCGGGGGAGAGTCATACTGGAGGGCATGGAGCTCTTCGGCTCGAGGCTCCTCCTCGGGATCCATTGGGAATGCCAAGGCCTTCGCCATATCCCGCACGAAGTCCGAGAACCGGGTGTCCTCCGGGAGGGACCGTCTCCGAGGTTCGGACTCGGGCGAGTCCGATGGGACGCACCGAGTCCAAAAAGTACCTGGGGACTCTTCGTCCTCCGTCTCCCAGCCCGACTCCTCGGTGGAGGAATCGAGCGGCTCCAGTCGGGTGGGCACCAATGCCCTACGCCCCGACGCCAAGGTCGGCGTCGACGACCTCAGTCCCGAACGGGAGGCCAAGGGAGACCGCGACCGAGGATCGATTCGAGCTCGCATGGACTCGAGGATCAGCTCGGTCTCCGGGGTCGACTTAGACGTCGACGTCCCGGTGGTCGGGGCCGATGCACCGGCGAGGCCAGCGATCAATGCCCGCTGCTGGTCCATGAAGGTAGCGAAACTGCTCTCCAAGGCCGTCAACCTGAGTCTGAGCTCAGGAGACCCAGCAGCCCCCTACTCGGGCCCCGACGGTGTCGGGCCCGACGTCGGCTCCTTCGGAGGCGAGTCCACGAGGACTACAGTACTCACGTGTCCAGGAGACTCCATCTCGAGACGAGGATGTTTCGAAGGCCTCTCTGACTCCAAGGACCCGGGACGGCTATCGGGGCTATGCGACCTGGCCCTCGATGAACCAGGAGCATCCACCGACGACGCCCTCGCGGGTTTTTTCTTCCTATGATGTTCCCGGGCAGGAGACCCCCGCTCAGAGGAACTCCGATGATGCTCAGGACCGGAGTGCCGGGACGTCGAAGCCTCTGACGAGGTCCGGGCCCGGCCGGACGCGGAGTCAGAGAAGATTCGTTCTCTTTGATGCTGCCGACTCCTCAACGCTTTTGAGGACATTTTGCCACACGGACCACAGATCATCGGGTCATGATCGGGTCCGAGGCAGCGGAGGCAGCAGTCGTGTGTGTCGGTAAGAGACATAAGTTTCTTACACCGATCACACTTCTTAAACCCGCTGGCAGCCATCGGGGGAAAAAGGGCCCCTGCGAGGTCAAAAGACAGGGCTGCAAGTGAAAAAAGAAAAAATGGCGGGAACGCCAGTCACGAAGGACAAAAACCGAAAAAATAAAGAACGGACTCGATACGGCGTATTGGGTCCGGGCGGGAAAATGATCCGGCGTCGAACCGAGAAAAGAATAGTAAATAAAAACAACTTTTTCGGCGGCGATCACAAACAGCGTCTGTAGGGCTCCGCGGAAAAAAGAAGACTGAGCAAGATGGCACCCTTGGGCGGGAAGGGGACCGCGCATGCGCGCTGCAATTCCCAAAGGCTTTCTTTGAAAGCTGGGGAAATTGCTCTGCGAGGGCTCCGTCGGCGCCGACGTCACCCATATGTGAGGACTGACTTCCTGCTTGGTCCTGGAGAATAAGGAATATTCAATATAACTAATTTGATATGATGGAAACTAAAATTTGAAAAATGGTAGCGCAACAGGAATGAACATAAAGGAACTAAACCGGGGTATCATGAATATATATAAATTCGTTGTTGCATCTAAAAAAGACTGGAGCGATCAAAACCAACAAATATATGGATACAGAGGGGCAAAAATGCTGCGTGGTTAACAATTCTCTTCCTTACAAAATTCATGTATTATGTAGACATTTTAAAACCCAAATAACTAAAATAATGTACAAATATAATCTATTGCAACTATATATCATTTAACAAACCTTAGTGAGATTCACTAGCTATAATGTAATTGTAAAATAACTGTTGAAACCCTTCTATCTACTCTTGTAATACTGCATAATTCATGTCGGATTAAAAATTACATCTCAAAACAAAGCTTAAGGAAACTTTTGTTACAAATAAGATTCAACGCGCTGTACTTTAACATACTGTGTGATCAAGTAGAGACCATCTGTCACACTGTTCATAAAAAGACGCCGGCGTCTGCGCTGTACAGTTAAATGAATTTGCCGCGTGAACCAATGACTTACTACTGAATATACATAAGATGCAAATGTCTACTTTATAAAGAATTCAGAAATGAACACTTAATGCAAATTCTCATGAAAAATATAATAAAAATAACATTACAAAGAGTCCATACAGACTGAATACCGAAGCTAGCATATTTGTAATTGTTGAATTTGTAAATATTTAAATTTATCCACAAGTGAAAAAGATATGAATTTTTGAACATATAAAAAGGGGTTATCAGCCTCAAACTATAAAAAATAACAACCTATTTATATCACAATCATTTTTGTAAACGTAAAATTATAACCTACATATTGGCCTACATTTTCATGTGATTAAAATATTGAAATACTCCCTACTGCTATTACCAACACTCAGCATTGTACCGGGGCCACTAAAGTGAAATACATACATGCCTCATCGAAATAAAAAGAATCACATGAAAATGTACATGTAATATATGGTTGTACTATTTATCACATTTATCACACTATCTCACATTTCAAAACTGTTTACATGTTTGCTTATTCATTGTTTGATACTTCCATTTTATTTTATATATGTTTATATTTTATAGCCATAAACAGCCCCTGAAGAAGAAATATCGAAACACGGCCTGTGTTGGGCTCTGGCTCATTAGTGTTCAGTAATAAATAATTCCTTCCTTTGCTAACCACGGTTTGTTATTGGGTGCATGCTATAGCATAGGACACTGGAGTTTGCTCTCTTAGTGTTCAGTAATAAATAATCCTTCCTTTGCTAACCACGGTTTGTTATAGGGTGTGTGTTGCACGTGGTTTTGTGCTTTTTTTGGTTGGACTATGCTATAGCATGGTCAGACAATCTCTTAGACAAGATGGACAGGACTGCCATATGGTGAGAGGGCAAGACATCCCAGGTGGTGTTTTAGGGAGATGTATGTAAGTCACAAGCCACAGGCATATAGTTGCAAGCCAATGTAGGCAGGCAGGCTCCCTCTCCTCGTACCTGACAAATGCAGATCACATTGGCACAGGTATTACAGGCACACAGAGCTTCATCATAAGGGTCCTATCCTCACCCGACTTATGTAACGCATACCCACATAGCACAGGCAACTATTTGCTGGGCACTTGCATCTAGTTAGCTGTTGTGCAAGGCAGTTTTTTGCATGGAACCCCGACTGTCAAAATATCAGAGCTCCCACTCACCTGTACTGTGCCAACCCTCTATATGAAGGCCTATCACCCCAGTGTTTGAACAGAAAAAACAGGTAGGGGAGAACTGCTCAGATGTTCAATTATGTTCATCCCACACTTCTGTGGATGATTTTGTATCATAAGAGACCTGGAAGCCATCTAAATGAGGTTCAAGACTATGTGGAAGACCCAGTCTGAACTGCTGCAGCAAATTAGACAGGAACTACATACTGCTCGGTTAGCAACCCATGGGTAAAATTAGGTTTGGCAAAGGCTGGCCTAACTTTACTCACGGTAGCTACAGGTAACTGGGCAGTGGCTCAATATCGCTATTGCCCGGTTAGCTTCCGGGCTATGTAGTGACCCAGATATTTCATGCCGGTAGCCAGATATGGCCCTGCCATTGCTCTATGTTTAGTATTCAGCAGCAATAGCTGTGCGCTTTGCAAGCACTAGCCGCCGGCGCTGAATATTCCCCCTAAACCTTTAACTTAAGCTGTCAGATAATCAGCCTGTATCTACTGCATTCTTTTCAATACCCCTTCTCAATAGTGAAGGCTGAGATGTTCTCAGATAACCTGAGCTAATTTTCAGCTGATAGTGGCTTAGTGAAAATGTCTGTTACCGTGTCATCTGTTGCACAGAACTACAGGTTGAAGAGCCTTTGTTCCTGCAAATCCTTTAAGAAATGATATTTTATGTCAATGTGCTTTGTTCTGGGATTAACCCATTCTGTCTGTACTAGAGCCAGACACCCTTGATTGTCCTCGAAAATCTGTGTAGGCTCTGTTTGTTGCTGTCCCAGGTGTACTCATCCCGGTTGACCTTCTGCCATCGTGAAGTCACGTAATAATGGGTCTCCTTTCGAACGTGCAACCTCTCGGTAAAACAACTCAAACACGTCCAATGTAACAAATTGATGGAATGTTCTTTAATAACTTAATTCTCCTCTCTTCATATTCAACTGTATGGTTCCACCTATTTTTTTCTTTGACCATATAGGTCTTTTTAAACCCTACCGGGAGGTCTCAGACTAGCACCTGCTCCGCAGACTGAACGCCTACTCGGAGGCAACTGTGCTCAATTGCATCAACAATAAGATCCCCTGAAGAACCTGAATAGGAGAAACGCTCCGAGGCGCTGGGGGGAAGCGTCGGGATAGTATAATACATAAAAGAGGTGTCCAGCTATGTGGCTTGGCGTATGATAAGTTATGAAGGGAAGTCAACTGATACAAAGATTTTGATCAGTGTGAACACCAATGAATTTTATTAGCATGAATAATGCTTTCAGATAATTCCCGGGAAACTAAGTCTAGTTAGCCATATCTGCTGGTGTAAGCTACCGTGGAGGTCGTTGATGCAATTGAGCACAGTTGCCTCCGAGTAGGCGTTCAGTCTGCGGAGCAGGTGCTAGTCTGAGACCTCCCGGTAGGGTTTAAAAAGACCTATATGGTCAAAGAAAAAAATAGGTGGAACCATACAGTTGAATATGAAGAGAGGAGAATTAAGTTATTAAAGAACATTCCATCAATTTGTTACATTGGACGTGTTTGAGTTGTTGTCCCAGGTCTACTAGCAACTGACTTCACCAAATCACTTCTTGACATGCTTGTGCTGCTGCGACATATTCCACCACTATGGATGAAAGCGCAAAAGACAACTGTTTCCAGCTAGACCAGTTTATGGGTCCACCGCCAAGTAGAAACACAACCATTACAGAATTACAATCACAGGAATGCCCTGCCCAATCTGCATCCATGTATCTGGTTAGTTTGCATTCACCAGAAGCTGGTAATCTCACCTTGATGTTAATGGTCCTCTTTAGGTAATGCATAACTCTTTTTACTGCATTCCAGTCTGCTTGACTTAGCTTTGAGATCTTTCTGCACAATATTCTTACTGCAAATGCAATGTCAGGTCTCCCAGAAGTGGCAATAAGCAGTAATTTTCCTGTTGCCTCCCTGTACTGATCATTAACTGTCAGTAAGGTACCTATACTGTTCATAGTGGTTTTCTATAGGTGACTTTACTGGTTTTGTATTTTTCATATTGAAAGTTTGACCACTTCCAGTATATAATGCCTTTGACTTAGAAAAAAGCTGATGTCATCTTCTCTTTTAATCTGGATGCCCAAGTAATGTCTTATGTTCCCAATTTTTTTTTGTGTCAAAGTCCTTGTTCAGGGCTTGTAGTATCTGATTTTCATCCTCTTCATTTTTGAAGCAGACTGAAAGGGTCATCCATATAGACAAGCACATCCATCCATCTGTCTGGTAGCCTCTTTGTATATAAGCAGAGGTCTGCTTTGAAAACCCTCCCTTGTGAGCAATTTGTTTATCTTGTTATTCCAGGTTCTGGAGGCCTGCTTCAGATCAATATATTCTTGTGCAGTTTACATACCAGGTCTGATCTCTGTGGATCTGTAAATCTCTGTGGCTGCTGCATTTAGATGTTATCTGCCACTATGCAAGAAAGCTGCCTTGACATCAAAATGCTTTACGTGCATTTTCTGTGTGGCTGCTACAGAAGGCAATATTCTGATGGTAGCATGCTTGACTACTGGAGCAAACATCTCTTTGGAGTCCTCTCCATTCTTCTGGGAGTATGCTTGGCAATGAACCTTGCCTTGTATTGTTTGACTCTTCCATCTGTGTTGCATTAAACTTTAAAGGACCATTTGTAACCTATGACTATTCTCCCTTCTGGCAGTTCCATGAGTGTTCACCTCTGTATTTTGTGCAGGAAGTTTATTTCCTCTTCCACTGCTTTCATCCATTTATTGGCCTTCAAGATATGTCCACCCATGATGTCAGTTCACATGCACTCATTGTGCTTGCTTTTTATGAAAGGCATGCAGGTGGCTTGCCTTTGTTGTCTCTTGTTGAGCATTTTGGATGCGGTTGATCATTTGCATCAGCACTTGCTTGAGTCTGCCGACTCGCAGTGCTCAGTCTCAAGCTGACTTCAATCACTGGTTCTGGTGTCTCGATAGTCAGTTCCTTCTCACCTCTCTCTTCTATCCTCTGTTCCTGGAAGGACATCACATCCTCTCTCAGTTCTTGAGTAAATGTCACAATGTTGCTGTTGGTCACCTTCTCTATCTTTGAGTCAAGGATTCTATGTCCCTTGATACTTTCATTGTACCACACATGAATCCCTTCCACAGCTCTGTTTTGCAGTCTGCTGCATGTCTTCTCTGGGATGCAAATAAACGCTTTGGATACAAACACTCAGAGGTGTTTCACACTGGGCTTCTTACAATGCCACAGTTCATATGATGTCTTTGCCACTGTTTTGGAAAACAGTCAGTATTTCTCAGGTAGTCCTGAGTCCATCAAGCTTCTGTTTTTTCTCTTGGCTACCTCATTTTGTTCTGGAGTATATGAGACTCTTTTGATGCTCTATCCCATGTTTCCTTATGAATCTCTCTATGTCATGTCCTGAGAACTTACCACCATTATCACTTTGGAATACGACTGGCTTCCACCCAAACCTGTTGCTCCTCATGGCCACAATAATCCTGCAATTTGTCCAGGACTTCAGATTTGCTCTTCATCAGGTAAGTTACAGTGTACCTTCATTAGTTGACGGTGATAGTCAGAATGAATCTGTTGCCTTCTGATGTGGTCAGCTTCACGGGATCGCAAATGTCACTATGCATGAGCTCCAGTGGTCTTGAGGCTCTATTCTGACTTGCCTTTGGAAGCATCATCCTTGCAGCCTTAGTTAATGCAGCATTCACATTTCAAGGTCACTGGGCAATCCAATGCCACTAGATCCTTCATGAGATTCTACCTTTGCAGTGTCCATATACCTTCTGGGTGTCTGTGATCTAAATGTCTGTACCATGAGTGAAGGCAATTGGAATGACTCGGTGAGCAAAGTCTTACTTCTTCTTGTCTCTTTCAGGGTGATACAGATGATATCACTCTGGCCTTAGTAGTTATTACCTTCTCTCCATCCTGGATGGTGCACTCATCATCTCTGAATTTCACGGTGAGTCCTTTGGCTGCCAGGCTCCTCACGGATAACAGTCTGCCTTCTAACTCTGGAACATAAAGCACATCTCTTACAGGTATTGTCAGTTTATGTCCATCTGCATTAGAGCATACCAGAATTCCTTCCTCGATTCCTTCTGCATTCACTGGGCTGCCATCTAAAAGATAGATTGTGTTACTGTTACTTGAATCCAGTTCTGTAAAGAAATTCTTGTCACTTGTCATGTGGTTTGTGGCACCTGAGTCTATGCAGTGCCCTTGCAACATGTGATTCCTTGCATGCCACTATTCTATACCCAATTCACAATTGTGGCCTTAACTATCTGCTTAGGCTCCTTTTGGCATTTTGCCTTTTGCTCTGCTTTCTACTCTGTACAGTCTCTTTTGAGGTGACCCCCCCCCCCCTCTTCTTGCTTTTAAAACATGCTCTGCCTTCTTTACTGTTCATCTTAGCCCTAATGGCTTACATTATTGCCTCTGCATCCTTTTCCACTTTCTCACATGAAAGTTCTCTCCTGCACAGGAATTAAATTCGTCCATTAGTCTGTTCTTTACAAAGTCCAGTGTTAGCTTTGCCTCTGGCCTAGTTTCCAGGATATTAATCAAAGCACTGTATGACTCTAGCAAACTGTACATGAAAAGGGCCCCTATGCGGATGTCATTTATTTCCTCTCCAAGAGTCTGGAGCTGTGATACCACTCCTAGCATAGCATTTACATACTTTTGTAATTCCCCTTTTTTGCTAATTCTCATCCTATATAGCTTTCTTAGCAAATGTAACTTTTTATTCAGTGTGGGTCTTTCATGTGGAGGCACATTCCAATGTGGCCGTCCAGGCCCCTGTGCGGCCGATCGGAATCAGGACACCCAGAGGTAGACCCGATTCTGATCCTGTGAGGGCTAGACATGCCCGTAGGATCAGAATCAGGTCTATGGCCTGAATGTGCAGGCCAGGCTGTGATTCCAATCGGCCTGCACGCTCAGCCACATGCACAGCTACCTCAGTCAGGCTCCTGAATGGAGCCACAGTGCCATGGCACCACAGCTCCATTCAGGAACCGTGAATGCCGGCCACCACCAATTTACTTCTTTCCCTGAAGCTTCACCCTCGATCCAGCCTCCCATAGCCAGGGTCTGGCTGCAGGGAACTTCCTGCATCCTCCTATCTTTTTTACCAGGCCCGGCAGCAGGATCCCTCGATGTCCAGGGGTCTTATTCCATCCCTGTAGAGAATAAGTCCCCCGTCTATGTTCACAGCCTTAGACATACAGGGCCAACCTCAGAATTGGCCCTGTACATTTGAGGTCATGGACCACCCATGCCCTGCCTTCGCTCCGCCTCAGCAATGCCCCCTCCCACCCCTGTCTAGGCCTCTCCATAGAAACTTGCTGTTTGTATGGGGAGACAGTAGCCGGGGCCAGCAGGGGAGCAAATAGTGGGGATGGATGTCCAAACAGGAAGTCCATCCCCGCTATTCATGGGACAAAATGACCCCCATAGCATTTTTAGTGCATTCCACACTCCCCATGCAGTCTTTTCATTTCTTCCATTAATCAATTGATTATCTTCCAGCAGCAAATTTATAGTAGCTCTAACCTGTCTGCCCTTTCTCTCCCATTTCAGGTAATTTTTCTCCAGCCTTACTGTATCGATCACATCCTATAGATCATCTCTAATTATCTGGTAAGCCTCGTTGTTTAGCTTGGGCACTGTACTTCTGAGTTCCGAACTGAAAGACATGTGTTTTTCTTTCTTTCTTTCTTTTCTGTTCCCCTGAATATGTAAAACTGCTTCTTACATGTACTGCAGAGTTTTTCTTGCTTACTTCCAGCCCTAGTCCCTTTCTGTCTGTTCCGGGAAGGATTTCTTTGTCTCACAGAGTGATGGTACAATAGCCAATATTGGAGAGTTTGTTGCTTTGTACAGCAGAAGTTTACCCAATGAGGTTTAAAAGCAAAAACTGTTTAATAAGTAATTGCATGCACAGGATACATGAGATATAGGGGTATGTTTACTAAACTGCGTTAGTGCAATTCGCGTTAGGAGCCACGTTAGTGGAAGGAAAGCCAAAAAAGGACATGGGCGGGACATCGTAACCGATAACGCGCAGTTGCGCGCGTTATTATGTGCCGCGCAGCAACGATCGCTACAGCACGCGCCACTGCGCGCACGCCTAAGACAGTGCGCAGACACACAAAGACAGAAACAGAGCTGTAGGACAATGGTTACTACACAGACTGATAGTACAAGAGTCATGGGTTCGATTCCCCAATGTGCCTAATGAAAAAGGCTGGCTGAGGCGTCCTGTGTAACCCTTTGAAAGCCGACTATAATATTTTAATCCACAGTCTGCAGGCGGGTTACAGTTTGCATATGTCAGGAAAATTGTACCCGTCTTATGCAATATGTTCCAATAGTGACGTTCTCTCTGACATGGTCATGTATTATATACCATTTGATAGGAATATTTAGGCGCTCCCTATAGGGCGAAGTGGAAGGCGCGCCCTATAGGGCGCCGTAAAAGGTGCCCTATAGGGCGCCTTTTGAGTTACCCTATGGTGACAGTACCCTGAGGGAGGTTCTGCTGGCAGCACTAATATACAGTAAAAATAGACAATGCCTAAGACAGCCCTATCAATGAACCCCACTGTGGGTTGTGAACCTATGACCCCTGGCTCCATGGGCAGTGAAGTAACCAGTGGGCTAGAGCTGCTAATAAACACATGGCTGGCTACAGGAGGACTGCACAGCACCACACCCACATTCTGCTGTGGTTACCAGGGAGATTACATACCACCACCCAACGCACCCTCTAGGGCTCAGGGTGGGGGACAGGATCTCCCGCCCACAGATCCACTTTCAACCCCCTGCAATGGTGGCAGTAGAGGGAACCATCACCCCAGTCCTACTCGGGATCAAACACCCTACAGGGCAGGCAAGGCAGAGCACTACACTTCCATAAGGCAATAGCAGACAGATGGCAGGTCTGGAAATGTGCAGCTGCCCCCCACCATTTTCTGACATTCTCCAGCAGCAAGCCTCCAGCCGCTGCACCCTGCACGGTGTTCCAGCAAGACACATACTAGCTGCAGACAGTCCGCCAGCTAGTCCATAGTGCATGGTCCCAGAGAAGATGCATGTACCCAGAATGGGGATAGCAGCATACACACCAAGCAGATAAGTCAGTGATTGGGCCCCAAAAAGAAACCCATAAATATCACATAAAAAAAAAATATATATATATATATAGCACTATGGGGGAACCTAGCCATGCCGTGGTCACTGCTCAGTCAGGGTGAGAGTGACCTCCCAGAAGGAAATGCTATGGCCACCCTGTCCGTGCAGGTGGTACCGGGCACTACAATGTCCGGCCATTGCCCTATGCCCTGTGCAGATGCGGCCAGGCCAGGCCACCCTATCCAGGCTATTCCCACAGTACCTTGCTCCTCATTATGCACATTGGCAGGCCAATACTGGCAACAGTGCTAGCAGTGTGGGCTGTGGAGGGTGTTTGCAGCCACCACACACTGGATAGACAGACACACACTCCCACACCTAGGCCAGCATTGTGCTACTATAGAGGTGTTTAGCAGCCCTGGCCACCACACCAGTCCTGGGCACAGTGCAGGCATGGATATGGTACGCAATACTGGTGGGGGTCACTCCCGAGGGTGGTAAACACTGTCAGAGACCAGACCTGAAGCAACCACAACAAACATCAGAAAGGTTGCTATGATGCAGCTCACTCCGAACATTGTACTTAACCTAGGAATTGCTATCTGCCAGTACTCATAGCAACCTTTTGATAGCTGTGTACCATATTCCCAGGTTTAGGGTGGCATTATAAGGTATGCAAGTGCTAGTATTGGGAGATGCACGCAGAGCCCAAAGTCCTGCCTCTCCAGGAGGCTTGGGATAATGGGGCCTGTGGGTGCGGGTGTGTCTGCCCCTGTTGGCTGCTGCTTTACTGCAGAGGTTCCCAACTCCAGTCCTGCGGTGCCAAACACTGTTCGGGTTTTCATGCTGTCCCTCATGAATATGCATGAGATACATCTGCATACCATGGGGGTGGCGCATAGAAATGCAGCACAGGCATCTTTATCAGAGGCAGCATGAAACTGGAATGGTGTTTGGCCCTCCAGGACTGCATTTGGGAGGCTCTGCTCTAGGTAATGTGCATGTTTATGGTGTCTGTGCTCTGTAGGGTAAAATGATCGTGTTTTGGGCATGTTTACCTCATCTGCAAGAACGGTTCTGCCTGTATTAGCATGTTATAGTAGTGGGTAAAATATGAGGACTGGGTTGGCAGAAACCACAGCTGGGACTTGAACCTGTGACTTTCTGCTTCTGAATACAGTGGTTCTGTGCACTGCACCACCATGTTCTCACAGAGATGGTGCATTCCCTGGTGATAACATGACTGTTGGCTAGGCCACGGTCTGCTCCGGGCAGCTGCCACTGCCCCCTCCACCACCAGTATCCCTCAGCCACCATGCTGACATGCCCTTCTGCTGGTGGAGCTGGTGGTGCGTGGTCTCAGGCCATCCAGTGTGCAGGTAGGCGGCTGCCTATGGTGCGTGTTCTGGGGTAGGGGTGCCTGCATAGATGTCCACGCTCCCCCCCCAGCCCCGCCTGCTAGTGTTCCGTGCCCTTGGGGGTTGCTGTTGGGTACTCTCCCCTGTGACGCTTTGCGAAACACACTCGTGCCCATGTTGGGCCCTCATCAGCTGCTGTCTGGCTCTACTGTTTATGCATTCCTATGGGCCAACTGAGCATCACCCTAGTCCCTACTGTGGCCCAGCTGCGCCACTGCATGTGCCGCCTGCAGCCCTCTGTATCCCCTTTTCCAGCATCTGCCCGGTTGCCCGTTCCGACATGCCCGCCCTGATGTTGCGGGACATGTGCATGCCATAGGAACCCTGTCCGATGGTGGGGAGATCCCTGAGCAACGCTATTTCACTGTGGGCCCATGCACCATGTATGGGGACGGAGTATGGACCCTTCCACGAATTATCTCTGTTCTATGGAGCTTACTCGGGCGGGGGGGGGGGGGGGTTGATGTTTCTCATTGATACCACTATTGGCCAGCTTGGTTATTGTTTTTTTCCAGTCTGTTGGGGTCATTTTCAGTGTTTCTGTGCCCTTTTGTTCTGTGCACATGTATCACACTTATCACTGTTTTTTGGTTTCCCTACCTGGGCTGTACATTGCTGACACTGAAATGGTTTCTCTCCCCTGTAATGTGCCTTTAACGGCAGGTTTTCATTCGCGTTGGAATTCAGCCCTGAAATTCAGCGCGTTAGTGTGAGGGGAGCCTCTCCCCGCCCACTCTCCACCCATTGACCCCTTCTCTCCGCCCTCTCTCCACCTTCTGCGGTGTTTTACCGCGCCACGGAGCATTACGCTCGTTAGCGCGTGCTAACATGTGCTATAGCGCGTTAACAATCATTAATGCGCTATAGCGCATTAACGATCATTAATGCGCTATAGCACGCTAACAATCGTTAACGTCGTACAACGTGCGTTATTCACGTTTACCGCAGTTTAGTAAACATACCCCATAGAGACAGAGACTTGCATCCTAAGATGGTTGTAGGCACATGGACAGCTTAACAACAACTGAATAACTTCTGTGAAACAAGAACTGGAAACTCCCCCTTAAGAGTGCTTGCTCTATTAAGCCTTTTGTGATATATAGATCCTCCTGTAAGGTAATTTGTATTCTTACCTATACAACATTGCCACCTACTTCCTTTACTGGTATATTCCCAGGACTGTACATTAAACCTTTAACTTGGGATGGCAGATAATAATCAGCCTGAATCTACTGCATTCAACAAACCTATGCACAAGAGTAAAAGCACAGAAAAACCCTCAACAAACCACCATCCCACCCCTCCCTTCAGGCCTTTGCATCCTCTGCATGTGGCAGCATCTGCAGGATGGTAAATGTACCTTCCAACAGCAGAACACACAGATCCATGTCACAGACATCCCTTCTTCTTGCCTCAACCAAAATCTTGACTTTGGGTTGAAGGAAGCTTCCTGTGTATGTATGCAGGTGATATCCATCCAGGAGATAGACCAGCCCCTACCTAGCATAATGCTCCTCTCCCACATGTGTTAATAAGGGGTGAGGAAGTGCTTGCCACAGAACTCCTTCAGATACTTGAGGACTTGGTTTGCCAGTAAAGCGTAGTTACTCACCTGTAACAGGTGTTCTCCAGGAGCAGCAGGAATCAGTCCTCACTTATGGGTGACGTCGGCGCCGACGGAGCCCTCGCGGAGCAATTTTCCCCAGCTTTCAAAGAAAGCCTTTGGGAATTGCAGCGCGCATGCGCGGTCGTCTTCCCGCCCGAGGGTGCCATCTTAGCCAGTCAGATGACATAGCTAAAAAAGACAGCATAAAAATTTGCAAAAAGAACATAAGCAGACGATTGCAACTCCAAGGGGAGGAGGGAGGGTAGTGAGGACTGATTCCTGCTGCTCCTGGAGAACACCTGTTACAGGTGAGTAACTACGCTTTCTCCAGGACCAAGCAGGAAGTCAGTCCTCACTTATGGGACTCCCAAGCTCAAGGCTACCGGAGACCCTAAGCACAAAAATGAGCTCCCTCTAGCTCAGCAGCACAGAAGGATAGAATCTTCGCTGAATTATCACCCACCGGTAGCCCACATCCGGGATGGAGGGTAGGAGTTGCTCAGACCTCAAAGAGATTACGGAGGACTGCCTGTCCGAAAGCACTGTCCCTACGGGACTCCCTCTCGAGACAGTAATGGACCGCAAAAGTCTGGCTCGAAGACCAAGTAGCGGCCCGGCAGATGTCTGCCAGCGGAACAGAGCGGAGGTAAGCCACTGACGTGGCCTTTGCCCGAACGCAATGAGCCGTGACTCGACTTTCTAAGGAGAGTCCGGCTGCCCCATAAGCCCAAGAGATACAGTCCGCAACCCAGATGGACAGAGTACGCTTGGAGACCGGGAGCCCCAATTTATTGGGGTCAAAAGACACAAAAAGCTGAGCAGCTTTACGGTGCTCCCGCGTACGGTCAAGGTAGAAGTTCAATGCCCTTCTACAGTCCAGGGTATGCAGGACCGTTTCAGCTCGGCTGGAGTGTGGTCTGGGAAAGAAGGTTGGAAGTACCACCTCCTGATTGATGTGAAAAGGGGAGACCACTTTAGGCAGAAATTTTGGGTGAGTCCGTAGGACTACCCTATTCTTGTAGAACCTAGTGTAAGGGGGATCAGACACGAGGGCCTGCAATTCACTTACGCGCCTAGCGGAAGTGAGGGCTATCAAGAACAGTGTTTTCCAAGACAGAAAACGTAGAGAACAGGTAGCCATAGGTTCAAAAGGCGGACAGGTGATCCGCTGCAAAACCACATTCAGGTCCCAGTCAGGCGCTGGCGGGCGCAGAGGTGGTTTAAGTAGAAGGAGACCTCGGAGAAACCTCGCTACGAGAGGGTCATTGGAGAGAGGTCTGCCGTCCACTGGCACATGATGTGCTGAAAGAGCACTGAGGTGAACTTTGACGGAGTTGGACTTAAGTCCCAGATTAGAGAGGTGCAGCAAGTACTGCAAGATCACCGACACCGGGCAGGAGAAGGGATCCTGAGACTGCTGGGTACACCAGACTGCAAAGCGACGCCATTTAAGGGCGTAGCATTTGCGGGTAGAAGGCCGTCGCGAAGCTAAGACGACCTCCTCCACCTCCGCCGGCAGGAGAAGGGGAGCAAGGACTACCCTCTCAGCAGCCAGGCCATAAGGTTGAGAGACCTGAGGTTGGGGTGCAGAAGGGACCCCTGATCCTGAGTGAGGAGATCCGGTTGTATCCCCAGAGGGATTGGGCCCTCCACCGCCAGTTGCAGCAGGAGTGGAAACCACGGCTGCCTGGGCCAGCGAGGGGCCACCAGGATCATGAAGGCTTTGTCTCGGAGAACCTTGAAAAGAGTCCGAGAGACCAGCGGGATGGGAGGGAAAGCGTACAGAAGGCTCCCCGACCACGAGATCAGAAAGGCGTCCGCCGCAACCCGAAGGGGGTGTGGCTGACGAGAGCAGAAGCGAGGAAGTTGCCGGTTGTGAGGACTGGCAAAGAGATCCACCGTGGGGAAACCCCACTTGAGGAAGAGCTTCTGAACTACCAAGGGATCCAGACGCCACTCGTGCGGCTGGAGGACCCTGCTGAGTTTGTCTGCAAGGCAATTTTCTTGGCCCGGGAGATAAACTGCCTTGAGGAGAATGCCGTGACTGACGGCCCAAGAGCAGAGCTTCTGCGCCTCCCGGCAGAGGAGGAAGGAGCCCGTGCCCCCCTGCTTGTTCACGTAGAACATGGCAACCTGATTGTCCGTCTGGACAAGGACGGACTGTTGGGAAGTCAGGTGGGAGAAGGCCTTGAGAGCGAGGCGGATCGCCCTGAGCTCCAGGAAGTTGATCTGCTGAGCAGACTCCCACGTGGTCCAGAGGCCCTGAGTACGTGCCTCTTGGCAATGTGCTCCCCAGCCCAGGAGGGATGCATCGGTGGTCAGCACCCGGGTCGGCTGAGGTGACTGGAAAGGCATTCCGAATATCAGGTTCGGCTGCCGGAGCCACCACCGGAGAGACGAGAGCAGCGGCTCGGAGACGCGCACTAGGTCTGCCAGGCCGCCTGTGGCTTGTCGCCACTGCTGGCGGAGACACCATTGAGCAGACCGCATGTTCAGGCGGGCATTGGGGGTCACATGGACAGTGGAAGCCATATGGCCGAGCAGTCTCAGGAAGCGCCTGGCGGAGACCAGGGGCTGGCTGCGAAAGCGGTCGGCTAGGTCCATGAGCCGTTGAGCCCTGTCGAGCGGTAGGTACGCTCGTGCCCGAGGAGTGTGCAGCCTTGCGCCGATGAACTTGAGATCCTGTGAGGGGAGCAAAGTGGACTTTGCGAAGTTTATGACAAAGCCCAAGTGCTGCAGCAGAGTCACCGTGCGGCACGTGGCGTTGGTGACCTCCTGAGCGGACGCTGCTCTGATGAGCCAGTCGTCGAGGTACGGAAAGACATAGAGGCCGTGAAGCCGGAGATGGGCCGCCACGACCGCGAGACATTTTGTGAAGACTCGCGGTGCGGAGGATAGGCCAAAGGGCAGTACTCTGTACTGGTAATGATTTCCTGCCACCACAAACCTTAGGTATTGGCGGTGGCTTGGGTGGATGAGGATGTGCGTGTAGGCATCCTTTAGATCCAAGGAGCATAGCCAATCTCCCTGCTGGAGGTAGGGCAGAAGGATTCCAAGGGTAAGCATTTTGAACTTCTCCCGCACAAGGAACTTGTTGAGGTTGCGCAAGTCCAGGATGGGTCTGAGGCCCCCTGTTCTCTTTGGTATCAGAAAATACCTTGAGTAAAAGCCTTGACCTCTCAGGTGGTGGGGCACCGGTTCCACCGCCTGTTCCTGCAGAAGACCTGCTAACTCCTGAAGGAGCAACTCCCTGTGCAGAGGGGGGCGCGAAGGTTCTCCCGGAAAATAGGAGGGAGGGACCTGATGGAAGTGGAGAAGGTAGCCTTCTCGCACGACCTGAAGTACCCAGGCATCTGCGGTGATGCTGGACCACCTGTGGCCGAAGTGAACCAGCCGGCCGCCGGTGCTGGGAGGAACCAGCGGGGGGGGAGAGGCTATGCTGAGCGAGTCAAAAACCCCCACCCTGCTGAGCAGGGGCTGGTGGTGCAGGCTTGGGGGCTTGCTGCCTACGGGACCCGTTACCCCCCGTCCCTTGGCCTGCTGGCCCTGTTGGGGAGCTGCAGGGGCCTGATAATGGGGGTACTGTTTGTAGGCAGCCGCCTTCCTCGGGTAAAAGGACTTTTTTCCCGAGCCCTTCTTTTTCTGGGAAGGGGCGGAGGTCTTCCTAGAAAGCCTGGTCCTGGTGAGAGTCTCAGTCTCAATTTGTGCAGCCTTTTCCGCCATGGGCTTGCCAAAGAGGTTTTCGCCTCGGCAGGGACATCGACCAACTTGTCCTGTACCCAGGGCTCAAGATCCGACGACTGAAGCCAAGCCTGTCGGCGGGCACCGATGCCGGCTGCGGCCACTCTAGCCGAGGCCTCAAAGCCATCATAGGCTGCTCGGGACATGAACTTTGAGCATTCCCGAATGCCCGTGGACAAGGCTAGGAACCTCCGCAAGGGCTCCTCGGAGAGACCAGCGGAGAATCCGGCTAGCTCTTTAGCCAGATCCCGGAGATACATGCCCATGTAGAGCTGGTAAGTCTGGACACGACATGCGAGCATAGAGCCCTGGAAGCACTTCTTGCCAAGGCCATCCAGGTTACGGGCCTCCCTTCCAGGAGGCACCGAGGAGTGCATCTTCTGGCTCTTAAGACGATGCATGGCCGATTCCACTACCATGGAATGGTGTGGCAGCTGTGCCTTCTGAAAGCCAGGGCTCTTGCGGACCCGATAGATAGAATCGACCCGCTTGCTCAGGACCGGCGAGGAGGCCGGACTCTCCCACATGCGGAAGAGTAGTCGTTCCAGCATAGGAGGAACCGGCACAGTAAAGTGCTCCCTCGCGGGAGAGTCATACTGGAGGGCGTCGAGCTCTTCGGCTCGAGGCTCCTCCTCGGGATCCGCAGGGAAGGCCAAAGCCTTGGCCATATCCCTAACGAAGTCCGAGAACCGGGCATCCTCCGGGGGGGACTGCTTCCGAGGCTCGGACCCCGGTGAGTCCGATGGGACACACCGAGTCCGGAAAGAATCAGGTGACTCTTCCTCCTCAGACTCCCAGACCGACTCCGACGAGGACTCGGTGGGGTCGGCCCGGGCAGGATGCGGCGCCAGCCGCCCCGACGTCGAGGGAGTCGGCGTCGGCGACCTCGGTCCCGAACGGGAGGCCGAGGGTGACCTCGACCGAGGATCGACTCGAGTTCTCATTGACTCGAGGATCGGCTCGGTCTCCGGGGTCGACTTGGACGTCGACGTCCCGGCGGTCGGGGCAGCGGCGCCAGCGAGGCCAGCGAGCAGTGCCCGCTGCTGGTCCATGAAGGCAGACAGTCTGCTCTCCAAGGCCGTCAACCTGAGTCCGAGCTCAGGTGACCCAGCAGCCCCCGACTCGGGCCCCGACGGCGTCGGGCCCGACGTCGGCTGTCGCGGAGGCGAGTCCAGAAGGACTACAGGACTTACCCGGGCAGGCATCTCCGACTCCAGGCGAGGTCGCTTCGGGAGATGTTCCTTCTCCAAGGACCCGGGGCGGCTGTCGGGGCTATGCGACCTGGCCCTCGCGGAGCCAGGAGCGTCCACCGACGCCGCCCTCGCGGGTTTTTCCTTCCGACGATGGTCCCCGGAGGGAGAACCCCGGTCGGAGGAGCTCCGGCGACGGTCCGAGCTGGAGCCCTTTGACACGGAGGCCTCCGACGAGGTCCGGGTACGGCTGGGGTCAGCGAAGATTCTCTCGCGCGCTGATGCCGCCGACTTCTCAACGCCTTCGAGGACAGTTTGCTGCAGGGCCCACAGATCAGTTCCTCATGATCGGGGCCCAAGCAGCGGAGGCAAAAGTCGTGTGTGTCGGTTTAGTGACATATTTCGGTCACACCGACCACACCGCTTAAAGCCACTGGCAGCCATCGGGGGAAAAAGGGCCCCTGCGAGGTCAAAGGACCGGGCTGCCAGGGAAAACGAAAATGAAAGCTGACTAAGTCAGAAAAACCGAAAAAACGCTAGAGGACTCGAGACCGGCGTCGCGAGTCCGGGCGGGAAAACGATCGGCATCGAACCGAAAGAAAAAAGTATAAAATAAAGAGGAAAATCAACTTTTTCGCGGGGACAAGACGGGGACGTCTGCAGGGCTCCGCGGAAAAAAGAAGACTGGCTAAGATGGCACCCTCGGGCGGGAAGACGACCGCGCATGCGCGCTGCAATTCCCAAAGGCTTTCTTTGAAAGCTGGGGAAAATTGCTCCGCGAGGGCTCCGTCGGCGCCGACGTCACCCATAAGTGAGGACTGACTTCCTGCTTGGTCCTGGAGAAGATGTCTCTCCACACTAATTGGACATGAACACTTAGGGGTATGTTTACTAAACCGTCTTAACGTGCGCCCGGCGATAGTGTGCAGGCTGCCATAAAAGGAGTGGGCGCGTCGGTCTTAAAGTAGCAAAACGGGATTATCGCGCAATAATGTGCGCTGCGCACATTATCGGGCAAGACGCCGCTAAGCACCTTAACGCGCGGTAAGCTTAAGTAGGCATGCAGATATGCAAACACAGAAGCAGAGGTGTAGCACAATGGTTAATACGCTACCTGATGGTACAGAGGTCATGAGTTTGATCCCCCAGTATGCCTAATCCATAAGGCTGGCTGAGCCAGTAGTTTTCACATGTAAGTATTGATTTTTGAGGCATTTTATTTGTAGTTTAATTAGTGCTGCCAGCAAACACACCCTCAAGTGCCATAACCTAAGGTGATGCATAAGGCACCCTATAAGGCATTCCATAGGGCACATAGTGTACTGTCCGCCAAGGCACCCTATAATGTCCCCTATAGGGCACTCTGTAAGGTGCTTTAGAGGACACCTGATAAGGCACCTTATAAGGCGCTTTATAGGGTGCTCTATAAGGCGCCCTATAAGGTGCCTTATGGGGCGCCTTATGGTTACAGTACACTGAGGGTGTTTCTGCTGGCAGCACTAATGTACATTAAAAATAGACAATGCCTCAGACAGCCTTATCAAATAAGCCCACCATGGGTTTGAACCCATGACGTCTGGACCCACAGGCAGTGAAGTAACCAGTGGGCTACAGCTGCTAACAAGCCCCTGGCTGGCTGCAGAAGGACTGCATGTCACCACACAAACTGTCTGCTGTGGTTACCAGGATAGGGTTATGGCCTATGGGATTTTCAAACTCAGGCAAAGATACATTTCTCTGGCTGCTAGCAAGGATTGCAGCATGATTGGCTGAAGTGCATCATGCTGGCTGCTGGTGACCCCTTATTCACCTTCTCCCCTCCCAGATTGGCTCCAGTGAATCTAGCAGCACTTGCATACATGACGAAAATGAAGTTAACGAATGGTGATTTGGAAAGATTTTCTGACCAAGCAGTTAGTTAGTTGGTCCATGAATAAACCAAGAATTTTGTTGAATTTTCTATTTGTATGAAAACTAATGCACAGACCTAATAAGCACAGTTATCTTTAAGAAACCAGAAAAACATAATAAGAAAACTGAGGCATTCCAGCTCCAACAAACAATTCCAAACAAGTCATAAATAGGAAATGAAACCAGCCAGATTCAAGATTTCTATATACTCCAACTTTAACAAAATCTTCCATGTGAGTGGGATCACTAAAAACATATCTAACTCCTTGATACATTACCAAACACTTACATGGAAAAACTTTTAAAAAAAAGTTGCTCCTAAGACTAAAACCCAGGGCTTGAGAAGTAAAAATAATTTTCTTTATCCCTGGGTGACCCTACTAGCATCAGAAGATAACTGTAGAAAGGGACTTATAGGGGTACTAGGGTCTCATGAAGAAAGTCTGGTGAGTGAAAACAGCCTAAAAAGTGCTGTCAGTGTTACAAGGATTGTTTATGTATAAATAAGACTGTCAGGACTGACTCGAAGGCACACATTGCATTGCAAGACTGTCAAGGTTGCTTCTTGCAAGGGAACCAGATAATAAGCTTATATTTGTAGAACGCTCTGTATGCTTAGGCCAGGCCAATTATATTCATGAACAGCTTGATATGTGAAGTATATTGTTAGGGTCATATTCTGTAAAGGACAATTCAACAAAACTTATCCTCACAGAAAGTTTGCCATGATTAGAACCTAATATGTTTAAGCATTCTTTGGCTTGCAATGTATAGATATTGTTAAAGATTAAAGGCCTGATATTCAGTTGGGCAGGCTATGTTGGCACATAGCTCTGCCCGCTGACCCTTAACCCCAGATATTCAATGCTGGGGTGATATGTGGTCCCTGCATTTAATATCCAGGGATCACCACACACACCAGAAGCTGCAGTAGCTAACCGGGCAGCAGTGAGATTGCTTGCTGCCTGGTTAGATCCTGCGCCTTAAAAATAGCCGAGGGTGCAGGTTGCTAACTGGGCAGCATGCAATATCGCTGCTGCCTGGTTAGCGACAGTGTCTACCTCTGCTCAGCCCCAGAACGCGCCCAACATGCCCCGATGCTAACCGCATAGCATCAGGGTGTTTAACGGGGTTAGAAAGGGATATTCAACAGTACTAACCATGTAAGTGCCATTGAATATCCCAATTAAACGCATTTACATGGTTTACTGGGCTGTAAACCGTGTAAATGCCTTTCGAATATAGGACCCTAAGGTAAAGGCATGACGTAGAGTGATAAGACATAACTGTACAATGTGTAATTTTTTCTTAATAAAAGAAGGGAGCTATGGTCAAGCTAATTGAGGGTGTTACAGCTAACCACCTGAGTTTGTGGATCTGTAATTTTCCTTCCTAAAGCTTTAGCAGAACTTTGTTATTTTTAACATATAATTCTATGTGTTGTGTTTTCATTTCTTCTCATTTGCTCCTGGGACCAGAGATAGAAAACTAAGGGCCAAGGAAGGATTCCAGTGATTGTTGCCCCCGGCTAGGAATTTGTTACACACTACAGTAGCTTTATAGACACAAAACAAAATAGCTTTCTTAGGAAAATAAGCATTCAGAATATTAACTTATCCATCTCAGCAGTCAGGGAGACTGAAATTATAGCCTAGTGGGAATCTCATTCCTTGAAGACTCCAGGAAATTTGTTAAATCGAACATACTGGAGGAATCTGGCATCACCAGGGCTTCTTCAGTCTCACCAGAAGTGAGGAATGTAATACAACTTAGCTACCTTGATGGTGTTAGCATTAGGCAATTACCAAACATCTAGAAAATAATAGCATTGGAGATAATTAATGAATCTTTGGTAAATTTCAAAACCTTAAATTTCTTGATCTCAGCAAATTCTCCAAAGACTCAACCTGATCATGCAAATAGAATCATGCTTAATACTCATTGCTCCAACTGCAATTAGGCGCTACTCATGATGTTGAAATTTAACCTCAGCCTCCTGTGAAAACCAAACAGTTTGCTCCAGTATCCACTGAAGAAAGGAATCATTTTTTGAAACAATTTGTCAAATATTCTTCAGGGATACATCAGCTGGAAATGAAGTAACTAACACCAATTGTGGAGATTACATATTCAATGACAGACAGGACAGAGAATATGGCTACTAGTCAAATCTTAGGGAGTAGCACATAAGAGAATATCAGGGACATTCTTGACCGAACTTCCATTGGATATCTCTGCACTACTAATTCACGAGTTCTACTGACTTCATGAGGTAGAACTGGAGTCATCAATATGGGGTTTATGGATGCCCCTGACAGAGGAAAGGAAGTGGCAAAAGATCTTGAAGTTCCATTTTGAGGGATCGGCACCCCTACTCCTCCCTGTATATCTATCCATTGAGCTATTCACCATAGTTCCAGCCACTGAGGAGGCCAAGGGGCAATGTCTACTTTTTCTTTCCTATATGTCTGGGCTAAAATAACTGGCCCATGGGTCTCTGAAGTTGCACTGAGAGGGCCTCATAGGGCATCTCCCTTGGGTCATGTATCCCTTTGATCATGTGCCTGTGGAGCACAACAAGGAGTCTTAAATTTATGTCATTCAGTAGTGGGCAGATGATGCCACCAAAGGGAGTGAGACTTCCTCACTGATAGCTTTCTTCCTCCAACGTCCCTCCGAATATCAAGGTTCCCCCATTGGGCTCCCTGGATTCACAACACCAAGCACTCTGGCCCCCAGAAATCACTCTCTTCTCCAAACACAAGGTTTAAATAAGGAAGTAAATACATAAGATTTTTAAAAAAGAAATAATGTATTTTATTTAACAATAATGATGAGACATTTCCTATCTGTTCAGTATGTAGTTGATGTAAACTTTAAGTTGCTGATAATCTTAATGAATCTATCCTATTTGAAATTTTGTCTCATGGAGGCTTTCAGGCAGTTCTTGCTTAAATAATATTAGCAGGCTTTGGCATTCTTATTCAGGTCCTGTGAACAATTAGGAAATAAATTGTTAGTTAAACTGTTTCATGGATCCATTAACAACATCATTGACAATTTAAGGAATCATAAACTAGAAAACTAATTTAATATATGCATGTTTCTTACAGAAGAGCTGGTGAAAACAAAAACCTATCTGCAAATTTCTCTCCCTAGGTACCGTACATAATCATATAGTATTCTTTAGTTGTTGGAATATTATAATTTTAAGACTCTGAAATAAGTTTTGGAAAGATAATAAAATGCATTATTCATTTTATTTATTAAAAAATTTTCTATACTGCAAATCATACAGTCTTTGTGGTTTACAATTGATACAGTGACAGTCATTATACATATAGGGCCCTATTCTGATTGGGGCCCATCCAACCTATCTGGATGTCAAAAATCTGGACGGGCTGGATTTGCACCTGATTTTTCACCTGCGGGAGCTAGATGTTCCGCGGGAGCAGAATCGGGTGCAAAGGACCTGGATGGGCAGGACGAGCCCCAATTCCGCTCCACTGCACATCCAGCTCTCACCCCGTCCAACCTTCCCAATGATGCTGCATGGAGCCTTGGTGCCATGGCATTCCATCACCATGGCACCAGAATGCCATGCAGGAGCCCCGCTGCCACGCACAACAGCTAAACAGCTTTTCCCTGCTGCCCAACTCCCGGAGGAGCCTACCAAGGCCAGAAACAAACGGCGGGGATCCCCTTGTCCTGCTTACCCAGTTGGGGAGGTCCTGCCGCGATGGCCGCCATCCTCGGGGGGACTTACTCCACCTCCGAGGTGGAATAAGTTCTCCGTCTAATCCTCAACCATGGACTACAAGACCGCGATAGGAATCAGCCCTGTACGTCCGGGGTCATATCCTCCTCCGGCCCTCCCCCTCCTGCCCTCGTCCAGAGCTCCTCGCAAAACACCACTTTACATGCAGGGAGTCTGGAGGTGGGAATTTGCTCCCTCGAATAGCGGGGGTTGGACATCCAAACCGGACGCAAACCCCTGCTATTTATAGATCAGAATGATCCCCATAACAAATAAAACACAATCAGCAACATCACTTTCTTAACAACCTTTACCACTTATTCAGCAAAATCTGACAAATTAAGAATGTTTTAACTGTATGTCTAAATGGTTTATATTTCCATAATCTTGTAACATGTAAGGGAGATAAAATAATTATTGCCCTGAGCATGCAAAGAGCATATTGGTTGGTTGGTAAAACCTTAAATTCTCTGAAAGTGACAATGGCCAATTTAATCACAAAATGTTATATACCAAAATGAATATCTTGAATTGGATTGTATTGGAAAGAGGAGATGGCACTGTCATCCATACTAGTATAGTCTACAGACCTCCGACTCAAATCAAAGAAATTGATAACGAATTGATTATAGATCTTGCCAAGATAGCCACAAAGGGGGAAGTGACCAAACTGGGTGACTTTAATCTACCCGACGTGGATTGAATTACTCCTTCTGCAAATCTGGAAAGTAGTAAAAAAATTGTGGATGCTTTCCAAGATGCATTACTTAGACAAATGGTGATGGAACCAACCAGGGAAAGCTCAATGCTGGATTTAGTGCTCACCAACGGCGATAGCATGTCGAATGTCCATGTGGGTGCCCCTGTGAGCAGCAGCGATCATCACAAGGTGTGGTTTGAGATAAAAGCCAAGGTGCAGTCCAATCAGAGCAAGCTCAAAGTCCTAGACTTCAAAAACACTGACTTCAGTAAAATGGCCAAGTACCTGAAGGAGGAGTTGACAGGGTGGGAGAGGATAAGGGAAGTGGAATTGCAATGGGCTAAACTAAAGGTGGCAACAGATAAATATGTAATGAAAGTAAATAAAAACAAGAGGAGAAGGAAACCTATTTGGTTCTCCAAAGACGTGGCTGCTCAATTAAAGGCAAAAACCACAACTTTCACAAAATTCAAAAGCTTGCAAACAGAGGAACACAGAAAGGAATACAGGATCAAACTAAAAGAGACAAAAAGAGAAATAAGGAAAGCAAAATCGAAGGCAGAGGAAAAGATGGCTAAAGATGTGAAGTGTAGCGACAAAACTTTCTTCAGGTATATTCGGGAGAGGAGGAAAATCAAGGTGGAATTGCAGGACTCTGAAGTGCTGGGAACGGACTTGTGGAAAGTGACACTGAAAAAGTAAAATTGCTAAAGAAATACTTCTGCTCTGTTTTTACTACACCTCACACCTGTGAGTCCCAAATATAAAAATGGGAATGAAGTAGATACTACACCATTCACAGAAGATGTGTTAGAACAACTTGCAAAACTGAAAGTGGACAAGGCCATGGGACCAGATGGGATACATCCCAGGATACTAAAAGAGATCAGAGAGGTTCTTGCAGGGCCATTAAAGGATGTTTTCACAAGATCCTTGGAAACAGAAGTTCCTCAGGACTGGAGAAGGGCTGATGTGGTACCGCTTCACAAAAGTGGTGACAGGGAAGAAGTGACATACTACAGGCCGGTGAGTCTTATCTCGGTGGCAGGAAAAGTAATGGAGACGCTCCTGAAAGAGCAAATAGTAGACTTTCTCAAAACCAACAAGTTGCATGATACGAGTCAACATGGTTTTACCAAAGGACGATCTTGTCAAACAAATCTGATTGAGTTCTTTGACTGGGTGACCAAAGAACTAAATCAGGGGCATGCGATGGATGTCATCTAACTGGATTTCAGCAAAGTCTTTGATACTGTTCCTCATAGGAGGCTTATCAATAAACTCAATAGTTTGGGGATGGATCCCAAGGTGGTGAACTGGATCAGAAACTGATTGACTGACAGACAATAGAAGGTGATGGTAAATGGAGTTCACTTGGATGAAAGGAGGGTGATTAGCGAGGTGCCCCAGGGTACAGTCCTGGGCCCGGCACTGTTCAATGTATTTGTGAGTGATATTGCTGAAGGACTGAATGGAAAAGTCTGTCTTATTGCAGATGACACGAAAATTTGCAACAGAGTGGATTCCCCTGAGGGAGTTGATAACGAGGCAAGATCTACCAAAGCTGGAAGAATGGTCTAATGCTTGACAGTTAAGATTTAATGCAAAGAAGTGCAGTGTCATGCACTTGGAAAACAGAAATCCAAGGGAAATGTACGCGATAGGTGGTGAGAGGTAGGTGTGCACGGACCAGGAGAAAGACCTTGGTGTGATTATTTCTGATGATCTTAAGGTGGCAAAACAGTTCGACAAGGCAGTGGCAAAAGCCAGGAGGATGTTGGGTTGCATACAAAGAGGAATTACCAGCAGAAAGGAGGAGGTACTAATGCCAATGTATAAGTCACTGGTGAGGCCTCACTTGGAATACTGTGTTCAGTTTTGGAGACCATATCTCACAAAGGATGTAAAAAGACTGGAAACGTTTCAGAGAAAGGTGACCAAAATGATTTGGAGCCTGCGTCAGAAGCCTTATGAGAAGAGACTTAAATATGTATACTCTGGAGGAGAGGAGGGATAGGGGAGATATGATTCAGACTTTTAAATACTTAAAGAGAATTAATAAACAAACAACCTCTTCCAAAGATGGGGAAGCTGTAAAACTAGAGGGCATAACATGAAGCTGCAAGGGGGCAAATTGAAAGGCAATGTCAGGAAAGCGTAGTTACTCACCTGTAAAGCACAGTTACTTACCTGTAACAGGTGATCTCTGGGAACAGCAGGAATAAGTCTTCACATATGGGTATCGTCGGTACAGACAGAGCCCGTGCGGGAACGCTCCCCAGCATCCAATCAGAAAGCTTTTGGGAGCATCCCACAGCGCCTGCGTGCTGCCTTCCCGCCTTTCCCAACTGTCTCTCCTCAGTTGAGTTTTAAAGCTGAGACAAAGAGAGAGAGAGAGGGAAAGGAAAGAGAGATAGAGAGATACAACTTCTAGGGGAGGTGGGTGGGTTGTGAAGACTTATTTCTTCTGTTCCCAGAGATCACCTGTTACAGGTAAGTAACTGTACTATCTCCAGGAACAAGCAGGAATGAGTCTTCACATATGGGGACTCCCTAGCTTTAGATGCCAGGGAGAGACCCCAGAGGTTGTGTGTCCCTGGGACAGGGCTGCACTTCCCCACATGGATCTCTGGCATCCCATCAGGGATGGTGGGTAGGAGTTGATTAAGTATGGAACAGGTGTTTGAGAACAGCCTGACCAAACAAGGCATCCCGGCGGGAGTCCTTGTCCAAGCAGTAATGGGCTGTGAAGGTATGAACCGAGGCCCAAGTGGCTGCTCGACAGATGTCGTCAATAGACACAGAGTTCAGATGAGCCATTGAGGCTGCCATGGCTCTCACATTGTGAGCTGTGATATGGTCCTCCAGCGAAAGGTTCTTACTCTGATAGGCGAAAGAAATGCACTGGGCAATCCAGTTAGATAGTGTTCTCTTGGAGACTGGTAGTCCCAAATGAGAAGGATCAAAGGCAACAAAGAGCTGAGAAGACTTTCTATGTTGCTGTGTCCTCTGCAAGTAAAAAGCCAGAGCTCTTTTACAATCCAGGGTATGAAGATTCCTCTCTGCACTTGATGCATGAGGTCCTGGAAAAAAGACAGGTAGGTAGACCTCCTGGTTGAGGTGAAAAGGCGAGACCACCTTAGGCATAAAGTGTGGATGAGTCCTAAGAACTACCTTGTCATGATGGAACCTTGTATAAGGTGGATTAGCTACGAGTGCTTGCAATTCACTAATACGACGTGCTGATGTGATTGCAATGAGAAAGATGACCTTCCAAGAAAGGTATTTCAAGGAGGTGGTAGATAAAGGTTCAAAAGGCGGCTTCATAAGCTGACCAAGAACCAGGTTCAAGTCCCATGCCACCAGAGGTGGTCTAATGGGAGGCTTTGTTAAAAGGAGGCCTCTCATGAACCTTGCTACAAGAGGATTAGAGGAATAGGTTGTCCATTTAGAGGCTTAAGGGAAGCTGCAATAGCACTCAAATGGACCCTTACTTTATTTGTCTTAAGGCCTGCATTAGACAGATAGAGGAGATACTCCAGCAAAGATTCCAGAGGTATGGCAAGGGGGTTAAGACCCTTCCCAGAACACCAGATAGTAAACCTCTTCCACTTGAAAGCATAAGAACGTCTAGTGGAAGGTTTTCTGGAAGCATAAAGAACATCTTTCACCTGTTGAGAAAGATGAAGATCCTGGAGATCTAGGCCTTCAGCAACCAAGCCCTGAGATGCAGAGACTGGGGATTGGGATGCCACAACTTTCCGTCCTCTTGAGATAGGAGATCTGGAGCAGACCCTAACTCCAGGGAGGGAGCTTGAGAGAGATGTAGAAGCAGAGGGTACCACACTTGCCGTGGCCAATGTGGAGCTATGAGAATCATGTGGCCTCTGTCTCTCTGAAGCTTGAACAGGATTTTGGGAATTAGGGGAATGGGTGGAAAGGCATAGAGGAAGTCTTGACCCCAGTGAAGGAGGAAAGCATCCCTTGCCTGAGCTCCCTGAGCCGGAGTTCTGGAACAGAACCGGGGAAGTTTGGCATTCCACGGACTTGCAAAGAGGTCTATGTCCGGAGTTCCCTAAATCTTAAAAATCTTGGACACCTGGTCCACATGTAGGGACCACTCGTGTGGAAGCAGAACTCGACTGAGCCTGTCTGCCCAAGAGTTTTGAATGCCTGGAAGATAAACTGCCAGAAGATGAATCTGATGCTCTCTGGTGAGGGCCCACAGTCGCAAAGCTTCGTTGCAAAGTGATAGAGCCAGTTCTGCCCTGCTTGTTCACACAGAACATGGCTACCTGATTGTCCGTGTGGATAAGGACTGTCTTATAGCTGAGCAGGGTGTGGAACACTCGCAGAGCAAGGAAGATTGCTCTGAATTCCAAGAGATTGATATGTAGAGAACTCTCCTGTGGGGACCAGATGCCCTGGGTGGAGAGGTCTTGCAGATGAGCTCCCCACCCCATTGGAGAAGCATCTGTTGTGAGAGTTGCTTGGGGTAGAGATTGCTGAAAGGGGGACCCCAGCAACAGGTTTTGAGGGGAACTTCCACCACTGGAGAGACAAAAAGAGGCGACTTGTGTTTGCTATTTTGTCTGACAGGCAGTCTAATGCCTGGGTCCATTGAGTGGATAAAGTCCACTGAGCTGCCCTCATGTGAAGGCGAGCATATGGTACCACATGCACGGTGGATGCCATGTGGCCTAGTAACTGTAACATCTCTCGAGCAGTTAAGTGGGGCTTCAATTCTGCTTGAGAAGCTAACTGCACCAAGCGAAGGCAACGGGCTTGGGGAAGATAGGCCCTTGCCCTTGTGGTATCCAACAACGCCCCTATAAACTCCAGGGACTGAGTAGGGGTCAAATTGGATTTTGGGATGTTTATTACCAGCCCTAAATACTGAAGGATACGCATGGTGCGGGTTAGAGAACTCTTGGCCTCTGACTGAGTGGGAGCTCGAATGAGCCAGTCGTCCAGATAAGGGAAGACGAATATTCCCAGAGTGCGCAGAAATGCAGCTACCACTGCCATGCATTTCGTGAACACCCTTGGTGCAGAGGCCAGACCAAAAGGGAACACTCTGTATTGATAGTGCTTCTGTTGAAAAAGGAACCGAAGGAACCTTCTGTGAGTTGGATGGATGAGAACATGGGTGTACGCATCCTTGAGATGTAGAGAACAAAGCCAATCCTGACTCTGAAGGTATGGCAGCAGAGTTCCCAGAGAAATCATTTTGAATTTTTCCTTGACTAGGAATCTGTTCAATTCTCTGAGATCTAAGATGGGTCTGTAGCCCCCTGTTTTCTTTGGAATAAGAAAATAGTGGGAGTAGAAACCTGTGCCCTGTTGTTGAAGAGGCACTTCCTCTATTGCCCCCTGGGCGAGAAGGGTGGCAACCTCCTGCCCCAACAGGTTGAGGAGGGAGGTTGGAGAATTGAACTGGTGCACTCTTGTGAGATGGGGCAAGCTTGAAAAATGAAGTTTGTACCCCTCTCTTATGATGGAGAGTGTCCAATGCTCTGCTGTAATTTGCCCCCACCTGGGAGCAAAATGACATAACCTTCCTGGAATGGTGGAGGGCTCTGGTCCTTCCAGGGCCAGGAAGGCTAAGTTCTCTAGCGGAAAGTCAAAGGCCCTGAGGAGGCTGAGGTTGCTGGGCTGGAGGAGGCCTAGCAGCCTTTGCTTTGCTCTGTTTGGATGATTGCTGACGTTTGGTAGGGAACTGAGCTGCAGAATATGCCCGCTGACCATAAGCAGGATAGAATCTTCCCTTTTTAGAAAAAGGTGCTTTCTTGAACAACCTTTTCTTAGCAGGAGCAGCTGTGGATTTGGATGGTCTATCCAAGGCAGAATTTTCAGCATCCATCTGATTGGCTTTTGCTTGCCAATCTTTACCAAACAGGTTTTCACCTGTACAAGGGATATTTCCCAATTCATCTTGAACCCAGATCTCCAAATCAGATGCTTGAAGCCAAGCAATTCTACGTGCACCTATGGCAATAGCTGAGGCTCTGCTTATGCATTCAAAGGAGTCGAAAGCTGCACGGTTGGAGAATTTGGAGATATCTTGGGCATGTTTGAGCCAAGTGAGAAAGTCCTGTCTTTTATCTTCAGAAATGAAAGGACTAAAAGTGTGCAAATGATCAGTGACTTCTTTTAAGAACATTCCCATGTAAAGACTATAGGAATTAATTCTCGCAGCAAGCATGGAAGCTTGGAAGACTCTTCTTCCAAAAGCATCCAGGGTTCTACATTCACGTCCTGGAGGATTAGAGGCATGTCTTTTGGCACTTCTAATCTTTCTCATAGCAGACTCAACCACAATAGAGTGGTGAGGAAGTTGAGTTTTATGGAAACCAGGACAAGGAGGGACACGATACATGGTATCCAACCTGCGAGAATGAGGGGAGGTGGTCAGAGGTGCTTCCCACATCCTCAACATGAGATCATACAAAATCTCATGAATAGGCAAGGTAGCTGCCTCCTTAGGAGTTTTAGGATACTGTAAAATATCTAACTCCTTGGCTCTGGGTTCTGTCTCAGGGGCCACCGTGATGGAAAGGCCCCGAGCCACCTCCCTGATGAAGTCTTCAAAAGACAAGTCCTCTGGAAGAGACATCCTTCATTTAGGAGAGGACTCCTCCTGTGGAAGAAGCATCACTGCATCGACCAACTCTTCAGAATTCTCAGAGTCCTCAGAGGAATCGAAGTATCGTCTGTCCGGATGCTCTTGCAAAGCCCGATACCCGTACCGACCGGGATCGGTATCGGGAATAACCGGTACCGGGGTATCGGTACTGGAGGGCTTCAGAGGACAGAGTACCGGCATATCGGACACCGATGCCGATGCCACCAGTACCGGGATCGGTACCGATGGCGATGCTAGAGCCGGTACCGGTGGGATAGTTTGTTGCGGTACCACAGGCGTCGATGCCACAAGGAAAGCCGCCAGACTGCGTTCAATGGATAGAATTCTCTGATCCATCGACGCCGCCAATGCTTGGAAGTCGGTACCGGTGGAAGCCACCGGTACCCCAGAGCATGGCACCAGGAGATCTGTCGAGGCCACGCCATCGAGATCATCCTGGAACCCCGATGATGATGCTTTAGAGGCCGAAGCCTCCCGCCGGGGTAATTTTGCCGGTGCAGAATCCTCGAGGGCAACACCAGAGGCATCTCGATGCTTAGAAGGAGATCTACCCTTCAAGGACCGGCTGGATTTATGCTTAATTACCTGAGATCCATGTGAGGAAGAAGCAGCCCTGGAAGACGTCGATGCCACCGAAGCCGCATCAGAGGGAAACAGGGTACTGAACTTGGCAGCTTGGTTCTGCCGACCTCTTTTAGACATCATAGAACAGGACATACAATCTGTAATGGAATGGTCAGGACCTAAACATTTTAGACACCAGTCATGGGTGTCGGTGACGGAAATGGTACCGCCACATTTTGTGCACTTCTTAAATCCTGAGGCAGGCTTTTCCATGTTAAGGAAAAAAGGTTTTGGGCCTAATGCCCAAAACGCAAGTGCACCTGAAAAAAAAATAAACGGAAAAAAGTTTTGTTTTGTTTTTTTTACGAGAAGAAAAGAAAAAAGACCGGCGATACCGGTAGAGCGTCAAAGAAGGCAGACGCAACACAAAAGAAATAAAGAAAAATAAAGAAATTCTTCTGCGGTGACAGGAACACGACCTGCTGGCTCCTCGGAAAAAGAAGAACTGAGGAGAGACAGTTGGGAAAGGCGGGAAGGCAGCACGCAGGCGCTGTGGGATGCTCCAAAAAGCTTTCTGATTAGACGCTGGGGAGCGTTCCCGCGCAGTCTCCGTCGGTACCGACGATACCCATATGTGAAGACTCATTCCTGCTTGTTCCTGGAGATCAGGTGATCTCCGGGAAAAGCAGGAATTGAGTCTTCACATATGGGTATCGTCGGCACCGACGGAGCCCGTGCGGAAACGCTCCCCAGTGTCCAATAAAAAAAGATTTTGGGAGCATCCCACTGCGCCTGCACCATTGCCTTCCCGCCTGTCCAACTCTCCCTCTTCAGTTGAGTTTATAGCTGAGACAAAGGAGAGAAGGAGAGAGAAATAGAGATAGAGATACTGAGGTCTCTGGTCCCATGGCTGCTCCTTGTGGCCTTGGGCAAGCCACTTAACCCTCCATTGCCTCAGGTACACTTAGATTGTGAGCCCTTCGGGGACAAGGGAATAAAAAGTACCTGTTAGTATATATGTGTAAACCGCTCTGATGCATAAGTAAAGGGCGGTATATCAAATGCCTAAACCATAAACTCCTAGGGGAGGTGGTTGGGTTGTGAAGACTCAATTCCTGCTGTTCCCGGAGATCACCTGTTACAGGTGAGTAACTATGCTATCTCCAAGAACAAGCAGGAATGTAGTCTTCACATAAGGAGACTCGCCAGCTGAGAGCTGCCAGGTCGATGACCCCAGAAAGCTGCGAAACCCAGGTTGAGATGGGTCATGCTTCCTCCCATGGATCTCTGGCATCGAAACCCGGGACGACGGGTAGGAGTTGTTCTAAGTCTGAAAGAGATGCTGGAGAACAGCCTGGCCAAACGAGGCATACCGACGGGAGTCCTTGTCTAAGCAGTAGTGGGCTGCAAAGGTGTGTACCAAAGCCCAAGTGGCTGCTTTGCAAATGTAAACAATAGACACTGAGCGAATGTTAGCCATAGAGGCTGCCATTGCTCTCATGTTGTGAACTGTGACATGATCCTCGAGAGAAAGTCCCTTACTCTCATAGGCAAAGGATATGCAATCTGCAATCCATTTAGACAGAGTTCACTTGGAAACTGGCATCCAAGATGACTGGAGTCAAAGGCAACAAAAAGCTGAGAAGCCTTTCTATGTTGCCTAGATTTCTGAAAGTAAAAAGCTAAAGCTCTTTTACAGTCCAGAGTATGAAGATTCCTTTCTGCATTAGAGGCGTGAGGCCTAGGGAAGAATACAGGAAGGTAAACCGAAACCCACCTTTGGCATAAAGTGAGGGTGTGTCCTAAGAACTACTTTATCACGGTGGAACCTAGTATAAGGAGGATCAGCCACTAAAGCTTGTACTGGTAGCTCACTGATGCACCTTGCAGAAGTGAAAGCGATTAGGAAGATTAAATTCCAAGAAAGAAACTTCAGAGATGTAGTGGCTAAGGCTTCGAAGGGCAGTTTCATGAGTTGCCCAAGGACAAGATTGAAATCCCATGCCACGGGTGGTGGCTTAATGGGAGGTTTAGTTAAAGGTAGACCTCTCATAAACCTCGGTACAAGCGGTTGAGAGGAAACAGGTTGTCCATCCAAGGGCTTGTGAAAAGCCACAATGGCACTAAGGTGGACCCTTACTGAATTGGTCTTAAGACCAGAGGATGATAAGAACATAAGATATGCCATACTGGGTCAGACCAAGGTCCATCAAGCCCAGTATCCTGTTTCCAACAGTGGCCAATCTAGGTCATACGTACCTAGCAGTTTCCTCAAAAGACATAGGTTCCACAATGCTTGTACTGGGTCAAGCATTGATATCCTGGGTCCCTTCTTAATAATGGTTTATGGACCTTTCCTCCAGGAACTTGTCCAAACCTTTTTTAAACCCAGCTATACTAACAGCCTTTACTGCATCCTCCGGTAACAAATTCCAGAGTTTGATTACACGTTGAGTGAAAAAATATTTTCTTTTATTAGTCTTAAATAGTTTACCTTGTAGCTTTATTGCATGTCCCCTAGTCTTTCTATATTCTGATAACGTAAACAATCTATTTACATTTACCCGTTCCACTCCATTCATTAATTTATAGACTTCTATCATATCTCCCCTCAGCTGTCTCTTTTCCAGGTTAAAGAGCCCTAACCTTTTTAGCCTTTCTTCATAGGAGTATCCTTCCATCCCCTTTACCATTTTGGTGGCTCTTCTCTGAACCTTTTCTAATAACGCTATATCCTTTTTAAGATACGGCGACCAGAATTCCACACAATATTCAAGGTGCGGTCTCATCATGGAACGATATAGAAGCATTATAATATCTTTTGTTTTATTTTCCATTCCTTTCCTTATGATACCTAGCATTATATTTGCTCTCTTCGCTGCCGCTGCACACTGGGCCGAGAGTTTTAACATGTTATCCACAATGACGCCTAAATCTTTTTCCTGGGTGGAAGTTCCTAATGTGGAACCTTGCATCGTGTAACCATAGTTTGGGTTGTTCTTCCCTAGGTGCATAACTTTGCACTTGTCCACATTAAATTTCATCTGCCACTTTGATGCCCAGTCTTCCAATTTATCAAGATCCTCTTGCAATTTTCCACAATCCTCTTGGGTTTTAACAACTTTAAATAGTTTTGTCTCATCTGCAAATTTGATAACCTCACTCTATATTCCACTTTCCAGGTCATTTATGAATATGTCAAAAAGCAGCGGACCCAGCACAGATCCCTGGGGTACACCACTATTCACCTTTCTCCACTGGGAAAATTAGCCATTTAGCCCATCCCTCTGCTTTCTATCTTTTAACCAATACCTGATCCATAGTAGTACACTGCCTGCTATCCCATGACTCTTTAGTTTTGCCAAAAGTCTCTGATGAGGGACCTTGTCAAAGGTTTTCTGAAAGTCCAGATACACTATATCAACTGACTCACCTTTGTCCACCTGTTTATTCACACTTTCAAAAAAACATAACAGATTAGTAAGACAAGATGTTCCTTTTTAAAAATTGGTGTTACATTGGGGATCCTCCAATCTTCAGGTATTAGAGATGATTTTAATGATAGTTCACAGATTACTAATAGCAGGTCTGCAATCTCAAATATCAGTTCTTTCAACACCCTTGGATGTATACCATCCGGCCCAGGTGATTTGCTACTCTTCAGTTTATCTAATAGTTTAATACATCTTCCCGATGTATCGATATTTCCTTCAATTCTTCCGCACCTTTAAATACCACTTCAGTCATGGGTAACATCCCTATATCTTCCTCAGTAAAGACCGAAGCAAAGAATTCATTCAGTCTCTCCGCTATCGCCTTGTCGCCTCTTAGTGCCCCTTTAACTCCTCTATCATCTAATGGACCAAATGACTCTCTCACAGGTTTTTTGCTACGAATGTACTTGAAAAAAATCTTTATTTTGCGTTTTTGCTTCCGCAGCAAGTTTCTTCTCAAATTCTCCCTTTGCCTGCTTTATCAATGTCTTGCATTTGACTTGCCAGTGCTTGTGCTGTTTCCAGGTTTCGTCGTTTGGCTCTTTTTTCCATTTCCTGAAAGACACTTTTTTGGCACCAACAGCCTCTCTGACCTCACCTTTAAACCATGCTGGCAGTTTTTTGGACTTCCTTCCACTTTTCTTAAAGCGTGGAATACAGCTGGTCTGGGCTTCCAAGATAGTATTTTTCAACAATACCCAAGCTTGATGTAAGTCTTTAACCTTTGCAACTGCTCATTTTAGTTTTTTCTTAACTATTTTCCTCATTTTATCATAGTCTCCCTTTCGAAAGTTAAAAGGTAGTACTGTGGATTTCCTTACTATCCCTCCCTCCACTAATTAAATCAAAGGCGATCATACTATGATCACTATTGCCAAGTAGCCCCAACACCCTTATCTCTTACACTAGATCTGGTGTTCCAGTAAGGACTAGGTCTAATATGGCTTCCCCTCTGGTCGGTTCATGAACCAGCTGCTCCAAGAAGCAGTCATTTATGTCATCTAGGAACTTTATCTCCCTAGCATGTCCTGCCGTGACACTGACCCAATCGATACCGGGGTAATTGAAATCACCCATTATTATTACTGCGCTGTAACATTTGTTAGCTTCCTTGATTTCTTTGAGCATTTCATCATCCATTTGTTCATTCTGGCCAGGCAGTCGATAGTACACCCCCACTGCCATCGCCTTCCCCTTTTTACATGGAATTCCAATCCATAGAGATTCTACAGCAAATTTTGTGTCCTGCAAATCTTTAATCCTTTCTGACTCAATGCCCTCTCTAACATAGAGCGCAACCCCTCCACCAATTTGATCAGCTCTATCATTACGATATAGTTTGTACCCAGGTATCACAGTGCCCCACTGGTTGTCCTCCTTCCACCATGTCTCTGATATTCCAATCATATCTAACCTCTCATTTAGTGCTATATATTCTAACTCTCCCTTCTTATTTTTTAGACTTCTAGCATTTGCATACAAGCGTTTTAGAGACTGTATTTTATTCATATTAATTTGGCTATTGGTAGACATGGGTAATTTGAGATCTTTAAGCTCTGTCTGCTCCATACTCGAGGGCATTTGGGCTACTTTACTCTTTGAGAAGCTTTTCTTGAAGCCAAAAGGATATCCTTAACCTGTTGAGAAAGGTTGATATCCTGGAGTTCTAGGCTCTCAGCAGCCACGCCCTCAGGTGTAATGACTGAGGATTCGGGTGCAATAGTGTTCCGTTCTCCTGGGAAAGAAGATCTGCAGCACATCCCAACTTCAGAGGCTTGGCTTGAGAGAGATGAAGAAGCAGTCAATACCACGTCTGCGTGGCCAGCGTGGGGCTATGAGGATCATATGGCCCCTGTCTCTCTGAAGCTTGAATAGAGTTTTAGGGATGAGGGGAATGGGTGGGTAGGCATAGAGGAAGTCCTGACCCCAATGGAGATGAACCGGGAAGGTCTGGCATTCTGAGGACTTGCAATGCAATGCAATGTGTGCCTTCGAGTCAGTCCTGACTCCTGGCGACCCAGAAGCTCCTGGGTTTTCTTGGCAGTGTCACCGGAAGTAGATTGTACAACACAAATAAAGTAGTGGTCAAACTAATCACAGAGCTAAAAGTTTGTCAAAAAAGGAGAGACTCAACTCTGTAAACTTAACTTGAAAGTATAGCGGTATCATCAAAACTGATGTGTTCATATAAACTGCAAACATATAGTTTTTAAGTTTTAGCAAAGTTAAATTGGAAAGACCCGCATACAGAAGCAACAGGTAGGTCTCAGACTTCCCGGGCAAAACAGAAACCAGTCAGAATTATAACTTTGCTAAAACTTAAAAACTATATGTTTGCAGTTTATATGAACACATCAGTTTTGATGATACCGCTATACTTTCAAGTTAAGTTTACAGAGTAGAGTCTCTCCTTTTTTGACAAACCGGAAGTAGATTGCCAGGCCTTTCTTCCGAGGCAATGGAGGGTTAAGTGACTTGCCAAAGGCCACAAGGAGTGCTAGCGGGAACTTAACCCTGGTTGCTTGGTTACCAAGCCAGTGTTCTAACCATTAGGCTACTCCTCCACAAAGAGGTCTATATCTGGGGTTCCCCAGATCTGAAAGATTCGAGCAATTTGCTCTGGATGAACAGAACACTCGTGTGGCAGCAGTACTCGACTGAGTTTGTCTGCTAAGAGATTTTGTGTGCCTGGAAGATGCACCGCTAGTAGGTGGATTTGAAGATCTCTGGTGAAGGCCCAGAGGCGTACAGCTTCGTTGCACAGCGCCTGAGAACCTGTCAAACCCTGCTTGTTCACATAGAACATGGCTACCTGATTGTCGGTCTGGACAAGAACTGTCTTGTAGCTCAGGTGGTCCTGAAATACTTGAAGAGCATAGAAGATGGCTCTGAGTTCCAGGAGATTTATGTGAAGACAAGCCTCCTGCTCGGTCCAGAGACCTTGAGTGGAGAGACTGTCCAAGTGGGACCCCCAACCTAACTTGGACGCATCTGTTGTCAAGGTGGCTTGGTGTAGTGGCTGCTGAAAAGGACACCCTACGAGAAGGTTTTTCAGCGATTGCCACCACTGTAAGGACAAAATGAGGCATGTAGAATTTCTGATTTTCTCCCCCAGCTAGCCCGACGCCTGTGTCCACTGAGAGGCTAGAGTCCACTGGGCTGCCCTCATGTCTAGGCGAACATAGGGAACCACATGGACAGTGGATGCCATATGTCCCAGTAGCTGAAGCATTTCTCGAGCAGTTAGAAGGGTTTAAATAGCTGCTTGAGCAGCCAACTGGAGTATTCGAACACAACATGGTTGTGGCAGGAAAGCCTTTGATTGCCCTGTGTCTAGAAGACCCCCTACGAACTCTAGGGGCTGAGAAGGGGTGAGATGAGATTTTGGGAGGTTGATGACCAGTCCCAGGTACTGCAGGATTTGCATAGTACAGGAGAGAGCGGAGCTGGCTTCTGGAGCAGCTGATGCTCGGATGAGCCAGTCGTCTAAGTAGGGGAAGACGAATATCCCCAGAGTTCTCAGGAATACTGCTATTACTGCCATGCATTTTGTGAAGACTCTTGGGGCAGAAGCTAGTCCAAAGGGTAAAACCCTGTATTGGTAATGTCTTCCTTGAAAGAGGAATCAAAGAAACCTCCTGTGATCTGTATGAATGAGGATATGTGTATATGCATCCTTTAGATCAAGAGAACATAGCCAATCCTGGCTCTGGATGTAAGGAAGATGTGTTCCAAGAGAGATCATTTTGAATTTTTCTTGGAACAGATACCTGTTCAACTCTCTGTGGTCCAGTATGGGCCAGTATCCCCCTGTCTTCTTTGGAATGAGGAAGTTGTTGTTGTTAAGTGCCGTCGAGTCAGAGTCGACTCATGGCGACCCTCTGGATAGCTATCCTAAATTGTGTTTGGTCTTGAGTCAGGCGGCTCATTGTGAGGAAGTAGGGGGAGTAGAAACCCATGCCCTGTTGAGACATAGGTACCTCTTCAATTGCTCCTTGAACAAGTAGTGAGGTGACCTCTTGACACAAGAGAGTGATGAGGGGGCCCCGAGAACTGAACTGTCTTGTGATGGTGGGAGGGGGCATACTGTGGCAATGGAGTTTGTACCCCTCTGTTACAATGGAAAGAGCCCACTGCTCTGATGTTAACTGTTGCCATCTTTCAGCAAAATGGCAGAGTCTGCCTGGGATGGTAAGAGGCTCTGGACCCTTTAGAGGTAGGATGACTAAGTTCTCTAGGAAGGAGTCAAAGCCCCTGACGAGGCTGTCTGCTGAGCTGGTTGAGCTCTGAGGACTTGGGCCTTCCTCTGTTGTTTGGGTTGCTGCTGCCCCTTATAGGGAGCATGGACTGGGCAGTGGACAGCCAGGGTGTAAGATGCATAGAATTTCTTTTTCTTGCTGAAAAAGGGTTTCTTAGCTGTCTTTTTCTTAGCTGGGTTGGCTGTGGCCCTTGATAATCTGTTGAAGGTGGTATTTTCGGACTCAAGCTGAGAAGCTTTGTCCTGCCAATTCTTGCCAAAGAGGTTTTCTCCTGTGCAAGGAATATTTCCCAGCTTGTCATGCACCCATTATTCTAAATCAGATGCTTGTAACCAGGCAATGGGACATGCACCGATGGAGATAGCAGAGGTTCTGCTAATGCATTCAAAGCAATCAAAGGTTGCATGGTTCATGAACTTTGAAACGTTCTGGGCATGTTTGACCAGAGTGAGGAAGTCAGCCCTCTTGTCATCGGAAAGAAGTGGAGCCATGAGCTCCAAATCTCTTGTAACCTCCTGAAGAAACATACCCATATAAAGTATGTAAGAGCTTATTCTAGCCGATAGCATCGAGGACTGAAAGCATTGACGGCCAAAGGCATCGAGCGTTCTCGATTCACGACCTGGAAGGTTGGATGAATGTGTCTTAGCATTCTTAATCCTACGCATTGCAGATTCCAACACCATGGAATGGTGTGGTAATTCTGCTTTTTGGAATCCGGGACATTGTGGTACCCGGTATACTGTATCGAGTCTCCTAGAATGTGGGGACACAGTTAAGGGTGTTTCCCGCATCCTAAGCATGAGATCATGTAGAATTTGGTGAATGGGAAGGGTAGCAACCTCCTTAGGAGCTGCCGGATACTGAAGAATTTCCAATTCTTCAGCTCTCGGTTCCTTCTCAGGGGTCACAGTGATTGAGAGTTCCCGTGCTATATCACGTATGAAGTCCTGAAAGGACATGTCCTCCGGAGGAGACATCCGATGCTGTGATGAAGGAGAAGGATCCTCCGGAAGAACCACTCCGGTACCGACAGAGTCCTCAGAATCATCGGAATCGGAGGATTCGAAGTATTGTCAGGCCGGATGCTCTCATATTGCCTGTCGGCGGTATCGATCGAAGTCGGCATCAGAATGCCTCGATACCGGGCCCTCGATGCCGGATATAGATTACAGGGCCCGCATGGGGGGAAGCATGGAGAGAGGCGCATTGGTCGATGCAGGTAACTTCGGTATTGATATCGGTACAGACAGCTGCGTCGATGATAGCAGTTTTAGCGGTACCGAGGCTGCTAATAAAGCCGCAAGACTGCGCTCGATAGCCAGGATACGTTAATCCACAGAGCGTGCCGATGTCTGGATGTCGGTACCGGCAGAGTCATGACACCAGAACATGGCACCAAGAGTTCTCCGGAGATTGAAGCTTCGGGAACATCCTGGAACCCCATTAATGCTTTGGAGGCAGGGGTCTCCCGCCGGGACTGTTTGGCCAGTGTTTTTTCCTTGAGAGCAACGCTAGTAGCATCTCGATGCTTAGAAGGAGATCTACCCTTTGAGGACCTGCCGGTCTTGGAAGACCTGGGTTTAGTTACCTGAGATCCATGGGAGGAAGATGAAGCCCTGGATGACGTCGATGCAATGGATATTGCATCCGAGGCAAAGAGGGTGCTGAGTTTTGTAGCTCTGTTCTGGAGGTCTCTCTTGGTCATCTTTCTACAAAGGAGACACTCCGATAGCAAATGGTTAGGAGCTAAACATTTAAGACACCAATCGTGGGTGTCGGTAGCAGAAATGATACTGCTACACTTTGAACATTTTTTGAAACCTCTAGATGGTTTCTCCATTTTGGAAGAAAAGAGGGCCTAGTGCCCAAAATAGTGCCTAGCACCAAGAGGGGACAGACCCTCAAAAAGAAGTTATTCCTCTTTTTTTTTTTAAAGAAGAAAAGAATAAGAAAAGAAAGAAGGTACCGGTGGTACTGGTATAGGCATCGAGGAAGGCAGACGCAACCACAAAAAGAAGATTTTCTGCGGAGACAGGGTTTGCTGCCTGTCGGCTCCGCGGAAAACGAAAAACTGAAGAGGGAGAGCTGGAAAAGCGGGAAGGCAGTGGCGCAGGTGCAGTGGGATGCTCCCAAAAGCTTTCCTATTGGACGCTGGGGAGTGTTCCTGCGCAGGCTCCGTCAGTACAGACAATACCCATATGTGAAGACTACATTCCTGCTTGTTCCTGGAGATATACTTTTTCACTGAAAGGGTGGTGGGTACTTGGAATGCCCTCCCGATGGAAGTGGTGGGGGCAAATACAGTGACAGAATTCAAAATGGCATGGGACAGACACAGTGGATCCCTTTACAGCAACGGCTAAAATCAAAATAAATTTAACTATCTAATTTCTCAACAAACAGGGCTGTCCTACACGGAGCGGTGGGTTCACCCCTAAACAAAGACATGGGCACCCACTCTTGCCATCTTATTGGGCAGACTAGATGGACCATACTGTTCGTTATCTGCCGTCATTTACGATATTACTATGTTACTAAAACATTCCTGCATAGAGAATCAGGGTAACTTTATCTGTGTAGGTGTAATATGCTTCATATTAGCAATGTCAGCAATTACTCGTGCAGCTGAATTCTGCAACAATTGTAAAGGTTTAATTAAATTTTTTGACAAGCCAATCAAAACTGAATTACAATAGCCTATAGCTTGAACCAACTGTTTGTACATCTTCAGTATTCAAAAACTGTCTCAATTTGCAAAATAATTTCAGTTTGTAAAATGCTGTTTTCACAATCTGCTTAACATGCAATTCTTTGTCATAAGAACATAAGATATGCCATACTTGGTCAGACCAAGTCCATCAAGCCCAGTATCTTGTTTCCAACAGAGGCCAATCTAGGTCACAAGTACCAGCAGTTTCCCCAAAATACACAGGTTCCACAATGCTTGTATTGGGGCAAGCAGTGGATTTCCCGGGTTCCCTTTAATAATGGTTTATGGACCTTTCCTCCAGGAACTTGTCCAAATCTTTTTTAAGCCGGCTATACTAACAGCTTTTACTACATCCTCTGGTAACAAATTCCAGAGTTCGATTACACATTGAGTGAAAAAATATTTTCTCTTATTAGTCTTAAATAGGTTACACTGTAGCTTCATTGCATGTCTCCTAGTCTTTTTATATTTTGATGGCATAAACAATCGATCTACGTTTACCCGTTCCACCCATTCATTAATTTATATACCTCTATCGTATCTCCCTCAGCCGTCTCTTTTCCAGGTTGAAGAGCCCTAACCTTTTTAGCCTCTCGTCATCCTTGCATCCCCTTTACCATTTTGGTGGCTCTTCTCTCTTCCTTTTCTAATAACACTATATCCTTTTTAAGATTCGGCGACCAGAATTGTCCAGAGTCACTCCTAAATACTTCCTTTACTTGTATAGTTTCATTATCAACCAATGAGGTCTTTATGCTATCACAATCTAGCACTCTAGTAATGATTATTAAATTGTTTTTTTTAAATTAGGTTTAAACCTACTTTATTTTAACCAGGGAGAACATACAACTATTTGCTTGGCAGCAGTCTTCATTGTTTCATTAATGCCTTTTGGATATAAAAAGGCAAATTTTGGACAGTACACAGAGATCAGAATTGAAACATTCAGGTTGAGACATACACAATTCTGCTGCTATTTCAGAAAAGACCATGCCAAATGTGAAGTCTTTTTCTAAAACTCATAAGGAACTGCACGAGTGTAAGTGGACAGGTATCCATGTATAGTGGATACATATGAGAAAAAAACAATCGGAGAATTCAGCAAGCTACATATGTAAGTGCCGCATTTATATGTGCAAGTTGGTATTTTGCAAATCTATATGTTTACATGCCACCAATTAACTATAGAGGCCACTATCTTTATTTGATATCAACTGAAGGGGCAAATAAACAATGGGAGATTAAGGAGGATAACTCCCTTAATCACCAATGTAAAGTACTGGACAAAAACAGTATGTTTTAAAAACCTATATGTGCCAAGGAGCAGCCGTAAATCCCGATGTGGACAATTTTTGTCATACAAATGCACTATCTAGATGAAATGATATGTAGATTTTTGATTCACATAGGCTAAACCCAAAACACATTCCCAACATGCCCCCTTGCAATTTCTACATATTTGTGGAAAATGCAATGCAATGTGTGCCTTTGAGTCAATGCTGACTCCTGGCAACCCAGGAGCTCCTTGGTTTTCTTGGCAGTGCAACATAGAAACATGATGACAGAAAAAGACCACATGGCCTATCTAGTCTGTCCTTCCATAACAACTACAACAGTCCACTTTTTACCTTTAGAGATCCTCTGTGTTGGTCCCATGCTTTTTTGAATTCAGTTACTGTCCTCATCTCTACCACCTCCACTGGGAGACTATTCCATGGATCCACTACTCTTTCCGTAAAGAAATATTTCCACATATCACTCCTGAATCTATCTCCCTTCACCCTCATCCCATGTCCCCTCGTAGCAGAACTTGCTTTCAATTGAAAGAGGCTCTCTCCCTGAACATTTATGCCACGGAGGTATTTAAACATCTCAATCACATCACCTCTATCCCGCCTTTCCTCTAAGGTGTACATATTAAGATCCTTAAGTCTGTCCTCATATGCTTTATAATGAAGCCCAATAATCATTTTAGTAGCCACCCTCTGCACCGACTCCATCCTGTTCGCATCCTTTTGAAGGTGCGGTCTCCAGAATTGCACACTATACTCCAAATGAGGTCGCACCAAAGACTTATACAGAGGCATTATCACTTCCTTTTTTCTGCTAGCCATTCCTCTCCGTATGCACCCAAGCATCCTTCTAGCTTTTGCCGTCGCCTTTTCTACCTGTTTAGCTACTTTAAGGTTATCAGACACAACCACGCCTAGGTCCCGCTCTTCTTTAGTGGACAAAAGTACTTCACCTCCTATACTGTATTGCTCCCTTGGATTGCTGCAGCCCAAATGCATGACCTTACATTTTTTAACATTAAATCCCAGCTGCCAAATTCTAGACCATTCTTCAAGCTTAGCTAGATCCCTCCTCATGTTATCTACACCTTCCTGGGTGTCTACTCTATTGCAGATTTTGGTATCATCTGCAAAGAGGCAAACCTTACCCGACAGCCCTTCCGCTATATCACTAACAAAGATGTTAAAAAGAATTGGACCAAGGACAGATCCCTGGGGCACACCACTGGTAACATCCTTCTCCTCAGAGTGAGCTCCATTTACTTGTACTCTTTGTCGCCTCCCACCCAACCAATTTCTAACCCAAGCAGTAACTTTAGGGTCCATCCCTAGGGTGCTCAGTTTGTTTATAAGTCACCTGTGAGGAACAGTGTCAAAGGCTTTACTGAAATCTAAATACACCACATCTAGAGCTCTCCCTCGGTCCAACTCCCTGGTCACCCAGTCAAAGAAATCAATCAGATTTGTCTGACAAGACCTGCCTCTGGTGAATCCATGCTGCCTCGGATCCTGTAATCCGCTGGACTCCAGAAACCTCACTATTTTCTCTTTCAGCAGCGTTTCCAATAATTTACTCACCACCGAAGTTAAACTAACTGGCCTGTAGTTTTCAACCACACCCTTACTTCTGCTTTTGTGTAAAGGCACCACATGAGCCTCTCTCCAGTCCTTTGGCACCACTCCTGACTCCAACGAGGCATTGAAAAGGTCAGTTAGTGGAGTTGCTAGAACGTCCCCAAGTTCCCTCAGTATTCTAGGGTGTATCCCATCCGGTCCCATCGCTTTGTCTACTTTAAGTTGAGCTAGTTTCTCACGAACACAGTCTTCTGAAAATTGTTCAAGATGTCCCTCGCTTCTGTTCCTATTTGTGGGTGTTTTCTGAGGTCCTGCTCCTGGTTCTTCATCTGTGAACACAGAACAAAAATATTTGTTAAGCAATTCAGCTTTATCCTTATCAGCTTCTACATATTCCCCCCCTGCACCCTTGAGTCTGACAATACCACTTTTGCCCTTCCTCTTCTAACTAATATATCTGAAAAATGTCTTATCCCCCCATTTTATTGCATTGGCTATTTCCTCCTCCTTTTGAATCTTTGCCTTCTTGACTACTTTGCTAGCTTCTCTAAGTTTTTCCAAATACAGATGCCTGTCTTCCTCTCTCTGTGATCTCTTGTATTTCATGAAGGCCTCCCTCTTTTTCTTCACTTTTTCAGCTACTTCCTTAGAAAACCATAGCGGTCTCCTTTTCCTTTTGCCTTTATTTACCATTTTAACAAAAAGGTCGGTTGCCCTTAAAATATCCCCTTTCAGTTTTGCCCACTGTTTTTCTACATCCCCCAGCTGTTCCCATCCCACTAACGACTCCCTGAGGTATTGGCCCATCTTCGCAAAGTTAGTCTTCCTAAAGTCTAAGATCCTCACCTTGGAATGGATTCTAACATCCCTAGTCCTAATACTGAACCACACCATCTGGTGATCACTGGATGCAAAATGATCTCCCACTACAACATCAGAAACACTTTCACCATTGGTAAGCACCAAGTCCAGTATGGTCCCTTCACGTGTGGGGTCTGTTACCAATTGCCTGAATGGTTCTCCCTGTAGAGAATCCAGGATCTCCTTACTTCTAGATGATACTGCAGCAGGAATGTGCCAATCAACATCTGGCATATTGAAATCTCCTATCAGTAGCACTTCCCCTTTCCTAGCAATGCTGCGTATGTCTTCAATTAACTCTCTGTCCACCTCTTCCTCTTGTGAGGGAGGTCTGTATATCACACCAATGCAAATAGATTTCTCTTTCCCTCTTTCTAGTTTAACCCACAATGCCTCCTCTCTCCCTTTTAAGCTCTGTAATTCCAAAGCTTTAATAGTAGTTTTTACATTTAGTGCCACTCCTCCTCCCCTTCTTCCTACCCTGTCCTTTCTGAATAAAGTATAGCCAGGTATAGTTACATCCCAGTCATGGTTTTCTGTGAACCATGTTTCTGTAACTGCCACTAAATCCAAGTCAGCCACTCCCACCAAAGCTTCAACATCAGGGATCTTATTTACCATGCTACGGGCATTTGTACACACTGCTTTCCATATGTTACCCCTGTTACCCATTTCCATAAAGGTATTTAATGTATCACCTACCTGGGGGCTTTCACTTACCTGGGGGCTTTCTTCACCTATCCCCAACGAATCTAGTTTAAAGCCCTCTTCAGTAGATTAGCCAGTCTACTACCGAAGATGCGTTGACCTTTCTTAGACAGATGGATGCCATCTCTGCTCTGCAACCCTTGGAACAGCATCCCATGGTCTAGGAAACCAAAACGCTCTCGATGACACCATCCATGCAGCCATGCATTCATCTCCAGGATGCGAGCCTCTCTGCCTTGGCCTTTACCCTCAACAGGGAGGATTGAAGAGAACACCACCTGTGCACCTAACTGCTTCACCCTCTGTCCCAGAGCCATGAAGTCACTTTTGATATGTTCCGAGGTATACCTGGCAGTATCATTTGTTCCAACATGGATTAGCAACATTGGGTAATAGTCAGTGGGCTTGATGAGTCTCGGCAAACTCTCCATAACATCTTGGATTTTGGCACCAGGCAGACAGCATACCTCTCTGGACATCAAGTCTGGTCGGCAGATGGACGCCTCAGTACCCCTCAGAAGAGAGTCTCCGACCACCACTACCCTTCGTTTCCTTCTGGTCACTGATTCTGCAACTTTGGGGTACTTGAACTCTGGTTCTTCCCTTTCCAGGGATGCTTTCACCTCCTCCACTTCCAGGGCTGTATAATGATTCTTCAATTCAAGGGCTGGAGAAGTTGGATTGGTGATTTTGCAGGCCCTGGTGACTTGTGTCCAACCATCGACATTCTGTTGGCACCCATCTTCTCCTGTGCTGGAGAGCTTGGTTGCTGCAAGAAGCATCTCATCAATGTACTTCTCACTGTCTTGAATGCTCCTCAGCCTCGCCACCTCTTCTCTGAGTTCCTCCACCTGTTTCCTCAGAGCTTCAGCATACAGGCACCCTGCACATGGAACTGGTCCTTCAACTGGCATTAGGACTTCTGTCTGGACCGAGGCAGAAGCTGTAACGGGGGCAACAGTTTTAGCAATATGATTTTTCCCAGCCATTGTTCTGTTCGTGGAGCTTAGGTATCTGTTAAAGCAAAAGAGAGAGATCTACCAAGTACCAGCCGGTTTCGCAGCTGTCCTTTCAGAGAAAAAGCAGTTAAATCTCTTTAATTATATTCAAAATGTGCTGGTCCAATTCTCTGTGATTTGTTAAAGGGGGAGGTGCCCTATAAAGCAAGACTGCTCACTAGGGGTGGGTGGGAGTCGGGGTGGGTAGGGAGGGAACTAACACCTGATTAGGTGTTAGCAGTTTCTAAAGCTGAGGAGGTTACTAGAGTTCAGCAACCTATTGTGCTCAAGGAAAGTTCCCCTAAAGCACCAAAAAGAAAGTAACCTTGCTTTAAAAAAATATACAAAAAACCCTTTTAAGAGCTCCCAGTCAGAGAGCTCGCAATGTAATATAATAAAAACAAACAAACAAACCCTCAAATCCTTACTGTCTGTTGATCTGTAGAGCCTTGGTTAGGAAAGCCTCAATAGGGCAAGGCACTGGAGCCTTTTATGCAGGCCTCAGCTGCACTCAGGAAATCAAGCCCACTAACTCCTGTTTAGGTGTTAGCAGTTTCTAAACCTGAGGAGGTTACTAGAGTTCAGCAACCTATTGTGCTCAAGGAAAGTTCCCCTAAAGCACCAAAAAGAAAGTAACCTTGCTTTAAAAAAATACACAAAAAACCCTTTTAAGAGCTCCCAGTCAGAGAGCTAGCAATGTAATATAATAAAAACAAACAAACCCTCAAATCCCTTACTGTTTGTTGATCTGTAGAGCCCTGGTTAGGAAAACCAGAAGTAGATTGCCTGGTTGCCTGGTTAGGAAAGCCAGAAGTAGATTGCCAGGCCTTTCTTCCAAGGCAATTGAGGGCTATGTGACTTGCCCGATACCACAAGGAGTGCTAGTGGGAATCGAATGCTGGTCTCTTGGTTATCAAGCCAGTGCTTGATCAATTAAGCTATTCCTTTGCATATGTATGGCATGCATGTGTAAATTTACCCTTTCTAAACTTGCCATTTACACATGGATGCCATTTCTAAGTGTAAATGCCAGATCTTCCTTGTGGAAATGTCCAAAAAGGCTTCTAAAATAACCCCCTAATGGTATAACAAGATGTCATCTACGTATATTCGAAAGTTAACACATTTTTCTATTAAAGCAGTACATAATGGTTGAAGATATAAATTAAATAAAGTGGCAGATAAGAAAGAACCTTGGAGACTCATCTTTGAGCAAAGAACCTTGTTGCATAGTACATGACAGCAGAAACAGACAAGTATGATCCATCTAGCCTGCTCAGTGAGGTGGCTAGAATGGTTGTACCTGTCACTCCATGCAGGTCACCCCCTCTATGTCTTTGTTTAGGGTTGTACCCCCGCTCTGTGTTTTGATTCCATCCCCCTGCTTTATAGGGATCCTCCGTGTCTGTCCCATACCTTTTGGATTCCATCACAGTTTTCGCCATCCATTGGGAGGGCATTTGAGGCATCCACCACCCTTTCAGTGAAAAAGTATTTCATGATGTTTTTATTTATTTATTTATTTATTTATTTAACTATTTCTTTTATACCGCCCCTTCCAGAGATCAAGGGCGGTTTACATATAACAGATTAACAGTCTTGTACACAATTTGTATACATTTTGTATACATGATGTTGCTTTTAAGTTTAACTCCTTGAAGCTTCATTTTATGCCCTCTAGTTTTACAGCTCCCACTTCTTTGAAAAGGGGTTCTATGTTTATTAATACACTTCAAGTATTTAAACATCTGTATCATATCTCCCTTATCCCTCCTCTCCTCTAGGGTATACATATTTAAGTCTTCAAGTATCTTCTCATAGATCTTCTGGTGCAGGCTGGCATGGGGCCTAGGGAAAAATGTTGGAAGAACCACCTCCTGGTTGAGATGGAAAGAGGAGACAACTTTGGGGAGGAACTTAGGATGAGTCTGAAGGACTACCCTGTTCCTATAGAAGCGAGTGTAGGGCCTGTCACAGACCAGGGCTTGAAGTTCACTCACTCGCCTGGCCGAGGTCAAGGCCACTAGGAATAGAGTCTTCCAGGAAAGGAAGCGTAAAGGACATGTAGCCATGGGCTCAAAAGGTGGGCGAGTCAGTTGCTGCAAGACCACATTCAACTCCCACTCAGGGGCCGGTGGACGGAGAGGAGGCTTGAGCAGTTGTAAGCCTCTGAGAAACCGGGACACCAAGGGATGAACCAACAAGGAGTGTCCCTCCACCATTGAGTGGTGAGCTGCCAGAGCAGAGAGGTGAACCCGAACAGAATTGGACTTAAGGCCCTGATTGGACAAGTGCAGAAGGTACTGGAGCACTACTGGCACAGTGCAGCCGAAAGGATCTTCCTTGCACTGCTGACACCAAAAGGAGAACCTCCTCCATTTCAAGGCATACGTTTTCCTGGTGGATTGCTTTCTAGAGGCCAAAACCACCTCTTCAACTTCCTGAGGCAGGCCCCAGGGAGCCAAGACTACCCTTGCAGCCTCCAGGCCATCAGATTGAGAGATTCGAGATTGGGGTGCAGAAGGGAGCCCTGATCCTGAGAGAGAAGGTCGGGTTGGAACCCCAGAGGTAGTGTTGTCTCCACTGCCAGTTGAAGTAGGAGCAGGAACCAGGGCTGTCTTGGCCACCTGGGAGCAACCAGAAGGACCGAGGCCTTGTCCCTTAGAATCTTGACTAAGGTTCGGGCCACCAGAGGCGTGGGAGGAAACGCATACAGTAGGCCCTGGGACCAGGAAATTAGGAAGGCATCCGCCGCTACCCTTAGGGGATGCGGTTGCCTGAAACAAAACCTGGGCAGTTGATGATTCAGGGGACTGGCAAAGAGATCCATGGATGGAAGTCCCCATTTCAGGAAAATCTTTTGAACCACTAACGGGTGCAGCTACCACTCGTGGGGCTGCAGAATTCTGCTTAATCTGTCTGCCAGAAAGTTCTCCTGGCCAGGAAGATAAACAGCCCTCAGCAACATCTGGTGCCTGAGGGCAAAAGAGCAAAGGGCCTATGCTTCCAGGCATAGAGGCCTGGATCCAGTGCCGCCCTGTTTGTTCACATAGAACATGGCTACTTGGTTGTCCGTCTGAACTAGAACAGACTGGTGAGCCAAAGTGTGAGAAAAAGCCTTCAGGGCTAAGCGAATAGCCCGCAGTTCTAGTAGGTTGATCTGTTGCGTGGCTTCCCATGGGGACCAGAGGCCTTGAGTGCAGCTCTCCTGACAGTGTGTACCCCAGCCCTGTAAGGAGGCATCTGTCGTCAACACCACTGTGGGGACAGGCACTTGAAATGGCACCCCCTGAAGCAAGTTAGGGGGGTGTAGCCACCACTGAAGGGAAGCCAGGAATGGCTTGGACACCCTGACCTTGTCTGCTAGATTCCCAGTGGCTTGCTTCCACTGAGTTCTCAGGCACCACTGTGCAGTCCTCATGTGGAGGCGGGCATTGGGGGTCACATGTACAGTCGATACCATGTGTCCTAGGAGCTGCAGACAGAGCCTGGCAGGAACCCTTGGGCAGGCTAAGAAACCGGGATGCCAACTCCATGAGCCTTTGAGCTCTGTCCTCTGGCAAGTAAGCCCTTGCTTGCAGAGAGTCCAACCGTGCTCCTATGAACTCTAGGTTCTGGGAGGGGAGCAAAGTGGACTTTGCGAAGTTTATGACAAAGCCTAGGACTTGAAGGAGTGTGACAGTCCTGAAGGTGGCCTGCCTGGCCTCCTAGTAAGTCTGACCTCGGATGAGCCAGTCGTCCAGATAGGGGAAGACAAAAACCCCTTGAGTCCTCAAGTAGGCCGCCACCACAGCTAGGCACTTTGTAAAGACCCGTGGGGCGGAAGTCAGACCAAAAGGCAGCACTCTGTACTGGTAATGGTTTCCTCCCACCATGAACCTGAGGTACTTTCTGTGGTCTGGATGAATGAGGATGTGAGTGTACGCATCCTTTAGATCTAAGGAGCATAGCCAATCTCCCTGCTGGAGGTAGAAGTGTTCCAAGAGTAAGCATCTTGAACTTCTCTTTCTCCAAGAACTAGTTGAGGTTCCTGAGGTCTAGGATAGGCCTTAGGCCTCCGGTTCTTTTTGGCACCAGAAAATACCTGGAGTAGAAACCGTGCCCCTGTAGGCGAGGAGGTACAGGCTATACCGCCTTATCCAGAAGCAGACCCTGAAGTTCTTGGAGGAGGAGGTTTGTGTGCAGGAGAGGCCTCAGAGGCTCTCCTGGGAAGTAGACAGGAGGTAACTGCTGGAAATGAAGCATATAGCCCTGGTGGACTATGCTTAATACCCAAGCATCCCCTGTAATGGGTGGTCACCTGTGGGCAAACAGGGCTAAGCGACCTCCTGTGCAGTAATGGGGCAGCAGAGGCGGAGAGGCTATGCTGTGGGAGTCAAAAACCCCCTCCCTGCTGGGTAGGAGCAGGAGCCAGAGGCTTTGGGGTCTTCTGCCTACGGGGCCCATGTCCCTGCCCATTGGCCTGCTGCCCCTGTTGGGGAGCTGGGGAGGCCTGGTACTGAGGGAAAAGTTTGTAGGCAGCCACCTTTCTCGGGTAGAAGGGCTTTTTACCCGAGCCCTTCTTTTTGTGAGAAGGGGCAGAAGTCTTTCTGGACAGCCTTGTCCTAGGTCAGGTGCTCGGTTTCGAGCTCAGCCGCCTTCTCGGCCATGGGCTTGCCAAAAAGGTTTTCACCCCGGCAAGGGACATCGACCAACTTGTCCTGCACCCAGAGCTAGAGGTCTGATGACTGCAGCCATGCCTGGCGTCAGGCTCCGATGCCGGCTGCCGCCACACTAGCCGAAGCCTCGAAGCCATCGTAGGCCGCTCGGGACATGAACTTGGAACAGTCCCTGATTCCTGAAGACAAAGACTGGAACCTCTGCAAAGGTTCCCCGGAGAGGCCAGCAGAGAACCCGGCAAGCTCTTTCACCAGGTCTCGTAAGTACATGCCCATGTACAGCTGGTATGACTGGACACGGCAAGCAAGCATCGAGCCCTGGAAGCACTTTCTGCCGAAAGCATCCAGGTTCTGGGCCTCCCTGCCGGGAGGCACCGCAGAATGCATCTTCTGGCTCTTCTGACGATGCATGGCCGATTCCACCACCATGGAATGGTGCAGCAGCTGCGCCTTTTGGAAGCCAGGGCTCTTACGGAGTCGATAAATGGAATCGACCCGCTTGCTCAAGACTGGCGCTGAGGCCGCTGCCTCCCACATCCGGAAGAGTAGCCATTCCAGCATCGGAGGAACCAGAACAGTAAAGGCCTCCTTCGGAGAAGAGTCATACTGGAGGGCCTCGAGCTCTTTGGCTCCTCCTCGGGGTCTGCGGGGATCGCCAATGCCTTGGCCATGTCCCGCACGAACTCCGAGAACCGGGTGTCCTCCGGAGGGTACCTACTCCGGGGCTCGGACTGCAGTGAGTCCGAAGGGACGCACCGAGTCCGGAAGGTGTCGGGGGACTCCTCGTCCTCCGTCTCCCATGCTGACTCATCTGAAGAGGAGTCGAGGGGCTCCGACCGCGCAGGTCGAGGTGGCACCTGCCCCGACACTGAAGGCACCGGCGTCAACGCCCTCGGCTCTGAGCAGGAGGTTGAGGGGGACCTTGACCGAGGACGACTTCGAGCCTTTATGGTCTCGAGTATCGGCTCGGTCTCCGGGGTCGACTTCGACGTCGATGTCCCGGTGGTCGGGGCAGATGCACCAGCGAGGCTGGCCATCAGTACCCGCTGCTGGTCCATGAAGGCAGACAATCTGCACTCCAAGGCTGTCAGCCTGAGTCCAAGCTCAGGAGACTCAGCAGCCACCGACTCGGGCCCCGGCGGCGCCGGGCCCGACGTCGGCTCCCTCGGAGGAGAGTCCATAAGGACTAAAGGACTTATGTGCCCGATGGTCTCCGGCTCTACACGAGGTACTTTGGACGGCTTCTCCTGTTCCAAAGGCCCGGGACGGCGGTTGGGGGTCTTAGACCTGGCCCTCGAGGAACCAGGGACCTCTTCCGACGCCGCCCTCACGAGCCGCTTCTTCTTCTTGCGTTCCCGGTCGGGGGACCCCCTGTCCAAGGAACCCCGGCGATGCTCGGGATCAGACTCCCGAGATGTCGAGGCCTCAGACGAGGTCCGGGCCCGGCCGGAGGCAGAATCTGAGAAAATCCTTTCCTTCTGGTGCTGACGGCTTCGAAGTGCCTTGGTGGACATTTTGCCACATGGGCCACAGATCATGGGATCATGATCTGGGCCGAGGCACCGAAGGCAGCAGTCGTGTGTGTCGGTGAGAGACATTAGTTTCTTGCACCAATCACACTTCTTGAAACCACTGGAAGCCATCGGGGAAAAAAGGACCCCCGCGAGGTCAAAGGACCGGCCTTCCAGGGAAAAACAGAAAAAAGGGCGCGAATGCCAGCCACGAAGGGCAAAAACCGAAAATAGAAAACGGGCTCGATACCGGTGTACCGAACCCGGCGGGAAGGGGAACCAGCATCGAACTCAGAGAAAAAGACGTCTTCGAAAAAACGTCAACTTTTCCGGGTGACTCGGACAGACGTCCGATGGGCTCCACGGAAAAAGAGAGACTGAGCAAGATGGCACCTTTAGGCGGGAAGGGGACCGCGCATGTGTGCAGTATTCCCAAAGGCTTTCTTAGAAAGCTGGGGAAATGCTCCGCACGGGGGCTCCATCGGCACCGATGTCACCCATAAGTGAGGACTGACTTCCTGCTTGGTCCTGGAGAATGCTAAAAACCACTACCTCCTCAACTGACCCCTGCCCTGTGGCATGGATTAAGACCTCAAAAGACCAGCTTGGCAAGTACCTTCAAACAATGGTAGAACTGTCCCTACAATAGGGCTACATACAATCTGTCCTCAAGCAAGCTGCTTTACACCCAGTTCTCAAAAAAAGTTCCCTTGACCCAGAAGATCCGAAATCCTATAGACAAATCTCCAGTCTTCCATTCATCACCAAAGTCATAGAAAAATCTGTACAAATGCAACTTCAAGACCACATTGATCAAAACGCTCCACTGGACTCACATCAGCATGGATTTAGACCACAGCATGGTGTTGAAACCCTTTTAGTCTCTCTATTCGACAACCTCATTAAGGGCATTGACAATGCCAAAAAAGGATTCATTTTAAAATTCATGGACATCTCTGCTGCCTTTGACACTATATCCCACTCCATATTAATCCAAAGACTGCAGGAAATTGGTCTATGCAGCCACACCTTAAAATGGTTCTGCTCCTCTCTCAATGATCGAACCCAACAGGTCACATGTGGTGAAAATAAGTCAGCAAAGTTCGGTGTACTCCAAGGCGTTCCACAAGGTTCAGCATTATCCTCCATTCTATTTAACATATTCATTCAACCTATTTGTAGCATAATCACACACCACAAAATGCTTTACCATCTATATGCAGATGACATCATGGTCTACTCCCCCATTAACATTTACAGCCTGGACCTGACTCCTAAAACCAAGTGCCTTGATATGATTATTTGGCTAAATAATAATTCACTCTCAGTAAACTGTGATAAAACAGAAGTGATGTTTATCACCAGAAACTCTTCCTTCTTGCCACCGAAAACGATCACTGTCAATGACAAATTTATTTATTTATTTATTTAACAAACTTTTATATATCGCAACCTTCCAGTGATCAGGTGCGGTTTACATATAACAGTTAAGGAGACAGAAAGACGTTTCTGTTTTTACATTGAACATTGCATGAATTATGTACATTAACAGTTACACTATTAAACTTTTAAACTTTGGGGAACTATATACAGTTAACTATGTACAGTTAGTAAATGAGGTCAACAGTAAAGGTAGCTATGTAAAAACATCATATTCAGTGTCACGGTCATATCATGAGGCAATTGAAGTGTTAGATTCGATGAGTTAAATAGATTATCCCTTTTCATATTGGTTTTGAGAATTTGCCAGTGGACCGTAGTGGGAGATAAAGAGGTAAGTTTTTAAGGTTTTGTGCAAGTCTTTAAGGTCGGTTAAGGCTCTGATTTCATCTGGTAGTGAGTTCCAGAGTATAGGGGCTGCATGGGAGAATGCTTTTTTATTTGTTGTTTTTTTGGTCTGTGAATTCTTTTGGAATCTTTATTTTATTAGTGTTGCCTCTTCTATGTGCAGATTGGGGTGTGTCTTTAGCGATTAGGTTATTTAGGGTAGCTGGGGCAGTGTTATTTAATGCTTTAAAGGTAGTTATTATTAATTTATAGTTTATTCTACATTGGATAGGGAGCCAGTGTAGTTTGGCTAGATAGGGTGAAATATGCTCAATAGGGTGTATCTTCATTATAGTTCTGGCTGCAGCGTTTTGGGCCAATTGGAGCCTTTTGATGTTTTGGTTAGTTGTGCCTAGTAGAGAGAGGTTGGCGAAGTCAAAATGTGGTGTGATGATAGCTTGAATGATGCTCAGGAAGTCTTGCAGGTGTACTAGCGGACGTAATTGTTTTAATACTTTGAGTTTGAAGAATATTTTCTTGGTTGTATTTCTTATGTGGGTGCTCATGCTAAGGTGTGTATCAAGTATCACCCCTAGATATTTTATTTTGTTTTTTATGTGGATGTCATGTTTCTGAAGTGTAATGTGGGTAGGGGGGGTGTAGGATTTGTTTTTTGTAACAATCAGTATGTCATCCGACGGCGCCGAGACGGAAGTACTCTCCATAGCTCAGAAGGGCTTTGCCCCTCTGAGCATGGGCCACCTGGCCCCACCCCCCTGCCCGCCCCTAGCTAGCCAGTTCGTCACTAGCTGAGCCTTTTGCCGCTAGGAGGCGGGCACCAGGACGGAGGCCGAACCCATCTCAGGGGAGGTGGGCGGGTATGTGTGGCTGACTTATTCTGCTGTCCTCGGAGAACTCCAGTTACAGGTAAGTAACTCAGTTTTCTCCTAGGACAAGCAGGATGAGTCAGCCACACTTGGTGCCTCCCAAGCTGACATGTGCTGTGGTGGATGGGGAAGGCCGAGAAGCTTCTTCAGGTCGGGCATGTGCTGCATGCAGTAACCATAACCTGTAGGCCAGTAGCATGCGCCCGTGGTGCAGCATGCTGTATACAGTAACCATAACCTGTAGGCTGGTGGCGGTGATGTACGCAAGTGGAGTAGCATAGTCGTGAGAGGATGACGTTACCAGGCACTGTGTGACGGCTTGCAGTCATGAGGTACGCACGCATGTGCGGGTGGTGAAGTTAGCAGGCACTTCGGTAATAATAACTCCACTGTGGAATCACACCCCGGCCTCTGCCACAGGCAGCGAGGTGCGGACCCATCGAGCAGTAGCGGTGTGGGAGTCACTGCCATGAAGTGGAGGTGGCAGGCTGGGTAGAAGTGCGGGGGTACCGCAATGGCAAAGCAATGGCATCGAATCGATGGCCGCGAGGATGGTGCAAGTGGAACATTAGGGCATCACTAATAAGGAAGGCCCCTTTTTTTTTTTTTGGGTCAACTCTGGAGCTTGTTACCGGAGGATGCTGTGACCGTTCGTGTGGCCGGATAGGGGATAACAGGGACTGGCAAGCGCTGTTTGGCTTGATACCGGTATCGGAAACCTGTGTCTTTGGGAAGACCTCCTAGATTGGGCGCTGTAGGGAGAGGAAGTTTGACCCAGGCGCAGTAGGGAACAGAGTTTGACCCAGTATGGCGTACCATCCGGTCGGCTGTGCGGCATGTGGAGTGGCCGACCAGACCGCTAGGGTCGTCTGGGCAAAAGAATTCCTGACCTTATCCTTTACCGCGGTTACCGCGCGAGAGGTGCGCCCATTATCAGTGGTGTTCTTGGATGGTGTGTACCGTGATAGTTCTTGTTGCAAGGTCTTGGTGGCCGTGCAGATGTGCGCTACATGAGCGGGACATAGGAAGGGCCTCTGGGCATGGAAACATGCATGTGTGTGTGCCCCTGGCTTGTGCCCTTGCCTATATCCGAGCCTTCGCCTGCAACGGAAGCTGGCAAGGTGGTTGTCTGTATCCGGGTAGATGGTTGATAGTCTGATTGCAGGTAACGAGCGGGTGATCTGCCCCGGGCAGAAAGAGTGCCAGTGGGACTGGGCACGGGTGGACTGCGCGGTGGGCTGTTGCACTAGGCAATGCCTTCATTAGGTGGAGAGGCCACGCCTCCAGTAGATGGAGAGCAGGGGGAGTCCCCGGGCAGGCCCGTGCATTGCTCGGTGAATATACTAGGCATACTGGAGATCTATCCCGGGCCATCATGTCCTGATATGGAGCGTGTTGTCAAGAGCAATGGCTTGAGGAGCTCACGCCGTTGAGTCATGCCGTGATAGGAAGGTCGTGCATAGGTGGGAAGTACCACAAGCGCAGATCTTGATGACAGCCTGTAAACAGGGTAACAACCTGTCAACCGGGTCGCTGCGATTGCTGAGAGCTTGACTGATGGAAAAAAATGCCTAAGGGTCGAGCTCCTACGTGATTCCAGGGGAAGGCCTGACAGGAGCATCTGCTTCCCCACCGTCCAGACCCTGAGGCACAGAGCCGCAGGCAAGGCTGTATCGTGGGGATGCGTTAAATTACCTTAAATGGTCCTCAGCGGTGCCGCACCGCAGCGATGTGTTGTATTTCCCCAATATAGACCTCAGTCAGGTCTTGAACCTGCGACCTGCTGGCTAGATACCCCCTGCCTTGCATGCTGAGGCAGGGTGCTGCCCTTGGCTTGATCATGAGAAGATTAGGATTGAAGATCCCAGGCTGGCCATGAGTTTGTCACTCTACCTTTATGCATCCCGTAACGTTGGCTAGTGCCACAGAGCCTAACGGGCGGATGCTCTTCGCAGGGACTATCTATAACAGTAAAAGAGGAGGTAAAATATCTAGGTGTTATCCTGGACAAAAGTCTGTCCTTAAGGACTCACATAAGCAAAATTGCCTCTAAAGCACACCACAGACTAAAAATCATTCGGCGGCTCAAACCTATTTTGAATAATGATCACTTCCGTTCAGTGTGTCAAGCAATAGTCACCCCCATTTTGGACTTGGCAAATTCACTCTATCAAGGTCTTCCGACACAGTCCCTGTACCCTCTCCAATTGGTGCAAAACACAGCGGCCAGGGTCATTACAAATACACCCAGGAAAGAGCATATCACACCAATTCCTTCAGCAACTTCACTGGCTACCCATCCTTTTACGTGTACATTACAAGACATCTCTAAACATCTTCTGAATCTATCATAACACCTCTGCTACAGTCCTTCAAAGCCTATAATCAAGTACTCCAGCTCAAGGCCTAGACGCAGTAACATGATGGATAGACTTGTTACTCCTGTTGAATGCCAATGATTTAATCAGTCTACAATCAGAAGAGCCCCATCACTTGATGCGCCCGCCATATGGAACTCTTTACCAGAATACATGAGATCTATCAGAGACATTAAGGACTTTCGTATGATGTTTTCGGATCACCTAGGTCCTCCTCTTAGTGATATGACCTACTGCTAATGACCAGTTCTTTTCTTTTCTTTGTCTTTATTTCCTCTTTTGTAATTGTAATAACCCTTAATGTAACCCCTAATGTAAAGCACTTTGATTGACGGAAAAGGTGGTATATAAATCTGGATAAATAAATAAATTAAATTAAATAAATAAACTGCATAGATTCTCGGGGGGGGGGGGGGGGGTTATTTTAGAAGAGATAAGCATGAGATGGACGTCCCAAAATGCTGACATGGACGTCGCAACCACTGGGATGTACTGAATTTCAGAGCCAGGCAGATCTGCATGTTCTAGTGGTAGCCATATCCAAGTCTGGACATCCAAGGATTAGTGTGTTTTGGGGAAGTTTCTGGGCACAGCTAGAGTGGAACAAGTGGCTGCATGCCCAAGACATATTTCACATGGAGGCTGATTCTGTTTCTCGCATGTCTGGCTGCATTGACAATGCAAAAACTGGACGTGCGGGAAACTGACCCGATTCTGCCACCACAAGGCCCAGACATACCCACGACAGCAGAATCTGTGATATGGATGTCCGGGAGCTCCCCATATGCCAAACAGATCAGCGTACAGGGAGCTGCCCATCCAGATGCAAGGACACCACTGCTGGTGCAAGTGACCACAGGATGGCTTGGAATGCCATTGCAGACAACTGCCCTGCAGCCCTCTGTCCGGCTGTCACCAGTGGCTGCTGTGGGCCAGAGTGGGGCTGCAGGGGCACAGCATGCCCATCTGTGTCTGCTGCGTGGGTGTGCGCTGCTCGATGCGGGGGGCGCCTGTGACTTACTCCACCCTCAGGGAACTAAGTGAGAGACCCTTGTCCAGGCCATCCTGCAGAAAAGCCAACAGGGAGGACACCTTGGCCGCCTCTGAGTCAAGTGCTGCACACCGCACCAGTGCTCAAAGAGGCACCATATCTGTACGTATGCTAGCTTCGTAGACCTCCTCCAGGCATCAAGTATAGTAGATATTACTGCTGGAGAATAGCCCCTATGTGCTAGCAGTCTCTTTTCAAGAGCCATGCCGTAAGTGAGAAGGCTGCCGGGTCCTCCAGGATGATTGGTCCCTGCCACAATAACCCCCAAGACAGAGGCAACTGAAGAGGAGGCACTCAAAGGAGCCACATCAGGTTTCCTAACCATGTTCTGGTGCCACCAGAACAATCCTTCCCGGTGGTGCTCTATATGCCAAATTACATACCCCACCAGGGGCCATGGAGGAAACACATACAACAGCCGTTGACTGGGCTAAGGCTGGGTCAGGGCATTGACGCTCTCAGACCCTATCTCTGTGCAGCGAATGAAGTAGTGGCACACTTTGGCATTGGAGTGGGTCACCATCAGATCCATTTCAGGGCGACCCCAGCAGTGCAGAATCAATTCTCACATCTCCGGGATTCAGGGAGTGCCGGCTGAGGAAGTCCACTTCCAAATTGTCCACGCTGGCAATATGCTGAGCCGACAAGGCCAGGAGGTTGTTATCCACCCAAGCAAACAGGAGATCCATCTCCAGAACCACTCTAACACTTCTTGTGCCATCCTGCCTATTGATGTAAGTCACTGTCATGGCATTGTCTAAAAACACTCAAACCACCTTGTCCACGACCAGGGGCCAGAAACACAGAAGAACCAACCTGATGGCTCTCACCTTGAGGCACTGATGGACCATGCCATTTCACTGCGATTCCAATGGCCCTGGGCTGTATGGTCTCGGCAACGGGCTCCTCAGCCTGAGAGGCTTGTATCTGTCGACATCAGAATCTAGTACCCCATGAAGAAGCGGGTGTACGTTCGGCTCCTGCGCCGTGCTGGAAGCATCTGCCAAGCACCATCAGTTTCTCCTTCAGGAACAGGAGGGTCATGCCAGCCTCTTCATAGTCTTCTGTAGGTGATAGGAGGCTCTCCTCCACATCAGAGCCCAATACCGATTCATCTGGGTTCGAGGCATAGTCAACATTTCGGACGGCTCTCAAATGTTCCTCGTCTTCAGGAAGTGTCCCGTGCCGGGGATGCTTAGCCAAAGGCAGTCGAACAGGGCTTCTGCTTCCAGCTTGCCCAGTATGAGACTGCATCAGGGAGCACTTAGAGGCCTCAGGGTCTGAATTTCCACGCCAGAAGGATCAGACCTGTTGCAAAGAGGAGAAGAATTCCGGGGAGGACAATCTGAACTCCAGAAGCTCTCCTGTCAGAAAAGACTCCCCAACACCAGGGGGCATAAGCTGCCACACACCCCCTAGAGGACCACATCATCCTTACCTTTAGCACCATCCTGCATCTCCTGCCCTGAGGCAGATAAGGGCCAACTAACTGTATCCCCCAGCTGAGAGAGGGAAAGCATGCCCTCCAGGGACGACTCAGAAGCTGCCATATGGGAAAGGCAGATTCCAGAATTCAAGAATGAGGCTCCTCACTTGCCACTAGTCAAACAACGTTTCCTGGAAGAAGACAGAGAAAGTTAGGGTAAGTACACCAAAGCCACTCCCATTGAGGAACGATTCCTCTAAGCAGGACTTCACTGGGGGGGTGATATTGAAAAAACTATAGCACGAATAGAATAGCGTTATATCTTTGATTTAGATAGTCTACACCCGAATGGCCTAAATATGGATGAGGATTTCTCTGTTTTTCTGTGACATGTGATATATATATATATAGATACATATATTTTCTTAATATGGTTGGTGTTTTTGTCTTTCTTTCAGGGTTTTTTTTAATTTAATATGAAGGAGGTTATATTACATATGGTATATGTGGGAGATTATATAATTGAAGTAATATTTAATTTGGATAATGCTGAGGTAGTTGTATTTGCTTTTTATTATGAGTATATATTTTTAAGGTTAGCAATTAAAAGTTTTTAATCAGTTGTTTTCAACTAGGGATTTTTAATATCGGCAACGAATGTTTTTGATGCTTGTTTTATTATCATTTTAGATTTTTAACTCTGTACATATATATTTTTAATGTAATAGGTTTATACGGTGGTTATGTGCGCTGTTTAATGAAGTCCTGCTTAGAGGTATCGTTCCTCAATGGGAGTGGCCACCTGTCATTCATGATGATGTCAATTTTTCTCGCGGCGGCTTTGGTCTCTCTTTTTCAGGGCATAGCCGCCGGCGTTTCATTTATGAAAGAATAGTTATTATGTGGCAGCGATATCTATATAATTTTTAAATAAATGGTTCATATTGTGTTTGCATACGCTATGTCATGAAGTCCTGTTTAGAGGCATTGATCCTCAATGGGAGTGGCCACCTGTCAATCATGATGATGTCATTTTTCCCGCGGCGTCTCGGGCTTCTTTTTTCACAGCGCAGCCGCCGGCGTTTCATTCATGACAGCGGCTTCATATGGTTAGAGAGCAGTTTGACAAGACAGCGGGATTTCCATGAATATTGAGGAGGAGGTATGAGTTTTCAATATATCCGTGCTGGTTTTTATATCCCTGGTTTTGGCGATTGTGTAATCAAATGTACATAGTGGTTAGGAATAAATAATAGCAGACACGAATTCATGTACTATGTTTTAGTTAAGCGTTGTAAGATATAAGAAATAGAATTATATGGATTGGGTGTTAATTGATCAGTGTATAAAAAACATCATAGGTCTCCCCCTAAAGTACAAAAAGAAGTTTTTGAGGGTGTACACTTAGAGGCTTGTTTACAAAGCCACGGTAGCGGTTTGCGATCGTTATCTGAGCTGCGGCCCCATTGATTTCAATGGGGCCGCGGCTCCGATAACGATCGCGAATCGCTACCGCGGCTTTGTAAACAAGCCCCTTAGAGGCATATGTATAAGTAGCAAAAACTTGATAGCAGTTATTTATGAGGTGTTTTTATAAGTAATTTGTGACCTTCGGGTCTCTTTTAATAGGTTCATGTCGCTCCTGCTTGCGCTTCTTCTTGATTTATTATTATTATTTTTTATTGTGGGTTTCCCTTCATTTTTGGAGGGGTATTAATATATGAGTTATTTATGGAGTCCTCTGTTTTCTTGCAATTTATATAAGGTGGCAAGATACCAAATATAGGACATACAGGTATGATTATGCATAGATGGTTGGTATATTTTAAATAGTAACTGATAGAATAGGTATTTTTAGTGTTTTTAGGTATTGTGTATGGTATCTATTGCTATTATTTATTCATGTATTTATTTATTTATTCATGTTATGAACTTATTATTTGTTAGCTGTACTTATTTAATTATTTATTGACATATTGATGGTTTATGGATGGTTATTAATGTTTTATGGCTGTAGTTACAATGTGTCTTTATGATTTGACCTGATTTTAAGGTTATTTGATTTTATTTAACTATGGTTGGTTCTATGTTTTTAACAGTATTTATTGTTATGTTTTATAGCCAAAAGCCCCTGATGAAGGCATAAACGAAACACGGCCTGTGTCAGACCTGGCTATTGTAAGAGTGATTCATTAAAGTATTCTCCTTCCTTGCTACCCACGTTTCCTGAGTGGTTCTGTCTACAGCACGTGGGGTGTGCTCTTTAGCTGGACACAAAAATCTGGAAGGCCAGGAGATGTACCCGATTCTGCTCCCACGGGGCTAGACAGCCCTGCGGGAGCAGATTCACGACATAGGGCATGGATGTCCAGGACATGCCCCAATTCAGGTACTCCGAACATCCAGGCATTTCCCCAGCTAGCCCTGCCAGGCTTCTTTATGGCGCCGCGATGCAGTAGTGTCCTGTTGCTATGGCACTGTGGCTCCATGCAGGAGTCACGATCCCCAGCAGTCACAGCTAAGTTGATTTCCCCACCTCCCAACCCCAAGTCGGACCTGCTGTGGCCAGGGTTGGGATGCAGGGAACCCTGAACCCCCTCACCTCTTTGTTCGGACCCGAATCCATCCTTTGCCGCAATCTAGGGGACTTATTCCACCTCTGATGTCAGGAGTCAGGTTCCTGCCCACTCCCCTCCCTCACTCCTCCTACAGCCCACCTCCTCCTGCCCAGGAAAAGAGCTCCTTGCACATCTTGCCTGTACATGCAGGGAACTCTGTTTGTGGAATCAACACCCTAGCGTTTAGTAGGGATGGATATCTGAACCGGATGTCCATCCCACTAAACGCAAAATGGAATGACCCCCTGTATGTACATAAGTTTCTCTGGCCTAGTCAAAGGTATTCCCAAGGATACAGTTTGAACTTATTTTTTTTATAAAACATGCACATGAGCACTAAAATAAAATGATGAAATTGTGCATGTTTTCCCTTTTAAACATGCATATATTTTCCCTTTTAAAATTACCCCATGGAAATAAAAATTTATACGTACTCTGAAACATGCACAATTTCATCATTTTCCCTTTTAAAATTGGTGTAACTTATGTGCATCACCGCTACACAAGATAGGCAGCTTAACATAAATGTCTCCTCTTTACAAGCAAATTTCCTAAGTTAAAATGATTCCAAATGCTGTGTTTTCACGGAAGTCCAAGAAATACAATAGAATAGCAGGGCTTCTAGAAATAAGATTAAAAGTTATTTGCTTCAAGGGTGTAGCTTAGGGGGGGAAAGGTGCAATGCCCCACTATCACTGTAGAACAGAGTGCCTCCCTCCCTCCTCCCTCACATGGTCTCACATCTCCTGTGGTCTACCCCTCATCTCACACCTTCCATTGTTCCTGTCATGATTCTTTCCTTGCTGCAACAGTGGCAGCACTAAAAAGCAACATAGTACACGCTTCAGTATCCTACAAGGCACTAGTTTTGCCCCCAAGGCAGCAAGAAACATGTCAGAGGGGGCAGGACCAGCATATTCTAGCAAAACACTTGAGCATGACGAACCACACATCCTGCTTTTCTTTTTATTACTGACACTGTTGTGGCAATGAGAAGGAGCCATAACAGATACAATAGGAAGTTTGAGGGGACGGGGAAGACCACAGGGAGGGCAAGAGGGAGAGATATTGGATGAGGAGGGAAGAGAGAGGGGGGGGATGCTGGACCATGCAGGGGAAAGCAAGGAAAGATGATGGACCATTTTGGCAGGGGAAGGGAAGAAGATTGAGAGATTTTGGATCCAGGGGAGGGAAAAATGCTGGATGGAGGGGAGAGACAAAGAGGTTAATAATAGCAGATGATAGAGTAGAAGAAGGGTCTGATGCTGGGGCTGACACAAGAGCTGAGATTGGGAGAAAGGGGCTGACTCTGATAGATGCTGGGGATGGCAGAAGGGTGACAATTGGCAGATGTTAGGGATAAGAGACAGGGACTGATGCTGGTGTGTACTTGAGTTGTGCTAGAGTTGGAAGAAGGGGGCTGATTTTGAGAGAACAGTCAGATGCTGGAGCTGGGACAAGGGGGAAAATGCTGGTGAGTAGCAGTGGGAGAAGGGATTTGGTGCTGAGGAAAGAAGAAACAGACTCTGTGGGGGACAACAAAAAGGCATATGCAACAGAAGATGGAGATGGAGGAATGGATGCTGGAGACAAGGAGGACAATAATCAGGTGAATGGACACTGGAGAAGGAGATAGCTGGGTGGATGAGTCCCCAATATCAGTGCTACAACTCTGCAGTCCTTCTAGAAAGGTGAAATTAGACTTACCTGCTAATTGTTGTTCCTGGAGTGGAACCAGTCTAGTCCCGAAACCTCTGGATTGCCTATCTCATCCACAAGCTTGGAGACTGAGAAACTCCTCCTTTTGTGACATCACCAGTATATCCCTCCGGTGTCCGCCTCCTGCCACCAGTAACCTATTGACAAAGCAGACTCACCGGAGAAACAGTAATAAATTACAACAACATAAAGCCAACGAGGGCTAAATGAACTCACCAAAATTGAAAAGAGGACACTAACGCCCTCAGTAAGAACTGTGACTGGACACTTGAACAGGCCACTCCTTCACCCAAAGAAAGGATAGTAAGACCCCCAGAAAACAAGGCTAGGAACCATCTCCCGACAGCCCCTACCCCATGTAGTAGCTATTATACCTACATTTTGTGGGGGGTTTTTGTTTTTTTGCTTAAAACAGGGAAAGCAGAACATGTCTTACCTGTGAACCACGCCAACCGTTCAGGCTGCCGTTTGCCAAAGAATGCTGGGAGGGATACGGGACTAGACTGGTTCCACTCCAGGAACAACAATTAGCAGGTAAGTCTAATTTCACCTTCCTGATGGTGTCCCCAGTCTAGTCCCGAAACCTCTGGGTCAGTACCAGAGCAGTAAATAAATTCAACCGCGGGAGGGACCCGACAAATCAGCCTGAAGAACCTCTGAGCCAAACGAAGTCTCCTCCGCCATATGCACATCAAGGCGATAGTGCCGAACAAAGGAGTTCAAAGACGACCACGTCGCCGCCTTACAAATCTCCACCGGCGACACCAACCGAAACTCCGCCCAGGAAGCCGCCTGAGCTCTAGTGGAATGGGCCTTCAAACCATCCGGCACCGCCCTACCCTTCAGGATATAAGCTGACATAATAGCCTCCTTAATCCAATGCGCGATAGACGCCTTAGAAGCCGCTTCTCCCCTCCGCGGACCCGCGAAGCGAACAAAAAGCCTATCTGTCTTTCGAAAAGCCGCCGTGCGGATAAGATACTTCTTCAAAGCTCGCCGGACATCCAAAGGATGCCACTTCTTAGACGAAGTGGCCACCTTGCACTCCGCAAACACCGAAACGGAAATCTGCTAGTTCACATGAAAGGCTGAGACCACTTTTGGTAGGAACGCTGGCACAGTTCTCAAGACCACCTTAGCCGCAAAGAAGGAAAGATAAGGTTCCCTGCAGGAAAGAGCTTGCAACTCCGACACTCGTCGAGCCGAACAAACAGCCACTAAGAAGACTACCTTCAACGTGAGATCCTTGAGCGACGAGCGCGCTAATGGCTCAAAAGGCGCCCGCTCCAAAGCATCCAAGACGAAGGGCAGATGCCACTTAGGAAAAACCGGCCTTGCCGGCGGCCTCAGAAGCGACACCGCCCTTAAAAACCGCTTCACATCACATTGAACACCGAGCATCTGTCCCGCCAACCTGCCTCTGTAACAAGACAATGCCGCTACCTGAACACGCAAGGACGCCGCCGCTAGACCTTTGTCGAAGCCATTCTGTAAGAATTCTAAGATCTGGGGAACAGAAGCCTTCAGGGCCTCGCACTTTCTTGCCTTGCACCACGCCTCGAAGATCCGCCAGACACGAATATACGCTAGTGAGGTAGACTGTCTCCGGGATTTCAACAAGGTCGCAATAACCGCCGCCGAGTATCCCCTGGACTTTAACCGAGACTGCTCAAGAGCCAAGCCGTAAGCGAGAAGCGACCCACGTGAGGCATGACCAGGGGCCCCTGAATTAACAGATCTGCCCTGCAGGGAAGTCGCCAGGGCTTTGCCACCAACAACCTCACTAGGTCTGCGTACCAGGGACGGCGAGGCCAATCTGGTGCTATCAGAATCACGCGACCTCTGAACTTTTCTATCCTCTGCAGAACCCGTCCTATCAGCACTCAAGGATGGAAGACATACAGCAGTTGCCCCTCCGGCCAGACCTGCATGAGGGCGTCCAAGCCTTCCAACATCCTTTCTCTGCACCTGCTGAAGAAGCGACTGGCCTTTGCCGAGGCGAAGGTCGCCATGAGATCCATGACCGGCCAACCCCACCTGCGAACCACCATCTCGAAGACCTCCGGATGCAGGACACATTCTCCCAGATCCACCGTCACCCGGCTGAGAAAATCGTCTTCTACATTGTCCACGCCTGCCACATGCGCTGCCGACAGGTCCACGAGATTTTCTTCCGCCCAGCTGCACAGGACTTCGGCTTCGGCCTCTAGTGTCACACTGCTGGTGCCCCCTTTCTTGTTGACATAGGCAACTGCCGTCATGTTGTCGGACAACACTCGGACAGCCTTCCCTCCGAGCAAAGCCCGAAACTCTTGCATTGCTAGGTACACCGCTTTTAGCTCCAGCCGGTTGATCGCCCACGTCCTCTCCTGGGAATTCCAAAGCCCCTGCGCAAAACTGCCCTGACAATGGGTCCCCCAGCCCAGTAGACTGGCGTCCGTCATCACTGCCACCCAGTCTGGAACCTCCAAGGACTTCCCCCGCTCCAACGACTCGGGAAGTAACCACCAACGTAGAGCCTGACGAGTCTCCTCTGGACAGACCAGCCTCCGGGACAGAGGATCCAGCTGATGCGACCACCGGCGAAATAACGCCCTCTGCAAGGGCCGCATGCGAGCCCTCGCCCACGGCACCATCTCTATCATCGCTGCCATGGTTCCCAGCAACTGTAGGTAACGCCATGCTGATGGAGCCTTGGACCTCAAGAAGCTCCCTACTAGAGCCCGCAGGCCTTGTTAAAAACACTCTCCTGTTCAGAGTGTCGAAGCGAGCTCCCAGATATTCTAGATTGTGTAGGCAGTAAGTGACTCTTCGTCAGATTGACTACCCACCCGAGACTTTCCAAGAATGTTACCACCCGGGCTGTCACTCTTTTGCTTTCGGCCTGCGACTTTGCGCGAATCAACCAATCGTCTAGGTAAGGATGCACCAGGATGCCCTCCGTGCGCAGTGTGGCCGCTACCACCACCGTAACTTTGGTGAAGACTCTTGGAGCAGTTGCTAGACCGAAGGGCAATGCCTGGAACTGATAATGGCCGAACGGCACTGCAAACCTCAGGAATCTGTGATGGTCCTTCCTTATGGGAATATGCAGATATGCTTCTGACAGGTCCAGGGAGGTGAGAAACTCTCCTTTTTGCACCGCCACTATAACTGATCGCAACATTTCCATGTGACAGACAGACAGCGATTGATGCTCTTGAGATCCAGGATCAGTCGAACCCCTCCGTCCTTTTTCGGGACGACGAAGGAGATGGAGTACTGACCGCATCCGTACTGGTCTGAGGGCACGGGAACTATCGCCCTGAGGTCCAACAGCCTTTGCACCGTCTCCCGTAGCGCCGCACACTTTGCTACAGACTTGCCGGGAGACTGTACGAAGGTCTCCCGCACAGGGCTCAAGAACTCCAGAGCGTAGCCTTCCCGGATGATTTCCAGAACCCATTGATCTGAAGTGATTTGGACCCAGGCAGGATAGAACTCCCGCAAACGCCCCCTTACTGGAACTAGGGGCGATTGGGTCCCCCTCATCTCATTGTGACTTCTTGATGTTAGCAGGGGAGGAAGAAAAAGAGGGACCGAAGCCCCTTCCCGCTCTGCGAAAGCCTCGAAACCCTTGATTTCTATAGGGAAAGTGCCCCCTTTGTCCGGAAGAGAACTTTTGGGAACGAAACCGACGGAAATCTCGCAATTGTCCCCTGCCTCCGAGGGAACCTCCAGCCGGCTTGAGCTTTTCCTCCGGTAACCGTCCGCCTTTTGACTCTCCGAGGTCCTTCACCAGCTTTTCTAAATCCTCTCCGAACAGCAGCCGACCCTTGAAAGGCAGCTTACTCAATCTAGTCTTGGAGGAGCTATCCGCCGCCCAATTACGCAGCCACAGGTACCGCCGTGCTGCTACCGCCGAAGCCATACTTTTGGACTGGCCACGCATGAGATCATAATGAATATCTGCCAGGTAGGCCGCCCCTGATTCCAAGCGTGCAGCCTCACCCGCCAAGGGACTCGTCTGCCCCTCTTGTGCCTGCTGCGCCCAGCGAAGGCAGGCCCTAGCTACCCATGCTCCGCACACCACTGCCTGAAGGGAAATTGCATTGACGTCGAAAACCTGTCTTAACAAAACATCCAGTTTTCGGTCCTGCGCATCCTTGAGGGCCGCACTGCCCTCCACCGGTATTGTGGTTTTCTTGGTCACCGCCGACACGGTCGCGTCCACCCTAGGTGTCTTAAAAACTTCCCTATCCTGATCGAGCAACGGATACAGCTGACCCATAACTCTGGCCCCCTTTAACGATGCCTCAGGTACGTTCCACTCTTCCTGAATCATCTCCTGAAACACCCTGTGCACAGGGAAAGCTGTTTGGGTCTTTCTGAACACCTGCAACAAAGGATCCTCCAGCATATCATCTTCCGCCGAACCTGGAACCGGCATATTGAGCACCTTTAGGGTCTCCACAATGAGAGAAGGCAGTTCCTCCCGTCGGAAGACTCGCACCACTCTAGCTTGATCTTCCCTCTCAGAAATCTCCCCTTCTTCCAGTTCTTCTTCTAAGGCCAAACTGTGATCCTCCCCATCTGACAAAGGACCCTCAGATGCCTCCGGCTGCTCACCAATCTCTTCCTCAGCACGGGGCTTCTTGCCTCCGTTCGGAGGAATCTCTACTCGCTGCGACGCCGGACGCTTCCTTGCTCCACTAGCATCCGCTGCCAGCTTCTGCTGTGGGGTACCTCCAAGGACTGACTGCTGAAGAAACGCCACAAACTGAGGAGAAAAAATGGCCATCAATCCGCAGGAAGAGACGCCTGCGAGAGAGGGACACCAGCGACGGAAGAGGGCCCTGCCACTGCCTCCTCCTGTACTGTCTTGGGAGCGAGGGAGGCCGAGGCATCTGCAGCCCCCCCCCCCCGGGGCGCCTGAGGGCAGGTCTGAATCCGCAGCCCCCCCCAACGCATGCCTTACACACACCGGTGCTGGAGGCCTTCTTTGCCCCACAGACCACACACTGTGGCTTGGCGGACATTGCCTCCCGTGAACCGTGGGACCGAAAGCTGCTCACCTTCCTTGCAGCGCCCCTATATACCCAGAACCAGGAGCAGAGCAAAGCTAACTGGGGCGCAGATAAGAAAAAGCTCCTGACCCAGCGCTTACCTATGGGCTGGAAAAGAGCACCTATCAAGTCTTCCTTAATCCTATTAAATGGGAGCGAAACTGTTCTGCTGAGCCTGCAGGCCGACCACGCGGCCGCCACGCATCTAGGCCGATCCCCGACTTTGCGCTAAAAAGCGCTGAGGAAAAAAACTTGTCCTGATAGCAGAAACGCTTACCTCATGGGAGAAAGAGGTGAAAACGCAGTTCGTTTTCAACAACCGAGTCTACCTCAGGCACTAGAACGGTCAGCTGTTCGGGGCCCGAGCATGCACACCGCTGCAATCAGTCTGCAGGCTCCATGCAGCGGGACCGAGTTGCCAGGCGTGCTTGCAGGCACAACGTCTGCGCGGCGCCGGCAGACTCGGTATCCTGCTCTCTCACACCTTCTCCCCACTGCGCTGAGCACCGGGACTGCCTTACCGATGGAAACAGACAGCAATCCGGCAGGCCCCTGCTGACCCCGCAAATACCCCGAGAAACTGGAACAGGCAGAGGAAGGGGAGGGAGAAAGAAAAACCTGAAATGAAAGAGACGGTCTGCTGCAAGTTGTAAGGCCACAGGTTCTTAAAGTAACAGGGCTGTGTAAATGAAAACAAAACCCCAAAGATTCAACTAACTATCCCTAATACTCCTCAATCGTTTCTCCAGTGAGCCCGGAACCCCGGGCTCCCATCTATCCAGCTGCTTGGAGACTGAGGTAACTGGTGGCAGGAGGCGGACACCGGAGGGATATACTGGTGATGTCACAAAAGGAGGAGTTTCTCAGTCTCCAAGCTGCTGGATGAGATAGGCAACCCAGAGGTTTCGGGACTAGACTGGGGACACGATCAGGAACATAGAAATATAACGACAGAAAAAGACCACATGGCCTATCTAGTCTGCCCTTCCATATCAACAACTACAACAGTCCCCTTTTTTCCTTTAGAGATCCTCTGTGTTTGTCCCATGCTTTTTTGAATTCAGATACTGTCCTCATCTCTACCACCTCCACTAGGAGACTATTCCGCGGATCCACCACTCTTTCCGTAAAGAAATATTTCTGGATATCACTCCTGAATCTATCCCCCTTTACCCTCATACTATGTCCCCTCATAGCAGAACTTGCTTTCAATTGAAAGAGGCTCTCCCCCTGAACATTTATGCCACGGAGGTATTTAAACATCTCAATCATATCACCTCTATCCTGCCTTTCCTCTAAGGTGTACATATTAAGATCCTTAAGTCTGTCCTCATATGCTTTATAATGAAGATCACTAACTATTTTAGTAGCCACCCTCTGTACTGACTCCATCTTGTTTATATCCTTTTGAAGGTGCGGTCTCCAGAATTGCACACTACTCCAAATGAGGTCGCACCAAAGACTTATACAGAGGCACTATCACCTCCTTTTTTCTGCTAGCCATTCCTCTCCGTATGCACCCAAGCATCCTTCTAGCTTTTGCTGTCGCCTTTTCTACCTGTTTAGCTACTTTAAGATCATCAAACAACCACGCCTAGGTCCCGCTCTTCTTTAGTGGACAAAAGTACTTCACCCCCTATACTATATTGCTCCCTTGGATTGCTGCAGCCCAAATGCATGACCTTACATTTTTTAACATTAAATCCCAGCTGCTAAATTCTAGACCATTCTTCAAGCTTAGCTAGATCCCTCCTCATGTTATCTACACCTTCCTGAATGTTTACTCTATTGCAAATTTTGGTATCATCCGAAAAGATGCAAACCTTACCTGACAGCCCTTCCGCTATATCACTAACAAAGATGTTAAAAAGAATCGGACCAAGGACAGATCCCTGGGGCACACCACTGGTAATGTCCTTCTCCTCAGAGTGAGCTCCATTTACCTGTACTCTAAGTCGCCTCCCACCCAACCAATTTCTAACCCAAGCAGTAACTTTAGGGTCCATCCCTAGGGTACTCAGTTTGTTTATAAGTTGCCTGTGAGGAACAGTGTAAAAGGCTTTACTGAAATCTAAATACACCACATCTAGGGCTCTCCCTCGGTCCAACTCCCTGGTCACCCAGTCAAAGAAATCAATCAGATTTGTCTGACAAGACCTGCCTCTGGTGAATCCATGCTGCCTCGATCTTGTAATCCGCTGGACTCCAGAAACCTCACTATTTTCTCTTTCAGCAGCGTTTCCAATAATTTACTCACCACCGAAGTTAAACTAACCAGCCTGTCGTTTTCAACCAAATCCTTACTTCCGCTTTTGTGTAAAGGTACCACATGTGACATGAGCCTCTCTCCAGTCTTTTGGCACCACTCCCGACTCTGAGGCATTGAAAAGATCTGTCAGTGGAGCTGCTAGAATGTCCCCAAGTTCCCTCAGTATTCCAGGGTGTATCCCATCCGGTCCCATCGCTTTGTCTACTTTAAGTTGAGCTGGTTTCTCACGAACATAGTCTTCTTTAAATTGTTCAAGATGTCCCTCGCTTCTGTTCCTGTTTGTGGGTGTTTTCTGAGATCCTGCTCCTAGTTCTTCATCTGTGAACACAGAACAGAAATATTTGTTAAGCAATTCCGCTTTATCCTCATCAGCTTCTACATATTCCTCCCCTTCACCCTTGAGTCTGATAATACCACTTTTGCCCTTCCTCTTCTCACTAACATAACTGAAAAATGTCTCCCCCCCCCTCCATTTTATTGCATTGGCTATTTCCTCCTCTTTTTGAATCTTTGCTTTCCTGACTACTTTGCTAGCTTCTCTAAGTTTTTCCAAATATAGATGCGTGTCTTCCTCTCTCTGTGAGCTCTTGTATTTCAAGGCCTCCCTCTTTTTCTTCACCTTTTCAGCTACTTCTTTTGAAAGCCATAGCGGTCTCCTTTTCCTTTTACCTTTATTTACCATTTTAACAAAAAGGTTGGTTGCCCTTAAAATATCCCCTTTCAGTTTTGCCCACTGTTTTTCTACATCCCCCAGCTGTTCCCATCCCGCTAACGACTCCCTGAGGTATTGGCCCATCTTGGCAAAGTTAGTCTTCCTAAAGTTTAAGACCCTCACCTTTGAATGGATTCTAATAGCCCTAGTCCTAATACTGAACCACACCATCTGGTGATCACTGGATGCAAAATGATCTTCCACTATAGCATCAGACACACTTTCACCATTGGTAAGGACCAAGTCCAGTATGGGCCCTTCACGTGTGGGGTCTGTTACCAATTGCCTGAATAGTTCTCCCTGTAGAGAATCCAGGATCTCTTTACTTCTAGATGATACTGCAGCAGGAATGTGCCAATCAACATCTGGCATATTGAAATCCCCTATCAGTAGCACTTCCCCATTCCTAGCAATGCTGTGTATGTCTTCAATTAACTCTCTGTCCACCTCTTCTTCTTGTGAGGGAGGTCTGTATATCATGCCAATGCAAATAGATTTCTCTTTCCCTCTTTCTAGTTTAACCCACAGTGCCTCCTCTCTCCCTTTTAAGTTCTGTAATTCCAAAGCTTTAATAGTATTTTTACATATAGTGCCACTTCTCCTTCCCTTCTTCCTACCCTGTCCTTTCTGAATAAAGTATAGCCAGGTATAGTTACATCCCAGTCATGGTTTTCTGTGAACCATGTTTCTGTAACTGCCACTAAATCCAAGTCGGCCACTCCCACCAAAGTTTCAACATCAGAGATCTTATTTCCCATGCCACGGGCATTTATACACACTGCTTTCCATATGTTACCCATTTCCATAAAGGTATTTAATGTATCACTTACCTGGGGGCTTTCTTCACCCATCCCCAATGAATCTAGTTTAAAGCCCTCTTCAGTAGATTAGCCAGTCTACTACTGAAGACGCGTCAACCTTTCTTGGACAGATGAATGCCATCTCTGCTCTGCAACCCTTGGAACAGCATCCCATGGTCTAGAAAACCAAAACACTCTCGATGACACCATCCACGCAGCCATGCATTCATCTCCAGGATGTGAGCCTCTCTGCCTTGGCCTTTACCCTCAACAGGGAGGATTAAAGAGAACACCACCTGTGCACCTAACTGCTTCACCCTCTGTCCCTGAGCCATGAAGTCACTTTTGATATGCTCAGAGGGATACCTGGCAGTTTCATTTGTTCAGACATGGATTAACAACATTGGATAATAGTCAGTGGGCTTGCTGAATCTCGGCAAACTCTCTGTAACATCTTGGATTTTGGCATCAGGCAGACAGCATAGCTCTCTGGACATCAAGTCTGGTCAGCAGATGGACGCCTCAGTACCCCTCAGAAGAGTGTCACCAACCACCACTACCCTTCGCTTCCTTGTGGTCACTGATTCTGCAACTTTGGGGTATCTGAGCTCTGGTTCTTCCCTTTCCAGGAATGCTTTCACCTCCTCCACTTCCAGGGCTGCATAATGGTTCTTCATTTCAAGGGCTGGAGAAGTTGGATTGGTGATTCTGCAGGCTCTGGTGACTTGAGTCCAATCTTTGTCATTCTGTCGGCACCCATCCTCTCCTCTGCTGGACAGCTTGGTTGCTGCAAGAAGCATCTCATCAATGTACTTCTCACTGTCTTGAATGCTCCTCAGCCTCACCACCTCCTCTCTGAGTTCCTCCACTTGTTTCCTCAGAGCTTCAGCATGCAGGCACCCTGCACATGGAACCGGTCCTTCAACTGGCATTGGGACCTCTGTCTGGACAGAGGCAGAAGCTGTAACGGAGGCAACAGCTTTAGCGATACGATTTTTCCCAGCCACTGTTCTGTTCATGGATCTTAGGTATCTGTTAAAACAAAAGAGAGAGATCTATCAAAGTACCAGCCGGTTTCCCAGCTGTCCTTTCAGAGAAAAAGCATTTAAATCTCCTTAATTACATTCAAAATGTGCTGTTCCAACCCCTGTTAGGAATGCCTCAACAGGGCAGGGCTCTGTAGCCTTTTATGCAGGCCTCAGCTGCTCTCAGTTCATTCACAGGCTAATCAGGCCCACTAACTCCTGATTAGGTGTCAGCAGTTCCCAAGAGCTGAGAAAGTTTCCAAAGCAGAGTTTTAAACCTACCCCACTAAAGAAAATATTTCTACTAAAGCACCAAAAAGAATGTAACTTTGTTTTAAAATAAAACCCTTTTAAGAGCTCCCATTCAGAGAGCTAGCAATTAAAAAAAAATAAACCCTCAAATTCTTACAGTTTTAACTGTATAGCCCCTGTTAGAAATGCCTTCTATAATAAGTAGCCCTCTGGGACTGCTTTCCTGGTCTGGATTGCTCAGCAGTTTCTAACCTTATATTCTTAAGGCTAGCTCAGATCCACAAGAGGGTATTCTTCCTCTTCTCCTTTCTTGCTCCTTGCTGCATATAAGGGCCAGGCTTTAAAGTTCAATGACCCTCATTCCTGTCATAGGAATGCTTCCAGTAACTCAGCCATTCAGCAAAGACTAGTCACAGTGTAACTCAATGAAACATTAGCCAGAGGAAAAACAAAAATTAATCCAATCCTGACTTTCTTGTAATCTACAACTCAGGGCTGAAGCTGCTTCCCAGCCCTGTCTCATTCTGGTTGACAGGCCTGACTGCTTATCCTGCCTTACAGCACAAACAAACAGGCAGGTTTAAACCCTTTTCATAGTCCTTCAACTCAAGGTCTTCAGCACATTCTCCTCTGTCTAGCAGCACAGCTCAGTAAACAAAGTAACGAAAAAGAAAAGATTAAGAGGGGTGAAGGAGTTTACCATCCACCCATACCAGTGGCTTTTGACAAGCCCTCCCCAAGTTGTGTCCTTCTCCTTGGCTAGAAACAGACAGCAAAACACCAGTCCAAAAAACAAAACTTTCTACCTTGTAGTACCCAGTCTGTGGTTATTAAATCCTCCTCCTGTTCAGCTGTCGGTGACCCAAGCTCCAGCTCCATGTCCTCCATGCTACTTCCTGAGTTTTTGAACAGCCCTACTCCTCTGGGGTCTAATGCAAACTTTATATGGTACCAGGGGAACTCTGCCTCTTCTTCCGTGCTGAGGTGCTTGCTTTCCCTGGCCTTGTTTTCCCAGCCCAGCTCAGCAGTATTACCCTGCCCCCAGCCCTTAAGGGTACCTGAACCTATTTGTCTACCTACTGTTTCGACTTTCATACTTTGGACATATCATGCAAAGAGAGAGCGTAGTTACTCACCTGTAACAGGTGATCTCCAGGAACAGCAGGAATTGAGTCTTCACATATGGGTATCATTGGCACCGACGGAGCCCGCGCAGGAACGCTCCCCAGCGTCCAATAGGAAAGCTGTTGGGAGCATCCAACTGCGCCTGCGCCACTGCCTTCCCGCCTCTCCCTTTTCAGTTGAGTTTATAGCTGAGACAAAGGAGAGAAGGAGAGAGAAAGAGAGAGAGATACAGATACAACTCCTAGGGGAGGTAGGTGGGTTGTGAAGACTCAATTCCTGATGTTTCCGGAGATCACAGGTAAGTAACTACGCTATCTCCAGGAACAAGCAGGAATGTAGTCTTCACATATGGGAACTCCCAAACTGGAAGATGCCAGGGAGATGACCCCAGAAAGCTGCGAAACCCAGGTTGAGATGGGTCATGCTTCCTCCCATGGATCTCTGGCATTGAAACCCGGGACGGTGGGTAGGAGTTGTTCTAAGTCTGAAAGAGATGCTGAAGAACAGCCTAGCCAAACGAGGCATCCCGACGGGCGTCCTTGTCTAAGCAGTAGTGGGCTGCAAAGGTGTGTACCGAAGCCCAAGTGGCTGCTCTGCAAATGTCATCAATGGACACTGAGCGAAGGTTGGCCATAGAGGCTGCCATTGCTCTCACATTGTGAGCTGTGACATGACCTTCGAGAGAAAGTCTCTTGCTCTCATAGACAAAGGATATGCAATCTGCAATCCAGTTAGGAAGAGTTCTCTTGGAAACTGGTAATCCAAGATGACTGGAGTCAAAGGCAACAAAAAGCTGAGAAGCTTTTCTATGTTGCTTAGTTCTCTGAAGGTAAAAAGCTAAAGCTGTTTTACAGTCCAGAGTATGAAGATTCCTTTCTGCATTAGAGGCGTGAGGCCTAGGGAAGAATACAGGAAGGTAAACCGACTGGTTTAAATGAAAAGGTGAAACCACCTTTGGCATAAAGTGAGGGTGAGTCCTAACAACTACTTTATCATTCATCACTCGCTGCCTCAGCCTCGTCCTGTCTCCTCCAACCTATTTAGAAATCTTCTTTCTATTGATACCTTGGCTCTCTCTTCCACTATTTCTTCATCTCTTTCCGCCACTATGTCATCCAAGTCTGTTGACGAGGCAGTAACTTCCTATAATGCTGCACTCTCCTTGGCTCTGGATACTCTCGCTCCGCCCATCCCATGTCCTGTGAGACGTTCCGCACCCCAGCCCTGGCTTTCATCCACCACCCACTATCTACGTTCCTGTGCCCGTTCTGCTGATAGTGCTTGGCTCAAATCCTGTGCCCCTGCCGACTTTCTACACTTCAAATTCATGCTTGTCTCTTTCTAATCAGCCATAGCTCTTGCCAAACAAGACTACTATGTCTATCTGACTAACTCTCTTGCCTCTGATCCTCGCTGTCTCTTTACTACTCTCAACTCTCTCCTCAAGATACCTCCGCCTCTGATCTCTCCCTCCCTTTCTGCCCAAACCCTGGCTGACTATTTCCATGACAAAATCGACAAGATCACCCTCCAATTCCCCACAAAATCAACTACTTCCCCTTCTCCCTCTCTTCACTCCCAACTCTCCCCCCCTACCTCTGCTACCCTCTCCTTCTTGCCTGTGATCTCTGAAAAGGAAACTGCACACCTTCTTTCTTTCTCCAAACTCACCACCTGCTCCTCTGATCCTATCCCCACCCGTCTCCTAAGCCCCATCTCCTCCACCGTTGTCCCTTCCATCTCTCATATTCTCAACCTATTGCTCTCCACTGCAACAATCCCTGCAGACTTCAAACATGCTGTGATCACACCTCTCCTCAAGAAACCCTCACTCAATCCCACCTATCCTTCTAATTATCGACCCATCTCTCTCCTTCCCTTCATTTCTAAACTACTTGAATGTGCGGTTCACCGCCGCTGCCTCAACTTCCTCTCCTCTCATGCCCTCCTGGATCCCTTACAGTCTGGCTTTCGTCCTCTACACTCTACTGAAACAGCTCTTGCCAAAGTCTCCAGCGACTTGTTCCTGGCAAAATCCAAGGGCCTTTACTCTGTCCTCATCCTTCTTGACCTCTCTGCTGCTTTTGACACTGTTGACCACAACCCTCTCCTCGATACCCTGTCCTCGCTTGGTTTTAGGGGCTCTGTACTATTCTGGTTCTCCTCCTATCTCTCCCATCGCACCTTCTGTGTGTGTTCTGGTGGCTCCTCCTCCTCTGCTACCCCACTCCCAGTTGGTGTACCCCAAGAATCTGTCCTGGGTCCGCTCCTTTTCTCTCTCTATACCCAGTCCCTTGGTGCGCTTATCTCTTCCCATGGCTTTCAGTACCATCTGTATGCTGATGACTCCCAGATCCATCTCTCTACACCTGAAATCTCTCCGGCAATCCAGATCCGGATGTCTGCTTGCCTTTCTGACGTTGCTGCCTGGATGTCTCACCGCCGCTTGAAATTGAACATGGCCAAGACCGAACTTCTCATCCTTCCCCCCAAAACCTCCCCTCCTCTTCCTCCCTTCTCAGTCTCTGTGGATAACTCTGTACTCCTCCGTTTCCTCAGCCCGCAATCTGGGGGCTGTCTTTGACTCCTCTCTCTCTTTCTCCACACACATCCAGCTGATAGCTAAGACCTGCTGCTTCTTTCTCTATAACATCAGCAAAATCCGCCCCTTCCTTTCTGAACAAGAGTAGTTACTCACCTGTAACAGGTGTTCTCTAGGAGCAGCAGGAATCAGTCCTCACATATGGGTGACGTCGGCGCCGACGGAGCCCTCGTGCAGAGCATTTCCCCAGCTTTCAAAGAAAGCCTTTGGGAATGCAGTGCGCATGCGCGGTCCCCTTCCCGCCCAAGGGTGCCATCTTGCTCAGTCTGATGACATAGTTAAAAGACAGCAAAAATCAAAATAAAGTATATGACTGCAACTCCAGGGGAGGAGGGAGGGTCGTAAGGGCTGATTCCTGCTGCTCCTGGAGAACACCTGTTACAGGTGAGTAACTACTCTTTCTCCAGGACCAAGCAGGAAGTCAGTCCTCACATATGGGACTCCCTAGCTTCAGGCTACCGGGAACCCAAGCTGAAAAATAAGCTCCCTCTAGAGCGTCAACATCCGTGAAAGAATCCTTTCTGAGAACACCCCTGTACGGTAGCCCAACACAAGGGCCGGAGGGTAGGAGTTGCCTAAACCTCAGAGATTACAGAGTACCGCCGGTCCGAAAGCACTGTCCCTACAGGACTCCCTCTCGAGGCAGTAGTGAGTTGCAAAAGTCTGGCTTGAAGACCAGGTAGCAGCCCAGCATATGTCTGCCAACGGAACAGAGCGGAGGTGGACTACTGACGCGGCCTTCACCCTGACACGGTGGGCCGTGACTCAACCCTGCAAGGAGAGGCCGGCTGCCCTGTACGCCCAGGCGATACAATCCGCTACCCAAAGGGACAACGTACGCTTGGAGACAGGCAACCCCAGTTTATTAGGGTCAAAAGATACGAAGAGCTGAGCAGCCTTTCGATGCCCCTGCGTACGGTCTATGTAAAAGGACAACACCCTTCTACAGTCCAGGGTATGCAGGACTGTTTCAGCCCGGCTGGCATGCGGCCTGGGGAAGAATGTTGGAAGAACCACCTCCTGATTGAGGTGGAAGGAGGAGACAACCTTCGGAAGGAACTTAGGGTGAGTCCGCAAGACCACCCTGTTCTTATAGAACCGTGTGTACGGTCTATCAGAAACCAGAGCTTGTAGTTCACTCATACGCCTGGCCGAGGTAAGAGCCACCAAGAACAATGCCTTCCAGGAAAGGAAGCGTAAATGACAGGTAGCCATCGGCTCAAACGGTGGGCAAGTAAGTTGCTGCAAGACCACATTTAAATCCCACTCAGGGGCTGGTGGATGGATCGGAGGCTTGAGCAGAAGCAGTCCTCTGAGGAAGCGGGACACCAAGGGTGGCCCGACAGAGATTGGTCCTCTACCTGTGAGTGGTGTGCCGATAGAGCACTAAGGTGGACCCGAACAGAGTTGGATTTAAGGCCTAGGTCCGAGAGGTGGAGCAGGTACTGCAGCACCACTGGAACCAGGCATGAAAAAGGATCCTCCTGCCGCTGAGCACACCAGGTGGAGAACCTACGCCACTTGAGGGCATAAGATTTCCGGGTGGATTGCCTCCTAGAGGCCAAAACCACCTCTTCCACTTCCTTAGGAAGAAGTAAGGGGGCTAGAACTACCCTTTCAGCAGCCAAGCCATCAGATTGAGGGATTTGAGGTTGAGGTGCAGGAGAGATCCCTGATCCTGAGACAGGAGATCAGGTTGCATTCCCAGAGGGAGTGGAGTGTCCACCACCAACTGTAGAAGGAGTGGAAACCACGGTTGCCTCGGCCATCTGGGGGCTACCAGAATCACCGAGGCCTTGTCCTGAAGAACCTTGAACAAGGTTCGGGCCACTAGAGGCGTGGGAGGAAACGCATACAGTAGGCCCGTAGACCAAGAGATTAGAAACACATCTGCTGCTATTCGCAGAGGATGCGGTTGCCTGGAACAGAACCTGGGTAGCTGACGGTTCAGTGGACTCGCAAAGAGATCGATGGCTGGAAGACCCCATCTTAGAAAGACCCCTTGGACCACCAGAGGATTCAACTGCCATTCATGAAGCTGTAGAATCCTGCTCAATCTGTCTGCCAGGCAATTTTCCTGGCCAGGCAGATAAACTGCCTTGAGAAACATGTGTTTGATTGCCAAGGAGCACAGGGCCTGTGCCTCCTGACACAGACGTTTGGAGCCTGTGCCCCCTTGCTTGTTCACGCAGAACATTGCCACTTGATTGTCCGTCTGAACTAAGACAGACTGGTGAGAGAGGACATGAGAGAAAGTCTGTAGAGCTAAGCGGATAGCTCGCAACTCCAACAGATTGATCTGCTGTGTGGACTCCCAAGGAGACCAGAGGCCCTGAGTGCAAGTCCCCTGGCAATGTGCACGCCAGTCCTGAAGGGAAGCATTGGTTGTCAGCACCTGTGTGTGAGGAGGGGCCTGAAAAGGCACCCCTGGACCAGGTTTGGGAGATGCAGCCACCACCGTAGGGAGGCTGCCATCAGTTTGGACACCCTTATCTTGTCTTTCAAGTCGCCTGTGGCTTGCACCCACTGAGCTCTGAAGCACCACTGAGCAGGCCGCATGTGCAGGTGGGCATTCGGAGTTACATGGACCGTGGATGCCATGTGGCCAAAGAGCCTTAGGAAGTTTCTGGCAGAGACCAGAGAACCGCTCTGGAACTTTTTGGCCAAAGCCATCAGTCTGCGGGCCCTGTTCTCGGGCAAATAAGCCTTTGCCTGGAGGGTATCCAATCTTGCCCCTATGAACTCCATGTCCTGTGAGGGGAGCAAAGTGGACTTTGCGAAGTTTATGACAAAGCCCAGATGCTGGAGAAGAGAAACAATGCGAAGGGTGGCCTGTCTGGCCTCCTGTGGAGACTGACCCCTGATGAGCCAATCGTCCAGGTATGGGAAGACAAAGATGCCCTGGTTTCTGAGATAGGCCGCCACCACCGTCAGGCACTTGGTGAAAACCCTGGGGGCGGAGGTGAGGCCAAATGAAGTACTCTGTATTGAAAATGACTTCCTCCCACTACAAATCTGAGATATTGTCTGTGGTCTGGATGAATGAGGATGTGAGTATAAGCATCCTTCAGGTCTAAGGAGCATAGCCAATCTCCCTGCTGGGGGTAGGGCAACAGTATTCCAAGGGTATGCATCTTGAACTTTTCTTTCTCTAGGAATTTGTTGAGATTTCGCAAGTCTAGGATGGGCCGGAGGCCCCCGGTCCTTTTTGGTACCAGAAAGTACCTGGAATAGAAGCCTCGCCCCATCAGGTGGTGAGGCACCGGTTCCACCACCTGCTCCTGTAGAAGACTTGCCAACTCCTGAAGGAGGAGGTTCCTGTGCAGAGGGAGTCTTGGAGGCTCTTCTGGAAAATAGGAGGGGGGCAACTGGTTGAAGTGGCGCAAATAGCCCTTTTGGACTATGCTTAGTACCCAGTTATCCCCAGTTATGGCTGACCACCTGTGGGCGTAAAGTGTCAGCCGGCCTCCTGTGCTGAGAGGAGCCAGCTAAGGAAGAGAGGCTATGCAGTGGGAGTCAAAACCCCGCTCCCTGCTGTGCAGGAGCCAGAGCTGATGGCTTGGGGGGTTTCTACCTATGGGGCCTATGTCCCTGCCCCTTGGCCTGCTGCCCCTGATGGGGAGCTGTAGAGGCCTGAAAATGAGGGTAGGATTTGTAGGCAGTAGTCTTCCACAGGTAAAAGGGCTTTTTCCCCAAGCCTGTCTTTTTCTGAGAAGGGGCAGAAGTTTTCCTGGACAGCCTTGTCCTGGTGAGAGTCTCAGACTCGAGTTCTGCAGCCTTTTCAGCCATGGGTTTGCCAAAAAGGTTCTCACCTCGGCAAGGGACATCGACCAACTTGTCCTGTACCCATGGCTCGAGGTCTGCAGCTACTCCCCCATGGTCCGAGGATGCCGGCCGCGGTTACTCGGGCCAAAGCCTTGAAGCCATCATAGGCTGCTCGAGAGAGAAACTTTGAGCACTCTCGAATCCCGGATGACAAAGCCTTAAACCTCTGCAAAGGTTCCTCGGAGAGGCCAGCTGAGAACCTAGCAATCTCCTTTGCCAGGTCTCGGAGGTACATGCCCATGTACAGCTAGTAAGTCTGGACACGGCAAGCCAGCATAGAGCCCTGGAAGCACTTTCTACCGAGGGCATCCAGGTTCCGGGCCTCCCGGCCGGGGGGGCACCAAGAAGTGCATCTTCTGACTCTTCAGATGATGCATGGCCAAGTCCACAACCATGGAGTGGTGCGGTAGCTGTGCCTTCTGGAACCCAGGGCTCTTACAGACTCGATAAATGGAATCGACCCATTTGCTGAGAACCGGCGCTGAGGCCAGTGCCTCCCACATGCGGAAGAGCAGCCGTTCCAGCATCGGAGGAACCAGTACAGTAAAGGCCTCCTTAGGCGGAGAGTCATACTGGAGGGCCTCGAGTTCTTCGGCTCGAGGCTCCTCCTTGGGATCCGCGGGGAAGGCCAAGGCTTTGGCCATGTCCCGCACGAAGACCGAGAACCGGGTATCCTCTGGTGGGGACCGTCTCCAAGGCTCGGACTCCGGTGAGTCCGATGGGACGCACCGGTTCCAGAAAGTGTCCGGGGACTGCTTGTCCTTCGTCTCCCACTCTGACCCCTCCGAGGAGGAATCGAGCGGCTCTGGCCGGGCGGGCACCGATGCCATCCACCCCGACGCCGAGGGCACCGGCGTCGACGGCCTCGGCCCTGAGCGGGAGGCCGAGGGGGACCTTGGCCGAGGATCGACTTGAGACCGCATTGACTCGAGGATCGGCTCGGCCTCCAGGGTCGACTTGGACGTCGAAGTCCCGGTGGTCGGGGCAGATGCACTGGTCAAACCGGCGATCAGTACCCGCTGCTGCTCCATGAAGGCAGCCAAGCTGCTCTCCAAGGCTGTCAACCTGAGACTCAGCTCAGGAGACTCAGGAGCCCCCGACTTGGACGTAGGCTCCCCCGGAGGGGAGTCTACGAGGACAACAGCACTCACGTGACTTGGGGACTCCGGCTCCACTCGAGGCAACTTGGTAGGCCTCTCCGACTCCGAGGATCCGGGACGGTGGTCGGGGCTATGCGACCTGGCCCTTGAGGGGCCAAGAGCGTCCACCGACGCCGCCCTCGCGGGTTTCTTCTTCCTTCTGTGTTCCCGAGAAGGAGACCCCCTTTCAGAGGAGCCTCGACGATGCTCGGGGTTGGACTTCCGAGACGTCGAGGCCTCTGACAAAGTCCGGGCCCGGCTGGACGCAGAGTCAGAAAAGAGTCTTTCACGCTGATGCTGACGGCTCCTCAGCGCCTTAGAGGACATTTTATTTATTTATTTTATTTACATTTCTTATATACTGCGCTATTAAAAATCAGTGCGGTTCACAGTGAACAGAACAATGCTACAATGCGACAACGACACAGTGCGCTTACAAAGAACAGGGTAATAGCTTAGGGGAGAACTTGGGAAAAACTATATACAGTGCATTTTACAGAGCTACAGGGTATTCATAGTTGGAACAGGTTTGATGGCATCGGAAAATCTGTACCAGGGGGTGGGCTGATTAACCATTCTCCCGTTGAGTTAGATTGTTGGAACAGTTAGGAAGGGGGGTCAGGGGGCACTTTCTATGTTTTCCAGGGCTAGACTCAGGATAGTGGATTTGGAACAGCTAATATTTTAGCGCTTTTCTGAATAAGGTAAGATTCACGATGGCTCGGATTCCAGTGGGAAGGGCATTCCAGGCTATGGGTGCATACATCAAAAAAGCCCTATTGGCGGTTGCCTTCGTGCATTTTACATTTATCTTAGGGACTTCTAAAGTGTTCAGCATAGCAGATCTTCTGGCTCTGTTGTCAGGGATGTTATTGATCAGTCTACCGATGGGTGTGGGAGGCTGGTTTCTCAAGGCTTTGAAGGTCAGGATAAGTGCCTTGTAATGGATTCGGGCCTGTAGTGGTAGCCAGTGGAGTTCCTTCAGCACAGGCGTTATGTGTTCTGATCTTGGTACACCTGCAAGTACTCTAGCAGCCGAGTTCATTGCAAGCCGGAGCGGATTTAGAGTTGCCTGTGGGAGCCCATGGAGAATGATGTTGGCGAAGTCCAGGTGTGGGATTAACTAGGGCCTGGAAAATGGTCCGATAATCAGTGAAGTCGAGTAGTGGCCGAAGATGGCGTAAAGTTCGCATCTTATGATATACTGCTCTTGTAACATTTTTTACATGTGTTACCATGTCAAGGCGCTGATCTAGGGTGATGCCTAGATAGCGAATTGTGGATTTTGTTTTGAGTTCGGCATTATAACTTGGAGAGAGGGAGGTGGGATGAACTTCTGGTTTCTTGTGACGAAAAGAACCTCAGTTTTGCTGTGATTGAAACGCAGGTTTTGTGTGAGAAGCCAATCTGAAACTGCTTCAAAACATCTGATAATAGGAGAGAAATCAGGCTGGTTGATCGTGAATGGGAGGTATAGCAGGATGTCATCTGCATAGGCGAGGCATTGTACGTTTAAAGAACGAATCAGGGTGCAGATGGGCTGCATATAGATGTTAAATAACAATGCAGATAAGGATGATCCCTGGGGTACCCCTTGCTTCTGTAGGAACGGCTCGGAGGTAGTGGTACCTGTCTTGACCTGTTGCCATCTATTAGTCAGGTATGATTTGCACCATTGTAGAGCCGTGCCTTGAATTCCTTTTTCTTGGAGACGTTGTAGTAGTATCTTGCCGCATGGGACACAGACCACCGGGTCATGGTCGGGTCCAAGGCATCGGAGGCAGCAGTCATGTGTGTCGGTGTGTCTTATACCGATCACACTTCTTGAACCCTCTGGCAGCCATCAGGGGAAAAAGGGTCCCTGCAAGGTCAAAAGACCGGGCTGCCAGTGAAAAAGAGAAAAATAGCGCGAGCGCTAGTCACGAAGGACAAAAACGAAAACCTAGCTCCGGGCTCGATACCGGTGTACCGGGCCCGGGCGGGAAGGGGAACCGGCGTCGAATCGGGCAAAAACCACAAATCCAACGCAGGAAAAATCAACTTTTTACCGGGTGACGACGACACACGTCCGTCGGGCTCCACGGAAAAAAGAAGACTGAGCAAGATGGCACCCTTGGGCGGGAAGGGGACCGCGCATGCGCACTGCATTCCCAAAGAAAATGCTCCGCACGAGTGCTCCGTCGGCGCCAACGTCACCCATATGTGAGGACTGACTTCCTGCTTGGTCCTGGAGAACACTACTAAAATGCTTATTCACGCCTTAATCACCTCCCGTCTTGACAACTGTAACCTACTCCTTGCAGGTCCTCCCTTTGAATCATCTCTCTCCCCTTCAATCTGTTCAACACATTATTGTGCGGCTAATCTTCTGCCAGCCTCGTCATGCCCATATTGCTCCTCTTCTCAAGTCACTTCATTGGCTCCCTATCGTTTCCGCATCCAGTTCAAACTTCTCCTGCTGACCTATAAATGCATTCACTCTGCGGCTCCTCACTACCTTTCTTCTCTTATCTCTCCTTACAACCCCCCTCGGGAACTCCGCTCTTTTAGCAAACTGCTCCTATCTGTGCCCTTCTCTTCCATTGCTAACTCCAGACTTCGCTCCTTTCACCTTGCTGCACCGTACACCTGGAACAAACTACCTGTGTCTACGCCAGGCACCTTCCCTAACCCTCTTCAAATCCAGGCTGAAAACTCACCTCTTTGCTGCTGCTTTTTGATCTTGACTTTCCTGATCTCCTTCTCCTTCCCTTGCTTTATCCCTGCCCACACCTTCTGTGTTTTTCTTGACTAGATTGTAAGCTCTGATGAGCAGGGACTGTCTCTTACTTGTCTGTGCAGTGCTGCGTATGACTTGTAGCGCTATATAAATGCTCAGTAGTAGTAGTAGTATGATGGAACCTTGTATAAGGAGGATCAGCCGCTAAAGCTTGTAGTTCACTGATGCGTCTTGCAGAAGTGAGGGCAATTAGGAAGATTACCTTCCAAGAAAGAAACTTCAGAGATGTAGTGGCTAAGGGTTCGAAGGGCGGTTTCATAAGCTGCCCGAGGACAAGGTTCAAAACCCATGCAACAGGTGGTGGCTTATTGGACGGTTTAGTTAAGAGCAGGCCTCTCATAACCTGCGCTACAAGCAGCTGAGAGGAGACAGGTTGTCCATCAAAGGGCTTGTGGAAAGCCGCAATGGCACTAAGGTGAACCCTCACTGAATTAGTCTTAAGACCAGAGGATGATAAATGGAGGAGATACTCCAGTAACACCTCCACTGCAACTGAAAAAGGATTAAGTTCCTTTTTTGGACACCAGATAGAGAACCTTCTCCACTTAAAGGCGTAGGCCCTGTATCTCTTCGCGATGTCTGGGAGGTAGTTGCTTGCATCGAGGGTTCGCTGCGGTCATCTTTCTCCCAGGTCACGCAATTCTCTAAAGATGTAGTTCAGAAACTCGCAGACCATGAGGTCAATATTGATAAATGTTCTGCGTCTTTAAATAAATTGGAAGGGCAGGTCTCCATGGTGCAGGCTGCCACGTCTTCTTCTATTAGAGATAGGCTAACGATACATTATCAGAGTATTTGGAGAATTCAATTCAATCAAAAAACTTACGCTTTTTAAATTTTCCCTGTACACATTATCTTTCTCCTAATATTTTGTTATCAAAGTATTTTAGGGAAGTTTTGTTATTGGATGATCCGGATGCTATTAAATTGTCTTCTGTGTATTATATACCTAAGGCGCCTGCCACGGAGGCCGCTTCTTCACCCAAAGGGATTGCTCCTTTGACTGAATCCCTAAATGTTTCTGACTTTTTGGAGTCCTCTATGGATGTTATCCCACGTAGGGCTACTTTGATAGTTTCCTTTATGTCTTTAGCAGATAAGAATATGATTTTGCGGTTATACTTTACTAAAAAAGATCAAAATTTCTGTGGAAATCCTATTCAGGTTTTTCCAGATGTTTGTAGATCTACTCAAAAGCGGAGGAAAGCTTTTCTTTTGTTAAAGCCTCGAGTTATTGCTTTAGGGGCTTCTTTCCTATTAAAATATCCCTGTAAATGTATTATTATACTTCAATCTGTTAAATATGTTTTTCTTGAGCTTAAGCAACTAGAGGCATTCTTGTTAAAAAAGGAAAAAGTATGAGAGTGTTCTCCTTTTGGCCTAGTATTAAGGGTTTATATAAATTGGGAATCCAATCTGGTTTCTTTATTTTTTTTGTTTTCTTTTTTTACTGGATAGCTATACTGGTTTTTGTATTACCTAGATTATTTTTTTTACTTTGAATTGTTTCAGGGCAGTGCTCCTCTTGATGTGGACTTGATTGTATTTCTTTAATCATGTTTGTTACATGCTATATATAATTTGAATAAAGATATAATTAAAAAAAAAAGGCGTAGGCCCACCTTGTAGAAGGTTTTCTTGAAGCCAAAAGGATATCCTTAACCTGTTGAGAAAGGTTGATATCCTGGAATTCTAGGCTCTAAGCAGCCATGCCATCAGGTGTAAAGACTGAGGATTTGGGTGCAATAGCGTCCCGCTCTCCTGGGAAAGAAGATCTGGAGCACATCCCAACTCGAGAGGCTTGGCTTGAGAGAGACGTAGAAGCATTGGATACCACATCTGACTTGGCCAGCGTAGGGCTATGAGGATCATATGGCCCCTGTCTCTCTGAAGCTTGAATAGAGTTTTGGGAATGAAGGGAATGGGTGGGTAGGCATAGAGGAAGTCCTGACCCCAATGGAGATGGAAGGCATCCCTTGTCTGACAGTTCTGAGCCGGAATTCTGGAACAGAACCAGGGAAGATTGGCATTCTGAGGACTTGCAAAGAGGTCTATATCTGGAGTTCCCCAGATCCGAAAGATTCGAGCAATTTGCTCTGGATGAAGAGACCACTCATGTGGCAGCAGTACTCGAGTGAGTTTGTATTGTGATGCAGCAGAGGATACACAGCCCAGGGAAGTGCAGGTAAAAGAAAGGCTTACCTCAGATTCAGCATTGGAAAGGAGCACTAGGCACACTGAAACAGTTGAGCAAAGGAAATTGTTACTGCGTAACAAACAGAAAGCTCGTCAGGAACACCTGATTGCAAATCCCCACGTCACGTGCAGGGCTGGGGATTACATAAGACAGGGTTCCGAGATGGGCGGAGCCTGATGTCCAGCGGGATGGTCGCATAACGCTGAGGCTCCCGAGAGGCCTACTCAGAATCCTGAATTAACACCATACATACTTGGAACTTCTACTCTGATCTTGCAGGGGCACATTGGTGAGATGGAGGGGACCAAACCCACGCGCCTGGAATTTGGATCTCCAGCGGCTTCTCACGGCAAACGTTCCAAAACTGAACCCCCGTCCCCGCAGAAGGGGCTGGCCTTGCGCGAGGGCCCCGAAATGCAGCAGGAAATCCTCGCAGAGATTAGAGGGGTCAAGGACCTCGTGCAGTCAAACGGTGAAGCACTCCGAGCGCTGCGGGAAGATCTTGGTGTACTGCAGGGCAAGCTAGAGGGGCTCTCTTCGCGTCAGGACAAAATGGAGAACATATTGGACTCCCATGCGGCCCGGTTGTCCAAACTCGACAAAGTTGAACGTCAGGTACGGGCCTTGCAGAAAGAAGTGGAAGATGGCAATAATAGAGCGCGCCGTAACAACATACGACTCGTGGGCATACCGGAGGGAGCGGAATCGGGAGACATGAAAGAGTTTTTATGTAAAATCCTCCCTTCCCTGCTCCAAATCACCTTTACCAAAGATTTGGAGATCGATCGCGCTCATCGTGTACCCTCAAGCATAACGCTCAACAGGAAGACCCCGCGGCCTATTATTTTTCGACTTTTGAGATATCAACACGTGGAGCAAATTCTCAGTGCCTCTCGGGCAAAGGGCCATATGGAGTTTGAGAGCCACAAGATCTCCTTCTATCCTGACATGGCTAAACCCACGGTCGACCGCCGAAAGCGCTTTCTGGAATTCCGACCGAGGCTTCAACAACTACAAGCACGCTATGGCCTGATGTACCCGGCCAAGCTCCGAGTCACGCTTCACAATCAGACAAGAACATTTGAGGACCCTGATCTACTAGCGGAGTTTTTGGATTCCAAAGAAGCCGACTTGATGCGCTGACTTCCAGAACATTCCTGCAAGCATTCCCATATCCGCTGTACCTGCCATACTGGATCTGCCGCAGCCCAGCACAGAGTCAGGCGAGGGCAGTTTGTTTGCCTTACTTTTGATGATATCTGTGACCCGACTCCATCTACCCACAGTAGCCTCGATGAGTATCAGAGACAGTGTTAATTATGGACTCTGGTGTTTCTTTTCTTTTTTTTCATGTCTTTCTATCGCCTCTCTAGGGCCTCCTCCCGCAGACATATGGTCGCCATATTCATTGGGGGTTTTGCTTCTTCTCTAAGATACTTTGGTACATGCTTTTCAATATGGGGTGTATTAGCCAGCATACTCGGTGATTATGTCATTGTTGCACAGATTCTGATTATGTTGTATGTTTTCAAGCGCCCTTACCTAAAATGTCTATTACCGATTGATGGCACCATGTAAGATTTTCTCATTGAACGTAAAAGGAATCAATAATCCGATAAAAACGGAAGAAAATCCTAAGCTACCTAAGTCAGGAAGCTGCGGATCTGATTTTTCTCCAAGAAACGCATTTAAATTCGAAGGAAACTCTTAAACTCAATATTAAACCTTACATGGTGGCCGCCTATTCCCCAGCCGTTTCTAAGAAATGTGGGGTTGCCATACTGGTTAGGAAATCTTTGCATGCTACTATTATTGCGACTAGCTCAGATACAGAAGGTAGATGGTCCAGAGCTCACCTCAAGATAGGTAGCCTTGAAGTTACATGTATATGCCTTTACGCTCCTAATGTGGATGATCCTGCCTTTTTTGCTAACATTGCTCAGGTTGCGCAGGCCTCTGCTAATACTTCATTGATAATCGGGGGGGATTTCAATTTAGTCCTTGATCCCCTGATTGACAAACAGCCGCCTAGGACAAGTGGTCCCCCCAAGAGTCACACCACGCTTACCTCTTTGATCAAAGATCTTGCTTTAGTTGATCTATGGAGGTTACTACACCCCAATGAGCTTGACTTCACCTTCTTCTCTTCCCCTCACAAATCCCAGTCTCGCATAGATTTCTTTCTAATATCAAAACTGTTAGTTCCTCAGGTGGACACTGCAAAGATTCACTCCCAACATATTTCAGATCATGCTGCTATTTCCTTTCAATTACACACTACTGCACCCCAAGGGACTTCGGGGGCCTGGTTCTTTGATAGAGCCCTGTTAACTCAGCCAGAGTTCCAGTTAGAAATTCGAGCAGCCATACAGGATTACTTCCATTTTAATCTACCCCAGGATACTGCGAATTGGGCTTGGTGGGAGGGCTTCAAAGCGGCCATTCGAGCAACGATCACTAGCTATCAAATCCGCCTGCGGAAACAACGCACACAGCAGCTACTCATACTAGACCAACAAATCAAAGCAGGCGAACGAGTTCTAACTTCACGTACTGATCCATGTGTATTAATTCGATTACAGCGTCTCCGTTTTCAATATAATTCAATCCTCTCAACTACAGCTTCTAAGAGTATTGAGCTTCAACGAGGGACATATTATCGTGAAAATAACCGAGCCGGTCGACTCTTAGCCAACGCCTTGAAAGGTCAAAAAGAAGCCAAACGTGTAGCGGCCCTTCGAGCCCCACAGGGAGGGGGCATATTGACCACAGACTCCGACATTGTAGAACTCTTTCGGGATTTCTATACCCGCCTATATCAATCTGAATGTGAGTTCTCGTCAGAGACATTCGAGCGATTGCTTTCTGGCATTCAGCGGCCGACCCTCTCTGAAGATGATAGGGATGTGATGGATGAACCCTTCTCTACTTCAGAGATCCAATCTGCCCTAAAACGAACAGCCTCGGGCCGTGCCGCAGGGCCCGATGGTCTCCCGACCGAATTCTACAGAACGTTTAGTGCAGATTTAGTTCCCTATTTAAAACTCTATTTTACTGCCCTTGCGGTAGATACATCCTCTTTGGGATCCTTTTCTGCAGCTAATGTGGTAGTATTTGAGAAAGAAGGCAGAGACCCGCTGCTAACCGCCAACTACCGTCCAATCTCCCTACTTAATGCCGATTATAAGATCTTCGCAACGATCTTGGCCACCCGGCTATCTGACAGGATGGCCACCCTAATCCACCCCGACCAATGCGGTTTTATACCCGGCCGATCCACCGCTGACAATGCTCGGACCTTGTGCCATGTGCTATCCAGTGCTGCCAATCTAGATCATCCATGGGTGGGTCTTTCCCTAGATGCCGAAAAAGCCTTTGATCGCCTAGAATGGCCCTTCTTATTTGCAGTTCTCCGATGGTATGGCTTTGGGGAGGGCTTCCTCCGATATCTCCAAGTCATGTATACTCAACCCGTCGCCAGTATTTGTGTAAATGCCATCAAGTCTCAGCCATTTAATCTCCAAAGAGGCACGCGTCAAGGTTGCCCCCTATCACCAATGCTCTTTGATCTAGCTCTTGAACCCCTAGCCCTCCTTATTAGGCAGTCCGCACGTATTCGAGGTGTCCCCTTCAGTCATAGAGAGATTAAACTCTCTGCATATGCAGATGACCTTATGCTTTTCGTATCCCTTGATTCGGTTCCAGCTGTCTTGGATCTGATTGACGGATACTCGCAATTATCGGGCTATAAAATTAACTGGACCAAATCTGTAGCATTCCCACTGAACCGCTGGGTACATGAGGCTGACATGCAGGCCTTTCCCTTCCTTTGGCAATCCCGCATGGTGAAGTATCTCGGGGTTCATTACTGTTCTCCTTTAGAGGACACTATCAGTTTTAATGCCAAAGAGATAGTCTCCAAAGTCCGTGAGCTCACAAATCGTTGGTCTCCCTTATCTCTTACATGGTTGGGGCCGCCTAGAAACTGTGAAAATGATGATAGTCCCCAAAGTGAACTACATTTTAGAAATGCTGCCATGCTTACTCCCGTTACATACTTATAAAGATATTGAGGGCCTTCTCGTCCGTTATCTCTGGCAGGGCAAGCCACCAAGGATAGCTAAACAAAAACTACAGTCTGCAAAGGAAATAGGGGGTACCAGATTTCCTGATTTTCTTAGATATCATCAAGCCTTCCTACTTAAGCAAGGTGCCCGATGGCTAGATGCCCCAATAGACAGCAGACCAGTTTGGCTTGACATAGAAGAGGAGCTTAGTGGCCCAATTCCGTTGACCCATCTCCCCGGTATGTCCTATCAAGTAGACACCCGCCATCCACCAATGATTGTCGATACTCTTGCGGCCTTTAACACTCTCATTCTATCACTGGGTCCGAACGTATGTCCTCAGGACGGACTCCCGCTATGGAATAACCCCAGAATTGAAGTCCTAAATAGAACGATAGCATGGAAACCCTGGTACTCAAGGGGGATCTGGACACCCCAACAGCTTTTCTCTGCAGCTCGTTGGAAAACCTTTTCTGATTTACAAAAGGAATTTGCGTTACCAGCGAAACACTACTTTCAATTGATGCAGCTTCAACACTGCCTCAAAAGTGCTCAAATCATGCCGCCCTCTGCCCCTACTGAGGACGGGCTATTAGAGATAGTTCACTCTATTAGTAGTACACATGGGGTAGCCTCTAACTTTTATAAAATATTATGTCAGGGTACAGACACTGCCACTTTTAGAGCTCAACAAGCCTGGGAGCGCGAACTGCAAACCACTTTAACCCCTGTGCAATGGAGCGTTTTCTGGAGCAAAGTAGTGCGGGTTTCCCGGTCTGCCTCTGTTACCCAAACTCTCTTCTTCTTTGCACACAGATGCTTTTATACCCCAGAAAAAATAGCCAAATGGAACACAACTGCTAGGGACCAGTGTTGGTCTTGCCATGCTGCTGTGGGAACCCTCGCTCATGTTATTTATGAATGCCCTCAACTACAGGTTTATTGGAGGCGGGTTTGGGGTTGTATTCAATTTATCTTACACCTTCACGAACCTCTCTCTTGGAAGATCGTGGGACTCCGCTCTGTGGCGGAGGTCCCCTCTCTTCCTAAGAAGGGTCGTTTTCTCCTTGATTTCATGCTGGGTATAGCCATATGCTTAATCACGAGGAATTGGAAGGATAGCTCTCGACTTACTGTCAATGAATGGTGGAACCTCGTCTGCTTATATAGTAAATATGAGCAGATACCTCGGAGAGCCATTCCCCATGCCCAAACTCACTCTCGCTTGTCTAAATGGCAGATGCTCAATGATTATGTACAATCTGCTCATTGTTCCGACATGCCTGTTTAATGTGCACTCATCATGTTTCAGATCACCGTTAGGTTTTGTAACACAATAAAGTAAGTACACGCCTGCTTCGGGAATGAGTAGTTTTCTAGAGAAGAAGCAGGGGGGAGGGGGGTGGTAGGGGTTTACTTTGGTGTATGTATTACACTTTATGTATCTGTCTTTTAGCTGTATGTCTTCCTTTTCCTTTGTTGTTATAAAACGAAAATAAAGAATTTAAAAAAAAAGACAGGGTTCCAGTCAGTGGAAGGAAGGCAGAGGGAGAGAGAGGCACGATACAACTCAGGAGGACGGCAGAAGCCGGGGAGAGAGTAGCAAGAGGTGTGGCTACAATCAGCTGAGCACAAACCCCAGAGGAGTGCTGGGAGAAAACTTTTCTCACGGAGAACCAGGAAGTGAAGGTAGCTCCAGCACTCAGGAACAGAGGTTTAAGGCAAGCTGTACTGGGAGAAGACCTGCTACCCAAGTTAGCCTTCAAGACAAGCAAGGAGTGCCCCACTACACAGGAGACCGGTATGTGCCAGCTATAAGCACAGGTCAGTTTAAAAGGAAAGTGTTGGGGGATGGGAACTCCAAGCATATGTGCACCATAAGAAATAGCTGCAAAGCTAGGACCAATTTCACTTCTGCACAACCAGCCTGGGAGGCTAGAGTCAAAAGATACAGGGAGCCAAGTACCAAGGCAATCCCTACAGATAGAAAGAAACCTCCATACGCTTACAGCGAGAGGTTTAAAACCTATAAGTGCCAAGGGCGCGGTCCTGACCATAATTACACGAACACAGGAGATTCAGAGCTGTTGTTCTGGGAGGAAAGCCCAGGTAGAAGCTACTACAAGCCAGGGAGGTATAAACCCGAAGGGAGAAGAGCCTCCATTGAATGCCATAGTGAGTTGTCACAAGACGCCGTGTCTGAATACTGTATACAAGAGGAGTCTGACACAGGGAGTTTGGGAAGTGCTGGAGAAAGCATGGTATGGGAAGATGGCAGCAGCCTTCAAGATCCCTCTCCCATGGATTGTAGTATCTGTTATAAATGCAGCCCTGCTGTTTGATTAAATGACGAAGAGAACTTTGTGCATGTAAACAAAAGAATATAAGTTTGCCACTATTTTTGTTTCTTCGCTTACACCTGAAGTTTCTGTTCTTGTTGATAGTCCGAGCGGGACGGGGAATAAAACCCATCTTATTTTTCATTCAATTTGCTCTGAGAGACTCTTTCATTTATACAGCCAGAGCAGTTTACTTGTTTTATAGACCCTAGGCAACCGCCTATACAGGGTTAAAGGGCTCTAACCACGGGCCCCATCACAGTATGTCAAGAGATTTTGTGTGCCTGGAAGATGCACCACTAGTAGGTGGATTTGAAGATCTCTGATGAAGGCCCAGAGGCATACAGCTTCGTTGCACATCGCCTGAGAACCTGTCAAACCCTGCTTGTTCACATAGAACATGGCTACTTGATTGTCGGTCTGAACAAGAACTGTCTTGTAGCTTAGGCGGTCCTGAAATACTTGAACAGCATAGAAGATAGCTCTGAGTTCCAGGAGGTTTATGTGATGACAAGCCTCCTGCTCGGTCCAGAGACCCTGAGTGGAGAGATTATCCAAGTGAGCCCCCCACCTAACTTGGACGCATCTGTCGTCAAGGTGGCTTGGTGTAGTGGCTGCTGAAAAGGAGACCCTACGAGAAGGTTTTTCAGCAATTTCCACCACTGTAGGGACAAAATGAGGCATGTAGAGTTTCTGATTTTGTTCTCCAGGCGACCTAATGCCTGTGTCCACTGACAGGCTAGGGTCCACTGGGCTGCTTGCATGTGTAGGCGAGCATACAAAACCACATGGACTGTGGATGCCATATGCCCCAGCAGCTGAAGCATTTCTCGAGCAGTTAGAAAAGTTTTCATAGCTGCTTGAGAGGTCAGTTGGAGTATTCGAGCACAAGGTGGTTGTGGCAGGAAAGTCCTTGACTGCCTTGTGTCGAGAAAAGCCCCTATGAACTCTAGGAACTGAGAAGGGGTGAGATGAGATTTTGGGAGGTTTATGACCAGTCCCAGGTACTGCAGGATTTGCATAGTACAGGAGAGAGCGGAGCTGGCTTCTGGAGCTGTTGATGCTCAGATGAGCCAGTCGTCTAAGTAGCGGAAGATGAATATCCCCAGAGTTCTCAAGAATGCTGCTACTACTGCCATGCATTTTGTGAAGACTCTTGGGACAGAAGCCAGTCCAAAGGGTAGAACCTTGTACTGGTAATGTCTTCCTTGAAAGAGGAATCAAAGAAACCTCCTGTGGTCTGTATGAATGAGGATATGTGTATATGCATCCTGTATATCTAGAGAACATAGCCAATCCTGACTCTGAATGTAAGGAAGAAGTGTTCCGAGAGAGATCATCTTGAATTTTTCTCGGAACAGATACTTGTTCAACTCCCTGAGTTCCAGTATGGGCCTGTATCCCCCTGTCTTCTTTGGAATGAGGAAGTAGGGGGAATAGAAACCCATGCCCTGTTGGGACACAGGTACCTCTTCAATTGCTCCTTGAGCAAGTAGTGAGGTGACCTCTTGACACAAGAGAGTGGTGAAGGGGCACCGATAATTGAACTGTCTTGTGATGGTGGGAGGGGGCATGCTCTGGAAATGGAGTTTGTACCCCTCTGTTACAATGGAGAGAGTCCACTGCTCTGATGTTATCTGTTGCCATCTTTCGGCAAAATGACAGTCTGCCTGGAATGGTGAGAGGCTCTGGACCCTTTAGAGGTAGGATGACTAGGTTCTCTAGGAAGGAGTCAAAGCCCCTGAGGAGGCTGTGTCTGCTGAGCTGGTTGAGCTCTGGGGACTTGGGCCTTCCTCTGTTGTTTGGGTTGCTGCTGCCTCTTTTGGGGAGCATGGACTGGGCAGTGGACAGCCAGGGTGTAAGATGGATAGAATTTCTTTTTCTTAGCTGTCTTTTTCTTACCTGGGTTGGCTGTGGTTCTTGATAGTCTGTTCAAGGTGGTGTTTTTGGACTCAAGCTGAGAAGCTTTGTCCTGCCAATCCTTGCCAAAGTGGTTTTCTCTTGTGCAAGGAATAGTCCCCAGCTTGTCTTGAACCCATTGTTCTAAATCAGATGCTTGTAACTAGGCAATGCGACGTGCACCGATGGAAATAGCAGAGGTTCTGCTAATGCATTCAAAGCAATCAAAGGTTGCATGATTCATGAACTTAGAAACATTCTGGGCATGTTTGACCAGAGTGAGGAAGTCAGCTCTCTTGTCATCGGGAAAAAGTGGAGCAGTGAGTTCCAAATCTCTTGCAACCTCCTAAAGAAACATACCCATATAAAGTATGTAAGAGCTTATTCTAGCCGATAGCATCGAGGACTGAAAGCATCGACGCCCAAAGGCATCGAGCGTCCTTGACTCATAATCTGGAGGGGTGGATGAATGTGTCTTAGCACTCTTGATTCTGCGCATTGCCGATTCCACCACCATGGAATGGTGTGATAATTGTGTTTTTTGGAACCCGGGACATTGCGGTACCCGGTACATTGTATTGAGTCTCCTAGAATGTGGAGACACAGTCAGGGGTGTTTTCCACATCCTAAGCATGAGATCATGCAAAATTCGGTGAATGGGAAGGGTAGCAGTCTCCTTAGAAGCTGCTGGATACTGAAGAATTTCTAATTCTTCAGCTCCCGGTTCCTTCTCAGGGGTCACAGTGATTGAGAGTCCCCGTGCTATATCACATATGAAGTCCTGAAAGGACATGTCCTCCGGAGGAGACATCCGACACTGTGGTGAAGGAGAGGGATACTCCGGAAGAACCACCCCAGTACCAACAGAGTCCTCGGAATCATCGGAATAGGATGATTCAAAGTATTGTCGGGCCAGATACTCTCGTATTGCCTGTTGGTGGTATCGATCGAAGTTGGCATCAGAATGCCTCGATACCGGACCCTCGATGCCGGAGACCAATTCCAGGGAAGGCATGGGAGGAAGCATGGAGAGAAGCGCATCGGTCGATGCAGGTACATTCGGTACCAGTATCGGTATGAATAACTGCATCGATTGTAGCAGTTTTAGCGGTACCGAGGCAGCTAATAAAGCCGCAAGACTGCACTCAATGGCCAGGATATGTTGATCTATGGAGCCTGCCGATGTCTGGGTGTCGGTACCGGTGGATCAGGCCATGACACCAGAACATGGCACCAAGAGTCCTCTGGAGGTGGAAGCTTCGGGAACATCCTGGAACCCCGTTAATGCTTTGGAGGCAGGGGCCTCCCGCTGGGGCTGTTTGGCCGGTGTGTTTTCCTCGAGGGCAATGCTAGTAGTATCTCGATGCTTAGAAGGAGATCTCACTTTGAGGACCGTCCGGTCTTGGAAGACCTGGGTTTTTGTTACCTGAGATCCATGGGAGGAAGATGAAGCCCTGGATGATGTTGATACAACAGACATTGCATCTGAGGCAAAGATGGTGCCGAATTTTGCAGCTCTGTTCTGCAGGCCTCTCTTGGTCATCTTTCTACAAAGGACACTCCGATGGCAAATGGTCAGGACCTAAACATTTAAGACACCAAGCATGGGTGTCGGTAGCAGAAATGGTACTGCTACATTTTAAACATTTTTTGAAACCACTAGATGGTTTTTCCATTTTGGAACTTATTCTTTGTTTTTTAAGAAGAAATAAGAAAATAAAGAAGGCACCAGTGGTACCGGTATAGGCGTCGACGGGAAGGCAGATGCGACCACAAAAAAGAAAAGTTTCTGCGGTGACAGGGTCTGCAGCCCATCGGCTCCATGGAAAACGAAAAACTGAAGAGGGAGAGTTGGAAAGGCGGATGGCAGTGGCGCAGGCGCAGTGGGATGCTCCCAAAAGCTTTCCTATTGGACGCTGGGGAGCATTCCCACGCGGGCTCCGTCAGTGCCGATGATACCCATATGTGAAGACTACATTCCTGCTTGTTCCTGGAGATATATCATTAGAGAAAGATATATAATGCTTGGCAAGGTAGAAGGTCAACGCAAAAGAGGAAGGCAGGCAATGAGATGGATCGATACAATAACAGCAGCTATGTGTGCCACTCTATCAACAATGAGCTGCCTGACTGACGACCGAACACAGTTTTAGTCAACTATCCAGAGGACTGCCATGAGTGAACACTGACTCAGCGGCACTTAACAACTGTCTGCCTTCTCCTGTCTCCCTTATGTTGGTCAGCCCTAGGGGCAGGAACCCTCTTGCTTGCTCCTTCTTTACTACCAGCCCCTTCTCCACCACATGTTAAATATAGATCTGGCAACTGGAGGTGTTTTTGTCTCGTAGGAAGTAATTTGGTATATTGTTATTTGCTTTCTGATGTTGTTAAGGGGGTACTGGAGTAGTTAATTAGGAGCTGTTTTTTGGCTTTGATATTGTCAGGATGTTCCTTTGTTTCTAACGATTTTGATTTTTCTTGTATTTACTATCAGTAGTGTCCCTCATGATGTGGACTTTATTGTATCTTGAACTTTATATTAATAAAGTTTAAATAAAAAATAGATCTGGTTTATGTTTATTGGTTCTTGATATACCGCCCTTTGTAACATCAGAGCGGTTTACAATTCAAAGTAATAACTTAAAATTATGGCTCAAGGCCGGAAAAATAAAAAGGAACTACAAAATTTTGACAGTAAAGAAAGGTCATAGAATCAAACCAGACTGGACATAGAGAGGAAGTCGACAAACATATATATTTTATTTATTTATTTACATTCTCTTATATACCGTGCTATTCTGCATCAGTGCGGTTTACATTGAACAAACTGAAATTACATTGAACAGGGCATTATAACTTGGAGATAACTATTTTACAGGGAACATGGGCTATGGAGGGTTAAGTGGCTTGCCCAAGACCACAAGGAGCACCTGTGGGACTAGAAACCCCAGTCCTTCTGGCCCAAGGCTGCTGTCCTCTAGTGGGATTTGAACCCCCAACCTTCTGGCCTGAAGTACCTTGCCCCAACCACTAGGCCACTCCTCCACTCCAATATATACCCAGGTTACTCAGTGGAACACAAGACCTAGTACAAAGAGTAGCTTTCATGGACTTGCTTGGCAGCAGTGATCATCACATAATTGATTTTGACGTAATCAAGTAAGGAATAATTATAAGTAAAGCTACTGCAGTAATATTTAACTTAGAAATACATTTTAATTAATTTAGTCTCGCTGTGACAGGGTCTATAGAATGTTACCCATCCCTCTCCAAAGGGATTATTAACAGTCTCCTTTAAGAGAGTCTGCAGCCCAAAGTTCAGGGCTGGGAGGGCGTGACTCACAGTGAGAGGTTACGAACTCAGCAGGCTGCAGGGAGAGAGGCCCAGGGAGTCAGGTCCTTCCAAGGCAAAGCCATGCATGAGGTAGGAAGTTTAACTGGGGCTGGAGGAAGGGCCGGGAGAACCAGCTTGTGGAGGTTTAACAAGCTGAGATAGAAGTAAAGCTGCTTTTGTTTTCCCTGAACTGCTACCTGGCCTGTGTTGTATAGAAAAACCCTTCCCACCACATGCCACACTACCACATATGGTGGTAGTGGTGGGATTTCCTCTAACCACGTGACTAAGGACAAATCCATGTCCCTCCAGGACTGGGCCTCTACAGTAGGATTTTTTGTTTGTTTGTTTATATGGGCTAAAAAGGTTAGCCTCACACTAGTTAGGGAGCTTGAAGAAGGTATTTGTTTTGGCCACTAGAGGCCGCTAAAAGGTTGTTGGAGCTGTAATACTGCAGGATTAACTCAGTTGCAGACGAGGAATCTATTGTGGTGGTGCAAGAGAACAATGACAAGTCAGGATGGAGCAGCTCCTCCAGATTCTGGCAGAAGGTCAACAGCAACAGCAACAAATGGATGGCCTCATTGAACGATTCAATAAAACTCTGAAACAGATGTTAAAAACGTTTGTGCAGTAGGATGGGAAGAATTGGGACATTCTCCTATCCTATTTGATGTTTGTCATCCATGAAGTACCTCAAAGTTCCACGGGCAGTTTGCCTTTTGAGTTGCTCTTTTGAAGACAGCCAAGAGACATATTAGACGTGGTAAGGGAAACCTGGTAAGAAGAACCCTGTACTGGGCTTAATTTGGTGGAGTACGTTATACAAATCCAAAACCAGCTGAAGAAAGCAGGAGAGGTGGCCAAACTCAGTCTGGAAAATGTCCAAGCCAAGCACACAAGGGGCTATAATTGGGTAGTCGTGCACCACACCTTCCAACCAGGAGACAGAGTTTTAGTCTTCTTGCCCTCATCCGAGAACAAGTTACTTTGTAAATGGAAGGGGCTCTATGAGGTGGAAGAGAAATTGGTCCTGTTAACTACAAAATTGCCCAGTCAGATAAATGGAAGAAAGTCAAAATTTACCATATTAGCCTATTGAAGAAGTGGACTCCAGTGATGGCTATGGTGGTACAGGGAGATGACTATGGGCCAGAAATTTCAGTTCCGTCAGATCCAGCTCAAGTCCCAATTGGAGATCAGCTCTCTGCTGCCCAGAGAAGAGATCTAGAAGGTTTGATCCACCAGCATCTAAAGGTGTTCTCTGCCCTCCTGGGACAAACCTATCTCATTTGTCATGATATCGTTACTGACCCTGCGGTGGTTATCCGTCAACAATCCTATCAGATTTCAGAGGCCGGCAACAGGTTGTCACCAAGGAGCTGGAAGAGATTCTTAACCTAGGAATTATAGAAGAGTCTATGAGTGACTGGTTGTCACCCACCATTTTGGTTCTTAAACACGACAGAAGCATCATCTTATGCATTGACTTCCAGAGGGTTAATGCAGCTTCTAAATTGGAAGCATATCCTATACCCAGAGTAGATGAGTTAATCTAGTGACTCAGTGGAGCATGCTTTATATTATCCTTGGATCTGACCAAGGGATACTGGCAGGTGCCTTTGACTCCAGCTGCCAAGAAGAAGACTGCTTTTTTGACACCGCAAGGTCTGTTCCAGTTTACAGTACTGCCCTTTGGATTACACAGAGCTCCTGCCATGTTTCAACACCTAGCCAAGCGCCTACTGAGATCGCACAAGGAGCATGTGCTGAATACCTTGATGATATCGTCATCTACAGCAGAGACTGGACTACCCATCCCTCTCCAAAGGGATTATCAACAGTCCCTTTTAAGAGTCTGCAGCCCAAAATTCAGGGCTGGGAGGGCATGGCTCACATGGAGAGGTTAAGAACCCAGCAGGCTGCAAGAGGGAGAGAGACCTGTGGAGCCAGGACCTTCCAAAGCAGGCTGTGCAAAGGAATTCTGAGGTAGGAATAACAGGGGAGAGGAAGGGATCTGGAGGGGGGGGGGGGGTAGGTGGGACAGGAAGGAAGCTGAAAGGGGGGATGAAAGGGGGGATGAAAGGGGGGCTTGAAGGGAGCTGACATGGGGGGGGGAAGAAAGAGAACTGACATGGGGAGGGGAAGGAGGGGCTGGAAGGGAGCTGACACCTGGAGGTGGGACTGGAGGGAGCTGACACTTGGGGATGGGACTGTTAGGTGGCTGGGTAATGGGAAAGAGACTGGAAGGGAGAGGGCACTGGGACTGGAAGGGAGCTGACAAGGGGCGGTGGCACTGGGGATGTAAGTGACGGCATTTGGACTAGAAGGGGCTGGACAGTGGGGAATGAGGGGGACTGGAAGGGAATGGACACCAGTGGCAGTCCTGGGAATGCAAGAGGATTGACGTTGGAAAGTGCTGGAAGGGGAGGAATAGAAAGGGGGCTGATAGTGTGGAGGGTTACTGGGACTGGAAATAGGCTGATGGAAGGAAATGAAGAAAACAAGAGACACGAAATGGCAGATGGACTATAGACCATAGAAAGAGAGCCAAGAGAAGACAGGAAAGTAAAAGCCTCAGATAGGGACCAGCTTGATCATAGAATAAAATGGTCAGACAACAAAGGCAGAAAAACTAATTTTATTTTCAGTTTAGTGATTGGACTTTGTGCTATTTTTATATTTTACTCAGTATAGGGAAATGCATCTCTTATTTATCTGATGTTGCACTGCATGCGGAGTCTGGCTTTTTGGGTTTTCAGTTTAATTTTTGTCTAAATATTTTTATTTTTACTTTAGATTGTAGTCGCTTCTGTCCTTGGTGAGGGTCTGTGTTTTGAGTGTGTGACCAAGACCAGGGGGTATGTTTACTAAACTGTCCTAATGTTACCGGCGCTAGTTGCAGCGATAATGTGAAGAATGCCATGTAAGGAGTGGGCGTTACAGTCCTAAGGTAGCAAGAATATGTATCGCGCGATAGTGGGCGCCGTGGCACGTTAACCCTAAGTACATGCCAGCGCAGTGTTAGAAGCTATAATGATGTAGCCGACTGGTTACTGTAATGACTGTGGAGGCAGAGATCATGGGTTTGATCCTGCAGTGGTGTAATCTAAAAAGGCTGTCTGAGGCATTTTCTTTTAATTTAAATCAGTGCTGCCAGCAAAAACACCCTCACAGTACCGTAACCTAAGGTGCCTCATAAGGCGCCCCATAGGTCACATTATAAAGTGCCCTGTCTGCCAAGGCACCCTATAATGTGCCCTATAGGGCTCTGTATAGGGTGCCTTATAGGGCGCTTTAAAGGGCGCCTATGAGGCACCTTAGGCTACAGCACTGTGAGGGTGTTTCTGCTGGCAGCACTGATTTAAATTAAAAGAAAAAGCCTCAGACAGCCTTTTTAGATTACACCACTGCAGGATTGAACCCATGACCTCTGCTGCCACAGTCATTGAAATAACCAGTAGGCTACATTTCTAAAGCTGCTTCCACACTGCTGGTTGGCTACAGAAAGACTGCAGGTCACCACACAAACTGTCTGCTGTGGTTACCAAGATAGGGTAAGCCCACCTGTATCCATGATGCAATGCACATGCAGATCAGCAGTCTACAGCTGATCACATAATGGGGTATGCACCCCCACAGCACCTAGGCCTGGTAGGGGGAACTGACCGTGTGTGTTACTGGCACAGAGTAGGTACAGACCGTGACATTGTGCGGGTGCTGTGCTCACCCTGAGGGTGAGGTGGGGCACCCAGCACCAGGTCCGCAGCACCTGACTTGGCTGAGATAGGCTGTGCTGCAGGTCCCCATCAGTGCCAGTGTGTGATAGGTAGTCCTTGCAGATACACCTGTGTCCATCTGTATTTCCCAGTCACGTCTAGCCCTTGTGAACTATGATGCACCCAGAATAGTGCATATCCTGTGTGGGTGCCATGGTCACATGTTAGAGGTGAAGGGGGGTGTTTGGACCCAAAAGTGGATTATGTAGCACCACCCAAACCACCCTCTGTGGCTCAGGGTGGGGGGAGAGGATCTCCCACCAACAGATCCACATTCTACATCTCTACAATGGTGGCAGTAGAGAGGACCATCAACCCCAGTCCTGCTGGGGAACAGGCACCCTACAGGGCAGTCAATGCAGATCTGTACACATCACATAAGGCAATGGCAGACAGGCAGAACGCTGGAGAAGCTCAGCTGTTCTCCACCACTATCTGACATTCACCAGCAGAGGGCATAGTCAGTCTCCACCCGCTGCACCCTGCAAGGTGTTCCAGCCATGCACATGCTAACTGCAGACAGTTTGCTAGCTAGTACATAGTGCATGTTCCTGGAGGAACTGTGTGCACCCAAAAATGGGATGTGAGCACACACACCAAGCAGGTATGTCAGTGATTGGGCCCCAGAAAAGAGAACCCATAAATATCACTTGAGAGAAATACTGCATAGCACTATGGAGGAACCTAGCCATGCCATGGTCACTGCTCAGTCAGAGTGAGAGTGACCTCCCAGCATGACATGCTGTGGCCACCCTGCCTGTGCAGGTGGTGGTCGGGCACTACAATGTCCCAGCCATTGCCCTATACCCTGTGCAGATGCATCCTGCCCAGGCCACCCTGTCCAAGCCATACCCACAGTACTTTGCTCCTCATTATGCACAATGGCAGGCTAACACTGGAAACAGTGCAAGCAGTGTGGGCTCAGTAAGGTGTGGGCAGCCACAACACACTGGATAGACATACACACATTCCCACACCTATGCCAGCATTGTGCAAATATGGAGGTTTGTGGCAGCCCTGAACGCCTCACCAGTCCTGGGCACAATGCGGGCATTGCTATGGTACGCAATACTGTTGGGGTCACTCCCCGGGGTGGTAAACAGTGTCAGAAGCAATAACTGAAACAAACTCCACAGATATCAGAAAGGTTGCTATGATGAATCTCTATCAACAAATCGTGTTTAACGTAGGATTTCTTAGCTGACATTAATCATAGCAACCTTTTGATATATGTGGAACGTGTTCCCAAGTTTAAGATGACATTGCTAAGGTATGCAGGTGCCAGTATTGGGAGATGCTGCTCCGCGCAGGGCCAAACAGCCTGACTCTCAATGAGGCTTTGGATAGTGGAGCCTGTGGGTGTGGGTGTGTGTGCCCCTGTTGGCCACTGCTCTAGGGCAGAGGCTCCCAACTCCAGTCCTGGTGGGCCAAACACTGTTCAGATTTTCATGCTGTCCCTAATGAATATGCATGAGGTACATTAGCATACAATGGGGGCGGTGCATACAAATGCAGCACAGGCATATTTATTAGGGACAGCATGAAACCTGAATGGTGTTTGGCCCTCCAGGACTAGAGTTGGGAAACTCTGCTCTAGGGATTGCACATGTTTATGGCGTCTGTGCTCTGTAGGGTAAAATATAGGCGTTTCAGGCATGTTTATTTAATCTGCAATAAACGTTCTGTCTTTATTACCACGGTTTAGTACTGGGTAAAATATGGGGACAAGGTTGGCAGGAGCCACAGCTGGGATGTGAATATGTGACCTTCTGCCCCTGAACACACTGGCTGTGTGTACTGCACCAAACTGTTGCCACAGGAGCAGGTCATTCCCTGGGGATGCCATGATTGTTCGTCAGGCAGACCTTGTCTGTTGCAGTGCACGGCACCCACCTAAACGGGGCTTGGCCATGGTCTGGTGTGGGCAGATGCCACTGCCCCCTCTGCCACCAGCACCCCTCCGCCACCATGCTGACATGCCCTTATGCCGGTGGTGCTGGTGGTGCGCAGTCCCAGGCCATCCAGTGTGACAGTAGGCAGCTGCCTATGGTGTGGGTTGTCGGGTAGGGGTGCCTACATGGACATGTGCACTTCCCCCCGGCACCGCCTGCCAATGTTATGTGCCCTTGGGGGTACCTGCTGGGTAATATCCCCTGTGACACTGTGGTTCACACACTCGTGCCCATATTGGACCCTTGTCAGTTGCTGTCTTGCTGCTTTATAGTTTTGTCATTCCTATGGGCCACCTAAGCATCTGCCTAGTCCGCACTGTGCCCCAGCTGGACCACAGCATGAGCCGCCTGCAGCCCCCTGTATCCCATTTACAGCATAAGTACAGTTGCCGTTTCCTAGTGCCCACTCTGCTGTTGCTGCACATGTGCATGCCATAACAAATCTGCCCAATATAAACGACAACAACCCTGATCACCTCTATTTCAATGTGCGATCATTCACTTTGTAGGGGGACAGAGCATAGACCCTTTCAAACATATTTTCCTTTTTACGCTTTGTCAGTAGTATTGCTTTATGTTTATCATTAATATCTCTATTGGCCAGCTTGGTTATTGGGATTTCAAATGTAGTTCTGGTCATTTTATATGTTTATTTGCCTTTTTGGTTCCTGCACATTGTGGTGATGAGAGTGACCAAGAAAGAATGGAAATAGAAGAAAATGGTACTTGTGCCTTTAAAACTACTGACAGCCAAGCTTTGCACAGAGGGAGAAAAACTAATTTGAAAAAAAGTCAAGCCAAGCCACGCCCTAGCTCTAACAAAGAGGCAGGCTTGCTTACTGATTACGAGCACACGTGCAAAGAGAAAGGTGTGGCAGGAAAGAAACAGGTTTTTAAACCCGTCTCCAAACAGAGCATAAGGGAGAAAAGGAGAGAGAGCACACAGAGCTTACAGAGTTCAGAGAGGAGTTCTCAGCGTGCACGGAGGAGTTCCCAGGAGGAAGAGAGTTCCCAGGGGGAAGAAAGTTCCCAGGAGGAAGGAGCTCAGAAAGTTAGGAGAGCTGAGAGCCACGAGGAGGCTGACTTCCAGTTGCCGAAGGCTGAAAGCAGAGAAGGAAGCACTCCATATCTGAGAAAAACTCCCAGACCTAAAGCCAGCAGACGGTTAGTTGGAAAGGCTACAAACCAGCTGGAACAGGTACCTCTGTCCAATATCCAGGGCCCTATGCTGAAAGGTCCAACTGCTAGAAGGTGGGTGGATACGTTCCTTTGGGGAAAGAACCATAACCCAGCCACAACAGGGCAGTAAATGTGGACACAGTAGAGACTTTAAAGCAAGCATTAGAGGGAGGGAAAGCTCACTCCTCGAATGTAAATGTTCATGACCAGAAACAGAAGTTATGGAAAGCACAGTTACTTACCTGTAACAGGTGATCTCTGGGAACAGCAGGAATAAGTCTTCACATATGGGTACGTCGGTACCGACGGAGCCTGCACGGGAATGCTCCCCAGCATCCAATCAGAAAGCTTTTGGGAGCATCCCTCGCACCTGCGCACTGACTTCCCGCCTTTTCCACTGTCTCTCCTCAGTTGAGTTTCATAGCTGAGACAAAAGGAGAGAAAGAGGAAAGGAAGATAGCTAGATAGATACAACTCCTAGGGGAGGTGGGTGGGTTGTGAACACTTATTCCTGCTGTTCCCAGAGATCACCTGTTACAGGTAAGTAACTGTGCTATCTCCAGGAACAAGCAGGAATGAGTCTTCACATATGGGGACTCCCTAGCTATAGATGCCAGGGGGAGATCCCATAAAATGCATGTTCCTGGATCAGGAGTGCATTTCCCACAGAGGAATCTCCGGCATCCCATGAGGGAATGGAGGGTAGGAGTTGAGAATAGAAGAGCTGTAAGGAAAACAGCAAACCCAAGGACTACAGAAGAGGAGTCCATGGCATGTATGATAAGTACCATTAAAATTATTTAATGAACAGTTATAATATGGAGCTTACTTACTGGATTGTAGGAAGTAGAAAGTGTGATGGAGTCTACTGGATATGCAGTAGCGGAATCCTCAAGGTGACCTCACAGCAGTGAGGGTGAAGGTCCAGAACTGGAATTAGCAGGTGATCCAGGTGTCAACTGGGGTAGGATTAGAACGGCAGGTCTTCAATGGAAAGCTTCATGGGAAAAAGCTGAAAACTCTTTTAGGGACTAAAAGAAGAAGACTGACCGATTTGGACAACTAGCCCAGTCCTGGAGGGAAGAAGGGGTATGGAAAAAAGCCCATATTCCCAAGGAGAACAATGTGTACTCAAAATAATGAAGATGTACACTGTCTTTCCTAGCTGATGAGAGAGAGGAAAGATATTGAAGCTTGAATCTTCAAGGATAGGGAGACCTAGAGCAAAGCGGAAGCTGTTATCACCACAGTAGTGGTTGTGTGCATAACAGTCCCCACATACTAAGGAACAGTATGAAAAAAGGGAGCTCACTGTCTGTAACCTCTAAGAAGGTACAAATTGCTATAGCATAGACAGTGAGGAGATAGTATGTAATACATATCGATCTATAAAAAGTCTCCCAACAGATACATATATATATAGGGGATATATATACCTATATATACGTGTATATCTAGATATGCAGAAAAATGTATCAACATATATATATATAGGCGGATATATATATATATATATATATATATATATATATATATATATATATATATATATATATATATAGGGGCATAAATTATGCACACACAGCTTACAGACATATGTATGTAGAGGCATGACAATAAGTCTGAAGATACACTAAGCCCCATAAGAACATTCACATGGGGAATATGAAGGGAAAAAATTCACCTAATAACAAGAGGGTGAAACCCACTTGACAGATATATAGAGAATCTATTTCCGTGGGCTAAAAGGATGTAGGAATGCAATCCAGCAAAAATAACCAGGATGGTTGCGTGAAAAACAGAGGAGAATATCAGTCTGTAAAGAGCAAGGCGGGAGTCCTTTATAACTCTGACATGGCAGATGTACAGAAATGCATAGAGAAGATACCAGGAGGACCCACTGGAGGGACATAGGGGTATCATGCGGTACTGGTAGCCTTGGATATTCACGCAGAAAAGCTTATATTTTGTATTATAACAGGAGACAAGAGGGTGTGGAGAACCCTCACAGTCATGGGAATGATTTATAAGCTTTTTTCTACTGTATAGAATAGCCCTCAGAGACAAGTTCAATGCTCTGTAGCAAGGGCCCATAGTAGAAAGCTCTTCTGAAGATTGCAGAGAGCATTGTGCAGGAGAATTATGAGATAAAACTGACTGAAGTCAGGTGTGCTGCCACATCCTAGGAAAAGGAGATGGCCAAAAAGAAGATGATGTGAGAAGCCTAAAGTGAGTAGGAATATCCAAGATAGATGAGGATTAGCTTGGAATCACTACTGAGGCTAGACAAAAATTGTGGAAGATGGACTGGCACTTGTGGAAAAGTACCAGTGGTTCAAACACTGGAACACCTGCATGCACAGAAGCTGAAAAGACAGCAGAGAGGATCTTCCTGTGCAAAATAGAGAGGAAGAGACAAAGGGAGAGGAGATATTCCTGTCCCTGTCTGATGAGTTATCTTGAGAATGTATTCAAGAAAACTAAAAAGGTCTACACTGAAATGAAAGGCTAGAGAAGCTTTTCAGTATGGTACCACTCAGTCAGGGAAATCCTGGATGAGAGGGTAGAGAAAACAGGTAATTGGAGGGTGACTTACCCATATGGCGAGTCAGCTGAGGGAAAAAAATGTTCATGTTGGGCCAGAAACTATCATGGGATAGTTGTAACCTCCCTTCTTAATAGTAAGAGGAGGAGAATTCTGTAACCCATGGACAAGAATATCCTGACAGCTTAGCATACTGAAAAAGGAAAAACCAGTGTAGCTTTAAGAAAAAACAGTGAACAAACTTCTGTTAAGAAGAAGTTAACTGTAGATTGTAACCTTCAGAATCTACGGTTGCTGGGTATGTTGAGACTGGCTAGAGTTTGGAAACTTCAGACTAGGACGAGGTGTCCTTTGCTTGGGCACCTCTGGATGATGGGCAGGAGAAGAGTGAAATCTTCTTTTCTTAGGGAAAGAAGGCTTGGTAGGACATTTCCTACCTCCTGGGGAAGAAGGCGGCTTAGAATGGTCTCCAGAACCAGGGAAGTCAGTGGAGCAATGAGCAACCTGACGTAAAGCCTCCTTCTTGAAGAGATTTTCTCCAGTACAAGGAGAATTACCCAGTGTATGTTGTGGCCATCTGCTCAAGTCTGAAGCTTGGAGCCAGGCTCTTCGACGTGCTCCAATGGCAATAGCAGAGGATCTGCTAACAGACTCAAAAGAGTCTAGAGAAGCACGAGAAAGAAACCAAGAGATATTCCGGCTATGACTAAGAAGCAAGGAATAGTCAGCAGCCTTAGGCTCTGACAAAAAAAGGAGTCAAAAGAGATAATTTCTTTGTGACCTCCTGGAGTGTTAGACTCATATAAAATATATAAGAAATAATTCTTGATGCCAGCATAGATGTTTGGAAGGTTTGACGTCCAAAGGCATCAAGTGCTCTAGAAGCACGACCTGGCGGATAAGAAGAATGCTTCTTCTTGCTTTTTACCTTCCTCATTGCTGATTCCACTACAATGGAATGATGGGGAAGTTGATTCTTTTGAAACACTGGAGAGGGGGGCACCTGATACAGAACATTAGTTGCTGTAGAAGGTGAGGGAACCCTTAAAGGTGATTCCCATATTCTCAGAAGAAGATCCTGCAAAGAATGATGTAAAGGAAGCATTATATTTCCCTTTTCTGCAGGAGAGCCTTGGTTAAGATTACAGCCAGGGATAGGAATAGCAAGAAAGGTTGCCATGTCAAGGAGAAATTTCTGAAAAGAAGGATCTCCAATGGGAACCATCCCTGGGAAGGCTAAGGTTGAAGATGCAGTCTGAGCACCAGAGGATGTACTGGTCTGGTGCAGAAGAAGAACCTTACTAGATGGATAATGATACTGGCAGTCACGATTTGAGGCAGTTAGTACTGCATCGTCCATGCCAGGTATCGATTCCAAACTAGGCATAGAAAGGATCGATGGTACCGATGTAACTGCAGGAATCGACATCGATACCGATACCGGTAATGGCATCGAGGCTGCTCAAGCGGTACCGAGGTAATCAGAGAGTCTTGGTGAATATCCTCGGTACTGCGTATCCGGAAATGATAAGGGTCGGTTCCAAGGCGCGTCGGTACCCAGTCATCTAGACTAGATATCAATTCCAGACTCGGCATCGAAGGGAGCGAGTCTATCGATGCATGTCTAGAGTGCACCGACGTCGGTGGTGGTACCGGCGATGCTGATACAGGGAAGTCACTCTGGATCATATCGATCGGTCCCGAAGGTACCGAGGACGCCAGATGACGATCCCTGGTGATGAGTGGAACACTCGACACCGGTGCCGATGCCGGGGTATCGGTACCGCTCGAAGCGGTTACCACCCCCGAGCATGGCTTGGATACAGGAAAGTCAATCTGGAACGTATCGATCGGTCCCGAAGGTACCGAGGATGCCAGATGACGATCCCTGGTGAAGAGTGGAACACTCGACACCGGTGCTGATGCCGGGGTATTGGTACCGCTCGAAGCGGATACCATCCCCAAGCATGGCTTAGAAACAGGAAAGTCAATCTGGAACGTATCAATCGGTCCCGAAGGTACCGAGGATGCCAGATGACAATCCCTGGTGAAGAGTGGAACACTCGACACTGGTGCCGATGCCGGGGTATCAGTACCGCTCGAAGTGGATACCACCCCCGAGCACGGCTCAGGTATGTTCTGTGAGGGGTGAGCCCCAGGAACAACCTGAAACCCCTGAAATGCTTTGGAGCCCGAAGACTCCCGCCGGGGTTTTAATGCCAATGGGATCTGTCAGACGGCTGCCTGGGTGAGAATCTTCACAGTCTTGGCAAGTGCATATATCTATATGATTTGCAATGGATTGTGGACAATGCAATTCATTCACACCAGACACAGCTGCTCACAATAATTAGTTGTGCTTTTGGGTAAAGCCAATAAGATATTTATTTATGGGGTTATTTCTCCCAACACAGATAGCTTGGTAGCACATAAATCAGGTTACTTGCTTTCAGTGTTAAACTTGGAAAAACAAAATTAAGAAAACACCATTTGAACTTGTCAGGCAATCAAAGCAAAAGAAATAAGACCTGGTTGGCAACAAACTGGTCTTTTCTGTAGGCTTTAGCTAATATTCTCTTAGCAATATATCAAACAACAAACAAAAGCCACAAAGAAAGGAAAAACTGTTCTTCTTCTCAGGTTAACTTCTTGTATCTTCCCACATAGATTCAGAAATGATTCTCTCAGAGCCCACAAGCAATTAGGTAAGGCTCAATTGCTAGCAGTTATCCAGCTGAAACCCCTTAGCTGGCTTGCTTTCTACTGCGTGGCTAGAAATCCTACACAGGAGCTTTTCTGAGTAGATTAAAGAACAAGTTTGCATTTCTTTGTGATGGTTGCTGTACTTTATAACAGAAAATCACCAAAGGAGTTTAGACAGAGAGCAGTCCATGTAAACAGATTCTTCATCTGCTATCACCCCCTCTTCTTCAACAAGCATGGGTTCAATATCATGGATTGGCACAGATGAATCTCCCAATGGAGCACTTTCAGGAGAATACTTGTTTCCCTGCTGTCTTTCAAGGTTATAGCTAGGGCATAGATCAGTGTTCATAGCTGAGCTTCCATTGCTGTTAGAGTTCCTCTCTATATAGCCTGGCCAGTATGTAGTCCAGTTCTTATGTCCAGCCTTCCAATCCAGATCCCTGGACACTGGATCTCTCTTCACATACCTTCTGGCATGGGTCTTAGGGTCCCTTCCACGTGCAGCCGTCTCCCTCATAGGTACCGTCTGGAGATTCCTAGCTCTGCAGCACCATTCCTCTGGCCTTCCCCAGTCCAATGGTGTATGCTGGCCCTTGGAATGCCTCCCAGTATATGTACTGCTCTGGACTCTTCTAGACCTCTCAAAGGCTTTTCTCCTCTTTCTTCCAAAGGATTTCTTTCCCTCTCTGTCCGTCCGGTTTGGCTTCTGCTTCTGATGATCCTCCTGATGATGAAGATGATCAAGCTCAAGCTGCTTCTCTGTAGAATAAACTCTACCTTTATTCTGCTTAGATGAGTGCTCCTCCCTAACACAGCGCAGCTGTGCTGAATCAGGCCCTGCCCTTTGAGATGAGTGCTTAGGGATTACCTCATAGCCCTCCTGATTGAACACACGTTTCCCCACTTCAGCTCCTCTAATGGCTGCTGGAAACCTGGTGCATTCTGGGACTGGTAGTCTTTTATGGGAAAATTCTGTTTTCTTATTTCTACCAGAACTGACAGGTTGCTTATTCAGAGTCACATCACCTTTTCTATAGCTCCTTCCTGAGCTATGATAAGCTTCCTTATCACAGGTCTTGAGGGCATGGCCGGAGCCGTCATCATGCGTGGCATGAGACCTACCACTCAAGGATTGGCAAATCTTAACAGACTGTTTGTGGGTTACCTGATCCTGTAGAGAAGAAAAACCCGGTGCCCTCACTGCAGGAGGGAAAACGGTATCGAGGGAAACTCGAAAGAGGGAAGGTCTTCTCTCAGTATTGCAGCCTGATAGTTCAGGGGAAAAAGGGTCAGGAACCAAACAGGTTAGACACCAGAGATTGGAGTCTAAAAAGAAAGAGGAAATTCGACTTACCTGCTAATTGTAGTTCCTAGAGTGGAGACAGTCTAGTCCCGGACTTCAGGGTTGTCCATCTCATACAGCAGCTTGGAGACTGAGAAACTCCTCCTTTTCTGATGTCACTGGTATATCCATCCGGAAGCGTCCTCCTTCCATCAGTTCCCTATTGACAAAGCAGACTCACCGGAGCAACAAGTAAGAATATAACTCTAAACAGAACATTAACCAACACTGACTTAGACTTTCCGCATACAGAGCCCACCCCCCTGCTAAATCCGTAAGATAGAAGGGAAGATAGGGCTGTCCCTTTTTTTTTTTTTTAAAGTATCGGAGCACCCCAGCCACCAGGGTTTCCATCCTCTCCAAAAAAAATCGGCTCTTACCTGTAATAACCTGGAACGCTGACCGTCCAGTCGCAGCAGAAACACCACTAGGGAGGGATACGGGACTAGACTGTCTCCACTCCAGGAACTACAATTAGCAGGTAAGTCTAATTTCCTCTTCCTGATCGTGTAGCCAGTCTAGTCCCGGACTTCAGGGTTAGTACCAGAGCAGTGAAGGAACTCAACCACGGGAGGGACCCAGCAGGCCAGCTTGCACCACCGCTGACCCAAAGGAGGTGTCCACCGAGGCTTGAACATCCAGCCGATAGTATCGGACAAAAGAGTTCAAAGACGACCACGTCGCCGCCTTGCAGATCTCCACGGGAGGCACGAGCCGGAACTCCGCCCAAGAAGCCACCTGCGCTCTAGTGGAGTGAGCCCTAAGCCCCTCCGGCACCGACTTGCCTCCGGAAATGTACGCTGACGCAATAGATTCCTTTAGCCACCGAGAAATAGAGGCCTTCGACGCCGCTTCCCCCTTTCGCGGCCCCGCAAACAGCACAAAGAGCCTATCTGACTTGCGGAAGTCGGCCGTCCGCCGGAGGTACCTTTTTAACGCCCGACGCACATCGAGAAGGTGCAACTCCCTCTCCGCCGGGCCACCGGCGGCCTCTCCAAAGACTAGTAAAGAAATCTCCTGATTCAGATGAAACGCCGAAAGAACCTTCGGCAGAAACGCCGGCACGGGCCGCAAGACCACCTTCGTCGACCGAAACTGGAGATAGGGCTCCGACAACCTAGCGCCTGCAACTCCGAAACTCTGCGAGCCGAGCAGATTGCGACCAGAAAAACAACCTTCAGGGTGAGATCCTTAAGGGTCGCTCGCGATAGGGGCTCAAAGGGTTCCCGCGTCAACGCGCCCAAAACAAACGGAAGATTCCAGCTAGGCACGATCCGCCGAAAAGGGGGCCGCAGCAGCGACACAGCGCGCAAGAAACGTTTAACGTCCGCCTGACCCCCGAGTGCCTGACCTCCAACCTTACCCCTATAACACGCTAGGGCAGCGACCTGCACGCGTAATGACCCGGCCGCCAACCCCTTGTCAAATCCATCCTGCAAGAACTGCAGGATTTGCGGGATGGTAGATCTCAACGGCTCACAACGTCGCTCTCCACACCAAACTTCGAATATCCTCCAGATGCGAACATAGGCCAGGGTCGTAGACCTCCTGCGCGCCTTCAATAAAGTGGAAATCACCGGCCCGGAATATCCCCGGGCCGTCAACCGAGCCCTTTCAAGAGCCAAGCCGTAAGCGAGAACCGAGCCACGTGAGGCATCAGCAGCGGACCCTGCGACAACAGATCCGCCCGCAGCGGAAGGCGCCAGGGCTTTGCCACCAGCAGACGCATGAGATCGCCGTACCAAGGTCGCCGAGGCCAGTCCGGCGCTATCAGGATCACCTGACCCCTGTAGCGCTCTACCCTTTGAATCACCCGGCCGATCAACGCCCATGGCGGGAAGACGTATAGAAGCTGATCCACAGGCCAGGGTTGAGTGAGAGCATCCAAGCCCTCGGACATCCGTTCTCTGCGTCTGCTGAAGAACCGAGTCACCTTCGCCGAGTTGAACGTGGCCATGAGGTCTATGACCGGACTGCCCCAGCGGTGCACCAGCATCTCGAACACCTGGGGATGCAAGACCCATTCGCCCGGGTCCACCTTCACCCTGCTGAGGAAATCGGCTTCCACGTTGTCCACTCCTGCCACGTGCGCTGCCGAGAGGTCCATCAGAGTCACTTCGGCCCACTCGCAGAGCATCTCGGCCTCGTATTCGAGCGCGGCGCTCGTGGTTCCTCCTTGTTTGTTGACATAGGTCACGGCCGTCGCATTGTCGGAAAACACTCGGACCGCCTTTCCTTCCAGAAGGCTTCGAAACTCCCTTAGCGCCAAGGTGATTGCCCGCAACTCTAACCGATTGATCGGCCACTCGCGCTCTTGAGCCGACCACACCCCCTGCGCAAAGACCCCCTGACAATGGGCTCCCCAGCCCAGTAGGCTGGCGTCTGTCATCAATGGGATCCACTCCGGCGTCTCCAGCCCTTTTCCGCTCCGCAGGGAGCGCGGAACCAACCACCACCGCAGCGCTTGACGCGTCTCCTCGGAACACGGCAGCCTCCGAGACAAGGGATCGTTCTGATGGGACCAACGGCGGAGCAACGCCCTTTGCAAGGGCCGCATGTGCGCCCTCGCCCAGGGCACCGTCTCTATCGCCGCCGCCATGGTGCCCAAGAGTTGAAGGTAGTGCCAGGCCGACGGCCTCTCGCAGCGTAAAAATCTCCGCAAAAGGAGACACAGGCCCCGAGCCCGCTGCTCTGTCAGGAAGACTTTTCCCTTGACGGTATCGAAGCGTGCTCCGAGGTACTCCAAACATTGAGTGGGCACCAACCGACTCTTTGCCGGATTGATTATCCAACCGAGGCTCTCTAGAAAGGACACCACCTGGGCTGTCGCTTTCTCGCTCTCCGCCCTCGACTTCGCCCGAATCAGCCAGTCGTCCAGATAAGGATGGACTAGGATACCTTCCTTCCTCAAAGCTGCCGCAACTACTACCATCACCTTTGTGAACACGCGTGGAGCCGTGGCCAGCCCGAAAGGCAGCGCTCGAAACTGAAAATGTCCGAAAGGAACCGCAAACCTGAGAAACCTGTGATGATCCTCCCTTATGGGGATGTGCAAGTAAGCCTCGGAGAGGTCGAGGGACGTAAGGAACTCTCCCTTTTGCACCGCCACTATCACCGAGCGTAGAGTCTCCATGTGGAACGATGACACTCTCAGACACCGATTCACTCTCTTGAGATCCAGGATGGGCCGAACCCCACCATCCTTTTTTGGTAAGACGAAGTATATGGAGTATCGACCGGAGCCGCATTGGTCTGGGGGCACTGGCACTATGGCCTTTAGATCTAAGAGCCTTTGCACTGTTTCCCGTAGAGCCCGGCATTTTGCCTCGGACTTGCCAGGAGACAGCACGAAGGCGTCGCGCACTGGCCGAAGCATCTCCAGCGCATAGCCCTCTCGAATGATCTCTAGCACCCACTGATCTGAAGTAATTTGGACCCAGGCAGAATAAAAATCCTGTAAACGCCCCCCTACGGCGGGGAGGGGCGCCTGGGCCCCCCTGATCTCATTGCGGTTTCCGATTGCTAAGGTTCGAGGTCGAGGAAGAACCAAACCCCCTCCCTGCTCCTTGAAACCCTCGAAATCCCTGATTCCTAGAGGGGAAACGACCCCTCTGTCCGGTGGAAAATCTCTGGAACCGATAACGCCGAAAATCTCGTTGTTGCCCCCTACCGGTAGCGGGTGTACGAGCCGGCTTAGGCTTGTCCTCGGGTAACCTACCCCCTTTGGACTCTCCCAACTCCTTAACTAACTTCTCGAGATCTTCCCCAAACAAGAGGCGACCCTTGAAAGGAAGCTTACTAAGTCGAGCCTTCGAAGAGGAATCGGCCGCCCAATTTCGCAACCACAGGTATCGGCGCGCTGCGACTGCCGACGCCATGCTCTTTGAGAGTCCACGCATGAGATCGTAGTGGATGTCCGCCAAATAGGCCGCACCCGACTCCAGCCGGGCCGCGTCCTCGGACCGCTCGAGCGCCGCGCCCGGCAGTCGCTGAGACCATCGCAGACATGCTCTAGCCACCCAAGCTCCGCAGATGGCCGCCTGCAGAGAAAGCGCATTCACATCAAAAACCTGCCTCAATAAACCATCCAATTTCCGATCTTGGCCGTCCTTGAGGGCCGCACTGCCCTCCACGGGAATGGTGGTCTTTTTGGTAACCGCCGAGACCGCAGCGTCCACCTTAGGCGACTTGAACATCTCCCTGTCCTGGTCATTTAAGGGATACAGCCGAGACATCACTCTGGCCCCCTTCAGCGGAGCTTCGGGAAGGCTCCACTCTTCCTGAATCATCTCGTGAAACACCCGGTGTACCGGGAAAGCCCTCTGCTCCTTCCGAAACACCTGTAGTAAGGGGTCCTTGAGGGAAGCGTCTGCTGCTGAATCAGGCACCGGCATATTCAGTACCTTCAGCGTCTCCACCAAAAGTGCCGGCAGCTCCTCCCTCCGGAACACCCGGACCACTCTGGCCTGATCTTCCTTTTCAGACAGCTCCCCCTCTTCCAATTCTTCCTCCAACGACAAATCCTCCTCCTCCGAGCGTGGCCCCTCCGAAACCACAGACCGGTCCCCGGGATCCACCTCTGCCCGGACCCTCTTCGGCTCTGGAGGAGACTGATCGTCCTGCAAAGGTGCAGCCCACCGCTTCCCTGACACCGGGCTAGGGGTGACAGTAGCAGACTGACTGTCTCGAAGAAGAACTTGCTGGAGCAAGCTGACAAATTCCCTGGAAAAAATGGAATCGAGCCCCAAAGACCCGAGACCCTGAGAGGGAATAGAGTCTGGCCGCGAGGAGGGGCCTGCCACTGGCTCCTCCATGGGCCCCTCTTGTACGGACTCCGCTAAGGCCCCAGTCTCAGGGCTCTGAAACTCAGACCGTTCATCCTGAGACTGCAGCCCCGAGGCATCCCTAACACAGGAATGGCACAAGCCAGAGTCCGTGCACTTCTTCACCCCACAAACCATGCAGTGCTGTTTGGAAGGCATGGCAAGAAACTCACTCCCAAAACGGGCGCCAAAAGAAACAGTCAAAGAAAACAGCCCGATGAAACCAAAAAGGGGGCGGGGTCGAAAATAAACTATAAAAGAATTGATGAATAAAGAAAGAAAGTAAAGAAATTAAGAAATTAAGAAAATACGAGGGGAAAATTCTGAATGCGAAAAGCGCGGCACCCCGGGGGCAGGAGCAAGAAAAGCAAACCGCGCCAGCACAAACACTCCTCCGACGCTGCTCAAAGCGCGCCGCCGGCACGAGGCCGAGGCCGAAAAATAGGCTGTGCACGCCAAAACCCCCTGGATGCAAGCACTGTTCGACCGCGGCCCCCTTACCTTTGCTGGCCCCCCTAGAAAGAGGGCAACATTCGCCGAACAGCCCCTCTGACAATCACCAACACCGGCTACCTATAAGGAGGCAAGGATCCCAGACCGGGGTGATTCGGGCTGGCTGAGGATCGCCGACACAGGGGGGGGCCCGCCAGGAAAATGCTCAGCGTGTCACAGGCACAACTTCTGAAGACGCCGGCAAAGTCCCGCACAGCCCCGGTCTCTACTGATCTGAATCAGAGAACCGGAGCTGTCGTTCGCAATTCACCCTGAACCGCTAACAGAGGACCCGACCTAGTTAGGGGCAGAGGACGGTGGGGCAAGAGAGAGGAAGGGCTCTGTACGCTTAAAGGCACAGTCCTCTCCAAAAGCAGAAGGGCTCTGCTGAAACTTTAATTCTACTCTCTGTCTAACAACTTTAACACCAAACTCCTAATTGTTTCTCCAGTGAGCCCGGACTTCCAGGCTCACCCATCCATCCAGCTGCTTGGAGACTGAAGAACTGATGGAAGGAGGACGCTCCCGGATGGATATACCAGTGACATCAGAAAAGGAGGAGTTTCTCAGTCTCCAAGCTGCTGTATGAGATGGACAACCCTGAAGTCCGGGACTAGACTGGCTACACGATCAGGAAACTGTGTTTCCACAGTGAAGGCACTTCTTAGGAGAAGAAGGCTCCATGATGGAGAGGCCTTGTAGGCCCAAAAAAGTTAAGACAGAAACAGAGGGAAAAATATCTCTGAGTTTAAGAAAAAAGAAAAGAAAAAACCACCGGCGGTACCGGTGTCGGCGGGAAAAACAGCCGCGACCACAAGAAAACAAGAAATGAAGTATTTAAAGAAAAAAGTTTCTGCGGTGACAGGAGGACATCCTGCCGGCTCCGCGGAAAAACGAAAACTGAGGAGAGACAGTGGAAAAGGCGGGAAGTCAGTGCGCAGGCACGAGGGATGCTCCCAAAAGCTTTCTGATTGGATGCTGGGGAGCATTCCCGTGCAGGCTCCGTCGGTACCGACGTACCCATATGTGAAGACTCATTCCTGCTTGTTCCTGGAGATTGAGTTTTATGAATTCCTACAAGCCAGAAAGTTTGAAGAAGCTGTTGAGTCCAGAGATAAGCCAGTCATAGTACCAGAACCCATGCAGATTGATTGCTGTGAGTCACAATCCATTCCAGAGGACTCTCTAATGGATTGCTCTCTTTGCTTTAAAGAAGATTGAAAAACCTGTAAGCAGGGTTAAAAGAAGGTTTTGAAAAAGAAGAAAATTACCTTTTCTGGAATTGCTTATAAGGCTGTGCTGTGTATTGCTTTATTGAAGATAACAGTTTTGGTTAAAGAGACTTGTGCTTAGTTTACCTTCAGTTCCAGTTTTCCTTACTTTACTCTTGTGTTATTGGAGAAGTATCCATTGTGTTTGTTGTGCCTGAACTTTAATGCGTTTGGAAATCCACAAAAATAAATATTCTTGTTTGCCTCAACCAACGGTTGCACAACTACAGTTTGTCTTTGAATGTGAATTATCAACTACAAGTCCCAGGGTGCATTGCTGGCGACAAAGAATAAAGTTGCATTTAAGGACAGACAAAAGGCAGCCCATAGCTGTAAGCCTTAGGCCCAGGCTAGGGTCCCACAACATGTATCACTACTACCACTTTTCTGGGTTTCCCTGCCTTTGCTGTACATTGCTGACTGAAATGGTTTCTCTGTCCTACAAATGTGCCTAGCGCGAGGTTTTCACTGGCGCTAATTTTCAGAGCTTTATTTCACGGCATTAGTGTGCATGGATCCACTCCCTGCCCATTGACCCCTTCTCTCCTCCCCTGGGGAGCCTTACTCCACCCTCTGGGTTGCCTTTCTCCTCCCTCTGTGCACCTCACTGCTGCCGGAGACGTTATTGCGTGATACGTGATGATATCGCGCGATAACATCGCCGCTGCTACATTAAGACGGTTTAGTAAACATACCCCCAGGTATTCTGTTAACATGGAGTTTGTATGTAGGGATCTGTACTGTAGTAATCTGAATTGTTCAGCTTTTCAAATAGGTGTTGGATGTTCCAGGGACCATTGTAGTATTTACAATGATACTTTTTTTGGAGGGGCTCCTTATGTGAGTTTTGGAAGTTGGTTCTGATATGGTATGGTGTGGTAGATTTGCTCTATAGATACTCAATGATTTTGTTGTAGGATTCTGTATTAGTTCACAACATGCCTGGTACTGGAGAATGTTTGTTGTTGTTGCTAGTGAGACGATCAGAATCAGATTTTTTTTTTAAAATATTAAGTTCTGTGGGTGAATTTCCTGGTTCTGCTCTGCAACCACTGTTGAGGAAGGGGGTTCAAAAAGGAAAAGCGTAGTTACTCACCTGTAACAGGTGTTCTCCGGGGACAACAGGAATCAGTCCTCACATATGGGCGACATCGGCACCGACGGAGCCCTCGCAGAAGCATCCCCCCAGCTTTCAAAGAAAGCCTTTGGGAGATCCACAACGCATGCCATCTTGCTCAGTCAACGCATCCCAAGGGATCCACAACGCATCCCAAGGGATCCACAACGCATCCCAAGGGTGCCATCTTGCTCAGTCAAATGACATAGCTAAAAGACGGCAAAAATAAAAGATGGTAAAGGAGCAACTCCAAGGGGAGGAGGGAGGGCTGTGAGGACTGATTCCTGCTGTCCCTGGAGAACACGTTACAGGTGAGTAACTACATTTTCTCCGGGAACAAGAAGGAAGTCAGTCCTCACATAACGGGACTCCCCAGCTACTGGCTACTGAAAGGCCATAGCAAAATAGGGGCTCCCTCATGAGGAACCGCAAGCAGCAGCAATTTAGCCTGCGTACACAGACCACAGTAGGACTCGTGTGTCCGTTGAAACCAGCACTCCGGTAGCCTGAACACAGAAAGGTCGGAGGGTAGGAGTTGTATAAACCCTGAAAACGTTACGGAGCAATGCCTGGCCAAAGGCACTGTCCCGTCGGGACTCTCTTTCCAGGCAGTAATTGACTGCGAAGGTATGGACTAAAGACCTGGTGGCAACACGGCAGATGTCCACCATTGGGACAGAAACACAAATTTGCCACTGAGGCCGCCATGGTCCTGACACAGTGCGCCAAGACGCGGCCTTCCAATGGGAGCCTCGCCTACTCATAAGCAAGGTCAACCTAAATAGAGAATCGATCTCTGCCACCCTTTGGAGGTCTCTAACTGTATCACCTGTTCGAGAACGACTTGCCCATCCTTTATGCTTGGGTCTCGTACAAAGGCAGGATCAAGGAGCCTTGCGGACTCCAGTGCATAGCGCTCCCAAAAAACTTTGAGACCCCTAGGCCTGGGCCTGTCTCGCTTCCTCAAGTCACTTTCAGGACCTAAGAGGAGGCGGCGGGTTAGTAACTACGCCCCGTTCCAAGGAAGCCCTGGCAGGCTTGTTCCCAAGAGGGTCCCATCCCTCCAGTACGGATCACCCTGCACCATGCAAAATCAGCGAAACAGTTAATGGACCCTGTGTTGGTGCCGGAGAGCGCCCCTGGTTCTTCTTGTCCTCGGGTAGCCCCCCCCTTGGATCCCCCAAGTTCGTCATGAACGTCCTCAATGCTACTCCCAACCGAAGCTTGCCCTTAAACTGGTAGCTTACTCCCCACTTCTTGGAGGAGACCTCTGCCGACCAGTTATGCAACCAGAGGTAGTGGAGGGCCGCTACCCCTGAGGCCATAGTCCATGAGAGCCCTTGGAAAAGATTGCAGAAGGCTTCTGCTTGATAAGCAGCACCAGATGCCCACCTATCTGCCGCTTGCGCCTCCGGCACCTGAGGCTGGTCTACCAGCTCTAGAAGTCTCTGTGCCCAGATAGAGCAGGCTCTGGCCACAACAACTCCACCAACGGAGGCTTGTAATGAAAGGGCAGTGCTAAACAATGCCTGCTTCCCCAAAGGAGCCAAAATTTCATCCTCAACATCCCTGAGGGCCGAACTACCCTCCCACGGGAAGAGCAGGCTTTTTGGTTACCGCCGACCACTCAGCATCCACCTTGGGAGAACAGGGGGGCTCACCCTCAAGTTCCGGCAGAGCATAAAGATGCACCAGGTTCTTGTCCCCCCTCAGACCGGCCCCTGGGAAGACACACATATTCTGATCATCTCTAACTTGCTCGACTGCTGTGGAAATCTCTTTGCGACTTTCTGGCAGCTTGCCACAGGGGATCCTGCCTGGTGCCCCTTTCAGGCTCCTCTGGTAGGCATACTAAGAGCTTTAAGTGCTTGGACTATTAAAGTTGCCACTGTTCGCGGCTGACGACTCCTACAATATGAGACTTTCCAAGACCTGTTCTCATTTCTTCTTCCACCTCCTTCATCCTGCCCTCCTGTATCCCCCTAATCTTTGGAATGTAGGGATCCCCCTACTCAAATCGTACCTATGATGCAGAGGGCCCAGAAGAGGAGCGGTCCACCGCCCCATGCTCCCAACACCAGTGGCGCGGACCTCGCTCCTCCATGGAGTTGGGCTGCTGTCATTGCCATTGTTGTAGGAGCAGCCTGTGCCCCCTGTGGCTCACATGGCACCCTCAAAGGCCCCAGAGGGCCCCACACAACTGGAATTAGTTGTGTAGTCCTGTATGTCTTCCTCCGCCACACGAGCATCTGTCCCACCCCTCGACCTATTCTTGAGGCTGAGACAGTGCCCTAGTGCGCCTCACAGATGGCACCTGTGGTCCTTGCTAGCCTGGCAGCGTTTGGGGAAGGGTAATCGGAGCCCCTGCTATCTCCTCTTTGCCCTGCCTGGTCCTGAATGTCCTGTTCCAAAGATGTGGCCTCCAGCAAGCAATCCCGGCAAATGCCAGTGTCGGAGACTGCCCCATGCTGGGTTCCACAGACCAGGCACCACAGACCAGGCAAAGATGACCATGGTCTGGCTGGCATTCCGGGAAGGACCGTGACTGCTCTTGAACAGAATCTCAAACCACTAAGGAGCCTAAACTGACTGAACTGGCAGGAAATTAAAAAAATTAAATTAAATTAAAGTAAGGCAGAAACAATAAATGCCCTTAAAAAAAGTGAAGTGTCAGGATTTCTATTTTACCCTAACAACAAAACACCAATAACAACAATTATAATAATAGTAAGAAAGAATATGCAGGCAGCTGCCAAGGGAAACTGCCCCACAGGGAGGAGAGCAGCCCCGAAAAACAAAGGCACGGAAAAAACTACAGGACCTGCTGGGCCGATGGCGGGAGCAACAGAGAGCGAGGCCTCTACTTTTCTTTCCCGCGCAGCTGCTAACTGCCAGCTACGCAGTCTGAGGCCATGCGGAGATCGAAAGTAAAACTTCCGTGACTCTTGCCGCTCCCCCACCGTTCACTTGCCTGCTGCCTTCTCTTAAATTAACTTAGAGTACCTCAAAAAACAAAAACAAAACCTGCGATCAGTGTCTTCCGGCCCGGCCACTGCCCTCCTTGTCGGCTCTCCCTCACGCTCAGCCGCTCCTCACCAGCTTCGGTGCTGAGGGAGGTGCGCCCGGGAAACTGCTTCTGTAGTTGCTCACCGTGTCTGCTCTCCCTCATGCTCAGCTGCTCCTCACCGGCTTCAGTGTTGTGCCCAGGAAGCTGCATCTGTGCACGAGGACCCCTCAGCAACCTGCAGGTCCTGGGCCAGTAAAGGGTCTCTTATCTTGTTCTCCTGCAGGCCCTTCTCCAAGGAAGTGGCCTCCTGAGCGCACCCCAGACACACCCCCTCTTCTGAGGCCACTTCCCGTCTGGTTCCACAGGCACTGGGGTCTGGCCGACATGATAGCACCAGCGCCACCAGCTCTTGACTCTGAACACCTGGGATGCAACCAGCACTACTGCAGAGAGATTAGTGAGCCCTCCTTTATGTATTTCTCTTCTCTTTCCCCCTTTTGGAGTTTTTTTTTTGTGGCACAACCCCCCAAAGAGCCCCAGAAAACTAACCAAATGCACCCAAGGGGACTACTAGGGAAAGAGAATTACAGTGCCACAAACTGCAGGCTCCTAGGCCTCACTGCCAGCTTCCTCTCAAAAGAAACCGCGAACTCACAACCGCCAGAAAAAACTGTGACCAACTCAACCCTCCCGGTCAGCTCATGGGGGTGGGGAGGAGAAGATGCATCAACAAGGAAACTCTAGGCCACCGCCGGAAGCCCCAGACAATCGCTGCCGCTCTCGAGACGATTCAGGCTCCTTCCACGTGGTGCGAGCCCGTGCTTCCAGGGCCTGCTTCCTGCGCCCTGCAGGAACGTGGTGCTGCCCTCCATGGCTGAAAAAAACGCCCCTACTGAAGTCCCAACTTCCCCTTTGGGGCTTACCTGCACTCCGCAGCCGTCGCTCAATGTGCCTCCTCTACCCTCGTGCTCAGCCCACTCCAAGAGGCTTCAGCACTGAAGGGTCTTAGCGAGAGCTGCCTGCCTCACCGCCGGCATCTGGGAGATGACTTCTCACCCGATAACAGATTCGTGAGCCGTCTGATCTCTCCAAAGTGCAAGGGTCCTCGTCCACTAGCCTTTGCTCGCTAGGAGACCGGGGAACCCCTTCTTTGCCTTCTGCAAGGCACCAGGGCTGCCTGCCAAAACTCCTTTTCTCTCTCTCTCTCTCTCTATTTTTTCTTTTTTCTGCAGCAAGGCAAATTAAGGCAATTGTCCTAGGGCAGAAAAAAGGAGCAAGCAAAAACATAAATCCTCAGTGAGTCCAGCACCCTTGGCTCACACTTCCTCCAGCTGCTTGAAGACTGAGTATACTGGGGCTGGTAGGCGTTGCCAGCTGTATAAATAGATGGGTGTCATCAAAAGATGACATGCTCAGTCTCTAAGCTGCTGGAAGAGGTGCACTACCCAGAAGTGCGGGACTGGACTGGAGAGACGATAAGGAAAGATGCTTTAAAGTTGATGACTCCATTGGTTCAAACGGTCATTTAATAAATTGCATTAAAACCGTGTTGAGGTCCGATAGAGCTGGTAGTTTTGAAAAAGATGGTGTACAGTGACAAAGGCCTTTCATAAATATTTCATTGATCAGGTATTTTGAAAATGAAGAATCATTGATGTATCATAGTAAGCCAAAATAACACTGAGATTTACCTTAACTGAGGAAGTCTGAAGACCTTGTTGGGAAACATGAAAAAGGTGGTGATGTAACGTCATTGATGAAAAGGTAAAGAGGTTTTGGTTCCTGTTTTTATGAGAAAGAGATTCTCTCTTCCATTTAAAAGCATAAATTCTTATAGTGAAAACTGTAACCCCCTCTCTGTGTGGTCCAGGCAGCTGCCCTCCTACTGCTTGGCAGACAAAGGTGGATAACAATCCAAGAGCCTTTTTTGTAGTCTTTCATTCTTGTGCTCATGGAATTTAGTGTCAGGGTTCTTTTGGGGACCAGCAATTGCTGGGGGACCCTTGACACCTGACATCCTCATACCTCTCCCCTTTTCAAGTTTCCTCCCAGTTTTCTTCTATGTTCCCTTTTTCCCCAACTATGTCCTCTCATATCTGTCTTGGAATACCGTTATTGACATAGAAGGCAGATAGTTATAAACACTGACTCATATCAATTTTGTATTCTACTTTAACTCTGTTCTCCTTTCACCTCTTCTGCTGGAGCCTAGTAGCACTCCCACTTCTCCCTTCAGTGCTGACAAAAAATGATCATGTGCCTTACTTGTACACTTTTGGAAACAAATAGGAGACATGAGGAAAATAGATCCTAGTAATTTGGCCATACTGTTTAGCCAATAAAGTTTTAGGTTTCCATTCACGATTGTTGCATGCACACGCTATGGGGACCTATTTTTAACATACCCATGCTAAAAATAACATGAATGTAAAACTTTTTAGGACTTGCATGCACATTTTTATACAAGGGATCCTATGTCTCTATCAGGTCTAAGGAATTTTCTCATATGTTCTTTTGCATGGTAAACTTCACAAAAACCTTACTGTTTTATCACAGGGGTCTCAAACTCAAATTGCTTCGAGGGCCAAATGAGGACTTGTAAAATAACCCGGGGGCCGCATGAGACGTGGGACCTCATTTGCATAAGGGACCTCATTTGCATAAATATTTGCATAATGTTACCATACCCTAACTTTTAGTAAACGTGCCTCTTAATGAGTGCATGAATAAAGAAAGACTAAAAGATTTCTACATTACTATAATCCAGTGCCAACCGCCAGGCACATTAGGAACTACTACAAACAAACACTGTCCATTTAGAACCCATAGCAAACCCGCCATATCCTAACAGCACTACCAGGACTCATAAAGCAGGTTGGCCACAGGTGAATTGGCCGCAGGTAAAGGTGTTTATAACAATCTGATGCAAGGAATGCTTCAAAGCTGTGTTAGAGATGCCATTTGGCTTCAACACAGCCAAGGGGGTCAGATGTGGTTCCTGTAGATAAGTGCACTTTTTACACCACAGTCCCTCTTCTAATAAAAAGAACACATGTACACACACAAATGCATATGTATACATGTGTACGATATGCACACAAACACATTAATTAAAAAAAATCTCTTATACAACTTTCTCCCACTAAAAAGGACTGCAATTAAAAATCTGCAGAACTGAATCATCAGCCCAGCAAATAAAGGTGGCACTGTACTGGTCATGGATACATAGGAAGATACAGAAGAGAAGTAGGCAATTGCCAAAAAATAAATACATTTCAGGAAAAAAATTAGCAAGGAGCCAACACAGGAATATACAAACAGAAAAATGTCAACATATCTCCAAGGCAGCTACAGTCTCTGCAGAAAATCCTGACATCAATCCATCCCTCTATTGTTAACTTCTACATACTAAATAAAATCCATAAACCCTGGCAGACAGATTATATCAAATACTGGCATACTTAGAGAAACTATCTAAAAAGGGTATCCTCAAGCCCTAGTGAAAACACAAACAGCTTCTATAACTCAAAAGACCCTGCGTCAGACCAAAACTTCCCCACAGAATTCTAAGGACCGTGGAAGGACAAACAATCTCAGTGGAACCCATTTTAAAGAACCCATTTTAAAGAACAGACCAGGGTCTCACGTCGCAACTACTGATTGGTTACTGCTCAAGCCAATAGAAAGGAGAAAGCAACAATGCAGACCCCTGACCAATAGGCTAAATTCACATAGGACTGTGCCAATCAAGTTCCAGGTTCAATCCCGATGTAACAACCGTATTCCATCTGAAAATCCAACGCTGTTCGCATGATTGTAAAGCAGCCTCCTGATCACCACCTCTGATTGGGGGAGGAATCCAATCCAAAACACGCCATTGAAATTGGGAAAAGCGGCGGCTTTCAGAGCCGCGAAGAGAGAGAGTTTCTCTCGCGCGGTTCTGAAGAGCAGCGAGAGAGTCTTTAGAACCGCGCGAGAGAAACTCTCTCTGTTCGCGGCTCTGAAAGCCGCCGCTTTTGGAGCTGATGAGGAGAGGACTCTGCCAGGCAGAGGAGCCCGCGGGACGCTTAATGCGGCGACGGCAAGTTTGGATTTTTTTTTTTTTTACATGCCGGTAAGTGCTTCGCGGGCCGCATAAGATGCCCTCGCGGGCCGCATGCGGCCCGCGGGCCGCGTGTTTGAGACCCCTGTTTTATCAGCTGGTGCTTCATTCTAGTTACAAATTTGAGTTGAAAGCATAAAATAATACATACCTTCCTGTAGTTTCTTTTCTTCTTGGGTGGCTTTTTCAATCTCTTCTTTTAGGCTTGGATACTGATCTAACACATTTCTGAAGCTTTCCAAGGAAAGAGAATATACTCTGCAAGGTGTAAGAGCTCTTGCAGTCTGACGTCTCATCCTATCACCTATCAAACAGTTTTCTGGAATTAGAAGAAATACAATAAAATAGAGAAATTAGACTTACCTGCTAATTGTTGTTCTTTGAGGAACTCCAGTTCAGTCCTTCAGCACTGGGTAGTGTACCTCCTCCTGCAGCATGGAGACTGGGCATGTCAGAATCGTGACATCACTGGATGTACCCTGCTGGTCTCTCCCATCAGCCCCAGTGAACTATTGACAAAGCAGACTCAAAGGAGCAACAAATAAGTAGCTATAGTATTAAGTTCAAGTAATAACAACTAAACTAATTAAATCCCCCCTAAGTGAAGAGGGAAATAAACTTCATCTCTCATATCATCTTTCCTCCAGAAATCAAACAGGATAGAAAAGACAGAAAAACGGAACCACAGCAGTCCCGAAACTTATAAAGATTCTACTCACCTTGAAACAGATATTCCCCCCCCCCTCCCCCGAAAACATCGGCATCCGAACCATCCATCCCCGGGCGGGAAACAGGACTGAACTGGAGTTCCTCAAAGAACAACAATTAGCAGGTAAGTCTAATTTCTCTTTTCTTATTGTTCCTCCAGTTCAGTCCTTCACCACTGGAATGTATCAGAGCAGTAATTATTGGGAGGGACCTGTCCACCTGGATCGCAAAACCGCTGACCCGAAACAGGCATCGCTCGCCGCCTGAACATCCAGGCGATAGTGTTTACTGAAGGTATGAAGAGATGACCACGTGGCCGCTCTGCAAATCTCTGCTGGTGGAACCAAACTATGCTCCGCCCAAGAAGTCGTTTGCCCTCTAGTAGAGTGAGCCCGTAGCCCCACGGGCACCTGACGCCCTTGCAAAAGATATGCTGACGCTATTGTCTCATGGATCCATCTGGATATTGAAGCATTGGCCACCTCTTCCCCTTTACACGGACCCCCAAAAAGAACGAACAGCCGATCCGATTTTTGGAAGACTTCTGACACTCTTAAGTATTGACGTAAGGCCCTTTTAATGTCTAAACGACGCAGACTACGATCCGAAGCGTTCCTGTCCGTGGATCCCAAGACTGGTAACAAGACCGACTGATTCATGTGAAAAGACGAAACTACTTTAGGCAAAAAGGACGGAACTGGCCGCAATACCACCTTTTCCCTAGAAAAGGATAAGAACGGCTCTCGACACGACAAGACCTGCAACTCTGAAACTCGACGAGCCAAACAAATCACCACTAAAAACACAGTTTTTATAGTCAAATCCTTGACCGAAGCCTGATCCCACAGAGAAACCACCATTCTACGAGAAGGCCGTAGGCGAGATACGGCCTTCAAAAATCGAACAACGTCAATGTGAGAGCCCAAGGGCAATCCCTGGACCTTTCTTCGATAACAAGAAATTGCTGACAGTTGGACCCTTAAGGAGCTGGCTGCCAAGCCCTTATCAAAGCTGTCCTGCAAAAAAATTAAAACCATAGGAACTGAAACCGTGGAAGCATGGACCTGCTGCCGAGAGCACCAGTCCTCAAATATACGCCATATTCGCACATATGCCAGGGATGTGTGGACCTCTTTCTGACTCGAAGTAAGGTCGCAATTACCGCTCCAAAATAGCCTTTCTTCCTTAAACTTGCCCTTTCAATGGCTAGGCCATAAGCAAGAACCAATCCACCTGAGGCATTCGAAATGGACCCAGAGTCAACAGATTCAACAATGCGGGCAAATGCTAGGGCTCCCCATCCAGCAGCCGGACCAGGTCGGCATACCACGGACGCCTCGACCAATCTGGTGCCACTAATAGTACTCTCCCCCGAATGCGCCTCGATGCGCTGAATCACTCGTCCTATGAGCGCCCACGGGGGAAAGACATAGAGAAGGCCGGTCGACGGCCATTGTTGCATCAAGGCATCGATGCCTTCCGACATCCTTTCTCGTCTTCTGCTGTAAAAGCGATTCGCCTTAGCCGACTGAAAGGTCGCCATGGGGTCCATGATCGAAGGACCCCACCTGATGACTATCTGTGCAAATGTTTCTGGATGAAGTTCCCACTCTCCGGCATCCACCTGGACTCTGCTGAGAAAATCCGCCATCACATTGTCCGTTCCTGCAATGTGTGCTGCCGAAATCGCCTGCAGCCGAGGTTCCACCCAACAGAACAGAGCCTCTGCTTCCTCTTCCATGGCCGCGCTGCCTATGCCCCCTCATCGATTTAGGTAAGCCACTGTTGTGGAATTGTCAGATAGCACTCGCAATGCCCGATTCTTCACCTCGGATTCGAATGCTTGAAGAGCCAGAACTACCGCTCTCAGCTCCAGACGGTTGATCGACTAATGGGCCTCCTGCTCAGTCCAAACACCTTGTGCGAAAAGATCCCCGCAATGAGCTCCCCAGCCTGTGAGACTCGCATCTGTCAACACTGGGAGCCACTGCGGCTGCTCCAGTGTCATGCCCGCCGCAAGATTTCCTGGGGAAAGCCACCATTGAAGGGACCGCCTGACCTGCAAGGGACATGGGAGACGTTTGTTCAAAGAGTCGTTCTGGTGTGACCAGCGCCGTAGTAACGACCTTTGTAAGGGACACATGTGAGCTCTGGCCCACGGCACTACCTCCAGGGTCACTGTCATTGTCCCTAATACCTGAAGATAGCTCCAAGCCGACGGCGCTGGAGTTGCTATGAACTTGCGTACGAGCTGTTGAAGGGCCTGAGCTCAGCGTTCCGGCAGAAACACTGTTCCCAATCGGGTGTCGAACCATACCCCCAAGTACTCTATGACTTGAGATGGAACTAACAGACTCTTGGCCGCATTGGCTACCCAGCCGAGAGCCTGGAGGAACTTTACTACTCTGAAACCTGAACGCTCTCGGCCCTGGACTTTGCTCGAATCAGCCAATCGACGAGGTAAGGATGGACTAAGATTCCTTCTTTCCGCAGAGCCGCCGCTACTACCACCATAACCTTGGTGAAGGTGCGCGGAGCTGTTGCCAACCCGAAGGGCAATGCTTGAAACTGAAAATGCCCCCATGGGAAGGCAAACCTTAGAAACATCTGATGAGCTAATCTTATCGGGATGTGCAAGTACGCTTCTGTAAGGTCGAGGGATGTTAAGAACTCCCCCTTCCGAACCGCCACTATTACTGATCGCAACATTTCCATTCGAAAGTGAGACACTTGTAGATTGAGATTTACCCCCTGGAGATCCAGAATAGTGCAGAGGGACCTGTCCTTCTTTGGTACTACGAAATAAATGGAGTAGCGCCCGATGCTGTAACATTCCCGTGGAACCAGCACCATCGCTCCTAACTGCAAGAGACGATCCAGAGTTTGCCGAATTGCGGACGTTCTCCGCTGTCCTTTGCAAGGGGACAGAACAAACGAATCTGGCACCAGGCGAGCAAGTTCTAGAGCATACCCTTCACGTTTCACCACCTTTAACACCCATTGGTCTGACGTTATCTGGACCCAGACAGGAAGAAACTCCCGAAGACAACCTCCTATCAACTGAATTCCCACCTGGGCCCGCCTCGCTTCATTGTGGTTTTTGGGCAGTCGCGGAAGAGGTAGCCGAGAACCCTCTACCTGCACCTCGAAAGCCCCAAAAACCTTGCGCACTGGAAGCAAATCTACCTCGTTGGAAGCTTCCGAAGTAAGAGGTATGAAAACGCCTGAAGTCACGAAACTGACCGCGTGAAACCGGGAGGGACCTCCCCTGCTTAGGCTTATCTTCCGGCAATCTTCTGCCTTTAGATTCTCCCAAGTCCTTAACCAATTTGTCAATATCTTCACCAAACAACAACTTCCCCTGAAAAGACGCGACTTGGAAGAACCATCTGCCACCCAATTTCATAACCACAGGTACCGGCGCACGGCTACCAAAGAAGCCATACTATTCGCCAATCTTTATCTTTATCTTTATTCATATTTGATAAACCGCTATTGTAAGAACATTAAGCGGTGTACAATAAAAAGGATGGATTTAACACTGCAAACCAAGAAAAGGAACGCCAATAATAAACAGGAAAGGAGGAGGCAAGAACAGAACAGTAATACCACACTAATACCAAATCATAGACAGACATAGTCCAGCCATGTAACATTGACAAGCAAAACAAGGGACAGACAGGAGACAACCTGAGGGACAGAAACAAAAAGACAAAAACAGGATGATCAGGGAGGGGCCTCAGGGGGAAGGTCATAGGCTTTCTGGAATAGATGGGTCTTAAGTAATGACTTAAACTGGGGGTAGGAGGGTTCTAGCCGGAGGGGAGTTGGTAACATGTTCCAGAGGAGGGGTCCAAGAAAGAAAAAAGCAGAATGGCGAGTCTGTTCTAAGTGGGCCTGAGATGGTGAGGGAAGTGATAAGCGGTTGGCATGAATTGAGCGGAGTTGGCGGTAAGGGGAATGCAGTTTGCTAAGTAGAGAGGATTTCCGGTATGGATGGTTCGATGAATCAGAATCAGAAATTTATAATGGAAGCGAAAGCGAAGGGGCAACCAATGTAACCGGATGAGAATGGGAGTAATATGATCAAATCGACTGGAGAAAGTAACTAGGCGTGCTGCTGTATTTTGAATCCGCTGTAGTCTTTGGAGCTGATACTTAGGGAGGTTAGCCAGAAAAACATTACAATAGTCCAACCTACTGACAACTAGTGCAAGGACGAGGGTAACCAGTGAGCTAGGAGGTAGCACTGACCGAACGGCTCGAATTTGCCGTAGGGCAGTGAAGGAGCGGCGAGAGAGTGATGTGATATGTTCCTGAAAGGAGAGAGATGGATCCAAAAGAACGCCCAGATAACGGGAGGAAGACGTTAAAGGGATAGCAGTTGGGCCGATGGAGGGAACCAGGGTGGGGCATGTCCTAATTAAATCATAGTGGACATCCGCTAAATATGCCGCACCCGATTCAAGCCATGTCACATCTATTAAGTGATCCTGCGCCTCCTGCAACGGCTGTCACAATCGCTGCGACCACCTTAAGCAAGCTCTTGCTACCCAAGCCCCGCAAATAGAAGCTTGCAACGAAAGAATATTAACGTCAAAGGCTTGCTTCAACAAGCTGTCCACTTTCCGGTCTTGCGCGTCCTTCAAGGCAGCACTGCCTTCCACCTGAATAGTCGTCTTTTTCGTGACTGCTGACACTGCTGCATCTATCCGTGGAGAACGAAACCTTTCCTTCTCCTTGTCCGCTAAGGGGTAGAGCCGGTTCATAGTTCTTACGCCTCGCAACCCCGCTTCTGGTACATCCCATTCATCTTGAATCATCCGGTCAATGACTCGGTGGACTGGGAACACCGCCTGAGTTTGACGCACTGCCTGAATGAGAGGGTCCTCCAAACCCTCGTCTTCCGATGACTGGACCAAAGCGAGGTTAAGCTCCTGAAGGGACTCAGTGATAAGCGCAGTAAGCTCATCCTTGAGAAAAACTCTTATGATCCTCGCCTGATCCTCAGGTTCCTGGATCTCCCCTTCTTCAAGCTCTTCCATACTTGACTCGTGTTCCAACTCTATGTCCTCCGTATCCTGCCAATCTGCATCTGACGGCTCTTGAGAGGCCTTCCCAGATTGCCACTAACCTGTTCTGAGCCCAACTGCTGCCCCTGAAGGCCCAGCATCAAAGGCTCTGTAACCGTCCCCTGCTGTCTCAAACAATACGCCTGAAGCATTATGAGCACAAAATTTAGATAGAAACTTCCAAGGACCACCCCAGACCCTATTGGCGCCCCAGAAGTAGCCGGTCCTGCTTGATTTTCTAAAAGTGGCACGGCCGGAACCTCCAGTAAGGATGCTGCGTCCCCCGCTGTCACTGGACTCTGAGTCTCTTCCCTAGCTTTATCCTGAATTTCCTGCTCCATAGTAGTGGAAGCCCAAGCACAACCCCTGCAGACCCCGTTGACTGAGACTGCGCCTCTGCGTGTGCCACAGACTAAGCACTGCGGACAAGACGGCATTAGCTATGAAAAAAAACACGATCTCTCAGCAATGAAGGATGCTCCTCCAAAGAGAAAGAGTAGTTACTCACCTGTAACAGGTGTTCTCCAGGAGCAGCAGGAATCAGTCCTCACATATGGGTGACATCGACGTCAATGGGGCCCTTGCGGAGCATTTCTCCAGCTTTCTATGAAAGCCTTTGGGAATACTGCACGCATGCGCAGTCCCCTTCCCGCCTAAAGTTGCCATCTTGCTCAGTCTGATGACATAGCTAAAAAACAGCACACAAAATGTAAAAATAAACTATGTAAAACTGGAACTCCCAGGGGAGGAGGGAGGGTTGTGAGGACTGATTTCTGCTGCTCCTGGAGAACACCTGTTACAGGTAACTACTCTTTCTCCAGGACCAAGCAGGAAGTCAGTCCTCACATATGGGTGACTCCCTAGCTCTGGGCTACCAGGAACCCAGGCTGAACAAGAGAACTCCCTCTAGTCCCAGCATCAAAGAAAGGCTTTTCACTGAAAGAACCTCCACCAGTAGCCCAACGGAGGGCTGGAGGGCAGGAGTTGCCTAAACCTCAAAGAGATTCCGGAGTACTGCCTGGCCAAAAGCACTGTCCCTATGTGACTCCCTCTCCAGGCAGTAATGGGCCGCAAACGTCTGGCTTGAGGACCAAGTTTCAGCCCTGCAGATGTCTGCCAAAGGTACAGAGCGGAGATGAGCTACTGAGGCAGCCATTGCCCTGACACGGGTGGGCCGTGACCCGACCCTGCAAGGGAAGGTCAGCCGCCCTGTAAGCCCAGGTGATACAGTCAGCCACCCAGATGGACAAGGTACACTTGGACACAGCTAACCCCAAATTATTAGGGTCAAAAGATATGAAGAGCTGAGTAGCTCTTCTATGCCCCTGCTTACGATCAAGGTAGAAGGATAAGGCCCTTCTACAGTCCAGGGTATGCAGGACCGCTTCAGCTTGGCTTGCATAAGGCCTAGGGAAGAATGTTGGAAGAACCACCTCCTGGTTGAGGTGGAAAGAGGAGACAACCTTCGGGAGGAACTTAGGATGAGTCCTAAGGACTACCCTGTTCCTATAGAAGTGAGTGTAAGGCCTGTCACAGACCAGGGCCTGAAGCTCACTCACTCGCCTGGCCGAGGTTAAGGCTATCAGGAAGAGTGCCTTCCAGGAAAGGAAGTGGAGAGGACAAGTAGCCATCGGCTCAAAAGGTGGGCGAGTCAGTTGCTGCAAGACCACATTCAACTCCCACTCAGGGGCTGGAGGACGGACAGGAGGCTTGAGCAAGATCAAACCTCTGAGGAACTGGGACACCAAGAGGTGAACCGACAAAGAGTGTCCTTCCACCAGTGAGTGGTGAGCTGCTAGAGCAGAGAGGTGGACCCGAACAGAATTGGACTTAAGTCCCTGATTGGATACGTGCAGCAGGTACTGAAGCACCACTGGTATAGCACAGGAGAAAGGATCTTCTGTACGTAGCTGACACCACACCTTTTCCATTTCAGGGCATAGGTTTTTCTAGTGGACTGATTCCTAGAGGCCAGGACGACCACCTCAACTTCCGGAGGTAGGCCCCGTGGGAGCCAAACTACCCTTGCAGCCTCCAGGCCATCAAATTGAGAGATTTGAGATTTGGGTGCAGAAGAGAACCTTGATCCTGAGAGAGAAGGTTGGGCTGCAACCCCAGAGGCAGTGGGGTGTCCACTGCCAGTTGAAGCAGAAGTGGGAACCAAGGCTGCCTCGGCCATCTGGGAGCTACCAGAAGGACCGAGGCCTTGTCCCGCAGAATCTTGAACAGGGTTCGGGCCACCGGAGGCGTGGGAGGAAACGCCCTGAGACCAGGAAATCAGAAAAGCATCTGCTGCTAGCCGCAGAGGATGTGGTTGCCTGGAGCAGAACCTGGGCAGCTGTCTGTTCAGGGGACTGGCAAAGAGATCTATGGATGGAAGTCCCCATTTCAGGAAAATTTTCTGAACCACTAATGGATGGAGCTGCCATTCGTGGGGCTGTAGAATCCTGTTCAACCTGTCTGCCAGGTAGTTTTCCTGGCCAGGGAGATAAACAGCCTTGAGAAACATGTTGCGCCTGAGCGCAAACAAGCAAAGGTCCTGTGTCTCCTGACAAAGGAGCCTGGACCCAGTGCCGCCCTGCTTGTTCACATAAAACATGGCTACTTGGTTCTCTGTTTGTACTAAGACAGACTGGTGAGCCAGGGTTTGAGAGAAAGTCTTGAGGGCTAAGCGAATAGCCTGTAGTTCCAGTAGGTTGATTTGCTGCGTGGCCTCCCAGGGAGACCACAGGCCTTGAGTGCACTTGCCCAGACAATGTGCTCCCCAGCCCTGCAGGGAGGCATCGATGGTCAACACCACTGTGAACCCAGGTATCTGAAAAGGCACCCCTTGCAGTAAGTTGGGGGGGGGGTGCAGCCACCAGCGTAGGGAGTTCAGGAATGGTCTGGACACCCTTACTCTGTCTCTGAGGCTCCCTGTGGCCTGTGTCCACCGAGTTCTGAGGCACCACTGTGCAGGCCTCATATGGAGCCGGGCATTGGGAGTCACATGTACTGTCGAAGCTATGTGGCCGAGAAGCCTCAGGCAGAGTCTGGCGGAGACCAGTGACCTTCTGAGAAACTGGTTTGCCAAGCCTATCAGTCTTTGGGCTCTGTCCTCTGGCAAGAAAGCCTTTGCCTGCAGAGAGTCTAGCCTTGCCCCTATGAACTCCAAGTTTTGGGAGGGGAGCAAAGTGGACTTTGCGAAGTTTATGACGAACCCCAGGTGTTGAAGCAGAGAAATAGTGCGGAGGGTGGCTTGCCTGGCCTCCTGGCACGTCTGACCCCTGATGAGCCAGTCGTCCAGATAGGGGAAGACAAAGATACCCTGATTCCTTAAGTAGGCCGCCACCACTGCTAGGCATTTGGTAAAGACCCTGGGAGCGGAGGTGAGGCCGAAAGACAGCACTCTGTACTGATAATGGTTTCCTCCCACAATAAACCTGAGGTACTTTCTGTGGTCTGGATGAATGAGGATGTGAGTGTACGCATCCTTTAGATCTAAAGAGCATAGCCAATCTCCCTGCTGGAGGTAGGGCAGAAGTGTTCCAAGAGTAAGCATCTTGAACTTTTCTTTCTCTAGGAACCTGTTGAGATTTCTGAGGTCGAGAATAGGCCTGAGGCCGCCGGTTCTCTTTGGTACGAGAAAGTACCAGGAGTAGAAACCGTGACCTTGTAGGTGGGGAGGCACAGGCTCCACCGCCTTGTCTCGCAACAGACCCTGAAGCTCCTGCAGGAGGAGGTCTGTGTGGAGAGGAGGCCTTGGAGGCTCTCCTGGGAAGTAAGGAGGAGGCAACTGATGGAAATTAAGCATGTAGCCCTTGTGGACTATGCTTAAGACCCAACTGTCTCCTGTAATGGGTGGCCACCTGTGGGCAAACAGGGCTAGTCGACCTCCTGTGCAGGGATGGGACAGCAGAGATGGAGAGGCTATGCCTTGGGAGTCAAAAACCCCCACCCTGCTGAGTGGGAGCAGGAGACAGAGGCTTGGGGCCCTTCTGCCTATGGGGCCCATATCCCTGCCCCTTGGCCTGCTGACCCTGTGGGGGAGCTGGGGAGGACTGGTAAGGTGGGAACTGTTTGTAGGCAGTCACCTTCCTCGGGTAAAAGGACTTCTTACCCGAGCCCTTCTTTTTATGAAAAGGAGCAGAAGTCTTTCGAGAAAGCCTTGTCCTCGTGAGGTGCTCGGTCTCGAACTGTGCAGCCTTCTCGGCCTTGGGCTTGCCAAAAAGGTTCTCACCTCGGCAAGGGACATCGACCAACTTATCTTGTACCCATGGCTCGAGATCCGATGACTGCAGCCATGCCTGGTGTCGAGCTGCGATGCCGGCTACCGCAACACGGGCCGAGGCCTCAAAGCCATCGTAGGCTGCTCGGGACATGAACTTAGAGCATTCCCGGATCCCCGAAGACAAGGACTTGAACCTCTGCAAAGGTTCCCCGGAGAGACCAGCAGAGAACCCGGCAAGCTCCTTTGCCAGGTCCCGCAAGTACATGCCCATGTACAGCTGGTAGGACTGGACACGGCAAGCAAGCATCGAGCCCTGGAAGCACTTTCTACCAAACGCATCCAGGTTCCAGGCCTCCCGGCCGGGGGGGCACTACAGAGTGCATCTTCTGGCTTTTCAGACGATGCATGGCCGATTCCACCACCATGGAATGGTGTGGTAGCTGTACCTTCTGAAAGCCAGGGCTCTTACGGAGTCGATAAATGGAATTGACCCGCTTGCTTAGAACCGGCATGGAGGCCGGTGCCTCCCACATCCGGAAGAGGAGCCGTTCCAACATCGGAGGAACCGGCACAGTAAAGGCCTCCTTCGGAGGAGTCATACTGGAGGGCCTCGAGCTCTTCGGCTCGAGGCTCCTCCTTGGGGTCCACGGGGATTGCCAACGCTGTGGCCATATCCCAAACGAACTCCGAGAACCGGGTATCCTCCGGGTGGGAGGGGGGGAATCGACTTCGGGGCTCAGACTGCGGTGAGTCCGATGGGACGCACCGAGTCCTGAAGGTATCGGGGGACTCCTCGTCCTCCGTCTCCCAGGCGGACTCGTCCGAAGAGGAGTCGGGCTCCGACCGTGTGGGGTCCGGCAGCACCCGCCCCGATGCCGAAGACACCGGCGTCGATGCTCTCGGTCCCGACCGGGAGGTCGAGGGTGACCGTGACCGAGGACGACTTCGAGCCTTCATGGTCTCGAGTATCGGCTCAGTCTCCGGGGTCGACTTCGACGTCCCAGTGGTCGGTGCAGATGCGCCAGCAAGGCTGGCCATCAGCACCCGCTGCTGATCCATGAAGGCAGACAGTCTGCACTCCAAGGCTGTCAGCCTGAGTACAAGCTCAGGAGACTCAGCAGCCACCGACTCATGCCCCGGTGGCGCTGGGCCCGACATCGGCTCCCTGGGAGGAGAGTCCTCGAGGACAACAGGACTTACGTGTCCAGCAGACTCCGGTTCCACACGAGGCAGTTTGGACGGCTTCTCCTGTTCCAAGGGCCCGGGACGGTGGTCTGGGGTCCGAGACCTAGCCCTCGAGGAGCCAGAGACCTCCTCCGACGCCACCCTCACGAGCCGCTTCTTCCTCTTTCACTCCCAATCAGGGGACCCCCTGTCCGAGGAACCCCGACGATGCTCGGGGTCAGACTCCTGAGACGTCGAGGCCTCAGACGAGGTCTGGGCCCGGCCGAAGGCCGAATCAGAAAAAAGCCTTTCCTTTTGATGCTGCCGACTTCGCAGTGCCATAGTGGACATTTTGCCACAGGGCCCACAAATCTTAGGATCATGATCGGGACCAAGGCACTGAAGGCAGCAGTCGTGTGTGTCAGTGAGAGACATCAGTTTCTTGCACCGATCACACTTTTTGAAACCACTGGAAGCCATTGGGGAAAAAAGAGCCCCCGCAAGGTCAAAGGACCGGCCTTCCAGGGAAAAAGAAAAAAGGGGTGCGAACGCCAGCCACTAAGGGCAAAAACCGAAAAAGGGAAGACGGGCTCAATACCGGTGTACCGAACCCGGCGGGAAGGGGAACCAGCATCGAACCGGACAAGAACCGCGATGAAATCACAAAAAATCGCAAGAAAAATCTAACTTTTCTCCAGGTGACTAGGACAAACGTCCGACGGGCTCTTCGGAAAAAGAAAGACTGAGCAAGATGGCACCTTTAGGCGGGAAGGGGACCGCGCATGCGTGCAGTATTCCCAAAGGCTTTCATAGAAAGCTGGGGAAATGCTCCGCAAGGGCTCCATCGACGTCAATGTCACCCATATGTGAGGACTGACTTCCTGCTTGGTCCTGGAGAAAAGCCCCTATATATATATATTTTTTTTTTGGTATCTCTTCAAAGTTCTATAAACAAAAACTATACCAATAGCCTCAAAATAAATCCAAACTAAAGAAAGTAAAAAAATCTAAAGGAATTCACTGAAAATAACTGAAAGTAAGCTAATCCTCCTAACAACCGTTGTTTACCAGCACTAGAGAAAGATGTGCCAAAAACCGCTGCTACCTCATGGTCTGAAAGCGTGGGAAATGCGGCCCGCGAAAATCAGCAGGGCCTGCTTGTCATCGTGAACCTTGCATCGGACCCCGAAGCCTCCCCGCTTAAATAAACCTTGCCAGGATGCTCCCCTTCTCTGTGCGCAGCTAAGAGTGCCCCCAGGCCAATTACCTGCTCCGGTGCTCCCACACGCTGCCCTGCAATCCGCCGCTGCTCACAACGATGTGTGAGCTGCTATGGCAGAGAGAGCTGAACGGATCTCGGTGCGCTGCCACGAGGCTCCCAGCCCCGATTGAGCGTCTCAGAGCCTTTTTCAACTACGCTGCACAACTCCCCTCCATTCAGCCCAGAAGGGAAGAGCAGCTACCACATCCAGGCCGATCACCAGAGGAGAGACGAAGCTCAATTAAAGCAGGTTCGAGTCCCTCCACGTTAAACTTTTTTTTTTTTTTTTAAATGACAGCCTCTAATAAATCTAAAAAACTTAAATGAAAATCAATGAAAGGTAACCCAAAAGAAACCCTTTACCTAACTAAACTAAAGAATGTTCCTTATCTGTTCCTCTAGTGAGCCCAGTACCTAGGCTCACTACGTCCTCCTGCTGCATGGAGACTGGACACACTAGGGCTGATGGGAGAGACCAGCAGGGTACATCCAGTGATGTCACGATTCTGACATGCCCAGTCTCCATGCTGCAGGGGGAGGTACACCACCCAGTGGTGAAGGACTGAACTGGAGGAACAATAAGGAAAAACACAATTAATATGAAAAGGCTCTAATGTTCCTTACTTAAGCCCCTATTATGTGAAGGCACATTTTAGATAAGATGTGCAGATCAGAACTGAGATGTCAGGGTCACTACATTTACAATTGTGCCGGTATTTAGAAATGGTTTTGCTAAAGGTCGAACTGTATCTAAATATGGAGGTACAGGGATGAACAAGAATGTATATTCACATGTAGCAGGAGGAGCCATTTCGCATATGTGCATGTTGGAAAAATCTAAAGGAGAAACTCAGAAATTTACATGTGTAATTGCCAGCATTTCACTATATATGTACATGTTTAAATGTTGGCACTTACACATGTAGCAACTGAGCCATATTTCAAACACAGATGGTCAGCTATTCTTAATCACCCACTGAAGCCTCAAATTTTACCTCAATTCAAATTTTCAGGGGGTGATAAACATTGGGGGATTACAGAGAATATCCCTTTAATCCCTCCAGTAAAGGGCTGGCCAAAACAAACATTTTAAATCCCTATTCATGCCAGATCAGATATAAATCTGGATATGGACAATTCTGGTATTACACATGCATTCCCTATATGGAATGTGGAATGCATACCTCCCAAACACCACTGTGCACTTTGGATGTAGTATGGAGAGCCACGTGCAAATTGGACCCTTTCTAAAATGGCCATTGACATATGGATGCAATTTTACACATGTATATACCTGAAATGGACTGGCATCAGGCATTTGGAATACTATTGACTCAAAGGCACACACTTCATTTTTACTACTACTGTACTTATCATTTGAATGGATTGAAGGGAAGAGAGAGGATTCAGGGGGGAGACCAGAAGAGAACAGGGTGCAATAGTCTAAATGGGAGGTGACTACAGAGTCCAATGATCACATTGTATATTACATTGGAAATGAAAGACAACGAACTGGTATTGTATTTATAACCATGGAAAAACTTCCAAGAACTGTAATGAAATACAATGTAGTCAGTGAATGTTTAATTTCTGTTCATCTATGAGGAATGCCCACCAATACAACTATTATTCAGATATATATGCCAACAACATATACAGAAGAGGACACAGTTGATCAGTTCTATGAACAAGTGCAAGCTGAAATTGACAGAACATGCAAACAAGATATACTGATAACCATGAGCGACTGGAACACAAACATTGGGCACAAACAAGGCAAAATGGTTTGAAAATATGAGCTTGGTAATAGAAATAAAACTGGAGAAAGTGATGGAATTCAGCAAGACTAACAATCTATTCATCTCAAACACCTTCTGCAAGCAACACAAGCAGTGATTGTACACGTGGACTTTTCCCAATGGATTTTCACAAAACTCCATCTGTGGAAGTCCACGATGGAAAAGCTCAATAACATCAAGACAGACAAAACCTGGAGCTGACTGTGATAAAGATCACCTGCTCATGGGTGTAGCAAAGTATGAGCTTGAAAATATATCATCAGAATTTAAAGACTGCTTGCAAAATCAATTTGCTGCTTTGGATACAAATAATAGAGCAGAGAGAGGAGAGCAGCGGAAGTAATGACCACGGCCTACCAGGTGATAGATAAAATTCTTTATTAAGGACCAACTTAACAAGTTTCGGCCGAAGCCTTCGTCAGGGGTCTAAAAAACAAACATACATAAAATAAGCAAGAGACTAAAACCAAAAGAAATTAAAACATTATAAAAACTATGTTGTTAAATAAAAGATTACCAGAAAACCACATAGAAGGTGTGAGGAACACGTCTATGTGGTGGAGCAATCGCTCTTCCCAATCTGAAAAGCAGTAAAATTACAAGTGTGAATAATAACAAAGGAAACAAGGGTATAAAAAAGACACTAAAATACAAAATAACATACATATGTAACATAACGGTTGAATTACATTGACATATAAGAGATGAATAAAAACTTGATACTTTATCCATAAAAAACATCTATAAAACATTGAGTATATATTACAAACTTATGAATGGATATAGGACAGTTTCTGAAGCGTCTAAAAAACCATTGCACTCAAGGAGGAAACACATACGTCATGACTATTACACAAGGGGCGTAAGTGAAGACAATAAGAAAACAAAACATAGCAGTGTGAAGAAGGGGCAAGAAAATGTTTCTTTTGTGCTGCACCATAAATCAATATCAAAAGAAAAATGAACATAATTTAAAACAGAGAGATGAACCCACGTATAATATTTGCACCAATGGAACTGAAAAAAATATTTTGTACTAGGCATATGTTGCGCAAAGCCGACATAAGTGTAAAGAAAAATAAATAAATAAAAATGCGGTATATATCCACGAAAAAAACGGAGGAAAGGTGTTATCTTACAATACACTGACAAGAAAATTTAATGCTATGTGTGCTATCTACATGCACGTCAGAAAAAGGGAGGGGAAGAATGTGCAGGGTGTACATTATGCACTACCAACAGGAGCTTAGATAAAGAATGACCTATGTACACAAGGAAAAAAAGTATGCACATATAATGCACCAACAGTGAAAAGGTTCTTATGCATAGTGAGAAGAGGAACCTACATCAATACATCGTGGGAGAAAATACTAATGGTATGCACAACACAAAAACAAGCCATAAAAACACCATTATTACGCCGTCTACAAGAGGATGAACAAAAAACTGTTGTCTAAAAAAACCAGATTTAAAGAAATATGATTTAAAGAAACATGCATGTGGGTGAGCCGTGAAACAAACAGGATTCCACGGAGCATATGTTATGCAAAGTGAAAAACATCGGGAGCGTAAATAAGAAGCTATATCAACAAAAGGGGGATTGGGGATACACCCATCATGCACCAGCATTGAAAAACGTGCATAACGCTACGTGCCCGCATAGCACAAAAAGAAAAAAGGGAAAAAAACATATGCAAAGGGAAATTACTCATAATTATGGATCATACAAAATAAGCCATAAAGGCATCCCATAAGTAAAGCGTCTACAGTAAAATAATCATAAAAATCGATGAATTGAACAGCCTGTGGTTTAGAAACATTGTATTATAGGCTAACTGTAAAGCAAACAGTAAAAGGAACGCTGTACACTCACACACAATAAAGGTGGGAAGACGCCGCGCTAGGACATGGAAGCACTGTCTAAAGGGGAAAGAAAGGGCTCATCCTACTGGCGTTATGCTTTGTGTACACTCAGGACTATCGTCAAATAATAAACCAGTGGGCAATGCAGATAACATCTGATAAACAAAGCATCATGAAGAGTTGGCAAGATCAATAAGGGTATAGGGAGGGTTACCAGTTTAAAAATGCAAAAATATGGATGGTAAAAATTGAACACAAATATTGCATGGGAGAAAATGTAATTTAACAGAAGCAGGACTAACAGACGGTACATGTGGGCAAACCATAAAAATCAATCGAACAGCAAGAAAGTGCAGAGCATATAATATGCAAAACCAACAGTGTCGGGAGCATGATTAAAAGGTGATCCTGCTGCATACGTTTGCCTAATCCCTTCTGTGGATATAGATCACCTTTTATATGGCTCTGCACTTTCTTGCTGTTCGATTGATTTTTATGGTTTATTTTTATGGTTTGCCCACATGTACCGTCTGTTAGTCCTGTTTCTGTTAAATTACATTTTCTCCCATGCAATATTTGTGTTCAATTTTTACCATCCATATTTTTGCATTTTTAAACTGGTAACTCTCCTTATACCCTTATTGATTTTGCCACTCTTCATGACGCTTTGTTTATCAGATGTTATCTGCATTGCCCACTGGTTTATTATTTGACGATAGTCCTGAGTGTACACAAAGCATAACGCCAGTAGGATGAGCCCTTTCTTTCCCCTTTAGACAGTGCTTCCATGTCCTAGCGCGACGTTTTCCCGCCTTTATTGTGTGTGAGTGTACAGCGTTCCTTTTACTGTTTGCTTTACAGTTAGCCTATATACAATGTTTCTAAACCACAGGCTGTTCAATTCATCCATTTTTATGATTATTTTACTGTAGACGCTTTACTTATGGGATGCCTTTATGGCTTATTTTGTATGATCCATAATTATGAGTAATTTCCCTTTGCATATGTTTCTTTTTCCCTTTTTTCTTTTTGTGCTATGCGGGCACGTAGCGTTATGCACGTTTTTCAATGCTGGTGCATTATGTGTGTATCCCCAATCCCCCTTTTGTTGATATAGCTTCTTATTTACGCTCCCGATGTTTTTCACTTTGCATAACATATGCTCCGTGGAATCCTGTTTGTTTCACGGCTCACCCACATGCATGTTTCTTTAAATCATATTTCTTTAAATCTGGTTTTTTTAGACAACAGTTTTTTGTTCATCCTCTTGTAGACGGCGTAATAATGGTGTTTTTATGGCTTGTTTTTGTGTTGTGCATACCATTAGTATTTTCTCCCGCAATGTATTGATGTAGGTTCCTCTTCTCACTATGCATAAGAACCTTTTCACTGTTGGTGCATTATATGTGCATACTTTTCTTCCTTGTGTACATAGGTCATTCTTTATCTAAGCTCCTGTTGGTAGTGCATAATGTACACCCTGCACATTCTTCCCCTCCCTTTTTCTGACGTGCATGTAGATAGCACACATAGCAATAAATTTTCTTGTCAGTGTATTGTAAGATAACACCTTTCCTCCATTTTTTTCGTGGATATATACCGCGTTTTTATTTATTTATTTTTCTTTACACTTATGTCGGCTTTGCGCAACATATGCCTAGTACAAAATATTTTTTTCAGTTCAATTGGTGCAAATATTATACGTGGGTTCATCTCTCTGTTTTAAATTATGTTCATTTTTCTTTTGATATTGATTTATGGTGCAGCACAAAAGAAACATTTTCTTGCCCCTTCTTCACACTGCTATGTTTTGTTTTCTTATTGTCTTCACTTACGCCCCTTGTGTAATAGTCATGACGTATGTGTTTCCTCCTTCTTGAGTGCAATGGTTTTTTAGACGCTTCAGAAACTGTCCTATATCCATTCATAAGTTTGTAATATATACTCAATGTTTTATAGATGTTTTTTATGGATAAAGTATCAAGATTTTATTCATCTCTTATATGTCAATGTAATTCAACTGTTATGTTACATATGTATGTTATTTTGTATTTTAGTGTCTTTTTTATACCCTTGTTTCCTTTGTTATTATTCACACTTGTAATTTTACTGCTTTTCAGATTGGGAAGAGCGATTGCTCCACCACATAGACGTGTTCCTCACACCTTCTATGTGGTTTTCTGGTAATCTTTTATTTAACAACATAGTTTTTATAATGTTTTAATTTCTTTTGGTTTTAGTCTCTTGCTTATTTTATGTATGTTTGTTTTTTAGACCCCTGACGAAGGCTTCGGCCGAAACTTGTTAAGTTGGTCCTTAATAAAGAATTTTATCTATCACCTGGTAGGCCGTGGTCATTACTTCCGCTGCTATCCTCTGTTTGCTTATCTGCGGAAGGTCATCTTCTTTCCTTTCCCCTACAAATAATAGAGCACCAAAAGAGCTATGTGATAACATCAAGAAAGCTGTGCTCGAAGTAAAACATTTCTGCAAAAGGTGAAAACAAAAACAACGGCAATGGATGATGAAGAAACTCAAAATTGCTCAGAAAAGCAGAGCATCTAGAGCCAGAGGAGAGAGAAGTAATCATGGAATTTAATAGAAATTTCCAACATATGGCAAGATGAGATTAAGGGGTATGTTTACTAAAGCTCGCTAAAAGAGCAAGTGCACCGTTAGCGCACGCTAATGAGATACCTGCACCCTTACAAAAAAAGCCTCCTTAGCACATGCAAATGGTACCTGTGGGTGGAGATAAGGTGTGCACAGGGTGAAGAGTGTGGGTCAATGGGCGGGGAGTGGGCGTGAACAAGGCATGCACCCTTAAGATCGATTGCGCAACCTGCCAAGAGGCACCTTAATGCCGAAAACCTAATGCATATCAAAACCTTGTGGAAAAGGCGCTTTTCGGTGGGGAGAGAGACCAATTCGTGTGTGCAATGTGGCAAACAGATAGGGGAGCCCAAGTAGTGATAGTAGTGCTTCCTTAGCAGCAACAGCACAGTGCCCCACTATGATAGGGCACAAGACTGATGCTGCTAATGTGGCAAAGGGGGTGACACATGGGTGCTGCTATGTAAGTAAGGAGGAGTCAGGTGTGCAGCCCCATGGGGGCTACTGGTCCAGGAGGGTGACAGGGCAGTTGCCATGGCGCACATCTAAGATGGATGATATGACACTGCTGAGACTGTGGGAGCACACAGACATGCAGCTGCAGGTGGATGTGAATGCTCCCAGGGTCACTGACACCATGCTGCCAATGTCAGTGCTGTGTGACTGTGTGGGTGTGCTGCAGGGTGTGTAGCCCGCAGCTGGAAACAGTTGGACTATGGTGGGTTGGACAGGTGTCCACCTGGCAGCTCTCACAGACAGTGTGATGGCATGTAGATGCACATCTATTCCCTCTCTCTGCATGGCGGTTCACAGTGAACCCAATCCAATTTAGATATGATGGGCTGGCCTTGATTGTCAGCATTCTTCACAAGACCCACGAGAGCATGAGGTCTGCCACCTCCACACCTCTCCCTCCGCATGTACAACCGACTCCCCTCCACTGTTACCCACTCACCCTCTTCCAAGACCGTTGAGGAGGGAGGCATACACCATCCTCCTGCCAACCAGCCCACCACCTGTTCCCCACACCCTATCTACACACATCTCTTAGGCCCCAGCACCTGCCCTGTTGACTACCCACACATATCCTACCCATAGCTCCACAAAGCAAATGTCCTTGCAGCCTGCCATCATGTCACAGAGCCAGCAGTCAGTACACATAGGAATATACTGACCCATGCCCACATGCACATTGTACTGAAGACCTAAGTATACGTGCATGCCCCAATGTATATGCCAGCTTTGTGGCACAAAACCTAAGGTTGTGGTGTGCAGGATGGCAGGTTCAAGGCCAGCATGGGGATTACCATTGCTAGCTTCAATTCCCTTTATATTAACTAGGGAGGAGTAGCCTAGTGGTTGGGGCAAGGTACTTCAGGCCGGAAGGTCGGGGGTTCAAATCCCACTAGAGGACAGCAGCCTTGGGCCGGAAGGACTGGGGTTTCTAGTCCCACAGATGCTCCTTGTGGTCTTGGGCAAGCCACTTAACCCTCCATTGCCCATGTTCCCTGTAAGTATTAGTGTATGTGTCTCATATCCCTGCGTGTTAAATGTATCCCCCAATTGTGTTGTGACCGCTTTGATTGAAGGATAAGGCGGTATACAAAACTGTCTAAATAAATAAATAAATTACATCAACATACCATCCAGGGTCACCAGCAGTAGGTGCAATTTCCCCCTCCCCCCTCAATGACAAGCAGGGCTCACCACATTCACAAGGACCACCTCAGTCACCATGAGGTCTGCCACCTTTCCACCTTTATGTTCAACCCACCCCTCACCTCAGTTTGCCTCTCACCCTCTGCTACAATTATTGTGTTTCCAAATACAAGGCCAACATGTGAATGAGTCAGGGGACACAGGATCAATGCCGATATGTGGATTATTAATTCATTTATTTGTGTGTTTTTATACCGCTATTTCAGGTAATCATAGCAGTTTACAAAACAACTGTTACATGAAACAAATTAACAATATAGCTAGTGCAAAAACAGGTCATTACAAGTTTACATAATTCAACTAAAATAACTTATTGTTTATTGTTTATTGAGCATTTGATATACCGCCCCCCGTTACATTGGGGCGGTTTACAATTCAAAAAAAAGAAAGAAAGAAAGAAAGGAAATACAATCAATATAAACAAGGAAAGATAAAGAGAGTAGAAAAGGAAGTAGTGAGACTCAAAAATAAAAGGAAAAGGAGAGTCAAGGGATTAGGGGGGAAGATTGAAAGCGGAGGAGAAAAGGTGGGTTTTCAGGAGAGAACAGAATTTGGGGTAGGACTCTTCCAAACGTAGGGCAGTGGGCAGGGAGTTCCACAGAGAGGGGCCAACATAGAAGAAGGCTGACTGTCTAGTTACCTGTAAATGTGCTTGTGAGGGGGAAGGGAGGTGTAAGCGGTTGATATGAATAGAACGAAGGCTACGGGTGGGAGTGTGAAAGGTTAATAGGTCGGCTAGGTACTGAGGTCTGTGGGAATAAATGGCTCGATGAACTAGTGTGAGGATCTTAAATTTTGTCCGAAATATTACCGGGAGCCAATGAAGCTGTTGCAGAATTGGAGTAATATGATCGCGGGGGGAAGCATGGGTAATCATCCGGGCCGCAGTGTTTTGTAGAAGTTGTAGCCGTTGACGCTGATACTGAGGGATACCGACAAATAAGGAGTTGCAAAAATCTAACCTGGTAATAACAAGTGAAAGAAGGAGAGTGATCAAGGCTTGAGGGGATAAGAACGGCCGGACGGCACGAATGCTCCGGAGGCAAGTGAAAGAACTTCGAGAAACCTGGGAGATGTGATCAGTGAATGTGAGAGCACTATCAAGAAAGACACCTAAATAACGGAGCTTAGGCACTAGGGAAATGGGAGAGCTTGAGAAGGAAGGAGTAAGTGAAGGGCAGACAGAACCGTGAGGAAACCAGATAGCAGCAGTTTTGGAAACGTTAAGAACAAGACAGTTTGAGGATAACCAGGTGGAGACCAGGGATAAGCACTCATTTAGCAGGGTGATGTCAGGCAGGGGCGGCCCGGGGGGTGCGGGGCCGTGTGCGGAGACTCGGTGCGGGGCCTCATTTGCATAAGGGGCCTCATTTGCATAAATATTTGCATAATGTTACCATACACTAACTTTTAGTAAACATGCCTCTTCATGAGTGTATGGATAAAGAAAGACAAAGATTTCTACATTACTATAATCCAGTGCCAACCGCCAGGCACATTAGGAACTACTACAAACACTGCCCATTTAGAACCCATAGCAAACCCACCATATCCTAACAGCACTACCAGGACTCATAAAGCACCATACCCTACCTATCAAAAGGCAACACTGCAAATATTAAACCAATACATTTCAGAGAATAACAATACATGACCTTCTGGGGAAAGAGAACAAGTGACAATGTCAAATAGGAATTACATAAACAGAATACCTCAGCTCAGTTACACATGCAGAACATAGACCATCACCAAACAAGGAATCACAATTTAAAAACAGGAAGACAATAATTAAACTGGGAACCCTAAAAGCCAAACTTGAAATGTACAACAACAATGTAGAAATAAAACTATAAATTAATTTCCTCTTGTACTAAACAAAGCACAGACATTAATGATGCACATTACCCAGAGCTGACATATTCCAGTTAATAAATTCAAAATAAAGAGATATCTTTGTACCTTTTGTGCATTTTTTTTCAGTTGCAATTGTTCCAGCCACTTTCTTCTGGTTTATTTGTGTCTTCTGCTATCTCTCCATCGTCTGCTGTCCATTTGTCCTTTCTTCTAGTTTTTTTCCATTCTCTCTCTACATCTGCTTTAACATAATAATCTTTCTCCTTTTGCTCTTTCCTCATTCCTATTTCATCCACTCAAATTTTACCCCTCCATCCTCAATCCCCACTTAGTCTCCCAATACCCGGCCAATTGTACATTTTTCTTCCCTCCCACACAAAATATTTTTCCCCTCTCCATTTCACTCTCCCAGCCCCATCCCCTTCTAATCTCCCCCAACATCAGCTCCCTTTTAGTTCCAGCCCCACCCAGTATCCGCTCCCTTCTAGTCCCCACATCAGCCCATTTCCAGTCCTGGCCCCCCATCAGTCCATTTCCAGTCCTATCCGAGTCCCTTCATCAGCTCATTTCCAATACCAGCCTCCCATCAGCCCATTTCTAGTCCTTTCCTAGCCCCACCATCAGCCCATGTTAAATCCTAGCTCCCCTCCACTCAGCCCATTTCTAATCCAAGCCCCCCATGAGCCTACTTCCAGTTCTAGCCCCTCCATGAGTCCATTTCAATCCAAGCCCCCACCACAGCCCATTTCCAATCTTAGCTCCCCCCAACACCCAATTTCCAGTCCTATCCTAGCACCTCCATCAGCCCATTTTCATTCCAAGCCCCCCTCCCCATCAGCTATTTGCAATTCAACCCCCCTTCCACTCAGCACATTTCCAGTCCTAGCAACCCCCCCAACCCATTACCAGTCCTAGCCCCCGATAGCCCACTCCCAGTCCTAATCCCACCAGCCCATTTCCAGTCCTAATCCCCCATCACCCAATTTTTAGTTTAAGCCCCCCATAGCCCATTACCAGTCCTAACCTTCCCATCAGCCCACTCCCAGTCCTAATCCCACCAGCCCATTTCCAGTCCTAATCCCCCATCACCCAATTTTTAGCTTAAGACCCCCATAGCCCATTATCAGTCCTAACCCCCCATCAACCCACTTCCAGTCCTAATCCCACCAGCCCATTTCCAGTCCTAATCCCCATCACCCAATTTTTAGTTTAAGCCCCCCCATAGCCCATTACCAGTCCTAACCTCCCCATCAGCCCACTCCCAGTCCTAATCCCACCAGCCCATTTCCAGTCCTAATCCCCATCACCCAATTTTTAGTTTAAGACCCCCCCATAGCCCATTATCAGTCCTAACCCGTTTCAACCCACTTCCAGTCCTAATCCCACCAGCCCATTTCCAGTCCTAATCCCCCATCACCCAATTTTTAGTTTAAGCCCCCCATAGCCCATCACCACTCCTAACCCCCCCAGCGCCCATCACCACTCCTAACCCCCCCCAGCGCCCATCACCACTCCTAACCCCCCCCAGCGCCCATCACCCATCACCACTCCTAACACCCCCCAGCCCAGCCCAGGGAAAATTTAAAATAAAAAAAAGCTGTCTGCTGCCGCTTCCGGGCCGCCGCGGCAGAATCGAGTGTGCCGCGGGGCCCCCCCTGTGCCCGGCAGAGCCTTCCCTCCCCGGTATCAGCTCTCTCCAGCTGCAGTCACACGCGCCGGTTTTCAGAGCGCAAAGGGACTAGTTTCCCTTTCGCGGCTCTGTTAAGCCCGCGGGGGCTGATGGGAACTTCCCATCAGCCCCCGCGGGCTTAACAGAGCAGCGAGGGAGAAACTCTCCTCTCGCGCTCTGAAACTGGCGCGTGTGACTGCAGCTGGAGAGAGCTGATACCAGGGAGGGAAGGCTCTGCCGGGCACAGGGGGGGCCCCGCGGCACACTCGATTCTGCCGTGGCGGCCCCGGAAGCGGCAGCAGACAGCTTTTTAAAAATTTTTTTAAATTTTACTTTTGGATTAGAATGTTTTTTGCGCGGGGCCCCCTGAAACGCGGGGCCCTGTGCAAAAAATTTCTCGCTCAATGGACGGGCCGGCCCTGATGTCAGGATGGGAAGAGGAGGTGTGGTGCAGAAGGAAAATGTCATCGGCATAGTAATATCCTGAAATACCTGATTGCTGAATTAGTAATGTCAAAGGGGCCAGGAACACATTGAATAATAGTGGCACTAGGACTGAGCCCTGTGGGACACCACAAGTGAGAGGAAAGTGGTCTGTGGTGGACAAAGCAGAGAACACAGCAAAAGTGCGAGCATATAAGAAAGAGTGGAACCAGCGATAGACAGTACCTCAAACACCTGCATCACGTAGTCTAGAGAGGAGAAGAGAATGATCAACTAAATCAAAAGCAGCCGAAAGATCCAAAGACACCGCCACCGAGATATCACCACGATCGTGTGCAGAGTGTAGTTCATTCATGACAGCAGTAATGATGGATTCAACACTATGGCCCAGTCGAAAACCAGACTGACGGGGGTGAAGAAAGTGTGTCGTGTCAAGATGATGGGCAAGTTGTGAAAAAACTGCTTTCTCTAGGAGCTTAGAGGCAGAGGCTTATCTACAAATTTTAATGATAGAGCATCATTCAGCTTAGGGCAGGGTTAGGATAATGACCGACATGACTATCATGGCTGTATCGGAACAGCTGTGGCCAGGAGTGGTAGGTGCAACCTCCCACATCACAGCAAATGGAGATCCCCACATGCAGAGCTGAAAAGGAGAAATTGCACAGTGCAAGGCATGATGGCAAATCATACAAGTACAGTATGTATGGTCAGTATGTATGGTGGGGCAGCTGTGGCAAGTGCATGGACTGTGAAATGAGTTGTAATATTGCTTGCAAATAGTGCATGCACACAAAGTCTAGGGGCATGTAACAATGGTATGTTGACCGATCGTCCCAAGAAGGGTCTAGACCAGCGATGGCGAACCTATGGCATGCGTGCCAGCTGTGGCACGCGAAGGCCTTGCAGCTGGCACGCGGGAAGGTCCGCAGAAAAATAAAAAGCTGGCTCTGACTGCTGCCGCGGACGCGGCAAGGGCAGAATGCAGCGTCCCGCGGGGCCCCCTCCGCCCGCTAAGCCCCTCTGCAAGAGCTTTCAGATTCGCGAGGGAGAGCGTCTCCCTCGCGTCTCTGTTAAGCCCGCAGGGGCTAATGGGAAATTTCCCATCAGCCCCTTTAGACGCGAGGGACTGATGGGAAATTTCCCATTAGCCCCTGCATGCTTAACAGAGACGCGAGGGAGATGCTCTCCCTCGCGAATCTGAAAGCCCTTGCAGAGGGGCTTAGCGGGCGGAGGGGGCCCCGCGGGACATTGCAATCTGCCGCGGCAGCAGCCAGAGCCTGCTTTTTTTTTTTTAAAAATTTGCCAGGGGGGTTAGGACTGCTAATGGGCAGGGAGGGGGGGTTAGGACTGCTAATGGGCAGGGAGGGGGGGGGGTTAGGACTGCTAATGGGCAGGGAGGAGGGGGGGGTTAGGACTGCTAATGGGCAGGGAGGAGGAGGGGGGGGTTAGGACTGCTAATGGGCAGGGAGGGAGGGGGTTAGGACTGCTAATGGGCAGGGAGGGAGGGAGGGGGGGTTAGGACTGCAGGGGCGGGTTAGGACTGCTAATGGGCAGGGAGGGAGGGAGGGAGGGAGGGGGGGGGTTAGGACTGCTAATGGGCAGGGAGGGAGGGAGGGTTAGGACTGCTAATGGGCAGGGAGGGAGGGAGGGAGGGGGGGGTTAGGACTGCTAATGGGCAGGGAGGGAGGGAGGGAGGGAGGGGGGGGGGTTAGGACTGCTAATGGGCAGGGAGGGAGGGGGGGGTTAGGACTGCAGGGGGGGGTTAGGACTGCTAATGGGAGGGAGGGAGGGAGGGGGGGTTAGGACTGCTAATGGGCAGGGAGGGAGAGAGGGGGGGTTAGGACTGCTAATGGGCAGGGAGGGAGGGAGGGGGGGGTTAGGACTGCTAATGGGCAGGGAGGGAGGGAGGGAGGGGGGGTTAGGACTGCTAATGGGCAGGGAGGGAGGGAGGGGGGGGTTAGGACTGCTAATGGGCAGGGAGGGAGGGAGGGGGGGGGTTAGGACTGCTAATGGGCAGGGAGGGAGGGAGGGAAGGGGGGTTAGGACTGCTAATGGGCAGGGAGGGAGGGAGGGGGGGTTAGGACTGCTAATGGGCAGGGAGGGAGGGAGGGAGGGGGGGTTAGGACTGCTAATGGGCAGGGAGGGGGGGTTAGGACTGCTAATGGGCAGGCAGGGAGGGAGGGAGGGAGGGGGGGTTAGGACTGCTAATGGGCAGGGAGGGAGGGAGGGGGGGGGTTAGGACTGCTAATGGGCAGGCAGGGAGGGGGGGAGGTTAGGACTGCTAATGGGCAGGGAGGGGGGTTAGGACTGCTAATGGGCAGGGAGGGAGGGGGGGTTAGGACTGCTAATGGGCAGGGAGGGAGGGGGGGTTAGGACTGCTAATGGGCAGGGAGGGAGGGGGGTTAGGACTGCTAATGGGCAGGGAGGGGGGGTTAGGACTGCTAATGGGCAGGGAGGGAGGAGGGGGGTTAGGACTGCTAATGGGCGGGGAGGGAGGGAGGGAGGGGGGGTTAGGACTGCTAATGGGCAGGGAGGGAGGGGGGGGGTTAGGACTGCTAATGGGCAGGGGGGGGCGGGCGGGCGGGGTAGGACTGCTAATGGGCTGGGGGGGTTAGGACTGCTAATGGGCGGGCGGGCGGGCGGGAGGACTGCTAATGGGCTGGGGGGGTAGGACTGCTAATGGGCTGTGGGCTGATGGGGGCTGTCTGGAAATGGGGTGATGGGGGTTAGGACTGGTAATGGGTTATAGGGGGGGCTTAAACTGAAAATGGGGTGATGGGGGTTTAGGACTGGAAGTGGGTTGATGGGGGGGGGCTAGGACTGGAAATGGGCTGATGGGGGGGCTAGGACTGGAAATGGGCTGATGCAGGGACTAGAAGGGAATGGATGCTGGGTGAGGCTGGAACTAGAAGGGAGCTGATGTTGGGGGAGGATTAGAATGGGATGGGGCTGGGAGAGTAAAATGGAGAGGGGAAAAATATTTTGTGTGGGAGGGATAAAAAATCTACAATTGGCCGGGTATTGGGAGAGTAAGTGGGGATTGAGGATGGAGGGGTAAAATTTGAGTGGATGAAATAGGAATGAGGAAAGAGCAAAAGGAGAAAGATTAGTATGTTAAAGCGGATGTAGAGAGAGAGAATGGAAAAAAAACTAGAAGAGAGAAGAAAGGACAAATGGACAGCAGATGATGGAGAGTTAGCAGAAAACATGAAGAAACCAGAAGAAAGTGGCTGGAGCAATTGCAACTGAGCTGAGGTATTCTGTTTATGTAATTCCTTTTTGACATTGCCACTTGTTCTCTTTCCCCAGTAGGTCATGTATTGTTATTGTCTGAAATGTATTGGTTTAATATTTGCAGTGTTGCCTTTTGATAGGTATGGTGTGGTGCTTTGTGAGTCCTGGTAGTGCTGTTAGGATACGGCGGCTTTGCTATTGGTTCTAAATGGGCAGTGTTTGTAGTAGTTCCTAATGTGCCTGGCGGTTGGCACTGGATTATAGTAATGTAGAAATCTTTTAGTCTGTCTTTATCCATACACTCATTAAGAGACATGTTTACTAAAAGTTAGTGTATGTTAGCATTATGCAAATATTTAGCAAATTGACGTGCTGGCACTTTGAGGAAATTCTTTGGTTTTGTGCGGCAGTTTGGGCACTCGGGCTCAAAAAGGTTAGCCATCACTGGTCTAGACTGTATGGGGGGGGGGGTGCCCTATGGATTGTGAGGCGCAGCTATGCAGTGTGCATGCATGCGATGGTCTAGCATTATGTTTGTATGTACAATATGCTGCTGGTCCTCCCATCACTAAATGTACAGACTGTGCACAGCCCCTGTGCATGTGGCTACCTGTGAGGGTGCCCACTGCTCCTGCAGTGTGAGTGAGTGCATGTGCCTCTCCTGCCATGTCAGCATGGTCTAGTGCAGTGGTTCTCAAACCCAGTCCTGGGGGTCCACTAGTCAGTCAAGTTTTCAGGATATCCAAAATGAATATGCATGAGAGAGATTTGCATGCCTTCTACTTCCAGTATATGCAAATCCCTCTCATGCATATTCATTGTGGATATCTGGAAAACCCAACTGGCTGGTGGGCCCCCAGGAGTGGGTTTGAGAACCACTGGTCTAGTGACAGTGTGGAAACATAATGGATGAACAAAGGCACGGTAGTATGTGTCCTGTTCACTGGAATAGGCAGAATAGGGGCACATAGCATCTGGGAATTTGGCAGATGTAGGTTTCTGTTACACAGCATGCACCCGCAGCATGACCGAAGCTCATCAGCTATTGCACTCTGCATTGCAGTCCCCCAGCACAGGTCCACAGTAAAATGTGATGCAAATGAAGGGGAGAGAGGATACTACAAAATCTATGAAACAGCACCATTACCGCCAGATGTACATGTGTGAGAGGGAACATATATGGAAGGGATGAGCCAACATGTGATAGCCATTAGCTTGACTGGGGTGCACACAGCATAATTCGCTGACAGGACACCATCACCCTGACTGTGCTGTGACCATGTCTTGGCTATGTAACCATATTGTGGTATGTATAGGTCAAAGCTGTAGTCATGTGGCTGCAGTTTTCTCCTTGGCAGTCCAAGTCCTGCACCTGCTGTCTGAGGTCTGTGTGATTCTCAGACAATCAAGCTGCACGAGTGCCCTGTGCACATATGTTCCATGTAAAGTGACGGTACCCACTGTGTCAGATTGGCTCATCAAGGTGATGGGTCATGCAGTGATGGGTGTGAGCCATTGCTGCTTGGGGTATGTGTACAACCTCATTCATCTCTTTTTGGGGCCCACACACCCTCCCCCACAAGTTACACAAGATGTGAACCTGCTGCTGCAACCCACCTGTCCGTAATGGGATTTCTGAAATCATCCCAAGGCCAGGAGAAAGACTGTCCACGGACACGAGGGGAATGGACAGCCCAGCATACCCCCATTGCACACAGCAGAACACAATACAGATTACACATGCAGCAAACCAGCTGTGATGTAGATCTGTGACTGAAAAGGAAGAGTTCAGGTAGTTCAGTACGGACCCTGTAGACCAGGTGCTGTGAAACACACTTCACATTCATGGTGACCTCTGCAACTGGTATGTCATAATCTCTGGTGCAGTATTCTTCATGAAGGCCACAATGACCTGTATAATCATGGTGTCATGTGAAGGATCAGAGCCTCTGGTCATTTTTGAGGCCATGCATAAGGCAGGTCTGACTGTGCAATGCATCATGGGGGATGGTGTGATGAACCAATAGCGGTACACAGAGCAGCTCCAAAGGCAGAGTGGATGGATGGGACCATGGTGCATGTCCCCAAAAATGGCCTGTCAGCTCGGATGGTTGGAGATGTGCGCATGGTACCCCATGGAGGTCCAGGGTGGTCCGTGATTGACCAGATGCTGCTCAAAGGTGGTCTATGTTTGGTATGTGTGCAGCTTGTAAAAGGGGGCGCTGGGTGAGAATGTCCACAGTCTTGGCAAAGGCAAATATTAATATGACTTGCAAAGGATTGTGGGAAATGTAGTCCATTCATACCAGACTCAGCCGTTCACAATAAATTAGTTGTGCTTGCTCGAATGTAAAGCAAAGAAGATATTTTATTTATGGGGTTATTTCTCCCAACACAGATATACTTGGTAGCACATAAAAAGGAATACTTGCTTTCAGTATTATACTTAGAAAAACAAATAAGGAAAAACAACAGCTGAACTTGTTAAGCAATCAAATCAAAGCATAAAGACCTTGATGGGAACAGAAAGGTCTTTTCTGTAAGCTCCTGCTAATTCTCCTTAGCAGTGCTTCAAAGAACAAACAAAACCCACAAAGTAGGAAAAAAAACTGTTCTTTTTCAGGGATATCTTCCTGTATCTTCACACACACTCAGAAGTGTCCCTTCAGAGCTCACAGGCAATTAGGCAAGGCTCAATTGCTAACAATTACCAGCTGAAAACCTCTTGGCTGGTTTACTTTCTATTACGTGGCTCAAATCCTACTCAGAAGCTTTTCTGAGTAGATTAAAGAACAGGTTTATATTTCTTTGTGATGGTTGTTGTATTTTGTAACAGCATATTACCACAGAAGTTTAGACAGAGAGCAATCCATGTATTCAAAGTCCCCATTTATAACATCTTCCCCTTCTTCAACTATCATGGGTTCAATATCATGGATTGGCACAGAGGAATTTCTCAATGGAACACTCTCAGGACAATACTTGTTTCCCTGCTGTCTTCCCAGTGAAGAGCTAGGGCATAGATCAGTGTTCATACCTGAGCTTCCATTGCTGTTAGAGTTCCTCTCTAAATATCCTGGCCAGTATGTAGTCCAGTTTTTATGTCCAGCCTTCCAATCAAGATCCCTGGACACTGGATCTCTCTTCACATACCTTCTTGCACTGGTCTTAGGGTCCCTTCCAAGTGCAGCCGTCTCCCTCACAGGTGCCGTCCTGGGATTCCTGGCTCTGCAGCCCCACTCCTCTGGTTTTCCCCAGTCCAATGGTGTATGTTTGCCTCTGGAATGCCTCCCAGTATACGTACTGCTATGGACTCCTTTAGACCTCCCAAATGCTTTTCTCTTCTTTCTTCCAAAGTGTTTCTTGCTCTCTCTGGCCGTCAGCTCTGGCTTCTGCTGATGATGATGGTCAGGATGATCAAGGTGCTTCTGATGATCAAGATGATTCTCTGTAGAATAAGCTTTTCTTTTATCCTGCTTAGATGAATGCTCCACCCTAGCACAGCGCAGCTGTGCTGAATCAAGCCCTGCCCTTAGAGATGAGTGCTTGGGGATTACCTCATAGCCCTCCTGATTGAACACACGTTTCCCCACTTCAGCTCTTCTAATGGCTGTTGGAAACCTGGTGCATTCTGGGACTGGTAGTCTTTTATGGAAACATTCTGTTTTATTATTTCTACCAGAACAGACAGGGTGCTTGTTCAGAGTCACTTCACCTCTATTATAGCTCCTTCCTGAACTATGATAAGCTTCCTTATCACAAGCTGTGCCCAGATTTCCCTGTGTAGCAGGTCACAGGGGATAGAACATCCTGCATATGTGCTGTGACACTGATCATTACTGCACACTGCAACCACAGACACTATTCATGCTTGAGTAAGGAGTCTTCAGGATGTTTGGTTATAAAATTCCATGAATAAAAAGGATTTGAGGGATTTACCGAGAAGGTGCAACACATCCCTTACTTTGTCAGTACTGTAATTGCAAGTATGCAAATATTTAAAAAAGAAAATCCGTATGTCCATATGTATGCACCATCCAGGGTCATAAGGCTGTTGAGGCAACCCTTGATGCAATGCCAGCTGCAAGACCATTGGGGTATGTCTCCATCAGCCTCCCACATCCCGGCTCTGAGATTTGCAGACAGTCCTCAGGGCAAAACTGTTGCAACCCCTGAAAGTTAAATGGTTCTCATTGGGATACAGCAAGCCACAACTCATGGCAGCGCGTTGTATGTTGAGTAAGGTCGGGGCCTGGGCCAGGTCATCACAAGATATTCACATGTCTCCCATTGAAGCAGGCTGAAACGTATATCTAGGATCACTGTTGTGCTGGAATGTGAACCTCTACCCCAGTCACAATGCCCAGGCAGAGAAAAACAGGTTAGTCACAAAATGGCCCCTTATGTAGTGGCAACCTGTATTTCAACAAACCTGACTGGTCTGCCTGTTACTGCTGATGAGAAACATCCCCACAGCATGCTGCTGACACCACCATGTTGCACTGTCAGAATTTGAGAAGAAGCTTGCTGTAGATGCAAAATGCTAATAAAGACCTTTTCAAGTACTTTTGTAGCAAAAAACCTGTGAGAGAATCAGTTGGACCATTAGATGATAGAGAGGTAAAAGGGCACTAAGAGGGGACAAGGCCATAACGGAGAGACTGAATGAATTCTTTGCTTCGGTCTTTACTGAGGAAGATGTAGGGATGATACTCATGACCACTGTTCCCTCTAAGCTGTGCGCGTGTGCGCGCGCACACACCTCGTGGAGTGAGCGCACATACTTTAAAACAGAGCGCACAAAAATTACGGCTCTGATTCTGATAGAAAACAACACAGACGTCTTAAAATGTAAAAGTTATGATTGTAATTACTAGAAATTTCCCGCTTCATTTAGTAATTGTCTATTTTCATGTAATTTGATTAAAATCAATGTGGTGTACATACTGTATTCTGACGTGTAGTCAAATTTTAAAGTATATAACTCCGAGTGTCGTTATGTGGCGCACAAAAATTTAACCTTCCTTCAAAAGCTGCACACAGCTGATATTTTATGCGCACACAGCCTACAGAAAATTAGAGGGAACATTGCTCATGACTGAAGTGGTATGTAAAGGTGATGCCGCAAAAGAATTGAAAGAAATATCCATACATCAGGAAGATCTATTATAACTATCTGATAAACTGAAGAGTAGCAAATCACCTGGACCAGATGGTATACATCCCAGGGTGTTGAAAGAACTGAAATATGAAACTGCAGACCTACTATTAGTAATCCGTGAATTATCATTAAAATCATCTGTAATTCCTGAAGACTGGAGGATGGCCAATGTAATGCTAATTTTTAAAAAGTGTTCTGGGGTGATCCGGGAAACTACAGACCGGTAAGCCTGAAATCAGTACCAGGAAAAATAGTAGAAACCATTATAAAGAACAAAATGGCTTAATGGGAGACAACCAACATGGCTTTAGCCAAGGAAGGTCTTGTCTTAATAATGTTATGTTTTTTTGAAGGTGTGAATAAACAGGTAGACAAAGGTGAGTCAATTGATATATGGGAAACCCCTGATAGAGATCAACCCGTTACCATGGTCAGACCACCACCAAATCAATATAAGAATAAGAATACCTACCTTACCTAAAGACGCAAAAGCACAGAGAGTAATACAACAACAAAGAAGATTTAAGAAACTGAACTTGGAATGTCTTATAAATACCATTAAGTCCCACATAGACCTGGAGAAAACAGACCTTGATGAACTAACAAGCAGTTGGGACACTGGAATTCAGACTACAGCAAACCCTAAGTGGAACAATTCACCAAACCCGTCCAAACACCAATCAGAACCCTGGTACACCATAACACTGACCAGAATGAAGAGAGAACTTAGAAAACTTGAAATCCAAATCCAGCGAACACAGAACTGAGTACCTCAACCTCCTCTCAAGATACAAAGATGAGGTAAACACTGCAAAGAGGACGCACCACACCATCATTTTAAACAAAGCCATCAACAAACCGCGTGAGTTATTCGCAATAGTAAAATCTCTAACTAAAACAGCCTTGCCAGAACATCAGGGTAGATCCATCCATCCCCAAACACTGGCAAATCACTACGCAAGCAAGCTGACTACCACAGCGACCACTCTCTGTGTAGATGCATCATACCAGAGAACAGATGTTGAGCAAGAACAGACATGGAGCATTTTCCACAATATAAATGAACAACAAACTATCAGCATAATAACTAGCATAAACACCACCACCTCCCCACTGGACCCCTGCCCAACTGCGTGGATCAAAGCAGCAAAAAAGGAAATCGTCCAACAAGTGTCTCACATTGTGAACCAATCACTTAGTCAAGGAATCATGCCTGCCCAACTAAAAAAATCTATAATCAGGCCAATCCTAAAGAACAACTCACTCAACAAAGAGGACCCAACCTCATACTGTCCCATCTCCAGCATATCGTTCCTGGCAAAAATCATTGAGAAAGCAGTGCTCATACAACTTCAGGAACACCTTGATGACCGTGAAATCCTGGACAAACAGCAATACGGTTTCAGATGAAATCATGGGGTCTAAACGCTATTAATAGCACTGATGAACAACCTCCTCAAAGGCCTTGAAGACAGAAAGAAAATGTTTATACTCATTTTCATTGACATCTCTGCCGCCTTTGATACTGTCTATCATGGGATCCTCCTTAACAAACTGGAAGCAATAGGAATTTTGGGAACCCCCCTCAAATGGCTCTCCTCGTACATAACGAACAGAAGGCCACAAGTCCAATTCAATGGCGAAAAGGCTGAAGCTTTCTCTCAAACTCAAGGCATACCACAGGGATCGGCTCTCTCGGCACTACTTTTCAACATTTACATACAGCCCCTCGGTGACATTTTCAAAAGGCATAACATTGACTATCATATTTACGCAGATGATATTATGCTTTACACACAATTGGATACCACAGACCCTAAATATGCTCAACTCGAAAATTGCCTGGACGAGATGTTAAGATGGCTACAACAAAATAACATGACAATCAACCATAAGAAAACTGAAGTAATGTATATATCCAGTAAACCAAATTTTGAGCCTCCTCCTGCAATCACCCTGTGTAACAACACGTACAACACAAAGAAGGAGATCAAATACCTGGGAGTCACACTCGACCGTAACCTAAAAATGGAAACACAACTGCGTAAAACAAACAAGGCCATCTTCCATAAACTTAGAGTGATACAACCTCTGAGGAATATAATCGATCCCTATGATTTTCGGTCTGTTGCACAAGCACTCATTATGCCACACCTGGACTACTGTAACGCCATCTTACAAGATCTGCCTAAAAAATCGCTAAATATCCTTCAAATGGCCCAAAATGTGACGGCCAGGATCATCATGAGAACAAGCATGGCAGAGCACATTACACCGGTTTTGATTGAACTACATTGGCTTCCCATTGCAGCCAGGATACAATACAAAACATTGGTAACCACGTTCAAACTGATAAATAACATAGCCCCTTCATTCCTCTCCACACTTATCAGCACGCAACGAGCAAACAGGGAAAGAAGAACTTCCAACGCAGGCACACTACAAGTCCCATCCAGCATCAGATCTGTGAGAGCAAGTACTAGTCGCAGGGCATTCTCATTCTCTGCACCATCTATCTGGAATCAACTCCCATTCGAGCTGAGATCAATCAAGGACATTACTGCTTTCCGGAAGGAACTAAAAACTCATCTATTCAAAAGTCACTACAATCAGATGTGACTCTCAGTACGATAGAGATGAAGCGAAACAATCAATTAATCATGCTCTGTTGAACTGCTATATGTATAAATATGTATTAATGTAAAAATGTAAATATGTGTAGTCAAATCTCTAAGACTCTAATCTTGTGTGCTGTGCCTCACCCCCAGAACTATGTATATATTAGCCCCATTTCTCGGTCTTGATTGACAACCCCCAAAGATGTAATCAAACCACTGCTGATCGCTGGAAGTAGCGGTATATAAGTGAGTGCTAAATAAATAAATAAATAAAGTGTATCTGGATTTTCAGAAAGCCTTTGACAAGGTCCCTCATGAGAGACTTTTGGTGAAATTAAAAAGTCATGGAATAGGAGGCAGTGTACTATTGTGGATCAAGAACTGGTTAAAAGATAGAAAGCAGAGGGTTGGGCTAAATGGCCAATTTTCCCAATGGAGAAAGGTGAATAGTGGAGTACCCCAGGGATCTGTGCTGGGTCCGCTGCTTTTTAACATATTCATAAACGATCTGGAAATGGGAACAACAAGTGAGGTAATCAAATTTTCACATGACACAATATTATTCAAAGTTGTTAAAACCCATGAGAATTATGAAAAATTGCAAGAGGATCTTGATAAATTGGAAGACTGGGCATCCAAATAGCAGATGAAATTTAATGTGGAAAAGTGCAAAGTTATGCACCTAGGGAAGAACAACCCAAACTATGGTTACACGATGCAAGGTTCCACATTAGAAACCACCACCCAGGAAAAAGATTTAGGCGTCATTGTGGAAACATGTTAAAACCCTCGGCCTAGTGTGCAGCGGCAGCCAAGAGAGCAAATAGAATGCTAGGTATCATAAGGAAAGGAATGGAAAATAAAACAAAGGATATTATAATGCCTCTAAATCGTTCCATGGTGAGACCACACCTTGAATATTGTGTGCAATTCTGGTCGCCGTATTTTAAAAAGGATATAGCGTTATTAGAAACGATTCAGAGAAGTCACCAAAATGGTAAAGGGGATGGCAGGATACCCCTATGAAGAAAGGCTAAAAAGGTTATGGCTCTTTAACCTGGAAAAGAGATGGCCGAGGGGAGATATGATAGAAGTTTATAAATTAATGAACGGGGTGGAACGAGTAAACGTAGATCGATTGTTTACATCATCAGAATATAGAAAGACTCGGGGACATGCAATGAAGCTACAGGGTAAACTAAGACTAATAAAAGAAAATCTTTTTTCACTCAACGTGTAATCAAACTCTGGAATTTGTTACCGGAGGATGTAGTAAAGGCTGTTAGTGTAGCTGGGTTTAAAATAGGCTTGGACAAGTTCCTGGAGGAAAGGTCCATAAACCATTATTAAGAAAGGACCCAGGATATCAGTGCTTGACCCAGTATAAGCATTGTGGAACCTGTGTCTTTTGGGGAAACTGCTAGGTACGTATGACCTAGATTGGCCACTGTTGGAAACTAGATACTGGGTGTGATGGAGCTTGGTCTGACCCAGTATGGCATATCTTATGTTCTTATGTTATGTTCATTATTAAAGGGGATCCGGGATATCCACTGCTTGTCCCAAAGCATTGTGGAACCTGGGTCTTTTTAGGGAAACTGCTAGGTACTTCTGACCTAAATTGGCCACTGTTGGAAATAGGACACTACACTTGATGGACCTTGGTCTGACCCAGTGTGGCATATCTTATATTCTTATGTTGTTTGTGGGGTGATGGGAAGTGTGGGGTTACTGTTGCACATGAGGTGATATGCATGATGGAGCTGTTGGTCAATTGTTCCACCTCTGTTTCACAGATGACCAGAGACCCCTCTCCCATGTGTGTGGTGGTCCACACATGTTGCTGTGTAAACCCAAAAGGTGTGTCCCTTCTAGTTTTATGGTTCTCACTGTGTAATGTTTGAAATCTATATGAGAGCCTCCCTAAAGCACCAAATTGTGGAGTCTATGGGCCAAACAAACAGATATTCCCACCTCTACTGTGGATCCATGCAGTCCGTTCATCGGTAACTTTGGTGTCCTTCTAGCATTGTGCATCAATGACCTCTCTGCCTGGTCTGTGGGTCCTGGTGCGTGGTCCCTGTGGTCCGTGTATGTGTGTTGCCACATTATTTCCAGTGTGTGAGCATGGATGTAATGTTGGAGTGTGAGATCATAAGATGTTGGTAGATGTTTTCCCAACCCAACCCTGAATTCATATGTCTGCACAACCTTGTCCTGACCTGTGTGGAGTGCACAGTGATCAGCATGTTGTCTGTGAAGTGTTGGTGCAGAGTCAGGGGCTTGTCATAAAAGGTACCCACATATAGGTAGCAAGTGACTGTGCAGGTTATACAGACTACACCTAGGGGGAGTGTAACCCAGAAATATGTGCATTTGGTTGGCAACTGTATGGATCGAATTGTACATAGGGATATCATAGCAAAAGAGAGGACTACGTGTGGCCCTGCAACCTTTATGTATTGCAATATGCCAATGTTACATACAAGGTGTCTATTTGCCTTCCACACCACCAATATGGTCAGGATTGCTAGTGCCAAGCAGGAACATCAAAATGATCCTGCAATCGCACCGCAAGTTGTACGTATACAAACAAAAAGGTTATAACCCGAGGGGATGAATAGCCTGACAAGGCATTGTATTGGCATCTCTGGGAAACCCAGACAAAATTGGACCACGACCAGGTAACATATTGCATGTGCATAAAGAGTGACCCACAACACAGTGCGACAGCTCTGACCAGTGCTACACCTCACCACCTATCACCATGAGACATGCCCCAAAATTCACCACCATATATCATATGTAGCTACCTGCCACATCATGTCAGGAATGGCAACCCGTGACCCCATGCATATGCAGATGATGCCAACATGTAGCCATATTTATTAGTCCATTCCGCCAGAATGACACCCAGAATTCAGAATTACCAAATAACATCCATCTAAGATCAAATGGAGATCAGTGCTACCTCACATCAACAGTGGGGACAAAGGATCACACCATCCATGAGCCCAATGTCCAGGCGTAGGAAGATTTGTCCATGGACTAGCTCTGTGACATCATGGGATCTAAAATACCCACCTCAGACGTGATACAGAACTATTTGGTGCAATCATTATGCACATAAACCCAACACAAACCAAACGGCATGAGAAAAGGTAGCCCACATAAAACTGAGGGAACACAAAAGGAGCAGTACTCTTGCAGCAAGTCAGAGAAACACATAAAGGGCAAGTGGTACGTGAAGGTCACAGGTGCTTTATTGAGTAAAAGACCCTGACCCATCATGAAAATACACATTGCATACATAGATAACAAATACAGGCTCTGTTAATTCGTATATATGACACACACCCCTAAAGCCTCAGCACTCAGAAGATCTCTACCTAACCCTTACACTGGAAATGGCTTTCTCAAGGGTGTATCTGCATACCACATAGCTCAGGACTGGTATATCATCAACTGAACACAACACTGCAATAGACGCCCAACCTAGTGTATCCCCTCTGCTCCCTTAGGGGACAGTTCACCTGGCATTTCACATGGTACGCTCCCTCCTCAAAGGAGGTCCCTGGCTAGCATTGTAGCAGTGGGTTATCAGACCCTGTAAAACACACTATAAAACATTACAACACTCCTTTAATACACATTTACCTTTCAGAGACTAAAACTAGACCCCACCATAGCCGATCAAACATTCCACCGTACAGTCAATGTCAGCAGCATTTCACTCCACATAGGGGCTCCCATTTACTGCTATGCCTGCTAGTATGCTCATCAGTAACAGCTGATATCCAAAGCATCCAATCAGAGCACATTGTCCTAAAACCTACTGGCCTACTAAGCACAGCCAGTATTGCTGCCACAGCCACCCCAGCCGATGTCAGACCTTCCACACCCATGTACCATATATCAGAAATCCATTGCTCTTCCCAGAACCAATGCATAATCTCCAGATTACAAACAAACAGTACCTAACACGTTAGCAGATTAACATTTAAGTATCAGATGTAGTCCACCTTCCCACCCCCTAAGAAACATTGATTTCATTCAACTTGAGCAGGCTGTTCACCCGACCTCATAGTCTGTATCCATAAATGCTAGTGTTGTTCAAACCTATCTAGTATTCAATCCCTATCAGCCAATCGGTCATCTACCATTGCAACACATATATATTGCAGATCTGCCAACAAATGGCCTTGTTCCTTACAATGTGAAACTATTTCAACGTTCTGCATTCTCCCTCGGGCCCACTCCTTTGTTCACCTATAGATATCCTGAATGAACATGTCCCTTAATCCACATACACCAATGTCCATAGACAGCAAAATAAAAAAACTACATATGTTGAAGCAGATGTGGTGGAAAGCTGTAGAACATACCCTGTACCCTCACATGAAAACCTTTATGTCAGAGTTAAACCACCACACAGTGAACACCCCTCACACGGGGAAGAGCCTCTCTACTCCCTCTCGTGTCCCTTCCCACATCTCAGATGGGATAGGCACATGATCTCCATCAGAGGACGCCCCCCTGACCAGACCAATCTGATATGCTGACACTCCAACCCTGTGACCATTAGAAGATTTGAAGTCTGACTCCTCAGACATTTCACAATCGTCACATTCAGTGGGGAGTATGGGGTCACAAAATGAACATTTCCCGTCGTATCACAGTTCCCCTCTGCCCTAGTCTGAACACAGAGTAATCTATCCCGATCAGCAGGCCTGGCCTTTAGATATGCCTGTTCAACCACTGAGGGAGGGTATCTGCCATGAACTGTTCCCCCAAGGGATAGTGCCTGCTGTTGAAAATCACTACACCTAGAACAGTGCCAATGATATCTAAGAGACTGTGAGTGGGTAACCCTACCTTTTAAACGTAAAGGATGGTGACCAGAGAAATGCTGGTTGTAGGTCCATCTGTATGCCTTCTAAACAAATTATTAATCCAGACATGCTCTCCCCTCCTAATCAGAACATCCAAACACTGCATTTCAGGGATAATCCTACACCATAGAAAACAGAATATTAGCATCACAGTCAGTCAGCCAGCTATGAAACAACATCAAGAGTATGGAGGGACCATCCCACAGAATTAAACTGTCATCAGGATACCTATGCAACATCACAAGATGTCAGATATAAGGAGATTCAGGTCCCAACCATTGCGATACATATGAAGTCCTATAACATTTTGCAATAGAAGGGGCAAACATTGACCCCATTGTAACACCTTCATATTGACAGTACAGCTGATCCACAAAATAAACAATATGCTCTTTCATGGCCAAGGCAGGCAAAGCCATTAGAACATGTATATGGGCCTCTCCAAAGCCGTCCCTCGGATTCAATGATGACAGTACCACCTGTATGTCAAAATTCACTGGTGTGCTGGTATACAAAGACACCATATCCAGGGTCACTAAAAGCCCCAGGATGTAAGCCAGACTGGATCCTCTCATGCAAATGATGCAGAAATTGTGCCGTACCTCAAGCATCTGATGCAATATCATGGCCAAGGGATGTAAAAAGGTCCCAATATAAAGTGATAGGGGCATAAGCACAGTCCCCCTCGTAGATACTGTGGGGCACACCAGAGGGTTATGGAAATTCTTATGCATCTGTGGGAACTGAGAGAAAACGGCAACCGTTGGGGCACATACATTCTGAAATGGTAACTCCTCCCATGTGCTAAAAACTGTTTCACAGGCCCTCTCCATGAGCATTGCAATATGTGGTTGTAACCTTGCATTTGATATACAGAGAACAGCTCATATACAGAACTGTCGCCCAGCTGTCTAGCAGAGGCATCCCAACATGCAGCTCCATCTAAAACCACAATACCTCATCCATCATCTGCCTATCGAATGACTCCATCACTCAACTCCTGTTATCCCTTCAGGGTGTGCCGCTCAGTAGGTGACAATATCCACAGTGTCATTTATAGTGGCCATATCTCGAAATACTATGGTTTGGAGAACATCCACAGCTGAACAAGGTGGTCCCGGAGGGATCCAAGAGGATCCCATAGGTGACATTCATCTCTCAAAACCATTCTGAGCTTGATGCTCTCAGTAGCAGCCACCTCCATCACAATCTCTCATACAATGCCTGTCCCAGTGGCCAAGAATTGTTGCTCCAATAAAAACATTCCTTAAGGAATGTTCCTGATGCAAATGAAACGGACAGGAATCTAATTGTATTGAGGCAACCAATGATCAACCTTTAACCAAGGCATGACCATGATGCAGAGTGAGCACAACTCCTGACAGATCCACCACTAAAGAGCGATATGCCTCTGGTACTGTGACCAACAACATCATTGCACCACCAGATTGACATCCCAACTGTGCTCCAGCGAGAACATCTGTTGCCTCCCATGGCTGGCCAACAGAAAGGACACATTCCCACACAATCTGTTGTTCGCCCAGGAGGAATCATCAGAGCTGTCCAAAGGTTAGTGTGTTTGACTGTGTCTGCTGACCCACTATCAAAATGACAGCCAGGACCCTCCTTTAAGGAAAAGGAGACCAGCTGGTGAAATGCCAGCTAGGAGCCTCCTCTGAGGAAGTGGTATGGCAATGCCATGTGGATGTCTGTGGCAGCGTTGGGATCAGTTGATGATATCACCACTGCAGAGATCAGTGTATTCAGTGACACCCGTGAGGAAGCCCTCCAAAGCATGAAGGAGATATTGAGATTCCATATGTGCCGAGGCTTTAGGGGCATGTCTAATAGATAACACATCATGGTGCCTGTACATGTCACATATCTACATAATGTACATTTCATGATGGGTCCAAGGGTTTCAGGCATAACAGCTGTGTACAAGATATGTAATGGTTTGAACTATGAGGTGTGTGTGTAATATATGTACTATGTAAGATATCATTTGCCATGCCTCCATGCATGTGATGAGCCTCAGGGCAGACCAATTGTAAAGAACAGATATGTGACCCACCTGAAGGCGGTTTATTGGACCCATGATATGATTGAGCCCGTCCATGGCCCAATCATCTGGGTCAGGACACTGAGATTGTGGGTGATGTGTTGCTTTCCCCCATTTGTAGTGTGATCTAGGAATCATCACCACCTGATAGGTAAAGGTAGAATGAGTATCGTCTGGAATCTGAACATGTTGCGATAGGCTATCCACTGTCCATACCTCACCTGCCAGATCACATACAAGGGGTTGAAACAGGTAGTGGCCATGGACATATGTCACAGAACATGTTAGGGCAGCCAGCATCAGCAGCACACACATGTGCACACGATGTGCTGAAACAATGTTGTGGGACAGGGCTGGAGTGTGGGAGCAACAGTGTGGGGCAATTATGCCACGTAACCTCGCACACTGGCCACATCATGTGTCATGTGACACCCTCATAGTGTTCTGTAACAATACAACAGGCAGCACATAGGTAGGACCCCAGGAAATTACACAAATGTGTCAACATATGTGTCTCCACACCATGCCTGTGTGATGCCATGGGGGTTGTGCCCAGTGTTGAAGACTGTGTTGCTATGAGGGGGGAGGTAATGTGCAACCTTAAAGGGCCTGGCTAGCTGCAGCTTGCAACCAGAATATTGTGATATACCACATACCATGATGGGTTTGCTGTTGTGTCGCCAGTGGTATGTCTGGAATGGCACTGATGGCATCTATCCCTGTTCCCCCAGGTGGAGGAGTTGCGGAAAAAGGGCTAGGAGCTGCGCTGGAGGTGACTGGAACAGCTGCAGGAGGAGCTGAGAGCAGCTGCAGATGGTGACTAATGTGGCATGTGTGTGGCACAACAGCATGTGTGATGCAATGACCGTGGCCATATGACCCCATTGGATTGCACCAGGAGGGATATGTCCATGCTCCGTGCACCAAACATGATGTTCCCTGCACATATGTCTACGGATGTGCAAGCATGCCTAGCATGGGGGAATAGGACACTGCCCAGGCCACACAGAGGTACACATTAACATGCAATGGCTGAGCTGCCGACCCTGATGCACCCTATGGGCCCACATGTAATTATGTGGTGATGCAATATGTGCATGGCTGCTGTGGTCATGCAACAAATGCACATGGCAGAGATAGTGCTGACATAGCAGACATGTAGTCAACCGCATCACACCCTTCCCAGGGTCAACCTCACACACATAATTGAATGGCACAATATCATGCCATGGATTGCCAGAAGGTTCCCGGTACCAAAGGCCTGTATCAATGGTGCAGACCCCCTGGTTTGTGCAATCACCAGCTACCCAACAGTCCCTGACACATCATCTGCTAAAATACTGGATGGCAGACAGGGACCGCATGGCCCATAAGGGCTCTGGCTCCACATGTGCCTCATTCGCACCCACCCATTGCCCCATCAGGGATTTTCCTGTTGGTATACCTCTGCTGTAGTCCAATCCAAGTTGGTGCATCCCAGAGATGCCCTGTGTCCACCCCAGCCCCCATCACATACAATTCCCAGGTGCACACACACCCTCAGAGGCTCTTAGAAACTGTGATGTGCATTTGTCACGCAGTTCTATCACACCATACATATGTCCCCATCCTCACCCCATGCTATGGGCTCTGCCTGGCTGCTGTACATTGCTGCTGGGATGTGTTACTGCCGCCTGAAACGGAACATTGCCGTTGCCACATAATGGACCCTCGCACCAGTACCCCTCACTACCACCACCCCAGTCCTCCCATCCCTCCCCATTATGCCAACCTGTCAACATCACTGCTCTACCCTCTCCAGTGCATTACACATCTAACTATCACCCCAGACCTGCCGTCCTGTCCCAATGACACACCGTGAACCCACACATACCACCTCGAACATACCACAAGGGCACCTATCCACACCTTGTTCACCCAGCCAGGTCAACATATGTTCCCACCCCCTTGCTGATATACAACACCTGTGGACTATCAATCACTCCAGTGTACTGCACAGCCCCCTGGTGTGCTGATCACCTTCTGCCATCCCCAGCATGCTAGTAGCACTCCTTGGGCACGTCACCTCACTGTCCCCACAGAACACATTGGCCTCCTTCTCTTGGTTTTTGACCTACTATTAGTAATCTGTGAACTATCATTAAAATATAGTTATATATCTCCAACATGCATTTTCTAGAAATATAAATGATTTCCCTGTTTACTTCCATGTTAATTTTCCTGTTACTTGTAATAGGTCTGTTATATCTGACCAATTGTTGTATTGTTTCAATGTAAACCGCACTGACAAATAGCGCAGTATATAAGAAAATTAAATAAATAAATAAAATCAACTGTAGTACATGAAGAGTAGAGAATGGCCAATGTAATGCCAATATTTAAAAAGGGTTCCAGGGGTAATCTGGGAAACTACAGACCTGCGAGTCTGACATCAGTACTGGGCAAAATAGTAGAAACCATTATAAAGAATAAAAATTACTCATCATGTATATAGTCATGGTTTAATGGGAGAAAGCCAACATGGATTTAGGCAAGGAAAGTCTTGTCTTACTAATCTGTTATATTTTTTGAAGGTGTGAATAAGCAGGTAGACAAAGGTGAGCCGGTTGATCTAGTGTATCTGGATTTTCAGAAAGCCTCTGACAAGGTCCCTCATGAGAGACACTTGGCAAAATTAAAAAGTCATGGGATCGGAGGCAGTGTAGTATGGTGGATAAGAAACTGATTAAAAGATAGAAGGCAGAGAGTAGGGCTACATGGCCAATTTTCTCAATGGAGAAAAGTGAACAGTGGAGCACCCCAGGTATCTGTGCTGGACCCACTGCTTTTTAACATATTCATAAATGACCTGGAAATGGGAATAATGAGTGAGGTCATCAAATTTGCAGATGACACAAAATTATTCAAAGTTGTTAAAACCCAAGAGGATTGCGAAAAATTGCAAGAGGACCTTAATAAATTGGAAGACTGGGCATCCAAATGGCAGATGAAATTTAATGTGGAAAAGTGCAAAGTTATGCACCTGGGAAAGAACAACCCAAACTATGGTTACACGATGCAAGGTTCCACATTAGGAACCACCTCCCAGGAAAAAGATTTAGGCGTCTTTGTGGATAACATGTTAAAACCCTCGGCCCAGTGTGCAGCGGCGGCCAAGAGAGCAAATAGAATGCTAGGTATCATAAAGAAAGGAATGGAAAATAAAACAAAAGATATTATAATGCCTCTATATCGTTCCATGGTGAGACCGCACCTTGAATATTGTGTGCAATTCTGGTCGCAGGATATAGCGTTATTAGAAAAGGTTCAGAGAAGAGCCACCAAAATGGTAAAGGGGATGGAAGGATACTCCTATGAAGAAAGACTAAAAAGGTTAGGGCTCTTGAACCTGGAAAAGAGAAGGCTGAAGGGAGATATGATAGAAGTCTATAAATTAATGAACAGAGTGGAACGAGTAAATGTAGATCGATTGTTTACATTATCAGAATATAGAAAGACTAGGGGACATGCAATGAAGCTACAGGGTAAACTATTTAAGACTAATAAAAGAAAATATTTTTTCACTCAATGTGTAATCAAACTCTGGAATTTGTTACTGGAGGATGTAGTAAAGGCTGTTAGTGTAGCTGGGTTTAAAAACGGTTTGGACAAGTTCCTGGAGGAAAGGTCCATAAACCATTATTAAGAAGGGACCCAGGATATCAATGCTTGACCCAGTACAAGCATTGTGGAACCTGTGTCTTTTGGGGAAACTGCTAGGTACGTACGACCTAGATTGGCCACTGTTGGAAACAGGATACTGGGCTTGGTCTGACCCAGTATGGCATATCTTATGTTCTTATAACATGCTAAATCAAGCCAAGGTCAGAGAGATTCTCCAAAAAATATTTATCTTTTGGACAAGAGGGCTGATCCACATGAACACTGAAGTCCCCAAGAATTAAGAGATCAGAATAAGTAGTGGTAAGATCAGCTAAGGTCTCAAGAAGAGATTCCCATGGTTCCAAGGAAAAGGAAGGGGGTGCATAAATCAACAATATGTGGAATGGATGGAAAGGTTGGAACCGTTTTCATGAAGTTGCCAGAGATGCCTAAGGAGCAGTTGATTGACAGGTGGGACTGAGGAGAATTCTGTGAGAACACAAAGGGAACATTTTGTGGGGAACCAGCAGTATTAATAGACAGCCAAAAGCACATACAATAGCATAGATAGAACAACCACAGCATGAAAAGCCGCTATGCTGGAAATCAAACCACCAGGGGCAGGCCAGCTTAACGTTTTCCCTTAGGCAACGTTCACTATTGTGGTGCTGATCCACACCCAAGGGAGACCTTCGCAACTATCGATGACAGATTTTGTTTGCTTTAACTTTGAGGAAACCAGAACTGATGTCACACCTAAATCAGCGATCTGGTCAGGAACAGGAGAGATCATCCAAGTTGAGAGTATGGAACCGGAGAGTCAGAATCAGCATGGTCTCTATGGCCGAAATTAACTGTGTCACCTTTTGAGAGGGGATAATGGAGTTGTGGGGGGGGGGGGGCAGTGCCTGGGGCAAGGGGGGGGGAAGAAAGGGGGAATATAAAAAAAATGGGAGGAACTTTAGGGGGGAGGAAAGGGAGTTGAGGTGAGGAATGGGCTTTAGGGGGGAGGAAAGGGAGTTGAGGTGAGGAATGGGCTTAATTGCATATGTTGTAGGAATGAATGTTTGGGCCTTACAGTAGAGGAAGCTATTTCATGGATTCAATGAAGAGGCAAACCTTCCCTTACGAGGCAAACAGAGCTCTTATTACTGTCCTCCCCAAACCCAGTAGAGACTCCTTAATGCCTGGCTCCTACCTGCCAATATCTCTCTTGAATGTAGACATCAAGCTGCTTGCCAAGATCATGGCCGAAAGACTGGCACCACTCATGCCCGACCTGGTCCATGAAGACCAGGTCGGATTTGTATGTGGCCGATATGTTGTGAAAAATATCCGAACGATTCTTTCTTTATATGACAGAGATGGCTGAGGCTTCCGTAATATTGATTGTTTTTTGTTTACCAATTTCTTGATATACCGCCCCCCATTACATCGGGGCGGTTTACAATATAAAATCATCACATTAGGAAAAAGGAAAAAGAACTACAATAACATTCAGGAAAGAGGAGGAAAGGTAGAAATAGCGGAAGGACAAAGGAGAAAAGTAGGAGAGGTCAAAGGGAGATATCAAAGGCAGAGGAAAAGAAGTGGGTCTTGAGAAGGGAGCGAAATTTAGGGTAGGATTCTTCGAGACAGAGGGCAAGGGGGAGGGAGTTCCAGAGGGAAGGGCCTAGATAAAAGAAGGCTGATTTTCGGGTGGACTGAAGGTGAGTTTGAGAGGGGGCCGGGAGGTGCAGGCGGTTAATGTGAACGGACCGGAGGCTGCGTGAAGGTGTATGAAAAACCAGTAAATTTGACAGATACTGCGGTTTGCGGAGATAGAGTGCTCGATGCACTAACGTAAGGATTCTGAAAGGGATCCGGAACCTGAAGGGCAACCAATGGAGCTGATGTAGTAATGGGGTGATGTGATCCCGAGGGGAGGCATGGAAAATCATGCGTGCAGCTGTGTTCTGTATTAACTGTAAGCGCCGTTGTTGATATTGTGGGATGCCAGTGTAGATGGAATTGCAAAAATCCAGACGGGTTATGACCAAAGAAAGGAGGAGGGTGGTGAGAGCCTAAGAGGAAAGAAATGGCCGAATAGAACGAATTTGCCGTAGGCAGAAGAATGAGCGTTGAGAAATATGAGATATATGGTCGCTAAAGGATAAGGTATTATCAAAGATGACACCCAGGTAACGAAGTTTGGAGACTAGGGAGATGGGAGCACCCGAGAAGGAAGGAGTGAGAGAAGGGACAGCAGAACCATGGGAGAACCAAATGGCTGCAGTTTTAGCAATATTGAGCACCAAACAATTGGATGAGAGCCAAGACGAGACCATAGATAGGCACGTGTCCAGAGGAGTGATATCAGGGTGAGAAGAAGAAGTGTGGTGCAGCAGGAAAATGTCATCAGCATAATAGTAACCTGATATCCCCAATTCTTGGACAATTAAAGCTAAAGGGGCAAGGAAAACATTAAATAATAGAGGAGCCAGTATAGAGCCCTGTGGGACCCCACATGGGAGTGGGAAGAAATCTGAGGAGGATGAGGCAGAAGTGACAGCAAAAGAGCGGGAGGAAAGGAAGGAATGGAACCAGTGGTGAACCAGCCTGCGAACACCCGTGTCGCGGAGTTTAGAAAGGAGAAGAGAGTGGTCCACCAGATCAAAGGCTGCTGAGAGGTCGAGAGATACCGCCACCGTGATGTCACCCCGATCATGAGCAGTGTGGATCTCGTTCAGAACTGCCGTGACGGTGGTTTCTACGCTATGTCCAGGTCGAAAACCAGATTGCCGGGGGTGCAAGTAAAGTGTGGTGTCAAGGTGATGGGATAGCTGTGAGAAAACAACCTTCTCCAGAAGTTTGGAGGCAAAAGGCAGATTGGATACTGGATGATAGTTAGCAGGCACAGAAGGATCCAAGGAAGGAAGTTTCAATAGGGGGCGAACTAAGGCATTTTTCCAGGGATGTGGAAAAGTACCTGAGGACAAACTGGAGTTGATGATGGTGAGAAGAATCTGAAAGAAGGTGGTGGATGGCTCAGGGAACCATGAGGAGGGAATGGGATCCAGGGGACAGGTGGTCTTGTGGGTGGTGGCCAACAGTTGGACAAGCTCTGGGGAGGTAACAGCGGAGAAACTAGACCAGGCATGGGACAGCGTAGGAGAGGAAGGGGGTGAGACAGGAGGAGGGGAGGCCAATGCCTGCGGATGAGAAGGGAGAAGTGACCGAAGGTTCTGGACTTTAGAAGAAAAGAAAGATGCAAGCCTAGAAGGGCTCAGAACCGGCCTAACAGAGGATGATTCAGAAGAGGAGGAGGAGTGTAATTGAGAAAACCAGAATAACTCACCGAACCTTGGGCTGTATTATTAGTAGCTATCTCCCCTAGACAACAACAGAGAGTCTAACTTATTTTTGTGCTACGAATATACCCTACATATGGGGTCTCTTCCAAGGGATGAGTCTTTCTGAATGTGCTACGCCTCTCAGAATTTGTGTAATATTTCTGCATTGTCCTATTGTGGTCAACGCAGCTGTTTATGCTGAGGTTTTTGTGGCCAGAGAGCATTGTCTGTGAGACGGCTTTGCAACCCCCATTACAGGCTCTCTGCATTAGAGTACTTCTAGCAGTGCCCTGTGTTTGTTTTTACAGACAGTCTCAGCTATTGATTTACGATGGTTCACACAGAGGGCTGGTTGGATCAGGTTTCTGCTTTCAGGAAGCGGAATGCTCTGGATCAAACAGAATTGCAATTTCTGACAGTGTGTAGCTCTGAACTAGCTGCCCAGACCAGGAGACTAACAGATTTCGCTGCTCTTTATGAGCAGCGAGAGAGTGCTCTGATGGCTCAGTTAAATGAGATAGAGACTGCTCTGATTGCAGTAAGACAGCGCACGGCTAGTCTCCAAAGAAAGCTAGCTGTTGCACGTCAGGAATGTGGGCAGGACATACAGAGAGTTAACCTCGAAATCCAGCAAGCTGATTGTTTTGATTTGGCCGGTGTGACTACCTCTCATAGTAACGAGACAGAGTACCGGGATAATTTGATCCCTCTGGGCTTCTCGAAGTACCAGAGGGTAGATGACGGCAGTTTTCCACTGGAAACCCTGCCCAGTGTAGAACGGCAGCTTTTCCAGAACAGAGTCAGTTCTCTCCCATCAGCGCATGAGCACAGGAGAGAAACAGGGCGGAGTGAAACACCCTACTCTCGACCCCTCCCCATACAGGGAGCGGTGGAGGAGGGGGTGAGAAGTCTCCCTAGTGATGGCAAACTGTACCAGCAGCGACCACCAGAGGGAGCTGAAGGGACGCAAAATCCTCTATGTGCCCGTGTCATGCAAGGAAAACACACAAATGAAGGTGCTTCTGTCGCGCAATTACAAATCATCAAGACCTTGCGGAGCATGGTCACTCCTTTTGAGAAAACTGGTCATGCCACCATAAATGAACATTTAGCTGCAGTCAAAGATGCCTTTCGGGCACTGAACATTACCAGGGGGGAGGACATGGTTTTGTATCTTCCATGGTCTTTTGATGTGCCTTGTCAGCAATTCATTCGGGCCATGGCAGACGATGAAAAGAAGGACATTGTCATTTTTGAACAGGCACTAAAGAAACATTATGGGCCATACCCTGATGATATTGCTGCAAAGCAGGCAGCATTTAGTATGACTCATAGGGAAAATGAAACGCCCCGAGAGTTTGCTTACAGACTTAGGCAGACTTTCTTCCAGAGTGACCCTTCTTGGGAAACGATAGAACACCATCAGGAGTTTCGTAATCTTTTCTGTCAGTTGCTCCTTCCATCTATTAAACCTTATATGTCTGACAAGCGTCACGAACCCCTGTCACGTGTGATAGAACATGCTGAGTGGATTTGGGAAGCTGTTCCCAACATGAGAGCAACCAATACTGGCAGCACAGTCCGGGCTCCCAGCAAAGCCAGAGAGCCAAAACAGTGTGTTAGTGCTGTAAAATCCACTCTTTCGTTAGAAAATAACTCTTCTCCTTCTGTTCCACAGAATCCTCCCAGGCCACCCCAGAATAACCAGTCATCTGGGTCTAAGCAGCGCTCTGGGAATCAGCATTTCACTCCACAGAACCGGAACTGGAAGAGAGAGCCCGGTTTTGACAAATACCTGGAACTGGAGAAGAGAATAAGCGAGCTGACAGATATGATGAAGGCTACCATTGCATTCAGCTCCTCACAGGCGGCTCCTGCTAGTAGTGTGCCTCCTAAGCCACGAGCAAAGCCTCAGAAGCCAGAGGAGGAACTGGTTGACTCCTCTTCCCCTTCTAATGAGACTGAATGACTAACCGACTTTGTTTCTGTCCCACAGGTCACTATTGCACAGGTGCAGCCAGTTCAGACATCCAGACCAGCTGGAGATGCCACCCCATGGACACAGAGTGACAGTCCTGCAATGGACAGCGAGGGTCCAGCCTTTGACACCATCAGGAAGCACAAGTACTTTCTGGGTAAACTCAAGCCAAAAGGACAGAGGTACACTGTTCCTGTTACAATTCAGCAGGCTTTTCTCTGTGAGGGCCTGATAGATTCAGCCTCTGAGGCTACCCTGATTACCTCGAGTCTCTTTGATAGACTCACTGCTTCCTTGGGGAGTCAGAGGATCCTACACGTCACACCCAGTGATTTGTCACTCGCAGCTTATGGGAATCACCCCATAGAGTCTATGGGGCAGGTCTGGCTTAACCTCCAAATTGGAAAATTACAGGTGAAACATCCTGTCATCATTACTAAGTGCCCTGGGGAAGAATTCTTGATTGGCAATGAGCTCCTGAAACGGTTACGCCCCATTCTGGACTACGTCCAGGAAGTGATCTGGACACAGGTCACACATCCCATACCTTATGCTAGGGTAAAACATGACAGCAGAGTCAGTGATCCTTGTTCGGTGGAACGCACAAACAAGTCCATCAGGATTAATTTCCAGAGGTCAGCTGATCCCCAAATCCTTCAGCTCCAGTATGAAAGGGCTGGAGATGAGGATCAGGGCATCAGTGACGTGGTTTCCATTGCAGTGGGTTCAGTAGCTAACATTGTCCTTGATACTGACTGCCTGCAGATATTCCTCAAGGAACCTGTGGAAGGTTGTGAGGTGCAAACCCCTCCTTCATCCCATCCCTGCCTAGATCACCCTAGGAGACTGACTGACATATTCTCGGCTGAGAAAGGTCCCTTTATATATGTGCAGGTGGGCATGTCCCAAAAGGAAAGGGCCTACCTATTACCCCACTGTGACCACTCCCTCATCAGTGAGACTCTTTTCTATCGGCTCAAACAACAGCTTACCCTTGATTGGGTAATGGGAGCGAAGACTTCGTTCCAAGTGCCTGGGGAAGGGCTCAAGACATTAATGGGCTTCTGCAATCTCCCCTTGCAAGTTGGGGTCAAAGGTTTTCGGCACACCTTCTCCATCATCAGAGGACTTGAGGTGCCCCTCTCCATGTTCGACTGGGAACTTATGTGGATTTTGTGAACAACATCCTCTGGAGTAGGATGGAAGGAGATCCGGTGGATTTCTCTGGTGCCCGCCCATCCCTACGGGCTGGTCAGACAGTTCCTCAAGTCTGTGAAGTGGTCTGTGCAGAAGACACCCACATACCTGGGAGGGTACAGGATTGTCCCCTGCCGATACAGGTGACCCGAGGACATGTGGTCTCAGACAACTTGGTCTTCTTCTGTCCAAATTCCCGTTTTGAGGAGCTGGGCCTAGCCATGGGTCCCATACCCTGCATGGAGGCCACAGCTCCCTCCTTGCACTTATTGCTCACCAATCCAAATCCAGATCGCATTCACCTTGTGAAAGGCGAACCCCTGGGATTCCTAGTGGGAGAATCGTTCCCAAGTGTGGAATTGAGTCTCCAGATTATTGGGGAAGCCCCTGTTACCTGGAACATCTGTGAAGGGGAGGGGACCCCTGTGTGTGTACGATCCTCACCCCGAGGCCTCCTCACCTTACAGTTTGTCTGGCCACATAGTGCTGTGACCTCTCAGGTGGTCCTCGAGGCTGACTATCTGATTTTGTCAAGTAAACTCGATGAGGCTGTTAGTTCCCTCACCCACCAGGGGGGGGAGCCCCATGCTGTCCAAGCCATCCAGGTCTCCTCTCTCCAAGATGAGATTGAGGAGAAGGTTGAAATACCCTCAAATAAACCTGTTCTGGGATTTGATGAAATGGTTGCGGGAAAACTTGCTGAAGCAGACGCCTGCACTGATGAGTCAGAAAAGGCCCAATTAAAAGCACTGCTGTACCGTCACAAGGACCTGTTTGCCACTGACACCTATGACTGTGGTCTCACCGACCTACATGTCACCCGTATTCCTACGGATCCAAACAGTAAACCTGTCTTTGTGAGGCAGTATAAAATCCCATTGGCCTCCTATGAATCCGTTCAGGAAATCATTAATTCCCTGGAACAAAAGGGAATTATACGTCAATGCAACAGTACTTACAATGCCCCACTGTGGCCTGTCATCAAGAAGGACTCTAGCTGGCGCTTAGCTTTGGACTATCGCCAGCTTAATAAAAAGGTACCTCTATCCAGATGGCCTATGGCACATCTGGAACAGAACTTAGCCACCATCAAGGGTGCAAGGTACTTTACAAGCCTGGATCTGGCCTCAGGATTTTGGACTATACCTGTCCATCCAGAAGATCAGCATAAGCTGGCTTTTACCTTCGGTAGGCGACAATATACTTGGAATCGGACACCGTTTGGTTATTTGAATGCCCAAGCAGACTTCAATATTTTCCTGCATAAGGCTTTGCCTGATGCTGAGACTAGAGGCACCCTCGTCTATGTAGACGACATTCTGGTGAAGAGCGCCAGTTTCACTGACCATTTGCAAGAAATAGAGCATGTTTTCCAGCAACTGAAAGCTGCGGGAGCAAAGCTGTCCTTGTCAAAGGGCCAATGGTGCCGGAAATCTCTCAATTATTTGGGTTACGAAGTTTCTGCTGAGGGACTGCGGCCTCAAAGGAAGAGAATTGCGGCCTTGCAACAACTCAAACGTCCGACCAACGTGAGTGAGCTGCGCTCATTCTTGGGCATTTGCAATTATTCACGCCAATTTGTGGATCAATATGCGGAGATTTCCCGACCCCTGGTCAAACTCCTCAAAAGAGATGAACCTTGGGTATGGAATCCCGACCAAGAGGCAGCTCTAGAAGAGCTGAAGGCAGCTTTGAGTCGAGCTCCCTGTCTTGCCTATCCAGAGAATGGCAGAGAATTCTTCGTGGAACTAGGTTTCACCGATCACTCTATGAGTGCTGTTCTGTACCAGATGCATGACACAGATAGGAAAGTTATTGCCTATGCCAGCAAAGCTTTAACGGAAGTGGAGAGGAAATACTCTGACTGTGAGAAATCCTTGTTGTCCACAGTCTGGGCCCTCCAATATTTCCGCAGTTATATCCAAGGTGAGAGGTTGGTTGTTGAGACTCATCACCAACCCATCAAGTTCCTAGGCAGTGATCGGATTAAATCGGGACAAGTGTCAAACAGTCGCATTGTCTCCTGGACCTTAGCACTTCAGGGCTGGCCCCTAGAGGTAAGGTATGCTCAAAACCGCAAGGATGCCGCTGCACAGGGCCTGGCTGAATTGCACGATTGCACTGCCAGAGAACCTTTAGTGGGTAATTTAAACACCGATATGGAGTCATGTACGCCTGAGCCTTCTCGTCATCGTCCTTATGATGAGAACCTCTGTAAAGGCTACCCCAAGGTGTATGTGGACGGTTGTGCTTACCGTCGAGAGCCTGACCATGAACTGTTAGCAGGTATAGGTGTAGTTTGGAACCAGAACCACCCTTGTGAACCCTTCAAGTACCGTCTGGGTACCAAGACTAATCAGTAGGCAGAGCTAGCTGCAGCCCTGGCAGCTCTCCAGTCCGCTGCTCAGGGAGGGGTTCACACCCTAACCATCTGTACTGATTCAGACTACGTCCGACAGAATTTTGTTTCCCACTTACCCATTTGGAAATCTAACAATATGCTGAATTCCAAAGGGAAACCTGTCAAACATGCCGGATTGATTCTGGCCTTGGACAAGGTAGCTCATGAAAATGACATGACCATCTACTGGAAGAAAGTGAAAGGTCACTCCCGTGTTGATAATCCTGACAAGATAGGAAATGATCTAGTTGATCAGCTTGCCAAGGAGGGTGCTGTCTCTGGAGACCTCTGGCAGTTGGAGGCTCCCGAGACCAATGGGCTTCAAATGGTGACGGCGGTTACCCGGCGACAAGCTCAATTATCCACCATGCCCCCTGTGGTTCAATGGTGTGGCGAGAGCACAGATCTCGACCTCGTGCAAGCCCAGAAACAAGATCCTACTCTTGGACGTTTCTACCTTTTTCTGCAGAACCCCCAGGAACACCCATTAACTCTGGAGGATTGTCAGGACGATGAGGAACTGAGGATCCTCTACATCTCCAAGGACATGTTCCATCTCCAGAAAGATCTGTTGATACGGACGAGTAAGCATGGTATTGTGCAATGGGTGGTACCTCGGGCCTTCCGTGGAGTTATGTTACAGCACGCTCATGATGAACCTTGTGCCGGTCATAGAGGTGACCGAATAACCTATGAAACATTGAAGCAAGTGGCCTACTGGCCCCACATGTACCAAGATGTACAATTGTATACTAAAGGTTGTCTGACCTGTTGCAGATTCCAACCTGCAGCTCCTTCTCATAGAGCACCTTTAAGAAACAGAGGTCTGACCATGCCTTGGTCTGATCTCCAGATTGATTGGATTGGCCCCGTGCCCCGATCCTCTCGAGGCAACAAATATATGTTGACAGTTACCTGCTTATTTACTAAGTGGGTCGAGTGCATCCCAGCACCCAACTGTACCGCCGAGACTACGGCCACCTTGTTGTTAAACCATGTTTTCAGCAGGTGGGGCCTCCCCATGCGAGTGGAATCCAACCAGGGTTCCCACTTCACGGGACAAGTCATTAAGCATCTGTGGAAGGTACTAGGTGTGAAGGCCAAAGTCCACATTGCTTATCGTCCACAATCCTCTGGACAAGTGGAGAGAGCAAACAAAACTATCATCAGTATCTTGGAAAAGTATGTTTCTTCCTCTGGGAAGGACTGGGACATCAAACTGCCCTTGGTCCTGATGGCTATCAGAGCCACGCGTCATCGTGCTACTGGTGTGTCCCCTTTTGAGATGATGACAGGTAGGGACATGGTTTTACCCCTTCATCTTCTTTACAGGACTAATGATGTGAATCTCGCTGCTGCTACAACTGCTCATGAATATGTTGCCCATTTAAGACAACACTTGCAAAGTGCCTTTGCCTTTGCCCAAAAGAATTTGGACACTGCTGCTAGGGGTAGGAAGACCTACTATGATTTGAGGACTACCTCTAAAGAATACCAGATTGGCGATAAGGTATTCTACTACAATTTTGGAAAGAATAAGGTCAAAGACTGTAAATTTCTTCCTAGCTGGAACGGTCCATTTCCTATTGTGGATAAAGCCTCCCCTGTTGCTTATCAAATTCGAATGAAGTCTAGTACTGAGAGGGAAGGCTCCCTTAAATGGGTCCACATTAATCAGCTTAGACCGTGTCATCCCAGTAAGCTCCTTCCTGAAGAACCTCTTGCTGAAGTGAGTGATGCTAACCTTGAGGCGGGATAGCCTGTTTGTTTTCTTTTACAGATGGAGTCCCGGACTTTGAAGGTCCTGTTCCTGATTTTGATGTTAGCGGGATCCGAGGTTGCCAGATTGATTGAGCCTGGCCCTCTTTCTGGTGTCGTGCTACAGGATGCGCCTGGTTTCCTGATTACACAGTCCCAGACTGTCACACAGAAAGTTTGTGTGTCCCTAGATCCCCGACATGTTTTACAGAAACATTTTGAATCGTCTGTTGCACACATCACTAATATATGTGGTGCCTAATCTTGGCATGTGCCTACGCTCTAAAGACATTCATTGGTTATGTCCTGGTAAACCTTTCCTGAAGGACACTTCTACACCTCTTTGTGAGTTGTCTGCTGCAAATGTGAAAGAACAATGTAAAGTTACCATGACCAAGTACGATGACTTTTCAGAGACAAAAGTTGCTGTTGTCAACAATGTTTGGCTGGTTAGTACCCCTTTGAGTGAACTCCTGGTCACCATGAATAAACATGACATTCATAATAGAGTTCCCTACCCTGCAATGTTTGCTTGATTGATGTTCCCAAGAATTCCATTGTTAATGTTGGTGGAGTTTCCTTGTTTTATCTTGATGCTGACCCTGTTTCGACAGAGCTCCAGATTTTGGATGTGTTTCGAGGTCATGAGATTGACTTCACTGCAGCCTTGACCTATCTTTTGGACTATAAGGACTCTCACACAGTTGAACTGTCCATTGACCAGGCCGCCCTTGCCATTGCTGATTATAACTTTGATTCATAAGATGTGGACATTTTACAGACTGATTTTATGTCACATGTCATTGTGCCTGGTCTTTTCTTTCTGTTGGTGCTCCAGTTTCTTATCTCTTTGTATCAACAGAGACAGATTCGTGCTCTTCGTCGCTCTATGCATCCTGCACCTCTGCTGCCTGCCATGCGTCTGCAGGATTTGCTGGAACGTCACACTTTTGAATAAGTGTCACCATTTTCTTTGAAAGTTATCCATTACTCTTAATTGAGTTGGTTTTTTTTCATAGATAGCATGTGTTCATTTTCCTAACACTGTTACACATGGCTTCTCATTACTTTTGAGTATTCACCTTGGTGTTATACTAACACATTATATTGCATTACTGATATGCATTTTTGGTTTGGATACTATATATATACTCTTGAGTTTGAAGTTACCATGCATTATTTTGATTGAATTGACTTGATTGTATCAATGTCATTTGATTTTGACTTCTTTTATTGCTTGAGTGTATTCACTGTATTATTCCTCATGCAGTATTGCTTTCATGCATATTGTGCTTGAAGTATTATCCACTTCTCCTGCATTAGTCAATCATTTGTCATTTGGTTCTGACCTGCACGGTAGTACTGCTAGTTAGGCTTTGTACGATGGAGTGTACTCCCTTGTAGCATCCTCCATCTTACAAGGGGGGGGGGAGAAGTAGGGCTGGTACCCCTGCAATTCTACATGCCAATCTCCGGCCTGCTCAGCAACTCAGGCCTGAACCAAAATGAACCACACTGCACAGACAAGATGGATTCTTCACTACACTTTTGCTGTGTTCAGCTATAAGCCTGTCCTTCAAGCAACTGCTGGATCAGCCTTTCTAAGCATGCATACAGAGGCTATTGTCCGTGGCTGGCCTTGGACACTTGTACATGCCCAGAAGTTACATACTGTTGCTTCTGCCTGACTTTTTACCATGGCTCCTTTGTTTGCAAGAAGCTGCTCATCATCTACCTTCTGATTCGCTGAGAATACCTCAGACTGCCTGGTGCCCACCAATCATCGGACCTATGACGGAGGATTCTCACACAGAATTATGCATTCTGCGCTGGAAACTTTAGTTGTAAGTTGGAGAGTGAGAGAGTTGGTTGGGGCTTTTCCCCACCTGGACATACAGACTTCTGCACCGGTCCTGCTGCTGTGCACTGCGTACCTGATTCCTGTGCCCTGAGCCTTCCGCCAGACGGCCCCTACGTGTGGGCTAGGCCGTCCTCCACAGGTCTGAGATAAGACTTTCACAGATACCTCCGGTTGGGACTTACTGCGGCTCGCCTCTGAAGGGGCTGGAGCCAGCATTAGCTAACAGCTGCATCCTTGGACGAAGCTGTCTCTGCCCGACGGAGCTAAGGTGCTGGCTTATCTCTCCTCTCCTGGATGGGCAAAGGGGTTAGCAATATATTTCTTGCTTTTCCTCAGTGCAGAGCGAATCAGTGACGTCTGGTTACTAATCTGATTTATTACGTTGTCCAAGTGTACATCTGTACCATAACAACTTTTTACCTCATGTTTCTAATTAGCTATATATGTGTATGTATATTTTTCTATTTGGTTGCCTATAATAAAGTCTAATATATATCTGCAGACCAGAATTCTTTCGTGGCTCATTGCCAGAATAACTCACCGAACCTTGGGCTGTATATTAGTAGCTATCTCCCCTAGACAACAACAGAGAGTCTAACTTATTTTTGTGCTACGAATATACCCTACAAAAGAGATGCCGAGAACGGTTGGGAGCAGAAGCAATAGAAGCTGAATAGAAAGAACACTTAGCTTGATGTACACTAGCACGATACTGAGCATGATAGGACTTAAAGCGTTGGTAGGAAGCTTCAGACCTAGATTTACGCCAGAGGTGCTCAGTGCGCCTTAGGTAGGAGCGCTGCAGGCGAAGTCCAGCGTGAAACCAGGGGTGATGAGCGATGCGGCGTTGAGCACAAGGTCGGAGAGGGGCAACCTGATCCAAGGTATGCAATAAACCAGAATTCCATGAAGCAACCTGAGAGGAGGGAGATAAAGACAAAAAATCTGTTGAAGGGGGGTGGTAGGCTGTCAAAAATTGCGGTAAGTTTTGATGCTGAAAAAGCATTTGATCAGGTGGCCTGGCCATATATGTTCAGGATGTTGGATTTCCTGGGGCTGATGGATTCTTTACGGAAGTAGACAAATACTGGTGAATGGCTCACTGATGGCCGATTTCTCCATGCGGGGACTTGGCAAGGTTGCCCTTTTTTAGATGAGCATTCCCTGACGCAGTCAATGCGAAATGCTGAGAGCATCAAAGTTAATGGTGGAGTGAAAATAGAATTAACTCTATCTCAAATAATGTATTTCATTTACTGATATATATGATTACTTGATTTTTTTTTAAATCAGAAACATATGAGTGGATGTCTTTTTCTGACTGATGATGTGTTTCAGGAATCTTTGATAAGCTGAAGATTAAGCTGACTCAGTACTAAGTCTTTTTCCCTTCTGTACATAAGAACATAAGAAATGCCATACTAGGTCAGACCAAGGTCCATCAAGCCCAGTAATCTGTTTCCAGCAGTGGCCAATCCAGGTCACAAGTACCTGGCAGGTACCAAAAGTCCACAATTTCCACAATACTCATCCTGGGGTAAGCAGTGGATTTCCCAGGTCCTCTTTAATAGTGGTTTATGGACCATTCCTCCAGGAACTTGTCCAAACCTTTTTTAAACCCAGCTATACTAACAGCTTTTACTACATCCTCCGGTAATGAATTCCAGAGTTTGATTATGCATTGAGTGAAAAAATATTTTCTCTTATTAGTCTTCAATGGGTTACATTGTAGCTTCATTGCATGTCCTCTAGTCTTTCTACTTTTTGATGATGTAAATAACCAATTACGTTAACCCGTTCCACTCCATTCATTCATTTATAGACTTCTATCATATCTCCTCTCAGCCTTCTCTTTTCCAAGTTGAAGAGCACTAACCTTTGAGCCTTTCCTCAAGGGGTATCCTTCCATCCCCCTTACCATTTTGGTGGCGTTTCTCTGTATCTTTTCTAATAACGCTATATCCTTTTTAAGATACGGCGACCAGAACTGCACACAATATTCAAGGTGTGGTCGAACCATGGAACGATGCAGAGATATTATAATATCCTTGGTTTTATTCTCCATTCCTTTCATTATGATTTCTAACATTCTATTAGCTTTCTTGGCCACCACTGCACACTGGACAGAGGGTTTCAACGTATTATCCATGATGACTCCTAAATTCTTTTCCTGGGTGGTGGTTTCTAAGGTGGTACTTTGCATCATGTAACCAAAGTTTGGGTTGTTCTTTCCCAGGTGCATAACTTTGCACTTGTCCACATTAAATTTCATCTGCCATGCCCAGTCTTCCAATTTATTAAGGTCCTCTTGCAATTTTTCGCAATCCTCTTGGGTTTTAACTTTGAATAATTTTGTGTCATCTGCAAATTTGATCACCTCACTCATTATTCCCATTTCCAGATCATTTATGAATATGTTAAAAAGCAGCGGGTCCAGCACAGATACCTGGGGTGCTCCACTGTTCACTTTTCTCCATTGAGAAAATTGGCCATTTAGCCCTACTCTCTGCCTTCTATCTTTTAATCAGTTTCTGATCCACCATACTACACTGCCTCCGATCCCATGACTTTTTAATTTTGCCAAGAGTCTCTCATGAGGGACCTTGTCAGAGGCTTTCTGAAAATCCAGATACACTAGATCAACCGGCTCACCTTTGTCTACTTGTTTATTCACACCTTCAAAAAATATAACAGATTAGTAAGACAAGACTTTCCTTGCCTAAATCCATGTTGGCTTTCTCCCATTAAACCATGACTATATACATGATGAGTAATTTTTATCCTTTATAATGGTTTCTGCTATTTTGCCCAGTACTGATGTCAGACTCGCAGGTCTGTAGTTTCCCAGATTACCCATGGAACCCTTTTTAAATATTGGCATGACATTGGCCATTCTCTACTCTTCATGTACTACAATTGATTTTAATGATAGTTCACAGATTACTAATAGTAGGTCAAAAACCAAGAGAAGGAGGCCTTCCGCAAAGGAGCAAACTGAACAGCGGAGGGCAAAGACCATGGCCAGACACTGTATAAAATATCAGAAGAAACTTTATTGAAGACCCAATTTGGGTCTTTAATATAGTTTCTTCTGATATTTTATACAGTGTTTGGCCGTGGTCTTTGCCCTCCGCTGTTGTTCAGTGTACTAATAGTAGGTATTCAATCTCATATTTCAGTTCTTTCAATACCCTTGGATGTATACCATCCGGTCCAGGTGATTTGGTACTCTTCAGTTTATCTAATAGTTGTAATATTTCCTGGTTTATCTATATTTCTTTCAATCTTCTGATACATCACCTTTATATACCATTTCAGGCATGGGTAAATTCCCTACATCTTCTTCAGTAAAGACCGAAGCAAAGAATTCATTCAATCTCTCCCTATGACCTTGTCTTCACTTAGCACCCCTTTTTCTCCTCTATCATCCAATGATCCAACTAACTGTCTCACAGATTTTTTGTTATGAATGTACTTGAAAAAGTTTTTATTATGCATCTTTGTTATATGGCAAGCTTTTTTTCAAATTAATTCTTTGCCTGCCTTATCAATGCCTTGCATCTAATTTGACAATGTTTATGTTGTTTCCTGTTTTCATCATTTGCTCCTTTTTCCATTTCCTGAAAGATACTTTGTTTGGCCACAACAGTCTCTCTGACCTCGCCTTTAAACCATGCTGGCAGTTTTTTGGCCTTCTTTCCACTTTTCCTAAAGCATGGAATACATCTGTTCTGGGCTTCCAAGATAGTATTTTTAAACAATGCTCATGCTATATGCAAATCTTTAGCCTTTGTAGCTGCTCCTTTTAGTCTTTTGTTAATGAGTTCCCTCATTTTATCATAGCCTCCCTTTTGAAAGTTAAATGGGAGTACTGTGGATTTCCTTGCTGTCCTTTCATTTATTAAATCAAATGCGATCATGCTATGATCACTATTGCCAAGTGGCCCCAACACCTTTCCCTCTTGCACCAGATCTTTCATGCCACTAAGGACTAGGTCCAAAATAGCTTCCCCTCTTGTTGGTTCATGAACCAGTTGCGCCAAGAAGCAGTCATTTATTTCATCTAGAAGTATTCCTTACTGATCTTTTCTAAGAGATCTTTATATGTGCCTTCTTGTTCAAGTTCCTTGATGTCACAGCCCTCATCTGGGGAGATGTTTTCTGTGTTGATCAGTTTTCATCTAAAAAAAATTTGCCTTTGCACATTTGTCAAGGCCAAAAGACATCCTGATATAATCAGAAAAGCTTTTCACCTCATGGAATTCCTTTGCTAATTGTTGGTCACTGGAACTGTAGAGTTTCAGGTTATCTATAAATAGTATATGGAATTTTACCTCTGGGTTGGTACCTTCTTTAGGATTCAGGCTAAATCTGTATCACAAAGAGTTGATGAGAGTACTCATTGGATTAACTGCCATACAAAACAGAAGTGGCAACAGGGAATCTCCCTGAAATATTCCTTGCTGAATCTTGATGTTAGGAATGATGTACTAACCATCTTCATACTTCAAAAATAGGGTGGTTTGCCACATTGCCATGGTGAACTTAATGTACTCTGTCAAAACTGCATTTATCTTATACATTTCAAGGCAATTTATTATACAAGAATGTGTGATGCTGTCAAAAGCTTTCTTATAATCAATGCATGCTGTACTAAGATTTCTGCTTTTCTTAGCACTGGCCATGATGGCCTTACTTAACATTAACTGGTCACTGGTACCATATGCTCCCCTCTTATTGCCCTTTTACTCTATGCCATGATGTTATTGGAATCAATATGATCATATTTTCTGTCTGCATCTATTGGAGTGAACAACTTATAGGTTGTAAGTAAAGAATTTATTGGTCTAAAATTTTTGGAAATGTTACTTGGGTCCCCCTTTGGAAAAAGAAATGTTCTTCCTGTCATATGCCATTGTGGTGTTAAGTCCGGCTACTTGATCAATTGGTTTTTGCAGTTTGCCAGGTATTGGAGAAATGTTAACTGTTTGAGACAAAAGTTGGTCACTCCATCTGTGCCAGGACTCTTCCAGTTTGGGGCTTGTTTTAACCCGATCTGCAGCTCTTTTGTTGTTACTGCAGGCCATTGCACAGGCTTGCTGTTTGATTTTTCTAAATGTTCCTGTATGCATGGTAACCATTCTGCTTCTTGACTGTGCTCTATGGGGTCCTTGTATAGTTGTCTCCAGAAGGTTTCTCTTTTTGCCATATTAATGTTCTTTCCCAATTCCCTGTAGAACTGCTTTAGGTTCTCTCTAGTTTATTTTGATATCTTTCTTCTCTTTTTTCTTCCTATTTTCTCAGTTTTTGTGCTTCTGCTGCTACTTTCAATTTATTGTTAGAATATATATATATTTCAGATCTTCTTCTGTTAATGCAGCATGTTTCAGTTTGATGTCTTGGATCTTCCTCAATATCTTTGATTATCTTAAACCTTTTAGATACCCCTCTAATACCTACACAAGCAGTGATTTTACTTTTCCTTCAATGCACTTTTTCCAAGTAGGAACTGTTATTGTTCTCTTTTTTTCTTCTATCCTTGCATTTTATTTGGTAGTATTCTTGCAGTAATAATTTTAGCTGCACAATATTGCATTTGATTTATTTTGGTCTCTTTATACAGGATATGGCCTTGTTCACTTAATTATCATACTTTTAATCTTAGGTGTTAAATTTAACTTGGGTAATCTTTCCCTTGCCTGAAACCCAGCATATTCATCTTTTTCCACTTGGACTAGGAGTTCGATCTTGAATTTGTCTACCTATGGGTCTTTTGTCCTCCCTTTTTCCTTCCTCCTCAATTGATTTCTTGACCAATTCTTTGTTCATCTCATGCTTCTGCAGTTCCAGATCTCTAAGCTCCATCTCCCCTTCAACTGCTCTTTCTTTTTCTGTGCATAACTTTTTTCTGGTATGATCACCTAGTTCTCCTCCTCCTCTCTGTATTTATTTTTCCACAGTAGCCCTTAGCTGATTCAAGATGTTATCATTCGCATACTTCTTTACTTTGATCTGTGAAATTAAAGATCTTTAAATTTGCATCCATTGCTTTTTGCAGTTTTTCTTGTAGCAATATTCCTCTTTCTTCCAATTTTTGGTGGATTCTTTTTGCATACCCCTCTTGATTTAAATATAGGGTTTGTAGCATAAAAGTAGCAGTACATGGCTTCCGCTTCCGGCAGAGATGTGAGAAGCTGCTTTGATCCTGCTTAAAAAACATTGATAATTATAAACCATTAAGGACTAAAATAACAGATTTCAGCCTGGGAAATGCCAAAAGCATTCCGAGCCTGCCCAGAGAAATCTATTAAAGATTTATATGCAGAGAAGGCTGCAAAATCGCCACAGGCAGGTAAGCCCGGGGGCCTGTCATGGCGTTGACAGCTGCCACCGAACAAGCATGTCCCAGACCGGGAGACACAGGCAGTGGCATGGCAGAACATCTGCAAGAAATCCATGCTTCGAAGCTTGAAATCATCAGCGCTGTCTCAGCCTACTTCGACGAACGTTTTGATACCATGTTGGCGCAAGTGCAGGAGGTGGAGGAGCGTGTGGGAAGACTGGAGGACCGGGAGGTGCAGACAGCTAAAGATATGGATAAGCTGACTAAAGCAATGTGCTGGCTAGAAAGTAAGGTGGACCAGGAGAACCGCGATCACCGTCAAAATCTCAGAATCTTCAGGATCCCAGAGGGCGCCGAGGCATTGGATGCACTTAGTTTTGAGCAGCAGCTTTTAAGCGCTCGTTTTCCTGCTCAGCTGGCGAGCCCAGCTTATTAAATTGAGCAAGCATATCGGGAGACTAAGGTGGGTCAAAAACCTCAAGCTTTAATTGTATGGATGTTCCGCTACCGGGAAAAAGAACACATCATTATGGAAGCCCAGAAAACATGAACTGTAACATATAAGATCTGGAAGGTTTTGACCTTCCCAGATGTCAGTGGTGAAATAGCTAGAAAAAGAAAAGAACTGATGCCACACAGAGATGCTCTGTCTAAAGCAGGGCTAATGTCTAAAATTTGGTATCCGGCTTGTCTCACCATGGTGCATAGAGGGGAAAGAGTGTTCCTCTGATCTCCAGAAGCAGTGGAGTGCCTGTTGGAAATGGTACGAAGAGACATGTCTAAAAGGGAACACTCCAGTGCCGAAACGGCCAATGAGGAGGTTGGAGTAAATAGTGAGCACTTGGGGCTTCCTGAGCCGAATGTTAACCGCAGTACTGAGGAGCACATGCCACCTCAACATGGGCAAACAGTAGCGCAAGAGCGAGACAACCAATTATTAGGCAAGGAGGAGGCCCCGTTGGCCATGCTGTGGGAGGATTATAAGTCAACTTGGACACAACTGGCTTGACTCCCGCCTATTTTACACGTGAGAGCTGAAAGGAATGCTGTGCAGGTAGTAGAGGGGAGAGACGGTGTTACCCCACCAACAGAGGTTGGAGGCACAGCACTCTTGAAGTGTCGGGAGACTATGCTTGTGTAAAACCAGACATACCGTCATTCTGTTTAACTACCCGATGGAAGTAGCCTGCACCAGTGGGCTATTTTTTTTTTTTATGAGATGGCACCAGGCTGCATGATTAGCTGAAATTGATATCGAAGATGCCTTACATATTATGACAGACTGAATGAATTATCTGGGGAGCCATGGCTCAAGTTGCTAGTGGAAGCCAATGGTGACTTCCAATGGGAAAGAGGATGTTTGTATCTGTGCATATTGTTTCTTTTTTCTCTGTTTTGTTTTGGTTGGTTGGTTAGTGTGCAGTGAAAGTGTGTGGTGTGGGGGGGGGGGAGCTGGAGGGAGTTTTATCTTATTGGTTAATCCCAGGATAATGGGGATGTTTTTTTCTTATATCTATGGCTCTTAAAGTTACTACCCTGAATGTGAGGGGCCTGAATACCCCAATCAAGCGGAATAGAGTCCTTTCCTATCTCCAGACGGAAAGGGTAGATATCGCCTTTCTGCAGGAGGTGAGGTTGATCCCTGCAGAAATGAACAAATTACAGAGGGATTACTGGGAGCAGATATTTTATTTGGCCTATAACTCGAAGAAATGGAGTGTGGCAATCCTGATTAGTAAAAGCACCCCCTATGTTGTGGAATGCTCCAGTGGAGATACCTATGGGTGAATGGTGTGGATGGTAGGGTGGGTTGAGGGCCAGGAGCTCTCTCTTCTGAATCTTTACACCCCAAAGAGCCCAAAGGGAAGTTTCTTCCAGTAGTCATTCACAGTCTTTGCCCAACGAGCAAGGAGTTCACTTTGGGTTGGGGGAGATATGAATTGTGCCCTTAATAATATGGATAGATCTGGCCCAGCCTGACAGACACGACCCCTACCTGAGAGTAGAAAACTGCTTAAAGCAATGCTCAAGATGGGCTGGACAGATGTCTGGCGGGCGATGCACCCCAATAGTAGGGATTACACACACTGTTAGGCCAAGACCCGAGGGTATTTGCGGCTCAATCTCTTTTGCGGCCTAGACGCAGAGTTAAACCGGGTAGAGGATATACGTTTCATGAATCCAGAAGTTAGTGATATAGCATGGTTTGCCTTTGGCTTGACATGGGGCGGCCCAAAACCATTCCGGGAGCATGGAGGTGGCGGGCCAATACAAGGCTTCTCCAAGAGAAAGGAGTGCAAGAGAAGATGGGTCAATGGTGGGCTGAATTCCTAGGTTATAATGATGTAGAAGGCATTTCTGCTGGCCTTCTGTGGGAGTCCGGTAAGGCGTACATGCACGGCAAGCTGCTGCAATTGGTGGTGTACAGAAAGTGCAAGAGGGAAAGTGCAAGAGGGAGGCAGAATTATGTCAGCTCCAGGCTCAGCTGAATGGCTTGCAGAATGAGCATAAGTGCACTGGTAGCAAAAGGGTGTATCATAATATAATGGAAATAAGGAATCGTATTGATGTAATAGAAGTAGAGCGCACTGAACTTCTATTATGCCTAACCCATCATAATTTCTTGCAATCCGGTGGGCGAGCAGGCAAGTTGCTAGCCTGGCAGTTCCATAAGAGAAGGGTTAGCAGACTCATTGGAAAGGTTTATGATGGCCATCGAAAATTGCAATGGAACCATAAACATATTGTACAGATTTTTCAAACTTTCTATGCTGCACTATATAAATCTGAATGTTCTGCCACCCCGACTGATCTGGTTAACTTTCTTAATCAGATCTTATTACCCATGATATTCCCACAACAGCAAGAAGTTTTGGATAGGGAGATCTCACTGGCTTGCTATAGGGTCTCTTGCCTCTGGTAAGGCTATAGGGACAGATGGATTCCCGACTGAGTGGTACAAGGGTATGAAGGACGTTCTTGCCCCAGTACTTCAATGGGTTTTCAATGAAACATTGCTCATGGGCTGCTTACTTGCAGCAATGTATGAGGCTGAGATTTCCTTGATCCCTAAGGAGGGGCATTTTCCCTTGGAATGTGAGAACTATCGGCCAATTTCCCTCTTGAATAGCAATGTCAAAATCTTTGCCCGTGTGTTGGCTAATCGGTTAGAAAAGATTATCTCCCACATTATACATCCGGATCAGACTGGCTTTATAAAGGGCAGGCAAATTTATGATAATGTTAGAAGGCTTTTGAATATAATTCTAGAGGTTGCGCAATCCAGTAGGAGCGCATGGTGTGTGTCGTTGGACGCAGAAAAAGCCTTCGACCGAGTGTAATCAGCATATCTCTTTGCAGTTATGGAGTGATTTGGGATGGGCGAGCAGTTTGTGTGTTGGGTCCGAGCTGTATATGCGCCAAAAATGGCGAGAGTAGTAGTAAATGGCATGTGCTCTGAGAACTTTTCCTTATATTGGGGAACAAGACAGGGGTGTCCACTTTCTCTGCTACTCTTCACACTAGCAATTGAACCATTGGCCTGCTTACTGCATACGGCTCCAGGCATCCAGACAATTCTTTTGGATGGGGTACCGCATCACGTGTCGCTATACGCAGATGATACATTAGTTTTTGCATAAAACCCGGAGGTGTTTATGCCGGGCCTACTCCGGATCCTTGGAGAATTCGCCGGAGTCTCTGTCTTTAAAGTGAATAACGATAAAACAGAGGTTCTTTGTTTAGGGACGAAGGGCCCTCCCCTACCGCATAACTGCCTATTCCGAGTAGCCTCCGCATCTATTAAGTACCTGGGGATTCGAATCCTGTCTTGTTTTGCAGATCTATATAAACTTAATTATGCAGGATTGATGTCTACTATAATGTCTGAGTTAGAGTGGTGGGAGGATCTTACTATGGGCTGGATGAGTTGCATTGCTGCATTGAAGATGACTATAGTGCCGAAGTTAATATACCTCTTTACACAGCTACCCATTAAAGTACCCGCACATTTCTTTAAGAAGTTAGAGGAACATTTTAGTCAGCTCGTTTGGGAGAAACCTAAAGCCAAAATAGGATGGAGGCGTCTGGTTCCCCCAGTGGAGGAGGGGGAATTAGGGTGTCCAAGATTGTCGCTTTACTATCAAGCAGACGTCCTGCGGAGCCTGTGATATCACTATATATGGCCACCAGACATCCACTTTTTATTTATTTATTTATTTATTTACATTCTCTTATATACCGCGCTATTCTGCATCAGTGCGGTTTACATTGAACAAACTGAAATTACATTGAACAGGGCATTATAACTTGGAGATAACTATTTTACAGGGAACATGGGCTATGGAGGGTTAAGTGGCTTGCCCAGGACCACTGGGTGGCCATGGAGTGGGTGTGGCTAGCATTCTTTTCAGTTTTTAGGGGGTAGGGGGAGGGAAAGAGAGGGCAGCCAGCCATATCTTATTGGCTCCCTCACTTCAAGTTTGGGCAAGGGTTTCTCACAAAAGTGGGGTAAGCCCGCTACTGTTCCCCGACGTTCAGCTGAATGATTTTAACCCCTTTAGTGGTCCTGAGTTTGCTCAGCTTTGAAGGATTTGGCGTCTGAGAAGGATCTGATGCTTTTCCCGCTCAATCCCCCACTAGCATGGATTTTGACTCAACCATAGTGTCAAAACCCTACTCATGCAACTATTTGAGAATTTAATCAATCGACGATATAAAGAAAGATGTACTCCTCATCTTTATCGACATCTACACCGCTTTTGATACAGTAGCTCACAGCATCCTTCTAGACAGACTCAAAGACACCGGGCTTCATGGCACAACTCTCAAGTGGTTCCAGTCATATCTCAGCGACCACCGCCAACAAGTCAAAATTGGAACAAACCCCTCAACCCTATTCACTAGAGAGCAAGAAGTTCCACAATGGTCCTCACTATCCGCCCTACTCTTCAACTTGTATGTTCAACCCATCTTCAGAATCTTCAATAAGCATAACATCAAATATACCATTTATGCAGATGACAATGGTATACACCCCAATCCACCTTGACCTACCAGACTATACTAACATGACAACATGCATACATGAAATGAACAACTGGCTATCAAATAACAACCTTAACAAACTTTAAGAAGACTGAAGCCTTAAAAGGAAAAGGAGACCGCTATGGCTTTCGAAAGAAGTAGCTGAAATAGTGAAGAAAAAGAGGGAGGCCTTCATGAAATACAAGAGATCACAGAGAGAGCAAGACAGGCATCTATATTTGGAAAAACTTAGAGAAACTAGCAAAGTAGTCAGGAAAGCAAAGATTCAAAATGAGGAGGAAATAGCCAATGCAATAAAATGGGGGGATAAGACATTTTTCAGATATGTTAGTGAGAAGAGGAAGGGCAAAAGTGGTATTGTCAGACTCAAGGGTGCAGGGGGGGAATATGTAGAAGCTGATGAAGATCAAGCGGAATTGCTTAACAAATATTTCTGTTCTGTGTTCACAGATGAAGAACCGGGAGCAGGACCTCCGAAAATACCCACAAACAGGAACAGAAGCGAGGGCCATCTTGAACAATTTTCAGAAGACCGTGTTCGTGAGAAACTAGCTCAACTTAAAGTAGACAAAGCGATGGGACCGGATGGGATACACCCTAGAATACTGAGGGAACTTGGGGACATTATAGCAGCTCCACTGACTGACCTTTTCAATGCCTCGTTAGAGTCGAGAGTGGTGCCAAAGGACTGGAGAGGGGCTCATGCGGTTCCTTTAAACAAAAGCGGAAGTAAGGATGTGGTTGAAAACTACAGGCTGGTTAGTTTAACTTCGGTGGTGAGTAAATTATTGGAAACGCTGCTGAAAGAGAGAATAGTGAGGTTTCTAGAGTCCAGCGGATTACAGGATCCGAGGCAGCATAGATTCACCAGAGGCAGGTCTTGTCACGACAAATCTGATTGATTTCTTTGACTGGGTGACCAGGGAGTTGGACTGAGGGAGAGCCCTAGATGTGGTGTATTTAGATTTCAGTAAAGCCTTTGACACTGTTCCTCACAGGCGACTTATAAACAAACTGAGCACCCTAGGGAGGGACCCTAAAGTTACTGCTTGGGTTAGAACTTGGTTGGGTGGGAGGCGACAAAGAGTACAGATAAATGGAGCTCACTCTGAGGAGAAGGATGTTACCAGTGGTGTGCCCCAGGGATCTGTCCTTGGTCCGATTCTTTTTAACATCTTTGTTAGTGATATAGCGGAAGGGCTGTCGGGTAAAGTTTGCCTCTCTGCAGATGATACCAAAATCTGCAATAGAGTAAACACCCAGGAAGGTGTAGATAACATGAGGAGGGATCTAGTTAAGCTTGAAGAATGATCTAGAATTTGGCAGCTTGAATTTAAAGTTAAAAAATGTAAGGTCATACATTTGGGCTGCAGCAATCCAAGGGAGCAATATAGTATAGGGGGTGAAGTACGTTTGTCCACTAAAGAAGAGCGGGACTTAGGCGTGGTTGTATCTGATAATCTTAAAGTAGCTAAACAGGTAGAAAAGGTGACGGCAAAAGCTATAAGGATGCCTGGGTGCATACGGAGAGGAGTGGCTAGCAGAAAAAAGGAGGTGATAGTGCCTCTGTATAAGTCTTTGGTGTGACCTTATTTGAAGTATAGTGTGCAATTCTGGAGACCGCACCTTGGTGCAGAGGGTGGCTACTAAAATGGTTAATGGTCTTCATTATAAAGCATATGAGGACAGACTGAAGGATCTTAATATGTACACCTTAGAGGAAAGGCGGGATTAGAGGTGATATGATTGAGATGTTTAAATACCTCCATGGAATAAATGTTCAGGGGGAGAGCCTCTTTCAACTGAAAGCAAGTTCTGCTACAACGGGACATGAGATGAGGGTGAAGGGGGATAGATTCAGGAGTGATATGCGGAAATATTTCTTTATGGAAAGAGTGGTGGATCTGTGGAACAGTCTCCCAGTGGAGGTGGTGGAGATGAGAACAGTAACTGAATTTAAAAAAGCATGGGACAAACACAGAGGATCTCTAAAGGAAAAAGGGGACTGTTGTAGTTGTTGATATGGAAAGACAGACTAGATAGGCCATGTGGTCTTTTTCTGTCATCATATTTCTATGTTTCTATTGTCACAGAGCAGACTCACTAGTGACCCCTATGGAGACAGATGATATAGCAGTTCAAGAAGATACTAACGTTTGGGGAGAGCACATGATAGAAAGTTGCCATGGGCAACGTAAGCAAGTGAGGTCACGAGCTAGGGAGAGACACCCAGCCAGTAGAGAAACCAGGAGATTCTCACCTGATACTAATCAGCTGGGGGGTGGTGCAGCTAGGAAACACCTAGATAAGCACAGCTCACAAGCAGTTAGGCAGAACCAGGATAAGACTCAGAATGGGAGACAGCCTAGGTCTCTGAATGAAAGCAGAAACAGAAGGAACTGGATGTATGGAGAGGACGAGAGAAGCTGTGAAGAGAGCGAGTCTGACTACCACTTTGGAAGCCTGAACGGAGGTCTGAGTGAGTCCAATGAATGCTTGAATGAGAGGTACAGACAGCTTGACACAGAAAGTGAGAGTGAATATAACAGCCCAGGTTGGAACAGAGCCAGAGGGAAAAAGGTACAAGCCGGGAAGTTTTATTCTTGTCCAAAAAAGGGAAGCACAGGGCTTGGCTATAGGGGACAGTTTGTTGAAGTCCAGAAGCCATCCAAAGCCAGCTTTAAGGGAAGCAGAGAAGCTTCATTACCCTTATCATAAACAAAAGAAAGATAAAGGCTTTTTACCTGCAGAAGTAAACCACTCTGAGAGATACGGGAGACACAGAATCTCAGAAGGGCTGCCGTTAAGAGCTCCAGCTGTTTCCAGGGTCCTAAGCAGAGCAGAGCCTAGAGCTAGATGCCTCTGTGGCATAAATGTTCAGGGAGAGAGCCTCTTTCAATTGAAAGCAAGTTCTGCTACGAGGGGACATGGGATGAGGGTGAAGGGAGATAGATTCAGGAGTGATATGCGGAAATATTTCTTTACGGAAAGAGTAGTGGATCCATGGAATAGTCTCCCAGTGGAGGTGGTAGAGATGAGGACAGTAACTGAATTCAAAAAAGCATGGGACTAACACAGAGGATCTCTAAAGGTAAAAAGTGGACTGTTGTAGTTGTTGATATGGAAGGACAGACTAGATAGGCCATGTGGTCTTTTTCTGTCATCATGTTTCTATGTTTCTAATAGGTGGGCAAGGGAATATTTTAACTTGTCTAACAGGTATCAGCAGAGGGGAGGCTCTTACCAGCAAAACCTCAGTGAATGTGGTAACAGCAAGCAGTTTTCACTCAGTGAAAGAAAAGTACGTCACAGCCAAGACGGACTGTTTGCCAAGCTCCCACACGAGGAAGGTAAAGAGGTGTTAATTCCTGCTGAGGAACTTATGCAATATGAACCATCTGTAATAGAAGATAATATTGAACAAATGGACTGTAGCATTTCTCTGGCTGACTACATAGTCTCACTGAGATAGAGAGGAATAAGAAGCCTGACAGGGTGAAGGGAAGGCCTTATTCCTGGTTGCTAGAGGTCTGTGTTTGGAATACATTTGTTTTGTTAAGAAGCTGAAAGAAAGCTATTTTTGTTACAGTTTTCTTTCTGTTATGCCCAAGAAGGGTTATGTTTCTTTATTTTTGTACATATTGAGAAATCCTATTGGGAAAGGGAAATAAAGCCCTATTTAACCTTACCATCGGTTTTCCACGACTGATTTGTAACTGGCAAGCACAACTACAATTACCCGAAGGCCAGTTATACTGAGGCCCAGTGCAGTACCGTGTCTTACCTACAGGTGCACAGAGAGGGCTCACGACATAATGGCGTAGTATTTTAGGATTAATTTTTGGGTACCACGTGATTTCTTCTGGAGAAAAGAGAAGAAATAAAAGAGAAGAGGACATCGCTGGAGGAACAAGTGACCACACAGAAGCACTACCTGAGGAGGATTTCGCTGGCAGGTCGGCCAGAAAAGGGACCTTTCTCACATGCTGAAGTCTACCAGAAAACTCAGGTAACGGTGACCTGGGTGGGAAAGGTAGAAGGACACCGTGAGAAAGGGGGCGCTATTCCTAGGCAGGAAGTGGGCAAAAGAAGTACCGCACTTGGTGTGCTTTTTCTTTTTTCTTTTGCAGATGTTCAGCTCCAGAGGGATGGATCCACACGACGTCCAGACATGGATGCAAGCGCAGTGGGACAGACAAGCAGCGCTTTTGCAGCATCTTCAAGGACAGTACATGGACGCTATGAAAGAGCAGCAGCGGCCTTTATTGGAAGCGTTGGAGGCTCTTATCAAGAAGCCGCAGGAAAATGAAGCAGCGAACTTGCCAACAATGCCGCAAGTAGCATTGAACAGTTGCTCTGATTTTTCTGTGAGACAGCTCACCCAGTATGATGATACTGTTGGTAATGTGTCTGATAGTAAGAAATGTTATAGGTGTGGAAAGGCAGGCCACTACCAGAAAAATTGTGGGGTAAAAATGGTCTTTATAGCCGGGGCTGAGAAACAAGTCCCGAAAGGCATTTTTCTCCAGGTCTTGGTGGATGGAGAAGACGCCTTAGCTTTGCTGGACTCAGGCACAGAACAGAGCATGGTCTCTCAGAAGTTTTGGGAGACCATGGAGCAGTCTCGCTCTGCGGCCTCAGGTCAGAGAAAGGACCAAGTACAGATAAAATGTGTACATGGCACCCGTCTTCCATATCCCCTGCATAAGGTACGGGTTAAAGGGATGGGAATAGAAAGAGAAATCCAGGTGGCAGTAGTCCCAGGGCTACCCCAGGAACTTATCCTAGGGCATGATTGGCCTTCATTTAAAGGAGGATTGATACAAGGTTTAGGTACAAGGACAAGCCTTGTTTCAACCAGGTCACAGGCTGGGACCACAGGAACCCAGGAACCATCTGTTGAAAGAACAGAGGAACCTAAGGGGGAGGAAGTTAAGGAAAAGCCCGAGGAAAAGATAGAAGAGGTTGAGGCTAACACACTCCCCGATCATGACGAGTTGATTCAGGTTCCAAATAAAGAGGAGAAAAAACCCAAGGCTAGGAAACGCCAGGAGAGAAATAAAAGGACCCGAGGAAGAGCAGAACTAGAGGCCGGGGAAGGGTTACCGTGGGTACCTGCAGCCCTAGTTCAGAAGTTCCCTTCTTTCCCAATGGAACAGAAGGCAGACCCCGCGCTCAAAAGAGCATTTGAATGGGCACAAGAGGATCGACCCATACTTCCCAGATTCCTACTAGATAAGGACATACTATACAGGGAAAGTATAGATCCTTATACTGACGCAGTCAGGAAACTGGTGGTGCCAGTAACTTTCAAGGCTATTGTTTTACGCCTAGCACATGACCACCCGATAGGCAGTCACAAAGGTGTTCAGGGAACGCTAGATCAGATACTGGCGAGGTTTTACTGGCCAGGAGTATATAAAGAGACGAAACAGTACTGTGACTCCTGCCCTACTTGCCAGAGGGTCTCAATAGCACGACCAAAGACCATACCTATGGTGCCTTTGCCTACCATCTCGGCACCCATTAGACGCATGGGGATGGATATAGTGGGCCCTCTAATAAAAACACCTAGGGGTTACCAATATATGCTAGTGATTGTAGACCATGCCACGCGGTTCCCGTGGGCAATTCCCCTTAGGAACATCTCAGCTAGGATTATAGCGCAAGAACTAATAAAGTTATTTTGCGAAGTGGGGTTTCCCCAGGAGATCTTAACAGATCAGGGAAGCAACTTCGTGTCAAGATACCTTGCTAGAGTGTGGGAAGCATTTGGCATTCGCCACATTAAGACTGCGGCGTACCACCCCCAGTCAAACGGATTAGTAGAGCGAATGAACCAATCCATTAAACACCTATTGAGGAGAGGTTTAAGGAAGGGAGAGATGGCAGAGTGGGACACCTTGCTCCCATTCGTATTGTACGCATGTAGGGAGCATATTCAAATGTCCTTGGGGGCATCCCCATTCAAGCTATTGTTCGGCAGGGCCCCGAGGGGTATATTAGACATTCTGCAGGAGGAGTGGGTAGAGCCCGAAATACCGGAGGTAGGGGTACCACAATTCTTAAACAACTTAAGGACGCGCTTAGAGAAGACGTCTAAAGCCTCGGTAGACAATCTCAAGGCTAGCCAGCAGTGTCAGAAACGCTATTACGATAAGGGCACACAACCCAGACACTTAGAAGTCGGGGATAAGATCCTCATCCAGGTAGCAGATCCGGGTCCCAAATTTGAATCCCACTGGAAGGGGCCGGGTACAGTGATAAAAAGAGTTGGGCCTGTTTCCTATTTGATAGAAAATGATAGGGGACGTAGACAGGTTTATCACCTTAACGTGTTAAAGCCTTGGAAAGAGAGGGAGGCCCAAGCTAATTTAGTTTACAGGGAGCATTACAGGCGCACCCCGGGCAGAATTACGTGCTGTCCGTGTAGTTTTGCGGCAGCCCGTAATATTTTAAGGGGGGGAATCTGTCACAGAGCAGACTCACTAGTGACCCCTATGGAGACAGATGATATAGCAGTTCAAGAAGATACTAACGTTTGGGAAGAGCACATGATAGAAAGTTGCCATGGGCAACGTAAGCAAGTGAGGTCACGAGCTAGGGAGACATAACCAGCCAGTAGAGAAACCTGGAGATTCTCACCTGATACTAATCAGTTGGGGGGTGGTGCAGCTAGGAAACACCCAGATAAGCACAGCTCACAAGCAGTTAGGCAGAACCAGGATAAGACTCAGAATGGGAGACAGCCTAGGTCTCTGAATGAAAGCAGAAACAGAAGGAACTGGATGTATGGAGAGGACGAGAGAAGCTGTGAAGAGAGCGAGTCTGACTACCACTTTGGAAGCCTGAACCGAGGTCTGAGTGAGTCCAATGAATGCTTGAATGAGAGGTACAGACAGCTTGACACAGAAAGTGAGAGTGAATATAACAGCCCAGGTTGGAACAGAGCCAGAGGGAAAAAGGTACAAGCCGGGAAGTTTTATTCTTGTCCAAAAAAGGGAAGCACAGGGCTTGGCTATAGGGGACAGTTTGTTGAAGTCCAGAAGCCATCCAAAGCCAGCTTAAGGGAAGCAGAGAAGCTTCATTACCCTTATCATAAACAAAAGAAAGATAAAGGCTTTTTACCTGCAGAAGTAAACCACTCTGAGAGATACGGGAGACACAGAATCTCAGAAGGGCTGCCGTTAAGAGCTCCAGCTGTTTCCAGGGTCCTAAGCAGAGCAGAGCCTAGAGCTGAAGTAATTCCTTCTAATAGGTGGGCAAGGGAACATTTTAACTTGCCTAACAGGTATCAGCAGAGGGGAGGCTCTTACCAGCAAAACCTCAGTGAATGTAGTAACAGCAAGCAGTTTTCACTCAGTGAAAGAAAAGTACGTCACAGCCAAGACGGACTGTTTGCCAAGCTCCCACACGAGGAAGGTAAAGAGGTGTTAATTCCTGCTGAGGAACTTATGCAATATGAACCATCTGTAATAGAAGATAATATTGAACAAATGGACTGTAGCATTTCTCTGGCTGACAACATAGTCTCACTGAGATAGAGAGGAATAAGAAGCCTGACAGGGTGAAGGGAAGGCCTTATTCCTGGTTGCTACAGGTCTGTGTTTGGAATACATTTGTTTTGTTAAGAAGCTGAAAGAAAGCTATTTTTGTTACAGTTTTCTTTCTGTTATGCCCAAGAAGAGTTATGTTTCTTTATTTTTGTACATATTGAGAAATCCTATTGGGAAAGGGAAATAAAGCCCTATTTAACCTTACCATCGGTTTTCCACGATTGATTTGTAACTGGCAAGCACAACTACAATTACCCGAAGGCAAGTTATACTGAGGCCCAGTGCAGTACCGTGTTTTACCTACAGGTGCACAGAGAGGGCTCACGACACTATTCATCATGAGGAACACTTTCTTGATACCCACCTTGGCACATGTTTCCATCCCAGTAAAAAAAACAGAAGTGAGGTACCTAGGAATAACCCTAAACACCAACCTAAACTTAAAAGCGCACATCAACAAAATCACTCAAAATACTTATTACAAAATGGCTACTATCCGCAGACTCAAACTTCTCCTCAGCCAGGACCACTTTCATATAGTATTTCAAGCTATCATTTTTTCATTACTTGACTACTGCAACTCTATCCTGAATGGTCTCCCAAAACAAACTTTCAAGCCATTACAATTGATAGATAATACGTCTGCCCGAGTCATCGCCGGCTCTACAAAATCTGACCATATAACACCTATCTTACACCAGCTCCACTGACTTCCAATCACCTCGCGGATCAAATTCAAAACAGTGCTGACCATCTTCAAAATCAAACAAAACCTCTCAGTGCTCACGTTCCAGGAATTAATCAGCACCCAACCCAACAACAGACCATGAATCAGCACCCAACAAAACAACAGACCATGAAGACAATGGAACAGTGTCAGCATCTTAACACCCAGCGTATCCACCAAAGCAAACAACTCCATGACCAAAAGAGCCTTATCGTTAGCAGCACCTGCCATCTGGAACTCCCTTCCTGAAGCACTGAGATCCACCACTGACTTAAAAGACTTCCAAAAAAGCTGAAAATATTCCTCTTCACAGAACTCTTCCATCCCCAAAACACCCGCCAAGCCTGAACATCGCCCCCCCCCCCCAACGCTCTGTCAATCAATGTGGAAATGTTTAAATGTACATTAGTTATGCTTCTGAGCATGTCCCACATGCCACCCCTACCTATTCCATGAGTTCCTTGTAAAATTGTTGAGTTCTACTGTAAGCTGCTTTGATTTTTATGATAATGCGGTATAAAAAAATGTGTTAAATAAATAAAATATAAATAAAATAAATTTTCAGATGCAGTTGCAGATGGCACCTGCATGAGTCTAGCACAGTTGAATGCCAAGGGGGGGGGGGGGGTATTCAGGTCTCCCTGTTTCAATACTTTCAGATCTGCCACTTTGTTATGGCAGCAGACAACAAGCCCCACATTATTCATGCCCCAGGTGCTCTGAAAAAAATTATTTTCCAGAAGCTGACTCAATGGAAAGGGTTGCCTTCAAGGTTAAGTAGAGCTTTACAAGAGTTTTACTGCACAGAAACAGAGAGACACTTTGAGATGTGGCACCAAGTTTTGGGGCGCACCCTTACACCTGAGGAGTGGCACCTGATTTATCAGCGTGGATATCACTGTGTGCGCAATGTACATTGTCGGCAAACACAGTATCAGATCCTGATGCTATCTTATTTGACGCCGGTGCAGATGAAACATCTTGTGCTGCGGGATGGGAATGACTGCTGGAGGGGCTGTGGGCAAGTAGGGACCTTTTTCCACATTTGGTGGAACTGCCAAAGAATTCAATGTTTTTGGATAAGGGTTGTTTCAATGATGAGGTTTCTGGGGGAGCCCTTACGCTAGATCCAATGCTCTGCCTGCTGGGTTACTTGGGACCTACCTTAGGACTGACTAAGGAACTACGTAGATTGGTGGAGCTTATGCTGCTGGGGGTCCGAATGGTGATTGCCAAGCAGTGGAAGTCGTTTACCGCACCAGGGTGTAGGGAATGGCATGCTAGGCTGCAGGACCTTGCTAGCATGAATATCATGTCCTTTATACTGAAGAACCGACTAGAAGAGTATGACTCCATCTGGGCACTCTACCATGCTTGGGAGCGGGAAAAAAAGGGGCCCTCTAGTTGGATAGGCAGTGTAGTATAACCTGCCTGGTGGGCGTGCTAGGGCTGTAACTTTTTATTTTTATCCTTTTCTGGAGTTATTGTGTCCCCTTACCACCTCCCCAGTTGCCCTCCCCCCTTGTTGCCCAGTGTGCTTATCGCCCTCCCCCCCTTGGTGGGCAATAAGCACACTGCACATGAAGTGGAATGTTTTGCTCCTGTTGAGCTTTCGATATCTGTACTTTGATACATTTGTAACTGATACCTCTCATGGTTATTACCGTGTGTTGGAGATTTATGTAAATGAGTAAGATAATTATAGTTGTATAAATGGGCATTTGTATCTTCCTCGACATATTAGTAGCAGTACATTATCTCCTCTTTATCTGCAGAAGTCCACTTAACTGTACTTAATCCTCTTAAAGCTCAGAAATTAATGAAATTATCTTCTGCCACAGTGAGTCCATGAACACACTCACTATGGCTTTTATCTGTGGCAGGGAAGTTATCTGCAGTGTCTGCACTATCGCTACCAACATCATTAGCCCTAGTACATAGGCTACGGGTGGGTACCTTTTTATCCTGGGCGACATGCGGCTATTATGTATTTTTCTTTTTCTTTCCTACCATACTTCAAATGTAGTGTTGCCTTGCTGAGATTTAGTATAGATTTTGTACAACAGGTCACCACGTGAAGGTATTCAGCAAGACTTGGAGGGGAAACTATATTCTCTCCCCCTAAGAGATGCACAACAATTCATCAACCACTGCCAATGAATTGTATGCTGTGCATCCCTTTGACCCCCAACTGTCAGGTTAACTGTGTGGTTTATACTGTGCTGCTAATTCAGTCATAATTTGATTTTCCTCTTAGTCTTTCCAATATATATCTTTGGGGAAGGACACAAAGAAATTACAAATGATGAACTGCCAGTCATATGACTTCGAGCTTTAAATATTCTACCATCAGCTGGATTATACAAATTAGCCCCAGTTATAGTGCCTTTGCACATCTTTGGGCAATGTATGTGGGGAATAGTTGGGTCATAGGAAGATATAGCTATTGGTTAAGCCAAAGAGCTTGATCTGTGTTGGTGGAACTGAAGTAAAAGTTTGTATATATTTGTATATATGTAGGACCCACCATTTTGGATGCCAAGAAGAAAAAAATGTGAAAGTGTTTTCTAGGCCAAGAGAGAGAATAAAAGCCCCTGACACAATGATGCAGGGAAATAAAGACCTCGGTCAGGCTATTGAACGGTGCAGATAAGTAAAATATTTAAAAAGCTTCTTTATCATTTCTCTACAGTGGGCCTGTAGAATTAATTATGCATGGAATTGTATGACGATGGTTAGATGAATTACTATGCAGTTACTATGCAGGGCAGACACCATAGTAACATAATATACGATGATGATGGCAGATAATGACCAGCATGATCCATCTAGTCTGCCCAGCAAGGTGGCAAGAGTAGGTGCACCTGCTGCTCCGTGCAGGTCACCCCTCCACATGCTTTTGTTTAGGGGTATACCCACCTCTCCGTTCAAGTCACCCCTATTTGTTGAGATAGTTAAGTTTATTTTGATTTTATCCTGTTGCTATAAAATCAAAATAAACTTAACTATCTCTTATATCTCAATAAATAGGAATGACCTACATGGAGCAGTTGGTACACCCCTAAATATGTGGAGGGGTGACCTGTACGGAGTGGCAAGTGCACCTATTCTTGACACCTTGCTGTGCAGACTAGATGGACCATGCTGGTCTTTATCTGTCCAAACCAAATATAACCCCAAAGGAGCTAATGGGACAGAGCTCGCCCATGTTTAACCAAAAACCTGTTAGCCTGTCCCAAAAAAAGATGCCTCCCTCTTGCTCACAAATACATTCAAAACATTTTTTTTGTCAGACAATGACTTTGTGTGGGGTTAACCACTACTGGGAGTTCAGTCCTTTTTAAATACAGTCAAACCTCGGTTTTCATGATTAATCCGTTCGAAAAAGTCTGACTAAAACCGAAACGTATGAAAACTGAAGCAATATTTCCCATAAGAAATAATGTAAATCCAATTAATCCGTTCCAGACACCCAAAAATATTCACAAAAAATACATTTTATAGAGAATAACTATATTTTTACATACAGAAAACAATGAGAAATAAATATAAATGACTAATGAAATGGATAAATGAACATTTAACATCACTGAAAGCAAGCTAAGTACAGTACTGTACAGTACAGTATGTTAACATCTGGCCTTAGCCACCCCTGACAAGCTGCTGTGCCCAGCTCTCTTCGGAATCACATTGGATTCAGCCCATTAAAATACCTTTACATTATCTGCTCAATGCTTCAGAATGGCAGAAAATCTTAATGATATAGCTTCAGACGTACCCTGCAAGAAAAAGAACTGCCTCCCACATTCATGCAACATCTCCTGCTTACATTGACAGCTTTTCTTCCCTGCTACCTCCGAGCCTGAGGGGGCGCTCCAGAAAATGGGCAGGCGGTGGACGAGATCGGGGCCTTCCTCTCTGCGCAATCCTTGCCTCTCTGACTCTGACCAGGCTCGAGGATGTGTTTTATTTACGTGCTCAGCTGGCTTTCGCTTCTCATCACGCTGGCGATCGGTGAGTCCGGGGGGCAGTGCTGCTGGGACCGGGCGGGCGTTCTGGCAGTGTATACAGACCGGTGTGCGGCGCAAGGGTGTATGTATTTACAGTACTGTACTTTACGAAAACCGAGGTGATGTACGAGAACCGGGACAAAATCTCAGTCAAAAAAGACGTTGAAAACCGAAGCGTATGAAAACCGGGGCAAATGAAAACCGAGGTTTGACTGTACAATTAAAAAGGGCTAGACTCACAGTAGTGGTTAATTCCATACATAGTGAATGTCCGACAAAAAAAAATATTTTGAATGTATTTGTGAGCAAAAAGGAGGCATCTTTTTGGGACAGGCTAACAGGTTTTTGGTCTTTATCTGTCGTCATATACTATGTTACTTTGGTATCTGCCCTGCATATTACCTGCACAGTAATTCATCTAATCATTGCCATACAATTTCATACACAGTTAATTAATTCTACAGGACTACTGAACAGAATTGATAAAGAAGCTTTTAAAATGTTTTGCTTATCTGTACAGTTCAATAGCCTGACGGAGGTTTTCATTTCCCAACATCGCTGTGTCAGTAAGTGTACCCTCACTATCTGTAGATGCAGTTACTATAGCTAGCAGCAAGAAAAAAAAGCCCCATTCTCCCATCCTACATTCCAAGCCCCTTAGTAACCCCAGTCAACATCCCCAAACCCCATGATAGCCTCCAATCAGCATTCCCAAACCCCGATAGCCCCTTCATCAGCATGCCAACTCATTTTCCATCTCCATGTAAGCCATCTTATGAATAGAAATTGACTAGAGAAGTTGATGTTTAATTTTGAGTTTCTTAATATACTACATTATATTTTTGTGCTTCCTTCCTTGGACACACTCCAACCCAAAGCATTTTACAATGTACAGAAATAATACAATAAACAGCTACACATTTTCAGCTGTTTTTGTTGGAAAGCTAGTTCTGGCTGAAGGAAACTACCTCAGCAGTAGCATTAGAATATATTTCTTCACACTAAGGGTAGTGAATGTGAAAACTGAAGGAGTACTCTACCACTTGGGAACCTAGTTGGTGACAGTCCCTAGCTAAGAAATTTACAGCGTATCACTGATCACTTAAGGTTTACCCAGTACCATGTATTCTCTTGACTCATGTGTTTACTTGTCTGCACTTAATGAGGATAATTTTATAACAGTTTGCCTAGGTTGAGTAGCCAAGTAAGTGCCTATTTTAGGATTATTTTATAAAGATTTATGAATGCCAGTTTTAGACAAGTTATGGAGAGGGAAATTAAAATGTCTAGGTTGGGACATGGAAAATTCCCACTGATTGCACACAGGCTCCACAAAATACAAAGCTTCTTGTAAAATATTTGTAAGGATGTGCAGAATTACACAATGATATTTCACCGCGTCTAGAATGAGCAGTCATCTTAAAAGGTGCATGTGGGGAAAAAGGAATCCAGCTTTTCCCCAAATGTGTGTGTGGCAGCAGCATTTTAAAATCTTTGCTCCTGACAGCATCCATCCCCTTTCACCCCCTCAGCCCTCCCCAATATCAAACCCTACCCTCTGACCTTAACCAACAGGAACCCATTTTTGGACCACCCCAAAACATCCTAATATAATGCACCACTCCTTGATTTCCCCCCCCCCCCCAACATCAATCCCTCCACCTGAGCCTATGTGACATTAACGTCCCTGAATACTCCCCTAGCAAACCCCCATACTTCCCACCTCCAATTCGTTCCCTGGCTCTGACTGGAGTCCCTAGAAGCCTAGTGGGAGCAGGAGAAATCTCCAATCACTCCTGCCCAGGGCAGATCTGAGTTCAAATTGGCACCTAAGACCCCCGGCAGTAATCCTGCAATAGTATTATAGGGGTCACGTGTGCATATTTGCATGCAGTGGGAGGTAAGTGAGAGTTTATGAATTTTGTAGGAATGTGCAGAGACAAGAAAAATTTGGTTAGTTTTCTTCTTTTCAAAAAATGTTCCCAGTTGTTTGGTATATTTTTGGTTAGTTGATTTAATGAATTGAAGCGCACTAAGCTAATTAGTGTGTGTTAAATCAATTTTGCATGCATTAAATTTTTAAGGCACTCTAATGAACCAAATGCGTGCTAACAAATGCACATTCCTAGAGATGAGTGTATATATGTAAGTGGTTGTGTGGCTATAGATAAGTGTATGTAAACATGTGGAGGGATGTTACAACGCGTGCGTGTGTGTGTGAGGTGGGGGGGGGGGTTGTTGGTGCCCATAGGGGGTATGAATTTATGTTTGGTAGATTTATGGGAGTGTAGGAATATGGAGGTGTATGTGGACATGTTTGAGATATGTGTGTGTGGTATGTACAGGGGATATGGATGTATGTGTGGCAACGGGGGTGGGTTATGGATATGTATATGTATTGCTCTGTGTGTGTAGTCATATGTAGGGCAAATATGCGGAGTGTACATGAGTGTATATGTGTGGATTTGAGTGCAGTGGCCTAATTAAGATTTGAATAGCGTAAAAGATGTTGGGGGTAACTGGTGTATGTGTGTGTAAGGTGAGTATGTGTGAATTGGGGGCAGGTGGACAGGACATATAGGGAGTAGGGTAGTGTGTATGTATGAGAATAGATGTAGAAAATGTGCGTTGTGGGTTTCTGTGGGTGTAAGGAGTGAATGTCAGAATGTGTGCAGGACTGTACATATGGGTGGGTGTGATTTTGAAGTGTGGAGCAGTTAGCTTTGAAAGTATCTTTTGCTACCATCTATCATCATCTGCTTTTGGTTATTTTTCCCTCTCTGTTTGTCTGTGTTACTCTGACAAACCGCAGAAAAGATAAGGGAAAGGAGCTTTGGAATGGAATGGAGGTTAGCATTCCACCAGTTATAGTTACCCATAGAAAGCCATGGGTCCTTTTTTGGCAGCTTGGAAAATACAAACCTGATATGTCCAGTTTTTGAACTTTTATAAACCACTTTGTTGTGATGGTCAAAAGGCAGCATATCAAACCTGTGCCCATCCCAAGAGGAAGTTCCATGTACATTTGGCATTGCTTGTTTTGTGATTTATTAATATGGAACAGTATGAATAAAATTAAACAGCTAGAAAATAAGCAGCTATATTTAAAAGATAATTTCATTTCATTTTAACTTAATTCTTAAATTTAACATTCACCTTCTTTGTCTAATATACTAGAATCAAGGAGACTCAATAATTTTTTTTCTGTGGCACTGCTTTACTATCTTTAAATCCAGCATCTCTACTGATTAATCAAATTTGGTCTAAGTAGGATTAATTTGGTTGTATCTGTGAAAATGATTGCCAGGGTGCACTTCCTTCTTTTCATCTATTCTCAGGTCTTCTTTCATTCTGAATTTAAAATGAAGCCGAGCTATAGTGCCATAGAGTGGATACTGGATCATTCCTTTGATAAACATCTAAAATGCTAATGAATGTAGACTAAAACTGTCAGCAAAAGATTTGAAAGAATCTGGAGAGGAATAAAGAAGTTGCTAACATAAAAGAATACTTGTTTCTTTTTTCATATTCAGTGGTTTCCCAGAGAAAAATTTCTCTGTATAGAAAAACCAAAAAAATTATAGTACATCAAAACGCAGAAGCATGAAAAAGTGATGAGCTTTCAGATTGCCCTCCTTTGCATGCAAATCATATCAGAAGTTCTCATTAGCATAAGTGCATGAAGAACTCTAAATGCTTTTAATTTCCAATCTTTGCCAGCCGAGAAGTAATTTGTCACTGTCAGGGTGGAAAACTAAAAAGAAAAGAAGAGAGAGAGAGAAAGACTTCATACTAAATTAGAATCATACAAATTTTTGATTTGCTAATTGACTGATCCAGCAGTTCAATCAACTGCCTTGAAGGTGTAAATAATTCAATGTAGAATTAGAAATAAAAATATAATGAGATTCTTCTGAAAGAAAATTTGCATTTACTGTTGAAGACAAACCTGGCCATGACTCTTTCACAGATATTCTACCGTATATTCCATATTATAATCCTAGTATTGTCTAAACAAGCACAAACACACATGCACGCATTCTTAAACTCAGCACATACTATATGAGGTTTTTTTAACTCTATAAAGTAGAGTTGCAATAAACATGTCATCTAATGCTTTCAGAATTATTGTACATGTATATATAGAATAGAAAAGAACCAAATATAAATATTGAGAGCAAAACTTCTCCCACTAGCATTTAACTACTCATGCCCTTAATCAACTGCTCTAAATGTTAAAGGATGATATAGTGTATCTGGACTTTCAGAAAGCCTTTGACAAGGTCCCTCATCAGAGACTTTTGGCAAAACTAAAGAGTCATGGGATAGGAGGCAGTGTACTATTGTGGATCAAGAACTGGTTAAAAGAAAGCAGAGGGTAGGGCTAAATGGCCAATTTTCCCAATGGAGAAAGGTGAATAGTGGTGTGCCCCCCAGGGATCTGTGCTGGGTCCGCTGCTTTTTGACATATTCATAAATGACCTGGAAAGGGGAATAACAAGTGAGGTTATCAAATTTGCAGATGACACAAAACTATTTAAAGTTGTTAAAACCCTGTATCTTGCCATGAAAACCCAATGGATAGTCACAACAAAACAAATTGCACTATAGTGCTGGAAGATATAGATAGAGAGATACAACTCCTAGGGGAGGTGGGTGGGTTGTGAAGACTAAATTCCTGCTGTTCCCGGAGATCACCTGTTACAGGTGAGTAACTATGCTATCTCCAGGAACAAGCAGGAATGTAGTCTTCACATATGGGGACTCCCTAGCTTTAGATGCCAGGGAGAGAACCCCAGAAGTTGTGTGTCCCTGTGAAAGGGCTCCACTTCCCCCCATGGATCTCTGGCATCTTACCAGGGATGGTGGGTAAAAATTGATTAGGTATGGAACAGGTGTTGGGGAACAGCCTGACCAAACAAAGCATCCCGGCGGGAGTCCTTGTCTAAGCAGTAATGGGCAGTGAAGGTATGAACCGAGGCCCAAGTGGCTGTTCGACAGATGTTGTCGATAGACACAGAGTGCAGACGAGCCATTGAAGCTGCCATGGCTCTCACATTGTGAGCTGTGACATGGCCCTCCAGAGGAAGATTCTTACTCTGATAGGCAAAGGAAATACACTGTGCAATCCAGTTGGACAGTGTTCTCTTGGAGACTGGAAGTCCCAGATGAGAAGGATCAAAAGCAACAAAGAGTTGAGAGGACTTTCAATGTTCCTGTGTTCTTTGTAAGTAAAAAGCTAAAGCTCTTTTACAGTCCAAAGTATGAAGATTCCTTTCTGCATTTGATGCATGAGGCCTTGGAAATAACACAGGCAGGTAGACCGCTTGGTTCAAATGAAAAGGCGAGACCACCTTTGGCATAAAGTGTGGATGAGTCCTAAGGACTACCTTGTCATGATGGAAACCTTGTATAAGGAGGATCAGCCACTAGTGCCTGCAACTCACTGATGCGACGTGCTGATGTGACTGCAATGAGAAAGATAGCTTTCCAAGAAAGGAATTTCAACGAGGTAGTGGCTAAGGGTTCGAAAGGTGGCTTCATAAGCTGGCCAAGAACCAGGTGTAAGTCCCATGCCACCGGTGGTGGCCTAATGGGAGGCTTAGTTAGAAGAAGGCCTCTCATAAATCTTGCTATAAGAGGATGGAAGGAAATAGGTTGTCCATTTAAAGGCTTGAAAGAAGCTGCAATAGCATCCAAATGGACTCTTACTGAGTTAGTCTTAAGTCCTGCATTGGATAAATGAAGGAGATACTCCAGTAAAGATTCCAGAAGTATCGCAAGGGGGTTAAGACCCTTCTGCGAGCACCATATGGTAAACCTTTTCCACTTGAAAGCATAAGAGCGTCTTGTGGAAGGTTTTCTGGAAGTATAAAGGATATCCTTTACCTGCTGAGAAAGGTTAAGATCATGAAGATCTAGGCCTTCAGCAACCAAACCCGTAGATGCAGAGACTGGGGAATGGGATGCCATAACATTCCGTCCTCCTGAGACAGGAGATCTGGAGCAGACCCTAACTCCAGAGAGGGAGCTTGAGAGAGATGTAGAAGCAGAGGGTACCACACTTGCCGTGGCCAATGTGGAGCTATGAGAATCATACGGCCCCTGTCTCTCTGAAGCTTGAACTGGGTTTTGGGAATTAGGAGAATGGGTGGAAAGGCATAAAGGAAGTCTTGACCCTAATGAAGGAGGAAAGCATCCCTGGCCTGAGAGCCCTGAGCCGGAATTCTGGAACAGAACCGGGGAAGTTTGGCATTCAACGAACTTGCAAAGAAGTCTATGTCCGGGGTTCCCCAAATTTGAAAAATCTTGGCCACCTGGTCTGCATGTAGAGACCATTCGTGTGTAAGCAGAACTCGACTGAGTCTGTCTGCCCAAGAGTTTTGGATACCTGGAAGATACACTGCCAGGAGATGAATCTGATGCTCTCTGGCGAGGGCCCATAGTCACAAAGCTTCGTTGCAAAGCAACAGAGAGCCTGTTCCTCCCTGCTTGTTCACGTAGAACATGGCTACTTGATTTCCGTATGAATGAGGACTGTCTTGTAGCTGAGCAGAGAGTGGAACACTCGCAGAGCAAGGAAGATTGCTCTGAGCTCTAAGAGATTGATGTGTAGATGAGTCTCCTGTGGAGTCCAAGTGCCTTGGGTGGAGAGGTCTTGCAGATGAGCTCCCAAAACCATTGGTGAAGCATCTGTTGTGAGAGTTGCCTGGGGCAAAGGTTGTTGAAATGGGGACCCCACCAACAGGTTTTGAGTGGACTGCCACCATTGGAGGGACAAAATAAGACGATTTGTGTTGGCTATTTGGTCTGACAGGCACCCTGATGCCTGAGTCCATTGAGTGGATAAAGTCCACTGGGCTGCTCTCTCATATGGAGGCGAGCATAAAGAACCACATGCACGGTAGATGCCATGTGGCCTAGTAGTTGTAACATTTCTCGAGCAGTGAGATGAGGCTTTAGCACTGCTTGAGAAGCTAACTGCACTATGCGAAGGCAATGGGTCTGGGGAAGATAGGCCCTTGCTTTTCTAGTATCCAGCAAAGCTCCTATGAACTCTAGAGACTGAGTGGAAGTTAGGCTGGATTTTGGGATGTTTATGACCAGACCCAAATACTGAAGGATACGCATTGTGCAAGCTAGAGAAATCCTGGCCTCTGACTCTGATGGGGCTCGAATGAGCCAGTCGTCTATGTAGGGGAAGACGAATAATCCTAGAGTGCGAAGAAATGCCGCTACCACAGCCATGCATTTCATAAAGACTCTTGGTGCTGAGGCCAGGACAAAAGGAAGCACCCTGTATTGGTAGTGCCTTCCTTGAAAGAGGAACTGAAGGAACTTTCTGTGAGTTGGATGGATGAGAACATGAGTGTACGCATCCTTGAGATCTAGAGAACAAAGCCAATCCTGACTCTGAAGGTATGGCAGCAGCGTTCCCAGAGAAATCATCTTGAATTTCTCTTTGAACAGGAATTTGTTCAATTCGCTGAGATCTAAAATAGGTCTGTGTCCCCCTGTTTTCTTTGGGATAAGGTAATAGGGGGAGTAAAACCCTGTACCCTGTTGAGGAATGGGTACCTCTTCTATTGCCCCTTGGGCAAGAAGCATAGTGATCTAACAGGTTGATGAGAGAGGTCTGAGAATTAAACTGTCTTAACATTGTGGGAGGGGGCATGCGGAGAAAGTGAAGCTTGTACCCCTCTTTTATAATGGAGAGAGTCCAATGTTCTGCTGTTATCTGCCCCCATCTGGGGGCAAAGTGACAAAACCTTCCTGGAATGGTAGAAGGTTCTGGTCTGTTGAGGGCCAGGAAGGCTAAGTTCTCTAGATGGAAGTCAAAGGCCTTGTGGAGGCTGAGACTGCTGAGACGGTTGAGGCTTAGCAGTCTTTACTTTCCTTTGTTTAGGTGGTTGCTGACTCTTCCGGGCAGGTTGACCTGCAGAATGTCCCTGCTGAGAATAAGAGGGATAAAACCTCTTCTTTTTGGAGAAGAATGGTTTCTTGAAAGATTTCTTCCTTGCAGGATCAGCTGTGGCTTTGGATAATCTATCCAAAGTGGAGTTGTCAGCATCCAACTCATTGGCTTTTTCTTGCCAATTTTTGCCGAATAGATTCTCACCTGTACAACGGATATTGTCCAGTTTGTCCTGCACCCAGAGCTCCAAATCGGATGCCTAGAGCCAGGTAATTCTATGTGCACCTATGGCAATGGCAGAGGTTCTTTTATGCACTCAAACAGTCAAAAGCTGCACGATTGACAAACTTAGAAACATCCTGGGCATGTTTAACCATTGTGAGAAAATCCTGCCTCTTATCTTCAGGAAGAAGAGGGCTCAAAACCTCTAAATCTCCTGTGACTTCCTTAAGGAACATTCCCATATATAAAATATAGGAATTGATCCTGGCAGAAAGCATGGAAGCCTAGAAAGTACGACGTCCAAAGGCATCCAAAGTTCGACACTCACGTCCTGGAGGATTAGAGGCATGCCTCTTTGCACTTCTGATCCTTCTCATAGCTGATTCCACTACAATAGAGTGGTGAGGAAGCTGAGTCTTCTGGAAGCCAGGACACGGAGGTACTCGATACATGGTATCCAGTCTATGAGAGTGAGGAGAGGTGGTAAGAGGTGTTTCCCACATTCTTAACATGAGATCATGTAAGATCTCATGGATAGGCAAAGTAGCTGCCTCCTTAGAAGCCTTGGGATAATGTAGAATCTCCAACTCCTTTGCCCTGGGCTCTGTTTCAGGAGCCACAGTAATGGAAAGACCTTGAGCCACCTCCCTGATAAAATCCTGAAAGTACTCCGGTACCGACAGAGCTGTCAGAATCCTCAGACTCCTCTGAGGATTCAAAGTACCTTCTGTCCGGATGCTCTTGTAGAGCACGATACCCGTACCGACCAAAGTCGGGGCCGGGGGGAATCGGTACCGGCATATCGGTACCAGAAGGCATAGCATGACTGGGTGCCGACAATGCAGACACCAATGTCGATGCTGATGCTGGCAGTACCAGTACCGATACCGGTGCCAGAATCGGTGCCGCTACTGGTTGAACTGTCTGACGCGGTTCTGAGGGTGTCGATTTCGCAAGGAGGGCCGCCAGACTGCGTTCAATAGCCAGGAACCTCTGGTCTATCGACACTGCTGATGCCTGGGTATTGGTACCGGAGAAAGCAGCCGGTACCCCAGAGCATGGCACCAGTTGTTCTGCCGAGGTTGAGGCCTCGAAAACATCCTGGAGCCCCAATAATGCTTTGGAAGCCGAAGCCTCCCGCCGGGGAAATTTTGCCAGTACAGAACCCTCAAGGGCAACACCAGAGGCATCTCGATGCTTGGAAGGAGATCTACCCTTTGAGGACCGGCCAGACTTATGTTTAGTTACCTGAGATCCATGGGAGGAAGACGAAGCCCTGGAAGCCGTCGATGCCACAGAGGCTGCATCGGAGGGAAAAAGAGTGCTGAGCTTAGCAGCTCGGTTTTGTCGACCCCTCTTGGACATCATGGCACAGGCCATACACTCCGAGATGGAGTGGTCAGGACCTAAACATTTAAAGCACCACTCATGGGTATCGGTAACGGAGATGGTAACGCCACACTTGGTGCACTTCTTAAAACCCGAAGCTGGTTTTTCCATAGTAAGGGAAACTTTGGGCCTAAGGCCCAAAATGGTGTGTGCACCTGAAGAAGAAAAGTTAGGAAAAAAAAAATATATATTTTTTTTTAAAGAAAGAAAGAACTGGCGGTACCAGTATAGCATTGAGGGAAGGCAGACGCGACCACAAAAAAGAAGGAGAATAGGAAACATTTTCTGCGGTGACAGGCACAACGACTTGCTGGCTCCGCGGAAAACGAAGAACTGGAGAGAGGCAGTTGGGAAAGGCAGGAAGGCAGCATGCAGGCACTGTGGGATGCTCCCAAAAGCTTTCTAATTGGACGCTGGGGAGCGTTCCCGCGCAGACTCCGTCGGTACCGACGATACCCATATGTGAAGACTACATTCCTGCTTGTTCCTGGAGATTTAGATTGCCAGGCCTTTGACTATTTTATAACACAGAAATTAAAAAAACTGAGCAGGATATAGTAAGCACAATATTTTTTAAATTTTAAAAAATTACTAACCAGGGCAGATGCTACCTTTTTTGCTGCCCTGTGTGAGTGACTACTATGCTGCTCCTCTCCCCCCAACCCAGTGAATTTCTGAGGAGCCCTTCACAAGCTTCTCTTTTGTCCCAACACGATGAACATTTTTTGAGAGGTAGCCGTATTAATTTAGAGGAGGAATTTCTCAACCCCGTCCTCAAGACAAACCTCTCAGATTTAGCGTAGTTACTCACCTGTAACAGGTGTGCTCCAGGGACAGCAGGAATCAGTCCTCACAAATGGGTGACGTCGGCGCGGACGGAGCCCTCATGTGGAGCAATTCCCCAGCTTTCAAAGAAAGTCTTTGGGATTGCATCGCACATGCGCTATCCCCTTCCTGCCCAAGTGTGCCATCCTGCTCAAAAGACATAGCTAAAAAGACGGCAAAATGAATAAAAATCAATAGTAGGACTGCAACGCCAGGAGAGGAGGGAGGGTCGTGAGGACTGATTCCTGCTGTCCCTGGAGAACACCTGTTACAGGTGAGTAACTATGCTTTCTCCAGGAACAAGCAGGAAGTCAGTCCTCAGATATGGGACTCCCTAGCTATACGCTACCGAGAACCACTAGCTGAAAAATGGCTCCCTCTAGAAGAGCCGCAGCAGCTGTGATAGGAATTCAGCGGAGACGCCACACCCCCGGTAGCTTGACACCAGAGGGCCGGAGGGTAGGAGTTGCCTAAACCTCAAATAAGTTATGGAGTACCGCCTGGCCGAAAGCACTGTCCCGTCGGGACTCTCCATCCAAGCAGTAATGGGCTGCAAAAGTCTGGCTTGAAGACCAGGTTGCAGCCCAGCAGATGTCTGCCAGCGGAACAGAGCGGAAGTGAGCCACTGATGCGGCCTTAGCCCTGACATGTTGGGCCGTGACTCGACCCTGCAACAGGAGGTTGGTCGCCCTGTATGCCCAGACAGACAAATGGACAATGTGCGCTTGGAGACAGGTAGCCCCAGTTTACTGGGGTCATAAGAGACGAAGAGCTGGGTAGCTCTTCGATGTCCTCGTGTACGCTCCAGGTAGAAGGCTAATACCCTCTTACAATCAAGGGTATGCAGAACCGCCTCTGCCCAGCTGGCATGCGGTCTGGGAAAGAATGTCAGAAGAACCACCTCTTGGTTGAGGTGGAATGGAGAGACCACTTTTGGAAGAAACTTGGGATGGGTGCACAGGACCACTCTGTTCCTACAAAACCCTGTGTGTTTGGTCTTTCTGACACAAGAGTTTGTAGCTCACTCACTTGCCTGGCAGATGTGAATGCCACCAGGAAGATCACCTTCCAGGATAGGAAGCGCAGATGGCAAGCGGACATCGGCTCAAAAGGTGGGCGAGTAAGTTGTTGCAAGACCACATTCAAATCCCACTCGGTTGCCGGAGGATGAACCGAGGGTTTTAGTAGAAGTAGACCTCTGAGGAATCTGGATACCAAGGGGTGAACCGAAAGAGGTTGTCCTTCCACTGGAGAGTGGTGTGCTGACAAAGCACTCAGGTGGAACCGGACAGAGTTAGACTTGAGGCCTAATTCTGAGAGGTGAAGCAGGTACTGTAACACCACTGGTACCAGACAAGAGAAAGGGTTTTCATTGAGCTGGTTACACCACACCTCAAACCTACGTCACTTGAAGGCATAGGTTTTTCTAGTGGACTGCCTCCTTGAGGCCAGTAGCACTTCTTCCACGTTCTTAGGCAGGAGGAGAGAAGCCAGCACTACCCTTTCAGCAGCCATGCCATCAGGTTGAGGGACCTGAGGTTGGGGTGTAAGATAGAGCCCTGCTCCTGGGACAGGAGGTCGGGCTGCGTCCCCAGAGGGAGTGGGGTTTCCACTGCCAGCTGGAGGAGAAATGGAAACCAAGGTTGTCTTGGCCATCTGGATGACCGAGGCCTTGTCTCAAAGGATTTTGAATAGAGTCAGGGCCACCAGAGGTGTGGGAGGAAACGCATGCAGGAGGCCCGCGGACCAGGAAATCAGAAAAGCATCTGCAGCCACCCTTTGGGGGTGTGGCTGTCTGGAGCAAAAGTTGTGCAACTGATGATTCTGTGGACTGGCAAAGATATCTATGACCGGATGTCCCCAGCACTGGAAGATCTGCTGGGCTACTTCCAGATTCAGTTGCCACTCGTGAGGTTGAAGAATTCTGCTTAGCTTGTCTGCTAGGTAGTTCTCCTGACCCGGCAGGTAAACTGCTTTGAGAGACATATCTTGCCGGATTGCAAAGGAACAGAGGTCCAGTGTCTCCTGACACAGGATGCAGGACCCCGTCCCTCCCTGCTTGTTCACGTAGAACATAGCCACCTGGTTGTCTGTTTGTACTAAGACAAACTGATGTGAGAGAACATGAGAGAAGGTTTGAAGAGCTAGGCATATTGCCTGGAGCTCTAAGAGGTTGATTTGTTGCATCTTCTCTTGAGGAGACCACAACCCTTGAGTGCATAAGTCCTGGCAATGGGCTCCCCAGCCCAGCAGAGATGCATCTGTCGTCAGCACTCTTGTGTACGAGGGAGGCTGGAAAGGCACTCCCTCGAGCAGGTTGGATGGCTGAAGCCACCAGGTCAATTAGTCATTTGGACACTCTGATCCTGTCTCGGAGTCTTCCTGTGGCTTGTGTCAACTGATCTCTGAGGCACACTGAGCTGTCCTCGTGGAGATGGGCATTTGGGGTCACATGAACCGTGGAGACCATCTGTCCTAGAAGACATAGAAAGTGCCTCGCAGATATCTGAGACTTGTGGCTGATTTGGTGCACAAGCTCCAGAAGCCTCTGTTCTCTGCCCTCTGGCAGGTAAGCCTTCACTTGAAGGGTGTCTAACCTTGCCCCTATGAACTCTAAATTTTGAGTGGGGAGCAAAGTGGACTTTGCTTGATTTATGACAAAGCCTAGATGCTGCAGTATGTTGATAGTGCAAGCTGTGGCCTGTTGGGCTTCTTGAGGCGACGGGGCCCTGATGAGCCAGTCGTCCAGGTACGGGAAGACAAAAATTCCCTGGTTCCTGAGGAAGGCTGCCACTACCGCCAGACATTTGGTAAACACTCTGGGGGCAGAGGCTAGGCCGAATGAAAGTACTCTGTACTGAAAATGGTTTCCTCCCACTACAAATCTGAGATATTGTCTGTGGTCTGGTTGTATGAGGATGTGCGTATAAGCATCCTTGAGGTCTAAAGAGCATAGCCAGTCTCCCTGGTGGAGGTAAGGCAGCAATATTCCAAGGGAAAGCATCTCGAACTTTTCCCTCACGAGGAACTTGTTTAAGTTTCGCATGTCGAGGATGGGCCAGAGGCCTCCTGTTCTCTTTGAATCCTACCATACAAGACACCCATGACTACAATTGAATCCTACCATACAAGACACCCAAGACTACGACTAGCGAGATACGACTTGTCACGTCGCTTAGATGTAAATAGTTTCCTCAGCTTATCCAAGTTCTAGTACCTGTTCCTTGTAAACACAGATCAGCCAATGAAATGTGTAAGTTTTATGTTCCATGTGAACCGCACTGATGTTGAATAGCGCGGTATATAAGAGACTCTAAATAAATAAATAAAATAAATTTGGTATCAGGAAATACCTGGAGCAACAGGCTTGTCCTAGCAGGCTGTGGGGCACCGTCTCCACCGCCTGATTCTCTAGAAGACCGGCCAACTCTCGTAAGAGGAGGTTCCTGTGTAGAGGAGGTCTGAGAGGCTCTCCTGGAAAGTAGGAGGGAGGTACCTGGTTGAAGTGAAGCAAATAGCCCTTTTGGACTATTTGTAAGACCCAGGCATTGGTGGTGATTGCAGGCCACCTGTGGGCATACAGGGTCAACCTTCCTCCTGTGCAAAGCCGCACCCCTGGCTGGAGAGAGACTATGCTGTAACAGTCAAAAACCCCCTACTGGCTGGGAAGGAGCCAGTGCCTGGGGCTTGGGGGTCTTCTGCTTACGCGGGCCATGCCCCTGTCCCTTGGCCTGCTGCCCCTGTTGGGGAGCCGGGAAGGCCTGGTGAGTGGGGTAGTTGCGGTAAGCAGTACCCTTCCTCGGGAAAAAGGGCTTTTTACCCAAGCCCTTCTTTTTAGAAGGGGCAGAAGTCTTTTTGGAGAGTCTTGTCCGGGTCAAGTACTCGGTCTCGATTTCAGCAGCCTTCTCAGTCATGCGTTTGCCAAAAAGATTTTCACCTCGGCAAGGGACATTGACCAACTTGTCCTGTACCCATGGCTCTAGGTCTGACGACATTAGCCAAGCCTGGCGTCGGGCACCGATGCCGGCTGCCACTACCCGGGCCAAAGCCTTGAAGCCGTCATAGGCTGCTTGAGACAAACTTCGAGCACTCCCGAATCCCAGTGGACAAGTTCTTGAAGCACTGCAAGGGTTCCTCGGAGAGGCCAGCTGAGAACCTGGCAATCTCCTTTGCCAGGTCCCATAAGTACATGCCTATGTACAGCTGGTATGTTTGGACACGGCATGATAGCATCGAGCCCTAGTAGCACTTTCTGCTGAAGGCGTTCAGGTTCCGGGCCTCCCTACCAGGGGGCACTGAGGAGTGCGTTTTCTGGCTCTTGAGCCTGTGCATGGCCGATTCCACAACCATGGAGTTGTGCGGCAGCTGTGCCTTTTGGAACCCAGGGCTCTTGTGGACTCGATAAATGGAATTGACCCGCTTGCTGAGAACCGGCATCGAGGCCAGTGACCTAAACATGCGGAGCATCAGCCGTTCCAACATCGGAGGAACCGGTACCGTAAATCATATTGGAGGGCTTCAAGCTCTTCGGCTCCTCCTCGGTGTCCACCGGAAATGCCAAAGCCTTGGATATGTCCCTGACGAAGTCCGAGAACTGGGTATCCTCCGGGGGAACCTACTCCAAGGCTCGGACTCCAGCGAGTCCGATGGGACACACCGGGTCCGGTGGGTGTCCGGGAACTATTCATCTTCCGTTTCCCATGCCGAGTCCTCCGAGGAGGAATCGATGGGCTCTGGCCGTGAGGGCTTCGATCTCGACCGCCCCGACACCGAGGGCACCGGCGTCGATGACCTCGGTCCCAAAAGGGACGTCGAGGGAGACCTCGGCCGAGGATCGACTCGAGCTCGAAGGGTCTCAAGGATCGGCTCAGCCTCCGGGGTCGACTTGGACGTCGAGGTCCCGGTGGTCGGGGCAGATGGACCGGTGAGACCGGCCATCAGCACCCGCTGCTGCTCCATAAAAGCAGACATGCTGCACTCCAAGGCCATCATTCTGAGACCGAGATCAGAAGACTCCACAGCCTCCGGCTCGGGTCCCGGATGCTAGTTCTCCCAGAGGAGAGTCAACGAGGACAACAGCAGTTACCTTCCTCGGCGTCTCCGGCTCCATGTGAGGTACTTTTGCAGGGCACTCCGGCTCTGAGGACCCGCGGCAGCGGTCAGGACTCCGCAACCTGGTCTGCGAGGGCCCAGGGCGAACAGAGACATCCAACGACGCCGCCCTCGCAGGTTTCTTCTTCCTCCAGTGTTCCCGCAAGGCAGACACCCACTCAGAAGACTCCCGATGATGCTCGGAGTCAGACAGCTCCCGAGACATCGAGGCTTCTGACGAGGTCTGGACCTGGGTGCATTCGGTCACTGAGAAAATCCTTTCACGCTGCTGCTGCCTACTTCTAAGTGCCTTAGAGGACATTTTGCTGCACGGGCCACAGACCTTTGGGTCATGGCTGGCCCCAAGGCAGCAGAGACAGCAGTCATGTGTGTCAGTGAGGGACATTAATTTTTTACACCGATCACACTTTTTAAAACCGCTGGCAGCCATCGGGGGTAAAGGGCCCCTGTGAGGTCACATGACCGGGCTGCCAGTGAAAAAGAAAAAAAGCACGAATGCTAGTCACGAAGGACAAAAACGAAAATAAAGACCGGATTCGATACCGGTGTACCGAATCCGAGGCGGGAAGGGGAACTGGCGTCGAACCGGGTCAAAGAAAAAAATCTTCAGGAGTTTTGACACACTTTTTCCACGAGGGAAGTTGGACTATGTCCGTTGGGCTCCGCAGAAAAAGGGAGACTGAGCATGATGGCACACTTGGGCGGGAAGGGGATCGCGCATGCGCGAGGAAATCCCAAAGGCTTTCTTTGGGGGAATTGCTCCGCATGAGGGCTCCATCGGCACCGACGTCACCCATATGTGAGGACTGACTTCCTGCTTGTTCCTGGAGAAATCTCTCTACACCTGATATCTCTCTGGCACTCCAGGCCCGAATCTCTGCCTGCTGCTTGGATGTCTCATCGCCATTTGAAATTGAACTTGGCCAAAACTGAGCTGCTTATTTTTTTCCCCTAAACAAAGCTCCTACCTTCTTCCTTTCTCAGTCTCTGTGGATAACACTGTCTCCTCAGCCCGCATCCTTGGGTTTGTCTTTGACTCCTCTCTCTCCTTCTCCACAGGCATCCCTGATAGCTAAAACCTGTTGTTTCTTTCTCTATAATATAGGCAAATTTGCCTCTTCCTTTCTGAACACACCACTAAGACACTTATCCACTCTTTAGTCACCTCCTATTGCAACCTCCTCCTTGCTGGTCTCCCTCTGAATCATCTCTCTCCGAACCATCTCTCTCTACTTCAATCTGTTCAAAACTCAGCTGCACGGCTAATCTTCCGCCAGCCCCGATATGCTCATATAACCCCTCTTCTAAAATCACTTTATTGGCTCCCCTTCCATTTTCGTATCCAGTTCAAACTTCTCCTTCTGACCTTAAATGCATTCATTCTACTGCTCCTCACTACCCTTCCTCTCTCATCTCTCCCTATACCCTTCCTTGTGATTTTTGCTTTTCTGGTGGATTGTTTCTCTCTGCACTCTTTTCTTCCCCTGCCATTTCCAGACTTCGATCCTTTCACCTCACTGCTCCTTATGCCTAGAACAAACTACATATCTCTGTACGTCATGTTTCATCTCTGCCCTTTTCAAATGCATACTAAAAGCTCACCTCTTTAAGGCTGCTTTTGGATCCTGATCCACTTAGTCTCCTATATGTCTCCTTACCTTTCCCTAGTTGTATCCTTGTCCTCAGCTATTGTATTGTCTGTTTTGACTAGATTTTAAGCTCTGATGAGCAGACAGTCTTTATATGTACAATATCTGTACAGTGCTGTGTACATCTTGTAGCACTATATAAATGTTCAATAGTAGTAGTAGTAGAATATGCATGAGAGGTTTGCCTCCAATGTATGCAAATCTCTCTCACTGCAGTTATCCTCAAAATCTGACTGTCTAGGTGTGTCCTAAGGACTGGATTGAGGACTCCTGGTCTGGAGTGGCAAGAATGACAGCAGCCTTAATAAACTGATTGGTCTATAAGGTGCCACTTGCCTCTATAATTTTTGAACCAGCAATAAGTTAATAAGTATAAAACATCATTTCCACATGCAGTGGGGTTAAAGAAAAGCTACCAGATTTCTACATGACTTCTTCAGTGCCAACTACCATGTGCATAAAACCCTGCAAGAAGACCACTCAGAGACCACAGCAAACCTGCTGTAATAATAACATAACAATATACCGGAACTCACAAACAGCACCAACCCTACCTATCAAAAGGCAGCACTACTAACATTAAACTAATAGGTCTTATCGAACATCAATATCTCTCTTAGTGGAGAAAAAAACAGAACAATTGGACCTACTACAGAGCTCTACACAGAAAAAGCATGCTAACAGAATGTCACACCTCAGTAATGGTAACATAAGATACACCATACTGGGTCAGATCAAAGGTCCACCATACCCAGTATCCTGTTTCCAACAGTGACCAATCCGGGTCACAAGTACCTGTCAGATTCCCAAAAGGTAGACAAGGTTCCATGTTGCTTATCCCTATGGTACACAGTGGATTTCCCCAGTCCTCTTAAATAATGGTTTATGGACATTTCCTCCAGGAACTTGTCCAAACCTCTTTTAAATCCAGCTACACTGATAGCTTTTACTACATCCTTCAGCAACAAAATCCAGAGTTTAATTAAATGCAAAAGACAGACAGACTCTCATCAAATAAAGAACAAGAGACCACAAACGAGAAATAGAAATATAAAGACAATAATTGAACTAAAAACACCAACAAACCCAACTCTGCATTTATAGCAACACTGGAGAAATAAAAAAAGAAATGCATTTCCTCATACTGAACAAAATGCAAATACATCAAGCAATGCACATTCACTATAGCTAATATATTCCAGTTAATAATTTTGAAACAAAATACTTTTTTCTACCTTTGTCTGGCATTTTATTTTTTCATAGTGAAACTATACAAATGAAAAATCCTCACAAGGAGCCAAATGTCACTCTAAATTTTCAAAACACTCCTTACTTAGGCTAATGTCAGTACAGACGTCTATCAACAATTATTTAAGCATCCATGGAGATATTCTAAAACAAGAGGAAAAGACCTCAGTAGGCCTTGGAGCAAGAACAGACTCAAAACAGAGGGAGTATCAGCCAGTCAGAAACAACATCCAACTGGTGAACTCCAAACATCAACGGTCAGAAAAACCTCTTGTAAACTGCAGTAATAGTTACAGTAGTGTGCAAATCCAAATACAATATGAAAATCATATGCGTCTTGCATAAAAAGCTGTATGTACTATACCAGAAAAATTATCAAAAAACAGTGACTTAGCTTCTTCTCAGCTGTTGCTCCTGTCAGTTGTCATAGCCCCAACCCCAGATGTTTCGCCACTTCTGGCTTCCTCAGGGAGGAAGACAGCATGTCACCCCACCAAACTGGAAAGAAAGCAGCCACAAATATAGCCCCAAGTCCACTGGAAATGAAAATGAAACCAAAAGCAGGACAAAGCAGAGCAGCCGACTGTGCTCTCCTGAGCATGTCAGCCCACAGTTTTGTGGGCTAATGTGCTGTCTTGCTCCCTGAGGAAGCCAGGAGAGCACAGTCAGCTGGCTCTGCTTTGACCTGCGTTTTAGCTTCATTTTCATTTACATAAGAACATAAGATATGCCATACTGGGTCAGACCAAGGTCCATCAAGCCCAGTATCCTGTTTCCAACAGTGGCCAATCTAGGTCATACGTACCTAGCAGTTTCCCCAAAAGACACAGGTTCCACAATGCTTGTACTGGGTCAAGCATTGATATCCTGGGTCCCTTCTTAATAATGGTTTATGGACCTTTCCTCCAGGAACTTGTCCAAACCTTTTTTAAACCCAGCTACACTAACAGCCTTTACTACATCCTCCGGTAACAAATTCCAGAGTTTGATTACATGTTGAGTGAAAAAATATTTTCTTTTATTAGTCTTAAATAGTTTACCCTGTAGCTTCATTGTATGTCCCCTAGTCTTTCTATATTCTGATAATGTAAACAATCGATCTACGTTTACCCGTTCCACTCCATCCATTAATTTATAGACTTCTATCATATCTCCCCTCAGCCGTCTCTTTTCCAGGTTAAAGAGCCCTAACCTTTTTAGCCTTTCTTCATAGGAGTATCCTTCCATCCCCTTTACCATTTTGGTGGCTCTTCTCTGAACCTTTTGTAATAACTCTATATCCTTTTTAAGATACGGCGACCAGAATTGCACACAATATTCAAGGTGTGGTCTCACAATGGAATGGTATAGAGGCATTATAATATCTTTTGTTTTATTTTCCATTCCTTTCCTTATGATACCTAGCATTCTATTTGCTCTCTTGGCTGCCGCTGCACACTGGGCCGAGGGTTTTAACATGTTATCCACAATGATGCCTAAATCTTTTTCCTGGGTGGTGGCTCCTAATGTGGAACCTTGCATTGTGTAACCATAGTTTTGGTTGTTTTTCCCTAGGTGCATAACTTTGCAATTGTCCACATTAAATTTCATCTGCCATTTTGATGCCCAGTCTTCCAATTTATCAAGATCCTCTTGCAATTTTCCACAATCCTCTTGGGTTTTAACAACTTTAAATAGTTTTGTGTCATCTGCAAATTTGATAACCTCACTCGTTATTCCTCTTTCCAGGTCATTTATGAATATGTCAAAAAGCAGCGGACCCAGCACAGATCCCTTGGGTACACCACTATTCACCTTTCTCCATTGGGAAAATTGGCCATTTAGCCCAACCCTCTGCTTTCTATCTTTTAACCAGTTCCTGATCCACAGTAGTACACTGCCTCCTATCCCATGACTCATTAGTTTTGCCAAAAGTCTCTGATGAGGGACCTTGTCAAAGGCTTTCTGAAAGTCTAGATACACTATATCAACCGATTCACTTTTGTCCACCTGTTTATTCACACTTTCAAAAAAACATAACAGATTAGTAAGACAAGATCTTCCTTGTCTAAAGCCATGTTGGCTGTCTCCCATTAGGCCATGACTATCTACATGCTGAGTAATTTTATTCTTTATGATGGTTTCTACCATTTTCCCGGTACTGAGGTGAGGCTCACCGGTCTGTAGTTTCCCAGATCACCCCTGGAACCCTTTTTAAAAATTGGTGTTACATTGGCGATCCTCCAATCTTCAGGTATTAGAGATGATTTTAATGATAGTTCACAGATTACTAATAGATCTGCAATCTCATATTTCAGTTCTTTCAACACCCTTGGATTTATACCATCCGGCCCAGGTGATTTGCTACTCTTCGGTTTATCTAATAGTTGTAATACATCTTCCCGATGTATCGATATTTCCTTCAATTCTTCCGCACCTTTAAATACCACTTCAGTCATGGGTAACTTCCCTACATCTTCCTCAGTAAAGACCGAAGCAAAGAATTCATTCAGTCTCTCCACTATCGCTTTGTCACCTCTTAGTGCCCCTTTAACTCCTCTATCATCTAATGGACCAACTGACTCTCTCACAGGTTTTTTGCAATGAATGTACTTGAAAAAATCTTTATTTCGCGTTTTTGCTTCTGCAGCAAGCTTTTTCTCAAATTCTCCCTTTGCCTGCTTTATCAATGTCTTGCATTTGACCTGCCAGTGCTGGTGCTGTTTCCAGGTTTTGTCGTTTGGCTCTTTCCTATCCAACTGCAGTTCACATGCTTGATGCACTCTTCTTCCTTTCCCCCAGTGACCTCCCTCTAATTAAGCTTTCCTCCCTAATCTCTGAGCATCACCTCATTACGTTTACTATGCTTAATACTTGGATGCCCAACAATCATCCACCAAATAATACTAATAGGCCCCATAAACTTCCAGACTACCAGACATTTTGTGCTCAGCTATTACCTCTTTTCTGCAGATTTTTACCTACTGGTACTTACAGATCAAGTAACCATTTGGAACTCCATAGTTAGTAATTCCATTTAGAAAGCCACCATTCAATCCTTGGTATCATGCCAGCCTTCTATTACTTAAACAAGTGCAAGTTTTGACTGGTAGAAAAACGGTACACCAAAATCAGTTAATTCAATTCAAATAGAGACATTACAAAATGGTTGACCCATTGTGACCACTTGACTTGGTGTAAAAAACAGCAATGATTTTATAAAAGGAAAAATAGAGAAAGCAAAAATAAACTATTTTTCAATAATCATTGATAGTTCGCAAAATCAGAAAAAGCTTTTCCCCTATTTTATTTATTTATTTAGCTATTTTATAGACTACATTTTTCAGAGTCAAAGCTGTGTACAAACAAAGGAATCTTGAAAACATTTACATAGAACAGAGATGACTTCAACTTGGAGTGAAGGATCAAGGTATATTGATTTAAATCCAACTTAAAATATTGCAACCAGGGAGGGTTAACAGGGTGGGATAAACTAAAACATTAACTTAAAGTAAACTGGAAATAATATTAAGGGTGTTAAACTAATGCCATAGGAAATGGGCCTACTTGAGAGATGTCCGGACATGATGAACGTGAAAAGTCTAGGCACGGGATAGGGAGGGGTGTCTAGTACGGAGAGTGGTACAGAAAGGGTTTTAGATATTATTTTTGAAGTACTCATTGAAGTGGTACATTTTAAGTGCCCTCTTGAAGTCCTTTAGGTCGAGCATAAATCGTAGCTCTCAGACAGGGAGTTCCAAATGGTTGGTGCATATAAGAAGAACACTGTGATACCTGGATACAAACTATATCGTAATGATAGAACTGATCAAATTGGTGGAAGTGTTGCGCTCTATGTTAGAGAGGGCATTGAGTCAGAAAGGATTAAAGTTTTGCAGGAAACAAAATTTGCTGTAGACTCTCTATGGATTGAAATTCCATGTATGAAGGGGAAGGTGATGGCAGTGGGGGTGTACTATCGACCGCCTGGCCAGAATGAACAAATGGATGATGAATAGCTCAAAGAAATCAAGGAAGCTAACTAAAGTCACAGCAGAGTAGTAATAATGGGTGATTTCACTTACCCCTGTATCGACTGGGTCAGTGTCACGGCAGGACATGCTAGGGAGATTAAGTTTTTAGATGAAATAAATGACTGCTTCTTGGACCAGCTGGTTCATAAACCGACCAGAGGGGAAGCCATACTGGACCTAGTCCTTAGTGGAACACCAGATCTGGTGCAAGAAATAAGGGTGTTGGGACCACTTGGCAATAGTGATCATAGCATGATCGTGTTTGATTTAATTAGTGGAGGAGGGATAGTAAAGAAATCCACAGTACTACCTTTTAACTTTCGAAAGGGAGACTATGATAAAATGAGGAATATAGTTAAGAAAAAACTAAAAGGAGCAGTTGCAAAGGTTAAAGACTTACAGCAAGCTTGGGTGTTATTTAAAAATACTATCCTCGAAGCCCAGACCAGCTGTATTCCACGCATTAAGAAAAGTGGAAGAAAGTCCAAAAAACTGCAAGCATGGTTTAAAGGTGAGGTCAGAGAGGTTGTTGCTGCCAAAAAAGCATCTTTCAGGAAATGGACAAAAAAGAGCCAAACAACGAAAACTGGAAACAGCATAAGCACTGGCAAGTTAAATGCAAAGCATTGATAAGGCAGGCAAAGCGAGAATTTGAGAAGGAACTTGCTACGGAAGCAAAAACACGAAATAAAGACTTTTTCAAGTACATTCATAGCAAAAGGCCTGTGAGAGAGTCAATTGGACAGTTAAATGATAGAGGGGTAAAAGGGGCAGTAAGAGGAGACAAGGCTATAGCGGAGAGACTGAATGAATTCTTTGCTTCGGTCTTTACTGAGGAAGATGTAGGGATGTTACCCAAGACTGAAGTGGTATTTAAAGGTGATACTGCAGAGGAATTGAGAGAAATATCACTACACCGGGAAGATATATTATAACTATTTGATAAAACTGAAGAGTAGCAAATCACCTGGACCGGATGGTATACATCCAAGAGTGTTAAAAGAACTGAAATATGAGATTGTAGACCTGCTATTGGTAATCTGTGAATTTTCATTAAAATAATCTGTAATACCTGAAGATTGGAGGGTCGCCAATGTAACGCCAATTTTTAAAAAGGGTTCCAGGGGTGACCCGGGAAATTACAGACTGGTGAGCCTGACGTCAATACCGGGAAAAATGGTAGAAACCATCATAAAGAACAAAATTACAGAGCTTGTAGATAGTCATGGCCTAATGGGAGACAGCCAACATGGCTTTAGACAAGGAAGATCTTGTCTTACTCATCTGATATGTTTTTTTGAAGGTGTGAATAAACAGGTAGACAAAGGTGAGTCGGTTGATATAGTGTATCTGGACTTTCAGAAAGCCTTTGACAAGGTCCCTCATCAGAGACTTTTGGCAAAACTAAAAAGTCATGGAATAGGAGGCAGTGTACTATTGTGGATCAGGAACTGGTTAAAAGATAGAAAGCAGAGGGTAGGGCTAAATGGCCAATATTCCCAATGGAAAAAGGTGAATAGTGGAGTACCCCAGGGATCTGTACTGGGTCTGCTACTTTTTGACATATTCATAAATGACCTAGAAAAGGGAATAACTAGTGAAGTTATCAAATTTGCAGACGATACAAAACTGTTTAAAGTTGTTGGAAAACTGCAGGAGGATATGGATAAATTGGAAGACTGGGCATCCAAATGGCAGATGAAATTTAATGTGGACAAGTGCAAAGTTATGCACCTAGGAAAGAACAACCCACACTATGGTTACACGATGCAAGGTTCCACATTGGGAACCACCACCCAGGAAAAAGATTTAGGAGTCATCGTGGATAACATGTTAAAACCCTCCGCCCAGTGTGCAGCGGCGGCCAAGAAAGCAAATAGAATGCTAGGTATCATAAGGAAAGGAATGGAGAACAAAACAAAGGATATTATAATGCCTCTGTATCGTTCCATGGTACGACCGCACCTTGAATATTGTGTGCAATTCTGGTCGCCGTATCTTAAAAAGGATATAGCATTATTAGAAAAAGTACAGAGAAGAGCCACCAAAATGGTAAAGGGGGATGGAAGGCTACTCCTATGTAGAGAGGCTACAAAGGTTAGGGCTCTTCAACCTGGAAAAGAGACGGCTGAGGGGAGATATGATAGAGGTCTATAAATTAACGAATGGAGTGGAACGGGTAAACGTAGATCAATTGTTTACGCTATCAGAATATAGAAAGACTAGGGGACATGTAATGAAGCTACAGAGTAAACTATTTAAGACAAATAAGAGAAAATATTTTTTCACTCAACGTGTAATCAAACTCTGGAATTTGTTACCGGAGGATGTAGTAAGAGCTGTTAGTGTAGCTGGGTTTAAAAAAGGTTTGGACAAGTTCCTGGAGGAAAAGTCCATAAACCATTTTTAAAAAGGGACCCAGGATAATCAATGCTTGACCCAGTACAAGCATTGTGGAACCTGTGTCTTTTGGGGATACTGCTAGGTAAGTATGACCTAGATTGGCCACTGCTGGAAACAGGATATTGGGCTTGATGGACCTTGGTCTGACCCAGTATGGCACATCTTATGTTCTTAAGAAGGCTCAAATAGTGGTGTTCTGGTTGCTCTATTTTTAGCTTGGGGATGCTAAAGGTGTTTTGTGCATTTTTCCATCTGGTTCTGATGTTCGGTGGTGTTTGTAGTAGAGATTGAAGGTGTATGGGAGATAAGTCATGGGATGCATTGAAGATGGTCACTAGAACCTTGTATTTAGTGTGGGTTATTATTGGGAGCAAGTGCAGTAGTTTGAGGATTCGAGTTATGTGTTCTATTCTGGTTGTGCAATGTAAGTGGTGTTTTACACCATCTGTAGGGGGTGGAGTGTGTATTGCAGTAGGCCTTGTAGAAATATGTTGTAGTAATTAAAGTGTGGGAACACTATGGACTGAAATACTGTGCGGAAGTCATTGGAGTTGAGTAGAGGTCATAAGTGTTGCAGTGTTTTCATTTTGTGGTAAATATGCTTGATGTTGTTGATGTGAGGTTGTAGGATGAGGTGTTCATCCAGTACTACTCCCAGGCACCATACATGGGTCATGATCTTTAGTTCCGATCCAGAAACTTTTAGGGATTTCAGGGTGTTGAAGTTTGGGTCTCTAGTGATGTAGAGTACTTCAGTTTTCTTGTGATTTAGAGAGGTTATTCTCGGATAGCCAGTTTATGACTGAGGTGAAGCAGTATACTAATGCAGTGTGTATGGAGTTTGTGGTAGAGAATGGTTTGCACAAAAGTAACATAGTACTGTATGTTGTGGGCCTTTATGATCACGCACATGGGTTGGAGGTAAATGTTGAAAAGCAGCGACAAGGAAGAGCCCTGTGGTGCACCTTGCTGTTGAGGGTAATGTGCTGACTTGAATGTTCCTATTCTTACTTCTTGTTGTCTGTCAGATAGGTAAGAATGAACCATTTCAGGGTTGTGTTACTCAGACCTAGGGATTGTAAATGTGCAAGTAGGATATTGTGGTGCAGAAATGGGTAATGGGGCAACATCTGGAAAGCGATTTGTAAAAATGCCCATAGCATGGGAAATAAGATCCCAGATGTTGACGCTTTAATAGAAGAGACTGACTTGGATTTAGTGGTGCTTACAGAGACATGGTTCACAGAAAACCATGACCAGGATGTAATTATACCGGGCTATACTTTATTCACGAAGGACAGGGTAGGAAGAAGGGGAGGTGGTATGGCACAATAAAAGGAAGAGAGGAGGCACTTTGTGTTAAATTAGAAAGAGGGAAAGGGAAATCCAGGGCATAAAGGTGGACGAAGATTTAATAGAAGACATACACAATACTGCCATGAAAGGAGAAGTGCTACTGATAGGTGATTTCAATATGCCAGATGTCGTATGGCACATCCCTGCTGTGGTGACACCTAGAAGTAAGGAGATCCTGGATTCTTTACAGGGTGAACTATTCAGGTAATTGGTAACAAAACCCACACATGATGGGGCCATACTAGCCTTAGTGCTTACCAATGGGGAAAGTGTTTTTGATGTTACACTGGGAGATCAACTCGCAACCAGTGATCTCCAGATGGTATGGTTCAGTATTAGTACTAAGGCTGATAAAATCCATTCAAAAGCAAGGATTTTAGACTTTAGGAAAACTAACTTTGCAAAAATGGGACAATACCTCAGAGAGTCGTTAGCAAGATGGGAACAGCTGGGGGATATAAAAAACAGTGGGCAAAACTAAAAGGGAATAGCTAAAAGGCAACAAACGTTTTTGTTAGAAAGGTAAATACATGTAAAAGGAAAGGAGGCCACTGTGGTTCTCAAAAGAAGTAGCTGAGAAGGTGAAGAAAAAGAGGGAGGCCTTCATGAAATACAAGAGATCATAGAGAGAGGAAGACAGGCATCTATATTTGGAGAAACTTAGAGAAGCTAGCAAAGTAGTCAGGAAGCAAAGGCATAAAAAGAAGAAGAAATAGCCAATGCAATAAAATGCGGGGATAAGACATTTTTCAGATATGTTAGTGAGAGAAGGAAGGACAAAAGTGGTATTGTCAGATTCAAGTGTGCAGGGGAGGAATATTCAAAAACTGATGAGGATAAAGCAGAATTACTTAACAAATACTTCTGTTCTGTGTTCACAGATGAAGGGCCTGGAGCAGGACCTCTGAAAACACCCACAAATAGCGACAGAAGTGATGGGAATTTTGAACGATTTTCAGAAGACTGTGTTAGAGAGGAACTAGCTAAACAAAAAGTAGACAAAGCCATGGGTCCAGATGGAATACATTGCAGAATACCGAGGGAACTTGGGAACATTCTAGCAGTTCCACTGTCTGACCTTTTTAATGCCTCTTTGGAGTCGGGAGTGGTGCCAGATGACTGGAGAGAGGCACATTTGGTCCCTTTACACAAAAGTGGACGTAAGGATGACATTAAGAACTACAGGCCAGTTAGTCTAACCTCTGTGGTTAGTAAATTAATGGAAAGGCTACTAAAGGAGAGAATAGTGAGATTTCTGGAGTCCAATAGATTGCAGGATCCAAGACAACATGGATTCACCAGAGGCAGGTCTTGTCAGACATATTTGATAGATTTCTTTGACTGGGTGACCAGGGAGTTGGACCAAGGGAGAGCCCTAGATGTGGTGTATTTAGATTTCAGTAAAGCCTTTGACACTTCTGCACAGACAACTTATAAACAAACTGACCACCCTAGGTATGGACCCTAAAGTTACTGATTGGGTTAGAAATTGTTTGAGTGGGAGACGACAAAGAGAACAGGTAAATGGAACTCACTCTGAGGAAAAATAGATTACCAGTGGGGTGCCGCAGGGATCTGTCCTTGGTCCGATTCTGTTTAACATCTTTGTTAGTGATATTGCAGAAGGACTGTTGGGTAAGGTTTGCTTGTTTGCAGATGATACCATACTCTGCAATAGAGTAGACACAAAGGAAGGTGCTAACAATATGAGGAGGGATCTAGCTAAACTTGAAGAATGGTCTAGAATATGGCAGCTGAAATTTAATGCTAAAAAATGCAGGGTCATGCATTTAGGTTGCAGAAATCGAAAGTGTAGGGGGTGAGGTACTTCTGTCCACAAAAGAAGAGCGGAACCTGGGCGTAATTGTGTCTGATGATCTTGAAGTAGCTAAATATCAGCAGACAGAAAACAGTCACCACTCAAACAGTAATGCATCTACTACCGATAATTCGATACTTACTCATCCCAAATAGGCAAACAAGGTAATAACATAACACCAACTCAATACCCACTCACCCCAAACAAACATAATATAACGTTGTTAATTACCTCGTACTGTCTAAATGTTACCCTTATGATAAATGTAACCCTCCAATTGTACTGTCTAGATGTTGTTAAGTTCCCCTATGTTAAATGTAACCCTCCAATTGTGATGTGACCACTTTGATCGTAGGATACGGTGGTATACAAATCTATTTAAATAAATAAATAGATAGAAAAGGCAACTGCGAAACCAGAAGGATGCTTGGGTGAATAGGGAGAGGAATGGCCAGCAGAAAACAGGACGTGATAATTTATTTATTTGTGTGTCTTATATACCGCCCTATTGTGTAATCAGGGTGGTTTACAATATAAACAACACTATTACATCATAACATTTTAACAATTACATGTACCAGGTGTATATATGATACAATCACTTATATATATATGATTAATTTATATTTCTTTTGACAAGATATTTACAATTTTCATATGAAATTAAGTTTTCCAGTGTGGAAACTTAACTACATTCATGATGATATTCACAGCTTTACGTTACATAGTATGGAATAGGGGTGAGGAGGGGGAAGGGTGGAGTTTGGGAATATTGGATTGATTTCCGGTTTTATGTTGGCTCAGAGATGAAATTTTCTTTGTTGCCACCAAAGTAACATAGTATATGACAGCAGATAAAGATTAGTATGGTCCATCTTGTCTGCCCAGCAAGGCGGCAAGTGTAGATGCACCTACCGCTCCGTGCAGATCACCCCTCCCCATTCCTTTGTTTAGGGGTGTACCCACCACTCTGTGTAGGTCACCCTATTTGCCGAGATACAAGAGATAGTTGTGTTTATTTTGATTTTACCCTGTTGCTATAAAGGGATTCACTATGTCTGTAACATGCCACTTTGAATTCTGTCACTGTATTTTCCCCCACCACTTCCATCGGGAGGGCATTCCAAGCATCCACCATCCTTTCAGTGAAAAAGTATTTCTTGACATTGCCTTTCAGTTTACTCCCTTGCAGCTTCATGTTATGCCCTCTAGTTTTACAGCTGCCCTTCTTTGAAAGAGGTTTGTTTGTTTATTACTACTCTTTAAGTATTTAAAGGTCTGAATCATATTTCCCTATCCCTCCTCTCCTCCAGAGTGTACATATTTAGATCTTCAAGTCTCTTCTCTAAAGTTTTCTGATGCAGGCTCCAAATCATTTTGGTTGCCTTTCTCAGAACTGTTTCTAGCCTTTTTATGTCCTCTGCGAGATATGGTCTCCAAAACCGAACACAATATTCAAAGTGAGGCCTCACCAGCAATTTGTACAGAGGCAATAGTACCTCTTCCTTTCCTTCCTTTTTGTATGCAGCCCAGCATCCTTCTGGCTTTTGCCACTGCCTTGTCACACTGTTTTGTCACATTGAGATCCTCAGAAACAATCACACCAAGATCCTTCTCCTGGTCCGTGCACACCAACCTCTCGCCCCGTATCACATACAATTCCCTTGGATTTCTGCTTCCCAAGTACATGACGCTGCACTTCTTCATATTAAATCTTAAATGCCAAGCATTAGACCATTCTTCCAGCTTTTGTAGATATTTTCTCATATTATCCAGTCCCTCAGGGGAGTCCACTCCGTTGCAAATTTTCATGTCATCTGCAAAAAGACGGACTTTTCCATTCAGTCCTTCAGCAATATCACTCACAAATACATTGAACAGTACCAGTCCCAGGACCGAACCCTGAGGCACACAGCTAATCACCTTCCTTTCATCCGAGTGAGTTCCATTTACTGTCACCTTCTGTTGTCTGTCAGTCAACCAATTTCTGATCCAGTTCACCACCTTGGGACCCATTCCCAAGCTGTTGAGTTTATTGATAAGCCTCCGATGAGCAACAGTATCAAAGGCTTTGCTGAAATCTACGTAGATCACATCCATCACATGCCCTTGATCTAGTTCTCTGGTCATCCTGTCAAAGAACACAATCAGATTTGTCTGGCAAGATCTTCCTTTGCTAAAACCACGTTGCCTTGGATCACGCATCCTATTGGTTTCGAGGAAGTCCACTATTTGCTTTTTCAGGATCACCTCCATTACTTTTTCCGGATCACCTCCATTACTTTTTCCGCCACCAAAGTAAGGCTTACTGGCCTGTAGTTTGTCACTTCTTCCCTACTGCCACTTTTGTGAAGAGGTACCACATCAGCCCTTCTCCAGTCCTGTGGAACTACTCCTGTCTCCAAGAATCTATTAAAAACATAATTTAATGGACCGCAAGAACCTCTCTGAGCTCTTTCAGTATCCTGAGATGTATCCTATCAGGTCCAATGGCCTTGGCCACTTTCAGTTTTGCAAGCTGCTCTAACACATCATCTTCTGTGAATGGTGTGGTATCTACTCCATTCCCATTTGTATATTTGTCAATCACAGGTGGTCCTTCTCCAGGATTTCTCTAGTAAAAACAGAGCAGAAATATTTGTTTAGCATTTTTGCTTTTTCAATGTCACTTTCCAAAAATCCGTTCCTAGCACTTTTGAGTCCTGCAAGTCCACCTCTTATTTTCCTCCTGTCACGAATATACCTGAAAAAACATTTGTCCCCACATTCACATCTTTAGCCATCTTTTCTTCTGCCTTTGGTTTTGCTATCCTTATTTCTCTTTTTGTCTCTTTTAGTTTGATCCTGTATTCTTTTCTGTGTTCTTCTGTTTGCGAACTTTTGAATTTTGTGAAAGCTGTATTTTTTGCCTTTATTTGTGCAGCCACTTCTTTGGAGAACCAAATAGGTTTCCTTTTCCTCTTGTTTTTATTTACTTTCCTTACATATGTATCTGTTGTCCTTTTAATTGCCTCCTTTAGTTTAGACCATTGCAATGCCACTTCCCTTATCCCCTCCCACCCTGCCAACTCCTCCTTCAGGTACTTGACCATTTTACTGAAGTCAGTGTTTTTATATTCTAGGACTTTGAGCATGCTGTAATTGGATTCTACCTTGGCTTTTATCTCAAACCACACCACCTTGATGATCGTTGCTGCCCACATGGGCACGCACCCGGATATTTGACACGCTATCTCCATTGGTGAGTACGAAATCCAGCATAGAGCTCTCCCTGGTCGGTTCCATCAACATTTGTCTACGTAATGCATCTTGGAAGGCATCCACATTTTTTTTTACTTCCAGATTTGGAGAAGGAATACTCCAATCCACATCATGTAGATTAAAGTCACCCAATATGATCACTTCCCCTTTCATGGCTATCTTTGCAATATCAGCAATCAATTCGCTATCTATTTCTTCGGTTTGAGTTGGAGGCCTGTAGATTACACCAGTATGGATGACAGTGCCAACTCCTCTTTCCAACACAATCCACGGTGCTTCTTATTTTCCCCATGTCCCCTGCATTTTAGTAGTTTTAATATTGCTTTTGACATTTAGGGATACTCCTCCTCCTTTTCTACCCTCTTTCTCTTCTAAATAGATTATAGCCAGCTATGGCTATATCTCATTCATGCGACTCATTAAACCATTTTTCTGTATTGGCCACAATGTCTAAGTCCATTTCCACCATTAATGCTTCCAGATCAGGAACTTCATTGGCTAGGCTTCGAGCATTTGTGCTCATTGCTTTTCAGCATTTGTTGATTGGCTTTCCTGTGTTTTGCATGGATTTTGTTCTACACGCCCCTTTCCACTTGCTATTGATGTGTGGTTTAAAAGTGTGGCTGTTTCCAATGTCATATTGCTTTAGCTGAGAGTGACATCCTGAACTTGTCCTTCTCCATCCATCACCCCCTTTCCCTAGTTTAAATGCCTGTCCACATACTGCCTGAAATTTTCACTTAGGATCCTTTTCTCCACGATGGAGAAATGTAGTCCATCAGCACAGTATAATCTCTTGTTGACACATCTGCTTCCCCACTCACCTATATATATCTAAATCTTTCTTGTTTGCACCAGGTTTGGAGCCATGTATTAAAGTTGTTTATGCGATGCAGCCTTTCTGCCTCCTTACCATGAACAGGCAGAACTTCTGAGAATGCTATAGTGTTAACAATGGCCTTGAGTTTCTCTCCCAGAGTCTGGAAGTCCCTTTGAACTGCAGAGGCACTGTTTCGAGCCAGGTTATTTTATCCAAGTGGATGACAACATCAGTTTTAGAATACTCACTTTCTGCACTAACTATACCAACAATTTGGTTTGTATTCCTGTTGGCTGAAGAGCCTGGGAGGCATTTGACCATCTTCTCTCCTTTGAATTGTGTTCCCAAGTTGGTGCCGCTGATGATGGGATCTCCAAGTAGTAGTAGTTTTCTGTTTTGTGAATTTTCTTTTCCTATTTGGTGCATTATCAGTAGATTTGGCAATGAGTCTTTCATTTAAGGGCACTTCAGTTTCCATGAAATTGGGCACCCTCATTATCCAAGGCAGAGAAGGCATTATGCAGGGATCTCTCTTGATGTATAGGGTGTCTCTGCGTTACAGGTCACAACCTACCAGAGCCCACTGTGATCCATTTGTTTCTTGTCTGTTTGATTCTTTGTGGGAGTGATGGTGAATTTTGTTCAGTTTGTACCCTAGAGGTGTGTTTAATTGCAGCTAATTCTTCCCTTAGTAGAGTCCATTCTTTATGCATAGCAGATAACTTGAGGCATATAAGGAATAGCGCGGTATAGAAGAGAAGTTAAATAAAGTTAAATAAATAAATATAGGGCAAGCTCTTAGGTTCCAAATGATTCTTCTCAGAATGAAAGCACCACAGTTATTGCACTGAATACACAACATGCTGATTTAGCTGTCCTAGGAGGAGAAAAAGAGAAAAAGTGGGTGTAACACCTAATTAAAGGACAGATGCCAAAGTATATGATGACTGTATAGGCAATGCAATCCTGGATGAGGAGTAGGGTGGGCTGGAACTTAAGTGTCCCTGGCCAGTAGACCTTATATGAACTGAGGGCACACTCAGATATCTGATTTAAAGGCTATGCAAGGAATGTAGGCAGTCTGAATATTCTTAAAAACCTATATCCAACAGTTAAAATTTATATTAAAAACAGGCAATTGTAAAGTCTGAAAGCCTTAGCTGAGTGTGTAGTCTCTTGAAGTTGTGATGTGCTCGATGAAAAGAATGTTTTGAGTTGTTTCTGGAAGGTGGCTAGATTGATTATAGCTCTAATTGTATCTGGTAAAGTGTTCCTTATTTGCGGGGCTAAATCGAGCCACCAGCAGCGGGAGGGGCCTGCAGACCACCGCGGCCCAATCGGGGCACAGCAGCTTCTTTTTAAAGTTCGTGCCAGCAGGCGCCGAGCCTCGGGAGCCCCCACCACCACCAGCAGCTCTCCCCTTCCCGGGGATCGAGCCACCAGCAGCGGGAGGGGCCTGCAGACCACCGTGGCCCAATCGGGGCACAGCAGCTTCTTTTTAAAGTTTGCGCCAGCAGGCGCCGAGCCTCGGGAGCCCCCGCCACCACCAGCAGCTCTCCCCTTCCCGGGGATCGAGCCACCAGCAGCGGGAGGGGCCTGCAGACCACCGCGGCCCAATCGGGGCACAGCAGCTTCTTTTTAAAGTTCGCGCCAGCAGGCGTCGAGCCTCGGGAGCCCCCGCCACCACCAGCAGCTCTCCCCTTCCCGGGGATCGAGCCACCAGCAGTGGGAGGGGCCTGCAGACCACAGCGGCCCAATCGGGGCACAGCAGCTTCTTTTTAAAGTTCGCGCCAGCAGGCGCCGAGCCTCGGGAGCCCCCGCCACCACCAGCAGCTCTCCCCTTCCCGGGGATCGAGCCACCAGCAGTGGGAGGGGCCTGCAGACCACCGCGGCCCAATCGGGGCACAGCAGCTTCTTTTTAAAGTTCACGCCAGCAGGCGCCGAGCCTCGGGAGCCCCCGCCACCACCAGCAGCTCTCCCCTTCCCGGGGATCGAGCCACCAGAAGCGGGAGGGGCCTGCAGACCACCGCGGCCCAATCGGGGCACAGCAGCTTCTTTTTAAAGTTCGCGCCAGCAGGCGCGCCCGCGACTGGCGGGCCCGCGCCTGAGGGCCTCGCCAGAGGGCCCTTTGGCGTGGCCCTTAGGCGGGGCACGATAGATTCCTCACCAGTGACCTGACTGCCTAACGCCTGCTTCACTCAGCCCCCTGCCACCTGACCAAGAAACCAACTTTCTACCAACACCTGAACTGTAAGAATGTGCTTTTGTTGCTGAATAGCTTCGTCTATTTTTAGGCCACTTTAACTTACAAAGTAACCTGATAGCTTCATAGTGTATTTGGTACCATCGCAGTATTGCAATTTTGCCAGTTGAAAATTTCAATATAATCTACCAGCTTCATACTTTATTACTGTGTTAACCTCAATATTGCACTCTCTCTTTAAAGATAGTCAATATCTTGCATGTAAACTGTACCAATTTTGCTCCTCTGTACGGAAGAATCTCATCACTGTACTGTGTCTCATAACAGCGTTGTACTACCTCAATATTGCACTGCCCCACTTCGTAGCTACAGTGTCTCACACACAATCCAAACCCTCAGAATGGCCCTCCAGGTCGCTGTAATTCTTAGCTTCTACCTCCTTACCCACTGGCTTGGAACCTCCCAGGCCCTTTACACGCCACATGGCAGGATTCCAATCCTGAATAGCCATGGAAAAAGATGGAATAGTCCACCTTACTCCAACCTAGGAAGTGACGCCTACACGCGCCACTCCCACCTGATACATGTAGCACTCCAGCTATCCAAGACACCCAGCCAGGAAAAACCTTTGAGATGCCAACCCCTAAAATGTGCCATCAATGCGCATTCCATCCGCAAAAAATGGCCTGTTGTCCTTGACACAATCTCCTTCTACGACCTTGAAATTCTCATGATCACGGAAACTTGGCTATCACCAGAAGACAACGTCCTCCTCAATCAACTACTTCCCCCCAATTTCTCCATACATACGAGACATAGGGAAAACAAAAAAGGAGGAGGGGTGCTCATAATCTCCAAATCAGACCTCAACTTCCACATTGTGGACTCTTCCAGCACAAACAGCCTGGACATCCTCTCCATTGCTAACCAACAATGCTCCCTTACCCTGTTATATAGAACACCATCTACTTCTCCAGTTGACCTTCCAACCATTATTGACCTTGCAGCTAACACCCTCACTCCCAATAAATCAAATTGGATAATGGGTGATTTCAATCTCCCATCTTTACCCCAAAGCCACGCAAATGCGTTCCTTGATGCAATGGAAGACCTGGGACTCAAACAAATTATCAATGAACCCACACATACAAAAGGGAACATTCTTGACATGGTATTTGTTCCACATCCAGTCATGGACAAAAACCACAATCCTCCAATATCAGTCGTGGATGTACCCTGGTCCGACCACAAATTGATCATTATCCAGATACCCATCAACAATGACCAGCTGAACAGAAGCCGACCCACGAACATCACCTCTCGAACTGCCACTAGATGCTTTCGCCCCTTCGATAGGGAACACATCCTTTCGGAGACCCCATCACTCATCAACAAAACCACACCGGACCTTGATGAACTAATCTCTTGCTGGAACTCCAGCCTGCTTGCCATCTCACAACACTCGAACCCTAAGAATACAGCAAGGTCAAAAAGAAGCTCTGTCCCATGGTTCTCCCCTGAGCTGCGATCTTCCCTCACGCAACTACGTAGACTTGAACGCCAATGGCGCCGATCGCGCTCAACTGAAGACCAGACCGCATACCGAACCCACCTTGCAATACATCGAGAAACAATCACTACCAAAATGAGACAATATCACACTGACACCCTAAAGAGGTCTCTGAATAAACCACGTGACCTCTTCAATTTGGTCAAATCCCTCTCAAAGGAACCATCTCCCGAACAACACAGCGAGATTCACCCACAAGAATTCGCTGATCACCTGCAATCCAAGATTGTGCAAACCAACAAGGTGTCAGCAGTCCAATATCAAGAACCAACGGGCCTTTCCCCATTGAACATTTTTTCCACACCATCCACTAAATGTATTGAGAACACCATAGCATCGCTCAACACCTCCACTGCACAGACTGACCCATGTCCAGCGTTTTGGATCAAGGAGCTACGTGATGTGTTCAGCCCTGTCATAGCAAATATAATGAAACAACAGTGTATTTTCCCACTTCACTCAAGCAGACTTCCATTAGGCCACTACTGAAAAACCCCAAACTTGACCCCCAAAGAGTTGACTCCTATCGACCAATAGCTAGTATCCCCCTCTTAGCCAAAATAATTGAGAAAGAGGCACAACAGCAAATTCAAGATCACATAGATGCCGTTGCTCCCTTAGACAGCTGCCAACATGGGTTCAGAGAACATCATGGGGTCGAGACACTACTTACTGGTCTATTCAACGATATCATCACAGGAATTGACAACATCCGTCAAGGTTTTGTGCTCATCTTCCTAGACATTGCTGCGGCGTTCGACTCCGTGAGTCACGAAATTCTCCTCGGAAGACTGAAAGAGAAGGGCGTCTGCAACAACGCACTAGGATGGTGTAAGTCTTATCTGGACGGTAGATGGCAATATGTGAAGTCTGGATCAGAAGAGTCAATACACTTCCATCAAAAGCAAGGGGTACCTCAAGGCTCCTCGTTATCCTCCTTACTTTTCAATATCTACATGCAGCCCATCTGCAATATCATAAGATCATTCAACGTGAACTGCATGATATATGCAGATGACATTCTCTTATACATGCCTTTCTCCACAACTCACATGGACCTGACCCCACTCACAGATTGTTTCAATGCAGTTTCAACTTGGCTCCAGACACAGAACCTACGCATTCAACATAAAAAACAGAGGTCCTATTCATCACCAGAGACCCCAACTTTACTCCCCCGTCCCACGTCAGTGTCAAGGAAGCTGATTTGCAAACTAAAGATGCAATAAAATACCTGGGAGTTACTCTGGACCAACGTCTAGACATGAAACGCCACATAAGCAACATAGTCAAAGCCGTCTATTTCAAAATCCGTTCACTCAAGCACCTACGCTCCCTGCTGGACCCAGACGATTTCCGAACCATATATCAAACGCTGATCCTGCCGCATTTTGACTTTGCAAATGCCATCTTACAAGGTCTCCCCCAATCCACACTGACCCCCTTACAGTTGGCCATGAATGCCGCAGCTAGGGTCCTTTACGGAGCATCCAGAAACGACCACGTGACCCCTATTCTCAAACAGCTGCACTGGCTACCGATCCATGGGAGGATCACCTTCAAATCCCTTCTATTAGCATTCAAGGCAATCAAAGATATTTCATCCTCCTCACTCACGCATCTTATCCACATTGTCCCCCCCCCAACAGATCCAGAAGAACAACAGCTGTAAACTTGCTAGCAACACCAAAGGCTTCGACAAAGTCCAACACGACAACCACAAACAGGGCATTCAGTTTTTATGTCCCCAAATGCTGGAACGCTCTTCCCCCTGACATCAGGGCCAATACCAATCTATATCAGCTCAGGAAGGCTCTCAAAACCCACCTTTTCCTCCAATACTTCCCAGACAGCAATTGAACCTAGATATCCCTCCCAAGAAATGACCCAATCTAGAATGGCCCTTACATGTATTATCTGCAGTGTAAATAGCTTATGTATATAGTTAACCCTGTTATCCAAGTTTGTACTCCTGTTCGATGTAAAACCTGACAGCTTGTCGTTATGGTCGTTATGTTATGATGTAAACCGCGCTGATTCTAAATAGCGCGGTATATAAGAAACTGTAATAAATAAATAATAAAATAAATATTTGAACGGTCTATTGCTAGTTTGGTTTTGGCGGTAGTCAGCTGGGATTACCAATGTATTTGCCATTCGTCCTCTCGGTTGGCCATCATTGGTCAATGTCCTGATTAAATATGTTAGGGTTGTGGGAGCTATTTTTCTGATAATTTTGAAAGTAGTCATTATTTTATATTTGATTCTGCTATGGAATGGTAACCAGTGGAGTACATGTATAAGTCTCTGGTGTGACCTCATTTGGAGTATAGTGTGCAGTTCTGGAGACCGCACCTTCAGAAGGATATAGGCAGGTTAGAGTCAGTGCAAAGGGTGGCTACTAAAATGGTTAGTGGTCTTCATTATGAAGCATATGAGGACAGACTTAAAGATCTTAATAAGTATACTTTAGAGAAAAGGCAGGATAGGGGCGATATGATAGAGACATTTAAATACCTCTGTGGCATAAACAACCAGACAATCCTCCAATAACTCCATCACCGTCCCCCACAAAAGAACCAAGTCCACACAACGGACCTGCAACAGAGCCTTTGAACTTTATGCTCCATCCCTCTGGAACTCTCTGCCGAACCACATCAGAAACAACGGTGATCTCACATCTTTCAAAAAACAGCTGAAAACGGTCCTATTCCGTGAACATCTCTGAACAGAAACACCACCCCCTCTTCAAGAACCCATGATTAGAAACTGTAGGATTGAAAATGTCTATGTCCATCCCAAATCATTAATGTTGCCCCATGGTGATGGCCCCCCCCCCTGTTATGTGTTACACCGCTTTGACCCGGTGAAAAGCGAGATATAAATATAGTTAAATAAATAAATGCACAGGAGGGTCTCTTTCAATTGAAGGCAAGCTATGCTATGAGGGGAAATAGGATGAGAGTCAAAGGGGATAGACTCAGGAGTAATATGCAGAAATATTTCTTTATGGAAATATTGGTAGATGCATGCAATCTCCCAGTGGAGGTGGTGGACGCGAGGACAGTATCTGAATTCAAAAAAGCATGGGACAAACACAGAGGATATCTAAAGGTAAAAAGTGGACTATTGTAGTTGATATAGAAGGGCAGACTAGATAGGCCATGTAGTCTTTCTGCCATCATATTTCTATGTATCAAAGGCTGACGCAATGTTGGGGAATATCAGGATGTGGCTTGTCAAGACCCTTTATGAGTCTGTCCAAGAGTGAAGTCAGTTGTGTCTCTACTCAGTGGTTGGGTCTGAAGCCATATTGTGAGTCAAGTGGTGCATGGATTGTGATTTGTTCCTGGAGCTGTAGCTGTACCACCTTCTCAATGATTTTTGAAAGGATGGGTAGGCTTGCAATGGGCCTGTAAGAGCCGGAGAGGTTTGTGTTCAGATGGGAGTTTTAAATATCGGTTGAATGGAGGTATTTTTGAGGCTGATGTGCATAAATTCCTGGGAGATGGAGAGCTGGATAATCATAAGGATGGAAGGTCCCCATCTGTGCGGGCTAGTTTTAACCAGCTGACGGGGCACGAGTCCAGTGGGGATGTGGTCGTGTTGAGGCTGGAAATGATAGACTCAGTTTGTTGAAGTGAGATGAGGGTGAAACTTTGCCAGGAGTGGGGTAGTGTATTGGACTCCTGTGGTGATAGGTTCGAGCATGCATTGCCATTGATCATATTAGCCTTACTCTGAAAGGAGTCAGCTAGTGTCTGTGGGGGAATGTTGTCTTCCTTTGCTTTGTGACTGGGACATTTCATGATTCACTATGTCAAAGAGCTCTCTTGGCCAATTTATTGAACTCATGATTAGCTTTGAGTGGTAATAATTCTTCATCTTGTCAGCCCCCCTTGATGACCAACAATATGGCTTTCGCCCCTATCATGGTGTAGACACTCTATTAACAGTACTCCTCGATACCTTAACACGAGGTATTGATAACCCTAAACAAGCTTTCATTCTCCTCTTTCTAGACATCTCTGCAGCGTTTGACAGTGTACACCATGCTGTAATGCTTAACAGACTAAAACAAATAGGAATACACTCAACTGTATATAATTGGTTCACCTCATATCTAACTGATCGAACCCAAACTGTCCGAACTAACACAGAAACATCTAAAACATATAAACAGGAAATTGGTCTCCCACAAGGCTCCGCCCTCTCTGCCCTCCTATTTAATTTATATATTCAACCAGTCTGCAACATTTTCAAGAAATTTAAAGTCCACTATCACATATATGCAGACGATATGATGATGTACATACCATTTACAATCCCAACACTCCCATTACAACTGTTAACAGAATGCTTCTCTGAATTAACAATCTGGCTAAAAGACCACAATCTCCATATCAATCATTCTAAAACAGATATATTAATAGTAACTAAAAATCAATCCTACATACTTCCAACACACATCACTCTCCAAAATCACAACATTACTATAAAAAATGAAGTAAAATACCTAGGTGTCACCCTTGACTCACACCTTAGTATGGACACACATATTAGAAACATCACTAAGAAAATCTACTTTAAACTTAAAATTTTAAAACAATTACGTCCTCTTGTACTCCTACATGATTTTCTGAGCATTATCCAGGCTATCATCACACCACACTTTGATTTCGCAAATCTCACCCTACTAGGAACAACAAAACAAAACATTAAAAGACTCCAACTTGCCCAAAATGCAGCAGCAAGAATTGTAATGAAGGTTCCACCATTTGAACACATTACCCCTATACTAGCAAACCTTCACTGGCTCCCAATTCAATCCAGAATAAATCATAAATTGATTATCACTACATTTAAGACATTAAATACAATGGCCCCAGTCTCTTTAACAAAACTTATCATTAAAGACACATCCCAAACTGCGCTACGGAAAGGCCACACGAATAAAATTAGGATCCCGAAAGATTTCACAACTACTAAAAAAACAACTAATAAAAAAGCGTTTTCTCATGCAGCTCCCACCCTATGGAACTCCCTCCCTGAAGAAATAAGAGCACTAAATGATGCAAAGGAACTCCGCAAGAAATTAAAAACATATTTATTCATCTCCCATTTCGGCAAACTAGAAAATACCTTACCACTAACAGGAAATGGTTAATAGCGACCTCAGGGTACACCAACTCCAATTACTCTATCTAACTACAATTAAAGTCGATTAAATAACTATTTGTAAATCCTGTAAATATATATGTAAATAGTTCAAAATATGTAAATAGTTAAATTGTTATTTAACAAATTTACCATATTTAGTCCAATCATGTTTAATGTATTTAGCAAAATTGTACCTAGTTAATTAATGTTTCATGTATTTAGCAAAATTGTACCTAGTTAATTAATGTTTCATGTAAAACAGACCTGTTAATCTGTTCATTCCTTGTTCACTGTAAACCGCACCTGATCTGTGGAAGGTAGCGGTATATAAGCAACTGTTAAATAAATAAATAAATAAATGTTGGTATTCCTTTAGTTTGGCCATGTAAGAGACTTGGACATTTGGACTTTCTGCATGATGCCATCTCCTCTCAATTTGTCTAAGCTTATGTTTGGTGTCTCTGAGTTCTATGGTTTACCATGTGGATGCGTGGTGCTTTTCTAAAGATCCAGTCATTTTAGGGGCTATTACTGCTTTACTTGTTACTTGGTTCCAGTTATGTACTAATTCTTCAAGATCATCTGAATTTGAATAAGATTTGGTATGGTGGTGTTCAGAAAAGCTTGCTTGTCCAGGTTTTGAAATCTACGATTTGCTGGTTGTGCTTGAGTTTCAGTGTGTGGGGGGAGTGCTGAGGCAAATGGAATGTAATGGGTTTGTGGTCAGACCAAGGGACTGGGGATACTATTGGAGGGGGGCAACTGAGATCTAGTGTATTCCCAATTTGGTGGATTGGTTCATTAATGATTTGGATGTAGTTCAATGCTTGCATGGTCTCCAGGAAGGCATTTGACAGATTGTTTGAGGTTGAAAAGAGGTTGAGGTCTTCCAGTAGGAAGAAGTGTTTATTTGGATTTGTGTGATTACAGACCATTTCCAAGAGAGTAGTTAGTCTGTCTGCTTTTGTAGATGGAAAGCGGTAGACTAAGCACAGAGTTGATTGTTTATTGGATATGGTGAGCGTGTCTGTGTTTATACAGCTAGATGCATGCTATGACATCCTAAGTGTATTCTAGCCATGATGAATACCCCACCACGTCTGCAGGTGCTTCTTGGGCAGTTGAAGAGGTCCTATGCTGGTTTAGAAGAACGCTGTCTGTGTCAGTGAATCAAGATTCTGTTACGCACTTGAGATCAATATTATTGTTGCTGAGGTAGTCTGCTAACATTGGGATCTTGTTGCATGCCAAGCATGCATTGAACAGGATGCATTTTAAGTGCTGGGGATGTGTGGTTTTGTAATAAGTTGTGGTTGAAGGATCATAAGGTTTAATTCTTATAAAAGCACAGTGACCTCTGTTCCTTGGTTTGATTGGGGCAGGGGCAGGGTGTAGCTCCATGTTTTATACTGAATTATGGGGATTGTGCTTGGTGGTAGAGACCAAGAATATGTGCGCATGAGTAGAGATGAGATGCACATCATGGCTAGGAGCTAAGCAGATGATTGCATGGTTGAGAAAGGTAGCACCGTAGCGCTGGTGGTGGTATGAAGGATAATAGATTGTAGCAATCTGCGCAGAGCTTAGAGGAGGCTAGGGGTTAGTTTATGATCTTTTGTGTAATTCTTTTTCATAGATATTATTGGGTGGAAAGTATTTATTTATTTACAAGTTTTTCTATACCGCCTTCTCCTTTAATCAAGGTGGAAAGTAAGGCAGGAAGCTCAGAGAGAGGACTTACTGTTCTTGCAGTTGAGATTTCTTGGCAGTCTAGTTACATGTTGGTTTGTCGGGTTAGAGATGCAACTGTTGTGGTCGCTCCTGCTAGGTTCCCACCTCAGAGCCACGCCCAAGAGCCCTTTGGCTTCACCCTTAGATGAGGGCCTGCTAGGCAAGGGCATGCCTGTGTACTGTGGGGCAGAAATTACCGCCGTCACTTGGTTCTGCTCGGCCTGGATCTTGCAGCATTTTTGGTTGAGGTGATGGATCTCTGGGCTGATCGGGTAGGCGAGGAGGCGATCAGCCTGCTGTGCTGGGTGGCTCTTGATGTGAGATCCCTTGCTGGCTGGCTGCCAGGTCTACTGTTTAGAAGCAGCCAGAAAGAGAGGGCAGCTCTTTAGATGGGTGGCTGTTGGAGCAAGATCACATATGGACCAAGGAGGTGGTAAGCAGCTGGATGTGCTGACAGTTGGAGGCACGCGATTTGGGAGTGGGGGGACAATACATCATCCTGGTCCTTTAATGGCATCAGTGGTGGGTGATGATGCATCGGGTGGGGTGGAGCTTACTGGTGTCGCTGGGTTCTGCTAGGCCTGGATCTTGCAGAATTTTCAGTCATGGTGATGGGGCTCCAGGCCAATCAGGCAGGAGAGGAGGAGATCAGCCTGCTGTGCTGGGCGGCCGTTGGTGTGAAATCCCTTGCTGGCTGGCTGCCGGGCCATAACTGTACAGAAGCAGCTGGAAGGAGAGGGCAGCTCTTTAGACAGGTGGCCGTCAGTGTGAGATCATGTACGGGACAAGGAGGAGGTAAGCAGCTGGTTGTGCTGGCAGCTGGAGGCTACCCTCAGCTTTTGACTAAGCTAATTATTTCATTGCTGACATACATGCTACTCATCCATCCTTTACCAATTCGTTATCTTTACCTCCACCCTCCTCTTCCATGATTGAGCAGGACTCATATCATCTAAATTCCTCCAGCTCCTGCTCTAATTTCACCCTACATCTAAGATACAGTTACAAAAAAATAATGCAATCTATTAGACCTATAACAAGCTCACTTGATCCCATTTACTCCAAATGGCTGAAGGATCCTACCCTGGCTCTATCATCCTATATGTTCTCATTGGTTAATTCTATTTTTCAGATTGGATCGGTGCCTGTTGCCTGGAAACAGGCTTTAATCTATCCAAAGTTAAAGAAACCATCTCTTTAATGCCTCAGATCCAGGGAACTATCGCTTTATATCAAATCTAATTTGCCTCTACTAGATCACAGAAAAATGTGTTTATCTACAATTAAATGACTTTCTTAACAAAACAAATGCTCTACATCCCCACTGATCTGGTTTCTGTATTGGTCACAGCACAGAAACAATTATAACCGCCCTTATCAGTGACATTCACAGCCATCTCAATGCTGTCCAAATTGCTATCATTGTCTCACTTGACCTCTAGGCAGCCTTCGACCTAGTTAACCACCAACTACTTCTCCCAAGACTCGCAGATATTGACATCTCCTATACAGTCCTATAGTGGTTTATATCCTTTTAAGAAAACAGTACATTCAAAGTTATGTTTAACTTGGCCACTTCATCCTCAGGTGTACCACAAGGCTCTTTTCTCATGCCTATCCTCTTCAATATTTTTTTAGCCCACTTGCAACTCCAATACAAGGACATGGTATCACTGATTTCTACTACGCAGATGGGTCAATCTTTCTACTGAATGGAGGTACAAAACGGTACATTCTCATCTGTAACTTCTAAAGGATATGATGCAAGGTTACTGTCACTGTCTCCTTGGGGGCTGCGGAATACTGGAGGATTTCAAGTTCTTCTGTACTGGGTTCCTCCTCCATCTCTAAAAAAACCCCCAAGAAACAAAAATGGCCTTAGCCATATCCTTTACAAAATCATGAAAGGTTAACGTCTCAGGAGGAGACTTTCATCTCTCATGAGGTAGAGAAGGGCCCGAAAAAACCTCTGGAGACCCAAACTCCGATAGGACGTTAGGCTCCTCATCAGAGATCCAGCCTTCTGAGTCTGACTCATAGAAATAATCAGAAGACCTCAGAGCCTCTGCCTGGATGACTAGCCTTCCATTTGGCGATCTGGAGCTCCTTCAGGAGTGGTAATGCACCAATGACTTTCTAGGCCTTGAAGGTGAATTGACCCCTGATGTGCTAGATACTGATATTGGCCAGTCATGTACTGGTGCTGAGGCACTTTGATGCAGCGATGACAACACCTCTACCACAGTTAGACTGTGTCTGTTGAGAACAATTTTCATGCTTCACTGCTCCATACTAGGAGTCATCAAGGCCTTGAGCTGCTGCATGGAGAACAGCATCATGATGCTTTCTTCAACAGCCCTCAGAAGGCGATTCTCCAACCCTGCCATGTCCAAAGGCATAGGGGGTGCAACAGAATTGGTACACTTTCATGGAATATGGCTGTCTCAGGGCAGTTTTTTCAAATGGGTTAGTTTTGCGCATATCATAACAGTCATGATCCTCACTTCTAAGCTAGGATATGTGGAGTATGATTTCAGTCTCTCAAATTTACTGCTAATGCTTGGCGTAGTACTTGCATTCTGCCAAAGAGAGCTTCCTTCTGGAGTTTGTAAGATGTAACATGTATAGACAATTTGTCAAGATGTGCTTGGAAATTCTTCTTTATCAAGCCTGTAGTTCCCAATACGATGGGAAATATTTCTCTATCTTTCTGTTACATTTTCTTGGTCTCTGACTGCATTTCTTCGTACTTCTAGATTTTTTCCTTCTCCATGCGATTCACAGAATAATCATTCAAAACTGACACCTCTATTATCAATGTTGTTCTAGTGTTTTTCTCCTTTACCACTATATCGTCTTTCCTTGCATCCAGTTTTTTATCCATCAGAATGGAAATGTCCAAGGTGATCATAATCTCTTCATTCTCTTAGGGTCCTGATCCCAGTGCTTTTCGGGCACTGTGATGCTGTAGCGTTTACAGAGTTTCCAATGTATGAGGCATGCTACATTGTTGTGCTTTTCTGTATAGAAATTTTCCGCTATTAGAACTTCATAGCCAGCTATGAGGTATGTCACTGTTTCCAGCTCTTTCTTCCAGAATCGACATATGTCTGCTTTGCCAGTTTTTTCAATGTTCACTATAAACCATCTTGTCCATAATCTGCTGTCCTGGGCTGCAACTATCAATCTCTCATTCTTCAGTTCCCCTTTCCTTAACCATTCATATGTCTGTTCTCGATCAACAAAGGGTTCCTGCAGTAACACTTTATATTTGCCACTGTATTTGTGCATTTGCCAATTGTTTTTCCTCGTTTGCTGATCTAATTCCTTGAATAATTTTTTTTCTCTTGTTGCAAATTCTGTTGCTTCCTTTCCTATATGTGCTTGTGGATTCTCGCTCATTCTTTCTAGTCGTTGGAACGCTTGTCCAAGTTTGATGATGGAGGCAGGTTCTGGATGTCTACTTTCATATTTCAGCACTTTTTCCATATTTGGATCCGATGAGGGTTATGATAATAGCCCTCTAGGTGTAATCTGTCTCTATGAGGCCTAGCCCTCCTTCAGCTCTAGGAATGTACAGTCTTCGTATACATTGAGTATACATTGATTCTTGTAAATTACTTCATGGCCATGGAGGAGTTTTCTTGTTTGCACCTCCAGTTTTTCAAGATCTTTAATAGGCCAGTCTACAGTCACAAAGCTGTATGAGAGTACAGGAATTGCCAGCTGATTGATGGCTTTTATCTTATGCTGTGATGTTAAAGCCTTTTCAATAATGATTTTAATATTCAATAGCAGGGGTGACCAACTCCAGTCTTAGAGAGCCACAATCCAGTCTGGTTTTCAGGATGTCCCTAATGAATATTCATGAGATATATTTGCATCTACTACCTCTGATTGTATGCAAATATGTCTCATGAATATTCATTAGGGGCATCCTGAAAACCAGGCTGGTTTGTGGTTCTCCAGGACTGGAGTTGGCCACCCAGGTTCTATAGTAGTCTTTACTGATCTTTTCTCTCTGTAATTTATTTGAATATTTTTCCTTCCTCTACTCCTAGATATTTATATGCACATTTCTGTTCAAGTTTCTTGATGTTACAGCCACCACCCAGGGAGTTGTTTTCCGTTTTGCTTAATTTTCCTCTAAAAAAGTTCCCTTAGCACATTTGTCTAGGCCAAAAGTCACCCTGTCACCAGAAAAGTTTTCCACTACACAGAGTTGCTTTGCGAATTGTTGGTCACTAGAACTGTAGAGCTTCAGGTCATCTACAAATAGTAAACGAGCTGTTACCTTTGGGTTGCCACCTTCTTCAGGATTCAGTCTAAATCCGTATTCCAAAGAGTTGATGAGAATACTCATTGGATTAAGCACCATACAAATAGAAGTGATAACAGGAAATCTCCCTAAATATTCCATGCTGGATCTTGATATTAGGAATGATGCACTGACCATTTTCATACTTAAAAAAAAAGATAGTTTGCCACCGTGTCATGGTAATGCTAATAACCAATTAGATGATAGAGGGGTAAAAGGGGACAAGGTTATAGCGGAGAGACTGAATGAATTCTTTGCTTTGGTCTTTACTGAGGAAGATGTAGAGATGTTACCCATGACTGAAGTGGTATTTAAAGGTGATACTGCGGAAGAATTGAAAGAAATATTGATACACCAGGAAGATGTATTACAACTATTTGATAAACTGAAGAGTAGCAAATCACCTGGACCGGATGGTATACATCCAAGGGTGTTGAAAGAACAGAAATATGAGACTGCAGACCTGCTATTAGTAATCTGTGAACTATCATTAAAATCATCTATAATACCTGAAGATTGGAGGAACGCCAATGTAACACCAATTTTTAAAAAGGGTTCCAGGAATGATGGAGGAAACTACAGACTGGCGAGCCTGAAGTCAGTACCGGAAAAAATGGTAGAAACCATCATAAAGAACAAAATTACTCAACATACAGATGAAATTTAATGTGGACAATTGCAAAGTTATGCACCTAGGAAAGAACAACCCAAACTATGGCTACACGATGCAAGGTTCCACATTGGGAAGCACTACCCAGGAAAAAGATTTAGGCATCATTGTGGATAACATGTTAAAACCCTCCGCCCAGTGTGCAAGAGAGCAAATAGAATGCTAGGTATCATAAGGATATGAATGGAAAATAAAACAAAGGATACTATAATGCCTCTGTATCGTTCCATGGTGCGACCGCACTGTGAATATTTATGTATTTATTATTTATTTAATGTCTTATTTATACTGCGTTCTTTGGAATCAGTGCGGTTTACAGTCAACAACATTTGTACAGTGCAGGCAGACCTACACTGGACTTACAATGATTATTGTGTGCAATTCTGGTCGCCGTATCTTAAAAAGGATATAAAGTTATTAGAAAAGGTACAGAGAAGAGCCAACAAAATGGTAAAGGGGATGGAAGGATACTCCTATGAAGAGAGGCTAAAAAGATTAGGGCTCTTCAACCTGGAAAAGAGACGACTGAAGGGAGATATGACAGAGGCCTATAAATTAATGAATGGAATGGAATGGGTAAACGTAGATCAATTGTTTACATCATCAGAATATAAAAAGCCTAGGGGACATGCAATGAAGCTACAGGGTAACCTATTTAAGACTAATAAGAGAAAATATTTTTTCATTCAACGTGTAATCAAACTCTGGAATTGGTTACCGGAGGATGTAGTAAAAGCTGTTAGTGTAGCTGGGTTTAAAAAAGGTTTGGAGAAATTCCTGGAGGAAAGGTCCATAAACCATTATTAAAAGGGAGCCAGGATATCACTGCTTGACCCAATACAAGCATTGAGGAACCTGTGTCTTTTGGGGAGACTGCTAAGTACTTATGATCTAGAATGGCCACTGTTGGAAACAGGATACTGGGCTTGATGGACCTTGGTCTGAACCAGTATGGCATATCTTATGTTCACTTACATCCTTGTTTGATAGTACACTATCTTATATATCTCAAGGCAATTTATTATCTAAGAGTGTGGGATGCTGTCAAAAGCTCTCTTAATCAATCCATGCTATACTGAGATTTCTGCTTTTTTTTAGCACTTCCCATGATGGCTTTATTTAACATTAACTGGTCTCAAATATAGGTAGCTTGTTAATGCCCTTCAATATGCCTTGAGGATGAGCTTTCCTCCCTTTGGGGTAGCTTGAAGGGATGCCACTACAAAACCCCAATGCTCACGGCATCTCGCTTTGGAGAGCTCAGACATTGCTGCACCTGAGCCTCCGCCCACTGCTCAATATCCTTGCCCTGCAATGCCAATGAAGATGTGGTCAAATCTTTCCTCGTTTTCGGGAGAACATGGATTGATGACCGATGCTCAGAAAATCTATAGGTGCTCAGTTCCAAGTGGGCTAGAGAACCTAAGGGATCTGTCCTGGGCCTGTTACTTTTTAACATATTCATAAATGATCTGGAAATGGGAATAATGAGTGAGGTGATCAAATTTGCAGATGATGCAAAATGTTTCAAAGGTGTTAAAACACAAGAGGATTGTGAAAAATTGCAAGAGTACCTTTATAAATTTAGAGACTGGGCATCCAAATGGCAGATGAAATTTAATGTGGACAAGTGCAAAGTTATGCACTTAGGGAAGAACATGATGCAAGGTTCCACATTAGGAACCACCACCCAGAAAATGGATCTAGGCATCATTGTGGATAATACTTTAAAACACTTTGCCCAATATACAGCGGTGGCCAAGAAAGCAAATAGAATGCTAGGAATCATAAGGAAAGGAATGGAGAATAAAACCAAGGATATTATAATGCCTCTTAATCGCTCCATGGTGTAACCGCACCTTGAATATTTGTGCAATTCTGGTTGCTATATCTTAAAAAGGATGTAGCAGAATTGGAAAAGATACAGAGAAGAGCAAGCAAAATGATAGACGATGGAAGGATACACCTACAAGGAAAGGCTTCAAAGATTAGGGCTTTTCAACTTGGAAAAAAATGGCTAAGAGGAGATATGATAAAGGTCTATAAAATAATGAATGGAGTACATGTAGATCAGTTGTTTAGTCTTTTAGAAAGACTAGGGGATACGCAATGAAGTTACAAAGTAGCACATTAAGATTAATTGTAAAAAAAAAATTTTTACTCAATGCATAATCAAACTACAGAATTTGCTGTCCAATGTGTTCATCCCCTCCTTTTTATGTTTAATCCTGCGTGTTCACTTTTTATTGTTCTTTTAGATTTATAGTTTTCGCTTACCTTCCTCCCCCCCCCCCCCCTTTTTTAATCAGGCTCACCAATCATCAGAAGCCTACATGTGTTAAACTCTTTTACTGTTTACAGTTTTAATTCCAACTTTTGTTCTACTTTTTACGATTTTCTATGATTTGTTTACTGATCACCATGATTACCTCTCCTTGGCACCAAATCGGCTTTAAAAATGCCGGTTTTGCAGATCACGCTTAGCTAATCCCGACACTGAAATGGAAGATTTTGGAGGTCAGCTTATTGCTTTTACCAAGGTAATTTTTTAAAACTAGCTTTAAAGGTTCTTCTTTTGTATTTGGTAACAGCTCACTTTTAATTTTTGGGGAGGGGATCACTGTCCTCTTCGCTCACGGTACCATATTCCAGTCTCCTTCTTTTACAGCCACCTATGTTTTCATTTTTGCATCTTTATCATGATAATGTTTCAGACTATGCATCAGGTCTTTATCTTTCCGTTATTTATATATTTCCTGAAACACTTTTTTTCTCAATAGGGTTGATTATGATTCTCTCTGTTCTCAGACACATCCTACACTTTCATCGGCTCTCAAAGAATAATGTTTTCAATCTATTAACATTTTACATTGATTAGTTTTATCATTTTTGGCTCCTTGTTGATGAATCCTGCTTGATATTTGTTCTCTTTTTAGAAATGACATCCTTATCCTTGATATCAATATGCTCATATACATGTTTCCTTTGGACATAACTTTAGAACAATTTCTGTATTTCACTCCCCCCTTTCCCCCTTCCCCACCCCCCCCCCCCCCCCCCCACCTTCCCCAGGGTCCCCTTCCAGAATTATCTTACAATGTTTAGTTTTGACTCAATGGGAGTGCTCCAATTGCACTCTTCAAAACCACCCGGTCCCTCCCACATCCGGAAAAGGAGCCGTTCCAGCATCGGAGGAACCGGCACAATAAAGGCCTCCTTCGGAGGAGAGTCATACTGGAGGTCCTCGAGCTCTTCGGCTCCTCCCCGGGGTCCGCAGGGATCGCCAACGCTGTGGCCATATCCCGAACTAACTCCGAAAACCGGGTATCCTCCGGGGGGGATCGACTCCGGGGCTCGGACTGCGGTGAGTCCGATGGGACGCACCGAGTCCTGAAGGTATCGGGGGACTCCTCGTCCTCCGTCTCCCAGGCGGACTCGTCCGAAGAGGAGTTGGGCTCTGACCGCGTCGGGCCTGGCAGCACCCGCCCCAACGCCGAAGGCACCAGCGTCGACGCCCTCAGTCCCGACCGGGAGGTCAAGGGTGACCGCGACCGAGGACGACTTCGAGCCTTCATGGCCTCGAGTATCGGCTCGGTCTCCGGGGTCGACTTCGACGTCGATGTCCTGGTGGTCGGGGCAGATGCGCCAGCAAGGCTGGCTATCAGCACCCGCTGCTGATCCATGAAGGCAGAGAGTCTGCACGCCAAGGCTGTCAGCCTGAGTACAAGCTCAGGAGACTCAGCAGCCACCGACTCGGGCCCCGGCAGCGCCGGGCCTGACGTTGGCTCCCTGGGAGGAGAGTCCTCAAGGACAACAGGACTTACGTGTCCAGCAAACTCCGGCTCCACACAAGGCATTTTGGATGGCTTCTCCTGTTCCAAGGGCCCGGGACGGCGGTCAGGGGTCCAAGACCTAACCCTCGAGGAGCCAGGGACCTCCTCCGACGCCGCCCTCGCGAGCCGCTTCTTCCTCTTTCGCTCCCGATCAGGGGGCCCCCTGTCCGAGGAACCCCGACGATGCTCGGGGTCAGACTCCCGAGACGTCGAGGCCTCAGACGAAGTCCGGGCCCGGCTGGAGGCCGAATCAGAAAAAAGCCTTTCCTTTTGATGCTGCCGACTTCGCAGTGCCTTAGTGGACATTTTGCCACAAGGCCCACAAATCTTAGGATCATGATCAGGACCAAGGCATATGTGAGGACTGACTTCCTGCTTGGTCCTGGAGAATCTTACTATCTAGGCAATACAAGGCCCTTGAACTGAAGCTCCATTGTTTGCCCAGGTTTTCACTGGGTTTTTGAATGCACTGATATGTAAGTTTACATATTTACTCCTCCTCTATTACTCCATGGGTAATGTACATGATACACAGTTATTTCACTCAGGATATTTGTATACATTTTTTATATGTATGGTTATTTATACATCATAATGATATCATATTGTTTTGATTATATGCACATCTATTTATCTACTTATATGTTTAGTATTTATACTTTTACATTGTGCTTAACTATTTTTATATCATTTTGGTAGTTCCACCCTCCCTGAAAGTCCTGCCTCTAAGTTATATCTTCAAGATTTACTTTCATCATTTTAACTCCTCCTTTATATGTCTCTCCCTTTTATTATTTGTAATATTTTTAATATAGATTGCATGATTGTTTTTACTTGATGTTATTTCTTTATCTGTTCTGTTTTGTTATAGTCTTGACTCCTGACGAAGGCCATGCCGTGACACGACTGTGTTGGGTTGAGTACCCTTGTGTGCATACATCCCTGATTTCTCTCAATAAAGCTCCATTTAAAAGAGGTTTATACAAGTTCCTTGAGGAAAAGTCTATAAACCATTATTAAAAAGAACCAGGAAAATATACTGTTTACCCCTGGGATAAGCAGCATGGAATCTGTGTACCTTTCTGGGAACCTGACAGGTACCTGTGACCTGGATTGGCTGCTTTTGGAAACAGGATACCAGATTTGATGAACCCTTGGCATATCTTACAGTATGCTCTTATGATGCACCACTAGTATCCAGTACAACCTTAAAAGCCATTGAGACTGATGCCACCAATGTTTTCAGCCCTTAAACCATTGTGTGATCATCTTATATACAAATTACAAGAAGAGGGCTTATGCTCAGGTACCAAGCACTGAAGGCACCATTTGTGAGTATTCATAATGGATATGGATATGGAGCACCTGGGACACCTTTTAAACCCACTGGCAGTTTTTGGGACATGAAATATAAAAAAAAATAGCATTAGCGAAATTAAACAGCTTAATTTTGACAAAAATAACTCAGCTGGAACACTCGGCGTCAAAGGGGGTTGAGGAGCCATGGAAAAGAGAGGAAAAACTTTAAAACCAGTTGAAAAACCTTGCTAAGGAAAAATATACAGGAAAAAAATAGAATGTAATGGCAGGAAGGAAAATCGTGTAAAGAGATGAAAAGCCCATGAAAATTTACATGTCGAAGAGACAAAAGAAACGTGTCTCAGGCTTCATGGAAAGAAGGACTGAGGGCAAGAGGACATCATGGCAGCAGGTGAGAAGATGCAAGCATTCATGCTCAATCCTTCCAAAACCTTCTAGAAGGAACTGAGGTCGCTCTTGCATGGGGCTCAGTCAGATGATGTCACCAACTGTGAGGACCTTTTTCCTGTTTCTCCATAGAGAAACTCTTGGTTCAAAGCACAATTTTCTGGCCTGGACTCTGTGCATTGAGAAAGGTGAATGTTATATTGTCAGGTGCCAAACTCATACTTGTAGACTATGGACCCGAAGGGGAGCTAGAGTCTCACGGGGAAAGTTTAGAGTATGAGAACAGCTTTGAATATGCGGTCAGTATTACAAGGGATGCTTATGAATAAGTGAGACAGTCAAGATGACATCTTTCAAGACAGGGAGCTTATATTTGCAGGAAGCTTCTCCTGATTTAGACGTGAGCAATATGTTTGTGCCTGGCTTGCCCTGAAACATGTAGCACTTAGCTTGATCTGTAACATGCAGATATACAGTAGATAAGCAAAAAACATGGCAAAAATCATGATGCAGAGTGATAAGGCAAGAATGCATAATGTGGCAGTTTTTATTTATTTAGCAATGCTTATATACTGCTTTTCACTGGGTCAAAGTGGTGTACATTCAGGTATGGTATATATTTCCCTTGTCCCCAAAAGGCTCACAATCTATGTGTTGTACCTAAGGCAACGGAGGGTTAGGTGACTTGCCCAAGGCCACAAAGACTGCCTGAGGGACTAGAAACCCGTCTCTCTGACCTGAGATTGCTGTCCTCCAGTGGGATTTGAATTCCTGGCCTGAGGTAACTTGCCCCAACCACTAGGCTACTCCTCCCTCTATAATAAAAATGAGTCCCCTTTCCTAATAAAAGTGAGTGCTGCGGACAAAGAGGGGTGGGAGTTAAGGGTAACCACTCGAGTTTGCGGCCCTGTAACTTTCTACCTAAGCTTTAGCAGAGAACTTTGTTATTGTATAACTGTGGGATGTGTTCTTATTATTTCTCACTTCCACTGGGACCAGATTCTGTGTTAGTTCCCCTGGTCAGGAACAAAGGACAAACAGTTTGTGCCATGCCACAGATTCTTTCTCTGGCTCCGAAGCAAATCAGAAGTTTATCAGGAGAACTGTAAGTACGATGGGTAAGTTGTTTAGTCGCCAAAAGAATAGGACTTAGTTGCATGACTGGCAAGAAAAGGCTCAGGTTTTAGTGTTTAAGAAAGGCAGCCCATCATATTGTATGTGTGTTAAGCATGGTGATATTGCTATAGACCCTGCAGCATGGCACTCAATGACTAGTAGAAATGAAGTACTACAGTTTCCCCTGGGAGGGACTTTTTCAGAAGATAAGCTTTGATATTTAAAATATGAAATGGTGACCAATGATTTAGGGAGATTGCACACTAGTCATGAATGGGTCGTCCTTACTACTACTACTGAGCATTTGTATAGCACTACAAGTCATACACAGTGCTGCACAGACATGTAAGAGACGGTCCCTGCTCATCAGAGCTTACAATCTAGCCAAGATACAGAAGGTGCAGACAGGGATAAAACAAGGGGGAGTGGTAAAGAAACAAAGATCAGGTGAGTCAAGAACCAAAAGCAGCGAAAGTGAGTTTTCAGCCTGGATTTGAAAAGTGTCAGAGAAGGTAACATAGTAAATGACGGCAGATAAAGACCAGCATGGTCCATCTAGTCTGCCCAGCAAGATGGCAAGAGTAGGTGCACCTGTCACTCTGTGCAGGCCACCCCTCCCCATGTCTTTATTTAGCGGTAAACCCACCTCTCCATGTAGGACACCCCTATTTGTTGAGACGTTATATGGTTCAGAAGTTAGATGGTACTGTTTATTTTGTTTTTATCCTATTGCTGTAAAGGGATCCACTGTGTTTGTCCCATGCTGTTTTGAAGTCCGTCACCGTGTTTGCCCCCACCACTTCCTTCGGGAGGGCATTCCAAGCATCCACCACCCTTTCAGTGAAAATTTTTTTCCTGATATTGCCTTTCAATTTACCACCTTGCAGCTTCATGCTATGCCCTCTAGTTTTACAGCTTCCCCGTCTTTGGAAGAGGTTTGTTTGTTCATTATTTCTCTTTAAGTATTTAAAGGTCTGAATCATATCTCCCCTGTCCCTCCTCTCCTCCAAAGTGTACATATTTAGGTCTTCAAGTCTCTTCTCATAAGGCTTCTGACGCAGGCTCCAAATCATTTTGGTCGCTTTCCTCTGAACAGTTTCCAGTCTTTTTACATCTTTTGCAAGATATGGTCTCCAAAACTGAACACAGTATTCCAAGTGAGGCCTCACCAGTGACTTATACAGTGGCATAAGTACCTCTTCTTTTCTGCTGGTAATCCCTCTCTGTATGCAGCCCAACATCCTCCTGGCTTTTGCCACCGTCTTGTCGCACTGTTTTGCCACCTTGAGATCATCAGAGATAATCACACCAAGGTCTTTCTCCTGAACCGTGCATACCAACCTCGCGCCCCCTATCTTGTACATTTCCCTTGGATTTCTGCTACCCAAGTGCATGACACTGCACTTTTTCGCATTAAATCGTAATTGCCAAGTATTTGACCAGTCTTCCAGCTTTTGTAGATCTTTCCTCATGTTAACCACTCCCTTGGGGGAGTCCACTCTGTTGCAAATTTTTGTGTCGTCTGCAAAAAGACAGACTTTTCCATTCAGTCCTTCAGCAATATCACTCACAAATACATTGAACAGTGCTGGACCCAGGACCGAACCCTGGGGCACCCCGCTAATTACTTTCCTCTCATCTGAGTGAGCTCCATGTACAATCACCTTCTGTCGTCTGTCAGTCAACCAGTTTTTAATCCAGTTTACCATCTTGGGACCCATCCCCAAGCTACTGAGCTTGTTGACAAGCCTCCTATGAGGAACAGTATCAAAGGCTTTGCTAAAATCCTGCCTGGCATACAGACACAGGTAGTTTGTTCCAGGTGTAAGGTGGAGCAAGGTGAAAGGAGAGAAGTCTGGAGTTAGCAATAGAAGAGAAAGGCACAGATAGAAGCGATTTGCCAGAAGAGCGGAGTTCTCGAGGGGGGGGGAGGGTGTAAGGAGAGATGAGAGAAGAAAGGTAGTGAGGAGCTGCAGAGTGAATGCATTTATAGGTCAGCAAGAGAAGTTTGAACTGGATGCGGAAACAGATAGGGAGCAAAGGAAGTGACTTGAGAAGAAGAGTCATATAGCACATGAAAAAGCCCAAGAAATGCAAAAAGATGAGATCCAGGATCGTAAACATAAGTTGTTTGTATTAGAAAAGAAAGTATATAATGGCTCATAACAAATGGGATAAAGATAACACTTTTTGTTGTAGAAGACTCAAACATCATGGCTTTTAACATGGTTTGTGTTGTGATTTTCTTGATATTTTGAACTACAGGTTCCTAAAGGAGGCATTATTTGAGTGGCATTTAAGTAGTAGAGACTTGAAAGAGATATTATAAATAGTACTTAAATTGCAAAGACTTGAATGGCACTAAGTATTTTGGACTCTTGGTAACAGAGAAAAATTTGCGATTGGTGGACTCTTCGGCCAAAGAGAAAAAAATATTGCAATTGGAAGATGGATTCTTTGGTAAAGAGAAAATAAAATTACAATTGTCAGAGTAAAACTGTTTTTGGATTACTGTATATTTACCTTATTGCTGTAAAGTTCTGGCAGAGAACAGGTGAGTTGTGCAAGGAAGGTGTAGCCAACAGTAAAAAGTATGGGAAGTTAAATCACTGTGGTTTTGAACATTTTCAAGTGCAATTGCAGTGTCTTCAAGGGGGGGGGGAAGTGTTCTGCAAAGGCTTTCCACCCTTGAAAATGTGAGTCTACAGTTTCCTGCCAGTGGACCTGACACCTCGCCTGTGCAGAGATGTGCATACTGACAACAAAGGAGTGTTCTGATGTCAGGCAAAAAGTGCACCACCGAAGGACGTCTGTGATGAGGTGTGCCAGCTCAACCAATCAGGGAGTAACAGGGCACGTGTACAAGGGCCAAGTTTTTAAATGTCCAAGAGGATCAATGCCATTGCTGGAGGATTTGAGCCCTTACTGCAAAGAGCCTGAAAGCAAGCAACTAGGTCCTAAAGGAGAAAAGGACCTAGAAGCAGTGAATCAGAGTGCTGAAAGTTTATCGAATACCTGTGACCAGAGAAGGAAAAGAGTTACAGAAGACTTAATAATGTATCCTCATTTGAAGCCAGGATTCATGTTCTCTATCGAGGGAGGAGTACCCGTGGGCCATGCACAGTGCCTGAGATGCAAGCATGAACATGTCCCATTATCTATCATATTGCTGTGTCATTGCAGTGCAGGGTTATTGCAGGGTCATATTGCAGATCTTTAATTCAGATGAGTCATCTGACTCACAGCAATTCATCTGAAAAAGGAATTCCATCTCAGAATTGCAATTCTGGGAGCTGGAGATATGCCACACTTGCCGGGAACTACCAAAGGCCCTACACGAAGCCCAGCAAGGAGCCAGAGCAATGGGTGCTGAGGACATGAGCTGCCACGACCAGGTTGTTGAGGTAAGTACAGGGGTAATGAAACCACATCCCCCAGAAAGCTCTATGAAGCCCCCAACTAGTGAAAACCAAGAGCTGGCGCCTCCCAAGAGTTCCATCCCTGTGCTGAAGAGTAGTGAGGCCTGTGCCACTCCTAGTGCAGAGATGAGGATTTTTGCGCCTCCAATGAACCACTGGAGACCCCTAAGCCTTGTGGGCTGAAACGAAGCTGCATTCATTAGATAAATACAGAGGCACTTGAAATTTATTTTTATTTATTTATTTAGTGTACACTTGTATCCCGCTACTTCCAGCGATCAGCAGCGGTTTGCTATACATAAAAGTGCGGCTGTACAGGCCAGGTATTAAAGCATACATCATGATTTAGTGGAAAAGTACAGGTCCTATCACTCGAATTATAAGATTCACATTTGATTGCAGGCTAGAAATGATGTGCTTGCAGGCTCTGACACCAAGGGACTTACCAGAGCAGAAAGCAACATGGTTGGAAGCAGGTAGAAGAGTGGGAGTCATGGAATTTTATCACCTCTGAGAATCTCTCATTAACCAGTGAGGGATATTATCAAGTGAAAACAAATTTTGATACTGGCCTGCCTATTATGGAAATTCTTATGGTTATATGAGTCTGGCATTGGGAACTTTGGTTGAAGATTCAACCACTGCTGTTTCAACTGTGTGGTCAGTCTGTGGTCCAGAGCTAAATCAAAAATTTTTAATCGGGGATACGATTCTGTCAAATCTAGCAAAAATGAGCCTACAATTTCAAAGTTCTGGGACTGAAAACAGCAAGGAACTAGATCTAGCTACTATGTCTTTACTGGAACATTTGAAGAGGAACCCATGGGATGAGCCTGGATGTATTGGAGGCTGCATCTAACAGAATAATCTGAATCAGAAAGGCTGGTAAGGAAAAGAGTGTGGAAGTTTTGGAACCAAGCCTACTCCTACGTAAACCTCCAAATAATGAATGATCTACGTCTTCTTTCTTTCTTTTTTTGTCTCACAGAATGAGAATCGTGGGTCCATAACCAATGTTGAGAGTTTATTGGTTTATATAGCAGAAGTTCATCCAATGAAGTTCAGAAGGAAAAACTGCTTAATGAGCAATTACATGAGATATACAGACAGAGCTCCATACTATGATGGCTACAAGCACATGGATATTTTAACAGTAAGAACTGAAAAACTGCTACTAGGAAACAGAAACTGGAAACTAGCTCTCAGACTGCTTCCTATTCATACCCTTCTGGGATTTATGGTGTTCTGTAAAGTAACTTGTGGGCTTACCTATACAACAGTGCCATATACTGTCTTTTATTGGTATACTCCTAGGACAGAAAACATTGTACATTAAACTGTCAGATAAATCAGTCTGGATCTACTGTGTGCTTTTTAGCAGTCAGAACCCTGATGCTTCAAATCCAGGAGCTCAGAGAAACTCTGGATAACATCTCCTTGGACCACTGCCTGGATCACCCAGAAGGGGGTTACATATATATGTTTTAAATGTATGTTTGTGGTTTTACAATATTGTAATTTATTGTTTAGCTTCATTTCTTGGCATTAATCTCATATTTTGCTTTTTAACATAACATATGCCATACTGGGTCAGACCAAGGTCCATTAAGCCCAGTATCCTGTTTCCAACAGTGGCCAATCTAGGTCATAGGTTTCCCCAAAAGACACAGGTTCCTCAAGGCTTGTATTGGGTCAAGCAGTGATATCCCGGGTCCCTTTTAATAATGGTTTATGGACCTTTCCTCCAGGAACTTGTCCAAACCTTTTTTAAACTCAGCTACACTAACAGCTCTTACTACATCCTCCAGTAACAAATTCCAGAGTTTGATTACACACTGAGTGAAAAAATATTTTCTCTTATTAGTCTTAAATAGGTTACCTTGTAGCTTCATTGCACGTCCCCTAGTCCTTTTATAGTCTGATGACGTAAACAATCGATCTACGTTTACCTGTTTTTATGTGTATTCTCCATCTCCATTTTTTTTAATAGATACCATAGTGCTTCTATACCATTGGTCAATTACATGCGACTATTAATTGAAGTCTGGTACCTTTTTGGTTTATATATGTATTTATTTTAGTAAAGCGTAGTTAACTCACCTGTAACAGGTGTTCTCCAGGAGCAGCAGGAATCAGTCCTCACATATGGGTGACGTCGGCGCCGACAGAGCCCTCACGGAGCAATTTTCCCCAGCTTTCAAAGAAAGCCTTTGGGAATTGCAGCGCGCATGCGAGGTCCTCTTCCCGCCCAAGGGTGCCATCTTGCTCAGTCTGATGACATAGCTAAAGACAGCAAAAAATTAGCAAAAAAACAAAAGCATAGAACTGCAACTCCAAGGGGAGGAGGGAGGGTTGTGAGGACTGATTCCTGCTGCTCCTGGAGAACACCTGTTACAGGTGAGTAACTACGCTTTCTCCAGGACCAAGCAGGAAGTCAGTCCTCACATATGGGACTCCCAAGCTTAAGGCTACCGGAGACCCTAAGCACAAAAATGAGCTCCCTAAAGCTCAGTAGCCCAGAAGGAAGGAATCTTCTCTGAATACGTCTCCAACCGGTAGACCAACATCCGGGATGGAGGGTAGGAGTTGCCTATACCTCGAAGAGGTTACAGAGGACTGCCTGTCCGAAAGCACTGTCCCTGCGGGACTCCCTCTCCAGGCAGTAGTGGGCCACAAAAGTCTGGCTTGAAGACCAAGTAGCGGTCCGGCAGATGTCTGCCAATGGAACAGAGCGGAGGTAAGCCACTGACGTAGCCTTCGCCCGAACACGATGGGCCATGACTCGACATTCCAAGGAGAGGCCGGCTGCCTCGTAAGCCCAAGCGATACAGTCAGCAATCCAGATGGACAGAGTACGCTTGGAGACAGGGAACCCCAACTTATTGGGGTCATAAGAGACGAAGAGCTGAACAGCCCTTCTGTGCTCCCGCGTACGGTCAAGGTAGAAGGTCAACGCCTTTCTACAGTCCAGGGTATGCAAGACCATTTCAGCTCGGCTGGAGTGTGGCCTGGGAAAGTAGGTCGGAAGCACCACCTCCTGGTTGATGTGAAAAGGGGAAACCACTTTGGGAAGAAACTTAGGGTGAGTCCGTAGGACTACCCGGTTCTTGTAGAACCTAGTGTACAGAGGATCAGACACCAGGGCCTGTAGCTCACTAACGCGTCTAGCAGAAGTGAGGGCCACCAAGAACAAGGTTTTCCAAGAAAGAAAACGAAGAGGACAGGTAGCCATAGGTTCAAAAGGCGGACAGGTAATCCGCTGTAAAACCACATTGAGATCCCAGTCCGGGGCTGGGGGGCGCAAAGGCGGTTTAAGGAGAAGGAGGCCTCTGAGAAAACGAGCCACCAGAGGGTGGCTAGAAAGAGGTCTGCCCTCCACCGGCATGTGGTGTGCAGAAAGAGCACTGAGGTGGACCTTGACCGAGTTGGACTTAAGTCCAAGATTGGAGAGGGAAAGCAAGTACTGCAAGACCACTGACGCTGAACAGGAGAAGGGATCTTGAGACTGCTGAGCACACCAGACGGAGAACCGACGCCACTTCAGAGCGTAGGACTTCCGGGTGGAGGGCCGCCTGGAAGCCAAGACGACCTCCTCCACATCTGGAGGCAGGCGGAGGGGAGCGAGGACTACCCTTTCAGCAGCCAGGCCATCAGATGAAGGGACCGGAGGTTGGGGTGCAGGAGAGTCCCCTGATCCTGTGACAGAAGGTCGGGCTGAAATCCCAGAGGAAGAGGGGTGTCCACCGCCAGCTGCATTAGAAGGGGGAACCAAGGTTGCCTCGGCCACCGGGGAGCCACTAGGATCACCGAGGCTTTGTCCCTGAGAACCTTGAAGAGTGTCCGAGACACCAGCGGCATGGGAGGAAAGGCATATAAGAGGCCTGTGGACCATGGAATTAGAAAAGCATCCGCCGCTACTCTGAGAGGATGCGGTTGTCGAGAGCAGAATCTGGGAAGCTGCCGGTTCAGAGGACTGGCAAACAGATCCATGGTGGGGAGACCCCACTTGAGAAAGATCCGCTGAACCACCATCGGATCCAGCCTCCACTCGTGTGGCTGGATGATTCTGCTGAGCTTGTCGGCCAGGTAATTTTCTTGACCTGGGAGATAGACAGCCTTGAGGAGGATGCCGAGGTGGACCGCCCAAGAGCATAGCTTTTGTGCCTCCTGACAGAGAAGGAAGGAGCCTGTTCCGCCTTGTTTGTTCACGTAGAACATTGCAACCTGATTGTCCGTCTGTATCAGCACCGACTGGTGAAACACCAGGTGAGAGAATGCTTTGAGCGCTAGGCGGATGGCTCTGAGCTCCAGGAAGTTTATCTGTTGAGCAGACTCCCAAGGAGTCCAGAGGCCTTGAGTACATGTCCCTTGGCAATGTGCTCCCCAACCCAGGAGAGAAGCATCGGTCGTCAGGACCTGAGAATGCACAGGGGGCTGAAAAGGCACTCCTAGTACAAGGTTTGGTAGATGAAGCCACCATTGTAGAGAAGAGACCAGCTGGTCGGAGATCTGTACGGAGTCCGCTAGGCTCCCAGTGGCCTGATGCCATTAAGTGCGAAGGCACCATTGAGCAGGTCGCATGTTCAGGCGGGCATTGGGGGTCACATGGACCGTGGAAGCCATATGGCCGAGCAGTCTCAGAAATTGCCTGGCCGAGACCAGGGCATTGCTGTGAAAGTGGCTGGCGAGATCCATGAGCCGCTTGGCCCTGTCCAGAGGGAGGAAGGCCCGCGCCTGAAGAGTGTCCAACCTGGCGCCAATGAATTCGAGATTTTGAGAGGGGAGCAAAGTGGACTTTGCGAAGTTTATGACAAATCCCAAGTGCTGGAGTAGAGACACAGTGCGATGAGTGGCCTGAGTGGCATCTTGTGAAGACTGGGCTCTGATGAGCCAGTCGTCCAGGTATGGGAACACAAAAAGGCCTTGTAGTCTTAGATAGGCCGCCACCACTGCTAGGCATTTGGTGAACACCCTGGGGGCGGAGGATAGGCCAAAGGGCAGTACTCTGTACTGGTAATGATTCCCTCCCACAACAAACCTGAGATATTGTCTGTGGTCTGGATGAATAAGGATATGAGTATACGCATCCTTTAGATCCAAGGAGCATAGCCAGTCGCCCTGCTGGAGGTAGGGCAGCAGGATTCCAAGGGTAAGCATCTTGAACTTTTCCTTTGCAAGGAACTTGTTGAGGTTTCGCAAGTCCAGGATGGGTCTGAGGCCTCCTGTTCTTTTTGGTATCAGAAAGTACCTGGAGTAAAACCCTTGAACCTTCAGGTGGTGGGGCACCGGTTCCACAGCCTGTTCCTGAAGGAGACTTGCTAACTCCTGAAGGAGTAAGTCCCTGTGCAGAGGGAGTCTCAGAGGCTCCCCTGGAAAGTAGGAGGGAGGTATCTGGTGAAAGTGAAGGAGATAGTCCTTCTGAACTATGTGAAGTACCCATGTATCTGTGGTGATGTTGGACCACCTGTGGGCAAAGTGGACCAGCCGGCCTCCTGTGCTGAGAGAAACCAGCTGAGGGGGAGAGGCTATGCTGATGAAGTCAAAAACCCCCACCCTGCTGAGCAGGGGCCGGTGGTGCAGGCTTGGGGGCTTGCTGCCTACGGGACCCATTACCCCATCCCTTGGCCTGCTTACCCTGTGTGGGAGCTGCTGAGGCCTGATACTGAGGGTAGTATTTATAGGCAGCCGCCTTCCTCGGGTAAAAGGGCTTTTTCCCCGAGCCCTTCTTCTTTTGAGAAGGGGCAGAGGTCTTCCTTGAGAGACGGGTCCTGGTGAGAGTCTCGGTCTCGATCTGTGCAGCCTTCTCATCCATGGGCTTGCCAAAGAGGTTTTCACCTCTGCAGGGGACATCGACCAACTTGTCCTGCACCCAGGGCTCGAGGTAGGACGTCTGAAGCCAAGCTTGGCGGCGTCCACCGATGCCAGCTGCGGCTACTCGAGCCGATGCCTCAAAACCATCATAGGCTGCTCGAGAGATAAACTTTGAGCACTCCCGAATACCAGTTGACAAGGTTTGGAACCTCTGCAAAGGTTCGTCGGAGAGACCAGCAGAGAACCCGGCTATTTCTTTAGCCAGGTCTCGGAGATACATGCCCATGTAGAGCTGGTAGGTCTGGACTCGACAAGCAAGCATAGAGCCCTGGAAACACTTCCTACCGAGGGCATCCAGGCTTCGGGCTTCCCTACCGGGGGGCACCGAGGAGTGCATTTTTTGACTCTTAAGTCTATGCATGGCCGATTCCACCACCATGGAATGGTGCGGTAGTTGTGCCTTTTGGAAGCCGGGGCTCTTGCGGACTCGATAAATGGAATCGACCCGCTTGCTTAATACCGGCGACGACGCCGGGCTCTCCCACATGCAGAAGAGAAGTCGTTCCAGCATCGGAGGAACCGGTACAATAAAGGCCTCCTTCGGGGGAGAGTCATATTGGAGGGCATCGAGTTCTTCGACTCGAGGCTCCTCCTCGGGAACCGCGGGGAAGGCCAAGGCCTTGGCCATATCCCGCACGAAGTCCGAGAACCGGGTATCCTCCGGGGGGGACCGTCTCCGAGATTCGGACTCGGGGGAGTCCGAAGGGACATACCGAGTCCGAAAGGAACCAGGTGACTCTTCGTCTTCGGATTCCCAGGCCGACTCCTCGGAGGAGTCGAGCGGCTCCGGTCGGGCGGGCATCGATGCCATCCGCCCCGACGCCGAGGGAGTCGGCGTCGACGACCTCGGTCCCAAACGGGAGGCCGAAGGAGACAGCGACCGAGGATCGACTCGAGCCCTCATGGACTCGAGGATCGGCTCGGTCTCCGCGGTCGACTTGGAGGTCGACGTCCCGGCGGTCAGGGCAGAAGCACCGGCGAGGCCAGCGATCAATACCCGCTGCTGGTCCATGAAGGCAGTCAGACTGCTCTCCAAGGCCGTCAACCTGAGTCCGAGCTCAGGAGACCCAGCAGCCCCCGACTCGGGCCCCGACGGCGTCGGGCCCGACGTCGGCTCCTTCGGAGGCGAGTCTACGAGGACAACAGTACTCACGTGAGCGGGCAAGTCCATCTCGAGTCGAGGATGTTTGGAAGGCCTCTCCACCTCCGAGGACCCGGGACGGGAATCGGGGCTATGCGACCTGGCCCTTGAGGAACCAGGAGCGTCCACCGATCCCGCCCTCGCGGGTTTCTTCTTCCGATGATGTTCCCGGGTAGGAGACCCCCTTTCAGAGGAACTCCGACGATGCTCAGGACCAGAGTCCCAAGATGTCGAAGCCTCTGACGAGGTCCGAGCCCGGCCGGAGTCAGAGAAGATACGTTCCCGCTGATGCTGCCGACTCCTCAACGCTTTAGAGGACATTTTGCCACACGGACCACAGATCATCTGGTCATGATCGGGTCCGAGGCAGCGGAGGCAGAAGTCGTGTGTGTCTGTAAGAGACATGAGTTTCTTACAGAGGTCACACTTTTTAAAGCCGCTGGCAGCCATCAGGGGAAAAAGGGCCCCTGCGAGGTCGAAAGACCGGGCTGCCAGTGAAAAAGTAAAAAGGAAATAATCAACTTTTCGGCGGGGATTCACAAACGTCTGTAGGGCTCCACGGAAAAAAGAAGACTGAGCAAGATGGCACCCTTGGGCGGGAAGAGGACCGCGCATGCGCGCTGCAATTCCCAAAGGCTTTCTTTGAAAGCTGGGGAAAATTGCTCCGCGAGGGCTCCGTCGGCGCCGACGTCACCCATATGTGAGGACTGACTTCCTGCTTGGTCCTGGAGAATGCTTATATACTGATTTTCACCAGGTCAAAGTGGTGTACATTCAGGTATGGTATATATTTCCCTTGTCCCTGAAGGGCTCACAATCTATGCAACAGAGAGTTAAGTGGCTTGCCCAAGGCCACATGGAATGTCTGTGGGACTAGAAACCCCAATTCCTCTTGCCTGAGATTGCTGTTCTTCAGCAAGATTTGAACCCCTGGCCCTCTGGCCTGAGGCAACTTGTCCCAACCACTAGGTCACTCCTCCCTCATATATATTTATATATGTATATATTTGTATTATTCCATGTCATTCAATAGATTTTGTTATTGTTATTCGTTTAGACCCCTGACAAAAGCTTAGAGCTGAAGTTTTGCCAAGTTGGGTATTTTTCAATAAATCTGGACTTTGGCACCTTAAATTACCATGCTGTCAGTCTATGGTCATCATCCACTCCTTGATACAACTGTTTTCTGTGGAGATCCTTCCTCCTTCTGTTTATTGAATCTGATGAAGGACTGCCCATTGCATCTGATAAATGGAGTTCCACTTGCTGCCAACATCCTGCTTGAGCTGATGTGCAGGTGCCTCTGTTGCATTCTGCTTCTCACGCAGCTCATGTCCTCCCTTCACACTCCAATAAAACTGCTCTGCTAGTTTTCGGCATTACTTCATCAGTTGCTGCAAGACAGGCCTATTGTTTGCTCTTCAGGCCTAGGGGGTCTCTGACAATCAGGAACAGCAAGTGTGTAAAGCATCTGCTCTCAACAAAGCTTCCCTCCTTTGCCATCTTAACCATGTTTGTCCTATAATTTGTTGGAAAAGAAAACAGGAAGTGCAGTATTCTATCTGTACCCTATCTGCCAACCCTGCAATACTGCCCTCATTTCCATTATCCATCACCTGGGTGTGCAACATAGCTCACTGGTGGTACCCTTTTCTGATTGTTTTCCCCATTAGACCTACAGCCTATCTGCCTTATCTGACTGCCACCAGGGAGAAATAGGTGGGTGTAGTTGTGTCTAGTTTAGATGTTATTGATGAAATGCACATTACTACTTGCTTCTTGCCTTTGCCAGTCCTGCCTGCAGCTAGCCATGCAACTGATTATACAAGCTGGGTTCACCTGACTACTAAAATGTGTCATTCAGGGCACTTGGTAATTGGGTGATAAAAAATGCAGCAGCCTTTTAAACTGCTAGGTATCCAAGGCTATGACTTCCAAAATGTACCATGCCACCACCATCAATACTGCTTGCCCCTTGCTCACAACAGTGCTGCCGATCACTACTCCATCTCCTCCATAGTGACCTGCTTTGATACATGTTGGGGCTACTGGCATGCCACCTCTTTGGCAGAGCCAGATTTAAGATCCTAGCACCCCTAGACAAAACCAGTCAGCAGATCCTAAAGAGTGGGGATTGATGGAGGGGTTGGTTTCAGAGATTTCAAAAATTGGAAAGCTAGAAGAGGAGCAAAAGAAGGCCATTATTTATTTATTTATTTATTTAAAGTTTCTTATATACCGTGCTCTTTAGCATCAGCGCGGTTTACATGGAACAAAACAATCTCAGTACATTTGAAAACAAGTATGAGTTACAGATAACAGATAAATAATGCCACAGTGACATCATTTTGAAGTGGGCACATGTACATGGGCCCTAAAGTAAGCAAGGAATAGATTTGTCTTTGGCATGAGTATTTGGCATCCTGGGTAGTTGCCTATGTTGCCTAAATTGGAGCCTGCTCACTGCAGGAAGAGGCTGGGGCTCCACTTGGGAAACACATTTCTTTTTTTCTATACCTTTCCCCTACTGCTATTTCCACTGACAGATCAAGTCCCCAGTCTAGATCAGCGCACTACTTTGTACTGAGCTGGAAAGGGTGCTGCTTCTGCAAATGATGCTGCATACCACTTTTGGTAAGATGGCCAATTGACTTCCCTCTGCTATTGTAGAGGGGACTAAACAAGGGATTGACTATTTTTTAGTGCCCTTTAAAACGGAACTTCCAGTAAAATTAATCTTGAAGTTCTGACTTCAAGTGTACTCACTTCTCTCTAGACTTTGCAAATTTACCATTAGATACACAGACTCAATGATAGGATTCCATTCTATCTAAGACACGCCAGGAAGTTGCACACTGAAAAAGCAAACTCGACCAAGGAAACACATTCAATCATGGTACAAGGGACTAAATCTTTTAAAACAGCAAAGCCGTTGCTCTGAGCACATCTGGAGGAAAGAGAAAATGCCAATTAACCTACAATTATATAGTGAAAGAGCTTGATCATACAAAAGATTATTATTTCAAATTAATTCAATCCAGCTCTAATCATAAGGAAATACTTTCATATAGTTAACATGGTGACTTAATCTCAATCTTCATCTTCCTCTAGTAGGACTGTGCAGCACTATACTAATGACTGCTAAAATCATGACAATGCAACATGATCCTTTGTTACTCAAATATTATCACCTTCCACATTTCTCATTGTGTATGCCTAATAGTGCTATATAAATAATAGTAATACTAATAGCAATATTGCTATATTCTTAGATTCACCCAAGTTGAGAGTGTCATTGGTCTCTCACACTCCAGTCTATGGACTACTTTTAATTGATTTCTGATTTCAGCTAAATAACATTCTTAGTTCTATGACAAATTTCTCCATGCCTGTGACACAAAGGCACATTTTAGAAAGGCTGTTTAGGTGAAATCTAGGACATCCATGTCAAAATGTCTGAAATTCTGTGGGAGGGGCAGCAGTGAAGGGTGGATATGTGTAAATACCATCTAAAATCATCCTATTTCCACCCCAAAAGATAAACATGCCTGCTGCAATGTAGAGCAAGACAGGAACATGTAGAATGAGGGGCCGGACTCGAGGAGGAAACCATCCAATTTCAGAAATGGGCATATGCAAGATATAGTAATTACGCTTACCTGGTAATTGTAGTTCCTTTAGTTCTGACAGTGCAGTCCTCATACATCTGGGTAGTCAACCTCTTCCCGCAGCTAGGAGACTGGCATATCAAAATTATGACATCACTGGAGATATATACTGACCCCCTTTGCTCCTCCTCCTTCCAGTGTGAACTATTAACAAAGCAGACTCAAAGGAGCAATAAAGAAATAAGAAGCAATAACCATACAAACGCGTTGAAAAACAAATCTCAGCTTATCAATCACTAAAAAAAATTTTTTTTTTTTTTTTTGGAAATGTATGATGATACGTTACCGCATGTCCTGCCTGCTACTCGACCCCTGCAGCATCTGAAACAGAGGAACACAGTAAAGCAGAGACTGTAAAACAGAGGAGTCGGCTCACCGCCCACATTCCGTTAGCTCGAACTCCAAGCAGAAACCCTGAAAAGAAAGATCAAGGGTGGGAAGGAGGACTGCACTGTCAGAACTAAAGGAACTACAATTACCAGGTAAGCGTAATTACTATTTCCTTATCGTTCCTCCAGTGCAGTCCTCATACATCTGGGATGTACCAGAGCAGTATTCACGGGAGGGGATCTTATCGAGCGACAGATAACACCGCCGCTCCAAAGCGGGCATCAGCAGCAGAAGCCACATCTAGGCGGTAATGTTTACTGAAAGTATGCAACGACGACCAAGTCGCCGCCCGACAAATGTCCGCGGGCGGCACCAAGCGACTCTCCGCCCACGAGCAAGCCTGCGCTCTAGTGGAATGTGCCCGTAACCCGAACGGCACCGAACGTCGCTGAAGCAGGTACGCAGAAGAGATTGCTTCCTTAATCCATCTGGAAATGGAAGCCTTAGTCGCCGCTGCGCCCTTACGCGCTCCTCCAAAGAGAACAAACAAGCGATCCGTTTTACGAAAGGGCTCAGTGACCTGTAAATAACGCCGCAAAACCCGTCGCACGTCCAAGCGTCGGAGGACCGGGTCCGACCATCCCCCATCAAGGTTCCCTAGAACCGGCAGAGACACTACCTGATTGACGTGAAAGGGAGAAACCACTTTCGGCAGAAAGGAAGGAACCGTACGCAAGGTTAGCTTACCCTCCGAAAAGATAAGAAACGGTTCGCGACAGGACAAGGCCTGCAATTCAGAGATACGGCGAGCAGAGCAAATCGCTACCAGGAAAACTGCTGTCAAAGTCAAATCTTTCAACGAAGCGCGCTTCAACGGTTCAAAGGGCGAGTTGGACAAGGCATAAGCACCAAATTAAGATCCCAAGCCGGGACCCCGGAACGAGAAGCGGGACGCAGCTTAGTCACCGCAGTCAAGAATCTCTGAACATCCGGGTGACAACCCAACGACACGCCGTTGATCTTGCCCCGATAACAAGCCAGCGCCGCGTCCTGTACCCGCAGAGAACTGGCTGCCAAGCCCTTGGAAAAACCGTCCTGGAGAAAATCCAGAACTACCGGAACAGCGACTGTGGACGCCCGAACCCAGCGCCTCGAACACCAATTCTCAAACAGTCGCCAGATACGCACATACGCCAGCGACGTAGAGCGACGTCGCGCACTCAGCATGGTGGAGACCACCGCCGCGGAATAACCACGCTTCCGCAACTTCGCCCGTTCAATGGCCAAACCGTAAGCGAGAACAGACTCACTTGAGGCATGAAGAGCGGCCCCTGGATCAGAAGATCCGGGCGCTCCAGAAGCCTCCAGGGCTGACCGTCCAAGAGCCGGACGAGATCCGCGAACCACGGACGACGAGGCCAATCGGGCGCCACCAGGAGAACCCTCCCCGGATGCCGCCCGAATCTTTGTACCACACGGCCTATCATCGCCCACGGTGGAAACACATACAGCAGACCGTCCAACGGCCACTGCTGGAGGAGGGCGTCTATGCCTTCGGACATCCGCTCTCGACGTCGACTAAAGAAGCGAGGAACTTGGGCAGACAGGAAAGTCGCCATCAAATCCATCACCGGCGTCCCCCAGCATTGAACAATTTGATAGAACACCTCGGGGTGTAATTGCCACTCTCCGGCATCGACATGTACTCTGCTGAGAAAGTCGGCCTTCACATTGTCCTTTCCCGCAATATGGGCTGCCGATATCGCTGTCAAATGGGGCTCCACCCACAGGAATAACAGAGACGCTTCTGCCTCCATGGCAGTACTGCCCGTGCCGCCCTGACGATTGATGTATGCAACCGTTGCCGAGTTGTCCGAAAACTCGAACCGCTCGGTTGGACACTGTCCGCTCGAAGGCTAGAAGCGCTAACCTAACTGCTCGAAGTTCCAATCGATTGATTGACCACGCCGCCTCCGGGGGAGACCATAGACCCTGCGCAAATAGGCCCTGACAATGCGCTCCCCAGCCGCAGAGGCTGGCGTCCGTCAACAAGGGAAGCCACTCCGGCTGTTCCAGAGGCATTCCGGCTGCCAGAGACTGAGGAAGTAACCACCACTGAAGAGACCGGCGAACCGACGGAGGACAGGGCAGCCTTTTTCGGAGAGAATCGTTCTGATGAGACCAATGACGGAGCAGAGCGCGCTGCAAAGGACGCATGTGCACCTTCGCCCAAGGCACCGTCTCCAGAGTTGCTGCCATGGTGCCCAGCACGCATAGATAATCCCAGGCCGAAGGATTTGGCTGCGATCGGAAGGTTCGTAAGAGCAACCGTAAGGCCTCCGCCCGCTCATGGGGGAGAAACACTTGTCCTGCCTTGGTATCGAATCTGACTCCCAGATACTCGAGATTCTGAGAGGGCTCTAAATGGCTCTTGGTCAGGTTGATCACCCAACCCAGGCTCTGGAGAAAACGGACCACCTTGTCCGTCATCCAAAGACTTTCTTCGTAGGACTTCGCCCGAATCAACCAATCGTCCAGATACGGGTGGACAAGAACGCCCTCCCGCCTTAATGCCGCCGCTACGACCACCATGATCTTTGTGAACGTACGTGGCGCCGTAGCTAGACCGAAGGGAAGAGCTCGAAACTGGAAGTGACCCCACGGAAGGGCGAATCGCAGAAACTTCTGATGGGAATCGAGTATTGTAACGTGGAGATACGCCTCGGAGAGGTCCAGCGATGTCAAGAACTCCCCGGGATGCACCGCCATGATGACGGACCGAAGGGTCTCCATCCGGAAATGAGGGACCTTTAGGCAACGATTGACAGCCTTGAGATCCAGAATGGGCCGTGATGTTCCCCCCTTTTTGGGGACGACAAAATAAATGGAGTAACGACCCAACCCGAACTCGGCCTTGGGGACTTCCGTAACCGCGCGCAACTGAAGCAGACGGTTGACGGAAGAGGCCACCGCTGCCGCTTTCGCAGAGCCTTTGCACGGGGAGCGAACAAAGGATTCGCGCACGGGACGGGCAAACTCGAGAGCGTAGCCGTGTTGAATAATGTCTAGAACCCACTGATCTGTCGTAATGAGGGTCCAGGCAGAAAGAAACTCTCGCAGGCGTCCGCCAATGGCAATCTCTTCCGCCGGGACCCGCCTCATTTCATTGCGACTTGCGCGGGGCGGAGGCCGCAGAAGCGGAAAACCCCCTGCCGCCGCTCCGGAAATTCCGAAACCCCTGTCCTCTCGTCGGGAATTGGCCTCTCTGGAAACCGCCATAACGGGAGGATCGAAAGCGACGAAAATCGTGAGAGGAACCGCGATACGCTGTCGCCGACCGAACCGTTTTGGGCTTATCTTCGGGAAGTCGACCAGGCTTAGACTCGCCCAAGTCTTTCACCAACTTATCTAAGTCCTCCCCAAAGAGCAACCCGCCTTTAAAGGGAAGCTTAGTGAGCCGGGACTTAGAGGAACTATCAGCCGACCAGTTTCTGAGCCACACTGAACGTCGAGCGGCTACTACCGAAGCCGTACTGTTAGCCAGAACGCAAATGAGATCGTAATGGACATCCGCTAAATAAGCGGCACCAGACTCCAAACGATCTAACTCTTTAAAGTCGTCGTCTTCCAAGCGGGAAGAAAGACGAAGACGTTGAGCCCAGCGCAAACAAGCACGCGCAACCCAAGCTCCACAGACGGAGGCTTGAAGACAAATAGAATTGGCATCAAAAGTTTGCTTCAAGAGCCCATCCACCTTCCGATCTTGAGCATCCTTTAACGCCGCACCACCTTCCACCGGAATGGTGGTCTTTTTGGTCACCGCAGACACCACCGCGTCCAACCGCGGAGCCCGAAACCGCTCTTTGTCCTTGTCCGCGAGCAGATAAAGCTTATCGAGAGTGCGAACACCCCGCAACCTGGCTTCGGGCTTGTCCCACTAAACCTGGATCATTTTGGTGACCACCCGGTGTAATGGGAAAACCACCTGTGTCTGACGTTCAGCCTCAATCACAGGGACTTCTATGGCAGCATCCGAGACAATCGGAGAGGCCATGTTCAAAACCTGTAACGCCTCGGCCACAAGAGAAGACAACTCTTCCCTCCGAAAAATTCGAATAATTTTGGCCTGGTCCTCGGGCTCCGGTATTTCCCCCTCCTCCAGGTCTGGAGGAGAACCTTCAGCCTCCCAGGCCGGCTCAGAGTCATCCGGCCATTCGTCATCAGCCACTGTGGACTCCAGCTTTCGTGCCCGCTTAGCAGCCGGCGGATCTGTACCTTTCGCCGCGACAGAGTCACGCGATGTGTCAGGCACCGCCGAAGTTCCAGAACCGGTAAAGGTACCCTGCTGACGCAGACAAAAAGCTTGATGCATCATTAAAATTAACTCCGGGCAAAACGCCCCAAGTTCCGAAGAAGCACCCGCCTGCGAGACGCCTGAGGGACCCGCAGTTACCTCCGGAACTGGAGAAGGCAGTAGCGTCCGAGAAGCCACCTCCGGGACCAGGGCCGGAGCTCCTGCATCCTCCACGTTGTCTGCTCTCTCAAGCTGCTGCTCCATGGCAGCCGATAGAGTGGCACAGCCACTGCAGACACCTGTGACAGACAAAGACCCTCTCCCGGTACCACAGACCAGGCAGAGAGGTCTTTTGGGCATTTGCCAAAAGAGCTGGAGTCAAAACTCCTGAATCCTAAAAGAACAGGCGCCCAAAAAAACCCCCCCAAATTTGTAACTTCACCTGAAGCTCCTCTGGGGCCCCTCCCCCTCCCTCCACTGAAGCGAACAGGGAAGTAGGGAGTACCTTAGAAAAAATGGCAGAAAATGAAAGAAAATAAATAAACTAAAAGAAAACAGGAAAAGAAACCCGAAAAGGAAAGGGTACTCACAGATTTTGAGGCTTTGCAGAGAATGAAATCAGAGCTGTGCAACACAAGGGGTTGATTCAAAATGGCCGCCGCAAATTAAACTGGAGAAAAGGGCGCCAAAAAAATAAATAAAAGCTGCACTGAAGAAATCAAGGTGCTCTGCAGCTGCCTAGTCCGGTGAGGTAGACCGACTAGTGCAGCAGGGAAAATTACAAAGCCTCAGCTCAACCAGCAACTCTCCACGAAGAAAAACAGCCTCAGGGCACAAAGGGAAATCCCCAATTAAGAGAGGAATCCCTGAGCCGGTTTAGCAGAGAAGGGCTCTCTCCCGTAGTGTCCGGGGAGAGAGAACTTCTGCTGTGCATGTGCAGCACAGGCACGCATTCAAAACTTAAAGAAATGAAAGAAATAAAAGAAATTAAAGTCTGTAGCTGCTGAGGGAAACAGGCAGAAGGCAGAACTCACTGCAGGAGCACTCGCCCCCCCCCCTCCTGAAGGAGCCTGTGTGAAAGAATTAAAGGCACAGGCTCCTGATAAACCAAAACAAAATTTAAATGAGAATTGAAACCCACAAATGCTGACAACACTACCAGCTTCTTATTAGATGATCAGTTCCAGAGAGCCCACACTTGGGCTCAACCACCTCCTGCTGCAAGGAGACTGGCAACACTGGAAGGGGGAAGAGCAAAGGGGGTCAGTATATATCTCCAGTGATGTCATAATTTTGATATGCCAGTCTCCTAGCTGCGGGAAGAGGTTGACTACCCAGATGTATGAGGACTGCACTGGAGGAACGATAAGGAAATAGACATTTGCCTATCGGCCACATAGATGTGCCAGCACCAGTATTTCAGGACGCATGTGTGTATATGTTTCCACGTACACGTCTTGGCCTGCCATTTTAGAAACAGAGACGTGCAGTGGCACCGCAGCAGATAAAAGGCCTCATTATACACCTACTAGGCTTTTATGAGTTGGCAAAAAATATAGAGTGAGTAAGGGAGAATTCTCATCTTCTTTGTACTGTTGATAGCTGACAGAAATGAGTATTTTTCAAATGCCTATTCATGTCCAAGAGCAGGTATAGACATGAATGTGTTTGCCACTGGTTTTAAACATGTGGCCCCATTCTGAAATGGGGCACACATGTATATCTTTTCCAGAACGTCACAGGCATGCCTCTGCCACATCCCCATGTGACATGGATATGATCATGCTGGACATGTGTATATTGGAACATTCTAAAATGGCTCTGGGATGTGAATGTGATTTTGACATCTGAATGGCTGTTTTCAGATTTCCAAATCACAAATGCAAATGCAATGAAATCTTCTAAAATGAAAGAATCCGCATGTGGGCTTAGACTCCTAAGAGGAAATTTTATAATGTAATTCAATTTAATTTAATACCTGACATCTAGGTCACAGGTGGGCAGAAGCACATATAGGCAGAAGGGCTGCAAAAGGCTATGATTGCTGCCGAGACTGGTGCTGTCTTCCTGCAGATATCCCATCTCCTGCGATAGACAGTGCGAGTCATGGCCATAATTGTGGCCTTTTGCAACACTTCTACTCATAGGAGATGGGATCCCCATGGGCAGAAGTAATACAAAGGCCATGATCGTGGCCTAGATCAGCAGCGTCCGCCCACAGGAGATAGGATCCACTTGGGCAGACAGTGCTGGTCTCAGTCATGATTGCTGCCTTTTGCAGCACTCCTGCTCGAGGGGATCCCATCTTCTACGGGCAGAAATGCTGCAGTCATCGGGAGCCTGCAAAGCAAAGGTTCGAGTACAGAGAGGTTGAAGCTATTTAAAAGGGCAGCAGGTTTGATTTAAGAAAGAATGAGGAGAAATGAAGGGCAGAGGTGAGTGCAAAAGGGAAAGGGAGAGTATGGAAAGGGAAATGGGGGTGAGAAGGGGAGGAAGAGTGGGGGAGAGTGGTTGGAGTGGTGGGGGAGAGGGAAGAGTGCAAGTGGTTGAAGGGTGAAGCAACTCACTCCAACACTACACACATGCCAAGCACCCGACCTCTGCACCATACACACACAGGCACTTGAGCTCCACATCACATACACACACACAGGCACTTGAGCTCCACATCACATACATACACACACAGGCACCTGACCTCTGCATCACATATATGCAGGAACCTGACCTCTGTACCACACAAACACACACAGGCACCTGACCTCCACACCACACACACACCTATCCCCAGCACCACATACACACAGAAGCACCCTACCTCCACACCACATATACATGCGCACACACAGGTGCAGCTTAAAAAAATCAGTGGGAGTGGTGAGAGAGGGAAGATTAGGAGTGGGGCCTGATTTATTAAGCTTTTTTCCAATGATAACCCAGTGACCATAATAAATATGTTTAGCAGGTCTGCTAACCATTTTAATCGCATTGAATATCCCCCCAAATTTCTTTAAACAATCAATGCTGTTTTTAAACTTCACAGTATATTCAAGCAGCCAGTATCTTTTAGCCCCAAAACTGCTTCTAGTCCTGTAGCTCAAACATAGCAAAAAGAAGAAATATCACCGTAAACAGACAAGGCTGTGGGGCTATTCGTTGCTTATTATGACCTTGTTAGTATGCTCGTTGGCTTCTTTGGAAGATATCATGCTAACATCTACTGGCTAGGGTTGATCTGTCTTTTTCTGGATATACTGTCCAATATTGGAATGCTCTGTGTACCATACTTCTGTGAACTCCTGATCTCGTATTTCTCAAGATGTGTTGGTTCACTTTGTGAATGTTTCATGTGTCTCAATGAAAAATAAAACGTTAAAAAACATAGATTAGGTTGCTTTTAAACTTCACAGTACAACCTTGCTGTTAGTGCCTTTTCTTCCCAGTAAACTGCTTTTAGTCCTGCAGATGAAACATGGCAAAAAAAAAAAAAGAAATGCCATTTACACAGGCAAGGCTGTTTTTAATCTCCACAGCACAACCTCACAGTGTCTTTATGCAGTTCATTTCCATTACCTTCTTCCTGAAGCTCCACCTCTCCCTCCTCACTTATGAGAGTAGGCTCCTCATCGACAGGGTGCACCTTCATATATGCTTCCCATTCCTCATGAGAACCTTTTTGCAAGATAAAGTAATCCTCAGCCAGTTTGCTCCATTTCCTCTAGGTCAGGGGTGGGCAAGTCCGGTCCTGGAGAGCCGCAGACCAGTCAGGTTTTCATGATTCCCCTAATGAATATTCATGAGATCTATTTGCATCCACTGCCTTCCATTGTATGGAAATAGGTCCATGAATATTCATTAGGGACATCATGAAAACCTGACTGGTCTGCGGCTCTCCAGGACCGGACTTGCCCACCCCTGCTCTAGGTAAACTGCTGATTCATTCCCTATCCTTACCTATGGCAGTCTGGCTTTTTTTCCTAAGTCCCTCTCTTTTTATAAAAGTGCTCAGGTTCAGTATTAGAAGAGAGTCTTCTAAACTAGGCTTAGGTGCCTGTTGCTTATCATATTTATCACAGCACATACAGTACAGCGTAGTTACCTGCAACAGGTGTTCTCCAGGGACAGCAGGAATCAGTCCTCACATATGGGTGACATTGGCACTAACGGAGCGCTCGCAGAAGCATACCCCCAGCTTTCAAAGAAAGCCTTTGGGAGATGACACCACGCATGCATGATCCCCTTCCCACTCAAGGGTGCCATCTTGCTTAGTCAGATGACACAGCTAAAAGACGGCAAAAATAAAAGATGGTAAAGGAGCAATTCCAAGGGGAGGAAGGAGGGTTGTGAGGACCGATTCCTGCTGTTCCCGGAGAACACCTGCTACAGTTGAGTAACTATGCTTTCTCCGGGAACAAGCAGGAAGTTAGTCCTCACATATGGGACTCCCCAGCTACAGGCAACATAAAGTCCATAGCAAAAACTGGGCTCCCTCATAGAGAGCCGCAAGCAGCAGCAATCGAGTCTGTGCCCATAGACCACAGTAGGACCTCTATATCCAATGAAACCAGCACTCCGGTAGCCTGAACACAGAAGGGTTGGAGAGTAGGAGTTTCCTAAACCCAGAAAAGGTTACGGAGCATATCCTGGCCGAAGGTACTGACCCGTCGGTACTCTCTTTCCAAGCAGTAATGGGCTGTGAAGGTATGGACTTAAGACCAGGTAGTGGCCAGGAAGATCTCCACCATTGGGACAGAGCGCAAGTTTGCCACCAAGGCCGCCATGGCCCAGACACGGTGTGCCGTGACATGGCCTTCCAGTGGGAACCTCGCCTGCTCATAAGTGAGGGCCATACAATCTGCCACCCATGTGAACAGCGTATGCTTCTTCACCGCCTCCCCCTGCCTACTGGGATCGTAGATGAAAAGCTGAGAGGCTTTGTGGTGGCCCTGAGTGCGATGGATATAGAGAGACAAAGCCCTTTTCCAGTCCAAGGTGTGGAGGAAGAAGGTAGGGAGCACCACTTCCTGGCTGAGATGGAAGGGCAACACTAACAATGGCAGGAATTTGGGGTGCATGCGAAGCGCCATTCTGCTCTTGTAGAACCTGGTATAGGGTGCCTCTGCGACAAGGGTCTGAAGCTCGCTAACTCTGTGAGTGGAGGTAAGCGCAACCAGGAAAGCCACCTTCCAAGGAAGGTAGCGAAGGTGGCAGGCAGCCAGAGGTTCGAAGGGCGGGCAAGTGAGCTGCCCCAACACTACGTTGAGGTCCCATTTGATTGCCAGAGGGCGAACTGGGGGCTTCAATAAGAGCAGACCCCGAAGAAAATGGGTCACCAACAGCTGGACTGAGAGGAGCTTATCATCCACCGAATGGTGGTGTGCTACCAGGGCACTAAGATGCACTCAGTCGTAGACAAGTACCTTCTCCACCTCTGTCAGTCCGGGCTTAAGACCAGAGCCACTGGGCAGGAGAAAGGGTCCGATCCGTGTTCGGCACACCAAACTGAGAACCTGCACCATTTGATGGCATAAGCCTTCCTAATAGAGGCCTTGCAAGAAGCAGCAAAATGTCTTCCACCTCAACCGGAAGGATGAAAGGGGCCAGAGTCACCCTCTCAGCTGCAATGCTGTCAGCGACAGGGACCCCAGGTTGGGGTGCAGGAGAGAGCCTCCCTCCTGAGACAGGGAGTCGCAGGACAGTCCCCAAAGGGATGGGGGTCTCCACCATCAACAGTAGTAGCAGTGGGAGCACGGTTCCCTGGGCCACCGAGGAGCTATCAGGATGAGCAAGGCCCTGTCGTGGAGGGTCCTGAACAAGATCTTGACGATCAATAGCGTAAGAGGGAAGGCGTACTTGAGGCCTTCCAATCATGAGACCAGGAAAGCGTCCACTACCACTCTGGAGGGGTGGGCCTGTCGGGAGCAGAAGCAGGGCAACTGAAAGTTGTCCGGGCTGGCGAACAGATCCATCATGGGTTCTCCCCAGAGCCGGAAAAACCGACTGGCTACCTGGGGTCCAGCTGCCATTCATGCGGCTGGAGAACTCTGCTGAGCCTGTCAGCCAGCAAGTTTTCCTGGCCTGGCAGGTACACTGCCAGCAGGAGGATACCCTGTTGGATTGGGTACAAGCAGGGGACCAGTGCCTCCTGACAAAGGATACGAGACCCCGTGCCCCCCTGTTTGTTCACATAGAACATCGCCACCTGGTTGTCTGTCTGGACCAGCACTAGCTGGTGATCCAGGTAGTGACAGAAGACCCTCAGGGCTAGGTGTATGGCTCAGAGCTCCAGGAGGTTGATCTGCTGGGTGCTCTCGTCTGGTGACCAGTTGCCCTGAGTGCGGAACCCTGAGTGTGGTGAGGACCTTTGAGGGACTTGGGGCCTGAAAAGGAATACCCGCCTCGAGATGCTGGGGAGACTGCCACCAGACCAGAGAATCCACCAATTGGCGGGTCACAGAAACCCTGTCTCGGAGGTGGCCCGTGGCCTGAGACCACTGGTCCCGGAGACACCACTGGAGGCGAACGTCAGGGGTGACATGGACCGTGGAGGCCATGCGCCCAAGGAGGCGCAGAAGAAGCCGAGCGGACACCAAGGGATGGTACTATATGTCCCGAGCCACGGTCTGAGACGAATGGCTCGGTCCCTGAGCAAGACAGCCTTCGACTGAAGAGTGTCAATCTTTGCCCCAATGAACTCCAGACACTGTGTTGGGAGACTTGGGGTAGTTTATGACAAAACCCAAGTCTTGCAGAACCTGGATGGCGCATGCGGTGGCCTGCTGCACCTCTGAGACCGTGCCTCCCTTTAAGAGCCAGTCGTCCTGGTAGGGAAAGATGAAGACCCCCTGAAGCCAGAGGAAGGCGGCCACGACAACCAGGCATTTTGTGAAAACTCTTGGGGCAGAGGCTAGGACGCAAATGCCTGCCCCCCACTACGAACCGCAGGTAGCCTATGGTTGGGGTGGATGAGGATGTGGGTATAAGCATTCTTGAGGTCTAAGGAGTATAGTCAGTCTCCCTGCTGGAGGTATGGCAGCAATGTTCCAAGGGAGAGCATCTTGAACTTCTCCCTCACCAGGAATTTGTTGAGGTTGCACAGACTGAGGATGGGCCTTAGGCCCCCTGTTCTTTTTGGCACGAGGAAGTTCCTGGAGTAGAACCCTTTGCCCTTGAGTTGGTGGGGCACAGGTTCCACTGCTTTGTCCTTGAGAAGACCTGCCAACTCCTTCAGAAGGTGGTTCCAGTGGAAGAGAGACCTGAAGGGCTCTCCTGGGAAATAAGGGGGAGGTGTCTGAGTCAGGTGAAGGAGGTAGCCCTCCCTAACTACCCAAAGTGCCCAGGAATCGGTGGTGATGGACATCCCCCTGTGGGCTGCTGATCTCCTTGGGTTAGATAGGCTATGCTCAAGGAGTCAAAAATTACCCCCTGGCTGGGATTTTGGAGCCTTCTGCTTACGCGGGCCATGCCCATGCCCCTTAGCCTGCTGACCCTGTTGGGAAGCCGGGAGACCTGATAGAGCGGATAGTTTCGGTAAGCAGCTCCCTTCTTCGGGTAAAAGGACTTTTTACCCAGGTCCTTCCATCAGGGAGGGTAGTGGTCTTTTTGGAGAGCCTGGTCCACATCATGAACTCGGTCTCCAGCTCGGCAGCCTTGTCAGTCATGGGTTTGCCAAAAAGGTTCTGTCCTTGACAGGGGACATCAACCAATTTGTCCTGACCCCATTGCTCAAGGTCGGATGACTGTAGCCAAGCTTGGTGGCGTGCACTGATGGCAGCTGCTGCTACTCGAGACATTTTATTTAACAGGTTTTATATACTGCTTTATCATTTCAATCAAAGCAGTTTACATTGAAATTTAAACTTGGTAATGTACATTAAACAGGGACATTGATAACTTGGATTTTTCTGAGGCAATGGAGGGTTAAGTGACTTGCCCAAGGCCACAAGGAGTGCTAGTGGGAATCAAACCCTGGTCTCTGGATTCTCAAGCCAGTGTTCTTAACCATTAGGCTACTCCTCCACTCCATGAATTTGGAGTATTCACGGACTGCTTTGGCTAGGTTCTTGAACCGCTGCAAGGGTTCCTCAGAGAGACCAGCTGAGAACCCGGCGAGGTCCTTCGCCAGGTCTCTCAGGTACATGACCATGTACAGCTGGTAGGCCTGGATGCAGCCGATGAGCATTGAGCCCTGGTAGCACTTTCTGCCGAGTGCATCCAGGTTTGGGCCTCCCTGCAGGGGGGCACTGAGGAGTGCGTCTTCTGGTTTTTCAGTCGACGCATGGCCGACTCCACCATCATGGAGTTATGCGACAGCTGTGACTTTTGGAAGCCTGGACTCCAGCAGACTTGATACATCAAGTCGAGCCATTTGCTCATTACTGGCACTGAAGCCAGTGTCTCCCACATTTGGAGCATGAACTGTTCCAGGATGGGAGGGATGGGCACCATGAGCAATTCCCGCGGAGGAGCCTTGTACTGGATGATTTCCAACTCATCCACCCGAGAGTGGCCCTCCGATTTGATCAGGAACGCCAGGGCCTTAGACATGTCCTTGACAAATTCAAGGAAGCCCATATCATTGGGTGGGGACCACCGTCGAGGCTCCGAGATGGGAGAGTCAGATGTGACATCGCAGTGATGGTGGGTATCGGGGGACTCCTTGTCCTCTGTCTCCCACTTGGAGTAGTCCATCGTAGACTCATATGAGGGCTGCTCCGTGGGCCTTTGGGCCCCCGATGCTCTGTGGCTGGTGCCTGGCAAACTTACCAGGGATGACCGCGGTCCCATCAAGCGAGACTCAGATCACAACCTTGGCCGAGGATCGAATCGAGGCTGAATGAAGGCAGACAAACTGCACTCCAGGACCACCATTCTGGACTGTAGACCAGAAGGCTCCGCAGCCTACGGCACAGGCACCAAGGGACTTGGTCCTGATACTGGCTCCCCAGAAGGGGAATTCTTGACGACGATAGTGTCTGGGGACCCACAGTTGGATCCTTCCAGGGGACCTTCGCAGGCTGCTCCTTCTCTGATGCCTTGGTTGAACGTCTCGGACTGCGGGAACGGGCCCAGAGAGCACCCGGCTTGTCAGAACAGTCCAAGGACACTGCCTTCAAGGGTTTTTTCTTCTTCCTGGATTCCCTTGAGGGAAACCCCCTTTCTGAGGACCAATGACGAGGCTCGGGCTCAGAAGGTTCCGCCTGAGGTGTTGGGGTCTCAGATGAGGCCCTGGCCTTTGGAGGCACCGGGGACTCGGGGGAAAAAAAAAAACTTATTGCGCTGCTGCTGGCGGCTTTTGAGGGTCATACTGGACATCCTCTTGCAGAGACTGCAGGCCGCCGGGTCATCGTCTGGCCCAAGGTAGCGGAGACAGCAGTCGTATGTGTCAGTCCAAGACATACTTTCGGAGCACCGATCACACTTCTCACAGCCACTGGTAGCCATGGGGGGAAAAAAGTACCCTGCGAGGTCAAAGATTCTCCGGGCTGCCAGGGGAGAAAAAAGGCACGAAGATGCCAGGAAAAGAAGAGAACGAAAGACTACAAAAAATAGACAGAACTCGACACCAAGGCAATGAGGTCGGTAGCGGGAAGAGTACCGGTGCAAAATCGGAGATGAGTATGAAACTTGGAGAGAAAAAAAGCGTAGTTACTCACCTGTAACAGGTGTTCTCCAGGGACAGCAGGAATCAGTCCTCACTTATGGGTGACTTTGGCACCGACAGAGCCCGCGTGGAGCAATTCCCCAGCTTTCAAAGAAAGCCTTTGGGATTGCTGCCATGCATGCGTGGTCCTCTTCCCACCCAAGGGTGACATCTTGTTCAGTCAGGTCCCTTAGCTCGAGCTCTACCAAGCAGATGGCAAGAGAAAGATAAAAATTCAGCAACTCATCAGAGGAGGTGGGAGGGTAGTGAGGACTGATTCCTGCTGTCCCTGGAGAACACCTGTTACAGGTGAGTAACTACACTTTCTCCAGGAACAAGCAAGAAGTCAGTCCTCATCTATGGGACTCCCCAGCTACAGGCTACCAAACCTGTAACGAAAAACACCTCCGCGAGGTCGTAAGCAGAAGCCGATGCCCGAAGAAGCTTGAGTCCTTGGGTCCCCAGGGCGAAACCCTCAGTAGCCGTCGAGAAGGGTCGGAGTTGCTTATACCCCGAACAGATTACGGAGTACAGCCTGGCCGAAGGCGCTGTCCCAGCGGGACTCCCTCTCCAGGCAGTAGTGGACAGCGAAAGTGTTCGCTGAATACCAGTTCGCAGCCCGGCAAATGTTGTTAGAGGCACTGAGCGCAGCAAAGCCACCGACGCTGCATTGGCTCAGACGCCGTGTGCAGTGACCTTCCGATCCAGCGGGGCACCCAGTCTGCCGCCCAGATAGAGAGCGTGTCTTTTGTGACTGCCTGTCCCAGGTGATTGGGATTGTAGGACATGAGGGCCAGCCAGACTTGCGATGAGGCTGGGTGCGCTGCAGATAGAAGGCAAGAGCCCTCTTGCAGTCGAGTGTATGCAAAACCGCCGATGCCTGGTCAGCATGAGGTCTTGGGAAGACTATCTCCTGATTGAGATGGAAGTCCTAGACAACCTTCGGCAGGAACTTGGGGTGGGTATGGAGGACCATCCTGTTCCTATGGAACCTGGTGTAAGGGGCATCAGCCATAAGGGCCTGGAGCTCACTGACTCAACGGGCCGAGGTCAAAGCCACCAGGAAGATCACCTTCCCAGATAGGAGCCGAAACGAGCATGTCACCATTGGCTCGAAAGGTGAATGAGTAAGCTGTATGAGCACTAAGTTCAGGTCCCACTCTGCCGGGGGAGGCCGGATGGGAGGTTTGGAGAGCAAGAGACCCGCATAAAGCAGGAGACCATGAGCTGCTCAGAGAGGAGCTTACCCTCGACGGGTAGGGGATTTGCCGAGATGGCACTCAGGTGCACCCTGACCGAGTATGACTTCAGCCCTTCCTTCGAGAGGTGAAGGAGGTACTGGAGGACCCATTGGTTAGGACAAGAGAACAGGTCGATCTGGAGCTCGGAACATAAGATCGAGAAGCGTCGCCACTTGAAGGCGTAAGCTCATCTCGTCGAGTCTTTCCTCTATCTGTTCAGCTGCCAGGCTGTGACGGACAACGAGGCCAGGTTTGGGCGGAACACCCGTCCCTCTTCCAGCGTTAGCGGGTCCGTAGCACAACCCAGGGGACCAGGGGGCTCAGGCGAGAACTGGAGCAGGAGTGGGAACCACGGCTATCGAGGCCACGAGGAAGCGATGAGGATCACTGACGCCTGCTCCCGCTGAACCTTGTGGAGGGTCCTCGCGATGAGAGGAGTGGGAGGGAATGCATAAAGACGACCGAAGGTCCAACTCAAGAGGAACAAAACTGGGTCCTCCCTGCTCGTGTGCGTAATCAGACCGCAGATGTGGAGCAGCTGCATGTTCATCGGGCTGGTAAACAGGTCCACGGTTGGGGTTCCCCACCGATGGAACAAGAGGCCGGCCACCTCTGGGTCCAGTAGCCACTCGTGAGGGTAGAGGATCCTGCTGAGCCTGTCCGCGAGGACGTTCTCGTGGCCCGGAAGGTAGACCGCCCGTAGGGTCATCCCCTGATGGAAGGCAAAGGAGCAGAGGAGGACCGCCTCCCGGAAGAGGAGGCGGGAGCCTGTGCCCCCTCCTTGTTGATGTAAAATATCACTACTCGGTTGTCAGTCTGCACGAGTACCGACTTCCCTTTCAGATGGCCCTCAAAAGCCTTCAGGGCCCATTGGACTGTCCGAAGCTTGGGCAAACTTATTTGCTGCTGGGACTCTTTGGATGACCAGTGTCCCTGGGTGCACAACGCACCGCAGTGGGCTCCCCACCCCAGCAGGGAATTGTCCGTTGTCAGGACAAGCTCGTGCTGTGGGGTTTGGAAGGTCAGCCCCCGGAGGAGGTTGCGGGGGTTATGCCACCAGTCCAGAGACCTGCGAAGACTGTGGGAGACCCGACTCTGAGGTGACTGGAGGACAGGCTCCACTGAGCACTGAGGCACCACTGGGTTGTCCACATATGCAGGTGGGATTGGGGGTGACATGGACAGTAGAGGACATGTGCCCCAAAAGGCACAGCATGGTACGCGCCGTGACCCGAGCGCTGATCTGTACCTGAGCCGCCAGGGCTCAGAGGCAGGCTGCCCGGTCCGCTGGCAGGAAGGCAGTCACTCATTGGGTGTCGAGGTGCGCACCGATGAACTCCAAGGCCTGTACCGGCTCGAGGTGGGATTTGGGGTAGTTGACCAGGAACCCCAGGCCTTCGAGGAGGAGGATTGTGTGGGATGTTGCAGATCGAACTCTCTGGCCGAGGACCCCGTGGTGAGCCAGTCGTCGAGTTAAGGGAAATCTGGGACTCCCTGCCGCCTGAGGGAGGCGGTGGCCGTGGAGAGGCACTTCGTGAAGACCCGCAGGGCGGACGTAAGTCCGAAGGGGAGCACCCTGTATTAGTAGTGTTCCTCTCACACCTTGAAGCACAGATATTGTCTGTGCTGGGGGTGAATCAAGATGTGGGTGTCAGCATCTCTGAGAACCAAGGAGCATAGCCAATCACCCTGCTGGAGGAAGGGCAGCAGGACACCAAGCAATAGCATTTTGAACTTCTCCCACATCAAGAACTTGTTTAACTTTCTGAGGTCAAGGATAGGCCATAGGCCTCCCGTCTTTTTCGGGACGAGAAAGTACCAGGAATAGAAGTCTCGACCGCCCGCTGGGCAAGGAGGTTGTCCAACTCCCACTACAGATATATCTGGTACGCAGGGAGTCGAGAAGGTTCTGCTGGGGGGAAAGGAGGGGTAAACCTGTCCAGGTGGAGACAATACCCATCTCGGATCACTCAGAGGCCCCAGGTGTCCGACGTGACGGACGCCCACCGAGGGGCGAAGAGAGACAGGCATCCCCCCACCGGCTGCAAAGCTGCTAGGGGGCGAAAGGCTACGCTGCTGGCATCAAAAACCCTGAGCAGGCTGAGGTGGCGCCGGGGTTTGTGCCTTGGGCCCTTGCGGCTTACGGTGGGCGTGGGGTGCCTTCCCCTGCGATGCTGTGGCCAGGGCGGGAGTAGGTGGGTAGGGTGGGTAACCCCGGTAGGGTAGGCCTGTCCTTGGGAAGAATGGCTTCTTAGCCTGTGGTTTCTTTCGAGGAAGGGAGGAGGTCTTGCGCGAGAGACAGGTTTGGGTTACGAACTCAGTCTCTATCTCGGCGGCCTTGTCCTCCATGGGCTTATCAAAATGTTGCTCGCCGAGGCAAGGGACATCCAGGAGCTTCTCCTGGACCCACTGCTCCGAGGATTGGAGCCATGCCTGATACCGAACCTCAAACCGGCAGCCGCCACACGGGCCGAGGATTCAAATCCATTGTATGCGGCGCGGGAGATGTACTTGGAACACTCCAAGGCTGACCTCAGGAGGGGTCTGGAACCTCAGGAGGGGTTCGCCCTCGAGGCCTGCAGAGAACCCATCGAGCTCCTTGGTGAAGTCACGTAAGAACATGCCCATGTACAATTGATAAGCTTGAATATAGCATGCCAGTATGGACCCTTGGTAGGCCTTGCGCCCCAGAGCGTTGAGGGCTCTCGACTCCCTTACCGGCGGGACCAAAGAATGAGACCTCGGGCTCTTTTGCTTCTGCACTGATGAACCCGGGGCCGCGTTGGACCCTGTACATCACATCGAAGCGCTTACTCACAATGGGAACCGAGGCAGGAGTTTCCCACATGTGGAGAAGAAGCCTGGACAGAATGGGAGGAACCGGGACGGTGAGAGACTCCCGAGGTGGGGACTCGTACTATAGGATATTGAGCTCTTCAGCTCGAGCATCCTCTTTGGCTTGAGTACCCAGGTGAAGGGCCCGCACCATATTCCTCACGAACACCAAGAAGGAGGTGTCTTCGGGAGGTGAAGGCCGCTGAAAAGCGGGCAGGGGCGGGTCCGAAGGGAGGTCCCGGTGGGCGCGGGTCTCCGGGGAAGTATCCCCATCTGACTCCCAACCCAAATGATCCGAGGAGAAATACAATTCGGGTTGATTGCTCTGTCCGGAGCTCAAGGTCCGCTTGGAGCCAGAGGCCCTGGAGGATCTCACCCCTGAGGAACGGGAAGGCGAGTGAGACCAACGCCGAGGACCCTTATGAGGCTCGCAGCTCTCGGGGGTTTCCAAGGCAGGTTTTGACATCCCTCTCGAGGGAGTCTCGGGCTCTCAGTGCGAACCAGCAGAGTTGGATGTAAGCACCTGCTGGACAAACAAGAATGCAGAAATGCTGCGCTCTAGTGCCATCATACGGGATTCCCACGTGGACGCGAGGCCGACACCGGGGTCACAGGGTTGGGTGTCGAGGAGGAGAGGGGGTCCTTGCCGGGATGGCTCTCAGGAGACTGGGTGCTATCGCCGGAGGCCTCTGTATCTGTATGAGGTACCTTTCGAGGCCGCTCCTTGTCCAACTCTCAGGAATGCTATGGGGGGCTGAGCGACCGAGTACGGGAGCGCTCACGCTTGTCTGGGGCCCCTGACAGTGACTTCAAGGTCTTCTTCTTCTTACGCTGCTCCCCTTCAGGGGATCCTTGGTCGGAGTGCTGCCTTGAGCACGGGGCCGAGGTAGGGGATTCCACCAGTGGAGAGACGACCGGGGGCGCCACCAGGGATTCTGTGGCAGCCTTATGGAAAATGTCGGACTTCTGCTTATGACTCAGCAGGGCCTTGGAGGACATTTTCTTACAAAAGCGAGCAGAGCTCCGGATCATGGTCGGCCCCGAGACACCGCAGACAGCAATCATGGGTGCCATAAGCGACATGTTCTTGGAGCACCTGTCGCATTTTTTGAAACCAGTGGCCACTGGGGCAAAAAGGGCCCCCGCGAGGTCGAAGACCCACTTGGCCAGTGGTTGGGGAAAAAAAGGTTGCGAAGCTCGCCAAAGGGAAAAATGCTACAAAAGGACACCCCCTTGCTTGAAGAAGAAGGAGCAGGGGGAGGACGGGTAGAGGACCGGTGCAACTGGAAAATTAGCAGGCCAGAGGCCAAAAAAAAGAGACACTTTTTCCAAGAGACGAGGACGTGTGTCCGAACGGCTCTGCGGAAAAAAGGGAGACTGAGCAAGATGGCACCTTTGGGCGGGAAGAGGACCACGCATGCATGGCAGCAATCCCAAAGGCTTTCTTTGAAAGCTGGGGAATTGCTCCACGTGGGCTCCGTCGGTGCCAACGTCACCCATAATGAGGACTGACTTCCTGCTTGTTCCTGGTGAATCAACTTTTTCCAGGGACAAGCCAGACAACAGACAAACATCTCAAGGGCTCCATGAAAAAAAAAAAAGAGACTGAGCAAGATGGCGCCCTTGGGTGGGAAGGGAACCATGCATGCGTGGTGGCATCTCCCAAAGGCTTTCTTTGAAAGTTGGGGGGATGCTTCCGCGAGGGCTCCATCGGTGCCGTCACCCATATGTGAGGACTGACTTCCTACTTGTTCCTGGAGAAAAGCTGAAGACATTGAGAGGCTTGTTATAAAATTATCCTCTTGGAGGTTAATGTTACAATGGATTTGAGCAAGCAGAACAGTGTTTTATGTGCTCAAGTGAATTCTTATAAAATTACCCCAGGGTATAAGTGCATACAAAGTAGGCATGCAGAAACATAGCTCCTACTTTTATGCAATCTATGTCTAGACATTTCTAGACATGGATAATAGGTGGAACGGGGCAGAATCAGCATTTATGTACTTATTTTATAAAACACCTATTTATATGCACCTATTGTATTTGACACATACACACATACACATTAACACCCACTTTGAAACAGTTACAGCTTCTGCCTCGGTCCAGACAGAGGTCCTAATGCCAGCTGAAGGACCGGTTCCATGTGCAGGGTGCCTGCATGCTGAAGCTCTGAGGAAACAAGTGGAGGAACTCAGAGAGGAGGTGGCGAGGCTGAGGAGCATTCAAGACAGTGAGAAGTACATTGATGAGATGCTTTTTGCAGCAACCAAGCTCTCCAGCAGAGGAGAAGATGGGTGCCAACAGAATGTCGATGGTTGGACACAAGTCACCAGGGCCTGCAAAATCACCAATCCAACTTCTCCAGCCCTTGAATTGAAGAACCATTATGCAGCCCTGGAAGTGGAGGAGGTGAAAGCATCCCTGGAAAGGGAAGAACCAGAGCTCAAGTACCCCAAAGTTGCAGAATCAGTGACCACAAGGAAACGAAGGGTAGTGGTGGATGGAGACTCTCTTCTGAGGGGTACTGAGGCGTCCATCTGCCGACCAGACTTGATGTCCAGAGAGGTATGCTGTCTGCCTGGTGCCAAAATCCAAGATGTTACGGAGAGTTTGCTGAGACTCATCAAGCCCACTGACTATTACCCAATGTTGCTAATCCATGTTGGAACAAATGATACTGCCAGGTATACCTCGGAACGTATCAAAAGTGACTTCATGGCTCTGGGACAGAGGGTGAAGCAGTTAGGTGCACAGGTGGTGTTCTCTTCAATCCTCCCTGTTGAGGGTAAAGGCCAAGACAGAGAGGCTCACATCCTGGAGATGAATACATGGCTGCGTGGATGGTGTCATCGAGAGCGTTTTGGTTTCCTAGACCATGGGATGCTGTTCCAAGGGTTGCAGAGCAGAGATGGCATCCATCTGTCCAAGAAAGGTCAATGCGTCTTCAGTAGTAGACTGGCTAATCTACTGAAGAGGGCTTTAAACTAGATTCATTGGGGATGGGTGAAGAAAGCCCCCAGGTAGGTGATACATTAAATACCTTTATGAAAATGGGTAACAGGGGTAACATATGGAAAGCAGTGTGTATAAATGCCCGTAGCATGGGAAATAAGATCCCTGATGTTGAAGCTTTGGTGGGAGTGGCTGACTTGGATTTAGTGGCAGTTACAGAAACATGGTTCACAGAAAACCATGATTGGGATGTAACTATACCTGGCTATACTTTATTCAGAAAGGACAGGGTAGGAAGTAGGGGAGGAGGAGTGGCACTATATGTAAAAACTACTATTAAAGCTTTGGAATTACAGAGCTTAAAAGGGAGAGGGGAGGCATTGTGGGTTAAACTAGAAAGAGGGAAAGAGAAATCTATTTACATTGGTGTGATATGCAGACCTCCCTCACAAGAGGAAGAGGTGGACAGAGAGTTAATTGAAGACATGCGCAGCATTGCTAGGAAAGGGAAAGTGCTACTGATAGGAGATTTCAATATGCCAGATGTTGATTGGCACATTCCTGCTGCAGTATCATCTAGAAGTAAGGAGATCCTGGATTCTCTACAGGGAGAACTATTCAGGCAAATGGTAACAGACAACACACGTGAAGGGGCCATAGTGGACTTGGTGCTTACCAATGGTGAAAGTGTTTCTGATGTTGTAGTGGGAGATCATTTTGCATCCAGTGATCACCAGATGGTGTGGTTCAGTATTAGGACTAGGGCTGTTAGAATCCATTCAAAGGCGAGGATCTTAGACTTTAGGAAGTCTAACTTTGCGAAGATGGGCCAATACCTCAGGGAGTCGTTAGTTGGATGGGAACAGCTGAGGGATGTAGAAAAACAGTGGGAAAAACTGAAAGGGGATATTTTAGGGGAACCAACCTTTTTGTTAAAATGGTAAATAAAGGTAAAAGGAAAAGGAGACCACTATGGTTTTCGAAAGAAGTAGCTGAAAAAGTGAAGAAAAAGAGGGAGGCCTTCATGAAATACAAGAGATCACAGAGAGAGGACGACAGGCATCTATATTTGGAAAAACTTAGAGAAGCTAGCAAAGTAGTCAGGAAGTCAAAGATTCAAAAGGAGGAGGAAATAGCCAATGCAATAAAATGTGGGGATAAGACATTTTTCAGATATATTAGTGAGAAGAGGAAGGGCAAGAGTGGTAATGTCAGACTCAAGGGTGCAGGGGAGGAATATGTAGAAGCTGATAAGGATAAAGCGGAATTGCTTAACAAATATTTTTGTTCTGTGTTCACAGATGAAGAACCAGGAGCAGGACCTCAGAAAACACCAACGAATAGGAACAGAAGCAAAGGACATCTTGAACATTTTTCAAAAGACTGTGTTCGTGAGAAACGATCTCAACTTAAAGTAGACAAAGCGATGGGACCGGATGGGATACACCCGAGAATACTGAGGGAACTTGAGGACATTCTAGCAGCTCCACTGACTGACCTTTTCAATGCCTCGTTGGAGTCGGGAGTGGTGCCAAAGGACTGGAGAGAGGCTCTTGTGGTGCCTTTACACAAAAGCGGAAGTAAGGATGTGGTTGAAAACTACAGGCTGGTTAGTTTAACTTCGGTGGTGAGCAAATTATTGGAAACGCTGCTGAAAGAGAAAATAGTGAGGTTTCTGGAGTCCAGCAGATTACAGGATCCAAGGCAGCATGGATTCACCAGAGGCAGGTCTTGTCAGACAAATCTGATTGATTTCTTTGAGTGGGTGACCAGGGAGATGGACCGAGGGAGAGCCCTAGATGTGGTGTATTTAGATTTCAGTAAAGCCTTTGACACTGTTCCTCACAGGCGACTTATAAACAAACTGAGCACCCTAGGGATGGACCCTAAAGTTACTGCTTGGGTTAGAAATTGGTTGGGTGGGAGGCGACAAAGAGTACAAGTGAATGGAGCTCACTCTGAGGTGTGTGTGCCCCAGGGATCTGTCCTTCATACGATTCTTTTTAACATCTTTGTTAGTGATATAGCGGAAGGGCTTTCAGGTAAGGTTTGCCTCTTTGCAGATGATACCAAAATCTGCAATAGAGTAGACACCCAGGAAGGGGTAGATAACATGAGGAGGGATCTAGCTAAGCTTGAAGAATGGTCTAGAATTTGGCAGCTGGGATTGAATGTTAAAAAATGTAAGGTCATGCATTTGGGCTGCAGCAATCCAAGGGAGCAATATAGTATAGGGGGTGAAGTACTTTTGTCCACTAAAGAAGAGCGGGACCTAGGCGTGGTTGTGTCTGATTTTCATTTTCATTTTTCATTTTCATTTATTTGATTAACCGCCCTTCATGGGTAGGCAGAGCGGTTTACAGTAGAAAATCAACAAGTACAGAGTGGCAATTAGCCAGAAAATTGGAAAGGAAGTTACAAATAATTAAGAGAAAGAGATAGAGACAGAAGTAGGGGAAAAATGGGGAGGTGGGGAAATGAGGGGCGTAGGCTAGGGAGGAGGGAGGTTGAAAGCAAGGGAGAACAGATAGGTTTTAAGAGAGCGTTTGAAGGTAGGGTAATGAGGTTCGAGTCGTAAAGGGGGAGGGAGAGAATTCCAATGTGCAGGGGCTACAAAGAAAAAGGCTGAGGAACGGGTGGATTGGAGGTGTGCGCGAGAGGGTGGGGGTAGGGTTAGACGGTTGAGATGGAAGGAGCGGGGTGTATGGCGAGGAGTGTGGAAATGAAGCAGATCAGCCAGGTATTGGGGGGTGGAGGTGTGTAGTGCCTTGTGAACTAATGTGAGAAGCTTGAATTGAATGCGATAGGAAACAGGGAGCCAGTGAAGTCGGAAAAGGAGAGGAGTGACATGATCTCTGACAGAGGAGTGGGTAACAAGACGGGCAGCAGTATTTTGAATACATTGTAGTCGGGAGAGCTGTAATTTGGAAATACCAGAAAAAAATGGAGTTCGAAAAATCAAGACGAGAGATGAAAAGGGTGAGTAGTAAGGTGATTAAAGCAGAGAAGGAGAGGAAAGGACGAATAGCACGAATTTGCCGCAAGTGGAAGAAGGAAAGTTTAGAGACGTGGGAAACGTGTGCTGAGAAAGAAAGATCTGAGTCGAAGAGAACCCCAAGGTAGCGGAATGTGGTGACTAGTGGGACAGGTGCGTTAGCGAAAGAAGGAGCTAAGGAGGGGGGCTGGCGACCAGGAGAGAACCAAATGGCGATGGTTTTGGAGAGGTTAAGATGTAGACAGTTGTGAACTAACCAATCGGAGACAGCAGCTAAACAGGCATTAAGGGGAGCTAGATCAGGAGAGACAGGAGAGGTGTGGTGGAGGAGAAGGATGTCGTCTGCGTAGTAGAAGGCTGTGATCCCGAATTGTTGAACAAGCAGTGTGAGAGGAGTGAGAAAGATATTAAAGAGAAGGGGGGCCAGTACAGAGCCTTGAGGTACACCACAAGCTAAAGGGAAGGGGTCAGAAGGGGGGTGAGAGGAGGATGAGGGGAGGACTGCAGCAGAGCGAGAGTAAAGGAAAGAATGAAACCAATGCAAGACAGTACTGCGAAGGCCTATATCATGCAAACGAGAGAGGAGTGGTGAGTGGTCGACTAAATCGAAGGCGGCAGACAGATCGAGTGCCACCGCCACCGAGATGTCACCTCGGTCGTGAGCAGTGTGCAGGGAGTTGGTGAAAGCTAGAAGAATAGTCTTGACGCTGTGCCCCGAACGAAAGCCAGATTGACAGGGATGAAGAAGATTAGTGGAATCAAGATGGTGAGTGAGTTGTGCAAAAACAAGTTTCTCGAGTAATTTGGAAAGGAAAGGAAGATTAGAGACGGGGCGGTAGTTATTGGGATCGAGTGGGTCCAGAGTGGATTTCTTAAGTAAGGGCCGGATAAGAGCGTGTTTCCAGGGGGTAGGGAATGTTCCAGAGGAAAGGCTAGAGTTCATCATGGTAAGAAGGTGGGGAAGGAAGGATAAAGAGGAAACAAGAAGCCAGGAGGATGGAATGGGATCGAGGGGGCAAAAGGTTTTATTAGATGAGGAAATGAGTTGGTGGAGTTCGGCAGAAGAAGTTGGTGAGAAGGAGGACCAGGTATGAGAAAGCGAGGAAGAAGGGGGGGGGACGCAACTGGGGGAGGGGAGGAAAGAGGTGGAGGATGGAGAGGCAGGGAGGCCCTCAGGTGAGAGATCTTACTAGAGAAGGCTGCCGCCAGAAGAGAAGGAGCGGGGAGAGGATGCGCGGGTTGAGTGGGAGTGGTAGGGTGAAGAGAGGTGAGGAAAGTAAGTGTGGTGTACAGCTGACGTGTCCGATTGGGGGCAGTGGTGATAGCAGCAGAGAAGAAGGAGGTCTTGGCAAGATGGACCTGGGCGTGATAGAAAGAGTGTTGAGAGTTGAACAGTGAGAGAGAGGTGGGTGAAGGAGATTTGCGCCAATGCCGTTCAGCGCGGCGAAGCTGAGAGCGAAGGAGGCGAAGGCCGGGGTGGTACCAAGGGTGGGAGGGACGACAAGTGGGTGGATGAGGACGAAGAGGGGCAAGATGATCGAGGGCAGTGGAGAGGGAGGAAAACCAGGTGGAAGCTTGTGAAGTAGGAGACAGGGAAGAAAAATCAGCAGGGAGCAAATCAGTAGCTGGAGGGAAGCGCTGGACTAAAGAGGGAGTGATGGCACGGGAGAGAAGGGGGGGGGAGAGGCAGAGGGGAGAGTGGCTGTGGAGACCCCAGAGTGGAAGCAAGAGGCGGAAAGGCAGAGGTGGTCTGACCATGGGAGAAGGAAGGGAAGATAAGTTGGAGAGAGAGAGTGTTGAGGACGAGGGAGTCAAGAGGAGGTCCAGGGTGTGACCGGCGGAGTGAGTAGGAAAGGTGACGTGCTGAAGGAGAGAGAGGTCATGAAGGAGGGTAAGGAAGGCGTGATCCCTAGGAGATGAAGGAGAGTCAAGGTGTAGGTTGAAGTCACCGGCGACAAGGAGATGGGGGAAGAGCAGAGAGAGGTCCGAAAGAGTGTGAAGGAGAGAGTCCCAGAGATCAGGGCGAAGGGCTGGGGGTGAGTAGATGAGAAGGATATGAATGGGGGGTGAGGTATGTAAGTGGAGGAGAAGAGCCTCAGGGTAAGAAAGAGATGTAGGGAAGAGCTGAGTGAAGGAGCAAGAATAGCAGCCACCCCGCCACCAGTGCGGCCGGCACGGGGGACAGAGGCCGCAGAAAAACCAGGGGGAAGACAGCGATTAAGTAAGGCATCCTCCCCTTCCCTCAACCAAGTTTCGGTGAGGAGAGTAATGTCAAATGAGGATTCGGAGATGAGATCATAGATAAGTAGAGATTTGGATCTAAGAGAGCGGCAGTTGATGAGAGCGATCGTGAAGGGGGCTGGGGCAGGAACAGGGGTAGGAGTAACCGATTGAGATGGGATGGTAGGAGGGAGGGAGGGACACAGGAGAAGGTTGGCAGAGCAACGCGAACGATAGCGGAGGTAGGGCAACGGGCGGCGGCCCCAATGTACAGGTATATATGACATAGAGCTGAGGGGAGATAAGAGAGGAAGAGGAGAGGAGCACAGGTGAAGTGGTACCTGAGAAGGCCAAGGCGGAGTGAAGGAGGCAAGCCAAAGTGAAGTGCAGGAGGCAGGTGAAAGTGAAGACAACGCGATTCCAGATCCAGCCGCAGTGAAAAATAAGATGGCTGGAAAAACAAAAAAAACGGAGACAAAGTTAGAGTGGAATCCCAGGCTCCCAGAGCGACCCCAAGGAGCGCACCTAAGGAGCACGTCGTGCTCCTTAAGCGCGCGCCTGTGTCGCGCACCGCGGCGACAAGCGCCATAGGCGCTTCTGCTTTATAGGGGGAGGAGGGCAGAATACCTCTGTCGGTGCGGCCGCGGGAACGCGGCCGCGGCACGGCAAGGGGAGGAGTCACAGAGGAGGAGGAGTCCAGGAGACAGGAGCCAGATGGGCAGACTCTACGGAGAAAACACAAGGGGAGGTAACACAGCAGCAGAGATATCAGCAGCAGTAACATTAGAGAAGAGCAAACAGGATCCTTTGCCGTAGGCGCTTCTGCTTTATAGGGGGAGGAGGGCAGAATACCTCTGTCGGTGCGGCCGCGGGAACGCGGCCGCGGCACAGCAAGGGGAGGAGTCACAGAGGAGGAGGAGTCCAGGAGACAGGAGCCGGATGGGCAGACTCTCTGTCGGTGCGGCCGCGAGAACGCGGCCGCGGCACGGCAAGGGGAGGAGTCACAGAGGAGGAGGAGTCCAGGAGACAGGAGCCGGATGGGCAGACTCTCTGTCGGTGCGGCCGCGGGAATGCGGCCGCGGCACGGCAAGGGGAGGAGTCACAGAGGAGGAGGAGTCCAGGAGACAGGAGCCGGATGGGCAGACTCTCTGTCGGTGCGGCCGCGGGATGATATTAAAGTAGCTAAACAGGTAGAAAAGGCGACGGCAAAAGCTAGAAGGATGCTTGGGTGCATACGGAGAGGAATGGCTAGGAGAAAAAAGGAGGTGATAATGCCTCTGTATAAGTCTTTGGTGCGACCTCATTTGGAGTATAGTGTGCAATTCTGGAGACCGCACCTTCAAAGGATGTGAACAGGATGGAGTCGGTGCAGAGGGTGGCTACTAAAATGATTAGTGGTCTTCATTATAAAGCATATGAGGACAGACTGAAGGATCTTAATATGTACACCTTAGAGGAAAGGCAGGATAGAGGTGATATGATTGAGATGTTTAAATACCTCCGTGGCATAAATGTTCAGGGAGAGAGCCTCTTTCAATTGAAAGCAAGTTCTGCTACGAGGGGACATAGCATGAGGGTGAAGGGAGATAGATTCAGGAGTGATATGTGGAAATATTTCTTTACGGAAAGAGTAGTGGATCCGTGGAATAGTCTCCCAGTGGAGGTGGTAGAGATGAGGACAGTAACTAAATTCAAAAAAGCATGGGACAAACACAGAGGATCTCTAAAGGTAAAAAGGGGACTGTTGTAGTTGTTATGGAAGGACAGACTAGATAGGCCATGTGGTCTTTTTCTGTCATCATATTTCTATGTTTCTATCTGGTTTTAATTTAAAGCAGTGACAGACAACTGCTTTAAGAGTGCTGGTCGTTGCTGCCGCCGCTGCTGAAAATGCCCCTATGTTTTTTAAAATATTATCTGAGCATTTATAGAAAAAGCACAACATATTCCAGGGAGGAGTGGCTCAGTGGTTGGGACAGGTTACCTCAGGCCAGAAGGTTGGGGGGTTCAATTCCCACATGGGGACAAGCAACCTCAGGCCAGAGGGACTGGGGTCTCTAGCCCCATGGCCACTCCCTGTGGCCTTGGGCAAGCCACTTAACCCTCAATTGCCTCAGGAACACTTAGATTGTGAGCCCTTCGGGGACAAGGGAATAAAATGTACCTGTTAGTATACATGTAAACCGCACTGATTCTAAAGAGTGCAGTATAAAAAATAAATAAATAAATACATATGCACCCATGCCTATGTGACTTGTTAGCTTAGATGCCCTGTTATAAAATTACCCTCCACATCTTTTAACCTTTGGAATAGGAATCCTGAAGCTGTTTAGAAAAATGAAAAATTTGTCTCAAGTTTCACACTTTTTCTAACATTTGTATTTTTGTTTTGTTTTTTATCTATGGCTGCTCCTTATTACTTATGATGGGGATCTGACAAAATTTTTATATACTGAAAAATCCTGCATGTGTAGGCAAATATGCATGTTAAGTGCCCCAGTTTGTTTTCTTGATTTCTGTGTCTACTAGAATTACAAAAATATTTTTTGAAATATGATAAAATACTAGATGTTGTTGCTGTAAAAGGCAGATATAAAGCTTAATTCTGTGTGAGCAATTTGTAGGTCACTGATGGCTTGTCAATTGTCTTTAAAACAGCAGTAGAGATGTTGGCTGGACTTCTGAAAAAGAAAATGCTTCTAAAATCATTTATTTTTCTCATTGAAAATGCGTGAAATAAATGGCAAGGAAATTGTTAACCTGACCTTTATCTTGAAATTTTCATAGTAGATGCAAGATTCAATCATATAGAAATGATAAAATGATTGTTTATTATTGCTTAGCCTCTAGAGGAATCCTAATCTTCGAAGAATAATCATAGCTATCACTACTGATTTTCAAATATAAATTGGTGTAGTCACTTGGACCTCTCTGTTGTACAATCTCAAGGTATACAACAATAGATATATGGGACTATAGCATTATAGAATGAAGTAAAATATTCCCTGAGGTGCAGCAAATATTTCTTTTACAACATAAACGCGATATAAAAAACTGTTACATAAACTCATAATTTATCATTTATCTCCAACCTTTTACAAAGCCCGGGAACTCTAAAGAATAGAGACTTTGGTTGCTACATTTTTTGATGTTTCCATGCATGGAAATTATTTTGGTAGCAAATTTCCCCCAACTCTTTAAACGTTAATCAGAATAATTTATGAAACCTATTTAATTAGAAAAAAAGAGAGAGGCACAAAACCAGTAGCGTTCCTGGCTCCTTCACAACCCGGAGCGAGAGCCCTTCCCCCACATGGCCGACACCCCACCCCATCCAGCACAGCACTGTGTTGCACGGCGCGATTCACACACCCCTGCCAGGCCCAGAGAGACAGCACAGCAAACTTACCCTAAAGATGGCTTGCACCGTGGCCCCGGCCGCTCATCTCTTCTGGCTGAAGTCTTGTGATTCACAAGCCTTTGGCCAGGAGAGAAGAGCAGCCAGGTGCATGGAGACAGCACCATAAGCTAGTTTTAGGGCGAGTTTGCCACGCTGCATCCATGGGCCCGGCGGGGGTGCACGCCCCCCTGGCCGGCACCTGGAGTGGGCCACACCCACCACCACACCCTCGGTATGCCATTGCACAAAACCACCAAAACAGAAACAGATGTGGATAGTAATGAAAGGCTAATGGGCCATGCAGCAGAGAGTGTGTGCTAAGAGTTATGTTTACTAAACCGCAGCAATGGTTAGCATGGAGTTTAGCGTGCACCAAGTGCATAGTGGTACCATTACTGCATACCAAATATGCAGCACACTAATAATTCCATGCTCACTGCTTAGGATGGTTTGGAGGAGAGATTTGGTGGTACAGGAGCATGTTGCAGTTAGTATGGCCATCTTTAACACACACTGTCAATGTTGCACTTAGGATAGGCATTAGGTGCAACTGTAGTAATCTTGGCAAATCGTTTAGCATGGGGTGGAATGGCGTGCTAACTACATAGGGGCATGCAAGGAATGTCTCCATTTGTTAGCGCGGGTCCAGCACCACCCCTGCTATGTTTTGGAGCTGAACATGTGGTAAGTTACTGTTATTTTAGTAAAAGGGGCATACAATGCCAAATAAATGTATCTCCTTTCACAGTGGAGGAATATGAATTGTAAATGTATAATTATCATCTTAAAAAGGGAATCACTTGATGATCTTATTTACTTATTTAAGGCTATTCAGGAATTTAATTGTAAGCTAAATTGGAGGCTCTCTTGTTTGGTATATAAATACTTCACAGTTTGTCATTGAACCGTTTGCCTTTTTTTAAGTGCCTGAGAATAATATGAACTTTCATTTAAAATAGCAACATATAAAATCATTGAACAACTATTTGAAAGGTTGACAACACAATGAATTTTCACCATCAGTATGATCACATGAAGTTTGTAGTTTGTATGTTTCTAAGCTATGGCCCCTACTTATTAACCCACAGTACTCTACTGCAAAATTCACCAAACTGCAGTACCTGTGTACCACAGTGTAATGGGGTATATAGTGCAGTAACTCATCTGTAACAGGACTAAGTCCAAACATATGGGTGATGTCATCGATGAAGCCCACGCAGCAATGATCTCCAGCTTCCATAGGATGATTTTCAGAGGTCCATCACGCATGCATGCCTGTCTTCCCGCCCGAAGGAACCATTTTACCACAGTATGATGAGATAGCTTAATCAAGCAAAAAAGAACAATTCCACAGAGAGGAGGGAGGGTTGTAAGGTATTCTTCCTGCTGTTCCCAGAAAACACCTGCTACAGGTGAGTAACTACACTTTCTCCTGGAACAAGCAAGAAACAAGTCCTCGCATATGGGACTCCCCAACTACAAGCTATCAAAGAAACCTGTAAAAAGCCCAATAGGGCAACCAGAAAAATGAACTGAGAGAAACAGTGTGCGTAATCTCTGCAAGGTTTCGAGAGTCAGTGTCCAGCGAGGACAACATCAGGATGACTCTACAGTAGCCTGGACAGACAGAAGGGCCAGTGGGAGTACTTGAAGCTAAGTCCCAAAAAGGCGTCAGAGAATGGCTTGGCCAAAGTTGTTGTCACACCAGGAATCACATAAGAACATAAGATATACCATACTGGCAGACCAAGGTCCATCAAGCCCAGTATCCTGATTCCAACAGTGGCCAAACTAGGTCACAAGTAGCTAGCAGTTTCCCCAGAAGACACAGGTTCCACAGTGCTTGTATTGGGACAAGCAGTGGATTTCCCAGGTCCCCTTTAATAATGGTTTATGGACCTTTCCTCCAGGAACTTGTCCAAACCTTTTTTAAACCCAGCTATACTAACAGCTTTTACTACATCATCTGGTAATGAATTCCAGAGTTTGATTACGCATTGAGGGAAAAATATTTTCTCTTATTAGTCTTATGTGGGTTACACTGTAGCTTCATTGCATGTCCCCTAGTCTTTCTACATATTGATGGCGTAAATAATCAATCTACATTTACCCGTTCCACTCCATTCATTAATTTATTGACCTCTATCATATCTCCCCTCAGCCGTCTCTTTTCCAAGTTCTTTCCTAGGTGCATAACTTTGCACTTGTCCAAACCTTTTTTAAACCCGGCTACACTAACAGCTTTTACTACAACCTCCAGTAGCAAATTCAAGGGTTTGATTACACGATGAGTGAAAAAATATTTTCTCTTATTAGTCTTAAATAGGTTACCCTGTAGCTTCATTGCATGCCTCCTAGTCTTTCTATATTTTGATGGCATCAATCTACGTTTACCCATTCCACGCCATTCATTAATTTATAGACCTCTATCATATCTCCCCTCAGCCGTCTCTTTTCCACGTTGAAAAGCCCTAACCTTTTTAGCCTCTCTTCATAGGGGTATCCTTCCATCCCCTTTACAATTTTTGTGGCTTTTCTCTGTACCTTTTCTAATAACACTATATCCTTTCTAAGATACGGCGACCAGAATTGCACACATTATTCAAGGTGCGGTCGCACCATGGAATGATACAGAGGCATTATAATATCCTTTGTTTTATTCTCCATTCCTTTCCTTATGATCTCTAGCATTCTATTTGCTCTCTTGGTCATCGCTGCACACTGGGCAGAGGGTTTTAACATCTTATCCACGATGACACCTAAATCTCTGGGGTGCTCCACTATTCACCTTTCTCAATTGGAAAAATTGGCCATTCAGCCCTACCCTCTGCTTTCTGTTTTTTAACCAGCTCCTGATCCACAACAGTACACTGCCTCCTATCCCATGACTAACTTCTCCAAGAGTCTCTCATGAGGAATCTCATCAAAGGCTGTCTAAAAATCCAGATACACTACATCGACTGACTCACCTTTGTCTACCTGTTTATTACACCTTCAAAAAACTATAACAGATTAGTAAACAAGACCTTCCCTGGCTAAAGTCATGTTGGCTGCCTCCCATTAAACCATGACTATCTATATGTTCAGAAATGTTGTTCTTAATAATGATTTCTGCCATTTTTCCTGGTATCGACATCAGGCTCACCAGTCTGTAGTTTCCAGGATCACCCCTGGAACCCTTTTTAAAAATTGATGTTACATTGGCCATCTTCCAATCTTCAGTATTCTAGATTATTTAATGATAGTTCACAGATTAGTAATAGTAGGTCTGCAATCTCATATTTCAGTTCTTTCAACACCCTCAGATATATACCATTCAGTCCAGGTGATTTGCTGCTCTTCAGTTTATCAAATAATTGTAATACATCTTCCCGGTTTATCAATATTTCTTTCAATTCTTTTGCGGCATCAGCTTTAAATACCATTTCAGTCATGGGTAACTTTCCTACATCTTCTTCAGTAAAGAGTGAAGCAAAGAATTCATTCAGTCTCTTTGCTTATTGCCCCCTTTACCCCTCTATCATCCAATGGTCCAACTGACTCTCTCACAGGTTTTTTGCTATGAATGTACTTGAAAACATTTTTATTATGTGTTTTTGCTTTCACAGCAAGCTTTTTCAAATTCTCTCTTTGCCTGCCTTATCAATGCCTTGCATCTAACATGCCAGTGTTTATGTTGTTTCCAGTTTTCGTCATTTGGCTTCTTTGTCCATTTCTTGAAAGATGCTTTTTGGCTACAACAACCTCTCTGACTTCACCTTTAAGCCATGCTGGCAGTTTTTCGAACTTCCTTCCACCTTTCTTAAAGTGTGGAATACAGCTGGTCTGGGCTTCCAAGACAGTATTTTTAATCAACACCCATGCTTGATGTAAATCTTTAACCTTTGCAGCTACTCCTTTTAGTTTTTTCTTAACTGTTTTCCTCATTTTATCATATTCTTTCTTTTGAAAGTTAAAAGGTAGTACTGTGGATTTCCTTGCCGTCCTTCCTCCATTTATTAAATCAAATGTGATCATGCCATGATCACTATTGCCAAGTGGCTCCAACACCCTTATCTCTTGAACTAGATATTGTATTCCACTAAGAACTAGGTCTAAAATGGCTTCCCCTCTTGTTGGTTCATGAACTAGCTGCTCCAAGAAGCAGTCATTTATTTCATCTAGAAATTTTATCTCCCTAGCATGCCCTGCCATGACATTGACCCAGTCGATAATGGGGTAATTGAAATCAACCATTATTATTATTATTGTGCTGTAAATATGATTAGCTTCCCTGATATCTTTGAGCATTTCATTATCCATTTGTTCATTCTGGCTAGGCGATCAGTAGTACACCACCACTGCCATCGCCTTCCCCTTCCCCTCTTTACATGGAATTTCAATCCATAGAGATTCTACAATGTATTTTATTTCCTGCAACACTTTAATCCTGTGTGACTCAATGCCCTCTCTAACATGGAGCGCAACCCCTCCACCAATTTGATCTACTCTATCTTTGCGATATAATTTGTACCCAGGTATCACAGTACCTCACTGGTTGTCCTCCTTCCACCAGGTCTTGGGAGATACCAATCATATCTAACTTCTCATTTAGTGCTATACAGGGTGGCCCAAAAAAAGTGAGAACATCTCGTAGCATATAAGTTATTTAAAAATTCAAAAAGACAGATGTAAACGATTGACAAATTTTAAAAAAAAGGATGGTGATCGGAAATTGTCTAAATAAAGACATTATATAGCTAAAAAAGGTAAATAAGTAAACTATTTAAGCTTTTAATTTATGAGATGTTCTCACTTTTTTTGGGCCACCCTGTATATTCTAACTCTCCCGTCTTATTTTTTAGACTTCTAGCATTTGCATACAAGCATTTTAGAGGCTGTATTTTATTCATATTAATCTGGTTATTGGTAGGCAGGGATAATTTGGAATCTTTAAGTTTTGTCTGCATTGTATTTAAGGGCATTTGGATTACTTTTGTCTTTATTGGAATCTCTGTCGATATGTCTTAACTTCAATCTTTTGCCAGTATCCTTCAAGGATACATCCTTCTGAACTATGTGCTCTTGGGCGACTGTTGGCTTTCCCCTTTTATCTAGTTTAAAAGCTGCTCTATCTCCTTTTTAAATGTTAATGTCAGCACCTTGTTCCGTTCCAGTTAAGGTGGAGCACATCCCTTTGGAAAAAACCCTCCTTTCCCCAAGAATGCTATCCAGTTCCTAACAAATCCAAAACCCTCATCCTTGCACCATTGTCTCATCCATGTATTGAGACTCTGGAGCTCTGCCTGCCTTTTGGTTCCTGTGCATGAAATAGGAAGCATTTTTGTCTCCATCCAGACAGTAGTGGGCTGTGAAGGTGTGGATTGAAGACCACGTAGCAGCCCTACAGATCTCCACTGCAGAGACCAAGCGCAAGTTTGCTGGAGAAGCAGCCATAGCTTGGACGTTATGAGCCATGATGTGTCGTTCCAGGCTCAGACCTGCCTGAGTGTAAGCAAAGGAGATGCAGTCCACAATCCACAGTGAAAGGGTGTGTTTGGAAACTGCAACATCCAGTCAATTAGGGTCAAAAGAGACAAAGATCTGGGGAGAATGCCGATGGGCTTTCATCCATTCCAGATAGAAAGCAAGACTCTCTTACAATCCAGTGTGTGTAGAGTGGCCTCAGCCCTGCTGGCATGAGGCCTAGGGAAAAAGTGGACAGTACCACCGACTGGTTGAGATGAAAAGCAGAAACTATTTTAGGAAGGAACTTTGGATGAGTCCGAAGGACTACCCTATTGTGGTGAAATATGGTGTATGGAGGTGCTCTTTCAGGGCCTACAATTCAGTAACCCTGCAAGCAGAGGTGTCCACTATCAAGAACACAACCTTCCAGGTGAGGTACTTAAATGAACAGGAGCTGAGAGGGTTAAAGGGGGCAGAGAGGAGCTGTCCGAGAACCACGTTAAGATCCCATGCAACAGTTGGGGGCTTGATAGGGAGCCACGTGAGCAAGAGATCTCGCATGAAGTGCCCTACGAGAGGATGTGCGGAGATGGGCTTACCATCAATGCCATGGTGGTATACTGCCACCGCACTTAGATGCACTCTCACCAAGTTGGATTTGAGACCAGAGTTGGAAAAGTGGAGGAGATAAGTCAATAACACCTCCACCATGCAGGAGAAAGGGTTTGTCACCTTCCCTACACACCAAATGGAAAACCTCCGCCACTTGAAGGTGTAGGCACAGCCGGTTGAGTCTTTACTGGAAGCAAGAAGCACATTCTCCACCTATGTAAAGAGGTGAAGCTCTGCAAGAACTACGCGCTCAGCATCCATGCCGTGAGGGCCAATGAGTGGACATTGGGGTGGTGAAAAGACCTGCCATATTGGGAAACCAGATCTGGATCGCAGTCCAGTCTGAGAGGCTGCCTTCAAGAGATGTGCAGCAGAAGAGGGAACCATGAATGCCTGGGACAAAGAGGGACAATGAGAATCATAGTAGCTCTGTTTGCCTGAAGCTTGAACAGGGTTTTGGCCACCAGTGGGATTGGTGGATGTGCATAGAGGAGACTCTCACTCCAGTCCAGCAGAAAGGCATGGAAGCTATCCGAAGGGTGCACAGAATCCTGGAGCAGAACTGCAGCACCTGAGAATTGGTCAGTGACGCAAAGAGGTCTATGCTCAGCGTGCCCCACACATCCGGAAGATGCGGCTGGCTACCCGTGTGCTGAGCGCCCACTCATGTGGCTGAAGGACCTGACAGAGACAATCTGCCAACAAATTGAGTTCTCTGGGCATATACATCGCATGGAGGATCATGCCCTGGGAGAGAGCAAATTTCCAGAGACGCACCGCCTCCCAACAGAAGAGGTATGAACCCATGCTGCCCTGTTTGCTGCCATAGAACATCGCCTCCAGAGTTTGAATGAGGATGACTTGGTTGGCCAACTGCTCCCTAAACGCCTCAAGAGCATTTGAAATGGCACAGAGCTCAAGGAAGGTGATTTGGTGCAGGTTCTCCTGAGTCGTACATAGACCCCGAGTGTGCAGGCCATCAAGATAAGTCCCCAGCCCATCTTTGAGTATCCGTAGTCAGAACATTGTGATGTGGAGGGGCTTGAAAGGGAAGGCCTGAGAGCAGGTTCTGTGGCTGAAGCCACCAGGACAGGGATTCCTTGAGTGGTGGCGTGACCGCCACTGTGTACCCCAGATGACCCGTGGCCTGTCGCCTTTGCGTGCAGAGGGTCCATTGCACTTTTCTCATCAGCAAGAGGAGTAACATGGACTGTGGAAGCCATGTGGCTGAGGACGCAGAGCATCTGCCGAGTCGTCATGGTTGGGCTTTGTTGCAGCTCGCAGGAGTGTGAGACAAGCCGCCAGGTTCAATCCGTGGGTAGATAGCCCATTAGGGCAGTACTGAGCAGGGCCCCAATGAACTCTAAGTGCTGGGTGGGTTTCAGGTGTTTCTCTTGATTCTTCAGTCCTTTTCTAGTCATCTGCATAGTGTAAAAGGGGGTGCTTGTTATGAAAGCTACACCACCTTTTGCAAAGATCCAGACTATCTATGCCGCAAAGGATTGTGGTAATAGTAGTCCAGTTGTATAGTGTTTGCCTTTGAGGTAAATAAGAATGTAGTAGATGAGTCGAGTATAAGGCAAAAATAGAGTTTATTTATGGGGTAAATTATTCCACACACAGATTATACTTGGTAACACCTTTAGGATAACTTTTCCAGGTTTTGTAATCAAAGCAAAGAACACAACTGAAAGTTCCAAACAAATAGCTTGTAGAATCTTTTCAAGCAACAGAAAAACACTTCCCTTCAGTCACTCCTGACAACTGCTCAGCAGTGCTGGAGAATAAACCCAAAAAAGGAAAAAGTTCTTTACAGTGTTCTTCTTTCACATTCAAAGCAGTTCTTTATACAACATGTGCACGGCTTTGAGCAATGCTCTACTCTATCAACAGGTGGATAACAAGCTTTAATCAATAGCTGGTTTCGTCCTCTGCACACGTGTTTTCATTTCCATTCCCTAAAAGCCTCTTTCTTTCCATATAAAACTTTCTGGGGAGCCAGTAATTAGAACATTTCCTTTTGATGGTTTTAATCCTACTTTGAGGATTTCTTTAGGCTATCAATCTTACACAAAGAACAGTCCATGCAAAAATCATCTCCCTCAGGACTTGTACCTTGTTCCTCCAATTGCATAGGCTCAATCTCAATGTCTGGCATAGAGGGCTTCAATAACTGGCCTCTAGTGGGAGAGACACTGTTTCCCAACAGTTTGCATTGCTCCAGGTTAGTTAAAGGATCAAAGTTCATACCTGAGTCACAACTGTCCTTGGGCTGTCTCCTTAGGTATCCTGGCCAGTAAGCATGGGTGCTTCTGTGGCCTGTCCTCCAGTCGGTTTCACTGGACCTCAGGGCATCGGCTCCATACCTCTTCCCATAAGACTTTGTGTTCCTTTTCTCCTTAGCTGCTCCTGTCTGTTTACAGGGTGCTGCTTTAGAGTTCCTGCCAGAATCACAGGAATCTCTATAGGTACACGTCTCTCTCTGAGTTCCTCTTGCCTTCTCTCTCTTGGACCTTCTTCTCTCACGTTGCTGTGGTTGTCATCTCTGAGTTGGTCCTTCCTCTGGTCTCTGAGCCGGTCCTTCCCTTGGTCTCCGAGCCGGTTCTTCCCCTGGTCTGCTTGCTGAATATTCAGTTTTGCCTTTAAAGTCCTTAGCTTCCAACTCCTCCCTTGAAGGGCTCAAGTGTTGGTGCTTAAACTCTCCTCTGGCCACTGATTGATTAGGCATGACATAAGGGTTTTTCAGACTACGCTTATGCTTCTCCTCCTTAGCTCCACTAGGGGCTTTCTGCAAGTTACTGCAGCTGGGAATAAGCTGTCTTTTAGGGAAACAGGCTGCTCTATTTCTCTGACCTGTCAGAACAGGTCCCTTGATTAATATAAATTCCTTTCTATTAGCAGTACTCTCAGGGCTCTGATAAGGTTCCTTATCACAATAGACAGCGTGCAAGTAGAGGGCTCGTGGTCAGGCTCAAAGCACTGAATGCAATTGTGGCAGTCCATTACTGAGATGGTGTGGGCACATCTGGTGCACTTTTTGAACCCACTGGCCAGTTTGCTCATACTGGGGAAGATGGCTTCTGCCAAATCAAAGGATGCCAATGTCCCAACCAACTAGGGGGGTGCGATTGAAAAGACCCGCATGCCGAAAAAATGAAAAGGGAATCCTGAGAAAAATGTGGTGCCAAGGCACCGACATGGCAAGGGACAGAAAGGAGGAGAAAAAACATGCGACTGAAAAAATGAAGAGAGGCAAAAAATGCGAACCGCAAGGGTACTTGAGCTTCCCAGGATCAGACGGACATCTGAAGGGCTCTGTGGAAAAAAAGGAGGTAAGATGGCTCCTTCGGGCGGGAAAACAGGCATTGATTCATGGTGGACTTCTCAAAAGCTTCCTATGGAAGCTGGAGATAGTTCCATTGGTGACGTGAGCTCCGTTGGTGATGTCACCCATATGCAAGGACATGATTCCTGCTTGTACCCAGAGGAAGAATGTTACTCGTCCCTCTTCAAAGAAATTATCAACAGTCCCCTTTAAGAGAGTCTGCAGCCCAGAGTTCAGAGCTGGAAGGACGTAGCTCAGAGGGAGAGGTTAATAACCCGGCAGGCTGCAGGAGGGAATGAGGTCCGTAGAGCCAGGTCCTTCCAAGGCAAACCATGCAAAGGAGTTCTGAGGTAGGAACTTTAACTGGGGCTGGAGGAAGGGCCGGGAGAACCTGCTTATGGAAATTTAACCAGATGGGACAGAAGTAAAATTGCTTTTGTTTTCCCTGAATTGCTGTCTGTTCTGGGTTTTGCTTTGTGGAGGTTTAACAAGCAGGAACAAACAAACAGAAGCAGGCAAAGGAACCCTTGCCTTTATTATATGGTTGCCCTACACGTGTTTCGGCCAACTGGCCTTCATCAGAGGACAATGACCACTACAATATAAAAACATAAATAATTATCAAAAAACAAATAGTTATCAAAAGATTATAGAAGCAGAGCACAGGAAAACCGAAATCATAAATATAATGATTAAAACATAAATAACTAAAACAATCATGAAACTATAATAAAAAAATTTTTTGGAATGACAGTCAGTATAGAACTAAGGATATCATAGGATACATACAAAATATATAATATAATAATACTCTGTCAAAAAAGACGAACATGAGCTCAATAAAAATAATTATAAATATAAGTATGTCACAAACATAAAAATGAACTCATCAGCTGGTAATTATATAAGGTAAAAAGCAAGGATAATATGAAGAAAATTGTCACACTGAAAGCAGAACATAAATATGCTACATAAAACCAGCGATAATCACATACAATATTCATGGAAAAAGCACTTTGGAAAAGAGGAGGGCACAACGAATAGTTCTTGTCAATATAGGCCACTATATACAAACAGAAAAAACAAAAGGAAGTGATTATGACATGAAGAATAGCATAAAAAATATTAGCATAAAAACACACAGGTTAATGAATCCTGCAGTAAATCCATTTTTGCAATAAAACAATGGTAGTCACAAAACGTCCCAACATATACAACATATTGTCGTCACCCTAGCCCGGGCCAAAGGCCTAAAGGCGCAGGGCTGCCAATGTTAGTCCTTAAATAAAGAAAGAATTATACTATTCTTGTCCACAGCTTGGACTTCTGGGACTTGTAGTTGTTTCTCCTTATCTAAAGACAGCAGTGTGAAACCGATGGTTTTTAAAGGCAAACAAGAAATGTATTTATCTTCCCCAAAGCACTAAGGCTCAACACAAATGTTAGGATTCTTCTCCAAGCAATAACATCAGGAAATTATACACAAACTAGAACTGAAACTGCTTCATAAGCCTTTTAACATGTGTAGCTGTTTTCATCAAACGTTCAGCAAACAAAACATAGCTTCTTCCTTCAAGCAAAGCAAAGTGTCCATTTTTATCTTCTGCTTCTTTAGTAATTCAAATACAAGTTATGCATGTATTCTTTTCATTAGAAGCGGTTCCTAGCACTAACACAGATAGGTTAACTCACCCTGTTTCTTCAGTGCTTTCTTGGTTAAAGAATTTTTATCAGAAAGCTTTCAATCTGCCTTCTGGCACAATGAACAGTCCATTGCTAATTCCTCAGTTATAGAATCCTGCTCAGGACAGTCTACCTGCATCTCTTCCTGCTCTTCAGCATGTATGTCTGACTCTGAGCTTTCATGAACTGTTTCTGGCTTAATGCTTTGTAAAAGCTCCTGGTCTTCTCTCCACAGGTGCTCTCCACAATAAGGAATGTTTGTACCTGGAATGTGAGGATTCCTTCTCTAGATCAACTGCCTCAGTTCTTCTAACTTGTTCAGCCCTGGTTCGTTCCACCCAGCTGGGTTCTGGTCACTTCTAGCTGTGAGTTTGTCTACCCACCTTTTGGCAGCTTGAACTCTTTGAGCTGGACCACGAACCATTTGAACTGTAGCCTGACCCTCGTCAGCAATTCTCCTAGCCACACCTTGGCTGGCTTCAGGACTAACAGCACTCCTCCTGCCAGCCTGGCTTTGTTTACGGCTGCTACTTTCACTGCTGAGCTCCTCACCAAAATCTTCACCGTTCTCCTCCCCGGTGATTTCCTTCCTGCCTCCCCGGTGCTGGCTCCTTTCCTTTTCCTCCCCTGGGTTTATAAGGCTGTGTCTTAACTGGTGTACACTGCTTCCTACTCAGGTGTTTTTCATTACTCCCCAAGCCTGCACTTAGGTTAGCAGAGCTTGGGTGTGGCCTGACTTCAGTGACTGCATGTTTTTTTCCTTTACCTGCACTCTGAAAGCTGTGAATTCCCTGCCTGTCTCTCTCCTTAAAGTATATCTACAATTTCCCTCTATTTCCATGGGCTCAGCAGAGCTCTCCTCATCACACATCTCCCCCTTAAGATATTACGGGCTGGCGCTATATTACCCGCACAGCTTGTAATTCTTGCTGGGATGTTAGTGCTTGTCTGTCACCTCTCTGCCCTACGTTCTACTGTGGCTAAATGAGCCAACGCTATTCGTTCATGCCAAGGCCTCAATACGTTTATGTGGTAGACCTGCTGGTGGCCCCTCCTGTTTTCTACTAAGTAAGACCCTGGACCCACCTGTTTGACCACCTTATAGGGTCCTTTCCATTGACTTTCAAACTTTGGACTGGCCCCTGCGACCATTACTACTACTTTCTCCCCTACCACCAGTTGGCGAGGTTTTGTACATCGATCGTAGTAATTTTTCTGGCGCATCTGACTGGCCTTTAAATTTTCCTCCGCCACTTGGAAGGTTTGGTGTAACCGTCCCCTAAGATCCTTCAAAAACTGGGGTACCCACACTTCTTCTACCCCGGGCTCAACCCACTGCTCCCGCAGTATATCTAAAACACCTCGTGGTGCCCGCCCATACATTAATTCGTAAGGTGAGGTGCCTAAAGATGCTTGTTTCCGCTCTCTACAGGCGTACAAGATGAAAGGAAGCATCATATCCCACTCCGACATGTTACCCTCTAAACCCCTCCTCAACATTTTCTTTAATGTTTGGTTTTGTCTCTCCACCAGTCCATTTGACTGCGGATGGTAGGCAGCGGTTTTAACATGACGGATTCTGAATGCATCCCATACTTGGGCTAAATACCGGGACATGAAATTACTGCCTCTGTCTGTCAGGACCTCTCGTGGAAATCCTATTTCGCAGAATAACTTTATCACTTCTGAGGCTACTGTTTTGGCGGATATATTACGCAAGGGAATGGCCCATGGGAACCTTGTGGCTTGGTCCACTATGACCAACATGTATTGGAAACCTCGGGGTGTCCTTATCAGTGGTTCCACTATATCCATAGCCACTCTGTGAATGGGCTCAGATATCATGGGTATAGGAAGCAAGGGCACCTCTGGTGGACGAACCGAGGTGACTCGCTGGCATGAAGGGCAAGACTCGCAAAATCGCGAGGTCTCTTTAAAAATGCCGGGCCAGTAAAAACGGGCTAATATCTGATCTAGCGTCCCTTGTACCCCTTTGTGACCTCCCATGGGATGGTCATGAGCTAGTCTCAAAACTAAGGTTTTAAACGTTGTAGGGACTACCAGCTGCTTACGGACGTTCCCTGTACGGGGATCTAAACTTTCCCTGTACAACACTTCCCTATCCAACAGGAATCTAGGTAAGGTTTCTGACTCCCTCTGGGCGTACTCGAAGGCCCGTGAAAGAGCGGGATCAGCTTGCTGCTTCTTGGGAAAGGATGGGAATTTTTCTACTAATTCAGCCAGGACCCAAGGTAACCCTTGTCCGGCCCCTACCTCGGCCCTACTCTGAAACCTGCACTGCCTTTCCCGGCATTTTTCCCCTCTTCCCTTCTTATTCTTATCTATGGAGGGAGTTACCAGGTCCTCATGAGATGGTAGATCTTCTAATGCCTTGTCTGGGGGTTCATCTTTCCTCTCTAGGGCCTCGGACTGTGCTCTGGTAGATACCATACCTACCCTCGGATGTAGACCCTTTTCTAGTCCCTTCTTGAATTGGGGACAATCCCTCCCCAATACCAGGTCATGGGGTGACCTTGGCACAATTGCTACGGGAATTTCCTTCTTAATCCCTAAGCCTTTCACTAAGACTTTGTATATGGGATAAAAGGACGATGCCCCGTGGATGCACCTAATTTTTACCTTTCGCTCAGATTGGCTCTGGACTGCGTTACAGCAGGATTCAATTTCCTGCCAGAGTTTCCTGAACATCATACTCTGATCTGCTCCCGAGTCTAATAAGGCATCGGTAGCAATGCCCTGCACTTCCACAGATAAAAGGAAACCTTCCCTGATCTCCTTTGTATTGGCAGTTATCAGGGCGGTTCTCGCTTTACACTCCTTTTTCAAGTGTCCCTCATTACCACACCTAAAACATTTCCTTCTTATACAGGGGTTTTTAAACATAGGCATACACACTTTCATATTATCCTCTTTCGACCTTACCGTCCTTTCTGATAATTCAGAACCTGCCGTCTTGGAAGCACTCCCTTTTCCCTGACGTGCCAATTCTGCTTCCATAAAGCGTTCGGTCAATAAGGTTGCTTCATTTGTGTTCCGGCAGTTCTGCAAAATCAGGAAGGCTTGTATGTCCTTCGGGACTGCGGCCATAAATTGCTCTAGCATAATACTATCTATGATAGACTCTACAGTTTTAGCCTCTGGTGTTAGCCACTTTACTACCAAGCTCTTGACTCTCTGGCATAGAGATTTTGGCTTCTCACCAGGTTTCAATTTGGTACTCCTTAACAGGTGTTAAACCTAGGCGATCCCTTATGGCCTTCTTTAGCTCATCATAATCATTGGCAAGTGCTGCAGGCATGGCCCTTTACGCCGCAAAAGCCTCACCAGTGAGTGATGTGGCCAGGCGTACAGCCCATTGTTCCTTAGGCCACCGTATTATGTGCGCTACTCTATCAAATGACTCGAGGCAATCATCAATATCATCATTCTCAGACAATTGTCCAAAAGTGAGTGTCCCATTAGACTGTGGTCCTAGCCCACAGGTATGTAAAGCTCCTATAAAACCTGGAGGTGTCAGTGTTGGTTCTGCTGTCTTCTTCTGGGTTGCCAGCCATGCTTCCATCATGTCCAATAGTGGCTTTTGTTGTGCCTGCATCACCGCTGCAGCCTGCTCCTGGGCTTGGTAGGACATCTCCCTCTGCTTCTCAAACTGGCCGGCCATCCATTGTAGCACGTCCTTGCACTCCATGGCCACGGCTGCTCTGTAAGAAAGAAAAAACAGAGAAACACCACCAAGTGCGGTATGAAAACAACAGCTCAGCTATCCTCCTGGCTTCCACAGTTTAGACCTCTGCAGCACTGTACTGGTATCCTTTTTTTAAACCCACTTATCTACGGGTTACCCGATAACAGGTGTAGATTCCGGCTTCTCACAAGTGAAGGTCTCTGCTTGTCCTCCGTGACTCAGGTTTTTGACCTTAGCTGTGATTCTCCTTATAATCCTCTGCAGAGCTTATGCAGTCAGCATTGTCTTTAGTGCAAATCCTGGGGTGCTTGGCAAATCCTGGCGCACGCGTGAAATCCTGCCAACTACGCCACTTGTTGTCACCCTAGCCCAGGCCAAAGGCCTAAAGGCGCAGGGCTGCCAATGTTAGTCCTTAAATAAAGAAAGAATTATACTATTCTTATCCACAGTTTGGACTTCTGGGACTTGTAGTTGTTTCTCCTTATCTAAAGACAGTAGCGTGAAACCGATGGTTTTTAAAGGCAAACAAGAAATTTATTTATCTTCCCCAAAGCACTAAGGCTCAACACAAACGTTAGGATTCTTCTCCAAGCAATAACATCAGGAAATTATACACAAACTAGAACTGAAACTGCTTCATAAGCCTTTTAACATGTGTAGCTGTTTTCATCAAACGTTCAGCAAACAAAACATAGCTTCTTCCTTCAAGCAAAGCAAAGTGTCCATTTTTATCTTCTGCTTCTTTAGTAATTCAAATACAAGTTATGCATGTATTCTTTTCATTAGAAGCGGTTCCTAGCACTAACACAGATAGGTTAACTCACCCTGTTTCTTCAGTGCTTTCTTGGTTAAAGACTTTTTATCAGAAAGCTTTCAATCTGCCTTCTGGCACAATGAACAGTCCCATTGCTAATTCCTCAGTTATAGAATCCTGCTCAGGTCAGTCTACCTGCATCTCTTCCTGCTCTTCAGCATGTACGTCTGACTCTGAGCTTTCATGAACTGTTTCTGGCTTAATGCTTTGTAAAAGCTCCTGGACTTCTCTCCACAGGTGCTCTCCACAATAAGGAATGTTTGTACCTGGAATGTGAGGATTCCTTCTCTGGATCAACTGCCTCTGTTCTTCTAACTTGTTCAGCTCTGGTTCTTTCCACCCAGCTGGGTTCTGGTCACTTCTAGCTGTGAGTTTGTCCACCCACCTTTTGGCAGCTTGAACTCTTTGAGCTGGACCACGAACCGTTTGAACTGTAGCCTGACCCTCGTCAGCAATTCTTCTAGCCACAACTCGGCTGGCTTCAGGACTAACAGCACTCCTCCTGCCAGCCTGGCTTTGTTTACGGCTGCTACTTTCACTGCTGAGCTCCTCACCAAAATCTTCACCGTTCTCCTCCCCGGTGATTTCCTTCATGCCTCCCCGGTGCTGGCTCCTTTCCTTTTCCTCCCCTGGGTTTATAAGGCTGTTTCTTAACTAGCGTACACTGCTTCCTACTCAAGGTGTTTTTCATTACTCCCCAAGCCTGCACTTAGGTTAGCAGAGCTTGGGTGTGGCCCGACTTCAGTGACTGCGTGTTTTCTTCCTTTACCTGCACTCTGAAAGCTGTGAATTCCCTGCCTGTCTCTCTCCTTAAAGGTATATTTACAATTTCCCTCTATTTCCATGGGCTCAGCAGAGCTCTCCTCATCACAATATACAAAGAAGAAATCCGTAAAACAATTTTTGTTTGTTTTATGGTTGAGAATATGATATCCCTCTTTTTTAAAAAAAAAATCAGTTTTTAGGGCTATTTTGGTCTTTTTCAAAGTTTTTGACCTTTGATTACCTTGTTTTAGCAGTGCTATCATTCAGACTTGCTCAGCAGGAAAGCCAGTTCAAAAGGCAACCTGCTGCCCGATCCCTCTTTTGATGAGCTTTGTGAGCATGGAGGAGAACATGGTAGGGTAAGCTGTCTGGCAATTATTAGTGGCTTTGGGTTTTGACAACCTTTGCATATTCTTTGAATGTGTTTGGGATATTCGTAGGGTTGGGGCTGGCTGACAAGTACCATTTCTCTTAGGGAGTTAAACGGCAGATCATAGTAAGGGTATTTGTATGGTTTTGATTGGTTCTTTACTTTTTTGGCAAGTAGCAGGTTCTTAATGTTTAGTGGGATATATAGGGTAATTTGACTGAGATGGTGTGGTTTGGTTTCCTATTTGGAGCCATAGTCGTTATAGTAGGTGGTATAGTTATGGTATATGGGGTTTGTTTTGCAATATGTTTTTTCCCTTTTTAGTCTGCATAAGTGATATAGTGCTTGTCATTCTTATTCTCTTTCCTCTGTTGCTTTCTAGTCATTTTTTGGCCAAGGCCTAAGAGCATTGGCTTCTTTTGTGGATCTGAAGACCTGCAGAGTGAATAGGTTGGTTGGTGATAGGGGATATCTATATGCAAGTGCTCTTTTAATGAATGATATTTTTAGAACAGTCTTGTATTAGGCTTTAAGTTGAAAATGCCTGTTATGTTTTTTTATGTAAGTTCCATAATGAGGTGTTGGTGTTATGTTTGTTGCCGGTGAGAGTGGGTATCTCTTATTTTTGAGCCATTCCCAATCAGATGGTGAGACATCTCTTGGAGAGGTGTGTTTGATTTTATTTTTATTTTTGATTTTCCTTTATTTTTTAAATAGTATTTTTTATCTGATTTTTTTTGTTTTGCCTATGTTGTCTACACAGATTGTGCCTCATTGATTGGAAGAACTGTTAATTTCATGCTGCAAGTCAGTGGGATGGGGGTCTCCCTGCCAATTCAAGTCAGGTTTCACTTCCAGGAGTGGGCAGGCTGTGTGAAAGATTGCACCTGTGGGGAGAGAAAGTTGTGCGGATGACCAGTCATCTAATAGAGCTGCTATCCTCTACATCAAGGAATTTGCTCCAAATTGTGCACAGTTGAAGAGGACATATACAGCAGGGGTGTCACGTACATGCTCGCCTTACAAGAAACAGTGGTTACAACCCTAAACAGCAATGGTGAGAGAGACAAAGTAGGACTGGGTATTGTTTTTCATCCTACATTTTTTATACACATCTACCCAAAATAGAGAAATCATTGTAGGGCATACTGAATCATGGGCATTGCATCAATAGTGCCTGGTGGTGCACATGCACCACAAACTTCAAATTTAATTCAATTTTATATAGGTTGTATTTGTGAGGAAATCCATGTGGAGGTATAAACATGGAGCAAGAAGGCATTATTTTAGATAAACAATTAGAATGTGTAGAGTCAAAGGAAAATTGTATCTCTGTCCCCTGAAATTGACATGCTAAAAAAGTGTGCAAGATACACTTGTAAATGGGCCAAAATGGGGTGAAGACATGCAGGTGGCAGAAAATATAGATATTCATGTGTAAGCAGTATTATACCACTAACTGTATGTGCAAAAGCCTATAAAAGTCGTGGTCACTTATACATGGAAGTGGTACCATTTTGAAATGTACATGTAGGATCCATAAGTAGCGGGTGGCTTGTCCACTACTTATACATGCCCGCCTGCTCTCTAGATGGACATAGCGCGGCTTGCCCCTTGGAACACAACCCGACGTGTTTCTGGTTCCTGATCTAAGAGCAGTCACCAGCAGGCATTCTTTAGAGAGCACCAACATGGAAACCAGGAGGGAGAGGAATTTCTCCAAGACAGAAAAGGTGAAATTAGACTTACCTGCTAATTGTTGTTCCTGGAGTGTAGCCGGTCTAGTCCCGGAACTCTGGGTTCCCTATCTCATCCAGCAGCTTTGGAGACTGAGAAACTCCTCCTTTTTATGATGTCACAGGTATATCTTCCCGGTATCCGCCTCTTGCCATCAGTAACCTATTGACAAAGCAGACTCACCGGAGAGACAAGCAAAAATGCAAGTAAAAGCCAACCTCCCGCACTTATGCAAAAAGAATATCCCCCTTGAACCAAAACGTTGGACAGCAACTGTGACTTAAACTTACGCAGGCTTCTCCCTTCTCCAAAGGAGAGAACAACCTGCCATAGAAAAAATGTGAAGTAACACTCTTACCTGTAAAGGACCTCAGAACTTCAGGCCCCTGAAGAAGTGCAACCTTAGGGAGGGATACGGGACTAGACCGGCTACACTCCAGGAACAATTAGCAGGTAAGTCTAATTTCACCTTCCTGATCGTGTAACCGGTCTAGTCCCGGACCTCTGGGTAAGTACCAGAGCAGTGAAAGATTCAAATCTGGGAGGACCTCGGGAGACCAGCCTGAAGTACTGCTGAACCAAAAACGGTCTCCTCCGCCCCCTGCACATCAAGATGGTAATGCTTCGCAAAAGAGTTCAGCGACGACCACGTCACCGCTTTACAGATCTCCACCGGAGACACCAGACGCACCTCGGCCCACGAAGACGCTTGTGCCCTAGTGGAATGAGCTCGCAGCCCTTCCGGAACCGGCCAACCTCTCAAGACATAGGCCGAGGCAATAGCCTGCTTGACCCACCTCGCGATGGACCCTTTCGACGACGCCTCCCCTTTCCTGGGCCCCGCGAAGAGGACAAAAAGCCTGTCGGATTTGCAAAAACTGGCCGTACGCTGAAGATACCACTTAAGCATCCAACAAGCGCAACCTCCGCGAACCCGAAGAACCTGCAGATTGCGAAAACACCGGTAAAGAAATTTCCTGCCTCACATGGAAAGGCGAGACCACCTTAGAAAGAAAAGCCGGCACCGTTCTCAAAACCACCTTCGAGGGGAAAAATGAGAGATAAGGCTCTCGGCATGAAAGCGCCTGCAACTCGGAGACCCTCTGAGCCGAACAGATGGCCACCAGAAACACAACCTTTAAGGTGAGGTCCTTGAGCGACGCCCGGGACAGAGGCTCAAAGGGCTCGCGCTCCAGCGCGGACAAAACGGAGGGGAGATGCCACTTCGGGACGGACGGCCTCGCCGGCGGGCGGAGTAAGGAGCCCGCCCTCAAAAATCGTTTGACATCAGCATGGCAACCGATCGGCTGACCCCCTATCTTACCATGGTAACAGGATAAGGCCGCAACCTGAACTCGCAACGACGCCGCTGCTAAACCCTTAGCAAAGGCATCCTGCAGAAAACCCAGAATCTGCGGAATGGAGGCTCTCAGAGCCGCGAACTTCCTGTCCCGGCACCAGGCTTCGAAAACCCTCCAGACACGGACATAAGCTAGCGAGGTAGACCTTTTCCGAGCCTGCAAAAGGGTAGAAATAACCGCCGAGAAATAGCCCCTTGCTCTCATCCGTGCCCTTTCAAGAGCCAGGCCGTAAGCGAGAATCGACCCACGTGTGGCATGAACAGAGGACCCTGCGCGAGAAGATCCGGGCGAGGCGGGAGCCGCCAAGGCTTCGCCACCACCAACCGCATCAGATCCCCGTACCACGGACGCCAAGGCCAGTCCGGAGTGATCAGAATGACCTGACCCCTGAACCGTTCGATCCGCTGCAGAACTCTTCCGATGAGCACCCACGGGGGGGAACACATACAGCAACTGGCCCACGGGCCAGCGCTGAATGAGCGCATCCAAACCCTCTGACATCCTTTCTCTTCGCCTGCTGTAAAAGCGGCTGGCCTTCGCCAAGGCAAAGGTCGCCATGAGATCCATGACCGGGGCTCCCCAACGGCGCACTATCATCTCGAAGACTTCGGGATGGAGGGCCCATTCCCCTGGATCCACCCGAACCCAACTGAGAAAATCTGCCTGCACGTTGTCCACTCCGGCGACATGCGCTGCTGACAGGTCCAGAAGGTGCGCCTCGGCCCATTCGCACAGGAATCCGGCCTCTATTTCCAGCCTCGTACTGCCGGTGCCTCCCTGTCTGTTGACATAAGACACCGCTGTGGCATTGTCGGAAAACACGCGGAACGCCTTGCCCTGAACCAGCCGTTGAAACGCCCGCAGCGCTAGCGTTATCGCCCTCAACTCCAGCCTGTTGATGGACCACGCCGTCTCCTGAGTCGTCCATTGCCCCTGCGCAAACATCCCGTGGCAATGAGCACCCCAGCCCAAGAGACTGGCGTCCATCATCACGGGCACCCAGGTCAGGGTAGTCAGCTCCCTTCCCCTTGCCAAGGACCCGGGAAGTAACCACCATTGCAGGGACCTTCGAGTATCCTCCGGACAGGGCAACTTCCGGGACAGTGGGTCCTGTTGGTGCGACCAGCGGTGAAGTAACGCTCTCTGCAGTGGTCTCATGTGAGCTCTCGCTCAGAGAACTGTCTCGATTGCCGCCGCAATCGTGCCCAGCAATTGAAGATAATGCCACGCCAAAGGCGCCTTGTACTGAAGGAAATGGGTCACCAACTTCCGAAGGCCCAATGCCCTTTCCTCCGTCAGAAACACCTTTCCGACCTTGGTGTCGAAGCGAGCTCCCAGATACTCCAAAATCTGAGAGGGGTCCAAGTGACTCTTTGCTAGATTGACAACCCAGCCTAGCTCCTCCAAAAAAGCTACTACGCGAGCCGTGGCTGAGACACTCTCCGACCTGGACTTCGCTCGAATCAGCCAGTCGTCGAATCAGCCACCAAGATCCCCTCCTTTCTGAGAGCCGCCGCCACCACTACCATAACTTTGGTGAAGGTCCGCGGCGCAGTCGCCAAGCCGAAGGGCAACGCTCGAAACTGGAAATGACAGAAGGGGACTGCGAACCGGAGAAATTTGTGATGCTCCTGTCTGATGGGAATGTGAAAATAAGCCTCCGACAAGTCCAGCGAGGTGAGGAACTCCCCGCTCTGCACCGCCACAATGACCGATCGTAGGGTCTCCATATGGAAATGGGAAACGCGGAGACAGCGATTCACGCCCTTGAGATCCAAGATTGGACGAACGCCTCCGCCCTTCTTGGCGGACGACGAAGTAAATCGAGCAGCGACTGGCGCCGCATTGGTCGGGCGGAACAGGCACTATCGCCCTGAGCTCTAGAAGCCTCTGGACCGTCGCCCGCAAGGCCTCGCGCTTGGCTGGAGACTTTCCGGGTGACAGCACGAAGGACTCCCGCACCGGCCTCATGAACTCCAGAGCGTACCCTTCTCGCACTACCTCCAGCACCCACTGATCCGAAGTTACTCGGGCCCAGGCAGCGTAAAACTCCTGCAACCGCCCCCCTACCGGGAGTACGGGTGCCCGGGCCCCCGTATCTCATTGTGGCTTTTTGGCAGCGAAGGAGGAGGATGAGGCAGACGGACCAAACCCTCGTCCCGCGCCGCGAAACCCCCTGAAGGGCTGACTTCTATTAGAAAAATGGCCTCTCTGGCCAGAACCGAATCTGGGGGTCCGAAAACGGCGAAAATCGTGCTGCTGCCCCCTGCCAGACGAGAACTGCCGGATAGGCCTAGGCGTGTCCTCCGGCAACTTGCCCCCTTTAGATTCTCCTAAGTCCTTAACCAGCTCTCTAAGTCTTCCCCAAATAATAGGCGACCCTTAAACGGGAGTTTGCTCAATCTAGCCTTGGAGGCACTATCCGCTGCCCAGTTGCGAAGCCACAGGTACCTACGAGCCGCCACTGCCGACGCCATGCTTTTGGCCAAACCTCGCATAAGATCATATTGAATGTCTGCTAAGTAGGCCGCGCCAGACTCCAACTTGGCCGCCTCACCCGATTCGGCATCGTCCGGGCTCCCCTGAACCCGCTGCGACCAGCGAAGACAGGCCCTAGCGACCCAAGCCCCGCAGATAGCCGCTTGAAGTGACAGCGCATTTACATCAAATACCTGCCTCAGTAACACATCTAACTTCCTATCCTGAGCATCCTTGAGAGCCGTACTGCCTTCCACTGGGATAGTAGTCTTCTTGGTGACTGCCGTGACGGCCGCATCAACCTTGGGTGACTTAAACACCTCCTTATCCTAATCCGACAAAGGATAAAGGCGGCCCATGACCCTGGCACCCTTCAAAGGCGATTCCGGCAGGTCCCACTCCTCCTGGATCATCTCTCGGAATACTCTATGAACAGGGAACACCTTCTGAGACTTCCGAAAAACCTGAAGCAAGGGATCTTCTAAGGTATCATCCTCTGCTGTCCCGGGAACCGGCATATTTAAAACCTTGAGGGCTTCCAGTATCAACGCAGGAAGCTCTTCCCTGCGGAAGACGCGCACGACACGCGCCTGGTCTTCCCGCTCAGCCAGCTCACCGTCTTCCAGCTCCTCCTCAGCATCTAAGTCGGGGACCTCGCCATCAGACAGGGGCCCTTCCGAAGTCACCGAACAGTCCGCCAGCAGCCCCTCCAAGCGCGATCTCTTGGCGCCACCGGAAGGGCCCTCAGCCGGGGCCGGAGACGCGGTCCTCTTAACCCCTGTCGAGACCTCAGGACCCTTTCCCTGCTGAGCGGCAGCCAAGAAAGACTGCTGAAGGAGTGCAACAAAGGTCTTGGAAAAAATAGCAGACAAATCCGTGGAGAACGCAGAAGGAGGAGGGGAAGAGCCTGGAGCCGACGAGGGGCCAGCCACAGGTTCCCCAGGGGCAACTCATGAAGTTGTGCGCTAGAGCCCTCCGGCGCCGTGCCTTGGCCGTCCGCTGAGGCAACACCGGGAGGGTCCAGGGCGTCTGTGTCCCTGGCACAGGACTTGCCACACCCAAAGGAGACCCCTTCTTCATGCCACAGACTAAGCAGAGAGGCTTAGATGGCATGGCAAAGGAAAGGCGACGGGACCTGAATGCAAACAGTGACTGGAGCCTCTCCCCACACAATCACTACACACGCCTCAGGATTAAACCAGAAAAGCAGAAAAAAGGGCCCCGTGTATTTTTTTATTTTTTTGTTAGTTTTACACCAAACTCGTGGAAAACCCCCACCTAGCAAAAGAAATGAGTTTACCTGAGTGAGCAGGGGAGGAGCAAACCACCCCGAAGCGGCACAGGCAGTCGGGCCCGAAAAACGTCTGCCGCATGCAGCAGCGATACTCCTACACTGAGCCGCCACGCGGCCAGGCCCGCTGCTCTCACTTTGGCGCCAAAAATGCTTTTCGCCACCCCCGCTCCCAGAAAAACGTGTTCACTTACCTCCGGGCTGCTCAAGGGTAAAGCGCCTGCAGCACACTCACCGGGACAGTACTGCTCCGCTCCCCGAGTGCATTTAAACACGTCGGAGGCTGCACACTCTCATACCGTCGAATCTTGCCTGTGAACGGGAGGGCCTGCCAGCGCACTGACAGGCAATCCTCTGTGTGGCGCTGGCTAGGCAGACCTCCGGATCTCACCCTATACGGCAGCTGACCGAGCCAGGGGAATCCCAGAGAGTGATCATATGCATAGGCCCACAGAGCCCACGAAAGAAAAGAGGGGGAGGGACTGGGGGGGGGGAAAGAAAGAGGGAGAAAAGGAGAAATAGAGAGAGAGAGCAGCCTGCCGCCAAATTAAAAGGCACAGTACAGTAAGGAAAAAGCTCTCCCTAAAGAAATAATCCCCAAACAAGTAAATAGGTAAAAATGAGGAAATTAAAGAAGTAAAATTGTTTCTCCAGTGAGCCCGGCTGTCCGGGCTCCTATCTATCCAGCTGCTTGGAGACTGAGGTAACTGATGGCAAGAGGCGGATACCGGGAAGATATACCTGTGACATCATAAAAAGGAGGAGTTTCTCAGTCTCCAAAGCTGCTGGATGAGATAGGGAACCCAGAGGTCCGGGACTAGACCGGTTACACGATCAGGAATAGAAATTACACTTACCTGGTAATTGTCATTCCTTGAGTGACGACAGTTTAGTCCTCCACCTCTGGGTTGTGCACCTCTTCCTGCAGCTTGGAGACTGGGCATGTCAAAGTCGTGACATCACTGGATATAGCCTGCTGGTATCTCCCATCAGCCTCCAGTGTACTACTGACAAAGCAAACTCAAAGGAACAACAAATAAGTAACTATACCATAACTTTAAATAACTCCCCATTCCTCAACCTGAGGAACCTTTTTAACCATATCCGTCTTATATTTTCTTTTTTTTCTTTTTTTAAACTTTACATTCACGTCCCCCCTATGCAAACACGTTTCCTATACCATCCCCTCGTTTAAATAAGAGAGAAGGAAGAAACAACAGAGAGGGATACTCACTGCGATCTAGAAACTGAAAGGATCTGTCTACTCCGCCTGAAAATAAAATCTGAAGAAATCACACCCCTGGGCGGGAATGAGGACTAAACTGTCATCACTCAAGGAACGACAATTACCAGGTAAGTGTAATTTCTATTTCCTTATCGTTCCTCCAGTTTAGTCCTCCACCTCTGGGATGTAACAGAGCAGTAATCATTGGGAGGGACCTATCCAGCCAACTCACCACACCGTCGACCCGGAACAGGCATCCTTTACTGCCAAAACATTTAGGCAGTAGAGGTTACTGAGGAAATGAAGAGACGACCTGGAAGCTGCTCTACCAATCCCCCCTGGTGTAATGACACAGTGATTCACCCATGAAGCTGCTTGCGCCCTGGCAGCAAGAGTCAGAAAGCCCCCCGGAATCATACAACCTCGCCACCAGAAAGCTGAGGCAACCACCGCCTTAACCCAGTGCGAAATAGCCGCCTTCGCTGCTGCTTCCCCTTTACGGGGACCTCCAACCAACACACAAAAACAAAGAAACGAACGCCGCACCCTGCATTTTATGTTTCCTATCGGCGTAAGCTACGAATAAAAACCTCGCCTTCCAGAAAAAACGAGAACTGGAAGAGAAACCAATAGGCTCAGGAGAAAAATCAGATACCACCTTTTGGAAGGACGACGGAACTGCTCGCAACCACCACCCTCTATCCAGAAAGGGTGAAAACGGCTCATTACATTGTTGTAGCAAACTGCAGTCAATGAATAAATCCAGGAGTCAATTTACAGGGTCCAAGCCAGTTTAATGTGCACATGGCTCAGTCAGTCAAAGCTGTAAAAGTAACTGAGCGAAAGTTTATACAGAGACATAACCATTTATACCTCTTTTCCAGTTTGATACATGAAAGCTTTCTATTGGTTCTAACTTGATACATGCAAACTTCTCATTGGTCTTACATTCCCTGCATCTGTCCAATTAGAAATCCTTCCGGAGCCTAGCAACCGGCCCCCTCCTTTAGGATTGCGTGAACAATGGTATAGTCTTAACTTGGTAACTTTTCTACTGCAAGGTTAACTTCGGCTCCAGGAATGCATCTTTTGAAACATTTCTGTTCTTTCACACACAAAGAGAATAGAAGACTTATGGATTCATAAAAACTCCTTATTAAGCAGTTTAAAACAGCTTTCTCATTTTCCACAGATTTTTTGGTTCTTTTCTAGTTATAATAGGAGTTAGGATCCAGGACTAACTTACAGGCCTTTCATAGTGGTGGACCATGCTAGGCCATAGCCTACCACAACATGACAATGCCTGAAACTCCGAAACTCGTCGTGCCGAACAAAGAGCTATCAAAGCCACTGTCTATAACAGAAAATCCTTTACTGAAGCCTGGAGTAAAGAATCAAAGGGCTCTTTAGTTAACGCCTCTAAGGCCCAATCGGGATCCCCCGGCAGCACCCGAACTCTCCTTGAGGAACACAGTCGGGTCCCAACTTAAGGAAACGCTACACATCGATCCGAACACCTAGCGCTATTCCCTCCACAGAACCTCTACAGCTGGAAACAGTCACCTGCTGGACCCTCTAAGGAACTGGCCACTGGTTCCTTCAGACACTGTCCTGCAGAGAACTCAGACCAAGGATACTGACACCTTTGTCGCCCGGACTTGCCGCTGTGAAAAGCAGCCTTCAAAAAGGCGCTAGGCACGGACCTATGTGCCAGAAGCAGCCTGCCTCCTTGCTCTCAACAAGGTGGCAAAGACTGCCGCAGAATAACCCTTCTTCTTCAGCCCCTCCCATTCAAAGGCCAAACCGTAGGCAGGCACCAATCCACCTGAGACATTCGTCGCAGACCTAGCCGCAGCAGAACGTCCGCTACTGGCAACTTCTAGGAAAAGCCTGTCGAGTAGGCGAATGAGATCAGCCTAGTATGGCCGTCTCGTCCAACCGGGCGCTACCAAGAGTACCTTTCCCCGAAAGCCTCGATACGCCAATTAGTTGCCCTATGAGAGCCCACGGGGAAAGGACAAGACAAAGACTTAAATGGGAGCTTACTGAGCCTCGACTTGGACGAACCATCAGCCGCCCCATTCCTCCACCAGAGAAATCTCCGGGTGAACCCCAAGGAAGCCAATAATATTAGCTAGCGCTCGAATTAAGCCATAATGCACATTTGCCACATAAAGCAAATCAGGATCTAGACAATTCAACTCCCTGATCCTTTCCTGTTCCAGGCGAGTAGACTGCCGTAAACACTGTGACCACTTGAAGCATGCTCTTGCCTCCCCCCAGGCTCCACAAATGGGAGCTTGTAAGGACAGAGCATTGCCCCCAACGATCGCTTCAGTGAACCATCTACTTTCCTATCGTGCGCTACAGAAGATTGCTAGGGTTCTCTTCCATACAGTGAGTCCACACCCCCTGGTAGTGCAAGGTGTGCACCCACCCACGTAGTACCCAGGCCTGCCCCTGCTTAGCCTCAAAATGTCAAACAAGGACAGGCGAATTCAGGACAGCTGAATACTTTTTTTTTTTCCCCACAAAGACATCTCTTAACCAAAAATTCCTTCAGCATATGTTGAGACGCTCTTTCCGTGCCAACAATATGAAGAAGAAAGAACTCCCAAACACAGGCATACTAATCCACGGCCTTCCTGCTAGAGTAACGCCCCATTCCGTCTGACTGCATAAAGATGGACTTTATATTTTAAGTTCAACTAGCCCCTGGTGTTAGGAAATACAGCTTTCTCATTCCGCAGTGGCAACTGAGTCAGCAATGAAGAAGCCGAGAAACTGCAGACAAGTTACCATTATACCACCTGGTAAAGACTCCACTTTTAGACCACTGAAGCAAAAAAGCATGCGAGAGTGCCTTGTGCCCTGCCAGTAGCTGATCGAATTGAAATGATTCAGTGTATGCAGGGCATTTTCCAGAGAACACAAGGTCCCTCATCCAGGCTGACTCCACATTCACAGTCTAAACCGGCAGCCATCTTGGTTGATGCCGATCAGCGCAGAAGCCATCTTGTAAGCCCAACATATGATGTATGCCTACTAGAATCTGAGCTGCTGCCATTGCTGCTAGAGAACTAGCCTGGCTGCGTGCTTCTGGCCCACATTAAGCATTCGCTGAACATTAGCAGAGACTCTCCGTACTGGAGAACCTCTGATAAATGGAATGGGAGAATAGATAGCTTCAAAGGCTAGAGTTCTAATTTGCAACCTCTCTCCGCTGAGCTGCCTTTTCCATATGTAAAATTAAACCACATATAGCCAAAATTAAGACATTACAAATCTACTGTAAAATCTTATAATTTTGGCAAAGCCAAACTAAACGGGAATATTTTCCATTAAGAAACCACACAACTATAAAACCAATCTCATGACATAATGCTTAAGGCAGAGCATTCCACATCTGTGGACTGGCCATGGCGCTCACCCAAGCACCTGTTACAACTGTCCAAGAGAGTTATCACCATAATTCCTTGTAACTTGAATATGTTTACAGCAGATCATAGTGCTATATCACAGCAGCTAAGCCAAAATATTACCCTGCCATATAAACCGACTTTAACGCGTTATAGGACCTTCTATGGATAGCGGAAGGAGATTCTTGTAAATTTTTTTTTTTTTTTAAAGTATAGGACTCCAAAAACCAAGTTTCCGCCGACTCCAATGAAATCAAAGCAGATCAGCTAAAATTACCCAAACTGCTCTTATAGCTTTGCAAGAAGCTACCAGCCCCCGCTGCAGCCAGTTTTCCTTCCCCCCTTATCCTGAGGGATTCAGCATTGCAGGACGTGTTGCGCACCCCCTGCCAGCCTGCTGCATTTGCCAGGGAGCTGAAGAGCAAAATAGAAAGTAGAACCCCTGGAAGCAAATAGTGTCCTGACCTTGGGGTTCAGGATGCAAAAGGCCACTGAATAAATCAACAGTGTTAGCTAAAAATGAACAAGGCTATCTCTCACTAAAGAGAGTTTCTTTTTCTTTTTGAAATCCCACCGAAGTCCGTGGGACCCAAGATTTCGAACACAGCCCCTAACGCTGTGCATTAACCATAAACAGAGAAATGAAATGAAACCCTGCTCTAGAAATAGATGAGAATTTCCTGGGAAGGGCATGCGAAGTGAAGCTATGAAACACACAGGCACCCCCCACCCCCCAGCCTTGAACCTGATGAGTAATACGATTTTGTATTTTACCAGCCCCCCCCCCCAGGGATGGGGGCACTGAATACTATATGTGATTCATGAGCAGCGCTACCATCCGGTGGCCTTTAGGGCACCAGAGCCCGACAAGCGATACAGAAGTTAAGAGCTTTAAATCTTGGTCATATAATCTTGATTTGCAGAACATTATTTATTTATTTGCATTCTCTTATATACCGTGCTATTCTGCATCAGTGCGGTTTACATTGAACAAACTGAAATTACATTGAACAGGGCATTATAACTTGGAGATAACATTTTTACAGGGAACATGGGCTATGGAGGGTTAAGTGGCTTGCCCAAGACCACAAGGAGCACCTGTGGGACTAGAAACCCCACATTACATTACAGCTGCTTGTTTAGTCACTAACCCGAGAGCCTATGAGGTGGCTCTGTGGATATTTGTTCCCTGACTTGCAGAGAATGATCAATTTGATAATGGCTGCAGAGACACACAGTCATAGAAAGGCACTATTGAGGGTACCAGCTGCCCTCTGGTGGCCATAGACCGTAGCACAGGCACTTCTTGGTTGACAGTTTAACTGTCAGTCTATTTTTTTAATATCCTAACGTTTCCTAAACCTGTCCCTATGAATTTTGGGCAACTGTCACTATAGAATACATAAAAGCACACTTCCAGGCTGTCCCTCCTTCCAACTACAAGTTAGGGCTCTGCTCTTGAACCTAAAAACTGGCAATTTGCCTAATATCCTGGGACTTAACATGCTCCTCAGAGACATGATTAGGAGGGAAAGAACATGTGGTATCAGAGATCAATGCCAAAACTGCTGTCCTATAAAACTAAGAATAAACTTAAAAATAAAGAGGACTGACAACAGCCCCCTTAAGGCTGAGGAACCCCCCCAAGCCTCAAAAAACCTACAAACAAAAGAAAGAAACGCTAGGCCCAAAAATCTAGCTATTCTGCCTGTTGTCTTCCTCATGCAGGCAGCTCCCTGCAGTTCTCGCCATGCGGTCCAAATACCTAGAGAGAAAATGGCCACCCCTTTGCCAAAGAATTTTGGCGCCAAGAACAGCCGCTGCAAAAAGGAGGCCTCAGCAGACCGACAGAGCCCGAAGGCCTTACCTGCAGGGCAGAAAGCCACACAGCCTGCTCCTACCACCTTGAATTCCTCCGATCCTCAAGCCGCGCTGATGCGCCTGGCAGCCGCTGTGAGGATTGCTCAGCCGGTTCCACAGAGTAAAATTAAAATCCCGCAGCAACGGAGAGGCTCAGTCTCACACAGCTTCAGTGTGGCTGTACAGGTCCCAGAGCTCTCTCCCGTACAGTCAAGGGAGAGAGATCCACACTGGCAAATGCCTGTAGCAAGTGAAAAGAACTGAGAAGGAGGGAAGGCGAGAGCTGCTATTAATTTAAAGAGCCAGGCTCAAATTTAAAATTACTGTAAATAAGGAAATGTGCTCCTAACTAAAGGGAACTAATCCCTGATTGCCAATTAACCAAAGGTAACTGAATTAAAAGTAAAATTAAAAGTAAATTAAAGGTAAAAATCAAAAGTAAAATCAGAATAGAATTTGTCGCACTAAATGCTCCTTATCTGTTCCTCCCATGTGAGCCCAGAAGCTAGGCTCACTATGTCCTCCTGCTGCATGGAGACTGGACACACTGGAGGCTGATGGGAGATACCAGCAGGCTATATCCAGTGATGTCACGACTTTGACATGCCCAGTCTCCAAGCTGCAGGAAGAGGTGCACAACCCAGAGGTGGAGGACTAAACTGGAGGAACGATAAGGAAGTGACATTTATTTTATTTAACCAGTTTTCTATACTGCCTTATCCATTATGAATCATTAGAACATAAGAACATAAGATATGCCATACTGCCATACCAAGGTCCATCAAGCCCAGTATCCTGTTTCCAACAGTGGCCAATCTAGGTCATACGTACCTAAAGCAGTTTCCCCAGAAGACACAGGTTCCACAATGCTTGTATTGGGTCAAGCAGTGATATCCTGGGTCCCTTTTTAATAATGGTTTATGAACCTTTCCTCCAGGAACTTATCCAAACCTTTTTTAAAGCGTAGTTACTCACCTGTAACAGGTGTTCTCCAGGAGCAGCAGGAATCAGTCCTCACTTATGGGTGACGTCGGCGCCGACGGAGCCCTCGCGGAGCAATTTTCCCCAGCTTTCAAAGAAAGCCTTTGGGAATTGCAGCGCGCATGCGCGGTCGTCTTCCCGCCCGAGGGTGCCATCTTAGCCAGTCAGATGACATAGCTAAAAAAGACAGCATAAAAATTTGCAAAAAGAACATAAGCAGACGATTGCAACTCCAAGGGGAGGAGGGAGGGTAGTGAGGACTGATTCCTGCTGCTCCTGGAGAACACCTGTTACAGGTGAGTAACTACGCTTTCTCCAGGACCAAGCAGGAAGTCAGTCCTCACTTATGGGACTCCCAAGCTCAAGGCTACCGGAGACCCTAAGCACAAAAATGAGCTCCCTCTAGCTCAGCAGCACAGAAGGATAGAATCTTCGCTGAATTATCACCCACCGGTAGCCCACATCCGGGATGGAGGGTAGGAGTTGCTCAGACCTCAAAGAGATTACGGAGGACTGCCTGTCCGAAAGCACTGTCCCTACGGGACTCCCTCTCGAGACAGTAATGGACCGCAAAAGTCTGGCTCGAAGACCAAGTAGCGGCCCGGCAGATGTCTGCCAGCGGAACAGAGCGGAGGTAAGCCACTGACGTGGCCTTTGCCCGAACGCAATGAGCCGTGACTCGACTTTCTAAGGAGAGGCCGGCTGCCCCATAAGCCCAAGAGATACAGTCCGCAACCCAGATGGACAGAGTACGCTTGGAGACCGGGAGCCCCAATTTATTGGGGTCAAAAGACACAAAAAGCTGAGCAGCTTTACGGTGCTCCCGCGTACGGTCAAGGTAGAAGTTCAACGCCCTTCTACAGTCCAGGGTATGGAGGACCGTTTCAGCTCGGCTGGAGTGTGGTCTGGGAAAGAAGGTTGGAAGTACCACCTCCTGATTGATGTGAAAAGGGGAGACCACTTTAGGCAGAAATTTTGGGTGAGTCCGTAGGACTACCCTATTCTTGTAGAACCTAGTGTAAGGGGGATCAGACACGAGGGCCTGCAATTCACTTACGCGCCTAGCGGAAGTGAGGGCTATCAAGAACAGTGTTTTCCAAGACAGAAAACGTAGAGAACAGGTAGCCATAGGTTCAAAAGGCGGACAGGTGATCCGCTGCAAAACCACATTCAGGTCCCAGTCAGGCGCTGGCGGGCGCAGAGGTGGTTTAAGTAGAAGGAGACCTCGGAGAAACCTCGCTACGAGAGGGTCATTGGAGAGAGGTCTGCCGCCCACTGGCACATGATGTGCTGAAAGAGCACTGAGGTGAACTTTGACGGAGTTGGACTTAAGTCCCAGATTAGAGAGGTGCAGCAAGTACTGCAAGATCACCGACACCGGGCAGGAGAAGGGATCCTGAGACTGTTGGGTACACCAGACTGCAAAGCGACGCCATTTAAGGGCGTAGCATTTGCGGGTAGAAGGCCGTCGCGAAGCTAAGACGACCTCCTCCACCTCCGCCGGCAGGAGAAGGGGAGCAAGGACTACCCTCTCAGCAGCCAGGCCATAAGGTTGAGAGACCTGAGGTTGGGGTGCAGAAGGGACCCCTGATCCTGAGTGAGGAGATCCGGTTGTATCCCCAGAGGGATTGGGCCCTCCACCGCCAGTTGCAGCAGGAGTGGAAACCACGGCTGCCTGGGCCAGCGAGGGGCCACCAGGATCATGAAGGCTTTGTCTCGGAGAACCTTGAAAAGAGTCCGAGAGACCAGCGGGATGGGAGGGAAAGCGTACAGAAGGCTCCCCGACCACGAGATCAGAAAGGCGTCCGCCGCAACCCGAAGGGGGTGTGGCTGACGAGAGCAGAAGCGAGGAAGTTGCCGGTTGTGAGGACTGGCAAAGAGATCCACCGTGGGGAGACCCCACTTGAGGAAGAGCTTCTGAACTACCAAGGGATCCAGACGCCACTCGTGCGGCTGGAGGACCCTGCTGAGTTTGTCTGCAAGGCAATTTTCTTGGCCCGGGAGATAAACTGCCTTGAGGAGAATGCCGTGACTGACGGCCCAAGAGCAGAGCTTCTGTGCCTCCCGGCAGAGGAGGAAGGAGCCCGTGCCCCCCTGCTTGTTCACGTAGAACATGGCAACCTGATTGTCCGTCTGGACAAGGACGGACTGTTGGGAAGTCAGGTGGGAGAAGGCCTTGAGAGCGAGGCGGATCGCCCTGAGCTCCAGGAAGTTGATCTGCTGAGCAGACTCCCACGTGGTCCAGAGGCCCTGAGTACGTGCCTCTTGGCAATGTGCTCCCCAGCCCAGGAGGGATGCATCGGTGGTCAGCACCCGGGTCGGCTGAGGTGACTGGAAAGGCATTCCGAATATCAGGTTCGGCTGCCGGAGCCACCACCGGAGAGACGAGAGCAGCGGCTCGGAGACGCGCACTAGGTCTGCCAGGCCGCCTGTGGCTTGTCGCCACTGCTGGCGGAGACACCATTGAGCAGACCGCATGTTCAGGCGGGCATTGGGGGTCACATGGACAGTGGAAGCCATATGGCCGAGCAGTCTCAGGAAGCGCCTGGCGGAGACCAGGGGCTGGCTGCGAAAGCGGTCGGCTAGGTCCATGAGCCGTTGAGCCCTGTCGAGCGGTAGGTACGCTCGTGCCCGAGGAGTGTGCAGCCTTGCGCCGATGAACTCGAGATCCTGTGAGGGGAGCAAAGTGGACTTTGCGAAGTTTATGACAAAGCCCAAGTGCTGCAGCAGAGTCACCGTGCGGCACGTGGCGTTGGTGACCTCCTGAGCGGACGCTGCTCTGATGAGCCAGTCGTCGAGGTACGGAAAGACATAGAGGCCGTGAAGCCGGAGATGGGCCGCCACGACCGCGAGACATTTTGTGAAGACTCGCGGTGCGGAGGATAGGCCAAAGGGCAGTACTCTGTACTGGTAATGATTTCCTGCCACCACAAACCTTAGGTATTGGCGGTGGCTTGGGTGGATGAGGATGTGCGTGTAGGCATCCTTTAGATCCAAGGAGCATAGCCAATCTCCCTGCTGGAGGTAGGGCAGAAGGATTCCAAGGGTAAGCATTTTGAACTTCTCCCGCACAAGGAACTTGTTGAGGTTGCGCAAGTCCAGGATGGGTCTGAGGCCCCCTGTTCTCTTTGGTATCAGAAAATACCTTGAATAAAAGCCTTGACCTCTCAGGTGGTGGGGCACCGGTTCCACCGCCTGTTCCTGCAGAAGACCTGCTAACTCCCGAAGGAGCAACTCCCTGTGCAGAGGGGGGCGCGAAGGTTCTCCCGGAAAATAGGAGGGAGGGACCTGATGGAAGTGGAGAAGGTAGCCCTCTCGCACGACCTGAAGCACCCAGGCATCTGCGGTGATGCTGGACCACCTGTGGGCGAAGTGAACCAGCCGGCCTCCGGTGCTGGGAGGGACCAGCGGGGGGGAGAGGCTATGCTGAGCGAGTCAAAAACCCCCTCCCTGCTGAGCAGGGGCTGGTGGTGCAGGCTTGGGGGCTTGCTGCCTACGGGACCCGTTACCCCGTCCCTTGGCCTGCTGGCCCTGTTGGGGAGCTGCAGGGGCCTGATAATGGGGGTACTGTTTGTAGGCAGCCGCCTTCCTCGGGTAAAAGGACTTTTTTCCCGAGCCCTTCTTTTTCTGGGAAGGGGCGGAGGTCTTCCTAGAAAGCCTGGTCCTGGTGAGAGTCTCAGTCTCAATTTGTGCAGCCTTTTCCGCCATGGGCTTGCCAAAGAGGTTTTCGCCTCGGCAGGGGACATCGACCAACTTGTCCTGTACCCAGGGCTCAAGGTCCGACGACTGAAGCCAAGCCTGTCGGCGGGCACCGATGCCGGCTGCGGCCACTCTAGCCGAGGCCTCAAAGCCATCATAGGCTGCTCGGGACATGAACTTTGAGCATTCCCGAATGCCCGTGGACAAGGCTAGGAACCTCCGCAAGGGCTCCTCGGAGAGACCAGCGGAGAATCCGGCTAGCTCTTTAGCCAGATCCCGGAGATACATGCCCATGTAGAGCTGGTAAGTCAGGACACGACATGCGAGCATAGAGCCCTGGAAGCACTTCTTGCCAAGGCCATCCAGGTTACGGGCCTCCCTTCCAGGAGGCACCGAGGAGTGCATCTTCTGGCTCTTAAGACGATGCATGGCCGATTCCACTACCATGGAATGGTGTGGCAGCTGTGCCTTCTGAAAGCCAGGGCTCTTGCGGACCCGATAGATAGAATCGACCCGCTTGCTCAGGACCGGCGCGGAGGCCGGACTCTCCCACATGCGGAAGAGTAGTCGTTCCAGCATAGGAGGAACCGGCACAGTAAAGTGCTCCCTCGCGGGAGAGTCATACTGGAGGGCGTCGAGCTCTTCGGCTCGAGGCTCCTCCTCGGGATCCGCAGGGAAGGCCAAGGCCTTGGCCATATCCCTAACGAAGTCCGAGAACCGGGCATCCTCCGGGGGGGACTGCTTCCGAGGCTCGGACCCCGGTGAGTCCGATGGGACACACCGAGTCCGGAAAGAATCAGGTGACTCTTCCTCCTCAGACTCCCAGACCGACTCCGACGAGGACTCGGTGGGGTCGGCCCGGGCAGGGTGCGGCGCCAGCCGCCCCGACGTCGAGGGAGTCGGCGTCGGCGACCTCGGTCCCGAACGGGAGGCCGAGGGTGACCTCGACCGAGGATCGACTCGAGTTCTCATTGACTCGAGGATCGGCTCGGTCTCCGGGGTCGACTTGGACGTCGACGTCCCGGCAGTCGGGGCAGCGGCGCCAGCGAGGCCAGCGAGCAGTGCCCGCTGCTGGTCCATGAAGGCAGACAGTCTGCTCTCCAAGGCCGTCAACCTGAGTCCGAGCTCAGGTGACCCAGCAGCCCCCGACTCGGGCCCCGACGGCGTCGGGCCCGACGTCGGCTGTCGCGGAGGCGAGTCCAGAAGGACTACAGGACTTACCCGGGCAGGCATCTCCGACTCCAGGCGAGGTCGCTTCGGGAGATGTTCCTTCTCCAGGGACCCGGGGCGGCTGTCGGGGCTATGCGACCTGGCCCTCGCGGAGCCAGGAGCGTCCACCGACGCCGCCCTCGCGGGTTTTTCCTTCCGACGATGGTCCCCGGAGGGAGAACCCCGGTCGGAGGAGCTCCGGCGACGGTCCGAGCTGGAGCCCTTTGACACGGAGGCCTCTGACGAGGTCCGGGTACGGCTGGGGTCAGCAAAGATTCTCTCGCGCTGATGCCGCCGACTTCTCAACGCCTTCGAGGACAGTTTGCTGCAGGGCCCACAGATCAGTTCCTCATGATCCGGGCCCAAGCAGCGGAGGCAAAAGTCGTGTGTGTCGGTTAGTGACATATTTCGGTCACACCGACCACACCGCTTAAAGCCACTGGCAGCCATCGGGGGAAAAAGGGCCCCTGCGAGGTCAAAGGACCGGGCTGCCAGGGAAAACGAAAATGAAAGCTGACTAAGTCAGAAAAACCGAAAAAACGCTAGAGGACTCGAGACCGGCGTCGCGAGTCCGGGCGGGAAAACGATCGGCGTCGAACCGAAAGAAAAAAGTATAAAATAAAGAGGAAAATCAACTTTTTCGTGGGGACAAGACGGGGACGTCTGCAGGGCTCCGCGGACAAAAGAAGACTGGCTAAGATGGCACCCTCGGGCGGGAAGACGACCGCGCATGCGCGCTGCAATTCCCAAAGGCTTTCTTTGAAAGCTGGGGAAAATTGCTCCGCGAGGGCTCCGTCGGCGCCGACGTCACCCATAAGTGAGGACTGACTTCCTGCTTGGTCCTGGAGAAACCCAGCTACACTAATAGCTTTTACTACATCCTCCGGTAACAAATTGCAGAGTTTGATTACACGTTGAGTGAAAAAATATTTTCTCTTACATAGTTTACCCTGTAGCTTCATTGCATGTTCCCTAGTCTTTCTATATTCTGATGATCTATGTTTACCTGTTCCACTCTGTTCATTAATTTATAGACTTCTATCATATCTCCCCTCAGCTGTCTCTTTTCCATCTGGATACATTCCCTTGTCCCCAAAGGGCTCACAATCTATGTGTACCTGAGGCAGAGAGTTAAGTGGCTTGCCCAAAGCCACAAGGAGTGCCTATAGGACTAGAAACCCCCTGAGATTGCTGTCCCCAGGTGGGACTTGATCCCCCAGTTCCTCTGGCCTGAGGTACTGTGTCCTAACCACTAGGCCACTACTCCCTCCTCCTGGTATGCCTGATGTTCTCTAACAAGGATACCCTTTTCCACCTAAGTGGGCAGAGGCTTGACCATGCTGCAGTATGGAGAGTATGGAGTCTCATCCGTATGTCTCTGGTAAGGTAAGCAGAAATGTTTTCCCATGCACCTACTCCAACACTAGCTAGTCATCTATAGAGATGTCACCTACGTGGGGTAATGCAAATAAGGTCGTTTCCGGAGTGAAACTCTTGTCAAATAAATTAAAACACACTCCACCTATATCAAAAAACTATTAGGACGATTTAAAAATCACAAATCTTCAATTCAACATCATTTCTTTGTGTAATTAACATATAGAAAGGGTCTCAGACTCGGCGGGCATTTATAACAGCATATGGAAAAACCACATGTTGTGCCCTATTGCATTAACAACCACCACTCTATTGTGAAAAAGCACATACCAACATGCAGAAACAAACAATAGATCAAATCATCATGACTTAATTTCTGTAGTAAATATTGAAAAGGGATAAGATCTATTCCGCTTCCCCCAACGCCTCACTTCGGCGCCCCTCGAGGCACCTGACAGAAATAAAATAAAGTGTTATGCAGTCTCATTGTCTTGAAAACAATAGGGTACCTACCTGTACAGGCAAACTATATGGTGAGAGGGCAAGGTATCCCAGGTGCTGCCCTGAATGATACAACTGTCACACTACTTCTGCCATCCAGATGGCTCAATAAGGAGGCAAGGCAGACAACCCACCACAACAAAAACAACATGGTACAGTCACCAAGGTGGCACAGTTAATACATGCACACTCTGCTCAGCTCAAATCCAAAGAGTAGATGATAAAACAAGGCCCATAAATGCAGCTATTTAACTACAACAACTTTTCTTTCAGGTGTTAGTGATAGGAGCATGAATCGAACCAGGCTTGTCAACATGCCACTGCCCTCACTCAAACTACTACACCAACACCTGTCCAGTGATTTTTCCCTGTTACAGCCGATACTGAAACTGGTCTGAGGATGGCAAGAAACAGTGAAGTGTAAGTGGCTGTCCACCAAAAATGTTTATTTCTCTCTCTTACTCTAGATGCTTCAAGATCTATCGGGACATCGAGGCCCTTAAGAGTTGATTTTGGGCCATCCTGAGAACCCAGCCCAACGTGCTGCAGCAAATGAGGCAACAACAGGTAGAGGAAGAAGGTATATAGCAGCCACAAGAACATCTGTATTAGAAAGCAGGTGCCTTTCATTTCAGTGATGCCAGCAAAGTCTGAAGATCTGTACACAGCCAGGCCATTACATGCATGCTCATATTATAAAGCTAGGCCTCTCTCACCTTTTAAAGTGTGCCTAAGCCCACATTCACTTGGGTGGAAAGGCGCTGTCAATGTAGATACACTCATCTATCTTCAAGGACATTGCCACACATGCTAGATGAAACTCCTTGCTCCCTGGGTTAGTGACAGCTGCGACACCCACCGGCTGGGCCAAGAGGCTGACAGCTGATAGGCGGCCTTACTGTCCTTTAGAATAAAAGTTCTTTACTCTGTAGGAATGAATTGTAGTTGAGGCAGGTGGTAAGGCTTTGCAAGATTTTTATTATTTATACAATGGGGATTTTCAAAGGCACGCGGAGGTTCAAAACACAACAAATGCACTAGGATAACTTCTCCAAATGAAAGGATGAACACAGGAAAAACCAGGAGAAATGAAAAACAAAACTTTTCTTCTCTGCTGTTCTCTGCACTGCTCCGTGTGGTCACACACTATACTGCAGCAGAACTAAACACAGCTGGTTTCACTTTCACCAAACAACGTCTTCCCAAACTCCGTTACTCTCAACAATGAATACAGCACAGCACTGCTTTCTTCTGAGTCACAGGTAAAAGCTACCTTATTAAAAGGTTTTTAAAACTCTCTCCTGTTTCACTTTCTTACTGTGGTATTCTTGTGAGTTAAACAACAGTCCATTGGTATAGGAAAATCATCACATTCAGGCACAGTGGTTTCTATCTGCATTTCCTCAATGCCATTAGAATTACCAAAGTCTTTCTCATATGTGGGGACTTCTTTTAGCTTCTCTCTCTTTAGAAACTGGTGGAAGTGATCCCACAGCAAGTCAGCCTTTTCAGGTGTTTTTGTATTAGGGGTTTGAATCCTCTCACTAGAGAATAGTCTCTGCAGTGCCCCTAATTTAGAAGCTTCACAAACGTCAGAGTTATCTGGTCTGGAGTTTGCAGCAGGTACTAGGCTTTCAATCCAACGTTTCACAGTAGAGGGGGAGGGTTCCAGCTCCTGCTCAATAAAACTAGCCTTTATCTCTTTTGCCAATTTATCAGATATAAAATGGTCAGTTTTACCTTGAAGCTGTTTCTCTGTGTCAGCACTGGTGCCTCTTTCCACCTCTCCAATCCTCCCAGCTGTAGCAATTGTTTGACTGGCCTGCCCGGCTTCTGCAATTGTCTGTGCTTTTACCTTTGAATGCTGGCTTTGTCTGAGTGCGTGCCTTTCCCTTGGCACCTTCTCTCACACAGGCTGTTCTGCCTGGACTCTCTGGTCTCAGACTCTGGTCTTGGCTTTCTCTTGCCTTCCAACTGGCTCTCTGGATATTTTCCTGACCAGCTTCTTTGTGGGTTCTCCAATCGGTTCTGTCTCCAGGTCTGTAATTGGGTCTCTCTTCGGGTCTCCAATCGGGTCTGTCTTCCTTCCCTCTGCACGTGGTTTTTAACCCTGGCTTCCTGCTTCCTTGTGACCAATCAGGAAGGGGGTTAGTCTCCACCCTTGCACTAGGGCGTGGTTTGCTTCCTACAGGGAACTGCCTTTTTCTCTGACGTAGGCTGAGCTTTCCTTGTAGCAGTGCATTATCATTGCCTTCAACGGGGACTTCAGGATTTTCATCCCCTTTCAGGCTTTCCATAGGGCTTTCACCATCACAGATCCCCCCCCCCTTAAGATATCACGGGCTGGCTCAATAATATTGGCACAGCTCGTGATACCCTCTGAGGGGTCTGTAGACTGATGTGTCCTCACTATGCTCCCTGCTCCTGGATCTACCATGGTAAGCTGGGTCAGCATCATTCTGTCTTGCCTGAGCTCAACCACCCTCTGAGGATAGGGTTGTGCATGGGTTTTCCCATCTTCCCCCTGACAGAACTCATGTCTCATAGATTCTGCTATCTTGCAAGGTGATTGCTTCTTCAATTCATCTGATGGACTCATCTTCTCTTGGGTAACCAGATTCTTCTCCACTGGTATTGGGGTCAATACCTCTTGAAATCCAGCCAGGAGTTGAAACAAATCCTGTTTCTGGGCCCATGAAAGGCTATCTTCGGATCTCCCTTTACAATCTTCTAGCTGGGGTCCGAGGTCTTCCTCCATCTTTTCCTCCACTGCTGCCGACAATCCCTCCAGGCTAGTGCCTCCTGTAGAGCCAAAGCTTCCGGCACCCCGGGTCGTTGTGGATAGGTGGGGAACCTCTTCTAGAGGGGGAAAACCAACCCTCTCGCAGATTATCTGCGCTATACGGTCGCCAGTAGAAATCCTGAAATCTTGATTTCCAAAATTATACATGAGCACCTTCACTGTGCCCCTGAAGTCTGGGTCGATAACTCCAGCTCCTATGTCGAGGAAATATTTCCAGGCAAGGCCAGAACGCGGGGCTATGCGTCCATAGCAACCCATGGGGAGTTCTAGCTGTAAAGCTGTGTCTACCAGTGATTTTCCTTCCTTTGGCACAATCGTATCCTCAGCGCTATAGAGATCGTACCCAGCAGCGTTGGCAGTGGCTCTTTTTGGTGCGCGTGCGTTGGGGTTCATTTTAGCATATCTTAACACCCATTTTGGCTTCTCTGTAGACGCTTCATTCCGGGCACAGGTTTTACGCTCTTGTTTTCTAGGAGCTTCAAACAAAGGGCTAGGAATCATGCTCATCTTCACCTTTGATTGTGCTAGGGCGTCTACTTGGGGCGTCCTAGAGGTAGCTGCCTCTTTTTTAAACAAGTCCTGTCCCAGGCCTTTGCTTAACTGTGGCCAATCTTTCCCTAGTACCAATTCATGCGGTAACCTAGGTACCACAGCTATTTGCACATGTCTACTCATGCCTAAGCCTTTCACTCTCAGACTATAAACTGGGTAGCTGGAGATACCTCCATGTATACAGCGGATTTTTACCTGAGTTATGGGCTGAATTGCTGTGTTCCCACTTTGGGCCTCAATTTTTCGCCATAGCGCTTTGGATAGCATGCTATGTTGAGCACCCGAATCCGAAAGCACAGTGGTTGCAATCCCCTGTACTTCCACTGACAAGAAGAATTTTTCTTTCTCCCTAGGCTGATTCTCCGCTATCAATGCAGTTCTCACAAAGCAATTACGTTGGATATGTCCTTCTTCCCCACATTTATAGCATTTCCTATGAGACATAACCTTTTGATAAGGGTTTATACATTTCTTTCATATTATCAGTATTCCTTTTCCTCCTTTCTAATACTCCTCCTACTGCCACCTGGGAGGTACTGTCGTGACTATGGGCACTTATTTCTGCCTCCATAAACCTCTCTGACAGCGCTACTGCCTCCTGTGGGGTCTTGCAGTTCTGGAGTATGAGGAAGGTTTTTAATTGTTGGGGTACAGCATCCAGGTACTGTTCCAGTATAAGACTGTCAATTATTGATTCCACGGTCTTACCCTCCGGAATCAGCCATTTATTCAGCAAGGTTCGGACTCTATGATATAGGGCCTTTGGAGTCTCGCCTGCTTGCAATTTTACAGCCCTCAAATGGCGATGGTATACTAGAGGAGTGAGCCCCAACCTCTCTCTAATTGCCTTAGTGAGCTCACTGTAATCCCTAGCAAGCATGGGTGGCATAGCCCGGTAGGCAGCGAGGGCCTCCCCCGTGAGGGATGCGGCCAGGCGTATGGCCCACTGTTCCTGCGGCCAACCACTAAGGTGCGCCACCCTCTCAAATCCCTCAATAAAGTCATCTATATCGTCCCTTGGTGTAAGTTGTCCAATATTGAATGCCCCACCAGCCTGCAAGTCCAACTTCAGAGAAGCAGCTGGTGTACTGGAACTGGACGACGTGGTCTCTGGTCCGGTCTTCTTCTTCTGCTCGGCCAGGTAAGCCTCCAACATTCCTAGCAGCGGCTGTTGTTGGGCCTGTATCCGCGCAGCACTCTGCTTCTGCGCTTCCAGGGACAACTCCGCCTGGCGCTCAAACTGGAGAGACATTAACTTTAATACCTCCGGTATTTCGTGCGCCATCTTGGTTACCTACAAAACACAAACAACCCAAGAGCGGTACCACACATACAAGAAGGTATTCCCCTCTCTTTGGTTTTTGCTATTTTAACACTACGGCTAGCGCTTGCACCCGTGCCCTTGGTATCCTCAACTGCCCCTCGGCTTGGTACCGAATACCTGGCGTGGGTGAGGCTTCGCGCTTAACACCTCCAATAGTCAACCGTAGTCTCCTGGGTACTGCGGACCTGCTTTCTGGACCCTCGTCAGCTGGGCTCCTCAGCAAAGCTTCTCCTGCAGTGGAAATCCTGAAGCAATATCCTAGCGCACGCGTGAAAAAAACAATCCTAAATACTACGCCAACTTGTGACACCCACCGGCTGGGCCAAGAGGCTGACAGCTGATAGGCGGCCTTACTGTCCTTTAGAATAAAAGTTCTTTACTCTGTAGGAATGAATTGTAGTTGAGGCAGGTGGTAAGGCTTTGCAAGATTTTTATTATTTATACAATGGGGATTTTCAAAGGCACGCGGAGGTTCAAAACACAACAAATGCACTAGGATAACTTCTCCAAATGAAAGAATGAACACAGGAAAAACCAGGAGAAATGAAAAACAAACTTTTCTTCTCTGCTGTTCTCTGCACTGCTCCGTGTGGTCACACACTATACTGCAGCAGAACTAAACACAGCTGGTTTCACTTTCACCAAACAACGTCTTCCCAAACTCCGTTACTCTCAACAATGAATACAGCACAGCACTGCTTTCTTCTGAGTCACAGGTAAAAGCTACCTTATTAAAAGGCTTTTAAAACTCTCTCCTGTTTCACTTTCTTACTGTGGTATTCTTGTGAGTTAAACAACAGTCCATTGGTATAGGAAAATCATCACATTCAGGCACAGTGGTTTCTATCTGCCTTTCCTCAATGCCATTAGAATTACCAAAGTCTTTCTCATATGTGGGGACTTTTTAGCTTCTCTCTCTTTAGAAACTGGTGGAAGTGATCCCACAGCAAGTCAGCCTTTTCAGGTGTTTTTGTATTAGGGGTTTGAATCCTCTCACTAGAGAATAGTCTCTGCAGTGCCCCTAATTTAGAAGCTTCACAAGCGTCAGAGTTATCTGGTCTGGAGTTTGCAGCAGGTACTAGGCTTTCAATCCAACGTTTCACAGCAGAGGGGGAGGGTTCCAGCTCCTGCTCAATAAAACTAGCCTTTATCTCTTTTGCCAATTTATCAGATATAAAATGGTCAGTTTTACCTTGAGGCTGTTTCTCTGTGTCAGCACTGGTGCTCTTTCCACCTCTCCAATCCTCCCAGCTGTAGCAATTGTTTGACTGGCCTGCCCAGCTTCTCCAATTGTCTGTGCTTTTACCTTTGAATGCTGGCTTTGTCTGAGTGTGTGCCTTTCCCTTGGCACCTTCTCTCACACAGGCTGTTCTGCCTGGACTCTCTGGTCTCAGACTCTGGTCTTGGCTTTCTCTTGCCTTCCAACTGGCTCTCTGGATATTTTCCTGACCAGCTTCTTTGTGGGTTCTCCAATCGGTTCTGTCTCCAGGTCTGTAATCGGGTCTCTCTTCGGGTCTCCAATCGGGTCTGTCTTCCTTCCCTCTGCACGTGGTTTTTAACCCTGGCTTCCTGCTTCCTTGTGACCAATCAGGAAGGGGGTTAGTCTCCATCCTTGCACTAGGGCGTGGTTTGCTTCCTACAGGGAACTGCCTTTTTCTCTGACGTAGGCTGTTTTCCTTGTAGCAGTGCATTATCATTGCCTTCAACGGGGACTTCAGGATTTTCATCCCCTTTCAGGCTTTCCATAGGGCTTTCACCATCACACAGCACATAGCTTTGGATGTGAAATCACCTCCAAAAATGCAGGAAGTGCCAACATTTTCAGTTTCCCACATACCAACATCCATAAAGTTGGCACTGTAGAGTGCCCACTTATAGTAACTGCCAAACAAGCACCTGACTAAGCCCTAGTGAAACAAATTCCTAAGCCTCTCAGTTTGAGCTCTCTTACAAAAGTGCAGAAAAAGAGAGGCATCGCTTGGGACTTTCCATATGTATGCACCGACATGCATACCTGCATGCACTTGGTTTTGTAACATTTGCGCAAGTCACTTAATCCTCCATTGCCTCAGGTACAAACTTAGATTGTTAATCTTCTGGGGACCAGAAAATACCTACTGTACCTGAATATAAGTCACCTTGAACTTCTGAGAAAAGCATGAGCTAAGTCCAGTTTCCCTAACTGACATATACATGTACATGATTTTAAAAACCTGCACATACAAGAGGAGTCACTTAAGGAGAGGAGCAAAATAATTATTTCCTCAGAGTTTTGAGATGTTGGTAGACACCTAAGAGGTTTGTGCTACTGTCTCCTGAAACACTGGTGAAGACTACAAGTTCAAATAAGCAGGCAGCTGGCAGTTGTGTGTACCTTGGAGCAGGTGCAAAATCTAATACAAACATTTCTTAAGGTATGCATATATTCCGATTGTAAAATCAGATGTAAATGCATGCTTTTGTGGCATGGCCAAACAACGTCCACTTCAAATCTTTGCGCGATCACTTATATCAGTTCCAAAGCTGGTATGAATGACCACATCTACTTTTTGTATGTATACATGTGAATTATAGTATTCTGTAAGCAACATGTGTACTTGATCACAACGCCCATGTGCTACTCAAATTTAGGGCTGGCGCTACAATTAGGGAAACTGGGTAGTCACCAAGAGTGGCAGACCTCCAGGGCCTGCAGCGGCAGCATTGGCTCAGTAAATGTGGGGCAGCGCTTACCTTAGGTCAGTGGTGCTGCTGCCGCAATTCCTGTGATTTACAATACCTCTTCTGCTCCCCTGCGACACTGATTTTGAAATCGAAGTAGTGTTGGAGAAGGGCAGAAGAGGCATTATAAAGTACAGAAACTGTGGGGGCAGCACTGGCAACCTGAGGTAAGTGCTGTACCACATTTACTGAGCCATTGCCGCCGCTGCAGGCCCTGGAGAGGGGGGGGGCAGTGGCGGCTATATTGGCAAGAGGGGTGGCAAGATGGCAGGGCCAGTCTAGGGTGTCTCCAGTCCTTGCACCAGCCCTGCCCAAACTCCATCCATGTGCAAGCCCACACTGAAAGTATACGCCAGGCAAATAATGTGCATACTTTCATGCTAGTTGGTATTTTATAAGAGGTAATTTATATGCATGTGGCTACTTATATGCATAGATGACTAAAATATCAACATTTATGTACATTATGCCTCAAACACGACTCCTTATATAATTACCCCAAAAAGGGCCATATAGCGCTATACCAATGATTAGCAGTAGTAGTAGAGACATTGGCTTTCTCACCCATTATTAGATATTACCCCTCTCCCATTTCCTATAATAAGCTCTATCGATATATGCAGGCAACCTAAGACCTAGATTATTCTGTATAATGTAAACTCGGTGTAATTGTACTGTTTCTTCAATGACCTGATGGAGAGGATAACAGAGCTAGTCACAGATGTATTAAGTGAATCCAATAGCAAGATATAACCTACAACTTGTTTGGCCTTTACCACATAAATTAATGAATAGCCCCTCACCCATCAAAAACAGTTGTATAAATCTACCTGTTTATAATACTACTCTATTAACCCAAGTTAATTGACTCTTCCCTAGTTACTTGTAACTTTTTAAATTTATTAATGTTTAATGTTAAATGTAAATCGCTTTGACTGAATGATAAAGTGGTATATAAAACCTGTTAAATAAATAAAATAGTTTTAAGACATTTATGTCAAGCTTGTATATGCCACAAGATGGCAGTAGTGTTTAATATTTGCTATCAAAAAACCTGCTCATCTTGTATCCATCGCTAATTTAAAACAAAGTACTAGATGTTTTAATGTTCTTATATCAAGATTTGGTAATTTTATAATTTCTATAAAATAAATTGGCAGGCTCAATGTAGCAATGTTTGTAACGATCAAAAATTTTCATGGATAAATAAGAAAGGTTAGCTGTCAAGGTCTGCATAGAAAATGTTATTTGTTACCTACTGAAAATATTTTCTGACACCTAGAAACAACAGTTGAATACTATACTGCTTATCCATCTTGGTCAGAGAGCAAATAAAAACAAAGCATACATGCAGCCCCATTGTGCGAGGGGCTGTACATGGGAAATTAGATGTCTAGGTCTGGATATTCACATTCGTTGAGTATTATACAAAAGGCTCTGTTGAACGCTGAGCCTTTTGTCAAATATGTATAAGGATAGAAGAAAATATGCACATATTTGTCAACACGAACAATAGAAGTACAGTTTCAAAAAATTATTTGTAGAGTAAAATACACGTATACGTTTTTACCCACCCAATCATAAACCCTTGAAATCTGTATCTCGGACATCTACACATGTAAACAGCAGCTTTCTGAACTTGCCATTCGGATGTATAGCAGATCTACACATGTAAATATTTCTATTTCCATATGTAGATGCTTCTAAAATAACCTCACAATTATACAAGAAAATGTATTTTATATATTATTCATATTAAAAATCAAGAATAGAAAATATGCACTAATTTTAAAAAAGAGAATACACAAATACTTTCCTTTTGAAAACCATACTGGGGGAAAAAAGCCCGAGAAATTTATACCTGCAACAGTTCTAGTGGCCTTCAGCATCTATCAGCTCCAGATTATAACTTTGTAATTTGTAAAATAACTAAATTCAGGTCTTGATAGAATGGAAGTAGTTCAGGAAAGGATTACTTAAATGGCACAGGACCTAAAATACACAATTACACAGATGACTACAACAACCCAAAATAGGCTTTATGGAAGAGATCATTGCACTGATTGCCAGTGCAGGTACAAAATATTTAGGGCCCGATATTCAGTGGCGGTGGCTACTGCTGCTAAAGTGGCTAGCCGCCACTGCTGAACATTAGACCTGGATATTCAATGCCGGGGCCATATCCGGGCTCCGGCATTGAATATCCAGAGGATTAGTAAAAGTTGTTAGTGCAGCTGGGTTTAAAAAACATTTGGATAAGTTCCTGGAGGAAAGGTCCATAAACCATTATTAAAGAGGACCTGAGAAATCCATTGCTTACCTGTGTGCCTTTTTGGGAACCTGCCAGGTACTTGTGATGTGGATTGGCCACTGCTGGAAACAGAATACTGGGCTTGATGGACCTTGGTCTGACCCAGTATGGCATTTCTTAAGCTCTTATCCAGGTTACCCAGATTGCCATGAAGCTAATTGGACAGCGATAATCAGCCATTGCCCGGTTAGCTTCAGTGGTGAAAGTTAGGCCAGTCTTTACTGTGCCTGACTTTTACCAAGTTGCAATAACCAGGCAGCAGCTTGATAGCGCTACTGTCCAGTTATCAATGTGTGCCACCTGAATGCCCTGATGTTAACTGGTTAGTATCAGGATGTGCAGCAGTGGCACCCACAGATATTCAGCAGTCAAGGGGATTAACAGAGTTAGCAAGTCTGCTAACCATGTTAAACCCTTTCAATATCAGGCCCTTAAAGTGTTGATCTTATGGTTTAAGGCTCTGAGACGTATTGCCATTTGTGTGAAATGTTGGAAGCGTATTGTCCTTCAAGAGCTCTTAGATCATAGGAACAAGGATTGTTGATCATGACATTGTTGCAGGTAGCTAAAAAGTAGTTATGAGAATCCATGTTTTATTAATTGTGGACCCGTTATTATGGAATTCGCTGCCAATGATAGTGAGAGTTAAAAGGGATATCAAATTCTTTTGCACAATTTTTGTTTCAGATGGCTTATGCATAATAGATAAACTGATGGTCAGAGATATGATTGTATTGGTTATTTATTGTGTCTTTAATGTGTTATTGTATGTTGTCTAAAAGTTGTATCATACTCTGGGGATATGGAAGAAGCATAGACCAGTACTATTAGCTGGGAAAAAAGTGTCCTCAATTATGCCCATTAGAGGCTGTTTTGGAATGTGGGGTTGGCTGGAGTGGTCGACACTGGCAAGATGGAAAAACAAGAGGTTGACATCGGTGTCACAATTTCTTCACCAGGGGGAAACGTGGCCTTTTGAAGGCCTGTGCAATCTATACCACTTAGCAGGGGCGGCCCAAGGGGGGTGCGGGGCCATGTGCGGAGACTCGGTGCGGGGCCTAATTTGCATAAGGTGCCTCATTTGCATAAATATTTGCATAATGTTACCATACACTAACTTTTAGTAAACATGCCTCTTAATGAGTATATGGATAAAGAAAGACTAAAAGGTTTCTACATTACTATAATCCAGTACCAACCGCCAGGCACATTAGGAACTACTACAAACACTGCCCATTTAGAACCCATAGCAAACCCGCCGTATCCTAACAGCACTACCAGGACTCACAAAGCACCATACCCTAACTATCAAAAGGCAACACTGCAAATATTAAACCAATACATTTCAGAGAACAATAATACATGACCTACTGGGGAAAGAACAAGTGGCAATGTCAAATAGGAATTACATAAACAGTATACCTCAGCTCAGTTACACATGCAGAACATAGACCATCACCAAACAAGGAATCACAATTTAGAAACAGGAAGACCATAATTAAACTGGGAACCCCAAAAGCCAAACTTGGAATATACAACAACACTGTAGAAATAAAACTATAAATTAATTTCCTCTTGTACTAAACAAAGCGCAAAAATTAATGATGCACATTTCCCAGAGCTGACATATTCCAGTTAATAAATTCAAAATAAAGAGATATTTTTCTACCTTTTGTGCATTTTTTTTCAGTTGCAATTGTTCCAGCCACTTTCTTCTGGTTTCTTTGTGTCTTCTGCTAACTCTCCATCTGCTGTCCATTTGTCCTTTCTTCTGTCTTGTTTTTTTTTCCATTCTCTCTCTACATCTGCTTTAACATGCTAATCTTTCTCCTTTTGCTCTTTCCTCATTCCTATTTCATCCACTCAAATTTTATCCCTCCTTCCTCAATCCCCATTTATTCTCCCAATATCCGGCCAATTGTAGATTTGTCTTCCCTCCCACGCAAAATATTTTTCCCTCTCCATTTCACTCTCCCAGCTCCATCCCATTTTAATCCTCCCCCAACATCAGCTCCTTTCTAGTTCCAGCCCCACCCAGCATCTGCTCCCTTCTTGTCCCTGCATCAGCCCATTTCCAGTCCTAGTCCCCCATCAGCCCATTTCCAATCCTATCCTAGCCCCACCATCAGCCCATTTCCAGTCCTAGCTCCCCCATCCATTTCCAGTCCTATCCGAGTCCATCCATCAGTTCATTTCCAATCCCAGCCCCTCATCAGCCCATTTCCAGTCCTATCAGTTCCTCCATCAGCTCATTTCCAATCCCAGCCCCCCATCAGCTCATTTCTATTCCTTTCCAAGCCCCACCATCAGCCCATGTCAAATCCTAGCTCCCCTCCACTCAGCCCATTTCCAATCCAAGCCCCCCATGAGCCTACTTCGTTCTAGCCCCTCCATGAGTCCATTTCAATTCAAGCCCCCACCACAGCCCATTTCCAACCTTAGCACCCCCCACAGCCCATTTCCAGTCCTATCCTGGCCCCTCCATCAGCCCATTTCCTGTCCTAGCCCCCCCCCACTCAGCCCATTTCCAGTCCTAGCTCCCTCTCCTCACAGCCCATTTCCATTCCAAGCCCCCCTCCCCATCAGCTATTTGCAGTTCAAGCCCCCTTTCCACTCAGCCCATTTCCATTCCAAGCCCCTGTCCCCATCAGCTATTTGCCGTTCAAGCCCCCCTTCCACTCAGCCCATTTCCAGTCCTAGCAACCCCCCATCCCATTACCAGTCCTAGCTCCCCCATCAGCCCACTTCCAGTCCGAACCCCCTATAGCCCATTACCAGTCCTAACCCCCCATCAGCCCACTTCCAGTCCGAACCCCCTATAGCCCATTACCAGTCCTAACCCCCCCATCAGCCCACTTCCAGTCCTTACCCTCCCATCAGCCCATTTTCAGTCTTACCCCCCCATCAACCCATTACCAGTCCTAACCCATCAGCCCACTTGTAGTCTTAGCCCCCCCATAGCCCAATACCAGTCCTAACCCCCCCCAGCCCATTACCAGTCCTAACGCCCCCCACAGCCCATTACCAGTCCTAACCCCCTATAAGCCTACTTGTAGTCTTAGCCCCCCCATAGCCCATTACCTGTTGTAACCCCCCCATCAGCCCATTACCTGTCCTAACCCCCCCATAGCCCATTTCCAGTCCTAATCCCATCAGCCCACTTGTAGTCGTAGCCCCCCATAGCCCATTACCTGTCATAACTTCCCCCATCAGCCCATTTCCAGTCTTAGCCCCTCCATAGTCTATTACCTGTCCTAACCCCCCATAGCCCATTCCCAGTCTTAACCCCCCCCATCAGCCCACTTCCAGTCCGAACCCCCTATAGCCCATTACCAGTCCTAACCCCCCCCATCAGCCCATTTACAGTCCTTACCCCCCTCCCCAACAGACCATTTAAAGTCCTCCCCCCCCTCACCCTCAGCCCATTTACAGTCCTTACCCCCCTCCCCATCAGCCCATTTACAGTCCTTACCCCCCTCCCTCCCCATAAGCCCATTTACAGTCCTTACCCCCCTCCCCCCTCCCCATCAGCCCATTTACAGTCCTTACCCCCCCTCCCTCCCTCCCCATCAGCCCATTTACAGTCCTTACCCCCCCTCCCCCTCAGCCCATTTACAGTCCTTACCCCCCCCTCCCCATCAGCCCATTTACAGTCCTTATCCCCCCTCCCTCCCTCCCCATCAGCCCATTTACAGTCCTTATCCCCCTCCCTCCCTCCCCATCAGCCCATTTACGGTCCTTACCCCCCCCCCTTCCCCATCAGCCCATTTACAGTCCTTACCCCCTCCCTCCCTCCCTCCCCCCCCATCAGCCCTTTTACAGTCCTCCCCCCCTCAGCCCAGCTAAGTTTAAAAAAAAAAAGACCCAGAAACCGGCTGCTGCTGCCGCTGCGGCAGCGGCAGAATGGAGAATCCCGCGGGGCCCCCCTGTCCGGCAGTCTTTGATGCGGCCTCAGCGCGGGCTTTTCAGAGCTGCGCGAAGGGAGAGTTTCCCTTTCTCGCGGCTCTGTTAATCCCGCCGCGGGGCTGATGGGAAATCCCATCAGCCCCGCGGCGTGATTAACAGAGCTGCGAGAGGAGAAGCTCTCTCTCTTCGCGCAGCTCTGACAGCCGACGGAGGCCACAGAGAAGACTGCCGGACAGGGGGGGCCCGCGGGATTCTCCATTCTGCCGCTGCCACGGCGGCAGCAGCAGCCGGTTTCTGTTTTTTTTTTTAAACTTAGTTGGGCTGATTGGGGGGGGGTGGTAAGGACTGTAAATGGGCCCCGCGGGATTCTCCATTCTGCCGCTGCCACGGCGGCAGCGGCAGCCGTAGCCGGTTTATGATTTTTTTTAAAACTTTAATGGGATGCAAGATGTTTTTTGCGCGGGGCCCCCTGAAACGCGGGGCCCTGTGCAAAAAACATTCTTGCTCAATGGACGGGCCGGCCCTGCCACTTAGGGAAACAAGATAGATACAGCTATCTCCAGGTCAGAAGCTTCCTGCAGCAAAACTGGGTACAGGAGGAGATGTGTAGAGAGAAGGAATGGTTTGAGGGTATCTGTCTTCTAGGAGGGAAAGGAATCCTTTCAAGGATATATACAGGGCTTGAGAGGGGGAGGATTGGGTAAGTTGGGCTACATGATCAAGTGGGAAAAGATTTAGGTACAACTTGGGATAGGGAAACACGGAATGAGATAATATAAGGCGTAATGAAACTCTCTATAGCCACCAAGGTATTTAGAAGATGCATACAAATTACTCCTTGACCCCAGTGGGGCTGCACCGGGCAGGAGTACTGTGAATGGGAACATGCCAGCGACAGAGTGGGGGACAAGGAACTTATTTCAACATGTGGTGGGAATGTCGGGTGGTGCAGACCTACTGGGAGATGGTTTGGCAATCTTTGGAGGTTATGGGGGGATGGAGGTTGCCATGGATGCCAGCGGTATTTCTGCTCCACCAGAAGACAGAGGTGATACCTTGGCGTTATCAAGGAATCGTAGCACAGTGTTTAGTAGCGGCAAGGTGTGAAATAGCTGCTCACTGGAATCAACCCATTTTATTAGGCCTTATAAGCTATAAACAACGACTAGTGGCTCTCTACCAGCTTCATAAACTGACAGTCCTAAAAAGGGGTGGAGTGAAATAACTGAACGGTCTTGAAGTTATGTATGGCGGTGGGGAGCTAAGTAGGGGAATGTGGGAAAGCAAGGTTCATGGGAGAGCAGATCAAGGATACAAACGGGGTTTATAAGGCTAAACGAGGAGGAAATAACTTGCTGTGGAATACGAAGGGGAGGAGGGGAGGAGCTACTTGAAATTGTAATGCTATTAAGGGCCTGGCCCTATTTTGTTGATTGTATTATGTTAAAAACAATTTCAATAAACATTTAAAATGGGGAAAAAATTTTTATTAGTGTATGGTTGTAAACAGCTGGGAGGTATAAAAGAAATTTTAAATAAATAAATGTTAAAAGGAAGGAAAAAATTCACAGACCAAGCGCAAATAGGCCACCATTGCAGCAAAGCTCTGACATTATGAGCCGCAACATGACTCTCAAGGCTTAGGCATGCCTGAGCATAAGTGAAAGAGATGTAGTCGATAATGTGTGTTTGGAGATGCCAATCCCTAGCTGGATAGGCTCAAAAGAAACAAAACACTGGATGGACTTTGTGGCCTTTCGTTCGCTTCAAGTAGAAAGCTAAGGCTCGCTCATGGTCCAACATGTATAGCGCAGATTCCCTTTTGAGAGAATGGGATTTTGGAAAGAATATTGGAAGGATGATTGATTGGTTTAGATGAAACTCTGTAACCACCTTTGGAAAGGTGTAATGTGGATGAACTACTGTGGCGCCCACTACTGGCTAGGCGGTGGCCTAGGAGCAGTGGACGTACCTCTTAATGTCCCTTTTGTCAGCTGAGGTCCAGAGCTGCAGCATCTGGATAGTGTAGTTGTGCAATAAAGAATAGCCGAGGGGTTTCAAAAAGGCAACAGGAAATTTATTATAATTTTCTTTTCCTAGCCAATGAACTTCTTTTTAAGGAGTTCTAATATACAGCAAAGCAAAGTCGGATACTTCTCCATTGAAAAACAAAGGCAACAAAACTTCACAGCAAACTTTCAAAACAGTCAATGCAGCATTGTTTCAGCAGCTTGTTTTAAACCAGCAATAAAATCCTTTCCTTCAGCAGAGATCAGAGCTCCAGGTTCCCAGCTGTGTCTAGCACACCCCAGATTTCCACAGCTCTCTAGACTGCACCTTAACTTCTTCAATTCAAGCTGTTAAACATTTGCATTCTCCACATTAAGCTGCTATCATTTGTATTCTTTACTTTCAAGCTGCTAACATTTATATTATTTTCTTCAAGCTGCTAACATTTGCATTTTGGGTTCAAGGCTCCACGTGACCCCTTTTTAACCTCTCTGTTCAGCTCAAAACGTTAGTACTTCATTTAACCCAATTCTCCAGCAGGTCATTCAGTTAGGAAAGCTTCTGGGTTTTTTTTTTATAACTTCAAAACCCTATAGCCTTGTCACTTTCTGGCTTACACAGAATGAGCAATCCATTTCAGAATCAGAGGAAACGTTATCTGAAACACACTCATCTATTTGCATGCTGTCCTCATCTAGGTCAATTGACACCTGGCTGGGCTCAGCGTGTGAAACAGCAGGTTTTAGTTTCTCTAGTAACTTTAAAACCTTTCCCCACTGGGATTCTTCTCCCCGCTGAGTAACAGTGGGAGGACAGGGGAGTTCATTATTCTTTAGCAGATTCTTTAAGGCTTCTAATGTGCTCACCTTTTTCCCAGCAATTAGTCTTTTCCCAGGCTTTACTGAAGATGAAACACTTCCCCCAAGCTCTCTTAAAGACAGTCCTGTACCTTGCTCAGAAACAGCATCTCCCACAGAATGAACTTTCCTGTTTTCTAGGCCAGCTGTAATTCCCTTACCAGCCAGACTCTCTTCAGGGCTAGAGTTTTCTGTATGCTGAGTGCAATAGGGATTTCTCTTGAGACAGCTCCTGGAGCACCTTCCTCTCTCAGGTCTTCTCCTGGTCTCCTCATTCCCTGCTTCCTCACCAGACTCTCTGGAAGTCTCTACTCTCCTGGTAGACTCTCCCTTCTTGGTGGAAACCTCCTCCCCGGTGGATGCACACCCCTTCCTTCCTGCTTCCCTGAGCTTATATGAGTGAGACTGTCCTATGGCATCCAATTCCCCCCAAAGCATTCCTCGTCACCTCCCCTGGTTACCTTGGAGCTGGGGCGTGGCTCACTCTCAACAGCTCTGTGAATGTAGGTTTTTTTCTTAACCGAAGTTTTAACCCTAAAACTCCCTGAACTATTTCTCTGCTCAGAAGTGAATGGCTGTTTTTTCCCCACTTTCTTGGGCTCTATTACCGTCTCATCACCACACTACTAGGACCTGAAGTTTGCTCACTCCAAAATAACATAAGATATGCCATACTGAGTCAGACCAAGATCCATCAAGCCCAGTATCCTGTTTCCAACAGTGGCCAATCTAGGTCACAAGTATCTAGCAGTTTCCCCAAAAGACACAGATTCCATAATGCTTGTATTGGGGTAAGCAGTGGATTTCCAGGGTCCCCTTTATTAATGGTTTATGGACATTTCCTCCAGGAACTTGTCCAAACCTTTTTTAAACCCAGCTACACTAAACAGCTTTTACCACATCCTCCGGTAATGAATTCCAGAGTATGATTACACGCTGAGTAAAAAAATATTTTCTCTTAATAATCTTAAATAGGTTACACTGTAGCTTCATTGCATGTCCCCTAGTCTTTCTATATTTTGATGGTGTAAAAAAATTGATCTGCATTTACCTGTTGCACACCATTCCCCTCAGCCGTCTCTTTTCCAGGTTGAAGAGCCCTGACCTTTTTAACCTCTCTTCATAGGGGTATCCTTCCATCCCCGTTACCATTTTGGTGGATCTTCTCTGTACCTTTTCTAATAACGCTATATCATTTTTAAGATAAAGTGACCAGAATTGCACACAATATTCAAGATGTGGTCGCACCATGGAACAATACAGAGGCATTATAATATCCTTTGTTTTATTCTCTATTTGTTTCCTTATGATTCCTAGTATTCTATTTGCTTTCTTGGTCACCACTGCACACTGGGCAGAGGGTTTCAACATGTTATAAACGATGCCTAAATCTTTTTCCTGGGTTGTGGTTCGTAATGTGGAACCTTGCATCATGTAACCATAGTTTGGTTGTTTTTTCCTAGGTGCATAACTTGGCACTTGTCTACATTAAATTTCATCTGCCATTTAGATGTCCAGTCTTCCAATTTATCAAGGTCTTCTTGCAAATTTTCACAATTCTCTTGGGTTTTAACAACTTTGAATAATTTTGTCTCATCTGAAAATTTGATTACCTCACTCGTTATTCCCATTTCCAGGTCATTTATGAATATGATAAAAAGCAGCGGACCCAGCACAGATCCCCCAACATGCCTCAAAAATCCCAGAAAAGTCCCTAACACGCCCAGATGCTATGCAGTTAGCATCGAGGCATGTTGGAGGCATTCTGGGGCAGAGGAAAGGGCTAAATGAGTAACAGTGATTTTCAATGCTAACCGCTTAGCCCTCTGCGCCTTAAAGATAGGCGAGGTTTTTCCTCCTTGTGTGAGGTCTGGAAGATGGGCCCAGTTGGGGGCAACCAAGCACACAACTAAACGCGTCGAGCCAACAATAAAGCTTCGAAAATCCCACATAAGGCATTTACACAGGTAACTAGGGCAGTTAATCCATGTAAATGCCTTCAAGTTACCTGTATAAATGCCTTCGAAAATGTCGCCTGTAACTCTTTTTGAACAGGAACTTCACCATTTTCTCTGGAGAGGTGGCACTGCTAGGGTAGCATTGTCTAAAATGCGAGACTCCTGGAAACAAAAAGGCATAGGGATTTACGACATATTTTGATATGCACAGGCATGTCATCTAAGGCATCTGTGCTGGAGAAACAGTTTGTATCACCCTACTCTGTCAGCGGTGCTACACTTGGACGGACGAGATTTGCCACCGCTTGTTGGCTGGACCAGCACGAGGAGTAGGGAAGTATTTTAACATATAGCACCACCCCTCCACCAATTTGATCTACCCTTTCATTGCAATATAATTTGTACCCTGGTATCAGTGTCCCACTGATTATCCTTCTTCCCCAGGTCTCTGAGATGCCAATTATATCTAACCTTTCATTCAGTACTATACATTCTAACTCTCCCATCTTATTTTGTAGACTTCTAGCATTTGCATACAGGTATTTCAAAGTTTATTTTTTGTTCATATTAAACAGTCTGGCTGTTAGATGGCAGTTAATTTGGAATATTTCAACTCTGTATGTTTTTAATTAAAGGCACCTGGGTTACTGTTTTCTTTATTGGAACCTCTCTATCAAGATGCCCTAATTTCCATGTTTTGCTGGTAGTCTTTAAAGGTATATTATTCTGAAGGATGAATACTTGGGTAACTGTCGGCTTTCCCCCATTATCTAGTTTAAAACTGGTGTCTCCTTTTTAAAGACCAACGACAGCAGCCTGGTAAAGCTGGAGCCTAGTCTTTTCGAAAAGCACCCCCCCCTAAATGTTGTCCAGTTCCAAACTAACCTAAAACCCTTTTTCCTGTAACGTCATCTCATCCACTTATTAAGACTCCAGAGCTCTGCCTGTTTCTTGGGTCCTGCATGTGGAACAGGAAGCATTTCTGAGAATGCTAACCTAGAAGTTCTGGATTTCAGCTTTCTACCTAAAAGCCTAAATTTGGATTCCAGAACCTCCCTTCTACACTTTCCTTTATCATTGGTACCATGTACCAAGACAGCAGGCTACTCCCCAGCACAGTCTAGTACCTAATCTAGGAGACACGTGAAGTCCGCCACCTTCACACCAGGCAGGCAAAGTTACCAGGCGATCCTCATGTCCACCAGCCACCCAACTATCTACATGCTTAACTGAATCACTAACTAATCCTTCTCTCATGGGCCCATGGTCACGGAGACACACCCTTGGTGCAAGAGGATATTTTATCACTTGGAGGACAGGTCTTTGCTACAGGATCACTTTCTGTTACACCAAGGTGGCACAACATTTCAAATGACATCTCCTCCATGGCAGCAGAGAGGCTGCGAGACTGGAGGTGGGACCTCCCTACTATGTGCCTTAAGATCTCCTCTTTATACCTGTAGTTCTACCTCTGCTCCTCCAAGTCTGCGATTGTAGCCTCCAGAGTTCGGACTCGATCCCTGAGAGCAAAGCGCTCTTTGCACCTACAGTAATACACACATAAGACTTCTCACCTGCTGGGAGATAATCATACATGTACATGGCTCCAGACCTGGTGCAAACAAGAAGGATTCAGATTTATTGGCGACTGGGGCAACAGATGAAACAAGAGGCTATACTGTGCTGATGGACTACATCTCTCTATATGCATTTAAACTAGAAAAAGGGGGTGACGAATGTGGAAGATCAAGCTCTGGACGTTATCCCCTGCAAAAGCAGATTAAAATCAGAAACAGACACACTTTTAAACAACACATCAAAAACAAGTGGGAAGATGTAGGCAGAACAAAACCAAAGCAAAATACGCACAAGCCAGTTAAATGCTGGAAAGCAATGAGCACAAATGCTCGAAGCTTAGCCAACAAAGTTCCGGACCATACCTGGCTATAATCTATTCAGAAAAGACAGAGAAAATGGAAGAGGAGGAGGAGTAGCCTTGTATGTCAAAAGCAATATTAAAGCTACTGAAATGCAGGGGGCATGGGAAAAAGAAGAAGCACTCTGGATTGTGTTGGAAAGAGGAGATGGCACTGTCATCCATACTGCTGTAGTCTACAGACCTCCAACACAAATTGAAGAGATAGATAATGAACTGATTATAGATATTGCCAAGATAGCCACAAAGGGGGAAGTGATAATATTGGGTGACTTTAATCTACCTGATGTGGATTGGATTACTCCTTCTGCAAATCTGGAAAGAGGCAAAAAAATTGTGGATGCTCTCCAAGATGTGTTACTTAGACAAATGGTGATGGAACCAACCAGGGAAAGCTCAACACTGGATTTAGTGCTCACCAACGGTGATAGCGTGTCGAATGTCTGCGTGAGTGCCCCTGTGAGCAGCAGCGATCATCACACAGTGTGGTTTGAGATAAAAGCCATGGTACAGGCCAATCATAGCAAGCTCAACATCCTAAACTTCAAAAACACCAACTTCAATAAAATGGCCGAGTACCTAAAGAAAGAGCTGACAGGGTGGGAGGAGATAAGGGAAGTGGAATTGCAATGGGCTAAACTAAAGGTGGCAATAAAAGAGGCAACAGATAAATATGTAAGAAAACTAAACAAAAACAAGAGGAGAAGAAAACCTGTTTGGTTTTCCAAAGAAGTGGCTGCTCAAATAAAGGCAAAAAACACAGTTTTCACAAAATTCAAAAACTCGCAAACAGAGGAACACAGAAATGAATACAGGATCAAACTCAAAGAGACAAAAAGAAATAAGGATAGCAAAATCAAAGGCAGAGAAAAAGATGGCTAAAGATGTTAAGTGTGGCGACAAAACTTTCTTCAGGTATATTCGGGAAAGGAAGAAAATCAGGACTCAGACGTGCTGCGAACGGACTCGTGGAAAGTGACATTGAAAAAGCAAAATTGCTAAATGAATACCTCTGCTCTGTTTTTACTAAAGAAGTCCTGGAAAAGGACCTCATGTGACTCTCAAATATAAAAATGGGAATGAAGTAGATACCACACCATTCACAGAAGATGAAGTGTTGGAACAACTTGAAAAACTGAAAGTGGACAAGGCTATGGGACCAGATGGGATACATCCCAGGATACTGAAAGAGCTCAGAGAGGTTCTTGCAGGGCAGTTAAAGGACGTTTTCAACAGATCCTTGGAAACAGGAGAGGTTCCTCAGGACTGGAGACTGGCTGATTTCGTACCTCTACACAAAAGTGGTGACAGGGAAGAAGTGTCAAACTACAGGCCTGTGAGCCTTACCTCGGTGGCAGGAAAAGTAATGGAGACGCTCCTGAAAGAGCAAATAGTGAACTTTCTCAAAACCAACAGGATGCAAGACCCGAGGCAACATGGTTTTCCTGAAGGACGATCCCGCCAAACAAATTTGATTAAGTTCTTCGACTGGGTGACCAGGGAACTAGATCAGGGGCATGCGATGGATGTCATCTACCTGGATTTCAGCAAAGCCTTTTACTCATAGAAGGCTTATCAATAAACTCAGTAGCTTGGGGACAGATCCCAAGATGGTAAATTGGATCAGAAATTGGTTGACTGACAGACGACAGAAGGTGATGGTAAATGGAGCTCAATCAGATGAAGGTAAGGAGATTAGTGCGGTGCCCCAGGAATCGGTCCTGAGCCCGGCACTGTGCAATGTATTTGTAAGCGATATTGCTGAAGGACTGAACGGACAAGTCTGTCTTTTTGCAGATGACACAAACATTTGCAACAGAGTGGACTCCCCCGAGGGAGTGGTTAACATGAGGAAAGATCTACAAAATCTGTAAGAATGGTCTAATGCTTGGCAATTACGATTTAATGCAAAGAAGTGCAGTCATTCACTTGGGTAGCAGAAATCCAAGGGAAATGTACGCGTTAGGCGGTGAGAGGTTGGTGTGCACGGATCAGGAGAAAGACCTTGGTGTGATTATTTCTGAAGATCTTAAGGTGATAAAACAGTACGACAAGGCGGTGGCAAAAGCCAGGAGGATGTTGGGCTGCATACAAAGAGGAATTACCAGCAGAAAGGAAGAGGTACTTATGCCACTGTACAAGTCACTGGTGAGGCCTCACCTGGAATACTGTGTTCAGTCTTGGAGACCATATCTTGCAAAGGATGTAAAAAGACTGGAAACTGTTCAGAGGAAGGTGACCAAAATGATTCGGAGCCTGCGTCAGAAGCCTTATGAGAAGAGATTAGAAGACCTTAACATGTACACTTTGGAAGAGGAGAGACAGGGGAGATATCATTCAGACCTTTAAATACTTAAAAGGAAATAATGAACAAACAAACCTCTTCCAAAGACGGGGAAGCTGTAAAACTAGAGGGCATAACAGGAAGCTGCAAGGTGGTATATCATAGTATTGCCAGAATAAATGTGTTTTTAGAGACCTGCGAAAGCTTGAGAGGTAAGGGTATCACATAGTAACATAGTAAATGACGGCAGATAAAGACCAGTATGGTCCATCTAGTCTGCCCAGTATGATGGCAAGAGTAGTTGCACTTGCCACTCCATGCAGGCCACCCCTTCCCACGTCTTTGTTTAGGGGTGAACCCACCAGTCCATGTAGGACACACCTATTTGTTGAGAATTTAGATGGTTCAATTTATTTTGATTTTATCCTGTTGCTGTAAAGGGATCCACTGTGTCTGTCCCATGCCATTTTGAATTCCGTCACTGTGTTTGCCCCCACCACTTCCATCGGGAGGGCGTTCCAAGCATCCACCACCCTTTCAGTAAAAAAGTATTTCCTGACATTGCCTTTCAATTTACCACCTTGCAGCTTCCTGGTATATTTAGATTTCAATAAAGCGTAGTTACTCACCTGTAACAGGTGATCTCCGGGAACGGCAAGAAAGCATAGTTACTCACCTGTAAGAGGTAATCTCTGGGAACAGCAGGAATTTAGTCTTCACAAATGGGTATCGTCGGTACCGATAGAGACTGCGTGGGAACGCTCCCCAGCGTTCAATAGGAAAAATTTTGGGAGCATCCCACAGCGCCTGCATGCTGCCTTCCTGCCTTTCCCAACTGTCCCTCTCCAGTTGAGTTTAAAGCTGAGACAAAGAGAGAGAGAGAGGGAAAGAGAGATACAACTCCTAGGGGAGGTGGGTGGGTTGTGAAGACTAAATTAAATTGCATCACTGTATATAGCCCATCTTGTACATAGCTCAAACCACTCTAGCGCACAACACAACACACATTGTACATAGCTCAAACCAATCTAGCACACAATACAACACACACTCAACTAAAATTTCTCCCTCACTGCATGCTTAACTCTCTCACTTTACCCGATTGTTTGCTGTGATACCACCTTGATTAATAAGATAAGGCGGTTTAGAAATACTGTTAAATAAATAAATAAATAAAATAAATTCCTGTTGTTCCTGGAGATCACCTGTTACAGGTAAGTAACTATGCTATCTCCAGGAACAAGCAGGAATGTAGTCTTCACATATGGGGACTCCCTAGCTGCAGATGCAGGGAGAAACCCCAGAAGTTGTGTGCCCTTGTTAAAGGGCTCCACTTCCCCCCATGGATCTCTGGCATCATACCAGGGATGGTGGGTAGGAGTTGATTAAGTATGGAACAGGTGTTGAAGAACAGCCTGACCAAACAAGGCATCCCGGCGGGAGTCCTTGTCGAAGCAGTAATGGGCTGTGAAAGTATGTTTATGTTTATGTTTATTTACTTGATATACCGCTCAGGCCAGAGGCATTAGAGCGGTTTACAATACTATATCATTTGATGAAAAAGGAAAGGAACGCCATTTATATGATAGGACAGAGAAGAGGACAGAGACAGTCAAACAGATAGAAGAAGAAGAGGAACATGGAACAGCACGTTACCACAACATAGCAGCACATCACTCTAGTCCACATCATGTCATCAGTGCCACTCACAGCAATAGATGCCAGGACGCAAGGCGCGGCCGCGCCTCTGAGGCGGCAGATTTTAAGCCGTTGCTGTGGCAGGCAGGGGAGAGGAGGAGGAGCTCCTGCTCACTCCCTCCACGATGGTCTGAACCGAGACCCAAGTAGCTGCTCGACAGATGTCGTCGATAGACACAGAGTGAAGATGAGCCATTGAGGCTGCCATGGCTCTCACATTGCGAGCTGTGACATGGCCTCCAAAAGGAAGGTTCTTACTCTCATAGGCAAAAGAAATACACTGTGCAATCCAGCTGGACAGTGTTCTTTTGGAGACTGGAAGTCCCAAATGAGCAGGATCAAAAGCAACAAAGAGTTGAGAGGACTTTCTATGTTGCTGTGTCCTTTGCAAGTAAAAGGCCAAAGCCCTTTTACAGTCCAAAATATGAAGACTCCTTTCTGCATTTGAGGCGTGAGGCCTTAGGCAAAATACAGGAAGGTAAACCACTTGGTTTAAATGAAAAGGTGATACCACCTTTGGCATAAAGTGTGGATGAGTCTTAAGGACTACCTTATCATAATGGAACCTTGTATAAGGAGGATCAACCACCAACGCTTGCAATTCACTGATGCGACGTGCTGATGTGATTGCAATGAGAAAGATGACCTTCCAGGAAATGAATTTCAAAGAGGTAGTAGCTAATGGTTCAAAAGGCGGCTTCATGAGCTGACCAAGAACCAGATTTAAGTCCCATGCCACCGGTGGTGGCTTAATGGAAGGCTTAGTTAAAAGAAGGCCTCTCATAAATCTCGCTATGAGAGGATGAGAGGAAATAGGTTGTCCATTTAGAGGCTTGAAAGAAGCTGCAATAGCACTCAAATGAATTGGTCTTAAGCCCTGTATTAGACAAATGAAGGAGATACTCCAGTAATGATTCCAGAGGTATCGCAAGAGGGTCAAGACCCTTCTGCGAGCACCATATGGTAAACCTTTTCCATTTGAAAGCATAAGAGCGTCTTCTGGAAGTTTTCCTGGAAGCATAAAGGATATCCTTTACCTGCTGAGAAAGGTTAAGAACATAAAGTTCTAGGCTTTCAGCAACCAGGCCCTGAGATGGAGAGACTGGGGATTGGGATACCACAGCATCCTGTCCTCCTGAGAAAGGAGATCTGGAGCATATCCTAACTCCAGAGGCGGAGCTTGAGAGAAATGTAGGAGCAGAGGGTACCACATTTGCCGTGGCCAATGTGGAGCTATGAGAATCATATGACCTCTGTCTCTCTGAAGCTTGAATAAGGTTTTGGGAATTAGGGGAATGGGTGGAAAGGCATACAGGAAGTCCTGGCCCCAATGGAGGAGGAAAGCATCCCTGGCCTGACAACAATGAGCTGGAATTCTGGAACAGAACCAGGGAAGTTTGGCATTCAGCGGACTTGCAAAGAGGTTTATGTCCGGGGTTCCCCAAATTTGAAAGGTTTTGGCCACTTGGTCTGCATGGAGAGACCATTCATGTGGAAGCAGAACTCGACTGAGTCTGTCTGCCCAAGAGTTTTAAATGCCTGGAAAATGCACCGCAAGGAGATGAATCTGATGCTCTCTGGCGAGGGCCCATAGTCGCAAAGCTTCGTTGCAGAGCGACAGAGAGCCTGTTCTGCCCTGCTTGTTCACATAGAACATGGCTACCTGATTGTCCGTTTGAACAAGGACTGTCTTGTAGCTGAGCTGGGTGTGGAATACTCGAAGAGCAAGGAAGATTGCTCTGAGTTCCAGGAGATTAATGTGTAGATAAGTCTCCAGTGGAGTCCAGGTACCCTGGGTAGAGAGGCCTTGCAGGTGGGCTCCCCAACCCACCTGTGAGGCATCTGTTGTCAGAGTGGCTTGGGGTGGGGGTTGTTGGAAAGGGGACCCCACCAAAAGGTTTTGGGGTGACTGCCACCATTGGAGGGACAAAATAAGATGATCTGAGTTTGTTATTTTGTCTGAAAGGCAACCTAATGCCTGAGTCCATTGAGTGGATAAAGTCCACTGGGCTGCCCTCATATGGAGGCGAGCATAAGGAACCAAATGCACGGTGGATGCCATGTGGCCTAGCAACACTAACATTTCCTGAGCAGCGAGGTGAGGCTTTAGCACTGCTTGGGAAGCTAACTGCACAATGCGAAGGCAGCGGGGCTGTGAAAGATAGGCCCTTGTCTGTCTGGTATCCAACAGAGCTCCGAACTCATCTAGAGACTCAGTGGGAGGAAGGTTGGATTTTGGGAAGTCTATGACAAGTCCCAAATACTGAAGGATGCGCATTGTGAGAGAGAGAGAGAAATCCTGGCTCTGAAGTGGCTCGAATGAGCCAGTCGTCTAAGTAAGGTAAGACGAATATTCCCAGGGTGCGAAGAAATGCTGCCACCACAGCCATGCATTTTGTGAACACCCTTCGTGCCGAGGCCAGGCCAAAAGGAAGAACCCTGTATTGGTAGTGCTTCCCTTGAAATAGAATGCGAACAAACTTTCGATGAGTTGGACGGATGAGAACATGATGTACACATCCTTGCGATCTAGAGAACAAAGCCAATCCTGACTCTGAAGGTATGGCAGCAGAGTTCCTAGAGAAATCATTTTGAACTTCTCTTTGAACAGGAATTTGTTCAATTCTCTGAGGTCCAAAATGGGTCTGTGTCCTCCTGTTTTCTTTGGAATAAGGAAATAGGGGGAGTAGAACCCTGTACCCTGTTGGAGAATGGGTACCTCTTCTATTGCCTCCTGGGCAAGAAGCAAAGTGACCTCTTGACCTAACTGGGCGTTGAGAGAGGTCTGAGAATTGAACTGTCTTACCATTGTAGGAGGGGACATGCTGAGGAAATGAAGCTTGTACCCCTCTCTTACAATGGACAGAGTCCAATTTTCTGCTGTTATCTACCCCCATCTGGGGGCAAAATGACATAACTTTCCTGGAATGGTGGAAGGCTCTGGGCAGTTCAGGGCCAGGAAGGCAAAGTTCTCTAGATAGGAGTCAAAGCCCCTGTGGAGGCTGAGCCGGTTGAGGCTTAGCAACTTTTGTTTTTCTTTGCCTAGGTTGCTGCTGCTGTCCCTTTTGGGCAGACTGACCCAAACGATGCCCCTGCTGGGTATAGGAAGGGTAAAACCTCCTCTTCTTACCGAAGAATGTTTTCTTGTAGGATTTTTTCCTTGCAGGATCAGCTGAAGATTTAGACAATCTATCCAAGGTGATATTGTCAGCATCTATCTCATTAGCTTTTTCCTGCCAGTTCTTGCCAAAGAGATTCTCTCCTGTGCAAGGAATATTCCCCAGTTTATCCTGTACCCAAAGTTCCAAGTCAGATGCCTGGAGCCAGGCAATCCTACGTGCACCTATGGCAATAGCAGAGGTTCTGCTTATGCACTCAAAGCAGTCAAAGGCTGCACGATTTACAAACTTGGAAACATCCTGAGCATGTTTGACAAGGGCAAGGTAATCCTGCCTCTTATCATCAGGAAGGAGAGGGCTCATAAGCTCTAAATCTCCCGTGACCTCCTCTTAAGGAACATTCCCATATATAATATGTAGGAACTGATCCTAGCAGAAAGCACGGAAGCCTGGAAGGTTCGACGTCCAAAGGCGTCAAGAGTCCTACACTCACGTCCTGGATGATTAGATGCATGTCTTTTTGCACTCTTGATCCTTCTCATAGCTGATTCCACCACCATGGAATGGTGTGGTAGCTGAGTCTTCTGAAACCCAGGAAAAGGAGGAACTTGATACATGGTGTCGAGCCTTCGAGAGTGAGGAGAAGTGGTTAGAGGTGTTTCCCACATCCTTAACATGAGGTCATGCAAGATCTCATGAATAGGTAAAGTAGCTGCCTCCTTGGGAGCTTTACGGAATTGCAGGATTTCCAATTCCTTTGCCCTAGGCTCTTTTTCAGGAGCCACTGTGATGGAAAGACCAAGCCACATCTCGGATAAAATCCGGAAAGGACATATCCTCTGGAGGAGACATCCTACGTTGAGGAGAAGAATCATCCTCAGGAAGAAGTAACTCTGGTATCGGCCGAGCTTTCAGAGTCTTCAGACTCATCCGAGGATTCAAAGTATCTCCGATCTGGGTGATCGTGCAAGGCACGGTACCGGTACTGATCGAAGTCGGTATCAGAGGGGTCTGGTACCGACTTGTCGATACTGGATGGATAAGCATGACTCGGTCCCGGTAGAATACCTGCCGATGCAGTCGGTACCGGTACCGAAGTCGGTGCCGGTACCGGTTGAATTGTCTGAAGCGGTTTCAGGGGCATCGAGGCCGTGAGAAGAGCCGCCAGACTGCGTTCAATAGCCAAGAATCTCTGGTCTATCGACACTGCCAATGCTTGGATATCAGTACAGGATGAAGCAGCTGGTACCCCAGAGCATGGCACCAGTAGTTCTGCTGAGGTTGAGGCCTCGAGAACATCCTGGAGCCCCGTTAGTGCTTTGGAAGCCGAAGCCTCCCGGCGGGGTAATTTTGCCAGTACATGTCCCTCAAGGGCAATGCCAGAGGCATCTCGATGCTTAGAAGGAGATCTACCCTTTGAAGACCGGCCAGATTTATGTTTAGTTACCTGAGATCCATGGGAGGAAGATGAAGCTCTGGAAGACGTCGATGCCACAGACGCTGCATCGGAGGGAAAAAGGGTGCTAAGTTTAGCAGCTCGGTTTTGCCAGCCACTCTTCGACATCATCCCACAGACAACACACTCCAAAATAGAGTCATCAGGACCTAAACATTTGAGGCACCACTCATGGGTGTCGGTGACGGAGATGGTATCGCCACACTTAGAACACTTTTTAAAACCCGAAGCGGGTTTTTCCATTTTAAAGGAAAAGTAGGGCCTAGTGCCCAAAATGGCACGTGGCACCTGAGGAGAAAATACCTGGAAAAGACACCAGAAGGTTTTTTTTTTTTTTTAAAGAAAAAAGAAAGAAGAACTGGCGGTACCGGTGTAGCGTCGAGGGAAGGCAGACGCGACCACAAAACAGAAGAATAAAAGGTGAAATTTCACTTACCGTTAATTTCCTTTCCTAGAATACTGTTAGACCAGTCCAGACAAACGGGTTGTGTACCCCTGCCAGCAGATCCTGGAGACAGAGAACTCTACCAGAGCTCTAATAGGCTGAACCCTGGTGATGCTGCTGAGGTGATGAGACTGTACCCCAAGGGGTCTCCCTCAGTATCGTATACAAGCTGAACTTCATTATAACTGAACAACTAAATACAGCCAGTCAAGCCGAACCGGCTTCAACTATATACAAGCTGCTGAAAGCATTCCCAGAAACTGAACGCTGCCCAGAAGGAGGAAGGGACCAGAGGCTCACTTGTCAGGCCTCCGGAATGAAAAACAAAAAGGAAGGAAATAACGGCGGCTCCGCTACACCAGCAAGACTGTGACTAACAGCAGGGTGGGTCCTGGACTGGTCTAGCAGTATTCTAGGAAAGGAAATTAACGGTAAGTGAAATTTCACCTTCCAATTCATACTGCTAGACCAGTCCAGACAAACGGGTAGTACCCAAGCTACCGACCTCTAGGGTGGGTCCAAAGCCGCCGAAAGCACTGCCGCGCCAAAACTCATTTCCTGTCGAGCCTGGACAACCAATCGATAGTGACGGACAAAAGTCGATAAAGACGACCAAGTCGCCGCCCAGCAGATGTCCAGAGGCGCCACATGGGAGCGCTCGGCCCAAGACGTTGCCTGAGCCCACGTGGAGTGTGCTCGGAGCCCTACAGGCACCGACTTTCGCTGAAGAATATAGGCTGCCTCAATAGCTCCTCTTAACCACCTAGAATTAATTACACCAAAACCCGTTGAAATTATTTTAATACCATAATCTACCAAATTTCAACAAATGTGTAGGACCCCAAAAGAAGCTACAGTAATTTTTTTTGCTGGAGTTAGTCGTCAAAGTGAGTGGACAAATGACCACACACCACCGCAACGTCTCCGTTTTAATAAATGTAAAGATAAAGCTTTTACGCTTTTCGTACTTAGCTCAACTGATGATCTTTTAAAGATAAAATGCCAGAATGTCTCAAGCAGCGACGTGCAACACATTTCGGGTCGTTTTCAAAATTTCAATGATTCAGTCAACCCTACTTCAGGCGTGTATGAAGGCTGGCAAAACCTTGATATCAAATCACAGAGCTTAAAGCTGATCCACAATCTTTCTGAAGCGACCTTGTGTAAGCATCACCCGCCCATGGCGAGTGTCGAACCGAGCACCCAGAAATTCGAGGTCCTGAGACGGCTGGAGGCAGCTCTTGGAAGTGATTGATCACCCACCCCAGGCTCTCTAGGAAAGCCACTACACGGGCTACCGTCTCGTGAGCCTCCGACAGAGAGTCTGCCCGAATTAGCCAATCGTCCAAGTAAAGATGCACTCGGACCCCCTGTTTGCGTAAGGCCGTTGCCACCACCACCACCATTATCTTGGAGAACGTCCGTGGCGCTGAGGCTAACCCGAAAGGCATGGCTTGGAACTGAAAATGTCGGCCTAGAACCGCAAATCTGAGGAATCGCTGATGCTCCATCTGGATGGGAATATGAAAATAGGCTTCTGCAAGATCGAGTGACGCCAGAAATTCGCCCTTGCACACTGCCTGGATTACGGAACGTAACGTCTCCATCCGAAAATGAGGAACCCGAAGGTTGCGGTTTACTCCCTTGAGGTCTAGAATAGGACGAAAAGAGCCATCTTTCTTGGGCACCACGAAATAAATGGAGTACCGACCTGTCCCTGCTTCGTGGGGCGGGACGGGACAAATGGCGTTCAAGAGAAGCAGGCGCTCGAGAGTGGCCAGGATGACCCGGCGCTTCTCGGGAGAACCTGCCGGAGAGACTAGAAAGGCCTCGGGGATCGGGCGAGAGCACTCGAGGGAATAACCCCGAGAGATGCTGTCGAGAACCCAAAGATCGGAGGTAATTCGCGCCCACTCCTGAGAAAAGAATGTCAGCCGACCTCCTACTGGCGGCACAGACCAGAGTGGACCTAGTGCCCTGTCAGCGGGAGGACCTCGCGGTCCCTGAGAACTTTCCCCCCGCAGAGTAGGAGTCGGAACCTTTCCAGGCCCCCCGAAAGGACTGGTTTCCTCTTCCAGAGAGATTAGGCTGAGCAGGCGGCAAGGAAGGTTTGAAGGAACGATACTTCCTGAAGTCCCTACTTCTGGAGAAACGGCGAAAAGATTGTGCTCGAGAAGACCTGCGAGACGAAGCCCGCGGCCTATCCTCTGGTAACCGTTGGGGCTTAACCTCCCCAAGATCCTTCACGAGCTTGTCCAGCTCCTCGCCGAACAGAAGCTTACCCTTGAAAGGCAACTTAGAGAGTCTGGACTTGGAGCTGACATCCGCCACCCATTGACGAAGCCACAGCCAACGCCTTGCTACCGTCACGGCTGCCACTGATCGAGCCGAGAGGCGCAACAGATCATAAAAGGTATCGGCCAAGAAGGCCGTGGCAGACTCCAGCCAACCGAGAGAGGAATCCTCTGGCAAACGCTGGATCCAGCGCAACAGCGCTCGGGCTGTGAGCCCCCCGCATACCGTCGCCTGCAGAGCCATGGAGGACGCGGAGAAAGCCGTTTTCAATAGGTTTTCCATCTTCCGGTCCTGTGGATCCTTGAGTGCCGCTCCTCCCTCCACAGGAATGGTGGTATGCTTAGTAACTCCGGAAACCAAGGCATCTACCCTAGGATACACGAGCCACTGCTCCAGAAGCTCCGGCGGCCAAATATATAGCTGCCCAAGGTGATGAGTGTTTCGCAATGGCGTGTCCGGAGAATCCCATTCCCGGTACACCATTTGCTGCAATTCGATAGGGAAAGGAAAAGCCTTAGAGGGCTTTCGAAAGCCTTGCAAGATGGGGTCTGCCTGAGACTGAGCTTGAGAGGCTTGAGGTTCCGCTGGCGCAGAAAGACAAAGTGCTTCCGACACCTGACCGATGAGGGCGGACAACTCCTCTTTTCGGAACAGCTGGATATCCTGTGACTCCTCCGGCCCGGGAACAGAAGAATCCAGTGCAGAATACTCCCCATCTTCGCGCCCAGAGAGATCCTCGGACTCTCCCTCGGAAAACCCATCCTCGCCAGGGTCGCGATCATCCTCCATAAGCAAGTGCAATGACTTAGACGTACGTTTGCGAGCTACCGTACTCTTAGAACGCTTACGGCCAGAGGAAGCAGCCAAGCGCTCAGGTGCCGCTGGCTTCTGTCCCACCGAAGGAGCCGAGGATTCAGCTCGCCATAAGGCCCATGCCTGGCGTAAAAGCAGGAGAAGTTGGTCCTCGGAGGGTGAGCCAGGTGCCAAGGAGCTCATGGCAGCCGGAGAGACCCCCGTAGGAGCTCCCTGCAATGTAGGCACCGAAAAAGAAGTTAGCGGACCCTCCAACGCAGGCAATTCAGGAGCCGTGGCTTCCTGAGCTGACAAAAATGCTTAAGACTCCCCTAGGTGCGCCAGACAGGATGCGCATTGTTGATTTTTCAGCTCCTTCTACTTCCTGTTGCACACAATGCACCTAGGACCAGAAGAAGGCATTATGTGTTCAAAACAGTGAATTTAAAAAAAACTTTTCTTTGTTCTTTTCCTGATCACTCCTCTTTATAGGTCTCAATCCCAGGGAAAATCCCCTTTAAGGAGGTGGAAGAGACAGAAGCACACACAGCAGAGCAGAGCTGGGCTTCCCTCCAAAAATCGGAGCTCCGGGGAAAAACAAAATGGCCGCCAGAAAAATAAAAGTTTAATAAACACTCAAAAAAGCAGCGATTTTGCTATAAAAAAGGGCAGAATCCAGTCCCCCAGGCAAGGATTGACCCCTCTGCCAAAAATGGGGCAATTCTGAGACCATAAAAATTTGGCGGATTTGGACCCCTCAGGAGCTTCAGCATGCATAGACAAACAAAAGCTGTACTCACAGATGCCGGCCAGTGCAGGGATTCTAAGGGCAGGATCAGGAAAATAACATCTGATGCCAAAAGAACACTAACTCAGAGGGAATCCCAGAGTGTTAGTGAGCCCTTCTTCCAGCCAAGGCTGCCCTCATGGCTAGCAGCTGGGAATGCCTTCAGTCAGCGAGCGTCACTGTTTCTGTACAGGAGCTCAGCTGAAACACCCTCCCAATAGAGGGAATCACTCCCACAGGAGAGGAGCCCCTGAGCCCTGCCCCGAAATAGGGATATTAATACTTCCTCCAAAAGGAGCAAAACAAAAAAGCTACCAGATCTGCTGGAGACAGAAATACTGAGGGAGACCCCTTGGGGTACAGTCTCATCACCTCAGCAGCATCACCAGGGTTCAGCCTATTAGAGCTCTGGTAGAGTTCTCTGTCTCCAGGATCTGCTGGCAGGGGTACACAACCCGTTTGTCTGGACTGGTCTAGCAGTATGAATTGGAAGGGAATATTTTCTGCGGTGACAGGATGTGTGACCTGTCGGCTCCGTGGAAAACGAGGAAATGGAGAGGGACAGTTGGGAAAGGCGGGAAGGCAGCACGCAGGCGCTGTGGGATGCTCCCAAAAGCTTCCCTATTGGACGCTGGGGAGCGTTCCAGCGCAGGCTCCGTCGGTACAGACGATACCCATATGTGAAGACTACATTCCTGCTTGTTCCTGGAGATTTTAGTCTTCACATATGGGTATCGTCGGTACTGACGGAGCCCGTGCGGGAACGCTCCCCAGCGTCCAATAGGAAAGTCTTTGGGAGCATCCCATAGCGCATGCATGCTGCCTTCCTGCCTCTGTACCTCTCTCACTTCAGTTGAGTTTACAGCTGAGACCAAAGGAGAGAAGTAGAGAAAGAGAGAGATAGAGACAACTCCTAGGGGAGGTGGGTGGGCTGTGAAAACTAAATTCCTGCTGTTCCCATCTGTTACAGGTGAATAACTACACTATCTCCAAGAACAAGCAGGAATGTAGTCTTCACATAATGGGAATCCCCAGCTGGAAGATGCCAAGGGGTGACCCCAGCAAGCTGCGAACCCAGGTGAGTTGGATCATGCTTCCTCACATGGACCTTTGGCATCCAAACTGTGGATGGTGGGTAGGAGTTTAATTAAGTATGGAAGAGATGTTGGAGAACAGCCTTGCCAAACGAGGCATCCCGACGGGAGTCCTTGTCTAAGCAATAGTGGGCTGTGAAGGTGTTTACCGAAGCCCAAGTGGCTGCTTTGCAGATGTCATCAATAGAGACAGAACGAAGGTTAGCCGTTGAGGCTGCCTTTGCTCTCACATTGTAAGCCGTGACATGGCCTTCGAGAGAAAGTCCCTTTCTCTGATATGTGTAGGATATGCAGTCTGCAATCCAATTTGACAGAGTTCTTTTAGAAACTGTTAGTCCTAGATGACTAGAGTCAAAAGCCACAAAAAGCTGAGAAGATTTTCTATGTGGCTTAGTTCTTTGGAGATAAAAGGCTAAGGCTCTTTTACAATCCAAAGTGTGAAGATTCCTTTCTGCATTGGAGGCATGAGGCCTAGGAAAGAATATAGGAAGATAAACTGACTGGTTTAAATGAAAAGGCGAAACCACCTTTGGCAGAAAGTGACAATGAGTCCTGAGGACTACTTTATCATGGTGAAACCTTGGATAAGTAGGGTCAGCTACTAACGCCTGTAATTCACTAATGCGTCTCGCAGAAGTGACGGCAATTAGGAAAATAACTTTCCATGAAAGAAACTTTAGATCTGAAGTGGCTAAAGGTTCAAAGGGAGGTTTCATAAGCTGACCAAGAACAAGATTTAGATCCCATGCCACCGGTGGTGGTTTAATGGGAGGTTTTGTTAAGAGTAGGCCTCTCATAAATCTTGATATAAGTGGATGAGAGGAAATGGGTTGTATATCGAAAGGTTTATGAAAATCAGCAATAGCACTGAGAGGGACCCTCACTGAATTGGTCTTTAGGCCAGATGTTGATAATTGTAGAAGATACTCTAGTAGCAACTCTACAGGTACTAAAAGGGGGTTAAGTCCCTTTTGTGAACACCAGACAGAGAACCTTTTCCACTTAAAAGCGTAAGAAAGTATTGTGGAAGGTTTTCTGGAAGCCAGGAGGATATCCTTCACTTGTTGAGAAAGATTAATATCCTGGAATTCTAGGCTTTCAGTAACCAGGCCCTGAGATGTAAGGACTGGGGATTGGGATGCAGTAGGGATCTGTCCTCCTGCGACAGGAGATCCGGAGCATTCCCCAACTGCAGAGGAGTGGTTTGAGAGAGACGCAGAAGAAGGGGGTACCACGCTTGCCGTGGCCAACGTAGAACTATGAGAATCATATGACCTCTGTCTCTCTGAAGTTTGAATAAAGTCTTGGGAATGAGGTGAATGGGTGGGAAAGCACAGAGGAAATCCTGTCCCCAGTGGAGTAGGAACGCATCTCTTGCCTAACAGTTTTGAGCCAGAAGGGAGGAGTGGTCTAGTGGTTAGGACAAGGTACTTCAGGCCAGAGGGCCAGGGGTTCAAGTCCCACCTGGGGACAGCAATCTCAGGCCGGAGGGACTTGGATTTCTAGTCCTATAGGCACTCCTTGTGGTCTTGGGCAAGCCACTTAACCCTCCTTTGCCCATGTTCCTTGTAAGTATTAGCATATCCCCTCATGTTAAATGTATCCCCCAATTGATCGCTTTGACCCGGTGAAAAGCGGGATATAAATACAGCTAAATAAATAAATTCTGGAACAAAATTGGGGAAGTTTGGCATTCTGTGGACTTGCAAAGAGGTCTATATCTGATGTTCCCCAGATTCGAAACACTCGAGCTAGCTGGTCTGAGTGGAGGGACCACTCATGAGGCAGCAGTATTCAAGTGAGTTTGTCTGCCCAAGAGTTTTGAATGCCCGGAAGGTATACCGCAAACAGGTGAATTTGTAACTCTCTGATGAGGGCCCATAGTTGCAAAGCTTTGTTGCATAGTGACAGAGAGCCTGTTCCGCCTTGCTTGTTCACATAGAACATAGCTACCTGATTGTCGGTTTGAACCAGAACTATCTTGTTGCTGAGATGGCCCTGGAGGACTTGAATAGCCTTGAAAATGGCTCTTAGCTTTAGGAGGTTTATGTGAAGGGACACCTCCTGTGAGGTCCAAAGACCCTGAGTGGAGAGATCCTGCAAGTGGGCCCCCAGTCCATCTTGGACGCATCTGTCGCCAGGGTAGTTTGGTATAGAGGCTTCTGGAAAGGAGAGCCTATAAGGAGGTTTTCCAGGGATTGCCACCATTGTAGGGACGAAATCAGACGTGTGGTGATTCTGATTTTTATTTATTTATTTAGACAGATTTGTATACCGCCTTATCCTTCAATCAAAGCGGTCACAACACAATTGGGGGATACATTTAACACGCAGGGATATGAGACACATACACTAATACTTACAGGGAACATGCACAATGGAGGGTTAAGTGGCTTGCCCAAGACCACAAGGAGCATCTGTGGGACTAGAAACCCCAGTCCTTCCGGCCCAAGGTTGCTGTTCTCTAGTGGGATTTGAACCCCCGACCTTCCGGCCTGAAGTACCTTGTCCCAACCACTAGGCTACTCCTCCCCTCTGTCAGTCGACCCGTGGCTTGCAACCACTGAGAGGAAAGGGTCCACTGGGCTGCTCCCATGTGGAGGCAAGCATAGGGAACCACATGGACAGTGAATGCCATGTGTCCCAGCAGTTGAAGCATCTCCCAAGCAGTAAGGAATACCTCCGTAGATGCTTGAGATGCTAGATGTATTATACGTAGACAGCGTGGCTGTGGCAGGAAAGCCTTTGACTGCCGTGTGTCTAGATGAGCCCCTATGAACTCTAGGGATTGAAAGGGGGTGAGATGAGATTTTGGGAAGTTTATGACTAGTCCCAAGTATTGAAGAATTCCCATTGCTCGAGAGAGAGCAAAGCTGGCCTCTGGAGCTGTCGATGCTTGAATGAGCCAATCGTCTAAGTAAGGGAAGACGAATATTCCCAGAGTCCTCATAAATGCTGCTACCACTGCCATGCATTTTGTGAAGACTCTTGGAGCAGAGGCTAGTCTGAACAGAAGAACTCTGTACTAGAAGTGTCTTCCTTGGATCAGGAATCAAAGGAATTTCCTGTGATCTGAGTGGATGAGAATATGCGTGTACGCATCTCTTAGATCTAGAGAACATAGCCAATCCTGACTTTGAAGGCAAAGGTCATATTTTTATTTATCTGTAAGAGCATTATAATTTGTTTATAATATGTACATAGTCTCTCCCTCATTTTTACTCCATGTTTACATTCCCTGTTCAATGTAAAAAACTTGATGTAACTTGCTTACATTCTTGTATGTTCTGTTTCAAATGTAAACCGCACTGATTATAATAGCGCGGTATATAAGAAATAAAGATATTAAATTGGTCCCGGTTCCAAGATGGCGGATGAGCTGGTAGCGTTGTCGGTTGTGTACTAGCCTGCTCCGGCTTGAGACGTGCAAATGGGGAGAAAGAGGAAACAACGGGCAGAGAAACCCCCCGCAAGCTCTACTCCTACCGTTGCTTCGTCCCAGTCGGTTATTCCGGGCTTTTTCCCTCCGATGGCAGCGGTTGTGGCTTCGGCGGATCAGTCGTTGATTTCGGCTGACCTGAGCAATGGGGTTAGTTTGAGCCCCCAACAAGTCTTGCCGCCGCAGCCCGAAGTGTTTCGCAGGTTGGTTCGCCTGCAGGAACGGCTCCTGATGGTGAGAGCTCTCCTGCAGTGGGGGGTGCCGCCTCGTCTCAAAGGCAGAGTTCTCCTGCTGTTCAGCCTGCTGGACGAGAGGTGATGATGCAGGCTGTTAGGGGCGGTGAGGTAGAGCCCAGAGAGACGGGCTCCTCTTTTCCTTTGGGTTCTTCAGTGTCGCTGGCTTTGGTAAAACCTGCAAGAATAACGATGGAAAGTTTGTGGGATGCCATATCTTCCCTCCAACAGTCCCTCATTCCCGTAGTGGCGGTATTTTCAGAGGATTTATCTCAGTTGAAGCTACAGAGTGCAGCCGAAAGCTCGAGGGTAGATGGTCATGCGGAGAGACTCTCTCGTTTGGAAACCCAGGCTGAGGAGTTGCAGGATCTGGGGGTGACCCAGACTAAAGGAAATTTGATCTTTGCGCGACGTCTGGAGTTTCTGGATAACCAAGCGAGGAGGAATAATCTACGCCTGCTGAACTTTCCTAGATCTCCCTTGTTGGACTCAAGGGAGTTGGTTCGCAAGTATCTTACTGAGATTCTCCTTATGCCCTCTGATAATTTGCCTCCCATTGTACGAGCTCAATATGTCTCTATTTCCTATTCAGAGGTGGCTGGTGGGAGAGCCTCAGTGGAACCTGGAGGGCCACCCCAGATGGATCTAACAGGCTTTCTAGAGAGCTCGCTTGACGTGGTAACCAGTAGAGCTACTCTACTGGTCTCCTTTGCCTTCGAGTCTGATCGGAACTCTGTTTTGCGTTTATATTTTCTTAAAATGAATGTTTCCCAATTTATGGGCTCTAAGATTTTGATATTTCCTGATTTGGCAAGGGATACCCAAAAGAGGAGGGGGGAGTTTCTGGCCATGCGCCAGCGCTCCCTTGCTCTGGGGGCACAATATAAGTTGAAATACCCGTGTAAATGTGTAATTGTTTATAAGTCTAAACAGTTTCTATTCTTTGAGCCCACACAATTAAGAATGTTTCTTGAGGGTAATGAGAGGGGTGGGATGGATCCCGCACTGGCTGCCACACATAATATCTAAGCTCTAAGGCACTTGTTGTCAGTATGTATTTCTTATGGCTTTTTTCTTGGAACCTTATTGTGGTTATATTTTTTGAGGTCTATACCAAGAGAAATTATTGCTTTAGTTTGATGTTGGTATTGTTTAATCTATTTCTTTATTCACTGTATGCTTAGTTTATTCTTTGTGTATATGAATAACTTTAGTAAAGAGAAAATTAAAAAAAAATAAAATAAAATAAAAAAATAAAAATAAATAAATAAAATAAATAAATGGTAAAAGTGTTCTGAGGGAGATCCTCTTGAACTTTTCTCAGAACAAATATTTGTTTAAATCTTTGAGGTCTAGTATAGGCCTGTGTTCCCCTGTCTTCTTTGGAATAAGAAAATAGGGGGAGTAAAACCCTGTCCCCTGTTAGGGTATGGGCACTTCTTCGATTGCTCCTTGAGCTAGAAGTGACGTGACCTCCTGCCACAAGAGTTCGGTGGCAGGGCCCTGAGAATTGAACTGTTTCAGAATTGTAGGTGGGGGCAAGTTGAGGAAATGAAGCTTGTATCCCAATCTTACAATGGACAGAGTCCAATTTTCTGATGTTATTTGTTGCCATCTTTTGGCAAAATGGCATAGTCTGCCTGGAATGGTCAAGGGTTCTGGACCTTTTAGGGGCAGAATGACCAAGTTCTCTAGGTGGAAGTCAAAGACCCTGAGGGGGCTGGGTCTGTTGAGCCGGTTGAGCTTTTTGAGCTTGTGGCTTTCTCTGCTGTCTGCTCTGTTGTCCCTTTTGGGAAACATGAAGTGGACAGTGAGTTTGATGGGTGTAAGATTGGTAAGGCTTCTTTTTCTTACTGAAAAAAGGTTTCTTGAATGTTTTCTTTTTTTGCTGGGTTGGCTGTAGCCTTTGACAATCTGTTCAAAGTAGTATTGTCAGATTCAAGCTGATTAGCCTTGTCCTGCCAGTCCTTACCAAAGAGATTTTCTCCTGTGCAAGGAATGTTTCCCAGCTTTTCTTGCACCCACTGTTCTAAGTCTGATGCTTGAAGCCAAGCAATACGACGTGCTCCTATGGATATAGCAGAGGTTCTGCTAATACATTCAAAACAATCAAAGGTAGCACGGTTCATAAATTTAGAGACATTCTGGGCATGTTTGACCAGAATAAGGTAGTCTGCTCTTTTTTCCTCTGAGACAGAAGGACTAATGAGCTCTAAGTCTTTTGTAACTTCTAGGAACATTCCCATATACAGAATGTAGGAACTGATCCTGGCTCCCAGCATGGAGGATTGAAAACATCGACGGCCAAAGGCATCGAGTGTCCTGGATTCACGGCCTGGAGGATTAGAAGAGTGTGTTTTTGCACTCTTGATTCTTCGCATGGCCGATTCCACTACCATTGAATGGTGTGGTAATTGAGTTTTCTGAAACCCAAGACAACTTGGCACTCGGTACATAGTGTCAAGGTGCCAGGAATGTGAAGATATTGTTAAAGGAGTTTCCCACATTCTCAACATTAGATCATGTAAGATCTTGTGAATGGGAAGCATAGCTGCTTCCTTGGCAGCCATAGGGTATTGTAGAATTCTTAATTCTTCTGCCCTAGGTTCTTTTTCTGGAATCAAAGTGATTGCAAGACCCTTTGCTAAATCACATATGAAGTCGTGGAAGGACATATCCTCTGGAGGAGACATTCTGCGTTGAGAAGAGGGAGTTGAATCTTCTAATAGATTCACTCTGGTACTGGTAGAATCGTCAGTCATTGGAATCGGAAGACTCAAGCAGCCGGTGACGCATGATATTGGTACCACTCAAAGTCGGTACCGAAATGTCTCAGTTCGATCCCCGATACCAGACATTGGCATGGGGGGAAGCAGTCCTGTCGAAGCAGGTACTGTCAGTACCGATACCTGTGGAACCATCTGTTGCGGTCTTAGCAGTACCAAGGCTGCTAAGAGGGCCGCTAGACTGCGTTCAATTGCGAGGATTCTGTGATCCATCGCTCCTGCGGATACCGGTGGATGCGGCCACGACCCCAGAGCATGGCACCAGTAGTTCTGCAGAGGTTGAGGCCTCTGGAACATCCTGGAGCCCCATTAATGCTATGGAGCTCGAAGACTCATGCCGGGGCTGTTTTGCCGGTGAAGTATCCTCAAGGGAAACGCCGGAGGCATCTCAATACTGTGAAGGAGATGTTCCCTTCGAGGATTGGTTAGTTTTACTTTTGGTTACCTGAGATCCACGGGAAGAAGTTGAAGCCCTGGAAGACGTCGATGCAATTGACATCATGTTGGAGGCAAAAAGGGTACCGAGTTTTACAGCTCTATTCTTCCGGCCCCTTTTGGTCATCCTCATGCAGGAGAGACACTCCGTTGGACAATGTTCAGGAACCAAACATTTTAGACACCAATCATGGGTGTCGGTGATGGAGATGGTACCGACACATTTTAAGCACAAGAAACATCGTGGCCAACTCCTGCCATGCTTTTTTCAACAGGATCGCTCCACAAAAAACAAGAAATAAAGGTAGATTTTCTGCGGTGACAGGGTACCGTGTCCTGTCGGCTCTGCAAAAAACGAAGAACTGAAGTGAGAGAGGTACAGAGGCGGGAAGACAGCACGCATGCGCTGTGGGATGCTCCCAAAAGCTTTCCTATTGGACATTGGGGAACGTTCCCGTGCGGGCTCCATCGGTACCGATGATACCCCTATGTGAAGACTACATTCCTGCTTGTTCCTGGAGATAACATTTGACACTGTTCCACATAGGCAACTTATAAACAAACTAAGCACACTTGGAATGGACCCTAAAGTTACTGCTTGGGTTATAAATTGATTGAGTGGGAGGCAACAGAGGGTACAGGTAAATGGAGTTCACTCTGAGGAGAAGGAGATTACCAGTGGAGTGCTGCAGCGGATCTGTCCTTGGTATGATTCTTTTTAACATTTTTTTTAGTGATATTGCGGAAAGGCTGTCGGGTAAGTTTTGCCTCTGCGGATGATACCAAAATCTGGAATAGAGCAGACATTCAGGAAGGTATAGATAACATTAGGAGGGATCTAGCTAAGCCTAAAAGAATGGTCTAGAATTTGGCAGCTGAGATTTAATGCTAAAAAATGTAGAGTAATGTAATTGGGCTGTAACAATCCAAGGGAGCGGTACAGTATAGGGGGTGACATACTTCTGTCCACGAAGAAGACCAGGACCTAGGCTGATTGTGTCTGACAATCTCAAAGTAGCTAAACAGGTAGAAAAGGCAACGGCAAAATCTAGAAGGATACTTGGATGCATAAGGTGAGGAATGGTCAGCAGAAGAAATGAGGTAATAGTGCCTCTGTAAAAGTTTTTGGTGCGACCTCAATTGGAGTATTGTGTGCAATTTTGGAGAACACACCTTCAAAAGGATATAAAAAGGATGGAGTCGGTCCAAAGGGTGGGTACTAAAATGATTAATGGTCTTCGTTATAAAGCATATGAGGACAGACTTAAGGACCTTAATATGTATACTTTAGAGAAAAGGCGGGACAGAGGTGATATGACTGAGACATTTAAATACCTCCGTGGCATAAATGCACAGGAAGAGAGCCTCTTTTGATTGAAAGCAGAGTAGTTACTCACCTGTAACAGGTGTTTTCCAGGAGCAGCAGGAATCAGTCCTCACTTATGGGTGTCATCGACGCCGATGAAGCCCCAGCGGAGCATTTCCCCAGCTTTCCATGAAAGCCTTTGGGAATGCTGGCACGCATGCGCGGTTCCCTTCCCGCCTAAAGGTGCCATCTTACCTCAGTCAAATGAGATAGCTAAGAACAGCACACAAAAAAAGTAAAAATGAAACTATGTACAACTGCAACTCCAAGGGGAGGAGGGAGGGTAGTGAGGACTGATTCCTGCTGCTCCTGGAAAACACCTGTTACAGGTGAGTAACTACTCTTTCTCCAGGACCAAGCAGGAAGTCAGTCCTCACTTATGGGTGACTCCCCAGCTTTGGGCTACCAGGAACCCAGGCTGAACAAGAGAACTCCCTCTAGTCTCAGCAACATAGGAAAGGCTTTGCAAGAACACACACCCCACAGGTAGCCCAACCAGAGGGCAGGAGTTGCCTAGACCTCAAAGAGATTCCGGAGTACTGCTTGGCCAAAAGCACTGTCCCTGTGGGACTCCCTCTCCAGACAGTAGTGGGCTGCAAAAGTCTGGCTTGAAGACCAAGTAGCAGCCCTGCAGATGTCTTGCAATGGAACAGAGCGGAGATGAGCCACTGATGCAGCCATCGCCCTCACAAGGTGGGCCGTGACCCTACCCTGCAAAGGAAGGTCAGCTGCCTTGTAAGCCCAGGTGATAGTCAGCCACCCAGATGGACAAGGTACGCTTGGACACAGGTCTCCCCAAGTTATTGGGGTCAAAAGAAAGGAAGAGCTGAGAAGCCTTCCTGTGACCTTGCGTATGTTCAAGGTAGAAGGATAAGGCCCTCCTACAGTCCAAGGTATGGAGAACTGTTTCAGCCTGACTTGTATGAGGCCTAGGGAAGAAAGTAGGAAGAACCACCTCCTGGTTGAGGTGGAAAGAGGAGACAACCTTAGGAAGGAACTTAGGGTGAGTCCTGAGGACCACCCTGTTTTTATAAAACCTGATGTAAGGTCTATCACAGACCAAGGCCTGAAGCTCACTCACTCTCCTAGCCGAAGTAAGAGCTATTAGAAAGAGAGTCTTCCAGGAAAGGAAGCGTAGAGGGCAAGTAGCCATAGGCTCAAAAGGTGGGCGATTCAGCTGCTGCAAGACCACATTAAGCTCCCACTCAGGAGCAGGAGGACGTATGGGAGGCTTGAGCAGAAGCAAGCCTCTGAGAAACCTAGACACCAAAGGGTGCACAGACAAGGAATGGCCCTCAACTAGGGAGTGGTGAGCCTGCCAAAGCAGAGAGGTGGACCCGAACAGAGTTGGACTTTAGACCCTGATTTGACAAGTGCAGCAGGTACTGAAGCACTACTGACACAGTACAAGAGAAAGGATCCTCAGCACGTAGCTGACACCACACAGAGAACCTTTTCCACTTGAGAGCATAGGTCTTCCTAGTGGATTGTTTTCTGGAGGCGAGGAGAACCTCCTCAACCTCAGGAGGTAGGCCCCAGGGAGCCAACACTACCCTTGCAGCCTCCATGCCATCAGATTGAGAGCTTTGAGATTGGGATGCAGCAAGGAGCCCTGATTCTGAGAGAGGAGGTTGGGTTGCAATCCCAGAGGTAGAGGCAGATCCACTGCCAGTTGAAGCAGGAGGGGGAACCAAGGCTGCCTCGCCACCTGGGAGCTACCAGGAGGACTGAGGCTCTGTCTCGGAGAATCTTGAACAGTGTTCGGGCCACCAGAGGGGTGGGAGGAAACGTATAGAGTAGGCCCTGAGTCCAGGGAAGCAGAAAAGCATCTGCTGCTACTCTCAGAAGATGCGGTTGCCTGGAGCAGAACCTTGGCAGCTGGTTGTTCAGTGGACTGGCAAACAGGTCTATGGAGGGAAGCCCCCATTTCAAGAAAATCTTTTGAACCACTAAGGGATGTAGCTGCCACTCGTGTGGTTGTAGAATCCTGCTCAATCTGTCGGCCAGGGAATTCTCCTGGCCTGGAAGATAGACTGCTTTGAGGAGCATGTTGTGCTTCAGGGCAAAGGAACAGAGGTCCTGGGCCTCCTGGCAAAGGGGCTGGGAACCAGCTCCGCCCTGTTTGTTTACATAGAACATGGCCACCTGGTTGTCTGTCTGGATCAAGACAGACTGTTGCACCAGGGAAGCAGTAAAGGCCTTGAGGGCCAAGCGGATAGCTCTGAGTTCCAGTAGATTGATCTGTTGGGACGCTTCCCAAGGAGACCACAGGCCCTGGGTGCACTTGTCTAGCCAGTGTGCACACCAACCCCGCAGAGAGGCATCGGTGGTCAGTACCACTGTATGAGGTGGGAACTGAAAGGGCACCCCCACCAGCAGATTGGGGGGGTGTAACCACCAGTTGAGGGAGGCCAGGAAACGGTGGGACACTCTGATCCTGTCTCTGAGACTGCCTGAGGCTTGAGACCACCGAGTCCGAAGGCACCACTGGGCAGGCCTCATATTGAGCCTGGCATTGGGGGTCACCTGTACCGTCGACGCCATGTGGCCCAGAAGCCTGAGACAGAGTCTGGCGGAGACTAGGGACCTGTGCAGAAACTTTCTGGCGAGGTCCATGAGCCTTTGTGCTCGGTCCACTGGTAAGAACGCTCTGGCCAGCTGAGAATCCAACCTTGCTCCTATGAACTCCAAGTTCTGGGAGGGGAGCAAAGTGGACTTTGCGAAGCTGATGACAAAGCCCACCTTTTGGAGCAGTTCTATGGTCCTGTTGGTAGCCTGTTGAACTTCCAGGGAAGTCTGGCCTCTGATGAGCCAGTCGTCTAGGTAAGGAAACACAAAGATGCCCTGATTTCGCAGGTAGGCTGCCACCACTGCCAGGCATTTGGTAAACACCCTGGGAGCGGATAGTGGGAGCAGGGGCCGGAGGCTTGGGGGCACTCTGCCTACGGGGCCCATTACCCTGGCCCTTGGCTTGCTGACCCTGGGGGGCAGCTTGAGCAGCCTGATATTGTGGGTACTGTTTGTAGGCAGTGCCCTTCCTCGGGTAAAAGGGCTTCTTACCCGGGCCCTTCCTCTTAGTTGAAGGGGCAGAGGTCTTCCTCGACAGCCTTGCCCTTGTGAGGTACTCTTTCTCGAGCTGAGCGGCCTTCTCGGCCACAGGCTTGCCAAAAAGGTTTTCACCTCGGCAAGGGACATCGACCAACTTGTCCTGAACCCATGGCTCGAGGTCCGATGACTGCAGCCATGCCTGGCGTCAAGCCGCGATGCCGGCTGCCGCTACTCGAGCCGAAGCCTCGAAACCATCGTAGGCGGCGCAGGACATGAACTTAGAGCATTCCTGGATCCTCGAGGACAAGGACTTAAAACTCTGCAAGGGTTCCCCGGAGAGACCAGCAGAGAATCCGGCCAACTCCTTGGCCAAGTCTCGTAAATACATGCCCATGTAGAGCTGGTAAGTCTGGACACGGCAAGCAAGCATCGAGCCCTGAAAGCACTTCCTACCGACGCCATCAAGGCTTCAGGCCTCCCTTCCAGGAGGCACCTCGGAGTGCATCTTCTGACTCTTCAGACGATGCATGGCCGATTCCACAACCATGGAATGGTGTGGTAGCTGTGCTTTTTGGAAGCCAGGACTCTTTCGGAGCCGATAGATGGATTCGACCCGCTTGCTCAAAACCGGCGCCGAGGCCAGAGCCTCCCACATCCGGAAGAGGAGCCATTCCAGCATCGGAGGAACCGGGACAGTAAAGGCCTCCTTCGGAGGAGAGTCATACTGCAGAGCATCGAGCTCTTTGGCTCGAGGCTCCTCCTCGGGGTCAGCCGAGATAGCCAGAGCAGCGGCCATATCGCGGACAAACTCCGAGAACCTAGTGTCCTCCGGAGGGGATCTACTCCGGGGCTCAGACTCAGGTGAGTCCGAAGGGACACACCGAGTCTTGAAGGTGTCAGGAGACTCCTCATCTTCGGTCTCCCAAGAAGACTCGTCCGATGTCGAGAGTGAGCTCGGACCACGCAGGGCTTCTAGGCACGCGCCCCGACGCCGGGGGCACTGGCATCGAGACCCTCGGTCCCGAACGGAAGGTCGAGGGAGACCTCGACTGAGGATGACCTCGAGCCGCAAGGGACTCGAGTATTGGCTTGGTCTCCGGGGTCGACTTCGAAGTCGATGTCCCGGTGGTCGGGGCAGATGCGCCAGACAGGCTGGCCATCAGTGCCCGATGCTGATCCATGAAGGCAGACATTCTGCTCTCCAAGGCTGTCAAACTGAGACTCAACTCGGGTGACGCAGCAGCCCCCGACTCGGGGCCCGGCGCGTCGGTACTTGGGGAGGCGAGTCCATGAGGACAACAGGACTTACATGTCCAGCAGACTCCAGCTCCACGCGAGGAACTTTAGTTGGCTTCTCCTGGTCCACGGGCCCGGGACGACTGTCGGGGGTCTTAGACCTGGCCCTCGAGGGCTCAGGGACCTCCTCCGACGCCGCCCTTGCGAGCCGCTTCTTCCTCTTACATTCCCGGTCGGGGGACCCCCTGTCCGAGGAGCTCCGACGCCTCTTGGGATCGGAATCCCGAGATGTCGAGGCCTCAAACGAGGTCCGGGCCCGGGCAGAGGCCGAGTCCGAGATAAGCCTTTCACTTTGCTGCTGACAACTTCGGAGGGCCTTGGAAGACATTTTTCCACATGGCCCGCATGTTTTAGAATCGTGGTCCGGGCCAAGGCACCGAAGGCAGCAGTCGTGTGTGTCGGTGAGAGACATTATCTTCTTACACCGATCACACTTTTTAAAACCACTGGAAGCCATCGGGGAGAAAAGGGTCCCCGCGAGGTCAAAGGACCGGCCTTCCAGGGAAAAGAAAAAAGATTTGGCGCGAGCGCCTAGCCACTAAGGGCAAAAAACGAAAAAAGAGATTCGATACCGGCGTACTGAACCCGGCGGGAGGGGAACAGACGTCGAATCCAAGGAAAAAAGCGAAATAATGCCAAGAAAAAACTACTCTTTTCCGGGAAAAACAGGACACACATCCGATGGGCTTCACGGAAAAAAAGAGACTGAGGTAAGATGGCACCTTTAGGCGGGAAGGGAACCGGGCATGCGTGCCAGCATTCCCAAAGGCTTTCATGGAAAGCTGGGGAAATGCTCCGCTGGGGCTTCATCGGCGTCGATGACACCCATAAGTGAGGACTGATTCCTGCTTGGTCCTGGAGAAGGTCTGCTACAAGGGAACATAGGATGAGGGTGAAAGGGGAGAGACCCAGCACTTTGGAAGGGGATGAGGAAACCAACGTCCCTTCAAACTGAGAGAGGTGCACTAAAAGCAGATATGCTGTAGGCTTAGAAACCTCTGGAATCAACTGATCTAATTTCAAAGTTATTTGGCAGTCCCTTTGAATGACTAGACTTTTGAAGTCACTAGGCTGGGAGCTGCTTCTTGGAAGATTCTTGACTCATAATCACAGAACTTGTAGGAGATTCTTTACTCTTGAGGCAAACTTTTTTTCTGCCTCAAAGTGTTCATGGAGCAATTTAATCAATCTCTTTAATGCCCTAGGAGACATTTAAGAATGCTTGCAGTCCTGATTGTGCTTCGGACTCAGAGAAGATGCTGGAAGTGAATGTCAATTTCTGAACCTTTCTACTACACCAGGCACAATCTAAAACTGGACTTTTGTGACATTTTTAGGAAAAAAAGAGAAAAACAAACTTTAAAAAATTTAACATTGACAAAGTTCTGAGTTGTGGAAAAGCAGTTCCTTCCTGGTGCTGTCAGATACATCACTGACTTGTGTGTCTGTCTCAATCCTGCTTGTCAACCGAAAGGCATCTTCTGCTCAGGTACCAGGAATTTATTACAAGCCAAACTATGAGACAATCATAAAACAATTACTGTACTATAGACTGTGAATTATTACAATAAATGAGGTGATACAGAGAGACAGCAGATATATATAGATAGATAGATAGATAGATAGATACAGATATAGATAAATAGATATAGATATATATTATGGTTTTTGGTGAAAAATAGTTACTCCAATACCACCATACTCAGATAACTAAATTGCTAACTAACCAATCGTCTATTCCTTCCTCCTCCATCCCAGGCCCACCTCGAACTTACCCGCCACTCTGCCTTCTTTTTTCTGGCCCCTGCCCTCTGGAATTCCCTCCCTCACACCCTTCGTATTGAACCCTCCTTCCCCCATTTCAAAACTCTCCTCAAGACTCACCTTTTCTCTCAAGCGTACAACCTACAGGTCTCCCCCTGATATGTAGTCAACATACCAATTCATGCCCCTCACGTTACATCCAACTGCCACTCAACTCCTGACTCCCACATCACATTCAACTCCCACACCCTGTCTCCCTTCCCTCCCCATGTCCCTGTGTTTAGTTTTGTAGACTCTACTCTATTTTTCTCTCTTTCTCTCTCTTACTCTTTCCTATTATCCAATGGCGTTCCTTTCTCTCTTTGCTTTTCCACAGCTGCCTTTTATTGTACACCGCCCTGATACCTCGGTCTTGGGCGGTATATCAAGCCTAAATAAATGAAATAAATGAAATGAAATATGGTTGTGGATGTCTCTCACCCAAAAATGTTCCAAGAATGTGACATATACTAGGTGGCCATTTTTGGAGACGACTCACCTTCTTCCTCCGTGCCTTGGTACACCAGGACAATAAGGGATGCAAAAAAGAGAATTAAGAAAAATAGAAAGATAATGGAGAAAAAGCAAAGACCAGGACATTCAACAACTATACTATGCTAAACAGAAGGAGTACAACACCCTTATCAACAACTGCAAGCATCATGCATCATGCGATCCATGAACAAACCAAGGGAGTTCTTCAACATTCTGCGTACACTCACCAAAGACAACATGCATCAGGAGAAAGAGTAGTTACTCACTTGTAACAGATGTTCTCCAGGAGCAGCAGAAATCAGTCCTCACATATGGGTGTCATCGGCGCCGATGAAGCCCCAGCGGAGCATTTCCCCAGCTTTCCATGAAAGCCTTTGGGAATGCTGGCACGCATGCGCGGTTCCCTTCCCGCCTAAAGGTGCCATCTTACCTCAGTCAAATGACATAGCTAAGAACAGCACACAAAAATGTAAAACAAACTATGTACAACTGCAACTCCAAGGGGAGGAGGGAGGGTTGTGAGGACTGATTCCTGCTGCTCCTGGAGAACACCTGTTACAGGTGAGTAACTACTCTTTCTCCAGGACCAAGCAGGAAGTCAGTCCTCACATATGGGTGACTCCCTAGCTCTGGGCTACCAGGAACCCAGGCTGAACAAGAGAACTCCCTCTAGTCACAGCATCAAAGAAAAGCTTTTCAAGGACACAACCTCCACCGGTAGCCCAACAGAGGGCAGGAGTTGCCTAAACCTCAAAGAGATTCCGGAGTACTGCTTGGCCAAAAGCACTGTCCCTACGGGACTCCCTCTCCAGACAGTAATGGGCTGCAAAAATCTGGCTTGAAGACCAAGTTGCAGCCCTGCAGATGTCTACCAAGGGCACAGAGCGGAGATGAGCCACTGAGGCAGCCATTGCCCTGACACAATGGGCCGTGACCCTACCCTGCAAAGGAAGGTCAGCCGCCTTGTAAGCCCAGGTGATACAGTCAGCCACCCAGATGGACAAGGTACGCTTGGACACAGCCAACCCCAACTTATTGGGGTCAAAGGATACGAAGAGCTGAGTAGCCCTTCTATGCCCCTGCATACGGTCAAGGTAGAAGGATAAGGCCCTCCTACAGTCCAGGGTATGCAGGACTGCTTCAGTCTGGCTAGCATGAGGCCTAGGGAAGAATGTTGGAAGAACCACCTCCTGGTTGAGGTGGAAAGAGGAGACAACCTTGGGGAGGAACTTTGGATGAGTCCTAAGGACTACCCTGTTCCTATAAATCCTGGTGTAAGGCCTGTCACAGACCAGGGCCTGAAGCTCACTCACCCGCCTAGCCAAGGTGAGGGCTATCAGGAAGAGAGTCTTCCAGGAAAGGAAGCGTAGAGGGCAAGCAGCCATCGGCTCAAAGGGTGGGCGAGTCAGTTGCTGCAAGACCACATTCAGCTCCCACTCAGGAGCAGGACAACGGATGGGGGGCTTAAGCAAAAGCAAGCCCCTGAGAAAGCGGGACACCAAGGGGTGACCTGATAGAGAACGCCCCTCCACCAATGAGTGGTGAGCTGCTAGAGCTGAGAGGTGGACCTGAACAGAATTGGACTTAAGTCCCTTGATTTGATAAATGCAGTAAGTACCGAAGCACTACTGACACAGTACAGGAGAAAGGATCCTCTGTACGTAGCTGACACCACACAGAAAACCTCTTCCATTTGAGGGCATAGGTTTTCCTAGTGGACTGTTTACTAGAGGCTAGGACAACCTCCTCAACTTCCTGAGGTAGGCCCCAGGGAGCCAAAACTACCCTTGCAGCCTCCAGGCCATCAAATTGAGAGCTTTTGAGATTGGGGTGCAGAAGGGAACCCTGCTCCTGTGAGAGAAGGTCAGGCTGCAACCCCAGAGGTAGTGGGGAATCCACTGCCAGCTGAAGCAGAAGTGGAAACCAAGGCTGCCTCAGCCACCTGGGAGCTACCAGCAGGACCGAGGCCTTGTCCTAAAGAGTCTTGAAAAGAGTTCGGGCCACCAAGGGTGTGGGAAGAAACGCATACAGGAGGCCCTGAGACCAGGACATCAGAAAAGCATCTGGTGCTATCCTCAAAGGATGCGGTTGCCTAGAGCAGAACTTGAGCAGTTGCTTGTTCAGCGGACTGGCAAAGAGATCTATCCAAGGGAGACCCCACTTCAGGAAGATCTTCTGAACGACCAAGGGATGCAGCTGCCACTCGTGGGGCTGCAGAATCCTGCTCAACAGATCAGCCAGGCAGTTCTCCTGGCCTGGAAGGTACACCGCCTTGAGAAGCATGTTGTGCTTTAGGGCAAAGGAACAAAGGTCTTGAGTCTCCCGACAAAGGAGCTTTGACCCAGTCCTGCCCTGTTTGTTCACATAAAACATGGCTACCTGGTTGTCTGTTTGAATCAAGACTGAGCGGTGATCTAGGGCCGGAGAAAAAGCCTTGAGAGCTAAGCGGATAGCTCGAAGTTCTAGGAGATTGATCTGTTGGGCTGCCTCCCAGGGAGACCAGAGGCCTTGAGTGCACTTGTCCAGACAATGAGCACCCCAGCCCTGCAGAGAGGCGTTGGTGGTGAGGACCACCGAGTATTCTGGCATTTGGAAGGGCATCCCCTTCAGCAGATTGGGTGGATGTAGCCACCAGCTGAGGGAGGCCAAAAGGGGTCTGGACACCCTTATCCTGTCTCTTAAGCAGCCTGTGGCCTGAGACCACTGATTCCGACTGCACCACTGTGCAGGCCTCATATGGAGCCGGGCATTGGGAGTCACATGCACTGTCAAAGCCATGTGGCCCAGAAGCCTGAGGCAGAGTCTGGCGGAGACCAGGGGCCTGTTTAGAAACTGTTTGGCCACGTCCATCGGCCTTTGAGCCCTGTCTTCTGCCAAGAATGCCTTTGCCAGTTGAGAATCCAACCTTGCCCCTATGAACTCCAAGTTCTGGGAGGGGAGCAAAGTGGACTTTGCGAAGTTTATGACAAAGTCCACGTTTTGAAGCAGAGCAATGGTTCTGAGGGTGGCTTGCCTGGCCTCCAGGGACGTCTGACCCCTGATGAGCCAGTCGTCCAGATAGGGAAAGACAAAGATGCCTTGATTTCTCAGGTAGGCCGCAACCACTGCCAGGCACTTGGTAAAGACTCTGGGAGCGGAGGTCAGGCCAAAAGGTAGTACTCTGTACTGATAATGGTTTCCTCCCACAATGAACCTAAGGTACTTTCTGTGGTCTGGATGAATGAGGATGTGAGTGTACGCATCCTTTAGATCTAAGGAGCATAGCCAATCTCCCTGCTGGAGGTAGGGCAGAAGTGTTCCAAGAGTAAGCATCTTGAACTTTTCTTTCTCTAGGAACTTGTTGAGGTTCCTGAGGTCCAGAATGGGTCAAAGGCCACCGGTCCTTTTGGGTACCAGCAAATACCTGGAGTAGAATCCGTGACCTTGCAAATGGGGAGGCACAGGCTCCACCGCCCTGTCCACCAACAGACCTTGGAGCTCTCGAAGGAGAAGGTCTGTGTGCAGGGGAGGCCTCAAGGGTTCCCCTGGAAAGTAAGGAGGCGGCAGTTGATGAAAATGCAGGGCATAGCCCTTTTGGACTATGTCCAGCACCCAACTGTCGGTGGTAATGAGAGGCCACTGGTGGGCAAAGAGTACAAGGCGACCGCCTGTGCAGGGCTGGGAAAGCAGGGACGGAGTGGCTACGCTCAAGGAGTCAAAAACCCCCACTCTGCTGAGTGGAAGCAGGGGCAGAAGGCTTGGGGTCCTCTGCCTACGGGGCCCATTACCCTGGCCCTTGGCTTGCTGACCCTGGGGGGCAGCTTGGACAGCCTGATACTGAGGGTACTGTTTGTAGGCAGTGCCCTTCCTCGGCTAAAAGGACTTTTTACCCAAGCCCTTCTTTTTATGTGAAGGGGCAGAGGTCTTCAACAGCCTTGTCCGGGTAAGATGCTCGGTCTCGAGCTGAGCGCCCTTCTCGGTCACGGGTTTGCCAAAAAGGTTCTCACCTCGGCAGGGGACATCGACCAACTTGTCCTGAACCCATGGCTCGAGGTCCGATGACTGCAGCCACGCCTGGCGTTGAGCCGCGATGCCGGCAGCTGCTACTCGGGCCAAAGCCTCGAAGCCATCGTAGGCAGCGCGGGAAATGAACTTCGAGCATTCCCGAATACCCGAGGACAAGGTCTTAAATCTCTGCAAGGGTTCCCCGGAGAGACCAGCAGAGAATCCGGCCAATTCCTTGGCCAGGTCTCGCAAGTACATGCCCATGTACAGCTGGTAAGACTGGACACAGCAAGCAAGCATAGAGCCCTGGAAGCACTTTCTACTGACGCCATCGAGGTTGCGGGCCTCCCTGCCGGGGGGCACCGCGGAGTGCATCTTCTGGCTCTTCAGACGATGCATGGCCGATTCCACAACCATGGAATGGTGTGGTAGCTGTGCTTTTTGGAAACCAGGGCTTTTGCGGAGTCGATAGATGGAATCGACTCGCTTGCTGAAAACGGCGCCGAGGCCGGTGCCTCCCACATCCGGAAGTGGAGCCGTTCCAGCATCGGAGGAACCGGGACAGTAAAGGCCTCCTTCGGAGGAGAATCGTACTGTAGAGCATCGAGCTCCTCGGCTCGAGGCTCTTCCTCGGGATCGGCAGGGATAGCCAAGGCAGCGGCCATATCCCGGACGAACTCCGAGAACCTAGTGTCCTCCGGAGGGGATCTACTCCGGGGCTCAGACTACGGTGAGTCCGACGGGACGCACCGAGTCTTAAAAGTATTGGGAGACTCCTCGTCCGAGGAGGAGTCAGGGTCCGACCCCGCGGGGCCCCGAGGCACCCGCCCCGACGCCGGGGGCGCTGGCGTCGACACCCTCGGTCCCGAACGGGAGGTCGAGGGAGACCTCGACCGAGGACGACTTCGAGCCACGAGGGTCTCGAGTATCGGCTCGGTCTCCGGGGTTGACTTCGAAGTCGACGTCCCGGTGGTCAGGGCAGATGCACCAGACAGGCTGGCCATCAGTGCCCGCTGCTGCTCCATGAAGGCAGACAATCTGCATTCCAAGGCTGTCATCCTGAGACTCAGCTCGGGAGACGCAGCAGCCGACTCGGGCCCCGGCGGCACCGGGCCCGACGTCGGCTCTCTGGGAGGAGAGCCCACGAGGACTACGGGGCTTACGTGTCCAGCAGACTCCGGTTCCACGCGAGGAACTTTGACAGGCTTCTCTTTGGTCCAATGGCCTGGGACGGCAGTCGGGGGTCTTAGACCTGGCCCTCGAGGGACCAGGGACCTTCTCTGACGCCACCCTCGCGAGCTGTTTCTTCCTCTTGCGTTCCCTGTCGGGGGACCCCCTGTCCGAGGAGCTTCGACGGTGCTCGGGATCGGAATTCCGAGATGTCGAGGCCTCAGACGAGGTCCAGGCCCGGCCGGAGGCAGAGTCTGGGAAAAACCTCTCCTTCTGATGCTGTCGACTTTTGAGTGCTTTGGAAGACATCTTCCCACACGGCACACACGACTTGGGGTTGTGGTCGGGGCAGCTTCCTTTTGTGAAATCAAGACAGGCCAGTCAAATACCGGCCGGTTGGCAGCTCTAGCAAAAAAAAATGCAAGGAAGTGCTAGCTTCATGCCAGTATACCAGTCTATATGTATGATGGCAGTGTTGTAGAAAGAGACAGAGTGCTTCAATCATGAGTAGAGGAGTCACTTAGTGGTTAGAGGAGGAGGCTGTGAACCAGGAAAGTCAGGGTTCAATTCCTGCTTCTCCCACTAACATTCATTGAGATCTTGGGCAAGTAACTTCACTTCTCCATTGTCTCAGGTAGAGCTTAGATTGTGAGCCCATTTGGCCATGGAAATTACTTATCTACAAAAATATAATTCACCTTGATCTCACATTTTGAAAAGGCCAGTGTGTGTGTGTGTCGGTGAGAGACATAAGTTTCTTACACCGATCACACTTTTTAAAACCACTGGAAGCCATCGGGGAAAAAAGAGCCCCTACGAGGTCAAAAGACCGGCCTTCCAGGGAAAAATGAAAAAAGGGGCACGAACGCCAGCCACGTAGGGCAAAAACCAAAAAAGAAATAAGCGGGCTCGATACCGGTGTACCGAACCCGGCGGGAGGGGAACCGGCGTCGAACCGGAGAAAAATAGCGAAAAATTGCCGAAGAAAAAATTCACTTTTATCCGGGAGAACAGGACACACGTCCGGTGGGCTTCTCGGAAAAAAAAAAGAGACTGAGGTAAGATGGCACCTTTAGGCGGGAAGGGAACCACGCATGCGTGCCAGCATTCCCAAAGGCTTTCATGGAAAGCTGGGGAAATGCTCCGCTGGGGCTTCATCGGCGCCGATGACACCCATATGTGAGGACTGACTTCCTGCTTGGTCCTGGAAAACATTGAAGTCCACCCCCAAGACATGGCAAACTATCTAGCCAAAAAACACAATGAGCTCAATAAACACCCGTTGGCTACACCCATAAAATGTAGCACAAAAATACAATCACCCACACAACCATGGGAAGAATTCTCCATACCATCTCATAAAAAATAGAGCAAATAATCACTTCACTTAACACCACCACCTCACTAAATGACCCATACCCTGTACAATTGATAAAAATCACCAACTAACAACTCACACCATACATACAAAATATAGTCAAATTATCCCTACTACAAGGATACATGCCAGCCTCCCTTAAACAAGCATCCATACAGCCAATCCTGAAAAACACTTTACTCTGCAAAAAAGACCCTCAACATACCACCCGATCTCCAACTTGCCATTTCCGGCAAAGATCATAGAAAAAGACCGTTCAGATGCAGCTCCAGGACCATATAGATCACAACGCACCACTAGATCCACAACAGCATTGATTTAAACCACGTCACAATGTGGAAACACTATTAACATCACTCTTCAATAATATTCTGAAAGGAACCGACAATCCAAAGAAAGATTTTCTCCTCATTTTCATGGACATCTCATCCGCCTTTGATTCTGTTTCACACCATATCATGATCCAACGCCTCCAAGATACCGGCATCACCAACACTACACTAAAATGGCTCACCCGTACCTAAAGGACAAGAAACAACAAGTCAAATGTGGAGCAAATTACTTAGAACCCTTCTCTATATCACATGGCATTCCACAAGGCTCAGCACTCTCAATACTTTTCGATCTATACATGTGTCTCAACTGTGATATCCTCCTGATGAAGGCCACTGGCCGAAACGCATAGGGGTTCTACAATAAAGTTTTGTGACCGCCAACCTACACCGGCTCCCTTGGTTTGTTTGCTACTCTGTAGGTGTTGTTGTTCTCCTTTGGACTACACCCTCAATAACCATACCTAGATGTAAATAGACAGAACCTTGTAAATATGTTAAGTAACTTGTAAATAGTTATCACCCTGTTAAATACCCCAAGCTAAGAAATTGTAACCCTGTTTGAGTTTAGTTCAATGTAAACTGCTTTGATTCCAGGATAAGGCAGTATAAAAAAAAACAGGTTAAACAAATGATCAACATTTTCTTTCTGCTCTCTCTTTGTTGCTGCAATTTCTCCTCTCCGATGTTGTCCTTTATTCTGCTTCTTCTGTGTTGTTACTTCCATGACACCAGACTATATTTGCTGAATGCACTGCCTAGTCAGCTCTCAGTGATGTATTCATGGGAAAGGATTCTCTTCCAATATACTTATGCCAGGTTAGAAGAGTGAGAGTTTCTGCGTGGACATTTCATTTGCAGAGCCATATAAAATAAACTCACAAACAGTGCTTCAATGTAGATGTATCCCACTGTAAAAAAAATACCTCTTCACTGCAGGTAACATTCAATTACAAACGCTGAATTTACAAACGTTAACATAGCCTGAATTAATACCTTTGGGGAAGCATGGCTGAGATGGCAGTTAAGTACCATGAGCATATACAGTAGCATTTCTGTGCATTATTCAGCCAGTTTGTGATATCAGGGTGGATAAGAATATCCAGTTTGCTTTCCTGGGAGTTTTGAATGCTGAGGTTTCAGGGAAGATGATGATGGTTGTGACCCTGCAACATTTGTAAATTGAATGTTACCAGTATTGAAGAGGCTTTTTTTACAGTGGGATACATCTATACTGAAGCACTGTTTGTGGGACCATTTTATATGTTTCATTGATTGGTTTTTTTTAGTCCCTTAAGGAGTGTTTTGTTATATTTTAATTTAATTTACAGAGCAATGTAACATAAGAACATAAGATATGCCATACTGGGTCAGACCAAGGTCCATCAAAGCACAGTATCCTGTTTCCAACAGTGGCCAATCTAGGTCACAAGTACCTAGCAGTTTCCCCAAAAGACACACAGGTTCCACAATGCTTGTACTGGGCCAAGCAGTGGATTTCCCGGGTCCCCTTTAATAATTTTTTTTGGACCTTTCCTCCAGGAACTTGTGCAAACCATTTTTAAACCCAGCTACCAAACAACTTTTACTACATCCTCCGGTAACAAATTCCAGAGTTTGATTACGCGCTGAGTGAAAAAAATATTTTCTCTTATTAGTTTTAAACAGGTTACACTGTAGCTTCATTGCATATCCCCTAGCCTTTCTATATTTTGATGGCACAAACAATCATAAGAACATAAGAAATGCCATACTGGGTCAGATCAAGGTCCATCAAGCCCAGTATCCTGTTTCCAACAGTGGCCAATCCAGGTCACAAGTACCTGGCAGTTACCCAAAATCCACAGCTTCCACAATGCTCGTCCTGGAGCTATGTAACAAGAACCCATTTACCCATTCCACGCCATTCATTAATTTATAGACCTCTATCTTATCTCCCCTCAGCCAGCTCTTTTCCAGGTTGAAGAGCCCTTTTTAGCCTCTCCTCATAGGGGTATCCTTCCATCCCCTTTACCATTATGGTGGCTTATCTCTGTACCTTTTCTAACACCACTAAATCCTTTTTAAGATATGGCGACCAGAATTACTCACAATATTCAAGGTGCGGTCGCACCATGGAATGATACAGAGGCAATATAAGATCCTTTGTTTTATTCTCCATTCCTTTCCTTATGATTCCTAGAATGACATGTCATTATTCATGACACACAGTCTTACTCTAACACTCCTGTACAAAGAGGACCAAGCCAAAGGTCAAACATTTCAGACATCCGCAGCCAGCTGCAGCCAGTTGAAGATATTCATGAACAACTGCAAATGTAACTGCAGCTGGAGTATTGTTAAATTTTCTTTATACATATCAGTTTCTCTGCTATAGCTGGAAGCCTGGCTTGCTTGTAACTCCGCCTTTTGGAGTGACATCACCAAAACGCGATGGATTTCGGGACTGGACAAAAATCATACTGCAAGGCAGTAAGGGGTGAGCAAGGGAGACTGCCAGCTATTGTCCTTGCTACCTGCTGTGGGAAAGCCCCTATTTGTAGCCCTGGAACAGCTTTCCAAGTCCTGTTAATCATCAGGATTTGCCTGCTACAGCTGGAACCATGGATTGCCTGTAACTTTGCCTCTGGGAGTGATGTCATAAAATGCAACAGATTTCAGGACTGGTAAAAAAATCAGACTGCAAGGCAGGCCTTAGCCTTGGCAGCATGGCATGTATGTAGTAGATAAGGTTGTGAGTGAAGGTGTGTTGGTGTGGAGATTAGGATGTAAATGTTAATGGGAATAGGGAGGCTGGGGGGGGGGGGGGTTCGGGGCTGTTTGAGTGGGCTAATATTGCCATAACAGGTCTTAGATGTTTTAAAAATGTATCCATGTGTGGGACTTTTGAGTATGGTACATTTTATATTAGGCTGCTGTATGATGGGCTGTTCTATTCCAATGATAGAGGGTAGGGGTCGATATGGGTATTTTCCCTATAAAGAGGGTGGGAGGGGGAAGGCTCAGCAGAGGGTTTACAATAGGTACCTGATAGAGCCAGAGCAGCTTAATCTGAAGGAAACAGCAGGTAGGGTTTTTTTTTTAATGTAGAAAATAGAATATGCTACGGGTATGTTAATGTGCGATCCACAATTAAGAACAGTATACTTGTTCAGGAAATGAATTATTGATAACTATCTAGATGTTCTTTTTATTACTGAAACTTGGTTATCTGACATGAATGGAGCTTATATCCAGGAGTTGGTTCCTGTAGGGTATGAATTGCTACACCAAGCTAAATTGGGGGGTAAGAGGGGAGGAGGGTTGGGATTATTTTTTTAAAGGATTTGAAATAGCAGAGATTGAATATATGTTATGTTATTTTGAGGAGGTTGAGGCATTGATGTTGGGGTCTGAATTGGATAAGAACTTTGTTGTTTTATTAGTTTATTGTCCTCTAGGTAGATCCTATAATGCTCATGAAAAATTGTTTGAATGGTTGTTTATTTATCTGTATAATATGAGTATGTTGGTTATTGGAGATTTTAACTATCATATGGACCAGGCTGATGATCCTTTTGCACAGGAATTTAATACTTTTATCAGCTCATTGGATTGGAATCTTTTAATTGATTTTCCTACTCATATAAAAGGTCATAAGTTAGATCTTGTTATAATCTCTAATCAGTTTAGAGTAGACAATCATTGAAGGTGAACAACATATTGGGTTCATTAATCCCTTGGTCAGATCATTATTTCATTTCCTTTAATATTGAGGGTTATGAAGCACGTCTTTGGGGAGGAGGAGATTTTTGTAGTAAGACCAATTAAGGAATTGAATGCGGATGATTTTCAGAATTATCTGAAACAAGGATTAGTGCTGCAGGAAGATAGAGCAAAAGTTAGACAACTGGAATGAAGTACTAACTAATGCATTGGAAGCTGTAGCCCCTAAGTTTAGAAAAAAAGAGGGGGAGAGGTAGGAAATTAACCTTTCCTTTTTCTGAAGAAACCAAAGTTAAGACTAGAGGTTTGAAGGTTAGAAAGGAAATGGTAAAAACAACAAAGGGAGGACACAAAAAAGTTGCAGAAAAATAAATTTAAGAACTACAGGCAGGAATTACGATGACTGAAGAGAAATTATTTTACCAAATGGATTTTGGAGGCGAAAGATGCAAATAGAGAAGTGTTTTCTATTGTCAGAGAATTATCTTGTGAGAACTTACAAGATAAAGTGATTTCAGAGTTGATGAGTGAAGAACTAGCCCAGTTTTTTGGGGATAAAACTGAGAATCTTCAAAAAGATTTTTTTATAATGCCAGTTTCCGAAGTGGCGGATGTGGTTATGGAAGAGAAGGCAAATTTGTCCGATTTTTTTGTTCACCGCAGATGATAATCTGTGGAAGTTAATTAGGCATTTATAGTGGCGTAGAGTGCAGTTGATCCGTGCATACCACAGCTTTTGAGAACTTTACTGGGAAGTTGTTTTTTGTATCTTCGCACAATAATTGCTCAATCGTTGAAGGAGGATATATTTCTATCAAACTTATAGGCCAGTGTCTAACTTGCCTTATGTCGCAAAGATTGAGGAATCCATAGTGACTGCTTAATTGCAGGGGTATATGGAAGAGAATAGAGGGTTGGATGAATGCCAATCGGGATTTAGGGCCGCTTTTAGTACTGAAACGGTCATAATGGCTTTACTGGACGAGATGCAGAGATAGAGAGATTCTGTGGGTTTTTTTGGTTTTGTTAGTTAGATTTTTCGTCAGCCTCTGACACTATTTCACATGCTTTGCTTGTAGTCAGGTTACGTTTATTGGGAGTGTAGGGGTCAGCCTTAAAATGGTGTTAGTCTTTTTTGACTAACAGATCATTTATAGTATAATTTCATGACGTGTCCAAAGTATTGTCTTGTACAATAGGGGTACCCCAAGGGTCACTTTTATCCCCTTTATTATTCAATATCTATTTTAGTCCTTTAGCTCAATGCAATTTATATAGATGATGTTCAATACTTTATACAAATGAAGAGTTCTTATCAGGTTTTGGTGGCTCAAGTATGTTCCGGGCTTTGTGTCTTGAGGGATTGGCTACACGAAAATAACTTTGAACTTGGGGAAAACGGAGGTTTTATGGGCGGGGAAGGCGATGATTATAGATGATATTAAATTCATCCAGCTTTTGGGAAAGAAGGTTGAAATATCATCAAAAATACATACCTTGGGCGTCATTATAGATTCCAACTTAACTCTTGAGCCATATGTACAACATATCCGAAATAGAGCTTGATATAAGTTGAAGGTGGTGAGACAATTGCGGTCAGTGCTGAGGCCGACAGTCTTGAGTCATCTGGACTATTGTAAGTCAATATTTTTAGGAATGCCAAAATTGTTATTAATTAAACTACAATGGATTCAAAATATGGCTGCAAAGATGATCACATATAGTAGTTATAAGGATAGGTTACTCCCTTACTGATAAATTTTCATTGACTGCCAATAGAAGCCCATATTTTGTTCAAGATGTTGTGCCTGGCTTTTAAAACTATTCATAATCTTGGCCCTATCTATTTGTCAAATAGATTGTGTCGTAGTTCATCAATTAAAATGCGTTGCTCAATGATTTATTGCACATTCGCATTGCCTTCAGCCTCTGTTTTTCAACAAAAGAGGGTTAGAGAAAGATGTTTTTCAGGTACGCATCCAAAACTGTCAAATGAATTACCTGTTACAATTAGGGACACTGAGGATAATGTGCAATTTCTAAAAGTTTTAAAGATGTGGTTATGGAATACATTTTTTAATTATACTTAATATGAATTGTTTTAATTTTGTAATCCACTTTGTATGTCTGTAGATTGTAAAAGCAGAATATAAGTGCTGTTATTAAATTAAATTATATATGTAGATAGCAAAAATCGCTTCCTACATATATAAGCACCAGCACTAAAGGCACAAAAGAGTGAGGTAAAAAGAGTACAACAACTCACAAATGTGAATTGTAAAAATATTTATTGCTTGTATGTCACTCTCCAAGTTCACCCTATACAGCCGTGTTTCAGCAAAGTCTCACTCTTTTGTGCCTTTGGTTCTGTGCTGCGAGTGTTCGTGCTTTTTTTCTGGACGCTAAGCACCAGCACTTACACACACAGACTGATTTTTTGAGAAGCTGTGTAAAGATAAGCTCCATTTACATATGCAAGTCTCCTATATTCAAGGGCTTATGCATGTGACTGGGCACTTAAGTGCATTCAATGGATTTTTTGTAAAACAGACTGAAAATTGTGAACGCCCCAACTTGAACATCCTATTTTCGGCCCAGATATCTCATGCAAAATAGGACTTTGCATTTATTTAGATGGAATTTACCATCAGTTCAATAGTAAACAAACTCATAAGGAACTCATTTATATTAGTCTTCTCAATAGTTTCCTAAGGAGAACAAAATATATTACAAAATCAAATTAACTAATACTGTATAGAACTTAATATCAAAATAACATATCAAGAAGTCAAAATGTTTCATATGCAAATAGAATTGTTATTTATCAGCAAAATTGTACAAGATTTTACTAGTAAAATTAAAGATTAGCTCTGAAAGCCACAAATCTAACAAAACATTGCAAATCAATTTTTTCTCACTCAATTACTGTTCCAATATACTTAGAAACTTTTTGCCCAGATACAGTATAGTGCTTAATTTTCATGTGTATTCTTTTCAATATTGTATCCTGTACATGGAGCAAAGTATTGTACCTTTAGAAATTTAGGGTCCCTTTTACTAAACCCCGTTAATGCTTTGCATTTACTTTTATGGCACGATCCACTCATTCCTGACAGCTAATGTGTAGCGCAATAAAGCGTAGTTACTCACCTGTAACAGGCGATCTCCGGGAACAGCAGAAATTGAGTCTTCACATATGGATGACGTCAGCACAGACAGAGCCCACGCGGGAAAACATCGATGGCCAAAGACATTGAGAGTTCTTGCCTCACAGCCCAGGGGATTAGATGAATGCGTTTTAGCACTTTTAATTTGATGCATTGCTTATTACACAAACATGGAATGGTGTGTTAATTGAGTCTTCTGGAATCCGGGACACTGTGGTATCCGGTACATGTTATTGAGTCTTCGAGAATGTGGAGAAACTGTTAAAGGTGTTTCCCACATCCTATGCATGAGATCATGCAATATCCGATGACTGGGTAAGGTCGTGGCCTCCTTAGGGGCTGCTGGATATTGAAGAATTTCAAGTTATTCAGCTCTCGGTTTCTTCTCGGAGGTCACCGTAATTGAGAGGCCCCAAGCCACATCCTATATAAAGTCTTGAAAATACATGTCTTCCGGTGGAGACATTCGGCGTTGTGGGTAAGAAGCAGGATATTCCAGAAGAGCCTCGCTGGTACCGATGGATTCATCGGAAGAATCGGAATCAGACGACTCGAAGTATCGACAGGCTGGTTGCTCCCACCTGGCCCGACGACGGTACCGATCTAAATCAGCATCGAAATAGTTACTCACCTGTAACAGGTGTTCTCCAGGAGCAGCAGGAATCAGTCCTCACATATGGGTGTCATCGATGCCGATGAAGCCCCAGCGGAGCATTTCCCCAGCTTTCCATGAAAGCCTTTGGGAATGCAAGCACGCATGCGCGGTTCCCTAACCGCCTAAAGGTGCCATCTTACCTCAGTCAAACGACATAGCTAAGAACAGCACACAAAAATGAAAAAATAAACTATGTACAACTGCAACTCCCAGGGGAGGAAGGAGGGTTGTGAGGACTGATTCCTGCTGCTCCTGGAGAACACCTGTTACAGGTGAGTAACTACTCTTTCTCCAGGACCAAGCAAGAAGTCAGTCCTCACATATGGGGGGCTACCAGGAACCCAGGCTGAACAAGAGAACTCCCTCTAGTCCCAGCATCAAAGAAAGGCTTTTCACTGACACAACCTCCACCGGTAGCCCAACAGAGGGCAGGAGTTGCCTAAACCTCAAAGAGATTCCAGAGTACTGCCTGGCCAAAAGCACTGTCCCTACGGGACTCCCTTTCCAGACAGTAATGGGCCGCAAAAGTCTGGCTTGAAGACCAAGTTGAAGCCCTGCAGATGTCTACCAATGGTACAGAGTGGAGATGAGCCACTGAGGCAGCCATTGCCCTGATACGGTGGGCCGTGACCCGACCCTGCAAAGGAAGGTCAGCCGCCTTGTAAGCCCAGGTGATACAGTCAGCCACCCAGGTGGACAAGGTACGCTTGGACATAGCTAACCCCAAATTATTAGGGTCAAAAGAAATGAAGAGCTGAGTAGCCCTTCTGTGCCCTTGCGTACGGTCAAGGTAGAAGGATAAGGCCCTCCTACAGTCCAGGGTATTGTCAGACGGCTGCCTAGGGTGAGAACTTACACAATCTTGACGATGCATATATTCATATGATTCTTGCAAGGTATTGTGGGTATTGTAGTTCATTCACTCCCAAACACAGCTGATGACAATAATTTGAGTTGTGAAACCAAGTGGTAAGATTAATAAAATACTTCTTTTATTGATGGGGTTTAATTTACCCAGCACATGTATGCTTGATAGCACTATAAATGAGGTTACTTGCTTGCAGTGTTTAAAATGGATAACAAAAAGTCACAAAGTAAACCAGAAAACAACCTTCAGCTTGTCAGGCAATTAGCTAATGTTTTCTTAGCAAATAATTACCAAATACAAAGGCACAAAGTAAAGAATAAACTTTGCTGGTTAGGTTAACTTCTGCTTATTTTCCAAGCCGATCTCAGCAGTGATTCTCCCTTGCTCACACACAATCAGGTGCAGCCCTAATTACTATCAATGGACCAGCTGAAAGCCTTTAGCTGGCTGGCTGCTACTGTGTGAGCCCAAATCCTGCTTTAAGAGCTGTTTGCAGTGGAAATAAAGAACAAAGTTAGGTTTCTTTGTGATGGCTGATGTGTTTGCTCAGAGAAAGCTAGTAATAGCATTTAGATAGAGAACAGTCCATATAAACTGTACTTTCATCTGCTGTATCAATCAGCATAGGGTCATTATCATACATTGGCACAGACGAGTCTTTCATTAAGGCACTATCATGAGAATGCTTATTCCCTTGCTGCCATTCTCTATTATAGATAGGGTCTGGATCAGTGTTCATACCTGAGCCTCTCCTGCTATCATTATTCCTCTCTGTATAGCCTGGCCAATATGTAATCCAATTCTGATGTCCAGCCTTCCAATCTTGATCCCTGGACACTGGATCTCCTCTCACATACCTTCTGGCCTTGGTCTGAAAGTCCCTTCCACATGCAGTCTTCTCTCTTCCAGGTAGCCACTGGTGATTCCTATCTCTGCCACTCCATTCCTCTGGCTGAATCCAGTCCAATGGACTCTGCTGGCTTTTGGAATACCTCCCAGTATGAGTACTGCCTTGGAATCTCCCAGACCTTCCAATGGCCTTTCTTCTCTTCCTTCCAGAGAGTTTCCTTCTCTCTCTATCTGCTTGGCTTGGCTTCTGTTTCTCCAGGTGATACTGGTGCTTGAGCTTATAGCCGTTGCCGTCTCTGTCTCTGTATCTCTTCCTGAAGCTGTTCTTGTAGCTCTCCCTGAAGCTGTTATCTGAAGAATAATCTCTATTCTTATTCTTTCCTAATGTGTGCTGCTCCCTAACACAGTGCAGCTGTCTTGAATCAGGCCCTGCCCTTTGAGATGAGTGCTTAGGGATTACCTCATAGCTCTCTTGATTGCACACACATTTTCTCACTTCAGCCCCTCTCATGGCTGCTGGAAACCTGGTGCATTCTGGGACTGGTAGTCTTTTATGTGAAAACTCTGTTTTCTTGCTTCTACCAGAACTGACAGGTTGCTTGTTCAGAGTCACATCATCTTTTCTATAGCTCCTACCTGAGCTATGATAAGCTTCCTTATCACAGTATGCAGAACTGCTTCAGCCTGGCTTGCATGAGGCCTAGGGAAGAATGCTGGAAGAACCACCTCCTGGTTGAGGTGGAAAGAGGAGACAACCTTTGGGAGGAACTTTGGATGAGTCCTGAGGACTACCCTGTTCCTATAAATTCTGGTGTAAGGCCTATCACAGACCAGGGCCTGAAGCTCACTCACTCGCCTAGCCGAGGTAAGGGCTATCCTGAAGAGTGTCTTCCAGGAGAGGAAGCGTAGTGGACAAGTAGCCATTGGCTCAAAAGGTGGGCGAGTCAGTTGTTGCAAGACCACATTCAACTGCCACTCAGGGGCAGGAGGACAGATTGGAGGCTTGAACAAGAGCAAGCCTCTGAGAAACCGGGACACCAAAGGGTGAAGGGACAGAGAGTGTCCTTCCACCAGTGAGTGGTGAGCTGCTAGAGCTGAGAGGTTGACCCAAACAGAATTGGACTTAAGACCTTGATTGGATAAGTGCAGTAAGTACTGAAGCACTACTGGTACAGTACAGGAGAAAGGATCCTCTGTACGTAACTGACACCACATGAAAAACCTTTTCCATTTAAGAGCATAGGTTCTCCTAGTGGACTGTTTCCTAGAGGCAAGGACAACCTCTTCAACCTCCTGAGGTAGGCCCCAGGGAGCCAAAACTACCCTTGTAGCCTCCAGGCCATCAAACGTAGAGCTTTGAGATTGGGGTGCAGAAGGGTACCTTGATCCTGAGAGAGAAGGTCGGGCTGCAACCCTAGAGGCAGAGGGGGATCCACTGCCAATTGAAGCAGAAGTGGAAACCAGGGCTGCCTGGGCCACCTGGGAGCCAGCAGCAGGACTGAGGCCTTGTCCTGAAGAATCTTGAACAGAGTTCGGGCCACCAAGGGCGTGGGAGGAAACGCATACAGGAGGCCCTGAGACCAGGGAATCAGAAAAGCATCTGGTGCTACCCGCAGAGGATGCGGTTGCCTGGAGCAGAAGCTTGGCAGCTGTTTGTCTATGGATGGAAGTCCCCATTTCATGAAAATCTTTTGAACTACCAAAGGATGGAGCTGCCACTCGTGGGGTTGCAGAATCCTGCTCAACCTGTCCGCCAGGTAGTTCTCCTGGCCAGGTAGATATACTGCTTTGAGGAGCATGTTGTGTCTGAGAGCAAACAAGCAAAGGTCCTGTGCCTCCTGACAGAGGAGCCTGGACCCAGTTCCGCCCTGCTTGTTCACATAGAACATGGCTACCTGGTTGTCTGTTTGAACTAGGACAGACTGATGAGCCAGGGTCTGAGAAAAAGCCTTGAGGGCTAACCGAATGGCTCCGATTTCCAGGAGATTGATTTGCTGTGCAGATTGCCATGGAGACCACAGGCCCTGGGTGCACTTGCCTAGACAATGAGCCCCCCAGCCTTGTAGGGAGGCATCCGTGGTCAAGACCACTGTAATCGCAGGACTCTGAAAAGGTACCTCTTTCAACAGATTGGGTGGATGTAGCCACCATCTGAGGGAGTGCAGCAAGTGTTTGGACACTTTTATCCTGTCTTTGAGGTTGCCTGTTGCCTGTGACCACTGAGTCCGCAGGCACCACTGTGCAGGCCTCATATGGAGCCTGGCATTGGGGGTCACATGTACTGTCGAAGCCATGTGGCCAAGAAGCCTCAGGCAGAGTCTGGCAGTGACCAGTGACCTGCTGAGAAACTGGTTTGCTAAGGTTATCAGTCTTTGGGCTCTGTCTTCTGGCAAGAATGCCTTTGCCAGCAGAGAGTCCAACCTTGCGCCTATGAACTCCAAGTTCTGGGAGGGGAGCAAAGTGGACTTTGCGAAGGGTATGACAAAGCCCAAGCCTTGAAGAAGAGCAATAGTTCTGAGGGTGGTTTGCCTGTCCTTCTGGCATGTCTGACCCCTGATGAGCCAGTAGTCTAGATAGGGGAAGACAAAGATTCCCTGATTTCTCAGGTAGGCCGCCACCACTGCCAGGCATTTGGTAAAGACCCTGGGAGCGGAGGTAAGGCCAAAAGGCAGTACTCTGTACTGATAATGGTTTCCTCCCACAATGTACCTGAGGTACCTTCTGTGGTCTGGATGAATGAGGATGTGGGAATACGCATCCTTTAGATCTAAGGAGCATAGCCAATCTCCCTGCTGGAGGTAGGGCAGAAGTGTTCCAAGAGTAAGCATCTTGAACTTTTCCTTCTCCAGGAACTTGTTGAGGTTTCTGAGATCCAGAAAAGGACGAAGACCACCGGTTCTTTTGGGTACCAGGAAATACCTGGAGTAGAACCCTTGACCTTGCAAGTGGGGAGGAACAGGCTCCACCGCCCTGTCTACCAACAGACCTTGGAGCTCCTGGAGGAGAAGATCTGTGTGCAGGGGAGGAGGCAGTTGTTGGAAGTGTAGTGCATAGCCCTTCTGGACTATACTTAACACCCAACTGTCTCCAGTGATGAGTGGCCACTGGTGGGCAAACAGAGCGAGGCGAACTCCTGTGCAGGGTTGGGAGAGCAGGGACGTAGAGGCTATGCTTAAGGAGTCAAAACCCCCCACCCTGCTGAGTAGGAGCAGGGGCCGAAGGCTTGGGGGTCCTCTGCCTACGGGGTCCTTTACCCTGCCCCTTGGCCTGCTGACCCTGAGGGGCAGCTTGGGCAGCCTGATATTGTGGGTACTGTTTGTAGGCAGTGCCCTTCCTCAGGTAAAAGGGCTTTTTACCCGAGCCCTTCTTTTTGTGAGAAGAGGCAGAGGTCTTTCTAGACAGCCTTGTCCTTGTAAGGTGCTCGGTCTCAAGCTGTGCGGCCTTCTCGGCCATGGGCTTCTCGGCAAGGGACATCGCCCAACTTGTCCTGAACCCATGGCTCGAGGCCCGATGACTGCAGCCATGCCTGGTGTCGAGCCGCGATGCCGGCTGCTGCAACTCGGGCCGAAGCCTCGAAGCCATAGTAGGTGGGGCGGGACATAAACTCGAATCCCTGAGGACAAGAACTTGAATCTCTGCAAGGGCTCCCTGGAGAGACCAGCAGAGAACCTGGCCAACTCCTTGGCCAGGTCTTGCAAGTACATGCCCATGTACAGCTGGTAAGACTGGACACGGCAAGCAAGCATCGAGCCCTGGAAGCACTTTCTACCAACGCCATCGAGGTTCCGGGCCTCCCTGAAGGGGGGCACCGCAGAGTGCATCTTCTGACTCTTCAGGCGATGCATGGCCGATTCCACAACCATGGAATGGTGTGGTAGCTGCGCCTTCTGAAAGCCAGGGCTCTTCCAGAGTCGATAGATCGAATCAACCCGCTTGCTTAAAACCGGTGCCGAGGCCGGTGTCGGTGCCTCCCACATCCGGAAGAGGAGCCGTTCCAGCATCGGAGGAACCGGGACAGTAAAGGCCTCCTTCGGAAGAGAGTCATACTGTAGGGCCTCGAGCTCCTCGGCTCGAGGCTCTTCCTCGGGGTCCGCCGGGATAGCCAATGCGGTGGCCATATCCCGGACAAACTCCGAGAACCGGGTATCCTCCGGAGGAGATCTAGCCCGGGGTTCAGACTGCGGTGAGTCCGACGGGACGCACCAAGTCTTGAATGTGTCGGGGGACTCCTCATCCTCCGTCTCCCAGGTGGACTCGTCCGACGAGGAGTCAGGATCCGACCCAAGGGGCCCTGGGGCACCCGCCACGACGCCGGAGGCACCGGCGTCGACGCCCTTGGTCCCGAACGGGAGGTCGAGGGAGACAGTGACCGAGGTCGACCTCGAGCCATCCTGGTCTCGAGTACCGGCTCGGTCTCCGGGGTCGACTTCAACGTCGATGTCCCAGTGGTCGGGGCAGATGAGCCAGACAAGCTGGCTATCAGTGCCCGCTGCTGCTCCATGAAGGCAGACAGTCTGCACTCCAAGGCTGTCATCCTGAGACTCAGCTCAGGAGACGCAGCAGCCACCGACTCAGGCTCCGGCGGCGCCGGGCCCGACATCGGCTCTCTGGGAGGAGAGTCCTCGAGGACTACAGGGCTTACGTGTCAAGCAGACTCCGGCTCCACGCGAGGAACTTTGGCAGGCTTCTCTTGTTCCACGGGCCCGGGGCGACGGTTGGGGGTCTTAGACCTGGCCCTCGAGGAGCCAGGGACCTCTTCCGACGATGCCCTCACGAGCCGCTTCTTCTTCTTGCGTTCCCGGTCGGGGTTCCCCCTGTCCGAAGAGCCAAGACTGCGTTCGGGATCCGACTCCCGAGATGTCGAGGCCTCAGATGAGGTCCGGGCCCGGCCGGAGGCTGAGTCAGAAAAAAGCCTTTCTTTCTGCTGCTGCGACTTCGCAGTGCCTTGGAAGACATCTTCCCACATGGTCCACACGTCTTAGGGTCGTGATCCGGACCGAGGCACCGAAGGCAGCAGTCGTGTGTGTCGGTGAGAGACATCAACGTCTTACACCGATCACATTTTTTAAAACCGCTGGAAGCCATCGGGGAAAAAAAGAGTCCTCGCAAGGTCAAAGGACCGGCCTTCCAGGGAAAAAGCAAAAAAGGGTGCGAACGCCAGCCACGAAGGGCAAAAACTGAAAAAGAAGAAACTGGCTCAATACCGGTGTACCGAAGCCGGCGGGAGGGGAACCGGCGTCGAACCGGGAAGAAAAAATAGCGAGAATCGCCCCAAAAAATCAAACTTTTATCCGGGATGACAGGACACACGTCCGGTGGGCTTCTCGGAAAAAGAGAGACTGAGGTAAGATGGCACCTTTAGGCGGGAAGGAACCGCGCATGCGTGCCTGCATTCCTGAAGGCTTTCATGGAAAGCTGGGGAAATGCTCCGCATGGGCTTCATCGGCGTAGATGACACCCATATGTGAGGACTGACTTCCTGCTTGGTCCTGGAGAAGCCTTGGTACCAGACCCTCAGTGCCAGACACTGATTCCAGGTCCGTCATTGGTGGTAGCGTAGAGAGCGGCGCAATGGTCGATGCCGATACCTCCGGTACCGATGGCTGCAGAACCGATTGTAAAGGCTTTAGTGGTACCAAAGCCGCCAGCAATGCCGCAAGACTCCGCTGAATGGCTAGGATACGTTGATCCATGGAGCCAGTCAATGCCTGGGTATCGGTACCTTGAGAGCAGGCCATGACACCAGAGCATGGCACCAAGAGCTCTCCAGAGGTGGACGCCTCGGGAACAACTTGGGAACCCAATAATGCTTTGGAGGGAAGGACCTCCCGCCAGGGTTGTTTGACCAGTGTATTCTCCTCTAGGGCAACACTTAAAGCATCTTAATGTTTAGAAGGAAATCTACCCTTTGAGGACCGACCAGTCTTCAAAGAAGACCTGGGTTTCTTTACCTGAGATCCATGGGAGGAAGATGAATCCCTGGACGACATCGATGCCATGGACATAGCATCTGAGGCAAAGAGGGTGCCGAGTTTAACAGCTCTATTTTGCAGGCCCCTCTTTGTCATCTTTCTGCAGAGAAGACATTCCAATGGTGAATGGTCTGGTCCCAAGCATTTAAGACACCAGTAATGGGTGTCGGTAGCAGAAATGGTACTGCTACACTTGGAATACTTTTTGAAACCACTAGTAGTTTTTTTCCATTTTGAGGAAGAAAAAGGCCTAAGGCCCAAAATGGCGCCTAAGCACCTAGAGGGAAAGACCCTGCAAGAAAAAAACTTTTTTTTTTTTTTTAAGGCAAGAAAACAGAAGAAGAAAAGAACACCGATGATACTGGCGCTGGCGTCGACGGGAAGGCAGACGCACCACAAAAAAACCCGATTTTCTGCAGTAACAGGAATTGCTCCCTGTCAGCACCGCGGAAAATGAAAAACTGAGGAAGGAGAGTAGGAAAGGCAGAAAGGCAGCAGCGCAAGCGCAGTGGGATGCTCCCAAATGCTTTCCTATAGGACGCGTGAGCTCCGTCAGAGCAGACGTCACCCATATGTGAAGACTACATTCCTGCATGTTGCATGTTTCTGCAGATAGGTGAGTTCACCTAACTGCATTCACACACTAATGTGCTCGCCATGCCCACGCTCTGCCCCTAACCTGCCCATTCTGCACAGTACTACTACTACTAGTACTACCACTACTGAGCATTTGTATAGCACTACAAGCCATACGCAGCGCTGCACAGACATGTAAGAGATGTAAGAGACGGTCCCTGCTCATCAAAGCTTACAATCTAGTCAAGACAGACAATGCAGAAGGTACAGACAGGGATAAAACAAGGGGGGGGGGGAGGTAAAGAAACAAGGAGATCAGGTGAGTCAAGATCAAAAAGCAGCAATGAAGAGGTGAGTTTTCAGCCTGGATTTGAAAAGGGTCAGAGAAGGTGCCTGGCGTACAGACACAGGTAGTTTGTTCCAGGCATAAGGTGCAGCAAGGTGGAAGGAGCGAAGTCTGGAGTTATCAATAGAAGAGAAGAGCACAGATAGAAGCAGTTTGCCAGAAGAGCGGGGGGTGGGGGGTGGGGTGTAATGAGAGATAAGAGAAGAAAGATAGGGAGGAGCTGCAGAGTGAATGCATTTATAGATCTTTGAACTGGATTCGGAAATGGATAGGGAGCCTTCCTGGATCTGACTTGAGAAGAAGGGGTAATATGACCATGATGAGGCTGGCGGAAGATTAGCTGCGCAGCAGAGTGTGGAACAGATTGAAGAGAAGAGAGACGATTCAAAGAGAGACCATCAAGGAGTAAGTTACAGTAGTCAGGACAGGAGGTGATTAAAGAGTAGATAAGCGTCTTAGTAGTGTGTTCAGAAAGGAATGGGTGGATTTTGTTGATGTTATAGAGAAAGAAACGGCAGATCTTAGCTAGCAGATGGATGTGTGTGGAGAAGGAGAGAGAGAGGAGTCAAAGACAACCCCAAGATTGCGAGCCGAGGAAACAGTAAGGAGTAGAGAATTATCCACAGAGACTTGAGAAAGGAGGAAGAGGAGAGGAGGTTTTATGGGGAAAGACAAGAAGCTCAGTCTTAGCTATGTTCAATTTCAAGCGGCAGTGAGACATCCAAGCAGCAATGTCAGAGAGGCAGGCAGAGATCTGGATCTGGATTGCTGGAGAGATTTCAGGCATAGAGAGGTAGATCTGGGAGTCATCAGCATAAAGATGGTACTGAAAGCCATGGGAACATAAGAACATATAAGAACATAAGATATGCCATACTGGGTCAGACCAAGGCCCATCAAGCCCAGTATCCTGTTTCCAACAGTGGCCAATCTAGGTCATACGTACCTAGCAGTTTCCCCAAAAGACACAGGTTCCGCAATGCTTGTACTGGGTCAAGCATTGATATTCTGGGTCCCTTCTTAATAATGTTTTATGGACCTTTCCTCCAGGAACTTGTCCAAACCTTTTTTAAACCCAGCTACACTAACAGCCTTTACTACATCCTCCGGTAACAAATTCCAGAGTTTGATTACACGCTGAGTGAAAAATATTTTCTTATTAGTCTTAAATAGTTTACCCTGTAGCTTCATTGCATGTCCCCTAGTCTTTCTATATTCTGATAACGTAAACAATCGATCTACGTTTACCCGTTCCACTCCGTTCATTAATTTATAGACTTCTATCTTATCTCCCCTCAGCCGTCTCTTTTCCAGGTTAAAGAGCCCTAACCTTTTTAGCCTTTCTTCATAGGAGTATCCTTCCATCCCCTTTACCATTTTGGTGGCTCTTCTCTGAACCTTTTCTAAAATCGCTATATCCTTTTTAAGATACGGCGACCAGAATTGCACACAATATTCAAGGTGCGGTCTCACCATGGAACGATATAGAGGCATTATAATATCTTTTGTTTTATTTTCCATTCTTTTCCTTATGATAACTAGCATTCTATTTGCTCTCTTGGCTGCCGCTGCACACTGGGCCGAGGGTTTTAACATGTTATCCACAATGACGCCTAAATCTTTTTCCTGGGTGGTGGTTCCTAATGTGGAACCTTGCATTGTGTAACCATAGTTTGGGTTGTTGTTCCCTAGGTGCATAACTTTGCACTTGTCCACATTAAATTTCATCTGCCATTTTGATGCCCAGTCTTCCAATTTATCAAGATCCTCTTGCAATTTTCCACAATCCTCTTGGGTTTTAACAACTTTAAATGGTTTTGTGTCATCTGCAAATTTGATAACCTCACTCGTTATTCCACTTTCCAGGTCATTTATGAATATGTCAAAAAGCAGCGGACCCAGCACAGATCCCTGGGGTACACCACTATTCACCTTTCCCCATTGGGAAAATTGGCCATTTAGCCCAACCCTTTGATTTCTATCTTTTAACCAGTTCCTGATCCACAGTAATACACTGCCTCCTATCCCATGACTCTTTAGTTTTGCCAAACGTCTCTGATGAGGGACCTTGTTAAAGGCTTTCTGAAAGTCCAGATACACTATATCAACCGACTCACCTTTGTCCACCTGTTTATTCACACTTTCAAAAAAACATAACAGATTAGTAAGACAAGATCTTCCTTGTCTAAAGCCATGTTGGCTGTCTCCCATTAGGCCATGACTATCTACATGCTGAGTAATTTTATTCTTTATGATGGTTTCAACCATTTTCCCCGGTACTGACGTCAGGCTCACTGGTCTGTAGTTTCCCGGATCACCCCTGGAACCCTTTTTAAAAATTGGTGTTACATTGGCAATCCGCCAATCTTCAGGTATTAGAGCTGATTTTAATGATAGTTCACAGATTACTAATAGCAGGTCTGCAATCTCATATTTCAGTTCTTTCAACACCCTTGGATGTATACCATCCGGCCCAGGTGATTTACTACTCTTCAGTTTACCTAATAGTTGTAATACATCTTCCCGATGTATCGATATTTCCTTCAATTCTTCCGCACCTTTAAATACCACTTCAGTCATGGGTAACATCCCTACATCTTCCTCAGTAAAGACCGAAGCAAAGAATTCATTCAGTCTCTCCGCTATCGCCTTGTCGCCTCTTAGTGCCCCTTTAACTCCTCTATCATCTAATGGACCAACTGACTCTCTCACAGGTTTTTTTGCTACGAATGTACTTGAAAAAATCTTGATTTTGTGTTTTTGCTTCCGCAGCAAGCTTTTTCTCAAATTCTCCCTTTGCCTGCTTTATCAATGCCTTGCATTTGACTTGCCAGTGCTTGTGCTGTTTCCAGGTTTCGTCGTTTGGCTCTTTTTTCCATTTCCTGAAAGATGCTTTTTTGGCAATAGCCTCTCTGACCTCACCTTTAAACCATGCTGGCAGGTTTTTGGACTTCCTTCCACTTTTCTGAAAGCGTGGAATACAGCTGGTCTGGGCTTCCAAAATAGTATTTTTCAACAACACCCAAGCATGATGTAAGTCTTTAACCTTTGCAACTGCTCGTTTTAGTTTTTTCTTAACTATTTTCCTCATTTTATCATAGTCTCCCTTTTGAAAGTTAAAAGGTAGTACTGTGGATTTCCTTACTATCCCTCCTCCACTAATTAAATCAAAGGCGATCATGCTATGATCACTATTGCCAAGTGGCCCCAACACCCTTATCTCTTGCTAAATAGCTTTAATAGAAAGAATTCCTTTCAGAAAATTCCCATAAGTATATACTCACAATTGCAGATCTCTCTCCAGAAGTAACAGTCCTGTTTTCTAGTCCTTCAAGACTGAGGATCACAGAGCTCTGGTTGAGCTATTTAAGAGATGAGCGCACCATGGGACTGGGTATAGAGAGAGAAAAGAAGCGGACACAAGACAGATCCTTGGGGTACACCAACTGACAGCAGGATAGCAGAAGAGTTGGAGCCACCAGAACTAACACTGAAAGAGCGATGGGAGAGATAGGAGGAGAACCAGGATAGTACAGAGCCCTTAAAACCAAGTGAAGACAAGATATCGAGGAAAACATTGTGGTCAACAGTGTCAAAAGCAGCAGAGAGGTCAAGAAGGATGAGGACAGAGTAAAGGCCCTTGGATTTGGCCAGGAACAAATCACTGGAGACTTTGGCAAGAGCCGTTTCAGTAGAGTATAAAGGATGAAAGCCAGATTGTAAAGGATCCAGGAGGGCATGAGAGGAGAGGAAGTCAAGGCAGCGGTGGTGAACCGCGCGTTCGAGTAGTTTAAAAATGAAGAGGAGGAGGGTCGATAATTAGACGGAGAGGTAGGATCAAGTGAGAGTTTCTTGAGGAGAGGTAACTACAGCATGCTTGAAGGTGCAGGGACAGTTGCAGTGGAGAGTGATAGGTTGAGAATATGAGAGATGGAAGGGATAACAGTGGAGGAGATGTGGTTTAGGAGATGGGTGGGGATAGTATCACAGGTGGTGAGTTTGGAGAAAGAAAGAAGGTGTGCAGTTTCCTCTTCAGAGATCACAGGAAAGGAAGAGAGGGTAGCAGAGGTAGAGGGGGAAAGCTGGAGGGGGGGGGGGGGAAGAGGAAATAGCTGACTTTGTGGGGAATTTGAGGGTGATCTTGTGGATTCAGTCATGGAAATAGTCAGCCAGGGTTTGGGCAGAAAGGGTGGGAGGGATCGGAGGTGGAGGCACTTTGAGGAGAGAGCTAAGAGTAGTAGAGACGGTGAGGGTCAGAGGCAAGAGAATTAGTCAGATGGACATAATAGTCTTGTTTGGCAAGAGTTATGGCTGACTGGAAAGAGACAATCATGAATTTGAAGTGTAGAAAGTCTGCAAGGGAGCAGGATTTGAGCCAAGCACGCTCTGCAGAATGGGTACAGGAACATAAAGAGTAGTTACTCACCTGTAACAGGTGTTCTCCAGGAGCAGCAGGAATCAGTCCTCACATAGGGGTGACATTGACGCCGATGGAGCCCCCGTGCGGAGCATTTCCCCAGCTTTCCAAGAAAGCCTTTGGGGAATGCAGGCACGCATGTGCGGTCCCCTTCCCGCCTAAAGGTGCCATCTTGCTGAGTCTGATGACATAGCTAAAAAAAAAACAGTTCATTTTTACATTTTTGTGTGCTATGTACAACTGCAACTCCCAGGGGAGGAGGGAGGGTTGTGAGGACTGATTCCTGCTGCTCCTGGAGAACACCTGTTACAGGTGAGTAACTACTCTTTCTCCAGGACCAAGCAGGAAGTCAGTCCTCACATATGGGACTCCCCAGCTTAAGGCTACCGGAGACCCCAAGCTGAAAAAATGCACTCCCTCTAGCCGCAGCATCAGAGAAAGGATTTCACTGAAAACATACCCCCACCGGTAGCCCAACCAGAGGGCTGGAGGGTAGGAGTTGCCTAAACCTCGAAGAGATTCCGGAGCACTGCCTGACCGAAAGCACTGTCCCTACGGGACTCCCTCTCCAGGCAGTAATGGGCCGCAAAAGTCTGGCTTGAGGACCAAGTTGCAGCCCTACAGATGTCTGCCAATGGTACAGAGCGGAGATGAACTACTGAGGCAGCCATTGCCCTGACACGGTGGGCCGTGACCCGACCCTGCAAGGGAAGGTCAGCTGCCCTGTAAGCCCAGGTGATACAGTCAGCCACCCAGATGGACAAGGTACGCTTGGAGACAGGTAACCCCAAGTTATTAGGGTCAAAAGATACAAAGAGCTGAGTAGCCCTCCTATGCCCCTGCGTACGTTCAATGTAGAAGGATAAGGCCCTCCTACAGTCCAGGGTATGCAGGACTGTCTCAGCCCGGCTGGCATGGGGCCTAGGGAAGAACGTTGGAAGAACCACCTCCTGGTTGAGATGGAAAGAGGAGACAACCTTTGGGAGTAACTTAGGATGAGTCCTAAGGACTACCCTGTTCCTATAGAAGCGAGTGTATGGCCTGTCAACAGACCAGGGCTTGAAGCTCACTCACTCGCCTGGCCGAAGTCAAGGCCACTAAGAACAGAGTCTTCCAAGAAAGGAAGCGAAGAGGACATGTAGCCATAGGCTCAAAAGGTGGGCGAGTCAGTTGCTGCAAGACCACATTCAGCTCCCACTCAGGGGCTGGGGACGGAGAGGAGGCTTGAGCAACAGCAAGCCTCTGAGAAACCTGGACACCAAAGGGTGAACCGACAGAGTGTCCCTCCACCAGTGAGTGGTGAGCTGCCAGAGCAGAGAGGTGGACCCGAACGGAATTGGACTTAAGGCCCTGATTTAACAAGTGCAGCAAGTACTGAAGCATTACAGGCACAGAGCACACGAAAGGATCCTCCTTGCGCTGCTGACACCATAAGGAGAACCTTTTCCACTTGAAAGCATAGGTTTTCCTGGTGGATTGTTTTCTAGAGGCCAAGACCACCTCTTCTACTTCCTGAAGCAGGCCCCAGGGAGCCAAGACTACCCTTGCAGCCTCCATGCCATCAAATTGAGAGACTTGAGGTTGGGGTGCAGAAGGGAACCCTGATCCTGAGAGAGAAGATTGGGTCGCAACCCCAGAGGTAGTGGTGGTTCCACTGCTAGTTGAAGGAGGAGTGGAAACCAGGGCTGCCTCAGCCACCGAGGGGCTACCAGAAGTACCGAGGCCTTGTCCCTTTGAATCTTGAATAAGGTTCGGGCCACCAGAGGTGTGGGAGGAAACGCATACAGGAGGCCCTGGGACCAAGAAATCAGGAAGGCATCCACTGCTAACCTCAGGGGATGCAGTTGCCTGGAACAGAACCTGGGTAGCTGCTGGTTCAAGGGACTGGCAAAGAGATCTATGGATGGAAGTCCCCATTTCAGGAAAATTTGTTGAACCACTAATGGGTGCAGTTGCCACTCGTGGGGCTGCAGAACCCTGCTCAACCTGTCTGCCTTGAGAAACATGTTGTGTTTGAGTGCAAAAAGCAACGGGCCTGTGTCTCCTGACACAGGAGCCTGGACCCGGTGCCTCCCTGCTTGTTCACATAGAACATGGCCACTTGATTGTCCGTCTGCACCAGAACAGACTGGTGAGCCAAGTTATGAGAGAAGGCCTTGAGGGCTAGGCGAATAGCCCGGAGTTCCAGTAGGTTGATCTGTTGCGTGGCCTCCCATGGAGACCACAGGCCCTGGGTGCACCTGTCCAAACAATGTGCCCCCCAGCCCTGCAAGGAGGCATCTGTCATCAACACCACCGTGGGGACCGGCACCTGAAAAGGCACCCCTTGAAGTAAGATGGAGGGGTGTAGCCACCACTGCAGGGAATGCAGGAATGGTTTGGACACCTTTACTTTGTCTGCCAGGCTTCCTGTGACTTGCTTCCACTGAGTTCTGAGGCACCACTGTGCCGGCCTCATGTGGCTCAGGAGCTGTAGACAGAGCCTGGCGGAAACCCTTGGCATGCTGAGAAACTGATTTGCCAAGTCTATAAGCCTTTGCGCCCTGTCTTCTGGCAAGTAAGCCTTTGCCTGCAGGGAGTCCAGCCGTGCCCCTATGAACTCCAGATTCTGGGAGGGGAGCAAAGTGGACTTTGCGAAGTTTATGACAAAGCCAAGATGCTGAAGGAAGGAGACAGTACGGAGGGTGGCTTGTCTGGTCTCCTGATACATTTGACCCCTGATGAGCCAGTCGTCCAGGTAGGGGAAGACGAAAACGCCTTGATTCCTCAAGTAGGCTGCCACCACTGCCAGGCACTTTGTAAAGACCCTTGGGGCGGAGGTGAGGCCAAAGGGCAGTACTCTGTACTGGTAATGATTTCCTCCCACAATGAACCTGAGGTACTTTCTGTGGTCCGGATGATTGAGGATGTGAGTGTACGCATCCTTTAGATCTAAGGAGCATAGCCAATCTCCCTGCTGGAGGTAGGGCAGAAGTGTTCCAAGAGTCAGCATCTTGAACTTTTCCTTATCCAAGAACTTGTTGAGATTCCTGAGGTCGAGAATAGGCCTGAGGCCACCGGTTCTCTTTGGTACGAGGAAGTACCTGGAGTAGAAACCGTGACCCTGCAGGTGGGAAGGTACAGGCTCCACCGCTTTGTCTAGAAGCAGGCCTTGAAGTTCTTGAAGGAGGAGGTCTGTGTGCAGAGGAGGTCTGGGAGGCTCCCCTTGGAAGCAGGGGGGAGGCAACTGCTGGAAATGGAGCATATAGCCCTTGTGAACTATGCTCAATACCCAAGCATCCCCTGTAATGGGTGGCCACCTGTGGGCAAACAGAACTAGACGACCTCCTGTGTAGGAATGGGGCAGCAGAGGTGGAAAGGCTATGCTGTGGGAGTCAAAAACCCCCTCCCTGCTGAGTAGGAGCAGGAGCCGGAGGCTTGGGGGACTTCTGCCTATGGGGCCCATGTCCCTGCCCCTTGGCCTGCTGACCCTGCTGGGGAGCTGGGGAGGCCTGGTAGTGAGGGTAAGGTTTGTAGGCAGTCGCCTTCCTCGGGTAAAAGGGCTTCTTACCCGAGCCCTTCTTTTTGTGAGAAGGGGCAGAAGTTTTCCTGGACAGCCTTGTCCTCGTAAGGTGCTCAGTTTCGAGCTCAGCTGCCTTCTCGGCCATGGGCTTGTCAAAAAGGTTTTCACCTCGGCAAGCGACATCGACCAACTTGTCCTGAACCCAAGGCTCGAGGTCCGATAACCGCTCGGGACATGAATTTCAAGCATTCCCGGATCCCTGAGGACAAAGACTGGAACCTCTGCAAAGGTTCTCCAGAGAGGCCAGCAGAGAACCCGGCAATCTCCTTTGCCAAGTCCCGCAAGTACATGCCGATGTACAGCTGGTACGACTGGACACGGAAAGCAAGCAGAGTCCTGGAAGCACTTTCTGCCGAAGGTATACAGGTTCTGGGCCTCCCTGCCGGGAGGCACCGCAGAGTGCATCTTCTGACTTTTCAGACAATGCATGGCCGATTCCATAACCATGGAATGGTGCGGCAGCTGCGCCTTCTGGAAGCCAGGGCTCTTACGGAGTCGATAGATGGAATTGACTCGCTTGCTCAAAACCGGCACCGAGGCCGGTGCCTCCCACATCCGGAAGAGGAGCCGTTCCAGCATCGGAGGAACCGGCACAGTAAAGGCCTCCTTCGGAGGAGAGTCATACTGGAGGGCCTCGAGCTTCCTCGGCTCGAGGCTCCTCCTCGGGGTCCGCAGGAATCGCCAAGGCCTTGGCCATGTCCCGCACCAACTCCGAGAACCGGGTGTCCTCCGGGGGGGAATCTACTCCGGGGCTCAGACTGCGGTGAGTACGAAGGGACGCCTCGTCCTCCGTCTTCCCACGCTGACTCATCCAAAGAGTCGTCGAGGGGCTCCGACCGCGCAGGTCTGGGTGGCACCCGCCCCGACGCCGAAGGCACTGGCGTCGACGCCCTCGGTTCCGAGCAGCCGGTCGAGGGGGACCGTGTCCGAGGACGACTTCGAGCCTTCATGGTCTCGAGTATCGGCTCGGTCTCCGGGGTCGACTTTGACGTCGATGTCCCGGTGGTCGGGGCAGATGCACCAGCGAGGCTGGCCATCAGTACCCACTGCTGATCCATGAAGGCAGACAGTCTGCACTCCAAGGCTGTCAGCCTGAGTCCAAGCTCAGGAGACTCAGCAGCCACCAACTCGAGCACCCGCGGCACCGGGCCCGACGTCGGCTCCCTCGGAGGAGAGTTCATGAGAACTACAGGGCTTACGTGTCCGACGGTCTCCGGCTCCACACGAGGCATCTTGGACGGCTTCTCCTGTTCCAAGGGCCCCGGACGGCGGTCGGGGGACTTAGACCTGGCCCTTGAGGAACCAGGGACTTCTTCCAACGCCGCCCTCACGAGCCATTTCTTCCTCTTGCATTCCCGATCGGGGGACCCCTGTCCGAGAAGCCCCGGCGATGCTCGGGGTCAGACTCCCGAGTCGTCGAGGCCTCAGACGAAGTCCAGTCCCGGCCGGAGGCAGAATCGGAGAAAATCCTTTCTTTGTGGTGCTGATGGCTTCGAAGTGCCTTGGAAGACATTTTTCCACATGGGCCACAGATCTTTAGATCGTGATCTGAGCCGAGGCACCAAAGGCAGCAGTCATGTGTGTCGGTGAGAGACATTAACTTCTTACACCGATCACACTTCTTGAAACCACTGGAAGCCATTGGGGAAAAAAGGGCCCCCGCGAGGTCAAAAGACCGGCCTTCCAGGGGAAAAAGAAAAAAGGCAAGAACGCCAGCCACGAAGGGCCAAAACCGAAAAAATAGAGAACGGGCTCGATACCGGTGTACCGAACCCGGCGGGAAGGGGAACTGGCATCGAACCGGAGAAAACACGAAGAATCGTTGAAAAAAGACGTCAACTTTTCCGGGTGACACGGACAGACGTCCGATGGGCTCCAGGGAAAAAGAGAGACTGAGCAAGATGGCACCTTTAGGCAGGATGGGGACCGCGCATGCGTGCCTGCATTCCCCAAAGGCTTTCTTGGAAAGCTGGGGAAATGCTCCGCACGGGGGCTCCATCGGCGTCGATGTCACCCTTATGTGAGGACTGACTTCCTGCTTGGTCCTGGAGAAATAGCAGGTAGTGAATGAACGCCAGGGCTGGAGTGCAGAATGCCTCACAGGACGTGGCATGGGTGGAGTGAGAGCATCCAGAGCACAGGAAAGTGCACCGTTATAGGAAGTTACTGCCTTGTCAATAGACTTAGATGACGTAGTGGAAGAAAGAGATGAACAAACAATGGAAGAGAGAACCAAAGGATCAATAGCATGAACATTTCTAAATAGGTTGGAGGAGACAGGACGAGATTGAGGCAGCGGATGATGAACAGTGAAGCTTAAAAGGTGATGGTCAGATAAGAGAAGAACTGAGCTACAGAAGTTCGAGGGTAAGCAACTAGAGAAAAATACCAGGTCAAGGCAGTGGCCATGCTGGTGAGTGGGGGTAGTAGAACAAAGCTGGAGGTCAAACGAGGAGGTAAGGGAGAGGAGCTTTAAAGCATAAGGATCAGAGGGGTTATCAACATGAATGTTAAAATCCCCGAGAATAAAAGTGGGGGAAGAGGAATACAGAAAGAAGTAAAGCCATGAGTCAAAGTCAATGAGAAAGGTAGAAATAGACTTGTTAGGAGGTCGATAAGTAACAGCTACCCAGAGAGGTAGTGGAGTGAAAAGGCGGATGAAATGGACTTCAAAAGAGGGAAAGGAGTGAGACTGAGGCAGCAGGAGGGGTTGGAATTGGCAGGGGGAGAAAGTAGAAGCTCAACACCACCATCACAGCCAGTGGGACGAGGCATGTGGGAGAACTGATAGCCCCCATGACAGAGAGCAGCGACAGATGCAGTGTCTTCTTGGAGGAGCCAGGTCTCAGAACAAGAAGATGGAGAGCATTAAAGAGATCATGAGTAAAAGCAAGTTTATTAGAGATGGAGTGTGTGTTCCATAAGGCACAAGAGAAAGGGAGAGTGGAAGAGGAAAGGAGAGGGATATGAATAAGATTAGAGGTGTTGCGTGAAGATCTCTTCTCGGAGTATGATAAACATCTAGAGAGGCCAGGGTTGGGGTTGATATCTCTGGATGAGAGAAGGAGAAGGAGTAGCAGAGTACGGGGCAGAGGGGGCAGTACGGCAGAAGGAGGGTGGGGTTGCCTTAGAGAAAGAGGAGATGGTTGAATGAGAGGGAGAAAGTGGTGAAGCTCAAGAGCTGATGATAGGGTAGAAGACAGAATGGAGGGGAAAGTGAGGATGGTAAAGGGGAGATGATGAGGGGAGAAGTGAATGTGCTGGTAGGAGGGGAGAAAGGGAGTATGAAGAAATGGAAGACAATGTAATAAGGAGCCATAGAAGAGGTACAGAAAGGAGAACAAAGGCCAGAGGATATAGAAGGTGGGAGAGAGCCCAAAGGGATTAGGTGCACCTGTGCGTGAGGTAAGTAATGAGCAGATGACAGCTATAAGAGACTGCGAGCCATGGGGTGGGTGGGTAGAGGGGAGGGAGGTGGGGTATAAGTTATTCAGTTGAGAAAAGCTCAACAAAAGTGCAAAATAAAGGGGGCAGTGAAGTAAGGGATCACACTAACAATGACAAATAAATAAATAAATAAATATATGGAGAGAGACAGACAGAACTCGCAGCAAGCCAGCAAATTCACTCACAAGAGGTGAAATTCACCTTTCCAGCAGAGCTTTTAGGAGGGGCACTATACTGTATCTGAGAAAAAAGTAGTTCATGAATGTCAGTTAACATGAATTTTGGAAAACAGTAGCTGACATTACTGCGACCAATTACTGCAAACTATACCGCATATTAACTGGCTATGGGAATTTAGTAAAATGGGCCCTTATTGTGCTAATGAAACACTATCTATCTTAGCAAATACATCCACAAATCCAAATAACATAACATGCATATGTTTGCTTTAAACAAAGAAAAAAACAGCTTTACCTCCAAAATAATTTCCTTTGGTTAGCTCCTTTTCTGAGTCAGAATCCTCAATAACCACTAACCCTCTTTCAATAATGTACATTTTATTTCCAATAGCCCCTTTTCGGAAAATTGTATCATTGATCTGAAAAATTTCATACTTCAATTCTTCCATAATGCTATTTATAATATTGTTGTTTGCATTAACGAACCATGGTACACTAAGTACTAGATGGCGACAGCTGTGAGTCATGACTTCCTATTAGAAAACAATGAAACAATCTTATCAATTAACAGTAAGTTATAATTTAAATTACAAAACAGAATTAAATTTTCTTCACTCAATACAAATTCTCTATAATACCTGCTTTGTTGGGGGTTTTTATCATATTACTCAAAATAATACTTCTATTACTGAAAAATTACCTTCTCATAATACCCTTTGTAAAAAATAGCATCTAAAATCACTCCAATTGCTCATGTGACCTACTGTGTAATAGAGCTATTTGAAACACAATATTTTTAACCAGAATTACAGATATGCAGTTATAAGATTTTGCAAAGCACTTCCAGACCCTTTTTCAAAACTGCAGGTAAGTTCAAATTTCCATGAGTAGGGATGAAATATTTATTTATTTATTTATTTCTAATTTCTATATCGCCTTATCTTAAAATCAAGGCGGTTTACAAAGAACTTCAATTTACAGAAAACTTTTAGAAGTAACAATAAACAGTTTGTTCCAATACATAGAAAACATAGTTACTCACCTGTAACAGGTGATCTCCGGGAAAAGCAGGAATTTAGTCTTCACATATGGGTATCGTCGGTACCGACGGAGCCTGCGCAGGAACGCTCCCCAGCGTCCAATTAGAAAGCTTTTGGGAGCATCCCACAGCGCCTGTGTGCTGCCTTCCCACCTTTCCCAACTGTCTCTCTCCAGTTGAGTTTTAAAGCTGAGACAAAGAGAGAGAGAGGGAAAGAAAAGAAAGAGAGATACAACTCCTAGGGGAGGTGGGTGTGTTGTGAAGACTAAATTCCTGCTGATCCCGGAGATCATCTGTTACAGGTGAGTAACTATGCTATCTCAAGGAACAAGCAGGATTGTCTTCACATATGGGGACTCCCTAGCTACAGATGCTAGGGAGAGACCCCAGAAGTTGTGTGCCCCTGTGAAGGGGCTCCACTTCTCCCCATGGATCTCTGGCATCCTACCGGGAATGGTGGGTAGGAGTTGATTAAGTATGGAACAGGTGTCGTAGAACAGTCTGACCAAACAAGGCATCCCGGCGGGAGTCCTTGTCCAAGCAGTAATGGGCTGTGAAGGTATGAACTGAGGCCCAAGTAGCTGCTCGACAGATGTCGTCAATAGGCACAGAGTGTAGATGAGCCATGGAGGCTGCCATGGCTCTCACATTGTGAGCTGTGACATGGCCTTCCAGAGAAAAGTTCTTACTCTGATAGGCAAAAGAAATACACTGTGCAATCCAGTTGGACAATGTTCTCTTGGAGACTGGAAGTCCCAAATGAAAAGGATCAAAAGCAAAAAAGAGTTGGGAGGACTTTCTATGTTGCTGTGTCCTCTAAGTAAAAGGCAAGTGCTTTTTTGCAGTCCAAAGTATGAAGATTCCTTTCTGCATTTGAAGCATGAGGCCTTGAAAAAAATACAGGCAGGTAAACCGCCTCGTTTAAATGAAAAGGTGAGACCACCTTTGGCATAAAGTGTGGATGAGTCCTAAGGACTACCATATTCATGATGGAACCTCGTGTAAAGAGGATCAGCAACTAATGCTTGCAATTCACTGATGCGACGTGCTGATGTGATTGCAATGAGAAAGATAACTTTCCAGGAAAGGAATTTCAAGGAGGTAGTAGCTAAAGGTTCAAAAGGCGGCTTCATGAGTTGCCCAAGAACCAGATTCAGGTCCCACGCCACTGGAGGTGGCCTAATGGGAGGCTTAGTTAGAAGAAGGCCCCTCATAAATCTCGCTATGAGAGGAAATAGGTTGTCCATTTAAAGGCTTTAAAGAAGCTGAAATAGCACTTAAATTGACTCTTACTGAGTTAGTCTTACGTCCTGCATTAGATAAATGCAGGAGATACTCCAGTAATGATACCAGAGGTATCGCAGAGGGGTGAAGATCCTTTTGCGAACACCATATGGAAAACCTTTTCCACTTGAAAGCATAAGAGCGTCTTGTGGAAGGTTTCCTGGAAGCACAAAGGACATCCCTTACTTGTTGAGAAAGGTTAAGACCATGAAGGTCTAGGCTCTCAGCAACCAGGCCCTGAGATGAAGAGTGGGGATTGGGATGTCACAACATGCCATCCTCCTGAGACAGGAGATCTGAAGCAGATCCTAACTCCAGAGAGGGAGCTTGAGAGAGATGCAAGAGCAGAGGGTACCACACCTGCCGTGGCCAATGTGGAGCTACAAGAAACATGTGGCCTTTGTCTCTCTGAAGCTTGAATAGGGTCTTGGGAATTAGGGGAATGGGTGGAAAGGCATACAGGAAGTCCTGACCCCAATGGAGGAGGAAAAGCATCCCTGGCCTGAGAACCCTGGGCCAGAATTCTGGAACAGAACCGGGGAAGTTTGACATTCAACGGACTTGCAAAGAGGTCTATGTCCGGAGTTCCCCAAATTTGAAAAAGTTTTGCTACCTGGTCTGCATGGAGAGACCATTCGTGTGGAAGAAGAACTCGACTGAGTCTGTCTGCCCAAGAGTTTTGAATGCCTGGCAGATACACCACCAGGAGATGAATTTGATGCTCTCTGGCGAGGGCCCATAGTCGCAAAGCTTCGTTGCAAAGTGACAGAGAGCCTGTTCCTCCCTGCTTGTTCAGATAGAACATAGCTACCTGATTGTCCGTCTGAATTAGGACTGGGTATGGAACACTCGAAGAGCAAGGAAGATTGCTCTGAGTTCCAGGAGATTGATGCGTAAGTGGGTCTCCTGTGGAGTCCAGGTGCCTTGGGTAGAGAGATCTTGCAGATGAGCTCCCCAACCCACTTGTGAGGCATCTGTTGTTAGAGTGACCTGGGGTAGGGGTTGCTAGAAAGGGGACCCCACCAACAGGTTTTGGGTTGACTGCCACCATTGTAGAGACAGAATAAGGCGACTTGTGTTTGCTATTTTGTCTAATAGGCAGCCTTATACCTGAGTCCACTGAGTGGATAGAGTCCATTGGGCTGCTCTCATATGGAGGCGAGCATAGGGAACCACGTGCACGGTAGATGCCATGTGGCCTAGTAGTTGTAACATTTCCCGAGCAGTGAGATGAGTTTTTAACACTGCCTGGGAGGCTAACTGCACAATGCGAAGGCAGCGGGTCTGTGGAAGATAGGCCCTTGCTTTTCTGGTGTCCAGCAAAGCTCCTATAAACTCTAGAGCAGGGGTTCTCAACCCTGTCCTCGGGACCCCACTAGCCAGTCGGGTTTTCAGGCTATCCACAATGAATATGAATGAGATATATATGCATTAGAAATAGCCTGCCAAACTGACTGGTTTGTGGCCCTCCAGTGCTGGATTTGGGGACCCCTGCCGTACACCTCTGTCAAGTACGATTGTGAGTGGGCAAGGTACAGATGTCCTCGACATCAAAAGGGTAGATAGAATGTGTCACATCCCTCCTAGTTTCTCACCACCACCAAAAAGTTGTCTAATAGACAATATTTTGGTGGTGGTGAGAGGCGAGGAGGTATGTGACATATTCCATCTAATCTTTTTGATGTCTTGGACATCTGTACCTTGCCCACTCACAATCTTAAATGACAGAGGTGTAAGGCCGGGGTCCCCAAATCCAGCATTGGAGGGCCACAAGCCAGTCAGTTTGGCAGGCTATTTCTAATGCATATATATCTCATTCATATTCATTGTGGATAGCCTGAAAACCCGACTGGCTAGTGGGGTCCCGAGAACAGGGTTGAGAACCACTGCTCTAGAGATTGAGTGGGAGTTAGGCTGGATTTTGGGATGTATATGACCAGGCCCAAATACTGAAGGATACGCATTGTGCAAGATAGGGAAATTCTGGCCTCTGACTCTGATGGGGCTCGAATGAGCCAGTCGTCTAAGTAGGGGAAGACGAATATTCCTAGAGTGCAAAGAAATGCTGCCACTACAGCCATGCATTTCGTAAACACCCATAAGAACATAAGAACATAAGATATGCCATACTGGGTCAGACCAAGGTCCATCAAGCTCAGTATTCTGTTTCCAACAGAGGCCAATCTAGGTCATACGTACCTAGCAGTTTCCCCAAGGGACACAGGTTCCACAATGCTTTATTGGTTCAAGCATTGATATCGTGGGTCCCTTCTTAATAATGGTTTATGGACCTTTCCTCCAGGAACTTGTCCAAACCTTTTTTAAACCCAGCTACACTAACAGCCTTTACTACATCCTCCGGTAACAAATTCCAGAGTTTGATTACACGTTGAGTGAAAAAAATATTTTCTTTATTAGTCTTAAATAGTTTACCCTGTAGCTTCATTGCATGTCCCCTAGTCTTTCTATATTCTGATAAGGTAAACAATCGATCTACGTTTACCCGTTCCACTCCGTTCATTAATTTATAGACTTCTATCATATCTCCCCTCAGCCGTCTCTTTTCCAGGTTAAAGAGCCCAACCTTTTTAGCCTTTCTTCATAGGAGTATCCTTCCATCCCCTTTACCATTCTGGTGGCTCTTCTCTGAACCTTTTCTAAAATCGCTATATCCTTTTTAAGATACGGCGACCAGAATTGCACACAATATTCAAGGTGCGGTCTCACCATGGAACGATATAGAGGCATTATAATATCTTTTGTTTTATTTTCCATTCCTTTCCGTATCATACCTAGCATTCTATTTGCTCTCTTGGCCGCCGCTGCACACTGGGCCGAGGGTTTAACATGGTATCCACAATGACGCCTAAATCTTTTTCCTGGGTGGTGGTTCCTAATGTGGAACCTTGCATCGTGTAACCATAGTTTTGGGTTGTTCTTCCCTAGGTGCATAACCTTGCACTTGTCCACATTAAATTTCATCTGCCATTTTGATGCCCAGTCTTCCAATTTATCAAGATCCTCTTGCAATTTTCCACAATCCTCTTGGGTTTTAACAACTTTAAATAGTTTTGTGTCATCTGCAAATTTGATAACCTCACTCGTTATTCCACTTTCCAGGTCATTTATGAATATGTCAAAAAGCAGCGGACCTAGCACAGATCCCTGGGGTACACCACTATTCACCTTTCTCCATTGGGAAAATTGGCCATTTAGCCCTACCCTCTGCTTTCTATCTTTTAACCAGTTCCTGATCCACAATAGTACACTGCCTCCTATCCCATGACTCTTTAGTTTTGCCAAACGTCTCTGATGAGGGACCTTGTCAAAGGCTTTCTGAAAGTCCAGATACACAATATCAACTGACTCACCTTTGTCCCCCTGATTATTCACTCCTTCAAAAAAACATAACAGATTAGTAAGACAAGATCTTCCTTGTCTAAAGCCATGTTGGCTGTCTCCCATTATTAGGTCATGACTATCTACATGCTGAGCAATTTTATTCTTTATGATGGTTTCTACCATTTTTCCCGGTACTGATGTCAGGCTTGGTGCTGAGGCCAGGCCAAAAGGAAGCACCCTGTATTGGTAGTGCTTTCCTTGAAAGAGGAAGCGAAGGAATCTTCGGTGAGTTGGATGGACGAGAACATGAGTGTACGCATCCTTGAGATCTCTGTAAAGCAAAACATGTTATCCAAGTTGTTACTCCTGTTCTATGTGAAGCCAAGCAGTTTGTTATGCTCATTTTGTTTTATGTAAACCGCGCTGACAATAGTGCGGTATATAAGAAATTGTAATAAATAAATAAATAAATAGAGAACAAAGCCAATCCTGACTCTGAAGATATGGCAGCAGATCTCCCAGAGAAATCATCTTGAATTTCTCTTTGAACAGGAATTTGTTCAGTTCTCTGAGGTCTAAAATGGGTTTGTGTCCCCCTGTTTTCTTTGGAATAAGGAAATAAGGGGAGTAAAACCCCGTACCCTGTTGGGAAATGGGTACGTCTTCAATTGCCCCCTGGGCAATAAGTAAATTGACCTCTTGACTCAACTGAGTGTTGAGAGAAGTCTGAGAATTGAACTATCTTACTACTGTAGGAGGGGGCATGTTGAAGAAATGAAGCATGTACCCCTCTCTTACAATGGAAAGAGTCCATTCTTCTGCTGTTATTTGCCCCCATCTGGGGGCAAAATAACACAACCTTCCTGGGATGCTGGAAGGCTCTGGTCCGTTCAGGGCCAGGAAGGCCAAGTTCTCTAGATGAGAGTCAAAGCCCCTGTGGAGGCTGAGTCTGTTGGGCCAGTTGAGGCTTAACAGTCTGATTTCCTTTGCTTTGGGGGCTGCTGTCCCTTTCGGGCGGACTGACCTGCAGAATGCACCTGCTGGGTATAGGAGGGATAAAACCCCTTCTTTTTAGAGAAGAATGGTTTCTTGTAGGATTTCCTCCTTGCAGGATCAGCTGTAGCTTTGGATAGTCTATCCAAAGTGGTGTTATCAGCATCCAGCTCATTAGCTTTCTCTTGCCAATTTTTGCCAAAGAGATTTTCTCCTGTACAAAGGATATTGCCCAGCTTGTCCTGTACCCAGAGTTCTAAGTCAGATGCCTGGAGCCAGGCAATTCTGCGAGCCCCTATGGCAATGGCAGAGGTTCTGCTTATGCACTCAAAGCAGTCAAAAGCTGCCCGATTAACAAACTTGGAAGCATCCTGGGCATGTTTGACAAGTGTAAGGTAATCCTGCCTTTTATCATCAGGAAGGAGAGGGCTCATAAGCTCTAGATCTCCTGTGACCTCCTTAAGGAACATTCCCATATATAAGATGTAGGAATTAATCCTGGCAGAAAGCATAGAGGCCTGGAATGTTCAATGCCCAAAGGCATCAAGAGTCCTACATTCACTTCCTGGAGGATTAGATGCATGTCTTTTTGCACTCTTGATCCTTCTCATAGCTGACTCCACCACTATGGAGTGGTGTGGCAACTGAGTCTTTTGAAATCCAGGACAAGGAGGCACTCGATACATGGTATCCAGCCTACGGGAATGAGGAGAGGTGGTAAGAGGTGCTTCCCACATTCTTAACATGAGATCATGCAAGATCTCATGAATAGGCAAAGTAGCCGCTTCTTTGGGAGCTTTAGGATATTGTAAAATCTCCAACTCCTTTGCCCTGGGTTCTGTTTCAGGAGCCACTGTGATGGAAAGACCTCTAGCCACCTCCCTGATGAAATCCTGAAAAGATATATCCTCTGGAGGAGACATCCTATGTTTAGAAGAAGGCTCCTCAGAGAGAAGTACTCTGGCATCGACAGAACTGTCAGAATCCTCAGAGTCATCTGAGGATTCAAAATATCTTCTGTCCTGGTGCTCCTGTAAAGCACGATACCAGTACCGATCGAAGTGAGTACCAGAGGGATCCGGTACCGGCCGGTCGATACCAGAGGAAATTGCATGACTCGGTGTTGGAAGCACCCTTGCTGATGTCGATGCTGTCGGCACCGGTACCGGTGTCGGTGCCGGAACCGGTGTCGATACCGGTTGAACTGTCTGAAGCGGTCCCGAAGTCACTGATGCCGCAAGGAGAGCCGCCAGACTGCGCTCAATAGCCAGGAATCTCTGGTCAATTGAGACTGCCGATGCCTGGGTGTCTGTACCGGACGAAGTGGCCGGTACCCCAGAGCATGGCACCAGTAGTTCTGCCGAGGTTGAGGCCTCAAGAACATCCTGGAGCCCCGATAGTGCTTTGGCAGCCGAAGCCTCCCGCCGGGGCAATTTTGCCGGAACAAGTTCCTCAAGGGCAACGCCAGAGGCATCTCGATACTTGGAAGGAGATCTACACCCTTTGAGGACCGGCCAGATTTATGTTTGGTTACCTGTGATCCATGGGAGGAAGACGGAGCCCTGGAAGACGTCGATGCCACGGATGCTGCATCGGAGGGAAAAAGGGTGCTAAGCTTAGCAGCTCGGTTCTGCCGACCCCTCTTCGACATCATCCCACAGGCAACACACTCCGAGATGCAGTGGTCAGGACCTAAACATTTAAGGCACCACTCGTGTCGGTGACGGAGATGGTACTGCCACACTTTGAACACTTTTTGAAACCCGAAGTGGGCTTTTCCATGTTGAGGAAAAATTTGGGCCTAGTTCCCAAAAATGGCGCGTGGCGCCCGAGAGGAAAAAGGCTGGAAAATCCAGAGAAAAGATTAGACTTTTTTTTTTTTTTTTTAAAAGAAAGAAAGATCCGGCGGTACCGGTATAGCGTCGAGGAAGGCAGATGCTACCAGAAAAAAGAATGAAAAAAATACGGGATAATTTCTGCGGTGACAGGAAAACGACCTGCTGGCTCCGCGGAAAATGAAGAACTGGAGAGAGAGGCAATTGGGAAAGGCGGAAAGTCAGCACGCAGGCGCTGTGGGATGCTCCCAAAAGCTTTCTAATTGGACGCTGGGGAGCGTTCCTGCGCAGGCTCCATCAGTACCGACGATACCCATATGTGAAGACTACATTCCTGCTTGTTCCTGGAGATACTTCTTTAGCAAACAATGAGAGGGGGGAGAACTGGGAATGATAGATTACAACTGTCACGGTGTGGATCTAGCAGAGCCTATGGAAATAGGTAGAAATGCAGAAAGTGGATCTGACACTGACAGCTCAGAGAAACACATGGCCCAAAGTTGCTATAGGCAACACACACAAACTAGGTCACAAGGTGTGAGAACACGCCCAAGCAGCAGGAAGGCTCAGGGTTCATTAAGTAATGAAGAGCAGCTGAGAGGGGGCGGAGTTGAGGCACACACACATAAACCTAACTCACCTGAAGTTAGAGGGAGTTCGGGAAGTTCAGGTGGAAGTTTGGGTTGGAGTGGAGGATGGAGTTCAGCCAGCATGAGAGCCAGAGAGGGAACTACCAAGAGAGCTGGAAAAGCTGAGAGGTTTAGTTCCAGAGCTGAAAGAGACAACCCAGGAGAATGCTTCAGAGAGCAGTGCACAAACACGTCTAAGCTCAGTGACGTTTATCCCGAAGGTAACAGAGGATACAGTTTGGAAGCCAGGCTTAGAAAGGCTGAGAAAGCTAATTACCCAAGCAACAGGCACAGAAGGGAAAAGGAGTTCTGGCCTGAGGATATTTTTATATCTGGAGAAAAGCTAAAGGGAAAAGGCCGTAGGAAGCTTCCGTCCTGTTCCACTTCTATGATCTCAGCTGTACCGAGAAACCCCAGTTTGAGGGAGCAAGATGGTAAGCTGATTGGCTCTAATAGAGGGAAAGCTGAATGCAGTAACTTTCCATGTAATTGTCAAAGTTGGTGGGGCTCTCAAGCTAGAAACTCCAGTGAATGTGGTAATTTTCCCTCACACACTTTCACGGAGGAAGAAAGGAAGTCTCTGTGCAATGGGGAGAGACTGCTAAACAATAATACTTCTGGCTATCTGAAGGAAAGACAGTTTGAAGGAGAAAGTGAAGAAATGCAGTGTGATATTCAAGGGGAACAGCCCTCAGATGAATGCATGGACTGTACACTGATTATTGCCGATGATATCTCCTCTTTATGTTAAAGAGGCTGTGGAAACTTTCTAGTCACTGAAGTGAAGGAGAAAGGTTTTTCTGTTTGCTTGGAAAAGGACTGTTTAAGATACCTTTTTATTTGGGTAAAGAAGCTGAAGATAGAAGCAATTTTGGTTCATATTTGTTTCCTTTATTTTGTACCAGAAGATGGTCTGTTTGCCTTTGTTTTCATTGCTATAAAAGAATCCACCGGGAAGGGGAATAAAAATCCTGTCTTAAAGCCTTACCACCCGACTGCAACTCATTTCTTGGCTAGCCTGTGAAAGAGTAGTTACTCACCTGTAACAGGTGTTCTCCAGGAGCAGCAGGAATCAGTCCTCACATATGGGTGACGTCGGCGCCGACGGAGCCCTCGCCGAGCAATTTTCCACAGCTTTCAAAGAAAGCCTTTGGGAATTGCAGCGCGCATGCGCGGTCCTCTTCCCGCCCAAGGGTGCCATCTTGCTCAGTCTGATGACATAGCTAAAAGACAGCAAAAAAATTAGCAAAACGAAATCATAGGACTGCAACTCCAAGGGGAGGAGGGAGGGTTGTGAGGACTGATTCCTGCTGCTCCTGGAGAACACCTGTTACAGGTGAGTAACTACTCTTTCTCCAGGACCAAGCAGGAAGTCAGTCCTCACATATGGGACTCCCAAGTTTAAGGCTACCGGAGACCCTAAGCACAAAAAAGGAGCTCCCTCAAGCTCAGCAGCACAGAAGGAAGGAATCTTCTCTGAGTACGCCTCCAACCGGTAGCCCAACATCCGGGACGGAGGGCAGGAGTTGCCTATACCTCAAAGAGATTACGGAGGACTGCCTGTCCGAAAGCACTGTCCCTGCGGGACTCCCTCTCCAGGCAGTAATGGGCTGCAAAAGTCTGGCTTGAAGACCAAGTAGCGGCCCGGCAGATGTCAGCCAATGGAACAGAGCGGAGGTAAGCCACTGACGCAGCCTTCGCCCTAACACGATGAGCCGTGACTCGACTTTCCAACGAGAGGCCGGCTGCCCCATAAGCCCAAGTGATACAGTCAGCAATCCAGATGGACAGAGTACGCTTGGAGACAGGGAACCCCAACTTATTGGGGTCATAAGACACGAAGAGCTGAACATCCCTTCGGTGCTCCCGCGTACGGTCAAGGTAGAAGGTTAACGCCCTCCTACAGTCCAGGGTATGCAGGACCATTTCAGCTCGGCTGGAGTGTGGCCTGGGAAAGAAGGTCGGAAGTACCACCTCCTGGTTGATGTGAAAAGGGGAAACCACTTTAGGAAGAAACTTAGGGTGAGTCCGGAGGACTACCCTATTCTTGTAGAACCTAGTGTAAGGAGGATCAGATACTAGGGCCTGTAGCTCACTAACGCGTCTACCAAGTGAGGGCTACCAAGAATAAGGTTTTCCAAGAAAGAAAACGAAGATGACAGGTAGCCATAGGTTCATAAGGCGGACAGGTAATCCGCTGTAAAACCACATTCAGATCCCAGTCAGGGGCTGGTGGGCGCAAAGGCGGTTTAAGGAGAAGGAGGCCTCTGAGAAACGAGCCACTAGAGGGTGCCTGGAAAGAGGCCTGCCATCCACCGGAATGTGATGCGCAGAAAGAGCACTGAGGTGGATCCTGACCGAGTTGGACTTAAGTCCAAGACTGGAGAGGCCAAGCAAGTACTGCAAGACCACTGATGCCGAACAGGAGAAGGGATCTTGAGACTGCTGAGCACACCAGACGGAGAACTGACGCCACTTAAGAGCGTAGGACTTCCGGGTGGAGGGTCGCCGGGAGGCCAAGACGACTTCCTCCACATCTGGAGGCAGCAGGAGGGGAGCAAGGACTACCCTTTCAGCAGCCAGGCCATCAGATGAAGGGACCGGAGGTTGGGGTGTAGGAGAGTCCCGTGATCCTGGGTCAGGAGATCGGGCTGAAACCCCAGAGGGAGAGGAGTGTCCACCGCCAGCTGCATCAGAAGCGGGAACCAGGGCTGCCTCGGCCACCGGGGAGCCACCAGGATCATCGAGGCTCTGTCTCTGAGAACCTTGAAGAGCGTCCGAGACACTAGTGGCATGGGAGGAAAGGCATACAAGAGGCCTGTGGACCATGGAATCAGAAAAGCATCTGCCGCTACTCTAAGAGGATGCGGTTGTCGAGAGCAGAATCTGGGAAGTTGCCGGTTCTGAGGACTGGCAAACAGATCCATGGTGGGGAGGCCCCATTTGAAAAAGATCCGCTGAAGCACTAACGGATCTAATCTCCATTCGTGTGGTTGGAGGATTCTGCTCAGTTTGTCTGCCAGGCAATTTTGTTGACCCGGGAGATAAACAGCTTTGAGGAGGATGCCGCGGTTGACGGCCCAAGAGCACAGCTTTTGTGCTTCCCGACAGAGAAGGGAGGAGCCTGTGCCCCCTTGTTTGTTCACGTAGAACATTGCAACTTGATTGTCCGTCTGGACCAGCACAGACTGGTGAGAAGTGAGGTGGGAGAAGGCCCTCAGAGCTAGGCGGATAGCTCTGAGCTCCAGGAAGTTGATCTGCTGGGCAGACTCCCAAGGAGTCCAAAGGCCTTGAGTACATGTCCCTTGGCAATGTGCTCCCCAACCCAGGAGAGAAGCATCGGTCGTCAGGATCTGAGAAGGCGGAGGAGACTGAAAAGCCATTCCGAGCACTAGGTTTGGCAGATGAAGCCACCATTGCAGAGAAGAGACCAGCGGGTCGGAGATCTGCACGGAGTCCGTTAGGTTCCCAGTGGCCTGATGCCATTGTGTGCGAAGGCACCATTGAGCAGGCCGCATGTTCAGGCGGGCATTGGGGGTCACATGGACTGTGGAAGCCATATGGCCGAGCAGTCTCAGAAATTGCCTGGCAGAGACCAGGGAATTGCTGTGAAAGTGGCTGGCAAGATCTATGAGCCTGTTTGCTCTGTCGAGAGGCAGAAAGGCTCGCGCCTGAAGCGTGTTTAATCTTGCGCCGATGAACTCGAGATCCTGAGAGGGGAGCAAAGTTTACTTTGCGAAGTTTATGACAAAGCCCAATTGCTGAAGCAGAGCCACAGTGCGGTGCGTGGCGTGAGTGGCCTCTTGGGAAGACTGTGCTCTGATGAGCCAGTCGTCGAGGTATGGAAATACAAAGAGGCCTTGAAGTCTTAGATAAGCCGCCACCACTGCTAGACATTTGGTGAATACCCTTGGTGCGGAGGATAGGCCAAAGGGTAGTACTCTGTACTGGTAATGATTGCCCCCCACAACAAACCTGAGATATTGTCTGTGGCTGGGGTGGATGAGGATGTGAGTATACGCATCCTTTAGATCTAAGGAGCATAACCAGTCTCCCTGCTGGAGGTAGGGCAGCAGGATTCCAAGGGTAAGCATCTTGAACTTTTCCTTTGCAAGGAACTTGTTGAGGTTCCGCAAGTCCAGGATGGGTCTGAGGCCTCCTGTTTGTTTTGGTATCAGAAAGTACCTGGAGTAAAAGCCTTGACCTCTCAGGTGGTGGGGCACCGGTTCCACAGCCTGTTCCTGAAGAAGACTTGCTAACTCCTGAAGGAGTAAGTCCCTGTGCAGAGGGAGTCTGAGAGGCTCCCCTGGAAAGTAAGAGGGAGGTACCTGGTGGATGTGCAGAAGATACCCCTCTTGGACTATGTGAAGCACCCAGGTATCTGTAGTGATGTTGGACCACCCGTGGGCAAAGTGGACCAGCCGGCCTCCTGTGCTGAGAGAAACCAGCTGAGGGGGAGAGGTTATGCTGATGAAGTCAAAAAACCCCACCCTGCTGAGCAGGGGCCGGTGGTGCAGGCTTGGGGGCTTGCTGCCTACGGGACCCATTACCCCGTCCCTTGGCCTGCTGATCCTGTTGGGGAGCTGCTGAGGCCTGATAGTGAGGGTAGTGTTTATAGGCAGCCACCTTCCTCGGGTAAAAGGGCTTTTTCCCCGAGCCCTTCTTCTGAGAAGGGGCAGAGGTCTTCCTTGAGAGCCGAGTCCTGGTGAGAGTCTTGGTCTCGATCTGTGCAGCCTTCTCAGCCATGGGTTTGCCAAAGAGGTTTTCACCTCTGCAGGGGACATCGACCAACTTGTCCTGCACCCAGGGCTCGAGGTCGGATGACTGAAGCCAAGCCTGTCGGCGGGCACCGATGCCGGCTGTGGCTACTCGAGCCGATGCTTCAAAGCCATCGTAGGCTGCTCGAGAGATAAACTTTGAGCACTCTCGAACACCAGTTGACAAGGCTTGGAACCTCTGCAAAGGTTCTTCGGAGAGACCAGCAGAGAACCCGGCTATTTCTTTAGCCAGGTCTCGGAGATACATGCCCATATAGAGCTGGTAGGTCTGGACTCGACAAGCAAGCATAGAGCCCTGGAAACACTTCCTACCGAGGGCATCCAGGCTTCGAGCCTCCCGACCAGGAGGCACCGAGGAGTGCATTTTCTGACTCAAGTCTATGCATGGCCGATTCCACCACCATGGAATGGTGCGGTAGTTGTGCCTTTTGGAACCCGGGGCTCTTGCGGACTCGATAAATGGAATCGACCCGCTTGCTTAACACCGGCGACGACGCCGGGCTCTCCCACATGCGGAAGAGAAGTCGTTCCAGAATCGGAGGAACGGGTACAGTAAAGGCCTCCTTTGGGGGAGAGTCATACTGGAGGGCAGCGAGCTCTTCGGCTCGAGGCTCCTCCTCGGGATCCGCGGGGAAGGCCAAGGCCTTGGCCATATCCCGCACGAAGTCCGAGAACTGGGTATCCTCCAGTGGGGACCGTCTCCGAGGTTCGGACTCGGGGGAGTCCGATGGGACACACCGAGTCCGAAAAGAACCAGGTGACTCTTCATCCTCGGATTCCCAGGCTGACTCCTCGGAGGAGGAGTCGAGCGGCTCCGGTCGGGTGGGCATCGATGCCGTCCGCCCCGAAGCCGAGAGAGTTGGCGTCGACGACCTTGGTCCCGAACGGGAGGCCGAAGGAGACCGTGACCGAGGATCGACTCGAGGATCGGCTCGGTCTCCGGGGTCGACTTGGACGTCGACGTCCCGGTGGTCAGGGCAGAAGCACCGGCGAGGCCAGCGATCAATGCCCGCTGCTGGTCCATGAAGGCAGTCAGACTGCTCTCCAAGGCCGTCAACCCGAGTCCGAGCTCAGGAGACCCAGCAGCCCCCGACTCGGGCCCCGACGGCGTCGGGCCCAACGTCGGTTCCTTCGGAGGCGAGTCCACGAGGACTACAGCACTTACGTGAGCAGGCGAGTCCATCTCGAGACGAGGATGTTTGGAAGGCCTCTCCAGCTCCGAGGGCCCGGGACGGCTTTCGGGGCTATGCGACCTGGCCCTCGAGGAACCAGGAGCATCCACCGACGCCGCCCCCGCGGGTTTCTTCTTCCGATGATGTTCCCGGGTAGGAGACCCCCGCTCAGAGGAACTTCGACGATGCTCAGGACCAGAGTCCCGAGACGTCGAAGCCTCTGACGAGGTCCGGGCCCGGCCGGAGTCAGAGAAGATACGTTCCCGCTGATGCTGCCGACTCAACGCTTTTGAGGACATCTTGCCACACAGACCACAGATCATCGGGTCATGATCGGGTCCGAGGCAGGCGGAGGCAGCAGTCGTGTGTGTCGGTAAGAGACATGAGCTTCTTACACCGATCACACTTCTTAAACCCGCTGGCAGCCATTGGGGGAAAAAGGGCCCCTGCGAGGTCAAAAGACAGGGCTGCCAGTGAAAAAGAAAAAAAGGCGCGCGAAATCTGTCACGAAGGACAAAAAAAACGAAAAAATAAAGAACGGACTCGCAACCGGCGTCGCGGGTCCGGGCGGGAAAAGAACCGGCGTCGAACCGAGAAAAAAGACAAATAAAATCAACTTTTCTAGCGGTGAATTAGAAACAACGTCTGTAGGGCTCCGCGGAAAAAAGAAGACTGAGCAAGATGGCACCTTTGGGCGGGAAGAGGACCGCGCATGCGCGCTGCAATTCCCAAAGGCTTTCTTTGAAAGCTGGGGAAAATTGCTCCGCGAGGGCTCCGTCGGCGCCGACGTCACCCATATGTGAGGACTGACTTCCTGCTTGGTCCTGGAGAAAACTACAATACCCAGAGGGCATTGCAAGGCTCTCTGCACCACTTCCTGGCTGGTTAAAGATAAGGCCCCAGTGTAATACCCTGCTTTAACCTGTGGGGACCCTCGCTGGGTGACACAACTTATGTACAAGGTGATCTGTATGTAGGAGTTCATAAGGGGGGGGGGCATCATGTTTCATTGAAGTGCTCAATGAATAAGGTGGTCTTGAGCCGTTTCCTGAATTCTTTAATGTCTGTGGTGGTTCTCATTTTCTCTGGGAGAATGTTCCAGACAGATGGTGTGGGAAGCGAGAGGGCCCTCTTGGATGTTGCTTGTTTGGCTTTTGTGAACAGGTTGGGTGCTGGTATGTTATCGATGTTGCCACTTCTCGCTGGTCTGTTGGGTTGGGGGTAAATGAGATCCTGCAGACTACTGGCTGTTAGGTTGTTTTTGATCTTGAGGATGGTCAGGGCAGTTTTGTATTTGGCACATGATATGATTGGCAACCAGTGCAGTTGGTGCAGGAGGGGAGATATGTGCTCTCGCCAAGATCATCCCATGATGGTTCGCGCAGCGGTGTTTTGTACTAGCTGCAGGGGTCGGGTAGATTGTTTGGGTAGACCTTGGAAGAGAGCATTGCAGTATTCCAGGGATGGCGTTATAATGGACTGACATACTGTTCGAAAGTGGTCTTGATTGAGGAGAGGTTTTAATCTCCTGATTATTGCTAGCTTGTGGAAGGCAAACTTGGAAGTTTTGTTGATATGGGCTTGTAGGTTGAGGTGCTTGTCAATGATGATTCCCAGGTATCTGACTTCATCCTTTATTGGGATTTGAGAGCTGGCAATTTTGATTGAGGCGGGGGGGGGGGGGGGGCCTGAAATCAGTGTTCCTTGTTATGATTATTGCTTCAGTTTTCTTAATGTTGATGTTTATGTTGTTTTTGGTAAGCCAGGTTATCATTTCTTTGAGGCACATTGTAGTGAAGTCCAGAGAGTCTAACTGTATAGGGGTGTAGGCCATATCGTCTGCATATATGGCATATTGTATATCGTGCTTCCTGAATATGCTGCAAACTGGTTGTATATAAATGTTGAATAGGAGGGCAGAGAGCGAAGATCCTTGAGGAACTCCTTGGTCGGTGTGGAAAATTGTTGAAGTGAGTGGGCCAGATTTGACTATCTGTTTGCCTCCTACACTAGGTATGACTGAAACTATTTGAGGGAAATGTTCTGGATCCCGATAGAGTCTAGCCGCTCCAGGAGACATAGGAGACAGTGTCAAAGGCAGATGATATGTCGACAAAGATTAATAGGAAGCCTCTTCTTATGTTGTCAATACCTTTGAGCAGGTTATCAAATAGATGGATGAGTAATGTCTCCACTCTGTAATCTGGGTGAAATCCGTGCTGGTGAGGATCTAGAGGGGCGTGTAAGTCAATGTGGTCCTGGAGCTGTCTCTGAACAATCTTCTCAATTATCTTAGAGAGGAATGGGAGGCTGGATATTGGGTGGTAGTTTGATGGATCATTGTTGAGATGTGGAGTATTCTTTGGAATAGGGCGGATAGTGGCTTGCTTTAGTGCCAGGGGCATGTATCCTTGGGTAAGTGAGGTACTTATTACCTTATGCATGAATTTGCTTAGGTCATCCTTGGTGATTTGATCCATGCCACTGGACAGGGATCAGATGGTGCTGTGGTTGTGTTCAGCTCAGTTATGGTCCGGATGATCTGTTATGCTGATGGGATGCTGACGTTTCTCAAGTGGTTTAGGGTGGTGGGATTCACGCTGATAGGAGGAATGTCAAGTTCTTTAGAGTCCTTGTAAAGTGTTTTTTGAAGAAGTTTATTCTTGGATATGAGGTAGTCTGCAAAGGTTTGAGGGTGTATTGGATTCTCATTCTTCAGAGTTGGGCCCTTCGTTAATGTTCGGACTATGCTGAAGAGCTCTTTGGGTTTGTTGCAGGCTTTTAGAATGAAGTTAGTGTGGTATTATTGTTTGTGCTTGTTTATAAGTGCATTGTATTCTTGTTGCGTTATCTGGTATTGTTTTAGCGTGGTTTTGGTCTTATGTCGCCATCGACATTCGTATTGCCTTAGTTTCCTCTTTGAGTCTCTTATTTTGGTGGAGTACCATGGTGCTGATCTTGGTCTGTTGTCTAATTGGCAATGGTTGGATCTGGTTGGGAAGCTCGAAGCAGCACTGTTGGTGGTGTTCCAGATGTTCACAGCTTCATCTATGTCAGAAAAGTCTTTCAGTTCATTTCATATATTGGTTATTTTAGCCATTCTGTTATAAAAGCACCTGGAATGAGTTACAAAATAATTTTAAAATTGCACCTGCTTTTTCTGTTGGTGCAATTTTACGCCACCAGGAGTAGTTATCAAATTAGTTTATGCCATCAGCAGACAACTACTCCTGGTAGTCTCAATGCTTTGGATGAATGACAATGGTTTTATTAGGACATATAGAGCCCAATTCTGGCAGCGGGACATCTAGGTGCTGAAGACAGTGCTATTAGGACCCGATTCTGGTCCGCAGAAAAGAGTAGTTACTCACCTGTAAGAGGTGTTCTCCAGGAGCAGCAGGAATCAGTCCTCACTATGGGTGACATCAACGTCGATGGAGCCCTTGCGGAGCATTTCTCAAGCTCTCCATGAAAGCCTTTGGGAATGCAGGAACGCATGCGCGGTCCCCTTCCCGCCTAAAGATGCCATCTTGCTCAGTCAAATGACATAGCTAAAAGACAGCACATAAAAATGTAAAACTAAACTATGTACAACTGCAACTCCCAGGGGAGGAAGGAGGGTTGTGAGGACTGATTCCTGCTGCTCCTGGAGAACACATGTTACAGGTGAGTAACTACTCTTTCTCCAGGACCAAGCAGGAAGTCAGTCCTCACATATGGGTGACTCCCTAGCTCTGGGCTACCAGGAACCCAGGCTGAACAAGAGAACATAGGAACATAAGATATGCCATACTGGGTCAGACCAAGGTCCATCAAGCCCAGTATTCTGTTTCCAACAGTGGCCAATCTAGGTCATACGTACCTAGCAGTTTCCCCAAGGGACACAGGTTCCACAATGCTTGTATTGGTTCAAGCATTGATATCCTGGGTCCCTTCTTAATAATGGTTTATGGACCTTTCCTCCAGGAACTTGACCAAACCTTTTTTAAAGCCAGCTACACTAACAGCCTTTACTACATCCTCCGGTAACAAATTCCAGAGTTTGATTACACGTTGAGTGAAAAAATATTTTCTTTTATTAGTCTTAAATAGTTTACCCTGTAGCTTAATTGCATGTCCCCTAGTCTTTCTATATTCTGATAAGGTAAACAATCGATCTACGTTTACCCGTTCCACTCCATTCATTAATTTATAGACTTCTATCATATCTCCCCTCAGACGTCTCTTTTCCAGGTTAAAGAGCCCTAACCTTTTTAGCCTTTCTTCAAAGGAGTATCCTTCCATCCCCTTTACCATTTTGGTGGCTCTTCTCTGAACCTTTTGTAATAACTCTATATCCTTTTTAAGATACGGCGACCAGAATTGCACACAATATTCAAGGTGTGGTCTCACAATGGAATGGTATAGAGGCATTATAATATCTTTTGTTTTATTTTTCATTCCTCTCCTTATCTTACCTAGCATTCTATTTGCTCTCTTGGCCACCGCTGCACACTGGGCCGAGGGTTTTAACATGGTATCCACAATGACGCCTAAATCTTTTTCCTGGGTGGTGGTTCCTAATGTGGAACCTTGCATCGTGTAACCAAAGTTTGGGTTGTTCTTCCCTAGGTGCATAACCTTGCACTTGTCCACATTAAATTTCATCTGCCATTTTGATGCCCAGTCTTCCAATTTATCAAGATCCTCTTGCAATTTTCCACAATCCTCTTGGGTTTTAACAACTTTAAATAGTTTTGTGTCATCTGCAAATTTGACAACCTCACTCGTTATTCCACTTTCCAGGTCATTAATGAATATGTCAAAAAGCAGCGGACCCAGCACAGATCCCTGGGGTACACCACTATTCACCTTTCTCCATTGGGAAATTGGCCATTTAGCCCTACCCTCTGCTTTCTATCTTTTAACCAGTTCCTGATCCACAATAGTACACTGCCTCCTATCCCAAGACTCTTTAGTTTTGCCAAACATCTCTGATGAGGGACCTTGTCAAAGGCTTTCTGAAAGTCCAGATACACAATTTCAACCAACTCACCTTTGTCCACCTGATTATTCACTCCTTCAAAAAAAAACATAACAGATTAGTAAGACAAGATCTTCCTTGTCTAAAGCCATGTTGGCTGTCTCCCATTAGGTCATGACTATCTACATGCTGAGTAATTTTATTCTTTATGATGGTTTCTACCATTTTTCCCGGTACTGATGTCAGGCTCACCGGTCTGTAGTTTCCCGGATCACCCCTGGAACCCTTTTTAAAAATTGGTGTTACATTGGCGATCCTCCAATCTTCAGGTATTAGAGATGATTTTAATGATAGTTCACAGATTACTAATAGCAGGTCTGCAATCTCATATTTCAGTTCTTTCAACACCCTTGGATGTATACCATCCGGCCCAGGTGATTTGCTACTCTTCAGTTTATCTAATAGTTGTAATACATCTTCCCGATTTATCGATATTTCCTTCAATTCTTCCGCACCTTTAAATACCACTTCAGTCATGGGTAACATCCCTACATCTTCCTCCTTAAAGACTGAAGCAAAGAATTCATTTAATCTCTCCACTATCGCCTTGTCGCCTCTTAGTGCTCCTTTAACCCCTTTATCATCTAATGGACCAACTGACTCTCACAGGTTTTTTGCTACAAATGTACTTGAAAAGGTCTTTACTTCGTGTTTTTGCTTCCGCAGCAAGCTTCTTCTCAAATTCTCCCTTTGCCTGCCTTATCAATGCCTTGCATTTGACTTGCCAATGCTTGTGCTGTTTCCAGGTTTCGTCGTTTGGCTGTTTTTTCCATTTCCTGAAAGATGCTTTTTTGGCAACAGCAGCCTCTCTGACCTCACCTTTAAACCATGCTGGCAGTTTTTTGGACTTCCTTCCACTTTTCTTAAAGCGTGGAATACAGCTGGTCTGGGCTTCCAAAATAGTATTTTTCAACAACAACCAAGCCTGATGTACGTCTTTAACCTTTGCAACTGCTCCTTTTAGTTTTTTCTTAACTGTTTTCCTCATTTTATCATAGTCTCCCTTTCGAAAGTTAAAAGGTAGTACTGTGGATTTCCTTACTATCCCTCCTCCACTAATTAAATCAAAGGCGATCATGCTATGATCACTATTGCCAAGTGGCCCCAACAACCTTATCTCTTGCACTAGATCTGGTGTTCCACTAAGGACTAGATCTAATATGGCTTCCCCTCTGGTCGGTTCATGAACCAGCTGCTCCAAGAAGCAGCCATTTATTTCATCTAGGAACTTTAACTCCCTAGCATGCCCTGACGTAACACTGACCCAGTCGATACCGGGGTAGTTGAAATCACCATTATTACTGCACTGTAACTTTTGTTAGCTTCCTTGATTTCTTTGAGCATTTCATCATCCATTTGGTCATTCTGGCAAGGTGCTCGATAGTACACCCCCACTGCCATTGCCTTCTCCCTTTTACATGGAATTTCAATCCATATAGATTCTACAGCAGATTTTGTTTCCTGCAAAACTTTAATCCTTTCTGACTCAATGCCCTCTCTAACATAGAGAACAACCCCTCCACCAATTTGATCAGCTCTATCATTATGATATAGTTTGTACCCAGGTATCACAGTGTCCCACTGGTTGTCCTCCTTACACCATGTCTCTGATATTCCAATCATATCTAACCTTTCATTTAGTGCTATATATTCTAACTCTCCCATCTTATTTTTAGACTTCTAGCATTTGCATACAAGCATTTTAGAGAATGTATTTTACTCATATTAATTTGGCTATTGTTAGACATGGGTAATTTGGGATCTTTAAGCTCAGTCTGCTCCATACTTGAGGGCATTTGGGCTACTTTACTCTTTTGTGGAACCTCTCTGCTTTTGGTAGTATCCTTCAAAGATACATTCTTCCGAACCATCCTCTCTTGGGCGACTGTCGGCTTTCCCCTAATATCTAGTTTAAAAGCTGCTCTATCTCCTTTTTAAAGGTTAATGCCAGCAGCCTGGTTCCATCCCGGTTAAGGTGAAGCCCATCCCTTCGGAAGAGCCCCTCCTTTCCCAGAATGTTCCCCAGTTCCTAACAAATCCAAAACCCTCATCTCTGCACCATTGTCTCATCCACGCATTGAGACTCCAGAGCTCTGCCTGCCTTTTGGGTCCTGCGCGTGGAACAGGAAGCATTTCGGAGAACGCTACCCTGGAAGTTCTGGATTTCAACTTCCTACCTAAAAGCCTAAATTTAGCCTCCAGAACCTCCCTACCACATTTTCCTATGTCATTGGTACCGACATGTACCAAGACAGCAGACTCCTCCCCAGCACTATCTAAGACCTTATCTAGGTGGCGCGTGAGGTCTGCTACCTTCGCACCAGGCAGGCATGTTACCAGGAGAATTCCCTCTAGTCCCAGCATCAAAGAAAGGCTTTTCACTGAAAGAACCTCCACCGGTAGCCCAACGGAGGGCTGGAGGGCAGGAGTTGCCTAAACCGCAAAGAGATTCCGGAGTACTGCCTGGCCAAAAGCAATGTCCCTACGGGACTCTCTTTCCAGACAGTAATGGGCCGCAAATGTCTAGCTTGAGGACCAAGTTGCAGCCCTGCAGATGTCTACCAACGGTACAGAGCGGAGATGAGCCACTGAGGCAGCCATTGCCCTGACACGATGGGCCGTGACCCGACCTTGCAAAGGAAGGTCAGCCGCCCTGTAAGCTCAGGTGATACTGTCAGACACCCAGGTGGACAAGGTACGCTTGGACACAGCTAACCCCAAATTATTAGGGTCAAAAGATATGAAGAGCTGAGTAGCCCTTCGATGTCCCTGCATATGGTCAAGGTAGAAGGAAAGAGCCCTCCTACAGTCCAGGGTATGCAGGACTGCTTCAGCCTGGCTTGCATGAGGCCTAGGGAAGAATGTTGGAAGAACCACCTCCTGGTTAAGGTGGAAGGAGGAGACAACCTTTGGGAGGAACTTTGGATGAGTCCTAAGGACTACCCTGTTCCTATAGAAGTGGGTATAAGGCTGTCACAGACCAGGGCCTGAAGCTCACTCACCCGCCTGGCTGAGGTCAAGGCTACCAAGAAGAGTGTCTTCCAGGACAGGAAGCGTAGAGGACAAGTAGCCATCGGCTCAAAAGGTGGGCGAGTCAGTTGCTGCAAGATCACATTCAACTCCCACTCAGGGGCAGGAGGACAGATTGGAGGCTTGAGCAAGAGCAAGCCTATGAGAAAGCGGGACACCAAGGGGTGAACCGACAGAGAATGTCCTTCCACCAGTGAGAGGTGAGCCACCAGTGAGAGGTGAGCCGCACAGAATTGGACTTAAGTCCCTGATTTGATAAGTGCAGTAGGTACTGAAGTACTACTAGCACAGCACAGGAGAAGGGATCTTCCGTACATAGCTGACACCACACAGAAAACCTTTTCCATTTTAGGGCATAGGTTTTCCTAGTGGACTGCTTCCTGGAGGCTAGGACAATATCCTCAACTTTCCTGAGGTAGGCCCCAGGGAGCCAAAACTACCCTTGCAGCCTCCATGTCATCAAATTGAGAGCTTTGAGATTGGGGTGCAGAAGGAAACCCTGATCCTGAGAGAGAAGGTCAGGTTGCAACCCCAGAGGCAGTGGGGGATCCATCGCCAACTGAAGCAGAAGTGGAAACCAAGGCTGTCTCGGCCATCTCGTAGGCACCAGCAGGACCGAGGCCTTGTCCTGAAGAATTTTGAACAGGGTTCGGGCCACCAGGGGCATGGGAGGAAACGCATACAGGAGGCTCTGTGACCAGGAAATCAGAAAAGCATCTGCCGCCAGCCGCAGAGGATGCGGTTGCCTGGAACAGAACCTTGTTAGTTGTTTGTTCGATGGACTGGCAAACAGATCTATGGTTGGAAGTCCCCATTTTAGGAAGATCTTCTGAACCACTAAGGGATGGAAATTTTGAATTTATTAAACAAGCAACAAAAGACATACCAAAAAGCAAAAACAAAAACAATAACAAGCACCCCAACCAAATCCCACACCCCCCCAAAACCCCCACCCCCCGACATAGCACAAAACAAGTATCTCCACCCCCCCGTGACCCACCTCCCCACCACCAAACCCAACCACCAGCACACGTGCCCCTTCCCCCCGACATCATCAACCCGCAATAGTTCAGCATGTCCAATGTCTGTCCAAACCCCCCACCAGCAACCCGATGAAGTCAAACAGAAATGAAATGTCCATCCCACCCCCCCCCCAACCACCCACAACAATCCCGGCACAGTCCAATGTCCCAAATGTCCATCAGGGCTGCCAAGCCCTCACTCACCCCCACAAAAACAAAACGCATTCCCCCTTTCCCACCCCCGTCCCCACAAAGGAGCAACATCTCCTCCGCCCCCACCCCAATCCCTACCCCACCCCCACCCTCCCCATAAATAAAGAAAACCCCCACCCCCCTAAACAGAAACATACAGGCATGTGCCGTCCCCAACGAAAACCCACCAGAAACAAAACCATAATACAAATCAATAAATGAACACAAACACCCAACCCTATCGGCCGAAACAGCGGAGCGGGATGCGCAGAAACACAAAAACAAAAACAAAAACAAAACAAACACACACCTGCTCCAGGGAGAAAACGAAAACAAACATCCCCCATGGAGAGAGAGGGAGAGCGGACAAGTGGCCAACAACCCCCCCAGCCCTAGTGCAAACCCCCCTCCCCCCCACCGGAAGGAAAGCAACCCCAGATCCCTAAACCTAGGAAGAAACCCCAGGGACTAAACCCCCCCCCCCCTCCTGTCTCACCTCCCTCCTCCACCCGGGAGACAAAAACCAAAACCCCTAACCTCTAACCGGGAGGAAAAACCCCAGGGAACCCCTCCCCCTCATGGGGGGCGGAGGGTGAGGTGACGCCACAGACGCTCCCAACGATGGACCTCCACCACCCGCCTTTCGCGTTGCGCCATGCTGGACACTTCCTCCAGAATATCCCGCACCACCTCGTCGAGGGGCAGGACCAACCCCCGGGTCGAGACATGACAGCGCGCTTGCCACAGGTGGTAGCGCACTACAGCCGTGACTAGGTAGAGGGTCCCGGAGTCCTGCCTTAGAGGAAAGGACCAGGCCCCGTACACCCACTCCGCATACGTGAGGAGGGAAAGGTCGCGCAGGTGAAGAGCAGCGGACACCAACCGGCAGGCCTCCACGTTGAAGGGGCACTGCCGGAGGAAATGGTCCATGGTCTCCGCCTGCCCCTCACACCCGGCCCTCGGACAGACCCGCGCTGCCTGTGACCGGTACTTGAGGTTGTCCCTCACGTACAAACGCCCGTGGAAAGACAACCAGGCTACATCCCGAACCTTCTTCGGTAGCCGAGGGGAGTTCAACAGCCGAAGGCCCCGCTGCATCACATCCGCCGGACAGTCCCGCAGGGCCCACCGTGGTTGATAGTGAGAGGTGAGTACCATCCGGTATAATCCTTTCCGCCCCAAGGACTGGGCGAGCGGGTCGGTCACCCCCCACCAGCCGAATGAGCCCCACCATCACGAATACGTACGATGGGGCCTGTTCCCCTCTCCGGCGCACACGTGGGACCGAGGACGCCCCCTCCCACTGCTCCCAGAAGCGGGAGAACCATTCCCGATAGGAGGCCACCCACCAAACCCCACCCCCTTCCCTCATCCTACCTAAGTGAAACGCCATAGACAAGACTGACAGGAAGACAAGGGGGTGCAACATACCCAAACCACCCTCTGCCCGATCCAGGCAGACGATGTTGCGCTGGACAGGGTTCAAGCGGTTACCCACAGAAAACAGAAAAAGACGGCACAAACAGACGCCTGACGGGACAACGGAAGAACGAAGACCGTGGCCACGTGCAGAAAGAGAGGAAGCAGAAACGTCCCGAGGAGTTTGATCTTCTCCTCGTACGTACACCTCCACCCCCTCCACCGCAGCACCCGACACCGTGCAGTCTCGAGACAACGGTCCCAATTGGACTCCGCACAGTCCTCCGACCCGAAGACGAGGCCCAAAACGCGGACCTCCCCCACGGGAGGAGGAAAGGGGGCGCAGGAAGGCGGGGAGGCCTCCGAGGAGCCCAACCACAGCGTCTGGCACTTGCTGTGGTTTACAACAGAATGGGCTACCTCCGAGTACTCCTCCACGGCCTCTCGCAGGGCCTCTACCCCATCAGTGCCGTCCACGTAAACTGAGATGTCGTCAGCGTAAGCAACGACGGACACCGGGGGCGCACCGGGCGCCTCCAGGCCCCGCAACCCACCTGAGGACAATCTCCGGAGGAAGGGGTCGAGGGAGAAAACATACAGCAGGGGGCTCAAAGGGCACCCCTGCCGCACCCCCGAGGCGACACCAAATGGCCGTCCGAGCCACCCGTTAATAAACGGGAAGCTCACACCCCCCCTCGGTACAGCGCCTGCACGACGAAGAGGAAACCTGCGGGGAGGCCGAAGTGCTGGAGCACCACCCACAGGTACCGGTGACTGACTCGATCAAAGGCTTTGGACTGATCCAAGGAGACCAACCAGTGGTCCCGTTGGAGCGACCGGCCTCTTTCCACCATCTCCCGGACTGTGGCGACAGCGTCCAGAACCCCTCTCCCCCGAACGGAACAATACTGGGAAGGGGACAGCAAATCGCCCGACACCTCCACCAGTCGGTTGGCCAAACACTTGGCCAGGATCTTCCGGTCCACATTCAGAAGAGAGAGCGGCCGCCAGAAGTCCAAGGAGCTATCGTCCTTCCCCTTGGAGAGCAGCAGCAGGACAGACTCGCGAAATGACCGCGGGAGATACCCCGTGTCCATGATCTCCTGAAACAGGGAGGTCAGGAAGGGGGCCAGCTGGGCAATGAAGTGCGATAGAACTCCACAGGGAGCCCATCGCGCCCAGGCACCTTCCCCAACGGCATGGCACGAATCGCCCTCTCCACCTCCACCTGCTGAATCGGAGCAGCGAGTGCATCAACCTGTGCCTGGACCACAGCCGAATACACCGGGGGAAGGCCCAGGTACGTTCGGATATGGGTGAGGTCCACGGGGCGATCCCCAAACAGGTCCGAGAAGTATTCCCCCACTATCCGCAAAAGGTCCTCCTGGGAGGTATGAATGGTACCGTCCTCGCCCCGCAGGGCCATGACCTCCCGACGCTGAACCCTCTCCCTGCAAGTCCGGAAAGGGTCTGGAGTGGCGCCCCCACCAGCCGCCCCCTCGAAGCATAGGGAGGCATGGCGATCGTAAAGCAGGCCACGGAGCTGGACACGCACCTCTTCAACCTCCTCCCGCGCTGCCCCTCGGGATACCAAACGATCCAGCGACCTCCGGAGGACAGTGTAGGTGAGGTAGCGGGATCGAGCCATGGAGGTACCCCGGGAACGGAAGAGTTGTCGGGCACGCGTCTTCACCTCATCCCACCAGGCGCCACGGGAAGGAAAAACACTCAGCAGGGTCTCCTGGTCTGCGAGAAAGGCCAAGAACTCCTGGACCACCTCTGATGTTGCCAACAACTGCACATTCAGTCGCCACAGGCCAGGACCCCTGCTAAGCTCCTCGTGGTTGGCCAGGAAGGACACAGAGAGGACGCGGTGGTCCGAAAAGTCAACCGCCTGCAACTGCGGAGGGGAACACTCCACCCGGGCACTCACATATATCCGATCGATACGACTCCTGCAGGTCCCATGGTAGTAGGTGAACCCCGGCGACCTAGGAAAGGCCCGGTGGAAAACATCCACGAGGTCAGCCGTCCGGGTCATCTCGGCCAAAAAGAGGCCCTCGTAACTGGGTGGGCAACGCTCCCCCCCTCGGTCCTGCAAAAAGGTGGTGGTGTTAAAATCCCCGGCAAGGACCACCAAACGGGAGGTGTGTAAGTAGGGGCGGATAACCCCGAACAGGGTCTTCCGCGCCAACTTAGACTGGGGGCCGTAGACCACCACGAAACGAAACCGATGGGGCCCGCAGTAGCCATCTAAAAGCAGACACCGGCCCTGCTCCAGTTCCCACACGTACTGCACCTGAAATCGGTTAGACGTGAACAAAACCGCCACTCCTGCGTAGGGCTGTGCCGCAAGGGACCAGTACGAAGGGCCCCACCTCCACTCCCGCTTCGCCCGATGAAGGCTAGCGAGCGAGGTGAGCCTGGTCTCCTGCAAGAAGATGACATCCAGCCCACTCGTAGAAAGAAAATCATAGGCCGTAGCCCGCGCCTGGTCTGAGAAAATGCTGGCCACGTTGATGGTGGCGCACGAGAACGCAGGAGTGCACGCCATGCCTATTTCGAGTGCAGTGACCCTTTCCTCCTCTTCTCACCAACCCCGGGATCCCCAGAATCCCGCTTGCAGGACAAGCCCGCGAGCTGGAGCGACTCCTCCTGGTCCACGTCGACCACCTCGAGGATCTCCTCCTCCTCCCGCTCAACCCTATCACCCCAGGAGGTGCTGGCGCCCCCGGGACCACCAGGCAAAGCTGTCGCGAGGGCAGACCCAGCCCCCACGGGATGAGGAGGCACAAACGGGTCAGGGGTCGGAGGAATGACCTCCTCCGTGGGGTCCACCACCTGTGCAGCCCCCCCCTCCCCGGACAAAGACTGAGACAATACGACAGTGCCCACCCCCGTGGGGGAGGCCAGGGCGGCCGGGTCAGCAGGGGGCTCCTGCGAAGGCCCCGAACCCAACTGCGGGGGTACAAGGCCATCCTCCCTCACCCGTCGGGCGCCAGTATCCCCCTTGATTGGAGGACCCTGACTGCGGCGCGCCTTCTGCACCTTTGAAGGTCGCCGCTGAGGAAGAGGGGCCGCCCCCGCCGCTAACCGCTCCGAGCGCCGCACAGGAAGCCCTGCTTCCACAGGCAAGCCCTCATCCGCCTCAGCCGCATCAGCGGCCAAAAAGACGAAACGGTTGATGTCCAACACGGGCTCTGCATCCAGCAACGGGGATGTCTCCCGTTTCTTCCTTTTGGACTTGCCACCCTTGGAAGGGACCGTAGTCCATTCCTCAGGTGGCACCACCCTCAACCCACTATCCTGTCGTGCTACATTAACCTCCACCACATCAACCCTCTCTCCTCCTTCCTACCCGAATCCCCTCCCCCTGGTGGCTCCCTCGGCTCGATGGACTCCTCTGCACTAGGGCCCCCGGTCTCCTCCTGAGGGAGAGGGGCCTCCATAGCCTCCTCCCGCACAGGAGCCCGAGGTGGAGTGACGGCAACCCCCCCTGGTCCATTGTGTGACGCGGAGGGGCAGCGGGCAAAGGGGTGGCCCAACTCCCCGCAAAGGTTACACCGAATTAGCAGACACCCGGCCGAAGCGTGACCCCGTCCACCACAACGGGTGCAGACCTGCTCGGGACAGTTCATGCTCAAATGGCGGAATGAGCCACAGCGGTGACACTCGCGGGGTTGCCCAGGGTAATAGCACAAGATGCGATCCCGACCGAGGAAACCGGCCGAGGGCACGTGCTGCACCACGTTTCCCACCTCACACAAACGGATCCTGCCCTTCCACGACCCGTCCCACACCCCTAGGGGCCCAGCGCCCTTAACCAGGGGTGCGAGAAGCACCGCATGGCGCGACAACCAAAACTGGATGTCCTGCCCTGGGAGCGACTCATTCCTGGATAGGATGGTCACAGGTACCGTCCCCTGGCGAGAGATAGGCACAACACGAAAGTCAGCCCACCCTCCCTGCCCCCTCTGCTGCTGGTATCGGTCCCAGAAAATCTCCAGCCCCCGTCTCAGCATGAAACTAACATCATATTCAATGGTGTTGTTCATGTGGATAAAGGCGTAGAGATCTCCTGGGAGAAACCCCAGCCCAAGGACCATCCTCAAGACCTGTTCCCTGGCTGGAGGGGACCCCTCCCCAGCCCATCGGATCTGCGCCACGTTGCGCCGTCGGACCTCACCCCCTACTCCTCTTTGAAACCCTCCCCCTCCTCCTCCTCCTTCCCCTCCTGCGGGACCATTCCCCTGAAAACCTCCCCTCCCCCTACCCTCACCCGACGGCCCTGGAGTGGTGCCCGACCCCTTCAGAGCCTCCGCAAAGGTACGGAGGGGGGGAGCCGGCCCCCCAGCCCCCATCTCCTGCCCTCCTTGATCTGTTCCTGCATCCATCTGCGGGGGATCCTGCTGCTGGACCGCAGGATCCGTAACCTCCTCACTTAGATCAACCGGAGGACTGGGGAAGGTCAACTCCGCAAAGACAGAGTCCGGGATGCTACCTCCTCCGGATCCCTGAGTGCCACCGAGAACCCCTGGACCACCACTTATCTCTACCTCCGGCTGCCGAAAGGCAGTAAAAGCCCCGGGAGGGCCCAACGGGGCCTCCAAAGCCAATCGTAGGGCATCACAGACCTGGTTCTCGGTAACACCCAGGGAACCGGAAGGCTCCCCCAAACCTCCTTCCCGCATTCCCGACCCAGCGCAAGGCTCCTGGGTTTCGGCCACCACTACCGGGGACGGACCCCGCTCCCCTTCATTCCCGGGTTCCAAGGGGACCACCGCCCCCCCTGACCCTACGGAGAGCAAGTCCTTCCCTCGTCCTGAAGCAGCCACTACCTCCTTCCCCACTATATAACCAGTCGTCCGCTCCCCCCCTTCCTCCATCAGCCCGTCCTGTAGCCCATCATCCGCCACCCCCTGTATGGCTATCGACAACAAGGCAGGACCCGCCCGAGACAACAGGGCAGATCCCCCACCCAGCACCTCCCCCACACCCCCACCCCCCTGCCCCTTGTCCCTCCCAGGTCCTACCTGGTTGTCGGTGCCAGACGTGGCACAAGGATCCAGAAAAGTTTGGCCGGTAGTCAGGGCTCCAACAGAAAGGGCGGACACCCCCCTGCGAGCCAGGTCTCCGTCGGCCGCAATAACAGACAACAAAGGCAGCTGCGCATCCCGCTCCTCTACCCCCGGCCGCAGTGACAGCTGACTAGCACTTTTCTTCCCCCTCTCCCCCCCGGGGACTGCAGAAAAGAAAGAGCAGCCCCCATCCTGCCCCTTTCTCCTCCTTCCAGCACCCCTCCGGCCACAGTCAGCCACCTCAGAACATACTGGGCGAGTGCCCTGTAGCTTTCTATGGGCCGGGAGGGCAGCCACAATAGGGGAGTCCTGCCCACCAGCCATCCCCCTACCAAACCCCTTCCCAGTAACCTGGACAGGCATCGTAGCTGAAGGAGCAGGATTCCTATTACAGGTGGAGAAATCCGCCACCCGTGGATCCTCAAGTGGCACAGCAGAATCAAACGGCTGAGGCCAACCAGTCTTCCGCCGCCGGGGATCCCGTGCAGAAAACCCCTCAGAGCCGGAAACATCCAAAGACAGTGGATCAGCAGTATGCTGAAAAGGAACCGCCGAATACTGCTGCCTCTCTACAACACCCCCTCCAATCGAGGGGCATGAAAAAGAAGCTCCCTCTGTGCTTAAAGAGTGCCGTCGAAAATCCCGCAGCAAATCAGAAGATGGGGAAGGTCGTTCTGCAGACTTCCTGGGTTTCCCGGAAGCATCAGTACCCATTACTCGGCGGCCATCTTGTGATTGTAATCTGGCTGGGGGAAGTCCTACAGGCAGCTCCTGCAACGACCTCACTTCCGTAATGACGTCATCAGAAAGACCCCGGCGGCCATCTTGCGATTGTAAGCTGGCTGGGGGAAGTCCTCCAGGCAGCTCCTGCAACGACCTCACTTCCTTAGTGACGTCATCAGAAAGACCCCGGCGGCCATCTTGGATGGTCCCTTCAGTGTTACACGACTGTTGGTGAGCCACCAGGATCAACGGAGCACCCTGGGGACGTGCAGGAACAATCTGGGCAGACAGCATTTCGGAGGGAGGAACCAGCGCATTCACAACATCACAACCATCACCCTGCTGCAGGTAAGACACAGGACATCCAGGAAATGCTTTAGAAGAGGAAGGCAGGGAACGGGTGGTAGACTTCCCAGGAACTAGAATGGGAGAGGGCATACTTCTAGAGGAGGATGGACCCCCCTGCTGACCCACCCCCGGGGGCCTCCCCTGGACTGCAGGTATCTTCCAACGATTATAATTCTGGTAAACTTCGGCAAGGGACCCACAACCCTGGTTCTGATAGTACTCAATCTCCAAGTACTTGGCCTTCAGGGCCCGCTTTACCCCCTTCCGATAGGTAGCATAGGCCACCCATTCCTCCCCTGGAATGGTGGCCTGCAGGCTCTCCAGGTGGGAGAGCTGGGCTTGCAGCTGGGCCGCCTCCTCCTGGAGACCCCGAAGCCGTCGCACTGCCGCCACGATGTCATCTGGGGCCCTAGCTGACTGCTGGTAGGACGGCAGGCCCGACCCCCCGTCCTCATCCTCACTGGAGGAGGTAGAGGCCTCCTCCAGGACCCAAAGTGGAGGGGGGAACCTGCCTCCTCCAGTTCTATACTCCACGGTCCTCCAGGGTCTCCCCAGGGCCTCTCCCTGCTGCCACCCAGCCTCCACACCCTGCCTGGGGAGGAGACAGGAGCCTCCTCCCTGGGGTAGCGGGCCCAAACCTCCATACCTGTGGGTCCCTCCTTCCTGACCAGGTGCAGTCCTACCTGGGGAGTCCCCCTCCTGGGGCTCCAGCTGTTCCAGGTTGCCAGTTTCTCCATCCACTGTCCGAGTAGGAGGCCCACCAGGCTTGGCAGGCCTCTGGGCCTGGGCCTCCCTTGCTGGAGGTGGCCCAGGGCCCGACATCCAGGCACAGGCAGAAAAAGGAACTGCTCCCTAGCAGGAGCTCTGCACAACTGATCCTCTCAGTACGACAGCCAAACAGGAAGTGGGTGGAGCTGCCACTCGTGGGGCTGCAGAATCCTGCTCAACCTATCTGCCAGGTAGTTGTCCTGGCCAGGGAGATACACTGCCTTGAGGAGCATGTTGTGTCTGAGAGCAAACAAGCAAAGGTCCCGGGCCTCCTGACAAAGGAGCATGGACCCAGTTCCACCCTGCTTGTTCACATAAAACATGGCTACTTGATTGTCTGTTTGAACTAGGACAGACTGATGAGCTAGTGTTAGAGAGAATGTCCAGAGAGCTAAACGAATAGCCCGGAGTTCCATCAGATTGATCTGCTGAGTGGCCTCCCAAGGAGACCACAGGCCTTGGGTGCACTTGTCTATACAATGGGCCCCCCAGCCTTGCAGGGAGGCATCCGTGGTCAATACCATTGTGAACCCAGGTACCTGGAAATGCACCCCTTGCAGAAGATTGGGTGGATGCAGCCACCAGCGGAGGGAGTTCAGAAATTTTTCTGGACACCCTTACTCTGTCTCTGAGGCTGCCTGTGGCCTGTGTCCACTGATTTCGAAGGCACCACTGTGCAGGCCTCATGTGGAGCCGGGCATTGGGGGTCACATGTACTGTCGAAGCCATGTGGCCAAGAAGCCTCAGGCAGAGTCTGGCGGAGACCAGAGACCTGCTGAGAAACTGGTTTGCCAAGTGTATCAGTCTTTGTGCTCGGTCTTCTGGCAAGAATGCCTTTGCCAACAGAGAGTCTAGCCTTGCCCCTATGAACTACAAGTTCTGGGAGGGGAGCAAAGTGGACTTTGCGAAGTTTATGACAAACCCCAGGTTTTGAAGAAGAGCAATAGTTCGGAGGGTGGCTTGTCTGGCCTCCTGGCAAGTCTGACCCCTGATGAGCCAGTCGTCCAGATAAGGGAAGACAAATACCCCCCGATTTCTCAGGTAAGCCGTCACCACTGCCAGGCATTTGGTGAAAACCCTGGGAGGGGAGGGGAGGCCAAAAGGCAGTACTCTGCACTGATAATGGTTTCCTCTCACAATGAACCTGAGGTACTTTCTGTGGTCTGGATGAATGAGGATGTGAGTGTACGCATCCTTTAAATCTAAGGAGCATAGCCAATCTCCCTGCTGGAGGTAGGCAGCAGTGTTCCAAGAGTAAGCATCTTGAATTTCTCTTTCTCCAGGAACTTGTTGAGATTTCAGAGGTCGAGAATAGGCCGGAGGCCACCGGTTCTCTTGGGTACGAGGAAGTACCTGGAGTAGAACCCTTGACCTTGAAGATGGGGAGGCACAGGCTCTACTGCCTTGTCTCGCAACAGACCTTTGAGCTCCTGAAGGAGAAGATCTGTATGCAGGGGAGGCCTGTGAGGCTCCCCTGGAAAATATGGAGGAGGCAGCTGTTGGAAGTGTAGCATGTAGCCCTTTTGGACGATGATCAGCACCCAACTGTCCCCAGTGATGAGTGGTCAACTGTGGGCAAACAGGGTAAGTCGACCTCCTATGCAGGGTTGGGAGAGCAGGGACGGAGAGGCTATGCCTAAGGAGTCAAAAAACCCCACCCTGCTGAGTGGGAGCAGGGGCCGGAGGCTTGGGGGTCCTCTGCCTACGGGGCCCATTACCCTGCCCCTTGGCCTGCTGACAATGTTGGGGAGCCTGGGAGGCCTGGTACTGTGGATACTGTTTGTAGGCAGTGCCCTTCCTCGGGTAAAAGGGCTTTGACAGCCTTGTCCTCGTGAGGTGCTCAGTTTCGAGCTGTGCGGCCTTCTCGGTCATGGGCTTGCCAAAAAGGTTTTCGCCTCAGCAAGGGACATCAACCAACTTGTCCTGAAGCCATGGCTCAAGGTCCGATGACTGCAGCCATGACTGGCGTCGAGCTGCGATGCCGGCTGCCGCAACCCGGGACGAAGCCTCGAAGACATCGTATGCAGCGCGGGACATAAACTTGGAGCAGTCCCGTATCCTCGAGGACAAGGACTTGAACCTCTGCATCTGCAAGGGTTCCCCAGAGAGACCAGCAGAGAACCCGGCCAGCTCCTTGGCCAGGTCCCGCAAGTACATGCCCATGTACAGCTGGTAAGACTGGACACGGCAAGCAAGCATCGAGCCCTGGAAGCACTTTCTACCAAAGCCATCCAGGTTCCGGGCCTCCCTGCCAGGGGGCACGGCGGAGTGCATCTTCTGACTTTTCAGGCGATGCATGGTCGATTCCACCACCATGGAATGGTGTGGTAGCTGCGCCTTTTGAAAGCCAGGGCTCTTACAGAGTCGATAGATGGAATTGACCCGCTTGCTTAGAACCGGCGCCGAGGCCGGTGCCTCCCACATCCAGAAGAGGAGCCATTCCAGCATCGGAGGAACCGGAACAGTAAAGGCCTCCTTCGGAGGAGTGTCATATTGTAGGGCCTCGAGCTCCTCGGCTCGAGGCTCCTCCTCGGGATCCGCAGGGATAGCCAACGCGGAACCGGGTATCCTCCGGAGGGGATCTACTCCGGGGCTCAGACTGCGGTGAGTCCGACGGGACGCACCGAGTCTGGAAGGTGTCGGGGGACTCCTCGTCCTCCGTCTCCTAGGCGGACTCGTCCGATGAGGAATCAGGCTCCGACCGCGCGGGGCCTGTGAGCAACCGCCTCGACACCGAAGGCACCGGCGTTGACGCCCTCGGTCCTGAGCAGGAGGTCGAGGGAGACCGTGACCGAGGTCGACCTCGAGCCTTCATGGTCTCGAGTATCGGCCCGGTCTCCGGGGTCGACTTCGATGTTGATGTCTCGGTGGTCGGGGCAGATGCGCCAGACAGTCTGGCCATCAGTGCCCGCTGCTGTTCCATGAAGGCAGACAATCTGCACTCCAAGGCTGTCAGCCTGAGACCCAGCTCAGGAGACTCAGCAGCTTCCGATTCGGGCCCCGGCGGCACCGGGCCCGAAGTCGGCTCTCTGGGAGGAGAGTCCATGAGGACTACAGGACTTACATGTTCAGCAGACTCCGGCTCCACTCGAGGTACTTTTGGAGGCGTCTCCTGTTCCACGGGCCCGGGGCAGCGGTCGGGGGTCTGAGACCTAGCTCCCGAGGAGCCAGGGACCTCTTCTGACGGCGCCATCGCGAGCCGCTTCTTCCTCTTTCGTTCTCGGTCGGGGGACCCCCTGTCCGAGGAGCCCCGACGGTGCTCGGGATCCGACTCCCGAGATGTCGAGGCCTCAGACGAGGTCCAGGCCCGGCCGGAGGCCGAGTCGGAGAAAAGCCTTTCCTTTTGGTGCTGACGACTTCGAAGCGCCTTATAGGACATCTTTCCACATGGTCCACAGATCTTAGGATCGTGGTCGGGACCCAGGCAACGAAGGAAGCAGTCATGTGTGTCGGTGAGAGACATTAGTTTCTTACACCGATCACACTTTTTGAAGCCACTGGAAGCCATCCAGAAAAAAAGAGTCCCCGCAAGGTCAAAGGACCGGCCTTCCAGGGAAAAAGAAAAAAGGGCGCGAACGCCAGCCACGAAGGGCAAAAACCGAAAAAAATAAGAGCGGGCTCGATACCGGTGTACCGAACCCGGCGGGAGGGGAACCGGCGTCGAACCGGAGAAAAAAAATAGCGAAGGAATCGCGAAAAATCAAACTATTTTCCGGGAGGACTAGGACAGACGTCCGACGGGCTTCACGGAAAAAGAGAGACTGAGCAAGATGGCACCTTTAGGCGTGCCTGCATTCCCAAAGGCTTTCATGGAAAGCTGGGGAAATGCTCCGCAAGGGCTCCATCGACGTCAATGTCAACCATATGTGAGGACTGACTTCCTGCTTGGTCCTGGAGAACAGAACGTCCCCACGGGATCCGGAATCAGGCCTGAGGATGGCCCAGCGTGACCCTCCAGCCTGCGGAAACGTCCTTCCCACAAGCACCCCAAACTAACGCAACTCCAGACCCCAAGATCCCTGCTGCCCAACCCACGGCTGATCTCCTGAAGCCTGGATCGAGCGGCAGGGACCACCCCCGGCACCCAGCTGCAGCCCAGTGGTGGCTGCCGTGTCTTTGAGGTGGTATAAGCATTATGGCCCAGCAGGCCCGTCAGCACATACAGGGCATGATCTGAATCAGTCCTGTACATGCTGCCAGGTGGCCCAACCCTGCTCCACCCCCGATCCTACTCCCTCCGGCTCCCCACCAGCTCTTCCCATCCTGAAGCAGAGGACATATAGGGAGAGCCGGTGGGGGAATACGGTTTAGGCGGATTGCAAAACTATACGTCCCAGTGGGACATAAAGCTCCGCAACCCACGTTATAGAATGAGGGTCATTATGATTTACCTTTAATATGAATTTGGATGGTAAGAGCATATCAGGGGCATCCAAGAGACATGTTTCCAGGAGCTTGTGAGTGAATCATTTCAATGGTAATGGAAGTGTTTATAATTGCTGATTAATTAGGGGAGATAATTTAACCCGAGTTCAGGAAATTAGGAGGTTTAGTGAAGCCTGGTTGGTTAATATAGGCATGAACGGATGAAGTAAGATTCATTGATAATGGGGAATTGATGATATTGGATCATACCAGTGAATCTGAGCCTTTTGGTAAGGTATGTGATTGGTTTAACTGAGATGAATGAATCACATGGGGCTTGTAGATTGGATACAGTTTTTATAAATGAGGGACGCAGTGCAGCATTCAGAGTCTGCACTGGGTGAGAGAATGTGAGCCGTCATGGGCTGAGTAAGTTTCTACTTTATAAGTTTACATTTTTAAAGGCTTTTTGAAGTTAGCATAAAGTGTAATGGATATATATTTTTGTTTTTATTTTAGTCAATATCAATTGATGGTGCTTGCAGCAAACAAACCCTTTCAGAAAGAGCATAGTTACTCACCTGTAACAGATGATCTCCGGGAACAGCAGGAATTTAGTCCTCACATATGGGTATCGTCGGTACCGATGGAGCCTGGGCGGGAACGCTCCCCAGCATCCAATTAGAAAGCTTTTGGGAGCATCCCACAGCGCCTGCGTGCTGCCTTCCCGCCTTTCCCAACTGCCTCTCTCCAGTTGAGTTTTAAAGCTGAGAAAGAGAGAGAGAGGGAAAGGGAAAGAGATAGATAGAGAGATACAACTCCTAGGGGAGGTGGGTGGGTTGTGAGGACTAAATTCCTGCTGTTCCCGGAGATCACCTGTTACAGGTGAGTAACTATGCTATCTCCAGGAACAAGCAGGAATGTAGTCATCACATATGGGGACTCCCTAGCTTTAGATGCTAGGGAGAGACCCCAGAAGTTGTGCGTCCCTGAAAAGGGCTCCACTTCCCCCGATGGATCTCTGGCATCCTACCAGGGATGGTGGGTAGGAGTTGATTAGGTATGGAACAGGTGTTGGAGAACAGCCTGACCAAACAAGGCATCCCGGCGGGAGTCCTTGTCCAAGCAGTAATGGGCTGTGAAGGTATGAACCGAGGCCCAGGTGGCTGCTCGACAGTTGTCGTTGATAGACACAGAGTGCAGATGAGCCATTGAAGCTGCCATGGCTCTCACATTGTGAGCTGTGACATGGCCCTCCAGAGGAAGATTCTTACTCTGATAGGCAAAGGAAATACACTGAGCAATCCAGTTAGATAGTGTTCTCTTGGAGACTGGAAGTCCCAAATGAGAAGGATCAAAAGCAACAAAGAGTTGAGAGGACTTTCTATGTAGCTGTGTTCTTTGTAAGTAAAAGGCTAAAGCTCTTTTACAGTCCAAAGTATGAAGGTTCCTTTCTGCATTTGATGCATGCGGCTTTGGAAAGAACACAGGTAGGTAGACCGCTTGGTTTAGATGAAAAGGCGAGACCACCTTTGGCATAAAGCGTGGACGAGTCCTAAGGACTACCTTGTCATGATGGAACCTTGTATAAGGTGGATCAGCTACTAGTGCTTGCAACTCACTGATGCGACGTGCTGATGTGATTGCAATGAGAAAGATAACCTTCCAAGAAAGGAATTTCAAGGAGGTAGTAGCTAAGTGTTCAAAAAGGTGGCTTCATGAGTTGACCAAGAACCAAATTTAAGTCCCATGCCACAGGTGGTGGCTTAATGGGAGGCTTAGTTAGCAGAAGGCCTCTCATAAATCTTGCTATAAAAGGATGGGAGGAAATAGGTTGTCCATTTAGGGGCTTGAAGGAAGCTGCAATAGCACTCAAATGGACCCTCACTGAGTTAGTCTTAAGTCCTGCATTGGATAAATGAAGGAGATACTCCAGTAATGATTCCAGAGGTATCGCAAGGGGGTTAAGACCCTTCTGCGAACACCATATGGTAAACCTTTTCCACTTGAAAGCATAAGAGCGTCTTGTGGAAGGCTTCCTGGAAGCATAAAGGATATCCTTTATTTGCTGAGGAAGGTTAAGGTCATGGAGATCTAGGCCTTCAGCAACCAAGCCCTGAGATGCAGAAACTGGGGATTGGGATGCCATAACATCCCGTCCTCCTGAGATAGGAGATCTGGAGCAGACCCTAACTCCAGGGAGGGAGCTTGAGAGAGATGTAGAAGCAGAGGGTACCACACCTGCCGTGGCCAATGTGGCGCTATGAGAATCATATGGGCTGTGTCTCTATGAAGCTTGAACAGGGTTTTGGGAATTAGGGGAATGGGTGGAAAGGCATACAGGAAGTCTTGACCCCAGTAAAGGAGGAAAGCATCCCTGGCCTGAGCCCCCTGAGCAGGGGTTCTGGAACAGAACCGGGGAAGTTTGGCATTCCACGGACTTGCAAAGAGGTCTATGTCCGGGGTTCCCCAAATTTGAAAAATCTTGGCTACCTGGTCTGCATGCAGAGACCACTCGTGTGGAAGGAGAACTCGACTGAGTCTGTCTGCCCAAGATTTTTGTATGCCTGGAAGATACACTGCCAGGAGATGAATCTGATGCTCTTTGGCGAGGGCCCATAGTCACAAAGTTTCGTTGCAAAGCGACAGAGAGCCTGTTCCCCCCTGCTTGTTCACATAGAACATGGCTACTTGATTATCCGTATGAATGAGGACTGTCTTGTAGCTGAGCAGGGTGTGGAACACTCAAAGAGCAAGGAGGATTGCTCTGAGCTCCAAGAGATTGATATGTAGATGAGTCTCCTGTGGAGCCCAGGTGCCTTGGGTGGAGAGGTCTTGCAGATGAGCTCCCCAACCCATCGGAGAAGCATCTGTTGAGAATTGCCTGGGGTAAGGGTTGTTGAAAAGGGGACCCCAGCAACAGGTTTTGAGTGGACTTCCACCACTGGAGGGACAAAATAAGGCAACTTGTGTTTGCTATTTTGTCTGACAGGCATCCTGACGCCTGGGTCGACTGAGTGGATAAAGTCCATTGGGCTGCCCTCATATGGAGGCGCAACTATTCTCACAAAATCTCCTCAAGGAGCCAAATTTAAAAAAAAAAAAACAAAAAACCTAACACAAACCCCAAACAAGGCACAAAACTAGTGAATGGACGTGAGACTTATGGATCAAAACTGAACACCAGACCGAAAAGGAAGCCTACCCTGCTGGAGGAAAAAAGACCTCAGCAGACCCTCCAACCTATGGCTCGGGGGGGTTGAGTCTTGTCAAAGACATGTATCAAAACAAATGATAAGACTCTTTTTACATCAATGGTCAATAAAACCTCCAACCAGCCAGGGCAGAACAAACTTCAGGCTGGTGTAGCCGATCAATCAACTGTGTTTGTATCCAAATGATGGTAATACCGCTACCAAGCTAAAAAAAAAAAAAAATAGACAAACATCAGCAATAGCTCCAAAAAAAAGGAAGAAAAGGAAACTGGAACCACTTATCTGTTGAATAAATGATGACAGGTGACAGTACATGATAAATCCAGAAGTAGCAAAATGAAATAAGATGTGATACGTCCAACAGAGGAGGCAGGGAGCCCCGACATCTGATGTTTCGCCTTGCGGCTTCCTCAGGGAGCTCAGGTCCACACTCCACACGCTGTCAGTATAAACAGAAGCTTCTTCAAAGGAACATTCAACAAATGTGCAGGAGCATTATACGGGAGCTGGGGTAAAAAATAATCAACAGAACACCAGGAGAGCGCTGCGGACGTGGCGATTCAACATACCAACCGCCAAACGGTTTGGTGGTTGGTATGTTGAATCGCCACGTCCACAGCGTTCTCCTGGTGTTCTGTTATTTTTTACCCCAGCTCCCGTATAATGCTCCTGCACATTTGTTGAATGCTCCTTTGAAGAAGCTTCTGTTGTCTATCATGACAGCGTGTGGAGTGTGGACCTGAGCTTCCTGAGGAAGCCGAAAGGCGAAACATCAGATGTCGGGGCTCCCTGCCTCCTCTGTTGGACGTATCACATCTTATTTCATTTTGCTACTTCTTTTCAGTCTGGTGTTCAGTTTTGATCCATAAGTCTCACGTCCATTCACTAGTTTTGTGCCTTGTTTGGGGTTTGTGTTTTAGGTTTTTTTTCTCATATGGAGGCGAGCATAGGGAACCACATGCACGGTAGATGCCATGTGGCCTAGTAGTTGTAGCATTTCTCGGGCAGTTAGATGAGGCTTTAGCACTGCTTGAGAAGCTAACTGCACCATGCAAAGGCAACGGGCCTGGGGGAGATAGGCCCTTGCCTTTATGGTATCCAGCAAAGCTCCTATGAACTCTAAAGACTGAGTGGGAGTTAGACTGGATTTTGGGATGTTTATTACCAGACCCAAATACTGAAGGATACGCATTGTGCAGGATAGAGAAGTCCTGGCCTCTGACTCTGTTGGGGCTCGAATGAGCCAGTCGTCTAAGTAGGGGAAGACGAATATTCCTAGAGTGTAGAGAAATGCTGCTACCACAGCCATGCATTTTGTAAACACCCTTGGTGCTGAGGCCAGGCCAAAAGGAAGCACCCTGTATTGGTAGTGCTTTCCTTGAAAAAGGAACCGAAGGAATCTTCTGTGAGTTGGATGGATGAGAACATGGGTGCAGGCATCCTTGAGATCTAGAGAACAAAGCCAATCCTGACTCTGAAGGTATGGCAGCAGAGTTCCCAGAGAAATCATCTTGAATTTCTCTTTGACAAGGAATTTGTTCAATTCTCTGAGGTCCAAGATAGGTCTGTATCCCCCTGTTTTCTTTGGGATAAGGAAATAGGGGAAGTAAAACCCTGTACCCTGCTGATGGATGGGTACTTCTTCTATTGCCCCTTGGGCAAGAAGCATAGTGACCTCCTGACCTAACAGGGTGATGAGAGAGGTTGGAGAATTGAACTGCCTTATCATTGTGGGAGGGGGCATGCTGGAAAAATGAAGCTTGTACCCCTCTTTTATGATGGAGAGTGTCCAATGCTCTGCTGTTATCTGCCCCCATCTGGGTGCAAAGTGACACAACCTTCCTGGAATGGTGGAAGGCTCTGGTCCAATGAGAGCCAGGAAGGCTAAGTTTTCTAGCTGGAAGTCAAAGGCCTTGCGGAGGCTGAGACTGCTGGGACGGCTGAGGCTTAGCAGTCTTTGCTTTTCTTTGTTTGGGTGGTTGCTGACCTTTCCGGACAAGCTGACCTGCAGAACGTCCCTGCTGAGAATAAGCAGGATAAAATCTTTTCTTTTTAGAAAAGAATGGTTTCTTGAAAGATTTCTTTCTTGCAGGATCAGCTGTGGACTTGGATAATCTATCCAAGGTGGAGTTGTCAGCATCCAACTCATTGGCCTTTTCCTTCCAATCTTTACCAAACAGGTTCTCAACAGTACAAGGAATATTTCCCAGTTTGTGTTGTACCCAGAGCTCCAGATCAGATGCCTGGAGCCAAGCAATTATACGTGCACCTATGGCAATGGCAGAGGTTCTGCTTTTGCACTCAAAACAGTCAAGAGCTGCACGGATGACAATTTAGAAACATCTTGGGCATGTTTGACCAATGTGAGAAAATCCTGCCTTCTATCCTCAGGAAGAAGAGGACTCAAAGCCTCTAAATCACCTCTGACTTCCTTCATGATCATTCCCATATATAGACTATAGGAACTGATCCCGGCAGAAAGCATGGAAGCTTGGAAGACACGACGTCCAAAAGCATCCAAAGTTCTGCACTCACGTCCTGGAGGATTAGAGGCATGCCTCTTTGCACTCTTGACCCTTCTCATAGCTGATTCCACTACAATAGAGTGGTGAGGAAGCTGAGTTTTCTGGAAACCAGGACAAGGAGGGACTCGATACAGAGTATCCAGTCTATGAGAGTGAGGAGAGGTGCTAAGAGGTGTCTCCCACATTCCTAACATGAGATCATGTATGATCTCATGGATGGGCAAGGTAGCTGCCTCCTTAGGAGTTTTAGGATATTGTAAAATTTCCAACTCCTTTGCTCTGGGCTCTGTTTCAGGGGCCACAGTAATGGACAAACCCCGAGCCACCTCCCTGATGAAATCCTAAAAGGAAATGTCCTCTGGAGGAGACATCCTGCGTTTAGGGGAGGAAGGCTCCTCCGGGAGAAGTAACCCCGCATCGACAGAACTGTCAGAATCCTCAGATTCCTCTGAGGACTCGAAGTACCTTCTGTCGGGATGCACTTGAAGAGCCCGATACCCGTACCGAGGGGAATCGGTACCGGTGTAACGGTACCAGAAGGCATCGCATGACTGGGTACCGGTATGCAGATGCCAATGTCGATGCTGTTGGTGCCGGTACCGGTTGAACTGTCTGACGCAGTTCCGAGGGTGTCGATGCCACAAGGAGAGCCCCCAGACTGTGTTCAATAGCTAGGACCCTCTGGTCTATCGACACTGCCGATGCCTGGATGTCGGTACCAGAGAAGACCGCCGGTACCCCAGAGCATGGCACCAGTAGTTCTGCCGAGGTCAAGGCCCCGAGAACATCCTGGAGCACCAGTAATCCTATGGAAGCCGAAGCCTCCCGCCAGGGCAATTTTGCCGGTTCAGAATCCTCAAGGGCAACGCCAGAGGCATCTCGATGCTTAGAGGGAGATCTACCCTTTCAGGACCGGCTAGACTTATGTTTAGTTACCTGAGATCCACAGGAGGAAAACGAAGCCCTGGAAGACGTCGATGCCACCGAAGCTGCATCAGAGGGAAACAGGGAACTGAGCTAAGCAGCTCGGTTCTGTTGACCTCTCTTGGACATCATGGCACAGGCCATACATTCCGAGATGGAATGGTCAGCACCTAAACATTTCAGACACCACTCATGGGTGTCAGTGACGGAGATGGTACCGCCACCTTTGGTGCACTTTTTAAAACCCGAAGATGGCACGTGCACCTGGAAAAAATGGGAAAAAAGTACTAAGAATTTTTTTTTTTTTTTTAAAGAAAAGAAAGAAAGAAAGAAAAACTGGCGGTACCGGTAAAGCGTCGAGGAAGGCAGACGCGACCACAAAAAAGAAGGAAAATTTTCTGCGGTGACAGGAACACGACCTGCTGGCTCCACGGAAAACGAAGAACTGGAGAGAGGCAGTTGGGAAAGGCGGGAAGGCAGCACGCAGGCGCTGTGGGATGCTCCCAAAAGTTTTCTAATTGGACGCTGGGGAGCGTTCCCGCGCAGGCTCCGTCGGTACCGACGATACCCATATGTGAAGGCTACATTCCTGCTTGTTCCTGGAGATTAGGTGATCTCTGGGAATAGCAGGAATTTAATCTTCAAATATGGGTGACATATCGACGGAGCCCGCGCGGGAACGCTCCGCAGTGTCCAATAGGAAAGCCTTTGGGAGCATTCCACTGCACCTGCATAGCTGCCTTCCCACCTTTCCAGCTCTCCCTCCTCAGTTGAATTTGTAGCTGAGTTAAAAGGAGAGAAAGAAAAAGAAGATTTACAACTCCTAGGGGAGGAGGGTGGGTTGTGAAGATTAAATTCCTGCTGTTCCCAGAGATCCCCTGTTACAGGTGAGTAACTAAGCTATCTCCAGGAACAAGCAGGAATGTAGTCTTCACATAAGGGACTCCCTAGCTAGAAGATGCCAGAGAGATGACCTAAGAATTAGCAGTGGTTTACCACAGGTATGCCTAAAGAAGTCATGTATCCTCCATGGATATCTGGTATTGAAGTCCGGGACGGAGGGCAGGAGTTGCTCTAAGTCTGAAAGAGATGCTGGAGAACAGCCTGGCCAAACATGGCACCCTGGAGGGTTACACGATGCAAGATTCCACATTAGGAACTACCACCCAGGAAAAAGATTTAGGCGTCATTGTGGATACCATGTTAAAACCCTCGGCCCAGTGTGCAGCGGCGGCCAAGAGAGCAAATAGAATGCTAGGTATGATACGGAAAGGAATGGAAAATAAAACAAAAGATATTATAATGCCTCTATATCGTTCCATGGTGAGACCGCACCTTGAATATTGTGTGCAATTCTGGTCGCCGTATCTTAAAAAGGATATAGCGATTTTAGAAAAGGTTCAGAGAAGAGCCACCAAAATGGTAAAGGGGATGGAAGGATACTCCTATGAAGAAAGGCTAAAAAGGTTAGGGCTCTTTAACCTGGAAAAGAGACAGCTGAGGGGAGATATGATAGAAGTCTATAAATTAATGAACGGAGTGGAACGGGTGAACGTAGATAGATTGTTTACCTTATCAGAATATAGAAAGACTAGGGGACATGCAATGAAGCTACAGGGTAAACTATTTAAGACTAATAAAAGAAAATATTTTTTCACTCAACGTGTAATCAAACTCTGGAATTTGTTACCGGAGGATGTAGTAAAGGCTGTTAGTGTAGCTGGGTTTAAAAAAGGTTTGGACAAGTTCTTGGAGGAAAGGTCTATAAACCATTATTAAGAAGGGATCCAGGATATCAATGCTTGAACCAATACAAGCATTGTGGAACATGTGTCCCTTGGGGAAACTGCTAGGTACATATGACCTAGATTGGCCACTGTTGGAAACAGAATACTGGGCTTGATGGACCTTGGTCTGACCCAGTATGGCATATCTTATGTTCTTATGTCCTTGTCCAGACAGTAGTAAGCAGCAAAAGTATTGACCGAAGACCAATTTTCTGCTTTGCAGATCTCGTCAACAGCTTCAGATCGTAGATTCACCATCGAGGTAGCCATGGCTCGAACATTATGGGAAGTGACATGACCCTCGAGGGAGAGTCCTGCCTTCTCATAAGCAAAAATGATGCAGTCTGCTATCCACTTGGAGAGAGTACATTTGGAGACTGGAAACCCGAGGTGACTCAAGTCAAAGGAGATGAACAGCTAAGAAGCCTTCCAGTGTTCTTGAGTCCTTTGAAGATAAAAAGCTAAGGCACGTTTACAATCCAGAGAGTGGAGGGTTGCTTCTGCCCTAGATGAATGAGGTCTAGGAAAAAACACAGGAAGGTAAACCGACTGGTTCAAATGGAAGGGCAAGACCACCTTCAACATGAAGTGAGGACTATCTTATCATAGTGGAACCGTGTGTAAGGTAGATCAGCCACCAAGGACTGGAGCTCACTAAAGCGCCTTGCTGAAGTGAGGGCAATGAGAAAGATGACCTTCTATGTGAGAAACTTAAGTGACATAGTGGCTAGAGGTTCAAAGAATGGCTTGAGAAGTAGTCCTAGAACAACACTGAGGTCCCATGCCACTGATAGTGGCTTAACGGGAGGCTTGGTTAATAGAAGACCCCTCATGAAGCATGTTACGAGCAGCTGAGAGGAGATGGGTTGGCCATCTAAGGGCATGTGAGAGACCGTAATTGCACTTAGGTGTACTCTTACCAAATTGGTTTTGAGTCCAGAAGAAGATAGGTGGAGGAGATATTCAAGCAGCGCCTCCCCTGGAGCTGAGAAGGAATTAAGATTCTTCTGCGAACGCCAGAAAGAAAACCTATGCCACTTGAAAGTGTAGGACTGTCTGGTGGATGGCTTTCTAGAAGCTAAGAACATGTCCTTAACCTCCTGGGGAAGGTTAGAACCTTGGAAGACTATGCTTTCAGCAGCCATGCTATGAGATGGAGAGAATGCAGATTGGGATGGAGCAGCATCCCCTCCTTCTGAGAGGAGATCTGGAGCAGACCCCAGATCTATGAGTTGAGACTGAGACAGACGTAGAAGGAGAGGGTACCACGATTGACGTGGCCAACATGGAGCTATGAGTATCATGAAGGCCCTGTACGCCTGGAGTTTGAAAAGAGTCTTGGGAATTAGGGGACTGGGAGGGAAGGCATATAGGAAGCAGAGTCCCCAGTGGAGGTGAAAAGCATCCACCTGTTGGCTGTCCAATGCAGGAGTCCTGGTACAGAAGCAAGGGAGTTTGGCATTCTGAGGGCTTATGAAAATGTCTATTTCTGGAGTCCCCCAGATCTGAAAAATGTAGGAGACTATGTCTATATGAAGAGACCGCTCATGTGGGAGAAGGATTTGACTTAGTCTGTCCACTAAAATATTGTGCTTGCCTGGGAGATACACTGCTTGGAGGTGAATGCGATGATGTACGGCAAAGGACCAGTGATGTAGAGCCTTCGCTGCAGAGGGTCCCTGTTCCACCTTGCTTGTTCACGTAGAACATGGCTACTTGATTGTTGGTTTGGACTAGGACTCTGTGGCAACGAAGATGGCTCTGGAACATTTTGAGAGCATTGAAGATGGCTCTGGACTCCAGCAGATTTATGTGGAGTTGTGACTCCTGCTGAGACCAGAAGCCTTGAGTGGAAAGAGATCCCAGATGGACTCCCCAGCCTAGTTGGGATGCGTCTGTCTTCAGGGTACATTGATGTGCAGGCATCTGAAAAGGTGACTCTACAAGGAGATTTTCTGGGGAATGCCACCACTGGAGAGACGAGACCAGAAGGGTAGAGACTTTTATCTTGTCCCCTGGGCAATCTGATGCTTGAGACCACTGGGATGCCAAAGTCCACTGGGCTGTGCGCATGTGTAGACAGGCCTATGGAACTACATACACCGTTGATGCCATATGACCCAGAAGTTGTTGCATTTCTCGAGCAGTAAGATAGTTCTTGAGACATGCCTAAGTTACTGATTGAGACAAGCGCTGTGGAGTTGCAGAAGAAATGCCCTTGACTGCTGAGTATTTAAGAGGGCCCCTATGAACTCTAGAGTTTGAGATGGGATGAGTTGGGACTTTGGAAGATTTATGACAAATCCCAAAGTGTAACACCTGCATGGAGCGTGAGAGGGACAGACTGGCCTCTTGAGAGGTTCCGGCTCTTATGAGCCAGTCATCTAAGCAAGGGAAGACAAATATCCCTAGAGTCCTTAGAAATGCAGCTACTACCACCATGCATTTTGTGAAGACTCTTGGGACAGAGGCAAAGTCAAAAGGTAGGACTCTGTATTGGTAGTGTCTCCCCTGAAACATGAAGCGCAGGAATTTTCTGTGTTCTGGATGGATAAGAATGAGTGTATGCTTCCTTTAGATCTAGATAACAGAGCCAGTCCTGACTCTGGAGATAGGAAAGAAGGGTCCCCAGGGAGACTATCTTGAACTTCTCCCGTAGGAGATACTTGTTTAGGTCCCTGAGGTCCAGAATGGGCCTGTATCCCCCTGTTTTCTTTGGAATTAGAAAGTAGAGAGAATAGAAGCCCATTCCCTGCTGGAATGTTGAAACCTCCTCTATTGCTCCCTGCAGTAGAAGGGAGGTGATCTCTTATAGAGCAGTGAGAGGGGTCTGAGAATGGACTTCGCAGATGAAGTCTGTGTCCCTCCCGTACTATTGTTAAAGTCCACTGCTCCGAGGTGATGAGATGCCATCTGTAGGCATAATGGCAGAGTCTGCCGGGAATGTGGATATAGTCGGGATTCTTCAGAGGCAGGACAGCTATGTTCTTTAAAAGGAGTCAAAAACCCGAAGCAGCCTGAGCCTGCTGAGGTGGCTGAGACTTGGGAGTATGAGCTTTCTTTTGATGTTTTGGAGGTTGATGTCCCTTCTAAGGAGCATGATGCTGACATTGAACATCAGGGGTATAAGAAGGATAATACTTCTTTTTATTGAAGGCGGCTTTCTTTGCTGATGCCTTCTTCTTAGCTGGGTTGACAGTAGATCTAGAGAGCCTATTCAGGGTAGTGTCTCAGATTAACTGAGAGGCCTTGTCGTGCTAATCCTTGCCAAAAAGGTTTTCGCCGGTGAAAGGGATATTACCCAGCTTATCCTTCCTGAACCCATTGTTCAAGATCCAATGCTTGGCACCAAGCAATCCTGCATGCACCGATGCAGATTGATGTAGTTCTGCTGATGCACTCATCAAAAGATGCTCTATTGACAAATTTTGAGACATTCTGAGCATGCTTTACAAGGGCGAGAATCTGCCCTCTTGTCATCGGGGAGAAGAGGAGCCATTAACTCCAAATCCTTAGTGATCTTTGAGGAATACAGAGTGTGTAGGAACTGATTCTGGCTGATAGCATGGAAGCCTGAAAGCAACATCGACCAAAAGCATCAAGCGTTTTCAATTCCCTACCCAGAGGGGTTGTGAAGTATCTGATGGATAGGAAGCATAGCTGCTTCTTTTGGAGCTGTTGGGTACTGAAGAATTTCCAACTCTTCAGCCCTAGGCTCTTTCTCCGATGTTACTGTTATGGACAGGCCCTAGCAAGACTCAGGGTGTTCCCGCTCCATACGAACTCAGTACCCGGAATTTGTGTAGTCGGAACCTCGGTACCGGAAATAGATTCAAGGGCCAGCATAGGTGGTAGCATGGAAAGTGGCACGAAAGTCAATGCAACCTGAATCGGTACCGACGCCGGTACCAACGTCTGCGGAACCGACTGTAAGGGTTTCACTGGAACCGAGGCCACTAAGCTCCACTCAATGGAAAGGATACGTTGATCCATGGAGCTTGCCGATGCTTGGATATCGGTACCGGAATTGCGGGCCACAATCCCTGAGCATGGCACCAGGAGCTCTCTGGAGGTGGAGGCCTCGAGAGAATCCTGGGACCCCACTAAGGCTTTGGAGGGAAGGTCCTCCCGCTGGGGTTGTTTGACCGGTGTGTCCCCTTTCCAGGGCGATGCCCGAGGCATCTCAATGCTTAAAAGGAGATCTACCCTTGGGGGGTGGCCAGCCTTCGATGAACTTAGGTTTTGATTCCTGAGATCCGTGGGAGGAAGATGAAGCTCTCGATGACGTTGATGCTAAAGAGACGGCATCGGAGGCGAAGAGGGTGACCAGCTTTGCAGCTCGATTCTGTAGGCTTCTCCTAGTCATCTTTCTGCAGAAAGAACATTCTGATGGTTGGTAATCAGGCCCTAGGCACTTTAGACACTAGTCATGGGTGTCGGTAGCTGAGATAGTACCGCCACACTTAGAACACTTTTTAAAACCACTGGATGGTTTCTCCATTTTGTCAGAGACAAATGGAAGGCCTAGGCCTAAGATGGCATCAATACGCCTGAAGAAAGTGAAACCTTCTTCACAGTTTTTTTTTTTTTTTAAGAGAAGAAAGTACCGACAGAAGTCGGTACCAGCATCGACGGGAAGGCAGACACGAACCTCAAAAATATGAAAAACAGGAATTTTCTGCGGTGACATAGTTTTCTTCATGTTGGCTCTGTGGAAAACAAAGAACTAAGGAGGGAGAGCTGGAAAAGTGGGAAGGCAGCTACAAAGGCGTAGTGGTATGCTCCCAAAGGCTTTCCTATTGGACGCTGGGGAGTGTTCCCGCATGGGCTCCATCAGTATCAACGTTACCCATATGTGAAGACTACATTCGTGCTTGTTCCTGGAGATAGGGCGGCAGGAGGCAGACAGCATTCCCCACAGCCTGACCCTGGGCCACCAAATTGGGGGTCGGGCTGCAGGGAATAAACTGTTTGTTCCAGTGGCAGGGATCGTGGCTTTTAAATGGCACTGTGGTGCCATGGCACCGTGGCTCCATTTAAAAGCACTGACTGAGTTAGTCGGGCAGTGCCTGTAGATGCAGGCCGGGCTAAATCGCAGTCCCAGCTGCACATACAGGCCTGATCGCGATTCTGATCCTGCGGGGTTAGACGTGCCCCGCGGGATCATAATCATGACCCCCTCTGCACGTCTGGTTCAAACTGGATGTACAGAGGGGGTGTATGTCCGGGACGGAATGAGCCTGTTAATGTCCAATGACTCTTTAAAAAAAAGAGTGGCCAATGGAGGAAATGACATCACCGAGACGAATGGCGGTGTTAGGGCACCGCTCCATGCGAACCCTGCTGAAAATACAAAAAAGAACCCTGGAGCGGTAAAATCTAATGGCAAATCCCAGATATAATTGAAGGGGAGAGAGCCGCGAGCCGAGGAGCAGGATCGGCACTGCTGAAGGGAGTGAGGAGAGAGAGCGAAGCAAGACGCGGTGCAGGTGAGCGGCAGAAGAGAACAGAGGAGGAGCCGCATGATTGGCGGCGGCTGGCAGACAACACAAACGGGTCAGGAGAGGAGGACAACGAAGTAGTGGACCAGCGAGGAGTGGATCCGGAGAATGAAGAGGTGCTGAGGAGAGAGCGGAGACCAGGAGTGCATGGCGGACCAGGCAAGCAGAGTTTAAAGGAACTTGCAAGCAAAAACAAAAATGGCAAACGGCAGCCGCGTGTCAGCTAAGATGGCGGAGTGAGCCGGTGTATGGCATGAAGGGGCCAGAGAGGAAGGAGTAGAGCGCAGCACGGACAAGAGGTGGTGAACGCAAGCAGCACGAAAGGGAATAGGTGTGCAGGAGAAGATAGGGAAAGAAGAAGACAAAGAGTGTAAAGTCTTATAAGCAAACAAGTGAAGGAGTGGGAAAGCATTGAAGGAGAAAACACAGCTAAAAGGAAAGTGAACTAAGAAAGCTGGTAAACAAAAAAAAATGGGGGAGGAAGAACAAAAAATAGGGTGGCAAAGTGGACAGGTGAAAGTAGGTGGACAGAAAGAGAAAAAAAAAAGATGAGGAAACCTAGATACCTGTGGACCCAAAAGAAACTGAAAGAGAGTCTGAACCCTCAGGGAAGAACAGCGACTGAGGGGGAAGAAGGAGAGCGAGCCAAGAAGCAAATCATGGCTACGAGAAGGAAAACCATGGACCTAAGAGAATACGCTTTTCATAGTGGAGGGGGAGGCACAGGAGAGCATAATGCCTTGGAGAATAAAAGTAAACAAGCTGAGCAAATGAAGGCAGCAGAGGGGAATGCAAGTAGAAGTTCTGTGGAGCAAGGAAAGGATACTTTCAAGGACATATCCAGAGCAGAACTTAAGGAGTGGTTCACTGAAATAAAGAGGTGCAAGCTGTTAAAACAGAGCTATGTGAGCTTATTGGGACTTTGAAAGAAGACATAATGGAGCTGACACATACAGCGGGAGACCATGAAAATAGACTGCAAAGCATAGAGCAGCAACAAGAGGAGCAACAAAAGGGGGTACAGGATATACAACAATGGCAAAAGGAGATGCAATATAAATTGGAGGACTTGGAAAACAGGTCGCGTAGGAATAAAGCATAGTTACTCACCTGTAACAGGTGATCTCCGGGAACAGCAGGAATTTAGTCCTCACATATGGGTATCGGTACCGACGGAGCCTGCGCGGGAACGCTCCCCACCGTCCAATTAGAAAGCTTTTGGGAGCATCCCACAGCACCTGCGTGCTGCCTTCCCGCCTTTCCCAACTGCCTCTCTCCAGATGAGTTTTAAAGCTGAGACAAAGAGAGAGAGAGGGAAAGGAAAGAGATATAGATAGAGAGATACAACTCCTAGGGGAGGTGGGTGGGTTGTGAGGACTAAATTCCTGCTGTTCCCGGAGATCACCTGTTACAGGTGAGTAAAGCACAGTTACTTACCTGTAACAGGTGATCGCTGGGAACAGCAGGAATAAGTCTTCACCTATGGGTACGTCGGTACCGACGGAGTCTGCGCGGGAACGCTCCCCAGCGTCCAATCAGAACGCTTTTGGAAGCATCCCAACACGCCTGCGTGCTGCCTTCCCGCCTTTCCCAACTGCCTCTCCTCAGTTAAGTTTTAAAGCTGAGGCAAAGAGAGAGAGAGCAAGAAAGGGAAAGATAGAGATAGAGAAATGCAACTCCTAGGGGAGGTGGGTGGGTTGTGAAGACTTATTCCTGCTGTTCCCAGAGATCACCTGTTACAGGTAAGTAACTGTGCTATCTCCAGGAACAAGCAGGAATGAATCTTCACATATGGGGACTCCCAAGCTAAGATGCCCGGAGGGAGTCCTAGCATGTTGCGAATCTAGAATGAGCCATGCTACTCCTCAGAACCTCAGGCATCCTGGGGATGGAGGGTAGGAGTTGAATAACAGAAAGGTGCTGTGGAACAGCTGAAGTAGAACAGGACTTCTATAGAGGAAGACCCTGTATAGATGCCATTTAGTAGTAAAATATTGAGCTCAATATTCTAATATGGACCTCCCTTGGTGGTATTGTACAAAGTCTACTGAGGTTCACATGCATCTGTTAGAAGAGCCAGTGGAAGATCCTCAAGGAGTACCTCACTGTGTAGAGGTAATAACTGTAGAAAAAACAAGTGGAGGTCAGAACCCTTCAGGGTGAGAGATAGCCCCAGGGGAAACTGGGGTAGTATAATGCGGTAGGGCTTCAGCGGAAAATGCAGAAGGTACTATTAGACAAAGCTAAGCTCTTTTGGCCCAAGAACAGTAGAATCCTAGGACCAAAAGGAAAATGAGTCTGACCCATCTGGACTGACAATGGAATTAGTCCATGTAGGAGAGAAGAGGTATTGAAGACCCCTGTATCTGATAAGAAAGTAAGGACAGACTTAGGAAGCGCTAAGCTTTAGAGTAACTTTAGCTCCACAATGTCTTTTCCTAAATGGGGTCAATTAGGAAAGAAAAAGGTACATGGAGAGCTTCAGAGGTACCTAACCGTTAAAGGTTATGGTAAGGGAAAAAGTTTGTTAATTACCACAGGAAGTGGTTATATGTGTAGCACCCCAAGTATGCTATTACAGCATTAATAGGGGTAGTGCCCATCTGTCAGGATCATATAGGAATGTATGGATATCTGAACCTAAACAGACAGATAGATAAGTATGTGGATACATAAGAACATAAGATATGCCATACTGGGTCAGACCAAGGTCCATCAAGCCCAGTATCCTGTTTCCAACAGTGGCCAATCTAGGTCATACGTACCTAGCAGTTTCCCCAAAAGACACAGGTTCCGCAATGCTTGTACTGGGTCAAGCATTGATATCCTGGGTCCCTTCTTAATAATGGTTTATGGACCTTGCCTCCAGGAATTTGTCCAAACCTTTTTTAAACCCAGCTACACTAACAGCCTTTACTACATCCTCCGGTAACAAATTCCAGAGTTTGATTACACGTTGAGTGAAAAAATATTTTCTTTTATTAGTCTTAAATAGTTTACCCTGTAGCTTCATTGCATGTCCCCTAGTCTTTCTATATTCTGATACCGTAGACAATCGATCTATGTTTACCCGTTCCACTCCGTTCATTAATTTATAGACTTCTGTCATATCTCCCCTCAGCCGTCTCTTTTCCAGGTTAAAGAGCCCTAACCTTTTTAGCCTTTCTTCATAGGAGTATCCTTCCATCCCCTTTACCATTCTGGTGGCTCTTCTCTGAACCTTTTCTAATAACTCTATATCCTTTTTAAGATACGGCGACCAGAATTGCACACAATATTCAAGGTGCGGTCTCACCATGGAACGATATAGAGGCATTATAATATCTTTTGTTTTATTTTCCATTCCTTTCCTTATGATACCTAGCATTCTATTTGATCTCTTGGCTGCCGCTGCACACTGGGCCAAGGGTTTTAACATGTTATCCACAATGACGCCTAAATCTTTTTCCTGGGTGGTGGTTCCTAATGTGTAACCTTGCATTGTGTAACCATAGTTGGGTTGTTCTTCCCTAGGTGCATAACTTTGCACTTGTCCACATTAAATTTCATCTGCCATTTTGATGCTCAGTCTTCTAATTTATCAAGATCCTCTTGCAATTTTCCACAATCCTCTTGGGTTTTAACAACTTTAAATAGTTTTGTGTCATCTGCAAATTTGATAACCTCACTCATTATTCCACTTTCCAGGTCATTTATGAATATGTCAAAAAGCAGCGGACCCAGCACAGATCCCTGGGGTACACCACTATTCACCTGTCTCCATTGGGAAAATTGGCCATTTAGCCCAACCCTCTGCTTTCTATCTTTTAACCAGTTCTTGATCCACAGTAGTACACTGCCTCCTATCCCATGACTCTTTAGTTTTGCCGAAGGTCTCTGATGAGGGACCTTGTCAAAGGCTTTCTGAAAGTCCAGATACACTATATCAACCGACTCACCTTTGTCCACCTGTTTATTCACACTTTCAAAAAAACATAACAGATTAGTAAGACAAGATCTTCCTTGTCTAAAGCCATGTTGGCTGTCTCCCATTAGGCCATGACTATCTACATGCTGAGTAATTGTATTCTTTATGATGGTTTCTACCATTTACCCGGTACTGACGTGAGGCTCACCGGTCTGTAGTTTCCCGGATCACCCCTGGAACCCTTTTTAAAAATTGGTATTACATTGGCGATCCTCCAATCTTCAGGTATTAGAGATGATTTTAATGATAGTTCACAGATTACTAATAGCAGGTCTGCAATCTCATATTTCAGTTCTTTCAACATCCTTGGATGTATACCATCCGGCCCAGGTGATTTGCTACTCTTCGTTTATCTAATAGTTGTAATACATCTTCCCGATGTATCGATATTTCCTTCAATTCTTCCGCACCTTTAAATACCACTTCAGTCCTGGGTAACATCCCTACATCTTCCTCAGTAAAGACCGAAGCAAAGAATTCATTCAGTCTCTCTGCTATCGCCTTGTCGCCTCTTAGTGTCCCTTTAACTCCTCTATCATCTAATGGACCAACTGACTCTCACAGGTTTTTTGCTACGAATGTACTTGAAAAGATCTTTATTTCGCGTTTTTGCTTCCACAGCAAGCTTTTTCTCAAATTCTCCCTTTACCTGCTTTATCAATGCCTTGCATTTGACTTGCCAGTGCTTGTGCTGTTTCCAAGTTTCATCGTTTGGCTCTTTTTTCCATTTCCTGAAAGATGCTTTTTTGGCAACAGCCGCCTCTCTGACCTCACCTTTAAACCATGCTGGCAGTTTTTTGGACTTCCTTCCACTTTTCTTAAAGCGTGGAATACAGCTGGTCTGGGCTGCCAAGATAGTATTTTTCAACACCCCCCAAGCTTGATGTAAGTCTTTAAACTTTGCAACTGCTCCTTTCAGTTTTTTCTTAACTATTTTCCTCATTTTATCATAGTCTCCCTTTCGAAAGTTAAAAGGTAGTACTGTGGATTTCCGTACTATCCCTCCTCCACTAATTAAATTAAAGGCGATCATGCTATGATCACTATTGCCAAGGTGCCCCAACACCCTTATCTCTTGCACTAGATCTGGTGTTCCACTAGGGACTAGGTCTAATATGGCTTCCCCTCTGGTCGGTTCATGAATCAGCTGCTCCAAGAAGCAGTCATTTATGTCATCTAGGAACTTTATCTCCCTTGCATGACACTGACCCAGTCGATGCCGGGGTAATTGAAATCACCCATTATTATTACTGCGCTGTAACCTTTGTTAGCTTCCTTGATTTCTTTGAGCATTTCATCATCCATTTGTTCATTCTGGCCCGGTGGTCGATAGTACACCCCCACTGCCATCGCCTTCCTCTTCCCCTTTTTACTTGGAATTTCAATCCATAGAGATTCTACAGCAAATTTTGTTTCCTGCAAAACTTTAATCCTTTCTGACTCAATGCCCTCTCTAACAGAGCGCAACCCCTCCACCAATTTGATCAGCTCTATCATTACTATATAGTTTGTACCCATTTGTATCAGGGAGTTAATTGAGAGGTATAGAGATCTTTGTAAAAATGAGCAAAACGCTGGGCAATATCTGTAGATTTGTGGAGTAGCTTACCCCGCCTGTCTGAGATGGCAGTAATACGACGATTTAGGCATCGACGCTTTAGCTGCCAAAGGAGGAACTTACCCGCTTTATCTCCGTGCTCATAAAAGTTACACCGAGTATGCAAAAAAGTAGAGGTTATCGCCTCCGTTTCACAGGCTGCTAACTTGCCCTGCAATTTCGTAAGTTGATGCCATACTTTAAGAGTAGGTCTACGCCAGTGATGTCCCTCTAACAGAGCGATCTGGGTTCGTAGGTCCCTCTTCCTTGCTCTCTTCTGATTCTTAAATACGGTGGATAGTGAGATAGCTTGCCCTCGCAATACCGCCTTCCCTGCTTCCCAAAGTTAAAAGTTCAGGGTTCCCTCACGATTATTATACTGTAAGTACTCGGTCCACCCTTTCCGGAGGTGTGCAACGAATTCAGCATTCTTCAATAAGTGGCGGGGTCATGCCCAGGACTGGTGGATAGCTCCCCAACCCCGATTGACCATTCCAGTGTGATTAGGTGATGATCAGAGGGGCCCAAGGATCCAATACGAGCTTGAAGAAACTGAGAAGAGAGTCTGACATTTCCTACCAACTGGGAAAGAGGAAGGCGTAGAACAGCCTCTGGAAACAGGAATGTCAGTGGTTAACTGAGCAACCTGGAGTAAAGACTCCTTGTTAAAGAGATTTTCTCCAGTGCAAGGAGTATTTCCCAGTCTTTCTTGTGCCAATTTGTCCAAGTCTGAAGCCTGGAGCCAGGCTTTACGTCGTGCCCCTATAGCTATAGCAGAGGTTCTGCTAACAGACTCGAAGGAGTTATGGAAGCACGAGTAAGGAACCTAGAGATATTTTGAGCATGACTAACCTGTAAGGAATAGTCTGCACTTCTGGGCTCTTGAAGAAAAGGAGTCAAAGATAGTAAGTTCTTTGTGACCTCCTCAAGAGATAAACTCATATAGAAAATATATGAGAGAATTCTTGCTGAAAGCATGGATGCCTGGAAAGTTTGACGTCCAAAGGCATCTAAAGTCTTAGACTCACGACCTGGCGGATAAGAAGAGTGCTTTTTAGTACTCTTCACCTGCCTCATTGCTGATTCTACAACAATGGAATGATGAGGATGTTGAGTCTTTTGAAACCCTGGAGAGGGGGGCACCTGATATAGAAGATCAGTTGCTCTAGAAGGTGGGGGTACCTTTAAAGGAGATTCCCACATTCGTAGAAGGAGATCCTGCAAGGAATGATGCAAAGGAAGCATGATGTTCTCCTTTGCTCTCCCAGGAATATACAGGGATTCTGTATTCCCTTGTGTAGGATCCTGTCCAGGTATAGAAATGGCAAGTGATTTTGCCATATCCAGGAGAAAAGCCTGAAAAGAATAATCCCCAGAGGGAAATTCTTTTGGATAGGCTAGATCTGTCGAAGAACTAGCATTAGCACCAAGGGATCTATCCAACTTTATAGGAATATAAGATCCTGAATGGTGGAGTATGGGAGGATGGTCGCCGGTACCGCAAGAGGTCGGGACCAGCAACAGTCGGTAGCAGATCGTCCATGCTAGGGATCGATTCCAAACTCAGTATCGAGGGAAGCAAGCCTGATGAGAGAAGCATGGAAGGCACCGACAGCAATAGTAATGTGGATACCGGTACCGACTTCGGTACCGAATCCGATACCGGTGGATGAAGGTCAGCCGGTGACAACTCTAACGGTATCGAAGAAACCAAGAGTGCCGGACATGGATCATCGGAACCGTGCCTTCGGTACCGTCTGGTGTTGCTACCCAGTCCTCCAGACTGGAGATCGATTCCAGACTCGGCATCGAAGGAAGCGAGTCTATCGATGCACATCTGGAGGGTACCGACGTCGGTACTAGTATCGGTACCAGGATCAATACCGATACTGGAAGGTCGGTCTGCAGCGTATCCAACGGCCCTGTAGGTACCGAGGACGCCAGACTATGATCCTTGGTGAGGAATGTTTCATCCAACACCATTGCTGATGCCGGGGTATCGGTACCGCTTGAAGCGGATGCCACCACCGAGCATGGCCCAGGTATGTTCTGTGAGGGGTGAACCTCAGGAACAACCTGAAAACCCACACAGGCTTTGGAGGCCGAAGACTCCCACCGGGGTTTTAAAACCAGTGTGTTCTCGAGGGCAAGGCCAGAGGCATCTTTATGCTGTGCATGAGATTTACCACTCAAGGACGGGCTAGTCTGAAAAGACTGTTTTTGGGTTACCTGATCCCGTGTGGAAGAAAGGATGGTCGGTGCCCTGAAGTTGGATGGGGACCGCGTATCGAGGGAAACGCGATGCTGAAGACTTCTTCCCACAATACTATTACAGGAGGGACACTCCGGTAGAAAATGGTCAGGACCCAAGTAGATTAGACACCAATTGTGAGTGTCTAAAACTAATTTTGTACCGCCACAGTTTGTACAATTCTTGGGGATAGTGGCTGGCGGTTCCATGAAGGAAAGTGAATAGGCCTAGCAGGCCTAAAAAAACGTGAGGCACTAAGAAGGTAAAATATTCCTTAAAAAGGAAAACGTTTACAAGAAAAGAGAAAAGAAACACCGGCGGTACCGGTGGCGTCGGGGAAGGCAGACGCAACCACAAAATAACCAAAAAACAAAAGAAGAATTTTCTGCGGTGACAGGAGGACGTCCTGCCGGCTCCGCGGAAAAATGAAAACTGAGGAGAGGCAGTTGGGAAAGGCGGGAAGGCAGCACGCAGGCGTGTTGGGATGCTTCCAAAAGCGTTCTGATTGGACACTGGGGAGCGTTCCCACGCAAACTCCGTCGGTACCGACGTACCCATATGTGAAGACTTCTCTCTTGGGGAAACTGCTAGGTACATATGACCTAGATTGGCCACTGTTGGAAACAGAATACTAGGCTTGATGGACCTTGGTCTGACCCAGTATGGCATATCTTATGTTCTTATGTTCTTATTGCTGCTTGTTCCTGGAGATCTATGCTATCTCCAGGAACACCAATATGTGTAGAGCACCCAACCTTATTCAGTGACCTCACAAACTTTTTTCTTTTTGTCGGAGCTAGCCGTAGGAAGGTCGGAAGAGAAACCGACCCACACCAAGCGAGTAGCTACTTTTATTATTATAGGTTCTTCACCAAAATAAAGTTAAAGTTCATTTAACCATAAAATAGTCAAAAGACTTATCTCAGTCCAGAAATGCCAGTTATGATAGGTACACGACGCGCACGTTTCGGGCACTCTAGCCCTGTTTCAAGTGCAATAACTAGGATTTCTTAATCTTCAAATACCATCCTCTGAACGCCGTCAATACAGCTATGGTCATTTTTACAATGGCTGATGAATCACTTTTTGAAATAAAAGAACCAGCCAATCAGTATCGGGAAAACCTATCGACGTCGATGGGATACTACATGTGCTACTCCTTATGTAGTATATTTTATTCTATGCCCATGTTCCCTTCTTTATATAGGTAGAACTACTCGTTCTATGAAAAGTCGTCTAACTGAACATGCCTCTCGTCATCGATGTGCGGTACTTTCTGCACCCATGGTCTCTCACTGTATAGAATATTCTCATACTTTTGACCAGCTTCAATGGTCAATCATTGATCATGTGCCAGCTAATCCTCGGGGAGGACAGCGGGAAGAACGTCTGCAATACATAGAACAACGATGGATTTTTCATCTTGAAACGATGGAGCCAGGAGGTTTGAACAGGGAAATAGACTGGCAGAGTCTCATTTAAGTTACAACTCTATATGACCATTTGGAATGACATAATAATGATATATCCCCTGTCTCGGAAGGATGATACCAGGTGTTTTGCAGAGCACAATATGATGATGTCGTCATAACTTTTGAAAACCAATCAGATCAGGGGTTCCCCATCATGTGGGGGTTTTCCCGATACTGATTGGCTGGTTCTTTTATTTCAAAAAGTGATTCATCAGCCATTGTAAAAATGACCTTAGCTGCATTGACGGCGTTCAGAGGATGGTATTTGAAGATTAAGGAATCCTAGTTATTGCACTTGAAACAGGGCTAGAGTGCCCGAAACGTGCGCGTCGTGTACCTATCATAACTGGCATTTCTGGACTGAGATAAGTCTTTTGACTATTTTATGGTTAAATGAACTTTAACTTTATTTTGGTGAAGAACCTATAATAATAAAAGTAGCTACTCGCTTGGTGTGGGTCGGTTTCTCTTCCGACCTTCCTACAGCTAGCTCCGACAAAAAGAAAAAAGTTTGTGAGGTCACTGAATAAGGTTGGGTGCTCTACACATATTGGTTATTGATTTGCCCTGACCAGAAGGTTTTTTGTTTGTCTTGTATCTCCAGGAACAAGCAGGAATGTAGTCATCACATATGGGGACTCCCTAGCTTTAGGTGTCAGGGAGAGACCCCAGAAGTTGTGTGTCCCTGAATAGGGCTCCACTTTCCCCCATGGATCTCTGGCATCCTACCAGGGAAGGTGGGTAGGAGTTGATTAGGTATGGAACAGGTGTTGGAGAACAGCCTGACCAAACAAGGCATCCCGGCAGGAGTCCTTGTCCAAGCAGTAATGGGCTGTGAAGGTATGAACCGAGGCCCAAGTGGCTGCTCGACAGATGTCGTCGATAGACACAGAGTGCAGATGAGCCATTGAGGCTGCCATGGCCCTCACATTGTGAGCTGTGACATGACCCTCCACAGAAAGGTTCTTACTCTGATAGGCGAAGGAAATACACTGAGCAATCCAGTTAGAGAGTGTTCTCTTGGAGACTGGAAGACCCAAATGAGAAGGATCAAAAGCAACAAAAAGTTGAGAGGACTTTCTATGTTGCTGTGTTCTTTGTAAGTAAAAGGCTAAAGCTCTTTTACAGTCCAAGGTATGAAAATTCCTCTCTGCATTTGATGCATGAGGCCTTGGAAAAAACACAGGTAGGACCGCTTGGTTTAGATGAAAAGGCGAGACCACCTTTGGCATAAAGTGTGGATGAGTCCTAAGGACGGACTACCTTGTCATGATGGAACCTTGTATAAGGAGGATCACCTACTAGCGCTTGCAACTAACTAATGAGGCGTGCTGATGTGATTGCAATGAGAAAGATAACCTTCCAAGAAAGGAATTTCAAGGAGGTAGTAGCTAAAGGTTCAAAGGGTGGCTTCATGAGCTGCCCAAGAACCAGGTTTAAGTCCCATGCCACCGGTGGTGACCTAATGGGAGGCTTAGTTAGAAGAAGGCCTCTCATAAATCTTGCTATAAGAGGATGAGAGGAAATAGGTTGTCCATTTAGAGGCTTAAAGGAAGCTGCAATAGCACTCAAATGGACTCTTACTGAGTTAGTCTTAAGTCCTGCATTGGATAAATGAAGGAGATACTCCAGCAATGATTCCAGAGGTATCGCAAGGGGGTTAAGACGCTTCTGCGAACACCATATGGTAAACCTTTTCCACTTAAAAGCATAAGAGCGTCTTGTGGAAGGTTTCCTGGAAGCAAAAAGAATATCTTTTACTTGCTGAGGAAGATTAAGATCTTGGAGATCTAGGCCTTCAGCAACCAAGCCCGGAGATGCAGAGACTGGAGATTGGGATGCCATAACGTTCCGTCCTCCTCAGATAGGGTCTGCTCCAGGTCTCCTAACTCCAGGGAGGGAGCTTGAGAGAGATGTAGAAGCAGAGGGTACCACACTTGCTGTGGCCAATGTGGAGCTATGAGAAACGTATGGCCTCTGTCTCTCTGAAGCTTGAACAGGGTTTTGGGAATTAGGGGAATGGGCGGAAAAGCATACAGGAAGTCTTGACCCCAATGAAGGAGGAAAGCATCCCTGGCCTGAGCCTTCTGAGCCGGCATTCTGGAACAGAACCGGGGAAGTTTGGCATTCCAAAGACTTGCAAAGAGGTCTATGTCCGGGGTTCCCCAAATTTGAAAAATCTTGGTTACCTGGTCTGCATGCAGAGACCATTCGTGTGGAAGCAGAACTCGACCGAGTCTGTCTGCCCAAGAGTTTTGTATACCTGGAAGATACACTGCTAGGAGATGAATCTGATGCTCTCTGGTGAGGGCCCATAGTCACAAAGCTTTGTTGCAAAGCGACAGAGAGCCTGTTCCCCCTGCTTGTTCACATAGAACATGGCTACTTGATTGTCCGTATGAATGAGGACTGTCTTGCAGCTGAGCAGGGTGTGGAACACTTGCAGAGCAAGGAAGACTGCTATGAGCTTTAAGAGATTGATATGTAGATGACTCTCCTGTGGAGACCAGGTGCCTTGGGTGGAGAGGTCTTGTAGATGAGCTCCCCAACCCATTGGAGAAGCATCTGTTGTAAGAGTTGCTTGGGGTAGGGGTTGTTGAAAAGGGGACCCCAGCAACAGGTTTGGAGTGGACTTCCACCACTGGAGGGACAAAATAAGGTGACTTGTGTTTGCTATTTTGTCTGACAGGCATCCTGATGCCTGGGTCCATTGGGTGGATAAAGTCCACTGAGCTGCCCTCATATGGAGGCGAATATAGAGAACCACATGCACCGTAGATGCCATGTGGCCTAGTAGTTGTAACATTTCTCGAGCAGTTAGATGAGGCTTTTGCACTGCTTGAGAAGCTAACTGCACCATGCGAAGTCAACGGGCCTGGGGAAGATAAGCCCTTGCCTTTCTGGTATCCAGCAAAGCTCCTATGAACTCTAAAGACTGAGTGGGGATCAGACTGGATTTTGGGATGTTTATTACCAGCCCTAAATACTGAAGGATACGCATCGGGCAGGATAGAGAATTCCTGGCCTCTGACTCTGTTGGGGCTCGAATGAGCCAGTCGTCTAAGTAGGGGAAGACGAATATCCCTAGAGTGCGGAGAAATGCGGTTACTACAGCCATGCATTTCGTAAACACCCTTGGACCTGAGGCCAGGCCAAAAGGAAGCACCCTGTATTGGTAGTGCTCTCCTTGAAAAAGGAACCGAAGGAACCTTCTGTGGGTTGGATGGATGAGGACATGGGTGTACGCATCCTTGAGATCTAGAGAACAAAGCCAATCCTGACTCTGAAGGTATGGGAGCAGAGATCCGAGAGAAATCATTTTGAATTTCTCCTTGATAAGGAATTTGTTCAATTCTGTGAGGTCTATGATAGGTCTGTAACCCCCTGTTTTCTTTGGTATAAGGAAATAAGGGGAATAGAACCCTGTACCCTGCTGATGAATGGGTACTTCTTCTATTGCCCCTTGTGCAAGAAGGATAGCGACCTCTTGACCTAACAGGTTGATGAGAGAGGTCGGAGAATGAACTGCTTTACTATTGTGTGAGGGGGCATGCTTGAAAAAAGAAGCTTGTACCCCTCCTCTATGATGGAGAGTGTTCAATGCTCTGCTGTTATCTGCCCCCATCTGGGGGCAAAATGACATAACCTTCCTGGAATGGTGGAAGGCTCTGGTCCCCTGAGAGCCGGGAAAGCTAAGTTCTCTAGTTGAGAGTCAAAGGCCCCTGTGGAGGCTGAGCCTGCTGGGCTGGCTGAGGCCTAGCAGTCTTTGCTTTCTTCTGTTTGTGTGGTTGCTGACCCTTCCTGGGAAGCTGACCTGCAGAACGTCCCTGCTGAAGATAAGCATGATAAAATCTTTTCTTCTTAGAAAAGAAAGGTTTCTTGAACAATTTCTTTCTAGCAGGGTCAGCAGTGGACTTGGATAATCTATTCAAGGTGGAATTTTCAGCATCCATTTCATTGGCTTTTTCCTGCCAATCTCTACCAAACAGGTTCTCACCAGTACAAGGGGTATTTCCCAATTTGTCTTATACCCAGAGCTCCAGATCAGATGCCTGGAGCCAAGCAATTCTACATGCACCTATGGCAATAGCAGAGGTCCTGCTTATGCACTCAAAAGAGTCAAAGGCTGCACGGTTGGCAAATTTAGAAACATCAAGGAGGAGTGGAGTGGCCTAGTGGTTGGGTCAAGGTACTTCAGGCCGGAAAGTCGGGGGTTGAAATCCCACTAGAGGACAGCAACCTTGGCCCGGAAGGACTGGGGTTTCTTGTCCCACAGGTGCTCCTTGTGGTCTTTGGCAAGCCACTTAACCCTCCATAGCCCATGTTCCCTGTAAAATAGTTATCTCCAAGTTATAATGCCCTGTTCAATGTAATTTCAGTCTGTTCAATGTAAACCGCACTGATGCAGAATAGCGCGGTATATAAGAGAATGTAAATAAATAAATAAATAAATAAATAAAATCTTGGGCATGTTTAACCAAAGTGAGAAAATCCTGTCTTCTATCCTCAGGAAGAATAGGACTTAAAGCTTCTAAATCATCTGTGACCTCCTTCAGGAACATTCCCATGTAGAGACTATAGGAAGTGATCCTGGCAGAAAGCATGGAAGGTTGGAAGACCCTACGTCCAAAAGCATCCAGGGTTCTGCACTCACGTCCTGGAGGATTAGAGGCATGTCACTTTGAACTCTTGATCCTTCTCATAGCTGATTCCACTACAATAGAGTGATGAGGAAGCTGAGTCTTTTGGAAACCAGGACAAGGAGGGACTCGATACATAGTATTGAGTCTGCGAGAATGAGGAGAGGTGGTAAGAGGTGTCTCCCACATCCGTAACATGAGATCATATAAAATCTCATGAATGGGCAAGGTAGCTGCCTCCTTAGGAGTTTTGGGATATTGTAGAATGTCCAACTCCTTGGCCCTTGGCTCTGTTTCAGGGGCCACAGTAATAGATAGACCCTGAGCCACCTCCCTGATAAAATCCTGGAAGGAAATATCCTCTGGAGGAGACATCCTGCGCTTGGGGGAGGAGGGCTCCTCTGGGAGAAGCATTCCTGCATCGACAGAACTGTCAGAATCCTCAGATTCCTCTGAGGACTCGAAGTACCATTTGTCCGGATGCTCTTGAAGAGCCCGATACCCGTACCGACCGAAGTCGGTACCGGGAGTAACCGGTACTGGGGTATCGGTACCGGAGGGCATCGGATGACTGGGTACCGGCAATGCAGACACCGATGCCGATGTTGATGCTATCGGTACCGATACCGATGCCGGAGCCGGTGCCGGCTGAATTGTTAGTCGGGGTTCCGAGGACGTCGATGCCGCAAGGATTGCCGCCAGACTGTGTTCAATAGCCAGGACTCTCTGGTCTATCGACGCTGCCAATGCCTGGATATCGGTACCGGAGGAGACCGCCGGTACTCCAGAGCATGGCACCAGTAGTTCTGCCGAGGTTGAGGCCTTGAAAACATCCTGGAGCCCTGATAATGCTTTGGAAGCCGAAGCCTCCCGCCGGGGCAATTTTGCCGGTGCAGAATCCTCAAGGGCAACGCCAGAGGCATCTTGATGCTTAGAAGGAGATCTACCCTTTGAGGACCGGCTGGACTTGTGTATAGTTACCTAAGATCCACGGGAAGAAGTAGTCCTGGAAGACGTCGATGCCACCGAAGCTGCATCAGAGGGAAACAGGGTACTGAGCTTAGCAGCTCGGTTCTGCCGACCTCTTTTAGACATCATGGCGCAGGACATACAATCCGTGATGGAGTGGTCAGGACCTAAACATTTTAGACACCATTCATGGTGCACTTTTTGAAACCCGAGGCAGGTTTCTCCATTGTAAGGAAACGTTTTTGGGCCTAAGGCCCAAAAAGGCACATGCACCTGAAGAAAAGAAAAGTAAAAAATATATATATTTTTTTTTTTTAAGAGACAGAAATAAGGAGGAAAAAACCAGCGGTACCGGTGAAGCGTCGAGGAAGGCAGACGCGACCACAAAAAAGAAATAAATAAAAAAGAATTCTTCTGCGCCGACAGGAACACGACCTGCTGGCTCCGCGGAAAAAGAAGAACTGGAGAGAGGCAGTTGGGAAAGGCGGGAAGACAGCACGCAGGCGCTGTGGGATGCTCCCAAAAGCATTCTAATTGGACGGTGGGGAGCGTTCCCACGCAGACTCCGTCGGTACCGACGATACCCATATGTGATGACTACATTCCTGCTTGTTCCTGGAGATCTTGTGGATAAGAGAAGTACCGGAGGAGAAAGAATGCCAAGACAGCGCGAAAGTGGTGGCTTCAATATGTTCGTATATACTCAGAAAGGGTGGGGAAGATGTGGGCCCAGAGGAGATTGCATTGGACAGAGCACACAGAGCGCTGGCAGTGAGGAGAGTTAAGAGACCCAGAGATATCATTATATGTTTCACAGGATACAAACTGAAGGAAAGGGTGGTAGCAAAAGTAAGGAGCCTAGGAGCCTTGCATTGGTAAGGATACCCAGTAACTATATACGAAGACCTGTCCATTGGAACACTGCAGAGAAGGAGAGCCATGCAACCTGTTACACAGGCACTGAGAACTGGAGAAATTAAGTACAGGTGGTTGGACCTTTTTGGGCTATCCTTCACAGTAAAGGGGAAAACATGGAGAATACAAACAGTGGAGGAGGCGAAAGCAGCGCTGCAAGAAGCGGGGATGGCGGATGAGAAAAATAACTTTGGAACTGATATAGCGAAAAATGGAAAAGAGGCAGAAAAGAGACAAAGTGCGGAAGAACAACATGAAATGAAGAAGGGTTGGAACAAAGAAAGCAAAGAAAGAGCTAAGACATGAACTGTAAAGGAGGAGGAATGCTTGTAGATGGACATGTGGGTAGAGGAGGAGGAGTTCGTGATTAACTAATGGTATAGAATGTGTTGTATAGTTATAGCACTGTTTGCAAAGTATGTTACAGAACTGGTTGTATTGTTAAAAAGCTGTTACCTGTTCTAGTTGCATACTGGGAGCTGTGGGAGGAGCGAGAGGGAGGGGAAGTAATATGAGGGGCGAGGAGGGAAGGGGTGGAGGGAAGGAGGTAGGGCAGGCGGGGGGAGCAGGTGAAGCACTACTCTAATAACTCCTGGATAAGGAGAGAGGGCTTGGGAGGGAGGGGGGATGGAGGGAGGGGGGATGGGGAGTGGGGGGAGAGGGGAGAGGGGAGGGGGAGGATGAGGAGCAGGAGGAGAGGGGGGAAGGAAGATAAAGGGGAGGAGCAGAAGGGGGAGAGGGAGGGAGGTGGAGGGGAGGAGGGAAGAGGATGGTGAAAGGCGGGAGGGAAGAGGGTATAGGTGTGGAGGGACAGCTAAACAACTAGGAGTAATTACCATCAATGTAAAAGGATTAAGGACGTGGCAAAAAAGACGGATGGTGGAGCGGGAAGGTGGATGCATGAATGCTGATGTTGTATGTATGCAGGAGACTCATTTAAGAGTGGGGCAGAAATATTTGCTGCAATCAAAAACATATCCAAAGGTAGTGTTGGCGGGGCAAAGGGCGAATCCTCGGAAACGGGGGGGGGGGTGGGGGGTGGGAGTAGGAATCTTGGTGGGGGAACCTTTAAGGCATCACATCATAGAGGAGAGGGAAAGAAGGGAGATGGGTGAGAGTAAAATTGCAATGGGGAGGAAGAGGTGTGGGTGATAAATATATATGGTCCGAATGAAGGTCAGGGTGACGCCTTCGACAAAACACAGGAACTGGAGGAACTGGGTGATGCTCAGTTGATCTTGGGGGGAGATTTTAACTTAACTAGTAACCCGAGACTGGATAATAGCGGAGGACAAGGGAGTGCAGGGAAGAAGGATAGACTAAGAATGAAGAGGATGCAGGAGAGACTCGGGATAACAGATTTATGGAGGGCTAGACACCTGGGGAAGCATAGGTACACATTCTATTCACAGGTGCATGCCACATATAGCCGACTGGACATGATCTGGGGAGGTGTTAAATGGGCATCAAAAGTAAAGGAAGTAGAAATAGGGGAAATTACGTGGACCGATGATGCCCCAGTAAGTGTAATTTTTGATATGGGATTGGAGGAGGAAGAGCTAAAATTTTGGAAATTAAACGATTCATTGCTAGACGATGAGGAGACGGTGGGAGAGGTGAGAGCAGCTATCACAGAGTATTTGATCTTCAATGAAACCGGAGAGGTCCAAATGAGAACTATTTAGGACGGCTTAAAGGCAGTTATCAGAGGAAAACTAACAAGTATAGCAGCGAGACAGAAAAGGGAGAAGCAGAGAGTGGAAGGGGAACTGTTAGGACAAATAAAAGAGCTAGAGATCCAACACCAAAAGACAAAGGATAAGGGGGTAATGGCTAAATTGATAAAAACGAGAGCAGAGCTTGGTAAGTTGAGAGAACAGGAGATTGCATTTAAACTAAGTGTTTTAAAATAAAAATATTTTGAAGGAGGAAATAAAGCGGGGAAGATAGTGGCAAGTAGGATGAGAGCCCAAAGGCAGGTAGCATATATAAAAGGAATCAGGGATACAAAGGGGAGAATGGTATATCGCACAAAAGAGATTAGTCAAGTCTTTACGGAATATTACTGAAAGTTATATCAAAGTGAGCTGCAAAAGGGACAAGGGGAGATACAGAGGTATTTACAGGAGTGTGGGTTATGCAAGGTGGATCTAGAGCAGGGGTCACCAACCTCCAGAGGGCCGCGGGCCGCACAGCCGACTACCGGGAGCCTCGCGGGCCGCATAAGACACGGGGCCTCATTTGCATAAGGGGCCTCATTTGCATAAATATTTGCATAATGTTGCATAATGAGTGCATGGATAAAGAAAGACTAGAAAATTTCTATATTACTATAATCCAGTGCCAACTGCCAGGCACATTATTTATTTATTTATTTATTTACAGTTTCTTTTATACCGCACTATTCGACATCAGCGCGGTTTACAATGAACAGAAACTACACTTACCAAATATTGATCAGTGCTTACAATGAACAGCTGGGTATACATTAAACAGGTTTACATTCAACAGGTTTCATAAACAGAGGAACATAATAACTATGTACAAAAAGCAACTATGTACAGAACAACTAGGCGCAGCTATATGTTTCTTGATGAGGGAAGAATCAAGGTGAGGAACTACTACTAACACTGCCCATTTAGAACCCATAGCATATCATAACAGCACTACCAGGACTCACAAAGCATCAGACCCTACCTATCAAAAGGCAACACTGCAAATATTAAATCAATACATTTCAGAGAACAATACATGACCTACTGGGAAAAGAGAACAAGTAGCAATGTCAAATAGGAATTAGAATACCTCAGCACTGTAGAAATAAAACTATAAATTAATTTCTTGTACTAAAGCACAGAACTGGTAATGTGCTGTGGGCTGGGGGTCAGAACTGGTAATGTGCTGTGGGCTGGGGGGGCGTCAGAACCATTACCAGTTCTGACCCCCCCCCAGCACATTACCAGTTCTAAACCCCCCAGCCCACAGCACATTACCAGTTTCTGACCCCCCCCCAGCACATTACCAGTGTGCTGTGGGCTGGGGGTGTCAGAACTGGTAATGTGCTGTGGGCTGGGGGGGGTCAGAACCATTACCAGTTCTAAACCCCCCAGCCCACAGCACATTACCAGTTCTGACCCCCCCCGCCCACCGCACCTTACCAGGTCTGACCCCCAGCCCACAGCACATTACCAGTTCTAAACCCCCCACCCCACAGCAAATTACAATTTATGACACCCCCCCCCCATCATCATCAGCCGCGGCAAAAATCGCATGTCCCGCAGGGCCCCCCCCTGCCCGGCAGAGCCAGCCCTCCCTGCCTGTTTGCTTCCCTGCCTGCCTCAGTCCCTCTCCTCTTCGGCTTAGAACCGCGAAGGGAGAGTTCCCTCGCGACTCTGTTAAGCCGGCTGAGGCTTATGGGAAATTTCCCCTCTGCCCCCTCGAGCTTAACAGAGTCGCGAGGGAGAAGCTCTCCCTTCGCGGCTCTGAAAGCCGAAGAGGAGAGGGACTGAGGGAGGCAGGGCTGGCTTAATTCCGGGTGCTGGGCAGACTGCTTCCTTACCTGCCGCGAAGAGCTGTGCACCCTGGCGATCCTCCAAACAGGCGATCCTCCAAAGCGCGTGGTGCCTCGTGGCTGCTCAGACTGCTTTTGGGCCCGGCCCCCCACTCCTCCTTCTTCACCTCCTCCTGCCTGTCGCTGATTGGTGGAGGGCAGGCTCGTGCCTCGGTCATGTGAGCAGACCAACACCACGCAGCCCCGGGAATCATGCTGAGAGAGAAAAAGAATACAAATAGCAAAACAATACTCGTGGCGTCGCGGGCCGCACAAAATGCTCTCGCGTGTTTGAGACCCCTGATCTACAGTGTGTGGCGGGCCGCACGCAATGTTAACAGTGGTAGAGCCTTGCGGGCCGCACGAAGGGACCTCGTGGGCCGCATGCGGCCCGCAGGTTGGTGACCCCTGATCTAGAGGAAAGGGAAAGACTAGGGGAGGAAATAAAGGAGGGGGAGGTGAGGGAAGCCTTAAAATCCTTGAAATTGGGGAAGTCTCCGAGCTTGGATGGGTACACAGCGCAGTTCTATAAGAAGATGGCAGATCAGGTTATACCAGTCTTGGTTAGGGTATTGAATAAGGTGCTGGAAGGGGAGGGTATTCCTCAGACGATGGGGGAAGCGGGTATCATAGTGTTACCAAAACCAGGTAGGGGACAAGGGGGTGTGCGGCTCATATAGGCCCATTTCATTGATAAATTTGGATGCTAAAATATTTGCTAAGGTATTGGCCAATAGGATTCAGGGGATCTTGCCTAAGACTATACATCGGGATCAGACGGGGTTTGTAAAGGGGAGGCAAGGGTGTGATAGTATTAGGAAAGTGATGAATATTGCATGGCATCTTCAGGGCACTGGGGAGCAGGCAGTCTTGGTCATGGTGGACGCGGAGAAAGCATTTGACCGAGTTGAATGGCCATATATGTTTCAAGTGGTGGAGGAGATGGGATATGGGGACAGGTATATAGGGTGGGTAAAAGCTTTATATGAGCAACTGAGGGCAAGGATCCAGATAAATGCAGGATATTCTGATCAGTTTCAGCTAGGGAGGGGGACTCGGCAAGGGTGCCCTTTGTCACCACTATTGTTTGTGTTGGCCATTGAGCCCTTGGCTGAAGTGGTCAGGAGGGAAGCGGATGTAAAAGGGGTCGTAGTAGGAGGGAGGGAGGAAAAAATAGCATTGTTTGCAGATGATGTGATATTTTCCTTAACGCAGCCCGACTACCAGTATTGAAGAGAATTATAAAGGGGGTTCAGTAGTGTAGCTGGTTATAAAATTAACTCTAGCAAAACAGAAGTCCTTGGGTTTGATCTGAATGGGGGTCTAGAGGAAAGGTTGAAGTCCCATTTCAATTTTAAATGGGTGAAGCAGTAGTTTCGGTATTTGGGGATACAATTGGGGAAACCAATAGAGAAGACTAAACAGTGGAATTATCAGGTCTTGACAGCATCCATAAAGGGTGACTTAGAGAGGTGGGGGCAGCTACGATTGTCATGGTTAGGCCGTATAGCGGCAGTGAAAATGAATGTCTTGCCGAGACTTCTGTTTCTGTTTACATCACTGCCTTGTAAGGTGACTAAGGAGGAGATAGGGAAGCTACAGAGAATGATTATGCAGTTTATATGGGCGGGGAAGCATCCCAAGGTTCCACAGGGGACTTTATATCAAATGAGGGAAGGAGGAGGGTCGGGGGTGCCATGTTTGCAGAAGTATTTTGAAGCGGCACAATTGAGGACGTTGTTAGCGTGGCGGGAGGGAGCAGAGGTCTTAAGCTGGGTACAAATGGAGGCCGGGGATGAAGAACCTAAGGAGCGGAGAGTATGGGATCTGGGGGGGGGGGGGGGGGGCGGGTGGAAAGAGAAGGAAGGGGACGATAACCCATTTCGGAAGCTTATGTTTCAGGTGTGGAAAACGTGGAAGGTGTTTCTATTGGGAGGGAAAAAGTACTCGCGATATACATTCATTAGTGCGGCAGGGGATAAGGGGTTGGGAGTGGATTCTAAGGTAATCAAGGGGTGGAGTGAGAAAGGGCTACAGAGGTTAGGACAACTGGTGCAAAAGGAGGGGGACTTAAAACATTTCAGGAATTACAGCAAGAATATCAGATAGAAAAAAAGGATCAATATGCTTATATTCAAGTGTGGTATTTTATGAATGCACAGGCGGTGAAAGCGGATATGGAACGAGACCCTACACAATTTAAGGATATGTTGGGGAAGCAGTGGACACAAAAAGGGGTCATATCAAAACTCTATAAAATGCTATTACAGAAGGGGAGGGTGAAAGAGAAGTGGCAGCTGTGGTGGGAAAGAGTAGTTACTCACCTGTAACAGGTGTTCTCCAGGAGCAGCAGGAATCAGTCCTCACATATGGGTGACGTCGACGCCGACGGAACCCCCATGCGGAGCATTTATTTATTATTTTATTTACAATTCTTATATACCGCACTATTTATGACCAGCGCGGTTTACAAAGAACAACAACATCCGACAATATACAAAATGTCTGGTCATTACATTGAACAGGGAATGAAACTTGGAGAGAGGGTAACTATATACATAGGAAGTTAAATGGGGGAGGAACCTGTTTGGTGTTTTAAGTATTTGAGGATGAGCTATTCGAGTGTGACTGGGGTTCAGAGCCGTCAGTAAGATATTTGACAAATAGGAAGTGTTTCAGGGCTTTCCTGAACTGGCTCAGGTTAGTGATTACTCTGATGTGTGGTGGTAGGGAGTTCCATAGCGCTGGGGCGCAGAGACTGAAGGCTCGGTTGGATGTTGTTTTGGTGCAGTTTGTCGTTTCTTTTGGTATTGATAACATATTGTTCTCGGCAGTTCTTCTTTGTCTGGTGGTGGCAAGTGGTTGTATGAAATCAGATAGAGAGGATTTCCCCAACTTTCAAAGAAAGCCTTTGGGAATGCAGGCACGCATGCGTGGTCCCCTTCCCGCCCAAAGGTGCCATCTTGCTCAGTCTAGTGACATAACTAAAAAGACAGCACAAAAAAAGAAAATGAACTATATACAACTGCAACTCCAAGGGGAGGAGGGAGGGTCGTGAGGACTGATTCCTGCTGCTCCTGGAGAACACCTGTTACAGGTGAGTAACTACGCTTTCTCCAGGACCAAGCAGGAAGTCAGTCCTCACATATGGGTGACTCCCTAGCTCTGGGCTAGCAGGAACCCAGGCTGAAAAATAGAGCTCCCTCTAGAGCCTCAGCAATTGTGAGAGAATCTTCTCTGAGACCACACCTGAACGTTAGCCCAACACCAGGGCCGGAGGGTAGGAGTTGCCTAAACCTCAAAGAGATTACGGAGTACCGCTTACCCGAAAGCACTGTCCCTACGGGACTCCCTCTCGAGGCAGTAGTGGTCCGCAAAAGTCTGGCTTGAAGACCAAGTAGCGGCCCGGCAGATGTCTGCCAACGGAACAGAGCAGAAGTGAGCTACTGATGCGGCCTTCGCCCTGACCCGGTGGGCCGTGACTCGACCCTCCAGGGAGAGGCCGGCTGCCCTGTATGCCCAGGCGATACAATCTGCCACCATGATGGACAACATACGCTTAGTGACAGGCAACCCCAATTTATTAGGGTCAAAGGAAATAAAGAGCTGAGAAGCCCTTCTATGCCCCTGCATACGTTCTAGTTAAAAGGTGTCACCCTCACGGTGGCCAGCCCAACGCCTAGGGCGCTGAGACTTGGTCTGCCTGTGGTGTTCCTGCGTCAGAGAGCGTGGGCTTGCTTTAACGCTGCAAGGCCTTCTGGGAATGTAAGTCCCTTTACTCCTTGAGCACAGATGAGTTGCAGTCGAGTAGTTTTAGGCAATGACAAGAATTTATTTTCCCCTTCCCGGCGGATTAAATGCAAGTGAATAACTCAGGACAAAACATGCCAGACAATTGGCTTGAGGAAATTATACATGAACTCAGGTAAGTTAGCCTTGTCAGCTTCAGGCTTTAAACGTGCAGTGCTTGATACAAAACAAAACCACAACAGCTTCAATTAGCAAAGAAAATGTTCCCTTTTCTTCTGCTGCTTTTTCCATATCTCACAGACACTATTCAGCATAGGGAATTCACATGGTCAGCCAAAGATAAAGCACAGTTACTTACCTGTAACAGGTGATCTCCGGAACAGCAGGAATTAGTCTTCACACATGGGAGACGTCGCCGACGGAGCCCGCACGGGAATGCTCCCCAGCATCCAATCAGAAGGCCTTTGGGAGCATACCCCGCGCCTGCGCGGTGGCTTCCCGCCCTTCCTACTGCCTCTCCCCAGTTGAGTTTCACAGCTGAGCCAGAAGGAGAGGAGAGGAAGGAATAGAGACAAAAAAGAGATACAACTCCTAGGGGAGGTGGGCGGGTTGTGAAGACTAATTCCTGCTGTTCCGGAGATCACCTGTTACAGGTAAGTAACTGTGCTATCTCCAGGAACAAGCAGGAATGAGTCTTCACACATGGGGACTCCCTAGCTTAGGATGCCCGGGGAGGTCCCATAAGCACAGCCCAGGACGGGATGGCATTCGCCCAGCCTAAATCCCCGGCATCCCCTGAGGGATGGAGGGCAGGAGTTGAATAGAGGAACAGCGAATCTACAGACTACAGAGGGAGTCTTTAGCGTGCAGAACAGGTAACATTAAGATACAGCAAAAAAAACCCAGGCTACGGGAAGAGTAGCCAGAGGGATGCACAAATAGTATCAGTAAGCATTTAATGAGTAAATGCCCTAGTACCATGTAGAGCTTACCGGCCACTAAGTTTTAATGAAGTAATGGTGTGGAACCCCATAGGGCTTACCTACCGGGTTGCCGGAAGCAGACCTGTGGTGAAGGCACCGTAGACGCAGTAGCGAAGTCGTCAAGGAAACTTCGCCGCAGCGAGGAGGAAGCTCCAAATCCGGAAGGCTAGGAGATCCAGGCGTCAGCTGGGTCAGGAGAAAAACGGCAGGTCTTCCAGGAGGCTTAGTGCAAGCTGAGCACTCCCTTAGGAGTAGAGTCCAGAACTCAGAGGACTAACAGTAGAAGACTGGCCGAACCAGAGAGCCCATTCCGGAGAAGAGTAGGGGTGCACCCCGGAGCAGAAGGAGTACAAAGGCTACCCTAGCGAGAGATAGGGAGACAAGGGTCCGAACCCCCGGGAGGAGGACCTAACTGAAAAGGAGCTGTAGACTCCACAGCGGTAGAGTACCACCAGTCCGCGGCCCAATCGAGGAATAGGCAGGCGGACTGGCCGGACCCCAGGGGGGCGTGAGTACCGGCCATAGGGAAAAAGGCGGTATAGCACAGGTACTGCGGGCATCCCCCCAATATGCGCCTATCGCGCAGGAGATATCTAGTATATCTAAGCCGGTGGGCATGAGGGTGCCCACTCCTTTACTAATGCAGGTATGTCGAGGGGCCTACCTCCCTGCGCATCACCCTGGTAAGGCGGATCTGCCATCGATCCACAGAGCGTCCACCTGGAAGGTGGCAGCAAGATCCGTCAGTAGAGGGATCTATTCCAGAGGACAAGGGCACATCGGCGAACCAACAGCGCGGTAGCGTGGGGGACAGGGGATAGCATCAATCTGGTAGAACGCCACATGGGCTGGAGGCCCTATATGTGTCCCCAGGACCTGCACGCAGAACTCGCCCCCCCCCCCCCCCCGCACAGACGGGGGACAGGAAGGTAATTCCGGTACGGAAGCAATCAGCAGGGGGATACCGGCTGAGAAGGGTTCGGAGACGTACCGAAGGGTAATAAGTTGGCCGTTGGCCATAGCTATCACGGAATAGAGATGGTCTCCCTACCAACGGAAGGAGAATACCCGAACCCCTAGATAAGCCTCCGAACGAGCCCCCGAGCAGAGCTCAATTTTTAAACGTCCGATAAGAGTGTTAAGTGCAGGCAGCCGCCTGCCTGAGCCTAAAAATGCTTAGAAGGAGAGTCCTGGCGTGGGCCCGGGGGCATCAACCCTGGGTGAGAGGCCCCTTGCCTGGGCGCGCCTGGAGGGTGGGCGGAGGTCTGATATTTCCTCTTCCTAGAGAGGCGTTTACCGCTGCCGTGGGGCCGGGCCCTAGGCTGGCTGCTAACCCTGGGAAGGTTAGCGAAGCACTGTGCAACCTGACGCAAGGCTTTGCTGTTCAAGAGGTGATCTCCGTCGCAGGGAGAATTACCCAGGTTGTGCTGTGCCCATCTACACAACTCGGACGCCTGCAGCCATGCTGTACGGCGTGCTCTAATGGCCACAGCAGAAGCTCTGCTGACCGACTGGAAGGAGTCCAGCGAAGCACGAGAAAGGAACCCGGAGATATTCCTGCAGTGATAAAGGAGCAGGGAATATTCAAAGGCCTTGGTCGCCGATACGAAGAGGGATAACCGAGACAACCTCTCGGTGACCTCCCGCAGCGACAGACTCATATAAAATATATATGAGATAATTCTAGCCGTCAGCATAGACGTCTGGAAAGCTTGACGTCCTAGAGTATCTAGCATCTTTGAGCCACGGCCTGGGATGCGAGAAGCATGCTTCTCCTTGCTTCCGGCCTTCCTCAGCGCCGATTCCACCACAATGGACCAATGTGGAAGCTGGTGCTGCCGAAAACCCGGGGACGGAGGCACCCAGTATAGAGCCTGCATCGCAGTCGACGGTGCCGGAACCCTCAAAGGCAACCGCCAAGCCCCCAGCAGGAGATCCTGCAAGGAGAGATGCAGAGGAAGCATCACGGCTGCCTGTTCCTCAGGGCCCGGGGTAGGGATGGCCAGCAAGTCCACCATGTCAAGGAGGAAATCCTGAAAAGGTGGCTCTGCCGGGGGAGTTATGGCGGGGGAGGCTGCCAGGGCACACAGAGGCCACTCGGCCCGACGCCCGCTAGGCATAGGAGGGGACCAACCGCCCCGGATCGGGGCAGTCCCCATGGCGTCGTCGGCTCCTGGGATTGATTCCAAACTAGGCATCGAAGGGGTCGATGGCACCGACAGCGCCACAGGAATCGGCCTCAGCCCCGAACCCGGGGGTGGTGCTGCTCCCTGCGATCAAAGTGGTTCCGCGGCCGTCGGAGGGCAGGGGCCAGCGGTCTCCGCTCTGCGTCGCGGGAGGGGACAAGGACGGATCCCGAGACGTGTAGTGTCCAAGCTTTCAAGGCTGGATACCGACTCCAGGCTGGGCATCGAAACGAGCGAGGAGAGCGACTCCCTTCCAGAGGGCCCCGGCGGGGGCGACCGCGCCGGTGGTGGAAAACCCGGAGTGCGGATCGGAACCGCGCCGATCGGTGCCGCGAGCATCACGGGTCCCCGAGGGCGGAGCTCAGTGGAGAGGGGGTCATCCGACGCCGGCGCCGATGTCGATCAGCGGGCACTGCCCGAAGCCGGGCTCCCTCTCGCACCCGTTAGACCCGGAGAGAAACCCTCCCGGGGCATATGGCCCGTCCCCGAGGGGACCCCGGTCACCCGACGACGGGTCCCTGCGGGGGTGCAAAGCCCCTGCGCCGACGTCGGTGTACCGTTGCGGCGCAGATCCAGATCGGATCGAAGCGGTCGAAGGCCCCCGAGGCCCCTTCTCTAGGAAAAAATGGGGCCCTCGATGGCCGCGTCGATGCCGGGGAGTCGTCCGAGCGCTGGTCGACACACCCTGAGGTCCCCGGGGAAGGTCGATGGCGGCCCCTCGTGCTCGACGCCCCTGCCGTCGCCGGCAGATCGGCGCCGCTCGAACCCTGTACCACCCTTGCGCAGGGCTGGGAAACGGCGACCCGGCGTGGGTCGAAGCGAGCGGCCTTGAGAGGAGGGAGGCCCGATGACCATCCCCGGCACGGGGCGGAACCACCGACGCCCGCGCACTCGAAGCGGGTACTACCCCCGCGCATGACCTGCACGTAGGGCCGTCAGACTGTGTCGAGTCGATCGGCCCCCGAGGTAGGGAGGACAGCGGCCGGCGATCCCCGGTGGGGAGTGGGTCACTCGACGCCGACGGGTCGGCACCGCCCAAGGCGGATACCGGCCCCCTAGGAAGGCCATACCGGCACGAGTCGGTCGGCCCCGGAGGCGCCGAGGACCTCAGCCGCCAATCCCCGGTGAGGAGCAGAACGCTCGACGCCGACGGGTCGGTACCGCCCGAAGCAGGCACCGCCCACGCGCATGGCAGGGATGGAGGAACGCCAGACTGGACCGAGTCGATCGGCCCCGGAAGCGCCGAGGACAGCAGCCGACGATCCTTGGTGAGGAGCGGAGCGCTCGACACCGACGCCGATGCTGGGGGCTCAGTACCGCCCGAAGCGGCTACCACGCCCGAGCATGGCTTGGATGTAGGGATGTCAGACCCGGTCGAGCCAGTCGGCCCCGAAGGCGCTGAGGACACCGGCTGACGATCCCTGGCGAAGAGTGGAACACTCGACGCCGACGCCGATGCCGGGGAATCGGCACCGCTCAAGGCGGGTACCTCCCTCGGGCATGGCTCGGGAATGTTCTGTGAAGAACAAACCTCAGGAACATCCCGAAACCCCGTAAATGCTTTGGAGCCCGAGGACTCCCGCCGGGGTATATCAGCCAAGGAGGACTTGAGGGGTTGGCTGGAGCCGTCGCCATGCCTCGCATGAGACTTGCCCCTCAAGACTCGGCTAGTCTTAACAGACTATTGTGGGGTTACCTGATCCTGGAGAGAAGAACAACCCGACGACTGCGCCCTGGGCGCGAAGACGTCGTCGAGGGATACCCGAAAGAGGGAGGGTCTTCTGCCGACACTGCAGCCCGGGGAATCCGGGAAAGAGGGATTAGGCCCCACACAGGAGAGGCACCAGGCATTGGAGTCCACGTGGAAAATGGAGTCCCCGCCATGAGGCTGGGGGGGAAGAAGGCTCCATGCCCCGGTCCTCAGCGCCCGGAGGGGGCGACAAAAATTAAAGGAAAATAAAAAAAGGGGGGGCACGGAGGTGCCACCGTCAGCGGGAAAGCCGCGACTACAGAAAAACGGAAAAAAATTTCTGCGGTGGCAGGAGGGACGTCCTGCCTGCTCCGCGGAAAACGAAAAACTGGGGAGAGGCAGTAGAAAGGGCGGGAAGCCACCACGCAGGCGCGGGGTATGCTCCCAAAGGCCTTCTGATTGGATGCTGGGGAGCATTCCCGTGCGGGCTCCGTTGGCGACGTCTCCCATGTGTGAAGACTCATTCCTGCTTGTTCCTGGAGATTGTACAGTCCATCCGATCATCCACTATTTCATTATGGTCAGAGTCTATCTGCATTTCCTCAGTATCAGGACTAGCAGGGTGTGGCAGTAAGCTACTATCCTGATCCTTGAAACAAACAGTTTCTCTGAGCTCCCGTGGTTTCTCTCGGTAACACTCTCCTGAGCAGGGTTGTAAACTACCATATATGCTGTAATCTTTGTTCAGGGAGTTTGCTACTTTCTGGTAACTATAGGGAACTGCTTTATAGCTAGGTTCAAACTTGTATGAATTATTAAGCCTACCTTTTGGCTTTGAAAGGGAAGGAACTCTCCACTCTGCAGGTTAGATTGGTTCTCAAACACAGCTTGTGTTTGCTTGCCTTTCAGCCTATTAACTTTCCCCTCAGACGTACCGGTATTCTCCCACCAGCCTGTCTCTCTCTTAGGAGCTTGTGAGCTTTGCCAAGCCTGCCTCTCAGGAAGATTCTTCTCTCTCCTGCCTTTGCCAGACAACCCCTGTCCTGGGTTGCTTCCTTCTGGCCTCAGGAATATAGCTCCCTTGGTTCCCAGGAACCCAGGCTGAAAAATAGAGCTCCCTCTAGAGCAGGAATGGGCAAACTACGGCCCGCGGACCTTTTAATCCGGCCCGCGGAGCGCTAGCTCTTCTGCATGCTGCCTAGTATGGGCCTGGGCCGCAGCACGCTGCAGTACCCGCAGACCTGGTGCTTCATCGACTGGCGCACCAATGTGTCTGCGCACGCCGCCTACTCCTACATGTATGCCAGCTTCAGCTCCTTCCTCATCCTGGCCACCGTGCTCTGCAACATGCTGGTGTGCAATGCCAGTTCGTGCGCCGCACCTTGCTGGGTTCCGCCGACACACGCCTGGCTGAACTGTGCCGCCGCCGCTCCTTCCGCCGCATGGCTGGAGCCGAGATCCAGATGGTCATCCTGCTCATCGCCACCTCGGCCGTCGTGCTCATCTGCTCGATCCCGCTAGTGGTAAGTGCTCCTTTGCCCCTCTTCCCCAGGTCTCCTCTTTCAGGAAAGCCGTCTTGTTTAATTACCCTCCTAAATGTGTGGGTTTCCCCTCTTGTTCCTCTCAATACTTCTTTAGATGTACGTACGAAGATCTGTAAATTCTTCAGGAGCGATGTATTGAGGCAAACGGAAGGTGGCATAAAGTCCTTGGAATCTGGCATTTTTAAGAGTGGTTAAATTAGCACAGGTTTGAAAATTGGGAGCAAGAGCATCAATCGTCAAAGTTTCTTCTATTTTTAAAGACTTGATGTTGTGCTAATTGGCTCTTTCGGTTCAGACGTGTACGCACGCATTTTTGAGTGAGTTTAAAATTATAACATTTGCATTTGATGCCCCCAACCCTCCCAAAAAAACGATTTATTTCCTAAACATTGGCCTGTGATTCTGCAGCCAAATGCAGCTAACACCGAATTCCGTAAAGCATCTCACAGTAAAAGAAAGCCCAGTGAATGTAGCTCCCTTGAGGTTTCTGCAGCTAGAGAAGTTCCCTATGTGATAGATATGTGAATATTGCTATATATCTCCTGGACGTGGGGGTGCTGAAGGCGGCCAGAAAAGGCAAACACTATTTAGTTACTGTGAGAAGTTTGAATATAGTTCCCGCTCCGATTAGAAAAGGGGGAACAGCTTTCTCTCTCCAAACCACCTGCAGTATTTCTTGCTCGGTTTTTCTTTATCTTAATCCAGCATCTGAACGCACTCTACAACCATGTATCTTTTGTATAGCAAATACAAGACCTTTGATGATCTGCCAGATCCAGACCATTTAACTCCTAAATTTCCAGAAGTACAAAGCTCTAGGGCAGACAGCAAAGCTGCCATTTACTTAGAGAAAAAGGCTCGGGACTTTGCTACTAGATAAGTGCGTATGACTCAAGTTAGATGCCCCGAGTTAGTAATATGCTCTTTATGATGTTAGAATCGCTAAACTTCTCTCATTTTCCCACACTAGCCACACAGGAAAAGGCCATCCAAAATGTGAATAAATATAGCAAATCACTGAATGACCTGCATGAAGAATTCAAGAAGTGCAATTGGAACTAATCGATCTTCAATCTGATGCAATCTTAAAGGAGAACTTCCCGTGGGGCTATTTTGCAGAGGTGGTTGGATGTACGGGGACCCACTTACGGGCTGTGGAGGGGGTGCTTGCATGCGGTGTTGCTGATGGAGAGGCGTCGTGCGAGTGGCTATCCCCGGAGATGGCAAAGATTCTTGGAGGGGTGGGGCCCACACCTGCACTCCTTACCTAGAGGCACCCGTACCCGGCTAGTGGGCGATGTTTAGGATCCACAGGGGGTGGTCTCTTCTGGCGTTTCCTCTCCTTCATTCTTTTTCTGCCCCTTTCCCCTGCTTCGCTCTTGGGGGGTTTCGGGTCTCTGGTTTACTTCTTCCTCTTCCCTCTTTGCGGAGGGGGATCTATTGATTGATTGCTGCAGTGGTTTGGGTGGGGGGGAGGTGGGGGGTAGGGAGGGGGGGGATGGAGGGGTTGGGGGGGGAGAGGTAGGAGGGATGGGTGGGGGGGACTCTTCAGGGGGGAACTGTTTTGGTAAAAATTTATTGTCTTCGCCATTAGATTGAATGGCGGGGCTCAGCCTGCGGTGATGCCTGGAGTTGGGAGGCTGGGCATTGCCGCTCCGTTGTTCCTCTTATTTGCCTCTGTCATTAGATGTCTGACTTTGCTATGGGCTATGATTCTGGAGGCTGCCGGTTGATGGTTTGTACTTGTGTTTTTCTTTTTGTACAGTTATCATGTTCTCCTATCGCCCTGTCATGTTGTTCATTTGCAATATTAATAAAAATATTCAAACATAAAGGAGAACTTCCACTCTCTTCCACTAAAAGAGTTCTATGCCTCACTTAAAGATGACTGTTTTCCAAACCTCCGGGGGATGGCACAGAAGATTCTGGCCTTGTTTGGCTCGACCTACGTGTGTGAGCAGACGTTCAGTGTCATGAACATCAATAAATCCCGTCACAGATCCCAGTTAACTGACCAACACCTCAGATCTATTCTGCGAATTGCAACAACAAAGCTATCTCCTGACTTTGATGACTTAAAAAAAAGGGAGACCAACAACACTGTTCCCACTAAAATTGAAGGTACTATTTTATGAAAGAAATACATTGCATAAATGTTTTGTAAAATAACTTTTTATGCTTTTCTACCTTAAATTAATCTAAACATTTAATGTTACAAATTTAAATTTAATTTATATTAATTCACACATACACACCGTCCATCTACTCTTGGTCCGGCCCCCGGGTCCAATATATGAACCCATTGCGGCCCTCGAGTCAAAAGGTTTGCCCACCCCTGCTCTAGAGCCTCAGCAACTGTGAGAGAATCTTCTCTGAGACCACACCTGAACGGCAGCCCAACACCAGGGCCGGAGGGTAGGAGTTGCCTAAACCTCAAAGAGATTACGGAGTACCGCTTGCCCGAAAGCACTGTCCCTAAGGGACTCCCTCTCGAGGCAGTAGTGGTCCGCAAAAGTCTGGCTTGACGACCAAATAGCAGCCCGGCAGATGTCTGCCAACGGAACAGAGCGGAAGTGAGCTACTGATGAGGCCTTCGCCCTGACCCGGTGGGCCGTGACTCGACCCTCCAGGGAGAGGCCGGCTGCCCTGTACGCCCAGGCAATAGAGTCTGCCACCCAGATGGACAACGTACACTTAGTGACAGGCAACCCCAATTTATTAGGGTCAAAGGAAATGAAGAGCTGAGAAGCCCTTCTATGCCCCTGCGTACGTTCTAGGTAAAAGGACAGTGCCCTTCTACAATCCAGGGTATGCAAGACAGTCTCGGCCCTACTGGCGTGCGGCCTGGGAAAGAACATCGGAAGTACCACCTCCTGGTTGAGGTGAAAAGAGGACACTACCTTGGGAAGGAACTTAGGATGAGTCCTCAAGATTACTCTGTTCTTATAGAACCTGGTATACAGCCTATCCGAGACCAGGGCCTGAAGCTCACTCACACGCCTAGCCGAGGTGAGTGCCACAAGAAACAACACTTTCCAGGATAGGAAACGTTAAGTGGCAGGTAGCCATCGGCTCAAAAGGTGGGCGAGTCAGTTGCTGCAAGACCACATTGAGATCCTACTCAGTGGCCGGTGGACGAACAGGAGGCTTGAGCAGAAGCAGGCCTCTGAGGAAGCGAGACACCAGAGGGTGGCCCGAGAGGGAATGTCCATCCACCGGCGAGTGGTGAGCTGAGAGGGCACTGAGGTGGACCCGGACAGAGTTGGACTGAAGTCCCAGGTTGGACTGGTGGAGCAGGTATTGCAGGACCACCGGTACCGAGCAGGAGAAGGGATCCTCCTGCTGTTAACACCACCAAGTGGAAAACCTACGCCACTTCAGAGCATAGGCCTTCCGAGTGGAATGCTTCCTGGAGGCCAACACCACCTCTTCAACCTCCTTTGGTAGGAGCAAGGGAACAAGGACTATCCTTTCAGCAGCCAGGTCATCAAATTGAGGGATTTGAGGTTGGGATGCAAGAGGGACCCCTGATCCTGAGTCAGAAGGTCGGGTTGCAGCCCCAGAGGAAGTGGAGCATCCACCGCCAACTGCAGAAGAAGAGGGAACCATGGCTGCCTGGGCCACCTGGGGGCTATCAGGATCACTGTGGCTCAGTCCTGCTGGGTTTTGAATAGAACCCAAGTCACCAGTGGTGTGGGAGGAAACGCATACAGCAGGCCTTCTGACCAGGAGATCAGGAATGCATCTGCCGCTACCCTCAAAGGATGCGGTTGTCTGGAACAGAACTGGGATAGTTGCCTGTTCAGCGGACTGGCAAAAAGATTCATGGTTGGAAGTCCCCACTTCAGAAAGATCTGTTGGACTACTCGAGGATCCAACTGCTACTCGTGTGGCTGCAAGAGTCTGCTTAGCCTGTCCGCCAGGTAGTTTTCCTGGCCTGGGAGGTAGACCGCCCTGAGGGTCATACCCTGATTGACAGCCCAGGAGCAGACAGCTTGTGCTTCCAGGCACAGGAGTCGGGATCCTGTGCCTCCCTGCTTGTTCACGTAGAACATAGCCACCTGGATGTCCGTCTGAACTAGGACTGGTGAGAGAGGACCCGAGAGAAAGTCCGTAAGGCTAGCCGAATGGCTCTCAACTCCAACAGGTTGATCTGCTGGGCAGCCTCCCACGGAGACCACAGGCCTTGGGTGCAGGTCCCCTGGCAATGTGCCCCCCAGCCTTGCAGGGAAGCATCGGTCGTCAGAACCCGAGTGTGTGGGGAGGGTCAAAAAGGAACTCCCCCGACCAGGTTTGGGAGATGCCTCCACCATCGTAGGGAGTCCACCAAGGGTTTGGACACCTTTATCCTGTCTGATAACTTCCCTGTGGCCTGTACCCACTGTGCCCTGAGGTACCACTGAGCCGGCCACATGTGCAGGCGGGCATTTGGGGTGACATGCACTGTGGAAGACATGTGACCTAAGAGCCAGAGGAAGTGTCTGGCAGAGACCGGAGAGTTCGCCTGAAACTGGCCGGCCAACGTCATCAGCCTGGCCTTTGCTTGGATGGTATCCAACCTCGCCCCTATGAACTCCAGATCTTGTGAGGGGACCAAAGTGGACTTTGGGAAGTTTATAACGAACCCCAGGTGCTGAAGCAGGGACATGGTTCTTATTTATTTATTTATTTTATTTATTTAACAATGATTTATATACCGCATCTTCCATGGATCAGTTGCGGTTCACAATGAACAACAATTAACAAATCAGAGTTTGTTTTACATATAACATCGTAAACAAAAAGCAATAAGATAAATATACAACCAATATTAAAACTGAACAGCACAGAACAGTGCAAACTATATACATTATATACAGGTACATATTTGTGGGGCTTAAGCATATGCAAAGTACAGTATCAGCTATAAAGAGTTGTGTGTATAGGTCATTGGAGTATATTGGACAAAAACTGTTTAGCCTTTATCTAAGTCTATTGAGGGATGATCTGTGTTGTTGTAGTGCATAGTAAATAGGTGGGTTCTTAAGGTGGCCTGTCTGGCCTCTTGTGGAGACTGGCCCCTGGATAAGCCAGTCGTCTAGGTAAGGGAACACAAAGATCCCCTGGTTCCTGAGGTAGGCTGCAACCACCACCAGGCACTTTGTAAAAACCCTGGGGGCGGAGGTGAGGCCAAAGGGAAGCACTCTGTACTGGAAGTGGTTCCCTCCCACCACAAATCTGAGGTATTGCCTGTGATTTGGATGGATGAGGATGTGAGTATAAGCATCCTTTAGGTCTAAGGAGCATAGCCAATCTCCCTGCTGGAGGTACGGCAGTAAGATTCCAAGGGCAAGCATCTTGAACTTTTCCCTCTCCAGAAACTTGTTCAGATTTCTCAGGTCTAGGATGGGTCTGAGGCCTCCTGTCCTCTTTGGTACGAGGAAGTACCTCGAGTAGAAGCCTTGCCCTTCCAGGTGGTGAGGCACCGGTTCCACCGCCTGGTCCTGTAGCAGGCCTTTAAACTCCTGAAGGAGTAAGTCTCTGTGCAGAGGGGGGTCTTGGAGGCTCCCCTGGAAAGTAGGAGGGGGGGGTAACTGGGTGAAGTGGAGCAGATAGCCCCTCTCGATGATGCTTAACACCCAAGTATCCCCTGTGATGGCTGGCCACCTGTCTGCGTACAGGGTCAGCCGACCTCCTGAGCCTGGAGAGGAGGAGAGGCTATGCTGGCATAGTCAAAATCTCCCTCCCTCCCTGCTGAGCAGGAGCCGGAGTAGGAGGCTTGGGAGCCTTCTGCCTACAGGGCCCATGACCCTGCCCCTTGGCCTGCTGGCCCTGTTGGGGAGCTGCAGAGGCCTGGTAGTGAGGGTAGGTTTGGTAGGCAGTGGTCCTCCTCGGGTAAAAGGCCTTTTCCCCCGAGCCCTTCTTCTTCTGAGAAGGGGCAGAGGTTTTCCTGGACAGCCTTGTCCGGGTAAGAGTCTTGGTCTCTAATTCCGCAGCTTTTTCAGCCATGGGCTTGCCAAAGCGGTTTTCACCCCAACAAGGGACATCGACCAACTTGTCCTGTACCCATGGCTCGAGGTCCGAGGATTGTAGTCAGGCCTGGCGGCATGCACCGATGCCGGCCCCTGCTACTCGGGCCGAAGCCTCAAATCCATCATAGGCTGCTCGAGAGATAAACTTCGAGCACTCTCGAATACCAGAAGACAAGGCCTTGAACCTCTGCAAAGGTTCCTCGGACAGACCAGCAGAGAACCCGGCAATCTCCTTTGCCAGGTCTCGAAGGTACATGCCCATGTACAGCTGGTAGGTCTGGATGCAGCAAGCAAGCATAGAGCCCTGGAAGCACTTTCTACCGAGGGCATCCAGGTTCCGGGCTTCCCTGTGTGGTGGTACCATCTCCGTCACCGACACCCATGAATGGTGTCTACAATGTTTAGGTCCTGACCACTCCATCACGGATTGTATGTCCTGCGCCATGATGTCTAAAAGAGGTCGGCAGAACGGAGCTGCTAAGCTCAGTACCCTGTTTCCCTCTGATGCAGCTTCGGTGGCATCAACGTCTTCCAGGGCTTCTTTTTCCTCCCGTGGATCTGACTCTTCAAGCGATGCATGGCCGATTCCACAACCATGGAGTGGTGCAGTAGCTGTGCCTTTTGGAACCCGGGGCTCTTGCGGACTCGATAGATGGAATCGACCCGCTTGCTTAGAACCGGCATCGAGGCCGGCGCCTCCCAGATGCAGACGAGAAACCGCTCCAGCATCGGAGGAACCGGCACAGTAAAGGCTTCCTTGGGGGGAGAATCATACTGCAGGGCCTCGAGCTCCTCAGCTCGAAGCTCCTCCTCGGGGTCCGCCGGGAAGGCCAAGGCTTTGGCCATGTCCCATACGAAATCCGAGAACCGGGTATCCTCCGGGGGGGGGGGGGGGGGGACCTTGTCCGGGGCTCGGATCCCGGTGAGTCTGAAGGGACGCACCGAGTCCGGAAGGTGTCCGGGGACTCCTCTTCCTCAGTCTCCCTTGCCAATTCCTCCGAGGAGGAATCGAGCGGCTCCGAGTGGGCGGGCACCGACGCCATCCACCCCGACGCTGAGGGTACCGGCGTCGACGACCTCGGTCCCGAACAGGAGGCCGAGGGTGACCTCGGCAGAGGATCAACTCAAGTTCACATGGTCTCGAGGATCGGCTCGGCCGCTGGGGTTGACTTGGACATGGAGGTCCCGGTGGTCAGGGCAGATGCGCCAGTGAGGCCGGCGATCAGCACCCACTGCTGCTCCATGAAGGCAGACAATCTGCTCTCCAAGGCCGTCAATCTGAGTCCAAGCTCAGGAGACCCAGCAGCCTCCAACTCGGGCCCCGACGGCGGCTCCCCCGGAGGAGAGTCCACGAGGACTACAATACTCACGTGACTCGGGGCCTCCGACTCTACATGAAGATGCTTTGCAGGCCTCTCCGACTCCGAAGACCCGGGACTGAGATCAGGGCTATGCGACCTGGCCCTCGAGGAGCCAAGAGCGTCCACCGATGCTGCCCTCGCGGGTTTCTTCTTTCGGTGCTCCCTCGAGGGGGACTCCCTCTCAGAGGAGCCCCAACGATGCTCGGGGTCAGACTCCCGAGACGTCGAGGCCTCTGACGAAGTCCGGACCCATCCAGACGCTGAGTCGGAGAAGATCCTCTCATGCTGGTGCTGACGGCTCATCAATGCCTTCAAGGGCATTTTGCCACAGAGACTTCAGACCTTAGGATCATGGTCAGGCCCCAGGCACCGGAGGCAGCAGTCATGTGTGTTGGTGAGAGACATCAGTTTCTTGCACCGATCACACTTCTTAAAGCCACTGGCAGCCATCGGGGGAAAAAGGGCCCCTGGAAGGTCAAAAAATCTGGCTGCCAGGGAAAAGAAAAATTGGCACGAACGCAATCTCTAAGGACAAAAACCGAAGAGAGAGATCCGGGCTCGGCACCGGTGTACTGAGTCCAGGCGGGAAAGGGAACCGACGTCGAACCGAAGAAAAATACTCGTCTCAACGCAGGAAAATCGACTTTTTCCACGGGTGACAAGGACACACATCCGAGGGCTCCGCGAAAAAAAGAAGACTGAGCAAGATGGCACCTAAGGGGACCGCGCATGCGTGCCTGCATTCCCAAAGGCTTTCTTTGAAAGCTGGGGAAATGCTCCGCATGGGGGCTCCGTCGGCATCGACGTCACCCATATGTGAGGACTGACTTCCTGCTTGGTCCTGGAGAAAAGGATATTCCGGGATCTTGGGATGAGAGCAGGTAGACTGCTATATATGCGAGAACCTATAAGTTGGCCAGGGGAACCCCAATGCTAGAGAATAGTTTGAAGTTGAGGTTACGGATGTACTGGACACCAGTGCGGATACAGGCCATATTCCATGAAAGTCCAAGTGAGTGCTGGAAGAAGTGTGGGGGAAAGGGGGATTTAATACACATAATATGGCAGTGCCCAAGGGTGCAGGAGTATTGGGGGAAGGTGGGGAGGCTATATGAGGAGATCTTGGGGGTGCCGATAATATTAATGCCGGCAATGGTAGTGCTCAATGAGGGTGTGATAGAGGGGGAAGGGGATGGGGGGTGTTTATGGGATATGGAATTATAGCAGCACATATGAGTCTTTTACGATGGTGGAAGAATGTGGAGGTACCTACAATGAAGAAGGTAGTAAGTTGGAACAGCTGTGGGGCATGTGTATGATTGAACAGCATAGAAGGCATAAGGTAGGTAAGCATAAAAAGGTGTGGCAGTGGTATGAAACATGGAGAAGGAGGGGGATAGAGCAAGTTTGGCAAAATGAGGGAGGCAAAGAGGGGAGGAGTGAAGGGTAGTGGGGGGGGAGCTGGGGATAAGGGTGGGAGGGGAGGGGAGGTCAGAGGGAAAAGGGGGATAGAGAGGGAGGGGAGGGAGGGAGGGGGCGCGAAGAGAGGGAAGTAATAAGGGAGAGGGGGGTGATAATAGGGTAAGTGAGGCATATTGGTAGTATCAGACTGAAGAGAATTTAGGGATATAGGGTAGAGGGGTACGAGGACAGTTGGGTGGAAGTGTGCAAATGTATAAGGGTAATGTTTGAAATTTTTAACATGGAACAATGAGTATAAAGGAGTGTATATAAGGGAAGGAGAAGAATAGGTTGGGGAATAAAGTCTGACGTGTGGGTTGGTATCTCATGTTGGCGGGAGAGGAGGGGGGGAGACATGGTATAAGAATATGTCTGTAAAAGTTGTAGTAATTGCATGTAAAGTATGGAAAATAACAATAAAAATTATAAATTTAAAAAAAAAAGTGGCCAGTGAAATGGCTTTGGACTACACATATTTGACGCATAAAAGAATCAAATAAAACACATATCTGACACATAAAAGAATCAAATAAAACAAGACCAATTAAAAAAAGAAATAGTATAAAAACTGGGACACTGCCAGGACATGATTATTGGCACCCCTATAAACAATTCAAATCAGTTTGAACAGAAGAACCACATTCCCATTGCAGTAAAAGTAGACACACCTGTGATAAACTGTCAGTACTCACATGACTTGAATCACCCAATGAATGATGACTGTAATGTTTAAAATGGCCACATTCACATTGGTGAAGAAAAAAGAGCTGCCTGAGACCATCAGAAAAGCCATCATCATCAAACTTCAAAGGGGTACACGGCCATTTCTACAGACCTTGGGATTCCTGTGTCTATAGTTTGCAATGTTACAAATATGTTTTCTGCTCGTGGAACTGTCAAAACCTCTCAAGATGTGGTGGGAAGAGGTAAAAACACCACATACAACATACAAAGAGCTTAAGGCTGACCTGGAGCAATCTGGAGTAGTGGTTTCAACCTGCACCATATGCCACGTACTAAACAAGGAAGAACTTCATGGGCGAAAGCTAAGGAGGACCCCACTGCTCAAAAGACAGACATAAAAAGACATATCTGATCTTTGTCCAAACCCACCTTGAGAAACAATCCTTCTGAGAAAATGTTCTGTGGAAAGATGAAACCAAACTTGAGCTCTTTGGCAATGCAGACCAGCGAAACTACATTTACAGATGAAGAAATGAAGCTTATAAGGAAAAAAGCACTCTTCCTATAGTTAAATATGGTGGAGGTTCCTTAGAAACTAGGGACCTGGAACATATTAAAGGAATCATGAAGTCAGAGGACTACCAAGGTATTTTGGCGTGAAATGTGCTATCTAGTGTCAGAAAACTAGGTCTGGGTCCGCCAACAGGACAATGACCCAAAACATACATCCAAAAATACAGAAGAATGGTTAAAAAGGAACAAATGGACTGTTTTAAACTGGCCAGCAATGAATCCTGATCTCAAACCAATCAAGAGTCTTTGGATAGAGATGAAATCTGCCCTTGGTAAAAGGAATCCTGTAAACACTCATGAGCTGAAACAAACCGCAGTTGAAGAGTGGGAGAAACTACCAGCAGACAGATGTACGAAACCTATTGATGGCTACAAGAAACGTTTGGAGGCTGTCCACATACATATGTATATATGTAAATAGTTGATCACTGTTCACTGCAATTAACTGTATATTAAATTTAGTTCTTCATGTTGCCTACTCTGTATCCAGTTATTCGTTCCTTGTAAACAGTTGAAATATACTGCCTTTATTATTATATGTAAACCGTCTTGATTCGTAGAAAGACGGTATATAAAAAATGTTAAATAAATAAAGTGTTGTGCAACCAAATATTAGTGAAGGGTGCCATTACACCTGTCCAGGTCATATTTTGGGGTTTTTTTTCAAAATTACTATGGGCCCCATTCATGAATGCAGGTTGTGGAGCTGCACGTTCTGGCGGGGTGGTAGCCCCCCAAGTCATCTGGACCCTATTCCCCCCTCCTGCCCTCCCTGCATGTCTTATGCTGTAAGACGGGGAGAGCTGGTGGGGGGTGGGAGGGGCGGGGGCGGGGTCTGGGCGGGCCAGCCCAGCAGCACGTACAGGGCTGAGTCAGGTCACGGCCTTGTACGTCTTGTCGGGGCCATGGGGACGTGCTGCTTATACCACCTCAGAGGTGGTATAAGCAGTGAAAACCTGGCAGTGGGGCCCAGGGAACCCCTCTGGGGCTGGGGCCAGGTGGGGGGGTCCCCACTGCCTGACCCAGGCCACGGTAGGCCAGCCGTGGGTTGGATAGTGGGGATAAGGGGGGCCAGAGCCGCAGATGTCGGAGGCTCCTGCGGGGGTGATGTCCCCGCAGGCAGTAGGGGCACACCAGCCATCCTTAGGCCCGATTCTGGCTACCGCGAGAACATTTTGTTCCCACGGACTAGAATCTGGTCCAAACATGCCCGTCTTATCTGGGACCATCTAGACATGCCCCTACAAGAATCGGGCTCCATGTCTAAGTTGCACAGACATCTTTTTTTCGTTGTATACCTTTGAACATACTATTAAAATATGATGATGACATACTGATGGAATATTTCCAATTATTTCTTAAGATATTGTACATAACATACCTAAAATACAAGGCTGCCAATAATGTTGATCACAGCTGTAAATAGCAAAGCAGATTGTCAGATATTTTATTGACCCTTAGAATGAAGGTAGTTTTGCAAAACTGGAAAAATTCATTGTCTCTGGATGTCATGTATTGGCTTAGTCTTGTGTTTTACTTATAAGCATGAAGCTATAGTGACTTGGAATAAATCCCTTTAGTTGACTTTCAGCAGATAAGGGATACAGTGGCAAAAAACTTAGGTTGGGGTAAGACTTTGCTTTCCTTATTTGTCTCTTTCTCTTCTGTTTTATGAAGTGGGTGGGAGATAGCGACTATGTAATAGACATACAATGACATACCTTCTTCTGTTGTTTTAACAGTAACATAGATTTGTACCTTGATTTATCTGACCTCTGATACCATCTATCCCACCCATGTTATTTTCATGTTATTGACGTTTTATTTTGTATTTAAAATTTTCACAAAAAATTATATTGAACTAAAAAAAATAAAGAAATAGCATGTAGATTCCAAAGACTGATATATTCCAATCACTAAGCTGCAAATACAATTACTTTTTTACCTTTGTTATCTGGTCATTTTTTTTCTCTAATTGTGTTAACACCAGTCTCTGGTTTCCACTTTCCACAGTCTTTTCTTAACTTGCTTTCTAGAGTCTCCAGTCTATCTGCCACTGCTTTCCCCTCCTGTCTTCTTCATCTCCTTTCATCTTTGACATTGATCTTTTCCTTTCAGCTTTCTTCCATGAATTTTCTAATTTTCTATCAACTCACATTTCACACCCTCGTCTTACCATCCAGTCCTTAATCTCCTTTTTATTTAATCTACCTACTACTCTTCAAACCTTAGCACAGCCCTCCTAGTCCCCCTTCTCTCTCCTTATCCAGCCTGTTATTCCCAAGTCTTTAAATCTCCCCTCTCTCCCTATACTCCTCTATGCCTAGCATCTCCTTTTCACTCTTCCTATTCCCCTACACTCCCCCCCCCCATGTCCCATAAGCATAGTTACTCACCTGTAACAGGTGTTCTCCAGGAGCAGCAGGAATCAGTCCTCACATATGGGTGACGTCGGCATCGAAGGAGCCCTCATGCGGAGCATTTCCCCAGCTTTCAAAGAAAGCCTTTGGAAATGCAGCACGCATGCACGGTCCCCTTCCCGCCCAAGGGTGCCATCTTGCTCAGTCTGATGACATAGCTAAAAGACAGCAAAAAACCCCAAAATGAAATATATAGGACTGCAACTCCAAGGGGAGGAGGGAGGGTCGTGAGGACTGATTCCTGCTGCTCCAGGAGAACACCTGTTACAGGTGAGTAACTATGCTTTCTCCAGGACCAAGCAGGAAGTCAGTCCTCACATATGGGACTCCCCAGCTCTAGGCTACCGAGAACCCAAAGCTGAAAAATAAGCTCCCTCTAGAGCCTCAGCATGCGTGATAAGAATCTTCTCTGAGAATGCCCCCGAACGGTAGCCCAACACAAGGTCCGGAGGGTAGAAGTTGCCTAAACCTCAAAGAGATTACGGAGTACCGCCTTTCCGAAAGCACTGTCCCTGTGGGACTCCCTCTCGAGGCAGTAATGGGCCGCAAAAGTCTGGCTTGAAGACCAAGTAGCGGCCCGGCAGATGTCTGCCAACGGAACAGAGCGGAGATGAGCTACTGATGCAGCCTTCGCCCTGACACGGTGGGCCGTGACTCGACCCTGCAAGGAGAGGCCGGCTGCCCTGTACGCCCAGGCGATACAGTCTGCGACCCAAATGGATAGGGTACACTTGGAGACAGGTGACCCCAGCTTATTAGGGTCAAAAGATACGAAGAGGTGAACAGCCCTTCGATGCCCCTGCGTACGGTCAATGTAGAAAGACAACGCCCTCCTACAGTCCAGGGTATGCAAGACCATTTCAGCCCGGCTGGCATGCGGCCTGGGAAAGAAGGTCGAAAGAACCACCTCCTGATTGAGGTGGAAAGAGGAGACAACCTTTGGAAGGAACTTAGGATGAGTCCGTAAGACCACCCTGTTCCTATAGAACCGTGTGTACGGTCTATCAGAAACCAGAGCCTGTAGTTCACTCACACGCCTGGCCGAGGTAAGAGCCACCAAGAACGTCGCCTTCCAGGAAAGGAAGCGTAAATGACAGGTAGCCATCGGCTCAAACGGTGGGCGAGTAAGTTGTTGTAAGACCACATTCAAATCCCACTCATGGGCTGTTGGACGAATCGGAGGCTTGAGCAAAAGCAGGCCTCTGAGGAAGCAGGCCACTAAGGGGTGGACCGACAGATTGGCCCTCCACTGGCGAGTGGTGCGCTGATAGAACACTGAGGTGGACCCGAACAAAGTTGGATTTAAGGCCTAGGTTCGACAGGTGAAGCAGATACTGCAGCACCACTGGTACCATGCATGAAAACGAATCCTCTTGGCGTAGAGCACACCAGGTGGAGATCCTACGCCACTTGAGGGCATAAGATTTCCGGGTGGATTGTCTCCTAGAGGCCAAAACCACCTCCTCCACTTCCCTAGGTAGAAGTAAGGGGGCTAGAACTACCCTTTCAGCAGCCAGGCCATCAAATGGAGGGACTGGAGGTTGGGGTGCAGAAGAGATCCCTGATCCTGAGACAGGAGATCGGGTTGCACCCCCAGAGGGAGTGGAGTGTCCACCGCCAATTGCAAAAGGAGTGGAAACCACGGTTGTCTCGGCCATCTGGGGGCTACCAGGATCAGCGAGGCCCTGTCCCGAAGAACCTTGAATAGGGTTCGGGCCACTAGAGGCGTTGAAGGAAACGCGTACAGCAGGCCCGTAGACCAAGAGATTAGGAAGGCATCTGCTGCTATCCACAGAGGATGCGGTTGTCTGGAACAGAACCTGGGCAGCTGACGGTTCAGTGGACTGGCAAAGAGATCGATGGTTGGAAGACCCCATTTTAGGAAGATCTGCTGGACCACTAGGGGATTCAAATGCCATTCGTGAGGCTGTAGAATCCTGCTCAACCTGTCTGCCAGGTAATTTTCTTGGCCAGGCAGATAAACTGCCCTGAGAAACATGCTGTGCTTGACTGCAAAGGCGCACAGGGCCTGTGCTTCCTGACACAGAAGCCTGGACCCTGTGCCTCCTTGTTTGTTCACATAGAACATTGCTACCTGGTTGTCCGTCTGAATCAAGACAGACTGGTGAGAGATGACATGAGAGAAAGTTTGCAGAGCTAATCGAATAGCTCGCAACTCCAATAGATTGATCTGCTGTGTGGCCTCCCAAGGGGACCAGAGGCCCTGAGTGCATGCGCTCTGGCAATGTGCACCCCAACCTTGAAGAGAAGAATCGGTCGTCAGCACCTGTGTGTGTGGTGGTGCCTGGAAGGACACCCCTTTAATCAGGTTCGGGAGATGTAGCCACCACTGTAGGGAGGCCGCTAGTAGTTGGGACACTCTCACTCTGTCCCTTAGGTCTCCTGTGGCGTGTATCCACTGAGCTCTGAGGCACCATTGGGCAGGCTGCATATGCAGACGAGCATTTGGAGTTACATGGACTGTGGATGCTATGTGGCCCAAAAGCCTCAGGAAATGTCTGGCCGAGACCAGAGATCTGCTGCGAAACTGCTGGGCCAGAGCCATCAGTCTGTGAGCCCTGTTCCCAGGCAAATAAGCCATTGCTTGTAGAGCATCCAACCTTGCCCCTATGAACTCTACGTCCTGTGAGGCGAGCAAAGTGGACTTTGCGAAGTTTATGACGAAGCCTAGGTGTTGGAGAAGAGAGACAGTGTGAAGAGTGGCTTGTCTGGCCTCCTGTGGAGACTGACCCCTGATGAGCCAGTCGTCCAGGTATGGAAAGACAAAGATGCCCTAGTTTCTGAGATAGGCCACCACCACCACCAGGCATTTGGTGAAAACCATGGGTGCGGAGGTTAGGCCAAATGGAAGTACTCTGTACTGAAAATGATTTCCTCCCACTACAAATCTAAGATATTGTCTGTGGTCTGGATGAATGAGGATGTGAGTATAAGCATCCTTCAGGTCTAAGGAGCATAGCCAATCTCCCTGCTGGAGGTAGGGCAGCAGTATTCCAAGGGTAAGCATCTTGAACTTTTCCCTCTCCAGGAACTTGTTGAGATTTTGCAAGTCTAGGATGGGCCTGAGGCCTCCTGTCCTTTTTGGTACCAGAAAGTACCTGGAATAGAAGCCTTGCCCTTTCAGGTGGTGAGGCACCGGTTCCACCGCCTGCTCCCTTAGAAGACTTGCCAACCTCTGAAGGAGGAGGTTCCTGTGAAGAAGCAGTCTTGGAGGCTCCCCTGGAAAATAGGAGGGGGGTAACTGGTTGAAGTGGAGCAAATAGCCCTTTTGGACTATGCTCAGTACCCAGGTATCCCCTGTTATGGCTGACCACCTGTGAGCGTACAGTGTCAGCCGGCCTCCTGTGCCGAGAGGAGCCAGCTGAGGAGGAGAGGCTATGCAGTGGGAGTCAAAACCCTGCTCCCTGCCGTGCATGAGCCGGAGCTGATGGCTTGGTGGTTTTCTGCCTACAGGGCCCATGTCCCTGCCCCTTGGCCTGCTGACCCTGATGGAGAGCTGTAGAGGCCTAAAATTGAGGATAGGATTTGTAGGCAGTAGCCTTCCTCGGGTAAAAGAGCTTTTTCCCCAAGCCCTTCTTCTGAGAAGGGGCAGAAGTCTTCCTGGACAGCCTTGTCCTGGTGAGAGTCTCAGTCTCGATTTCTGCAGCCTTTTCAGCCATGGGTTTGCCAAAGAGGTTCTCACCCCGTCAAGGGACATCGACCAACTTGTCCTGGACCCATGGCTCAAGGTCCGATGACTGTAGCCAGGCCTGATGGCGTGCACCGATGCCGGCCGCTGCTACTCGGGCCGAAGCCTCGAAGCCATCATAGGCTGCTCGAGATATAAACTTCGAGCACTCTCGAATCCCCGATGACAAAGCCTTGAACCTCTGCAAAGGTTCCTCAGAGAGGCCAGCAGAGAACCCGGCAATCTCCTTTGCCAAGTCTCGGAGGTACAGGCCCATGTACAGCTGGTAGGTCTGGACACGGCAAGCCAGCATAGAGCCCTGGAAGCACTTCCTACCGAGGGCATCCAGGTTCCGGGCCTCCCCGAGGAGTGCATCTTCTGACTCTTCAGACGATGCATGGCCGATTCCACAACCAAGGAGTGGTGCGGTAGCTGTGCCTTCTGGAACCCAGGGCTCTTACGGACTCGATAAATGGAATCGACCCGTTTGCTGAGAACCGGCGCCGAGGCCGGTGCCTCCCACATGCGGAAGAGCAGCCGTTCCAGCATCGGAGGAACCAGTAAAGTAAAGGCCTCCTTTGGGGGAGAGTCATACTGGAGGGCCTCGAGCTCTTCGGCTCGAGGCTCCTCCTCGGGATCCGCGGGGAAGGCCAAGGCCTTGGCCATATCCCTCACAAAGTCCAAGAACCAGGTATCCTCCGGGGGGGGGACCTTCTCCGAGGCTCGGACTCCGGTGAGTCTGATGGGACGCACCAGGTCCGAAAAATGTCTGGGGACTCCTCTTCCTCCGTCTCCCACACTGACCCCTCCGAGGAGGAATCGAGCGGCTCCGGCCAGGCGGGCGGACACTGATCCCATCCGCCCCGACACCAAGGGTACCAGTGTCGACCTCGGCCCCGTACGGGAGGCCGAGGGAATCCTTGGCTGAGGATTGTCTCGGCCTCCGGGGTCAACTTGGACGTCGAGGTCCCGGTGGTCGGGGCAGATGCACTGGTCAGACCGGTGATCAACACCCGCTGCTGTTCCATGAAGGCAGCCTAGCTGCTCTTCAAGGCCGTCAACCTGAGTCCGAGCTCAGGAGACTCAGCAGCCCCCGACGGCATTGGGGCCGACGTCGAATCCCCCGGAGGAGAGTCCACGAGGACTACAGCACTCACGTGACTCGGGCACTCCGGCTCCACACGAGGCAATTTGGCAGGCCACTCCGGCTCCGAGGACCCGGGATGATGTTCGGGGCTATGCGACCTGGCCCTCGAGGGACCAAGAGCATCCACTGACGCAGCCCTCGCAGGTTTCTTCTTCCTTTTGTGTTCCCGTGAGGGAGACCCCCACTCAGAGGAGCCCCAACGATGCTCGGGGTCGGACTCCAGAGACGTCGAGGCCTCTGACGAAGTCGGGGCCCGGCCGGACGCAGAGTCAGAGAAGATCCTTTCTCGCTGATGCTGACAGTTCCTCAACGCCTTCGAAGACATTTTGCCGCACAGGCCACAGATCATTGTGTCATGATCGGGCCCAAGGCACTGGAGGCAGCAGTCGTGTGTGTCGGTGAGAGACATCAGTTTCTTACACCAATCACACTTCTTGAATCCGCTGGCAGCCATCGGGGGAAAAAGGGCCCCTGCAAGGTCAAAAGACCGGGCTGCCAGTGAAAAAGAAAAAAAGAGCGCGAACACTAGTCTCGAAGGACAAAAACCAAAAAACAGCTCCGGGATCGATACCGGTGTACCATGCCCAGGCAGGAAGGGGAACCAGCGTCAAACCGGCAAAAAACCACGAATCTTTGAAGGAAAAATCAACTTTTAACCGGGTGACTAGGACACACGTCCGTCGGGCTCTGCGGAAAAAAGAAGACTGAGCAAGATGGCACCCTTAGGCGGGAAGGGGACCGCGCAAGCACACTGCATTCCCAAAGGCTTTCTTTGAAAGCTGGGGAAATGCTCCGCACGAGGGCTCCGTCGATGTCACCCATATGTGAGGATTGACTTCCTGCTTGGTCCTGGAGAATCTCTCTATCCTCATAGCCTGTATCCAGTGTCTGCCCTCCATCACCCCTATCTCATGTCCAGCATCAGTCTTTGCCCTTTGCTCCCTACTCTGTGTCCACTATCTGCCCTCTGCCCCTCACTCATTCCATGTCCGCAATCTGCCCTGCACTCCCACCCACCCCATGTCCAACATCTGCCCTCTATCCTCCTAGCCATGTTCAACATTGGACCTCCACCCCTAGTCCATGTCTTCCATCTGCTTCCTATCTCGTATCCTACCCTTCTCATAGCTAGCATCTGCTATCCTGTCCCATGTCCAGTACCCCTACCCATCATGCCTAGCATTTGCCCTCAATCTCCCTGTACTTCCTACCCCATATCCAACATCTCTCTTCCAAAGACCCAATGTTTCTTTGGGGTTTTTTTTAAAGCTGGATGCCTGCTGCTGCTGCTTTTCCCATGACTGCCGCAGTGGCAGCAGACCTCCAGCTTTAAAAAAAAACAAAAGCACAGGTTCTCTGTGACTCCTGCAGCTTGGAAAGCTGGACCAGTCCTTCTACACTTTGCCACAAGCTTTCCCAGCAGAGGAGGGGTGGGACAAGCCAGGCCTTCCAAATGCACAGGAGTCGCAAAGACCCTGTGCTTTTTCTTTGTTTATTTAAGTTGGAGCCCTGTCACCTCTGCCACAGACAAGAAAAGCAGCAGCAGTGGTGGTAGTGGCAGGGGGAGATGCTGCCAGTCATCTTTGTATTTTGGGGGCTTTTTCTGGCAGCATGAGGCAACTGTCGCTGGTCTGTTTTAGGACATTTTTTTTACCACTCCCAAAAATTTGCTAACTGAAGTGGTCGCCTCACCTTGCCTAATAATAGAAATGTCTCTGTTGTAGAAAATGACTAAGACCCATCCAGACTGTAGGCTTTCCCTTCGGGTTCAAATGCCATAGAACTAGTTTATTTCTGGCTGTACTTTCACAAAAAGCTAATTTAACTGACTTGTGATCTAGAACAATCAAAATGCATCTCATCATAAAGGACACTAAGGGGATTATTTTAGAAACATCCCCACTTGCAAATCACAGCTTCTAAATATGTTGATCTCTTACACCTGCACACAATTTTAGAAAGCCGCTATTTGCACATGGTCATCTACACCATACAGAAATGGCAAGGAGGTATGGTTAGGTTATAGCAAGGGAGTGTTTTGGGCAGGCCTAAAATACCAATGTATATTCCCCATTTTACAAGGGAATACACACCGATAAATTCTAGATGTAAACATTTATACCTACCCTAAAGCAGGCATAAATGCTTGCTTGAAAGGACAGGTGTAAAAGGCCAAGGACTGGCCCCTCCATTCACTCTCCTCCAGCAACAATATCCCCTCAATCACTAACCAGCATCTGATTCCTCCCCCAACATCTGAATCCCTTTCCAACAGCCCCGATATCCAGTACCCTTCCCACCACCACCTGACATCCATTACTCACTCCAAATGATACCTCCCTTGACATTCAGACCTCCACCCGACACTCCCCAACATCAATTAACTCATTGTCCACCCCGGACATCCAGTCCCCCTTGGCATCCATACCACCCAACTGGATGTGATGTCAGGAGGTGTTGGTTGGAGTAATGAACATCAGAGGGTGTCAGGAGGGGGATCGGATCCTGGGGAAGGTAAAAATCAGGGAAAGCGTAGTTACTCACCTGTAACAGGTGATCTCCGGGAACAGCAGGAAGTTAGTTAGTCTTCACATATGGGTATCGTCGGTACCGACGGAGCCTGTGCAGGGACGCTCCCCAGCGTTCAATAGGAACTCTTTTGGGAGCATCCCTCATAGCACATGCGCACTGCCTTACCGCTTTTCCAACTGTCCCTCTTCAGTTAAGTTTGTAGCTGACTGATACGATAGAGGGAGAGAGGAAAGAAACAAAGAGATAGAGAGAACTCCTAGGGGAGGTGGGTGGGTTGTGAAGACTAAATTCCTGCTGTTCCCGGAGATCACCTGTTACAGGTGAGTAACTACGCTATCTCCAGGAACAAACAGGAATGTAGTCTTCACATATGGGGACTCCCTAGCTGAAGATGCCAGGGAGATAGCCCCAGGAAGGTGGGAATCCTTCCTCCCATGAATCTCTGGCATTCCACCAGGGTTCGTGGGTAAGAGTTGAATTGGTCTGAAAGAGATTTTGAAGAACAGCTTGGCCAAAGAAGGCATCCCGAAGGGAGGCTTTATCCAGGCAGTAGTGGGCTGTGAAGGTGTGTACCAAAGACCAGGTGGCTGCTCGACAAATGTCATTGATAGACACAGAGTGGAGATTAGCCATGGAAGTTGCCATGGCTCTCACGTTATGAGCTGTGGCATGGTCCTGAAGAGGAAGACTCTTACTCTTATAAGTAAAGGATATGCATTGGGCAATCCATTTAGATAAAGTTCTTTTGGAGACTGGTTGTCCCAAATGACTAGGGTCAAAAGCTATAAAAAGTTGCGAGGACTTTCTATGTTGCTGTGTTCTCTGTAGGTAAAAGGCTAAGGCTCTTTTACAATCCAAAGTATGAAAGTTTCTTTCTGCATTAGAGGCGTGAAGCCTCGGAAAAAATACAGGAAGATAAATTGATTGATTTAAATAAAAAGGCGAAACCACCTTGGGCATAAAGTGTGAATGAGTTTTCAGGAGGGGCTGGATAGGGAAATACAAACCGAAGAGGTCTTACAGGCCATTAAGGCTTTAAAGGCCGGCAAAGCCCCAGGGCTCGATGGCTTGACGGTAAGGTTTTATAAACAATTTGGGAGTCTTTTGTTGAACCCGCTGACCAGGGTATTTAATGGGCCGCGAACGGGGGAGTCCTTGCCAGATACAATGGGTTGGGCAGGTATAGCGTAGTTACTCACCTGTAACAGGTGTTCTCCAGGAGCAGCAGGAATCAGTCCTCACTTATGGGTGACGTCGGCGCCGACGGAGCCCTCGCGGAGCAATTTTCCCCAGCTTTCAAAGAAAGCCTTTGGGAATTGCAGCGCGCATGCGCGGTCCCCTTCCCGCCCAAGGGTGCCATCTTAGCCAGTCAGATGACATAGCTAAAAAAGACAGCATAAAAATTTGCAAAAAAAACTAAAGCAGATGATTGCAACTCCATGGGAGGAGGGAGGGTTGTGAGGACTGATTCCTGCTGCTCCTGGAGAACACCTGTTACAGGTGAGTAACTACGCTTTCTCCAGGACCAAGCAGGAAGTCAGTCCTCACTTATGGGACTCCCAAGCTCAAGGCTACCGGAGACCCTAAGCACAAAAATGAGCTCCCTCTAGCTCAGCAGCACAGAAGGAAAGAATCTTCGCTGAATTATTACCCACCGGTAGCCCACATCCGGGATGGAGGGTAGGAGTTGCTCAGACCTCGAAGAGATTACGGAGGACTGCCTGTCCGAAAGCACTGTCCCTGCGGGACTCCCTCTCGAGACAGTAATGGACCGCAAAAGTCTGGCTCGAAGACCAAGTAGCGGCCCGGCAGATGTCTGCCAGCGGAACAGAGCGGAGGTAAGCCACTGACGTAGCCTTTGCCCGAACGCAATGAGCCGTGACTCGACCTTCCAAGGAGAGTCCGGCTGCCCCATAAGCCCAAGAGATACAGTCCGCAACCCAGATGGACAGAGTACGCTTGGAGACCGGGAGCCCCAATTTATTGGGGTCAAAAGACACAAAAAGCTGAGCAGCTTTACGGTGCTCCCGCGTACGGTCAAGGTAGAAGTTCAAAGCCCTTCTACAGTCCAGGGTATGGAGGACCGTTTCAGCTCGGCTGGAGTGTGGTCTGGGAAAGAAGGTTGGAAGTACCACCTCCTGATTGATGTGAAAGGGGGAGACCACTTTTGGAAGAAATTTTGGGCGAGTCCGTAGGACTACCCTATTTTTGTAGAACCGAGTGTAAGGGGGATCAGACACGAGGGCCTGCAATTCACTTACGCGTCTAGCGGAAGTGAGGGCTATCAAGAACAGTGTTTTCCAAGAAAGAAAACGGAGAGAACAGGTAGCCATAGGTTCAAAAGGCGGACAGGTGATCCGCTGTAAAACCACATTCAGGTCCCAGTCAGGCGCTGGCGGGCGCAGAGGTCCAGATTAGAGAGGTAAAGCAAGTACTGCAAGACCACCGACACCGGCAGGAGAAGGGATCCTGAGACTGTCGGGTACACCAAACGGAAAAGCGACGCCATTTAAGGGCGTAGCATTTTCGAGTAGAAGGTCGCCGAGAAGCTAGGACGACCTCTTCCACCTCTGCCGGCAGGAGGAGGGGAGCAAGGACTACCCTCTCAGCAGCCAGGCCATCAGATTGAGAGACCTGAGGTTGGGGTGTAGCAGAGACCCCTGATCCTGAGTGAGGAGATCCGGTTGAAACCCCAGAGGGAACGGATCCTCCACCGCTAATTGCAGCAGGAGTGGAAACCACGGCTGTCTGGGCCAGCGAGGAGCCACCAGGATCATGAAGGCTTTGTCTCGGAGAACCTTGAAGAGAGTCCGAGAGACCAGCGGGATGGGAGGGAAAGCATACAGAAGGCTCCCCGACCATGAGAGTAGAAAAGCGTCCGCCGCAACCCGAAGGGGGTGTGGCTGACGAGAGCAGAAGCGAGGAAGTTGCCGGTTGTGAGGACTGGCAAAGAGATCCACCGTGGGGAGGCCCCACTTTAGAAAGAGCTTCTGAACTACCAAGGGATCCAGAAGCCACTCGTGCGGCTGGAGGATCCTGCTGAGTTTGTCCGCCAGGCAATTCTCTTGGCCTGGGAGATAAACTGCCTTGAGGAGAACGCCGTGACTGACGGCCCAAGAGCAGAGCTTCTGTGCCTCCCGACAGAGGGGGAAGGAGCCCGTGCCCCCCTGCTTGTTCACGTAGAACATGGCAACTTGATTGTCCGTCTGGACAAGGACGGACTGGTGAGAAGTCAGGTGGGAGAAGGCCTTGAGAGCCAGGCGGATCGCCCTGAGCTCCAGGAAGTTGATCTGCTGAGCAGACTCCCACGTGGTCCAGAGGCCCTGAGTACGTGCCCCTTGGCAATGCGCTCCCCAGCCCAGGAGGGATGCATCTGTTGTCAGCACCCAGGCCGGCTGAGGTGACTGGAAAGGCATGCCGAATATCAGGTTCGGCCGCTGAAGCCACCACCGGAGAGACAAGATCAGCGGCTCGGAGACGCGCACTAGGTCTGCTAGGCCGCCTGTGGCTTGTCGCCACTGCCGGCGGAGACACCATTGAGCAGGCCGCATATTCAGGCGGGCATTGGGGGTCACATGGACGGTGGAAGCCATATGGCCGAGTAGTCTCAGGAAGCGCCTGGCGGAGACCAGGGGCTGGCTGCGAAAACGGTCGGCTAGGTCCATGAGCCGTTGAGCCCTGTCGAGCGGTAGGTACGCTCGTGCCCGAGGAGTGTGCAGCCTTGCGCCGATGAACTCGAGATCCTGTGAGGGGAGCAAAGTGGACTTTGCGAAGTTTATAACAAAGCCCAAGTACTGCAGAAGAGTCACCGTGCGGCGCGTGGCGTTGGTGACCTCCAGAGCGGACGCTGCTCTGATGAGCCAGTCGTCGAGGTACGGAAAGACAGAGGCCGTGAAGCCGGAGATGGGCCGCCACCACCGCGAGACATTTTGTGAAGACTCGCGGTGCGGAGGACAGGCCAAAGGGCAGTACTCTGTACTGGTAATGATTTCCTGCCACCACAAACCTTAGGTATTGGCGGTGGCTTGGGTGGATGAGGATGTGCGTGTAGGCATCCTTTAGATCCAAGGAGCATAGCCAATCTCCCTGCTGGAGGTAGGGCAGAAGGATTCCAAGGGTAAGCATTTTGAACTTCTCCCGCACGAGGAACTTGTTGAGGTTGCGCAAGTCCAGGATGGGTCTGAGGCCTCCTGTTCTTTTTGGTATTAGAAAATACCGGGAATAAAAGCCTTGACCGTTCAGGTGGTGGGGCACCGGTTCCACCGCCTGATCCTGTAGAAGACCTGCTAACTCCTGAAGGAGTAATTCCCTGTGCAGAGGGGGTTGTGGAGGTTCTCCCGGAAAATAGGAGGGAGGGACCTGGTGGACGTGGAGAAGATAGCCTTCTCGCACGACTTGAAGCACCCAGGCATCTGAGGTGATGCTGGACCACCTGTGGGCGAAGTGAACCAGCCGGCCTCCGGTGCTGGGAGGAGCCAGCGGGGGGGGAGAGGCTATGCTTAAGGAGTCAAAAACCCCACCCTGCGGAGCAGGGGCTGGTGGTGCAGGCTTGGGGGCTTGCTGCCTACGGGACCCGTTACCCCGTCCCTTGGCCTGCTGGCCCTGTTGGGGAGCTGCAGGGGCCTGATAGTGGGGGTATTGTTTGTAGGCAGTCGCCTTCCTCGGGTAAAAGGACTTCTTTCCCGAGCCCTTCTTTTTCTGGGAAGGGGCGGAGATCTTCCTAGAAAGCCTAGTCCTGGTGAGAGTCTCTGTCTCAATTTGTGCAGCCTTATCAGCCATGGGCTTGCCAAAGAGGTTTTCGCCTCGGCAAGGGACATCGACCAACTTGTCCTGCACCCAGGGCTCAAGGTCAGACGACTGAAGCCAAGCCTGTCGGCGGGCACCGATGCCGGCTGCGGCCACTCGAGCCGATGCTTCAAAGCCATCATAGGCTGCTCGGGACATGAATTTTGAGCATTCCCGAATGCCAGTGGACAAGGCCAGGAACCTCCGCAAGGGTTCCTCGGACAAACCAGCGGAGAAGCCGGCTAGCTCTTTAGCCAGGTCTCGGAGATACATGCCCATGTATAGCTGGTAGGTCTGGACACGACAGGCGAGCATAGAGCCCTGGAAACACTTCTTACCAAGGCCATCCAGGTTACGGGCCTCCCTGCCAGGAGGCACCGAGGAGTGCATCTTCTGGCTCTTAAGACGATGCATGGCCGATTCCACTACCATGGAATGGTGTGGTAGCTGTGCTTTCTGGAAGCCAGGGCTCTTGCGGACTCGATAGATAGAATCGACCCGCTTGCTTAGGACCGGCGAGGTGGCCGGACTCTCCCACATGCGGAAGAGTAGTCGTTCCAGCATGGGAGGAACCGGTACAGTAAAGTGTTCCCTGGCGGGAGAGTCATACTGGAGGGCGTCGAGCTCTTCGGCTCGAGGCTCCTCCTCGGGATCCGCAGGGAAGGCCAAAGCCTTGGCCATATCCCTGACGAAGTCCGAGAACCGGGCATCCTCCGGGGGGGGACTGCTTCCGAGGTTCGGACTCAGGTGAGTCCGAGGGGACACACCGAGTCCGAAAAGAATCAGGCGACTCTTCCTCTTCAGACTCCCAGACCGACTCCGACGAGGACTCGGTGGGGTCGGCCCGGGCAGGGCACGGCGCCTGCCGCCCCGACGCCGAGGGAGTCGGCGTCGGCGACCTCGGTCCCGAACGGGAGGCCGAGGGCGACCTCGACCGAGGATCGACTCGAGGATCGGCTCGGTCTCCGGGGTCGACTTCAACGTCGACGTCCCGGCGGTCGGGGCAGCGGCGCCAGCGAAGCCAGCGAGCAGTGCCCGCTGCTGGTCCATGAAGGCAGACAGTCTGCTCTCCAAGGCCGTCAACCTGAGTCCGAGCTCAGGTGACCCAGCAGCCCCCGACTCGGGCCCCGACGTCGGCTGTCGTGGAGGCGAGTCCAGAAGGACCACAGGACTTACCCGAGCAGGCAGCTCCGACTCCAGGCGAGGTCGCTTCATGAGGTGCTCCTTCTCCAAGGACCCGGGGCGGCTGTCGGGGCTATGCGACCTGGCCCTCGCGGAGCCAGGAGCGTCCACCGACGCCGCCCTCGCGGGTTTCACCTTCCGTCGATGGTCCCCGGAGGGAGAACCCCTGTCGGAGGAACTCCGGCGACGGTCCGAGCTGGAACCCCTGGACGCGGAGGCCTCCGACGAGGTCCGGGTACGGCTGGGGTCAGCGAAGATTCTATCCCGCTGATGCCGCCGACTTCTCAACGCTTTGGAGGATAGTTTGCCACAAGGCCCACAGATCATTTCTTCATGATCCGGGCCCAGGCAGCGGAGGCAATTGTCGTGTGTGTCAGTTAGTGACATATTTCGGTCACACTGACCACACCGCTTGAAACCACTGGCAGCCATCGGGGGAAAAAGGGCCCCGGCGAGGTCAAAGGACCGGGCTGCCAGGGAAAAACCGAAACGAAAACTGACTAAGTCAGAAAAACCGAAAAATAAGAAGGGGACTCGTGACCGGCGTCGCGAGTCCGGCGGGAAAAACACCGGCGTCGAACCGAATAGAAAAACAGATTAATTCTAAAGAAAATCAACTTTTTCGCGGGGACACGACGGGTACGTCTGTAGGGCTCCGCGGAAAAAAGAAGACTGGCTAAGATGGCACCCTTGGGCGGGAAGGGGACCACGCATGCGCGCTGCAATTCCCAAAGGCTTTCTTTGAAAGCTGGGGAAAATTGCTCCGCGAGGGCTCCGTCGGCGCCGACGTCACCCATAAGTGAGGACTGACTTCCTGCTTGGTCCTGGAGAATACTCTTATCCACAAGGAAGGGAAGGACCCTCAAGATTGTGCGTCTTATCGCCCAATCTCGTTGTTGAATATTGATACGAAATTACTGGCAAAAGTGTTAGCGACGAGACTTAATAGATTGCTAGGGAAATTGGTGCATGAAGACCAAGCTGGGTTTGTGCCGGGCCGGCAAGTGGCAGACCACATCCGGAAAGTGTTAAATGTGATGTGGTCGGCACAAAAGTAGGGAGCGGAGGCTCTGTTGGTATCATTGGATGCCGAGAAGGCCTTCGATCAAGTGTCCTGGAAATTTCTGTATTCGGTATTGGAACTCCAAGGGTTTGGGCCTGGTTTCGTGCAGTGGATAAGGGCTCTGTACGCTAGGCCGACAGCCTGTGTCCGAGTGAATGGGGGATACTCGGAGTTTTTTCCGCTAGAACGAGGGACTAGGCAGGGATGTCCCCTGTCCCCTTTATTGTTTGCGCTCTCCCTCGAACCTTTAGCGGCAAGGTTGAGGAGTAGCTTAGACGTCGCGGGGGTTAGGGTGGGACGTCAGGAATGTAAAGTGTCCCTCTTCGCGGACGACATACTCTTGACCATCACGAAACCTAGAGAATCATTGAAGGCAGTGATGAGGGAGATTCAAGAATATGGCGAGAGGGCGGGCTTTCGGATTAATTGGGGGAAATCAGAGATCTTGAGTATAGTGGGGGAGAAGGATGAGCAACGGGACTGGCAACAGAGTTTTCCATTTAAATGGGCAAAGACATCGATTCGTTATCTAGGGGTACAGCTGGGGAGAACTTTGGAGGACTTGTACGCTTTAAATTATAAGAAATTGGTGGGGCAGGTAGAGGGGCGCCTACAGGGCTGGAGTAGGGGGTATTACTCATGGTTCGGGCGCATGGCGTCGGTGAAAATGATGCTTCTTCCCCAGTTTCTGTTCCTTTTTCAAGTCTTACCTGTTCAGATACCTCGGAGAGTGTTGAGGAGGATACAGCAGCAGGTGGAGCGATTCATCTGGGGGGAGAAGCGGCCATGGGTGGTGGCAAGAACGATGCAAGTGTCGGTAGGAGAGGGGGGGTCCCAAACTTTAGCCTATATTACGCGGCAGCGCAGTTGCGAGCAGTTTACGCCTGGCTGCGGGAGCCACATAAGCAGTGGGTACAGATGGAGGTGGACGAATATAGGCCGGGAGAATTAGAACGCATAGTATGGGAGGGGAGGGGGGAGAAGGGGAGGAATCCCATAGTGGGGCACACATTGCAGGTGTGGCAACAGTATAAGAAGCGGTTGGTGGGAGATAAAAGGTGGTCGACTACCATGTCACTACAAGCCTGTTGTGCGGAGAGTACGGGGCCAAGTACAACAGTGTTTCGTAAGTGGGCGGAGTTAGGCTTGACCCAGGTGTCCCAGATAGTGGTAGGGACACAGTGTAGAGGCTTTGAGGGAGTGCGAGATCTCTATCGACTGGGGGAGGCGGATAGGTTTGCATATACGCAGATATGCTCGGTGGTGCGCCAAAAGGGGAGGGAGCAGGGGGGAAGGGGGGGAGGGGAGTGCTTTGAAGGAGCATGTTTAGGTTCCATGGGACAGCAGGGGATGCTCTCTAGGATCTATAGAGGTCTGATTGCAAGGGGGGAAGGTAAGTTGAAGTACATGGAAGCGTGGGAAAAGGATTTGGGGGTAAAGTGGGGGGTGGAAGAGTGGGAGGCTGTTGCAATGGGCATAGCTAGATTCTCCATTGCCACGTCATTGCGAGAGAATGGCTTTAAGGTGCTGAGTCGATGGTATCTCACACCGGAGAGATTGTATAAGGCGGGGGTGTTGCTGACGGATGAATGTTGGCGAAAGTGTGGGGAAAGAGGATCCTGGATGCATATGTGGTGGACGTGTCCAGTTGTTGGAGAGTATTGGAGCAAAATAGGGGAGAATATTAACAAAATTATGGGTGCGAATATTGCGCTTGGACCTGAGATGTGTCTCCTGCACAGACCAGATGGGAGGTGGGATGGGGACTGGAGAATCATTTGGTATTGTGTAACAGCGGCACGGTGCGAAATAGCATGGTATTGGAATAGGCCAATTTTGCCCTCCATAGCGAGTTTTGCACGTAGAGTGTCGCATCTTTATGCCATGTATAAACTGACGGGGGAGAGGGTGGGGAGAGGGGAGCAAATGGGGAAGCGGTGGACGGGGGTGTGGAAGTGGTTGCGTGAAGAGGGGTGGAAGTAAGGGGGAGCCGTAGGGGTAGAAGTAGGGGGGGAGGAGGGGGCTTAATTTTGGGGGCTAGGAAGCGGGAGGGGGGGTTTTGACTGGCTTAAGAGATGTTGGGGGAAGGTAGGGGGAAAACAAATGACTTGTTCATGTTAATTATTGCTAATGTTATGTTGGTTATATTGATGGTTCGCTGTATGGCATTTCCATCCTTATTTATATAGCATTGCTTGAGCGTAAGGGCAGGGGAGGGGAGGTTGGGTGGAGGGGATAACCTATGCTGGTTCTGTATATCTGGTATTGTGTACAAGATGTTCGTTCTCTCTTGTGTTGCCTGCAGAAAGCTTGGTGTACTGTAGCTGTTGTTCAGATGGAAATGTAAATGACACAGATGATAATAAAAATTTAAATTAAAAAAAAAAAAAGTGTGGATGAGTTCTAAGTACAACCTTATTATGGTGAAACATAGTATAAGGAGGATTAGCCACTAAAGCTTGCAATTCACTAATGTGACATGCAGAGGTGATTGCAATTAGGAAGATGACCTTCCAGGTCAAAAACCTAAGGGCTGTAGTGGCTAAAGGCTCAAAAGGCGGCTTCATGAGCTGCCCGAGAACTAGATTTAGATCCCATGCCACCGGTGCTGGCATGATAGGAGGTTTAGTTAATAAAAGGCCTCTCATAAATCTTGATAGGAGTGGATGAGAGGAAATTGGTTGTCCATTCAGAGGCTTATAAGAAGCTGCAATTGCACTAAGATGGACTCTTACCGAATTGGTCTTTAGACCAGAATTCGATAAGTGAATGAGATACTCTAGTATCGATTCTAAGGGTATGCCAAGGGGGTTTAATCCTTTCTTGGAGCACCATACAGAAAAAAGTTTCCACTTGAAGGCATAAGATCTTCTTGTGGAAAGTTTCCTAGAAGCCTGAAGGATATCCTTTACCTGTTGGGACAGGTTGAAATCCTGGAGGTCTAAGCCTTCAGCAAGGGACTGGGGATTCGGGTGCCATAGCATCCCGTTCTCTTGGGAAAGGAGATCTGGAGCATGCCCTAACTCCAGAGGTGCAGCTTGAGAGAGATGTAGAAGGAGGGGATACCACACTTGGCGTGGCCATTGTGGTGCTATGAGAATCATGCAACCCCTGTCTCTCTAAAGCTTCAAGAGTGTTTTGGGGATGAGGGGAATGGGTGGGAAGGCATAAAGGAAGCCTTGACCCCAGTGAAGGAGGAAGGCATCCCTTGTCTGACAACTGTGAGCCGGAATCCTGGAACAGAACCGGGGAAGTTTAGCATTCAGTGGACTTGCAAAGAGGTCTATGTCTGGAGTGCCCCAGAGATGCAATACGCAGATGGAGGGACCACTCGTGAGGCAGCAGTACTCGACTGAGTTTTTCTGCCCAAAAGTTTTGAATGCCTGGAAGATATACCACTAGAAGGTGAATTTGATACTCTCTGGCGAGGGCCCACAGTTGTAAAGCTTACTTGCAAAACGACAGAGAGCCTGTCCCGCCTTGCTTGTTCACATAGAACATTGCTACTAGATTGTCTGTCTGGACTAGGAATGTCTTGTAGCTGAGCTGGGCGTGGAATACTCGAAGAGCTAAATAGATTGCTCTTAATTCCAGGAGGTTTATGTGCAGACCAGCCTGCTGTGGAGTCCAGGTTCCCTGGGTAGAGAGATGATTCAGGTGTGCTCCCCAACCCACCTGCGATGCATCTGTTGTTAGGGTGGCCTGAAAAAGGGGTTGATGAAAAGGAGACCCCATTGTCAGATTTTCTAGGGATTGCCACCATTGGAGGGACAAAATTAGTTGTTGAGAGTTTATTATTTTGTCCCATAAATGACAGGCATTGGGAATGAACAAGTTGGGATTTTGGGAACTTTATTACCAACCCCAAGTATTGGAGGATTCGCATTGTGCGAGACAGTGCAGTGCTTGCCTCTGTAACTGTAGGGACTCGAATGAGCCAGTCGTCTAAGTAAGGGAAGACGAATATAAGAACATAAGAAATGCCATACTGGGTCAGACCAAGGTCCATCAAGCGCAGTATCCTGTTTCCAACAGTGGCCAATCTAGGTCATACGTATCTAGCAGTTTCCCCAAAAGACACAGGTTCTGCAATGCTTGTACTAGGTCAAGCATTGATATCCTGGGTCCCTTCTTAATAATGGTTTATGGACCTTTCCTCTAGGAACTTGTCCAAACCTTTTTCAAACTCAGCTACACTAACAGCCTTTACTACATCCTCCGGTAACAAATTCCAGAGTTTGATTACACGTTGAGTGAAAAAATATTTTCTTTCATTAGTCTTAAATAGTTTACCCTGTAGCTTCATTGCATGTCCCCTAGTCTTCCTATATTCTGATAACGTAAACAGTCGATCTATGTTTACCCGTTCCACTCCGTTCATTAATTTATAGACTTCTATCATCTCCCCTCAGCCGTCTCTTTTCCAGGTTAAAGAGCCCTAACCTTTTTAGCATTTCTTCAAAGGAGTATCCTTCCATCCCCTTTACCATTTTGGTGGCTCTTCTCTGAACCTTTTCTAATAACGCTATATTCTTTTTAAGATACGGCGACCAGAATTGCACACAATATTCAAGGTGCGGTCTCACCATGGAACAGTATAGAGGCATTATAATATCTTTTGTTTTATTTTCCATTCCTTTCCTTATGATACCTAGCATTCTATTTGCTCTCTTGGCTGCCGCTGCACACTGGGCCGAGGGTTTTAACATGTTATCCACAATGACGCCTAAATCTTTTTCCTGGGTGGTGGTTCCTAATGTGGAACCTTGCATCGTGTAACCATAGTTTCGGTTGTTCTTCCCTAGGTGCATAACTTTGCACTTGTCCACATTAAATTTCATCTGCCATTTTGATGCCCAGTCTTCCAATTTATCAAGATCCTCTTGCAATTTTCCACAATCCTCTTGGGTTTTAACAACTTTAAATAGTTTTGTGTCATCTGCAAATTTGATAACCTCACTCGTTATTCCACTTTCCTGGTCATTTATGAATATGTCAAAAAGCAGCAGACCCAGCACAGATCCCTGGGGTACACCACTATTCACCTTTCTCCATTGGGAAAATTGGCCATTTAGCCCAACCCTCTGCTTTCTATCTTTTAACCAGTTCCTGATCCACAGTAGTACACAGCCTCCTATCCCATGACTCTTTAGTTTTCCCAAAAGTCTCTGATGAGGGACCTTGTCAAAGGCTTTCTGAAAGTCCAGATACACTATATCAACCGACTCACCTTTGTCCACCTGTTTATTCACACTTTCAAAAAAACATAACAGATTAGTAAGACAAGATCTTCCTTGACTAAAGCCATGTTGGCTGTCTCCCATTAGGCCATGACTATCTACATGCTGAGTAATTTTATTCTTTATAATGGTTTCTACCATTTTTCCCGGTACTGACATGAGGTTCACCGGTCTGTAGTTTCCCGGATCACCCCTCGAACCCTTTTTAAAAATTGGTGTTACATTGGCGATCTGCCAATCTTCAGGTATTAGAAATGATTTTAATGATAGTTCACAGATTACTAATAGCAGGTCTGCAATCTTATATTTCAGTTCTTTCAACACCCTTGGATTTATACCATCCGGCCCAGGTGATTTGCTACTCTTCAGTTTATCTAATAGTTGTAATACATCTTACCGATGTATCGATATTTCCTTCAATTCTTCCGCACCTTTAAATACCACTTCAGTCCTGGGTAACATCCCTACATCTTCCTCAGTAAAGACCGAAGCAAAGAATTCATTCAGTCTCTCCGCTATCGCCTTGTCACCTCTTAGTGCCCCTTTAACTCCTCTATCATCTAATGGTCCAACTGACTCTCTCACAGCTTCTTCTCAAATTCTCTCTTTGCCTTCTTTATCAATGCCTTGCATTAGACCTGCCAGTGCTTGTGCTGTTTCCAGGTTTCATCGTTTGGCTTTTTTTTCCATTTCCTGAAAGATGCTTTCTTGGAAACAGCCTCTCTGACCTCACCTTTAAACCATGCTGGCAGTTTTTTGGACTTCCTTCCACTTTTCTTAAAGCGTGGAATACAGCTGGTCTGGGCTTCCAAGATAGTATTTTTCAACAACACCCAAGCTTGATGTTACTCTTTAACCTTCGCAACTGCTCCTTTTAGTTTTTTCTTAACTATTTTCCTCATTTTATCATAGTCTCCCTTTCGAAAGTTAAAAGGTAGTACTGTGGATTTCCTTACTATCCCTCCTCCACTAATTAAATCAAAGGCGATCATGCTATGATCACTATTGCCAAGTGGCCCCAACACCCTTATCTCTTGCACTAGATCTGGTGTTCCACTAAGGACTAGGTCTAATATGGCTTCCCCTCTCGTCGGTTCATGGACCAGCTGCTCTAAGAAGCAGTCATTTATGTCATCTAGGAACTTTATCTCCCTAGCATGTACTGCCGTGACACTGACCCAGTCGATACCGGGGTAATTGAAATCGCCCATTATTATTACCGTGCTGTAACTTTTGTTAGCTTCCTTGATTTCTTTGAGCATTTCATCATCCATTTGTTCATTCTGGCCAGGCGGTCGATAGTACACCCCCACCGCCATCGCCTTCCCCTTTTTACATAGAATTTCAATCCATAGAGATTCTACAGCAAATTTTGTTTCCTGCAAAACTTTAATCCTTTCTGACTCAATGCCCTCTCTAACACAGAGCGCAACCCCTCCACCAATTTGATCTGCTCTATCATTACGATATAGTTTGTACCCAGATATCACAGTGTCCCACTGGTTGTCCTCCTTTCACCATACCAGACACCAGCACACGTCCTAGAAGAAAACAAACACACAACCGAGTCAGCACCCCAAGTGAATACAAACACACACGCAAGGACACAACAGACAGAGCACTCTCCATGGCTGCTCCAACAATATGGAACAAACTACCGGACGATTTGAGGGCAACTACAGACCTCAAGGACTTTTAGAAAACAGCTGAAAACCATGCTGTTCATAGAACACTATGGACACATCACATAACCTAAGTGACTGTATAGCAGCTCACGTTACCGCCTAACACTGTATGTATATAAAATGTTTTTAGCACCACTGCATATAGCCCACATTGTACATAGCTCAGACCAATCTAGCACACAATACAACACGCACCCAACTAAATTTTCTCCCTCACTGCATGTATAACACACTCACACTACCAGATTGTTTGCTGTGATACCACCTTGATTATTATGATAAGGCGGTTTAGAAATACTGTTAAATAAATAAATAAAAATATCTCTGATATTCCAATCACATCTAACCTCTCATTTAGTGCTATATATTCTAACTCTCCCATCTTATTTTTTAGACTTCTAGCATTTGCATACAAGCATTTTAGAGACTGTATTTTATTCATATTAATTTGGCTATTGGTAGACATGGATAATTTGGGATCTTTAAGCTCTGTCTGCTCCATACTCGAGGGCATTTGGGCTACTTTACTCTTTTTTGGAACCTCTCTGCTTTTGGTAGTATCCTTCAAGGATACATTCTTCCGAACCATCTGCTCTTGGGCGACTGTCGGCATTCCCCTATTATCTAGTTTAAAAGCTGCTCTATCTCCTTTTTAAAGGTTAATGCCAGCAGCCTGGTTCCATCCCGGTTAAGGTGAAGCCCATCCCTTCGGAAGAGCCCCTCCTTTCCCCAGAATGTACCCCAGTTCCTAACAAATCCAAACTCCTCATCTCTGCACCATTGTCTCATCCACGCATTGAGACTCCGGAGCTCTGCCTGCCTTTTGGGTTCTGCACGTGGAACGGGAAGCATTTCGGAGAATGCTACCCTGGAAGTTCTGGATTTCAACTTCCTACCTAAAAGCCTAAATTTAGCCTCCAGAAACTTCCCTACCACATTTTCCTATGTCATTGGTACCGACATGTACCAAGACAGCAGCCTCCTCCCCAGCACTATCTAAGACCTTATCTAGGTGGCGAGTGAGGTCCGCTACCTTCGCACCAGGCAGGCATGTTACCAGGCGATCCTCACGTCCACCAGCCACCCAGCTATCTACATGCCTAATGATCAAATCACCAACTATAACGGCTGTCCTAACCCTTCCCTCATGGGCACATGGCCCTGGAGAAACTTCCTCGGTGCGATAGGGTTTTGCATCACCTGGAGGACAGGTCCTAGTTACAGGATCACTTCCTGCCACACCAGGGTGATGCTGTCCTGTCACGTGACCTCTCTCTTCCATGGCAACAGGGATGCTGCCAGACTGGAGGTGGGACTTCAGGACTATATCCCTGTAGGTCTCGTCTATGTACCTCTCTGTCTTTCTTATGTTTTCCAAGTCTGCTACTCTAGCCTCTAGAGAACGGACTCGTTCCCTGAGAGCAAAGAGCTCCTTGCACCTAGTGCACACGTAAGACCTCTCACCAACTGGGAGAAAATCATACATGTGACACTCAATGCAAAAGACTGGAAAGCCCCTATCCCGCTGCTGGACTGCTGTCTGCATCTTAGTTTTAAGTTTTTGTTTAGATCTTTAAGTTCTTTACTTGCTAAGGGTTGCTATGGATATTTATACCAATAAAACTGTACCTAATACGTTTAATATACTTGTTCACCTGAAGCTTAATTAATCTCAGGTCCTTAGTGTATGTCTGATTTGGGTAACAAGCTTCACCTGAGAGCACCTCCTGTCTTTTAAGATGTGTAAGTACCTATAAAGCTAAGATTATCCCAGGGGTGGGCTGGTGTGGGGAGGGAGGGAGGGAAATAACACTTATTAAAAGATGGCTGCTACACAGTACCCTGTCCTGTGCTGCTGTGGTAAGCTATATTCTTATTTGATTTAAATTATAGCTCTTTGCTGCTGCTAGGTTCTAACTTATTATGAAATTTAAACTACAAGCTCTCTGCTGGGTTCTAAATTTAACCGGAAAGCTCTCTTCTGTGTTTTAAATTTAAACTAAAAATACTTTGCTGATACTATGCCCTGAGTGACTATTAAATTAAAACTATAAGCTCTCTGCTGGGTATGAAATGTAACCAGAAAGTTCTCTTCTGTGTTTTAAATTTAAACTTAAACTGCTGCTACTAGGCCCTGACTGATTTAACAAAAAATAGTGGGTTCACAGATTAAATAGCTTTAATAGAAAGAATTCCTTTCAGACAATTCCCAGAAGTATATACTCACAATTGCAGATCTCTCTCCAGAAGTAACAGTCCCCTTTTCTAGTCCTTCAAGACTAGAAAAAGGGACTGTTCATAGAAATGCAGGGTTCGTAGAAATGCAGCTACTACTGCCATGCATTTCGTGAATACCCTTGGTGCTGAAGCTAGACCAAAGGGAAGAACCCTGTACTGGAAATGTTTTCCCCTGAAAAGGAATCCTAAGAATTTCCTGTGATCTGGATGGATCAGAATGTGAGTGTATGCATCCTTTAAGTCTAGAGAGCAAAGCCAATGCTGTCTTTGAAGGTATGGCAGAAGAGTTCCTAGAGAAATCATTTTGAACTTCTCTCGAAACAGATATTTGTTCAATTCTCTGAGGTCTAAAATGGGTCTGTGTCCTCCTGTTTTCTTTGGAATTAGAAAATAGGGGGAGTAGAACCCTGCACCCCGTTGAAGAATGGGTACCTCCTCTATTGCCCCTTGGGCAAGAAGTGTTGAGACCTCGTGATCTAACAGATTGTTTACAGAGGTTTGAGAATGGAATTGCTTTAGAATTGTAGGAGGGGGCATGCTGTGAAAATGAAGCTTGAACCCTTCTCCTACAATGGACAAAGTCCAATCTTCTGCTGTTATCTGATGCCATCTGTTGGCAAAGTGGCATAACCTGCCTGGGATATTGGGGGGTTGGGGACCCCTCAGAGGCAGGAAAGCTAAGCTCTCTAGGAAGGAGTCAAAGCCCATGAGAGGGCTGAACCTGCAGAGCTGGTTGGGCTCTGGGGCTTTTTGGCTTCTTTTGCTGTCTAGTTTGTCCCTTTTGGGCAACCTGACCCTGAGATTGACTCTGCTGGGTATAGGAAGGATACAATTTCCTCTTTTTGCTGAAAGAGGGATTTTTATAAGACTTGGCTGGAGTGGCTGTAGATTTTGACAATCTATCAAGAGTAGTATTGTCAGCATCTAACTCATTAGCCTTTTCCTGACAGTTCTTGCCGAAGAGATTCTCTCCCGTGCAAGGAATGTTGCCTAACTTGTCCTGTACCCAAGTCTCCAAGTCTGATGCCTGAAGCCAGGCAATCCGTCGTGCGCCAATGGCAATAGCAGAGGTTCTGCCGATGCATTCAAAGCAGTCAAAGGCTGCACGATTTACAAACTTGGAGACATCTTGAGCATGCTTAACTAGAGCAAGAAAGTCTTGTCTCTTGTCATCTGGGAGAAATGGGCTCATAAGCTCCAAATCTCCTATAACTTCCGTGAGGAACATTCCCATATACAGTATATATGAACTGATCCTAGCTGAAAGCATGGAAGCCTGAAAAGTTCCGCACCCAAAAGCGTCCAGAGTCCTGCATTCACGACCTGGAGGATTGGATGCATGCCTCTTTGCACTTTTCATCCTATGCATGGCTGACTCCACCACCATTGAATGGTGTGGCTGCTGAGTCTTTTGAAATCCAGGACATGGCGGAACTCGATACATAGTATCAAGTCTCCTAGAGTGGGGAGATGTAGTCAGAGGTGTCTCCCACATTCTGAGCATCAAGTTATGCAGAATTTCATGGATGGGCAGAGTGGCTGCCTCCTTTGGAGCTTTAGGATATTGGAGAATTTCCAATTCCTTTGCTCTGGGTTCCTCTTCAGGAGCCACCGTGATTGAAAGGCCCTTGGCCATATCACGAATAAAATCCTGAAAAGACATGTCCTCTGGAGATGACATTCTGCGTTGGGGAGAAGAGGGATCCTCTGGGAGAAAACCTCTAGTACCAGCAGAATTGTCAGAGTCTTCGGAATCGGAGGCTTCAAAGTATTCCTGACCACGATGCTCATGCAAAGCACGGTCCCGGTATCAATTGAAGTCGGTACCGAGTTGATCTGGTACCGATCTGTCGATTCCAGCCAAAGATGGCGTGGGAAGAATTCCCACCGGGGCTGGTATCGTCGGTACCGGCATCGGTGTCGATGTCGGTACCAGAGCCCGTTGGACCAACGGTACCGCAGCTGAGAGAAGAGCTGCGATGTTGCGTTCGATAGCGAGGAACCTCTGGTCTATTGATGCTGCCGATGTCTGGGTATCGGTACCGGTGAAAACGGCCGGAACCCCTGAGCATGGCACAGGTAGTTCTTGGGAGATCGGAGCCTCGAGAACATTCTGGAGCCCCAATGATGCCCCAGTGGTTCCCTCAGGGCAATGCCAATGGCCTCTCGATGCTTAGCAGGAGAGCTACCCTTCGAGGACCGGCTTTTATGTTTAGTTACCTGAGATCCATGGGAGGAAGAGGAGGCCCTTGACGATGTCGATGCAATGGATCTGGCATACGAAGAAAAGAGGGTACCAAGCTCTGCAGCCCGGTTCTGTCTTCCTCTTTTAGTCATCCCCATACAGGAGAGACATTCAGATAGAGAATGTTCAGACCCTAAACATTTAAGACACCAATCATGGGTGTCAGTGACAGAAATAGTACCGTCACACTTAATACATTTTTTAAAACCACTAGTTGTTTTTTCCATGTTTTAGGAATATGAGGTCTAGTGCCCAAAATGGCACCTAGCACCAAAAAAGAAAAGTTTCTGAAGAGAAACAGCTTAAAGTATAAGGTTTTTTGTTTTTTTTGGAAAAGAAAAGAACCGGCGGTAGCAGTAAGCGTCGTGCGGCAGGCAAACGCGACCACAAGAAAACAATCTTAAAGACGGAATTTTCTATGGTGACAGAGTATGGATCCTGTCGGCTCTGCGGAAAATGAAGAACTGAAGAGGGACAGTTGGAAAGGCGGGAAAGGCAGCGCGCATGTGCTGAGGAATGCTCCCAAAAGCGTTCCTACTGGATGCTGGGGAGCATTCCCGCGCAGGCTCCGTCAGTACCGACGATACCCATGTGTGAAGACTACATTCCTGCTTGTTCCTGGAGATTATAGTTGCCAGGCGGTAATCAGCAAGTGGGGGACTTGTACTGCTGGCAGGAGGGGATTGGGAGCAGCAATTTAAAAAAATATCTCCTCCTATGCACATTTGGGGAAAAGCTAAACATGTTTTCCTCACAAGGAGCTTTTTAAAATCACTGCTCCTGATCGACATGGTGAGACAATGATATTCATTTTCGACATCCCAACCTGGATGTCTTAATCCTCCTTTCTACCTCTTATCTAAAATTGACCTTCACATATCTGATTTACTAAGGCTTTTCTCCTATTCTGTGTCTATGCAAGAACAGCTTAGCAAATTAGATCCTAACTGACATCAACCTGCAGTAATATTTAAGGGCCCGATATTCATTTGTCTGGATCTTCGAAGGGCTACGCACCAATGGGTGCATAGCCTTCCCCGCCAACCTCCAAACCGGATATTCAATGCCATGGCAACAACATTGAATATCCGATGATCACTGCCAAAGCTAGAAGCCACTGAAGCTAACCCATGCAGCAGCAATATTGGCTGCTGCCCGTTTAGCGAATGGCACCTTTAAGGCTCCAATCTCTAACCAGTCAGCAGCCAATATCACTACTGCACTGTTAGTGCCATCAGATAGCATCGGGGTGTGTAGGGGACTTAAATGGGGATATTCAATGGCACTAACCATGTAGGTGCCGTTAAATATCCCCATCTAAGGCATTTACACAGTTTACTGGGCTATAATCCATGTAAATGCCTTTTGAATATCGGCCCTAAGAATTTGGCTGGTTACAAAATAGTTGCTGGACTCAATACTAGTATCTTCATGTTTCTAATCATTATGTATAATAAAAATGCCACTGGAAAGGTAGATTGAAGCAAGTTAGCCCTCTGCGTTATAAATATATATCTCAGTTTTCTCTTTATTATAAATAAGTTGGCTTTACAAGAGATACAGAACTTTAGTTATGTATGGTTAGATATCTGCCTCTTTTTGTCTCTGATAGCTGATTATAAATCCATGTTTGTGCATACCTTTGTTTTTAATTATCATCACATCCCTTCTTTAGGCATCTGGAGTTCCTTCGTGGACTGCGCTTACCGGTTGGAGATTTTCTTCACTCTTTTCAGTATTGCTGTATTGTCATCCAACACGTGTGAATACATGTGGTGCTAACAGATACACAGCACATTATTATGAATTCCTCTTCCCCTTTTTTCAGGGAATATGTAGGATATATGTCTCCACCTCTGTTCTACATGCTTTGTTTTGATAGATGTAGCTATGAATAAGTCTCTATTATGAGGTTAGGGGAGTGCACATTTTGTAGTTCTTATTTAGATGACTCATATGTCTCATGGTTGACCTTCATTTACTTTTATATTATTTACATTTGTCCTATGACATGGCTATGTTTGGTATGCTTGAAATGTACACTGCTTTCCTATGAACCTTTTTGATGGTACATTTGTATGTAATTTTATTAGTTTTTTAGGCACCCTTCATTCTGTACTCTGAGGTTCCTACTGAACTTTTCTCCCAATTGAATATCTACTGGTGGAGTTGTTTGTTTTTATATTTGTGTTTTAACTGTTTTGCATTATTTATTGCTATTATTTATGTTTTAATACACACAATTTTATGACATACATATATGGTTATGTTCCATATCCCTGATGCAGGCTGACTGCCGAAACTTGGCCAAGTCGGGTCTTGAACCTTGAAGGTTTCTTAATAAATACTCTTCTAATTTATATTTGTGGTGTGGCCATGTCCTCCTCCGCTCCTCATGGACCTGTTTATGTTTCTGCAGAGGTTCTCCTCCTGTTGTGTTCTCCTTTACAGGAGATACATGCAGTCTCATTACTATTTGAGAATATGTTTTGTTTTGATTAGATTATAAGCTCCGATGAGCAGGGACTCTGTCTTACATCTATATGTACAGCACTGCAGACACCCTGTACCGCTATACAAGTGATTAGTAGTAGTAAACAGCACTAACCTCTTAATAGCTATATGCCATGGTAGTTGGCCATCACTGTATGGGCTCTAGTGAACTTTGAACAACTCTGATGCTATTCACTAAGATTTTTTCTTCCATAGACACAGAAAGAGTAGCTACTCACCTGTAACAGGTGTTCTCCAGAAGCAGCAGGAATCAGTCCTCACATATGGGGACATCGGTGGCGACGGAGCCCCCGTACGGAGCATTTCCCCAGCTTTCAAAGAAAGCCTTTGGGAATGCAGCGCGCATGCGCGGCTCCCTTCCCACCCAAGGGTGCCATCTTGCTCAGTCTGATGACATAGCTAAAAGACAGCAAAAATAACAAAATAAATCATAGGACTGCAACTCCAAGGGGAGGAGGGAGGGTTGTGAGGACTGATTCCTGCTGCTCCTCGAGAACACCTGTTACAGGTGAGTAACTACTTTCTCCAGGACCAAGCAAGAAGTCAGTCCTCACATATGGGACTCCCCAGCTTAAGGCTACTGGAGACCCAAAGCTGAAAAATGAGCTCCCCTCTAGAGCCTCAGCATGCAAGTAAAGAATCTTCTCTGATAACGCCCCCGAACGGTAGCCCAACACCAGGGCCGGAGGGTAGGAGTTGCCTAAACCCCAAAGAGATTATGGAGTACCGCCTGCCCGAAAGCACTGTCCCTGCGGGACTCCCTCTCAAGGCAGTAGTGGGCCGCAAAAATCTGGCTTGAAGACCAAGTAGCGGCCCAGCAGATGTCTGTCAACGGAACAGAGCGGAGATGAGTCACTGATGCAGCCTTCGCCCTGACACGGTGAGCCGTAACTCGTCCCTGTAACGAGAGGCCGGTTGCCCTGTAAGCCCAGGTGATACAGTCAGCTACCCATATGGACAAAGTATGCTTGGAGACAGCCAACCCCAACTTATTGGGGTCAAAAGAGACGAAGAGCTGAACAGCCCTCCGGTGCTCCCGCGTACGGTCAAGGTAGAAGGACAATGCCCTCCTACAGTCCAGGGTATGCAAGATCATCTCAGCCCGGCTGACATGCGGCCTGGGAAAGAGAGTTGGAAGAACCACCTCCTGATTGAGGTGGAAGGAGGAGACAACCTTGGGCCAGAAGGACTGGGGTTTCTAGTCCCACAGGTGCTCCTTGTGGTCTTGGGCAAGCCACTTAACCCTCCATAGCCCATGTTCCCTGTAAAATAGTTATCTCCAAGTTATAATGCCCTGTTCAATGTAATTTCAGTTTGTTCAATGTAAACCGCACTGATGCAGAATAGCGCGGTATATAAGAGAATGTAAATAAATAAATAAATAAAATAAATAGGAAGGAACTTAGGGTGAGTCCATAAGACTACTCTGTTCCTATAGAACCTAGTATAAGGTGCATCTGATACTAGGGCCTGAAACTCACTCACTCGCCTTGCTGAGGTAAGGGCTACCAGAAACAACGCTTTCCAGGAGAGAAAACACAGAGGGCAAGTAGCCATAGGCTCAAATGGTGGGCAAGTAAGGCGTTGCAAGACCACATTTAAATCCCATTCAGGGGCAGGTGGACGCCTCGAAGGCTTAAGCAAAAGCAGGCCTCTGAGGAAGCGAGCCAACAAAGGATGGCTTGAGAGAGACTGACCTTCCACTGGGGAGTGGTGTGCTGAAAGAGCACTAGATGAACTCTCACAGAATTGGACTTAAGGCGTAGGTTGGACAGGTGAAGCAAATATTGCAGCACCACTGGTACCAGGCACGAGAAAGGATTGTCGTTGTGTTGAGTACACCAGGTAGAGAATCTATGCCACTTAAGGGCATAAGACGTTCGGGTGGACTGCCTCCTAGAGGCCAAGACCACGTCCTCCCCTTCCCTAGGCAGTAGCAAGGGCGCTAGAACTACCCTTTCAGCAGCCAGGCCATCAAATTGAGGGACTGGAGATTGGGGTGTAAGAAAGATCCCTGCTCCTGAGACAGGAGATCTGGTTGCAACCCCAGAGGAAGAGGAGTGTTCACCGCTAGTTGCAAAAGAAGTGGGAACCAGGGTTGCCTTGGCCACCTGGGGGCCACCAGTATCAGCGAGGCCTTGTCCCTGAGCACCTTGAACAGTGTCTTGGACACTAGAGGCGTGGGAGGAAACACATATAGGAGGCCTGTAGACCATGGAATGAGAAACGCATCCGCTGCAGCTCTGAGAGGATGCGGTTGCCTGGAGCAGAACCTGGGAAGTTGATGGTTCAGAGGACTGGGAAAGAGATCTATGGTTTGAAGACCCCATCTCAGGAAGATCTGTTGAACCACTAAAGGATTCAACTGCCACTCGTGCGGCTGCAGGATCCTGCTCAATCTGTCCGCCAGGTAATTCTCCTGACCTGGGAGATAGACCACTTTGAGAAGAAAGCCATGATTGACTGCCCAGGAGCACAGTTTCTGCAACTCCTGACATAGAAGGCGGGACCCTGTGCCCCCTTGTTTGTTCACATAGAACATAGCAACTTGATTGTCCGTCTAAACCAAGACGGACTGGTGAGAGATGAGATGGGAGAAGGTTCTCAGGGCTAAGTGGATAGCTCTCAGTTCTAAGAGATTGATCTGCTGTGCGGCCTCCCAAGGAGACCACAGGATTTGAGTACATGCGCCTTGGCAATGTGCCCCCCAACCTTGAAGAGAATCATCAGTTGTCAGCACTTGAGAGGGTGGAGGTGTCTGAAAAAACACCCCGTGCACTAGATTCGGAAGATGAAGCCACCACTGCAGAGAAGACTCTAATAGTTTGGACACCCTCACTTTGTCCATGAGGCTTCCTGTGGCTTGGTGCCACTGAGTCCTGAGGCCCCATTGAGCTGGACTCATGTGTAGACAGGCATTTGGAGTTACATGGACCGTGGAAGCCATGTGGCCTAAGAGCCTCAGGAATTGTCTGGCGGAGACCAGAAAATTGCTGTGGAACTGCCTGGCTAGATCCATCTATCTGTGGGCCCTGTCCACGGGTAAAAAGGCCTTTGCTTGAAGGGTGTCCAGTCTTGCTCCTATGAACTCCATGTTCTGCGAGGGGCGCAATGTGGACTTTGCGAAGTTCATAACAAACCCCAGGTGCTGAAGCAGAGCGACAGTGGGAAGGGTGGCTTGATTGGCCTCTTGCGGGGATTGACCCCTGATGAACCAATCGTCCAGGTATGGGAAGACAGAGGCCTTGAACCCTGAGGTAGGCTGCCACCACCGCTAGGCACTTGGTGAATACCCTGGGGGCGGATGTAAGGCCAAAAGGCAGTACCCTGTACTGATAGTGGTTTCCTCCCACTACAAATCTGAGATATTGTCTGTGGTCTGGATGAATGAGGATGTGAGTATAAGCATCCTTTAGGTCTAACGAACATAGCCAATCTCCCTGCTGGAGGTAGGGCAGCAGGATTCCAAGTGTAAGCATCTTGAACTTTTCCCTCTCCAGGAACTTGTTGAGATTCCGCAAGTCTAGGATGGGCCTGAGGCCTCCTGTTCTTTTTGGTACCAGGAAGTACCTGGAATAGAAGCCTTGACCTCTCAGGTGGTGGGGCACCGGTTCCACTGCCTGTTCCTTTACAAGACTTGCTAACTCCTGCAGGAGTAAGTCCCTGTGCAGAGGACGTCTTGGAGGCTTCCCTGGAAAATAGGAGGGGGGTACCTGGTGTAAGTGGAGGAGATAGCCCTTCTGGACTATACTTAGTACCCAGGTATCCCTTGTTACGGCTGACCACCTGTGGGTGCACAGGGCCAGGCGGCCTCCTGTGCTGATAGGGGCCAGCTGAGGAGGAGAGGCTATGCCACTGGAGTCAAAACCCCGCTCCCTGCTGTGCAGGAGCCGGAGCTGGTGGCTTGGGGGTTTTCTGCCTACGGTGCCCATGTCCCTGCCCCTTGGCCTGCTGACCCTGTTGGGGAGCTACAGAGGCCTGAAAATGAGGGTACTGTTTATAGGCAGATGACTTCCTCGGGTAAAAGGTCTTTTTCCCCGAGCCCTTCTTCTTCTGAGAAGGGGCAGAGGTTTTTCTGGACAGCCTTGTTCGGGTAAGAGTCTCGGTCTCGAGTTCTGCAGCCTTGCCAGCCATGGGCTTGCCAAAGAGGTTTTCACCTCGGCAGGGGACATCGACCAACTTGTCCTGGACTCATGGCTCGGGGTCAGATGACCGTAGCCAGGCCTGACGGCGTGCATCGATGCCGGCCGCAGCTACCCGGGCCGAAGCCTCGAAGCCATCATAGGCTGCTCAAGAGATAAATTTTGAGCACTCATGAATACCCGATGACAGAGCATTGAACCTCTGCAAAGGTTCCTCGGAGAGACCAGCAGAGAACCCGGCAATCTCCTTTGCCAGGTCTCGAAGGTACATGCCCATGTACAGCTGGTAGGTCTGGACACGGCAAGCAAGCATAGAGCCCTGGAAGCACTTCTTACCGAGGGCATCCAGGTTCCGGGCCTCCCGGCCGGGAGGCACCAAGGAGTGCATCTTCTGACTCTTCAGACGATGCATGGCCGATTCCACAACCATGGAGTGGTGCGGTAATTGTGCCTTTTGGAACCCGGGGCTCTTGCGGACTCAATAGATGGAATCGACCCGCTTGCTCAAAACCGGCATCGAGGCCGGCGCCTCCCACATGTGGAAGAGCAGCCGTCCCAGCACCGGAGGAACTGGTACAGTAAAGGCCTCCTTTGGGGGAGAGTCATACTGCAGGGCCTCGAGCTCCTCGGCTCCAGGCTCCTCCTCGGGATCCGCGGGGAAGGCCAAGGCCTTGGCCATATCCCGCACGAAGTCCGAGAACCGGGTATCCTTCGGTGGGGACCGTCTACGAGGCTCGGACTCCAGTGAGTCCGATGGGACACACCGAGTCCGAAAGGTGTCGGGTGACCCCTCATCCTCCGTTTCCCAGCCGGACTCCTCGGAAGAGGAATCAAGCAGCTCCGGTCAGGCAGGCACCGATGCCATCTGCCCTGACGCCGAGGGTACCGGCGTCGACGACCTCGGTGCTGAGCGGGAGGCCGAGGGTGACCTTGGCCGAGGATCGACTCGAGCACGCATGGACTCGAGGATTGGCTCAGCCTCCGGGGTCGACTTGGACGTCGATGTTCCGGTGGTCGGGGCAGATGCATCGGTGAGACCGGCGATCAGTGCCCGCTGCTGTTCCATGAAGGCAGCCAAGCTGCACTCCAAGGCCGTCAACCTGAGTCCGAGCTCAGGAGACTCAGCAGCCCCCGACTCGGCTCCCCTGGAGGAGAGTTCACGAGGACTACAGTACTCACGTGACCCGGGTCTCCATCTCCACACGAGGTTGTTTTGCAGGCCTCTCTGACTCCGAAGACCCGGGAGGCGCTCGGGGCTATGCGACTTGGCCCTCGAGGAGCCAAGTGCTTCCACCGACGCCACCCTCGCGGGTTTTTTCTTCTTGCGATGCTCCCGCGAGGGAAACCCCCTCTCAGAGGAACCTCGGCGCTGCTCGGGGCCGGAGTCCCGAGACGTCGAGGCCTCTGATGAAGTCCGGGCCCGTCCAGACGCGGAGTCAGAGAAGATTCTTTCCTTTTGGTGCGGCCGACTCCTCAACGCCTTCGAGGACATTTTCCCACACGGACCACAGATCATTGGGTCATGATCGGGTCCGAGGCACCAGAGGCAGCAGTCATGTGTGTCGGTGAGAGACAAGCTTCTTACACCGATCACACTTTTTAAACCCGCTGGCAGCCATCAGGGGAAAAAGGGCCCCTGCGAGGTCAAAAGACAGGGCTGCCAGTGAAAAAAGAAAAATGGCGTGTATGTTAGTCACTAAGGACAAAAACCGACAAAGAAGACCGGGCTCGATACCGATGTATCGGGCCCAGACAGGAAAGGGAAACCGGCGTCGAACCGAAGAAACGGGTGCAACACAGAACAAAATCCACTTTTTCCTTGGGTGAAAACGAAACACGTCCGTCGGGCTCCGCGGAAAAAAGAAGACTGAGCAAGATGGCACCTTTCGGCGGGAAGGGGACCGTGCATGCATGCTGCATTCCCAAAGGCTTTCTTTGAAAGCTTGGGAAATGCTCGGCACGGGGGCTCCATCGGTGCCGACGTCATCCATATGTGAGGACTGACTTCCTGCTTGGTCCTGGAGAATGGAAGAAAAGCCTTATCAAACCAGGCTCAAAATGACTTGTCGACTTACCAGCCTCAATGATTCTGAAAGCTCTTGAAGTATTTTTCGTTCATCAAACCATTTTCCTTGAAATTTACTGTGCAGATGTTCGAGTACTCTGCATCGAAGTTCACGTGGTAAGCGACGAAACAGCAAATATATTTTCAACTCATCATACTAAGCAAAAAATAAAAAAGGAAATCAGTGTAAAAGATAAGCCTCTCAGAATATCACAATCAATCAGAAGCTAGAGTACAATGGTATAATCTATTTGTTAGAATTACTCAGAATCAAAGCAGATTTTGGTAACAATTGGGGCAATTTTTGAAAGAATGTTTGCTCACTGAAACTTGTCTCTTGAGAACTGTCCCCTCCAATAACTGCAGGAGAAAAGAGGTGACTCTGGAAGTGGGAGCAGGGTTGGCACTACTATTAGGCAGAAGTAGGCACCTAGAGTGACAATGATCTGAGGGCAGCCTATTGCTGCCCCTCCCTGGATCCTGCAACAGCGGCAATTATTACTACTACTATTACTGAGCATTTGTATAGTGCTACAAGGCACATGTAGCACTGCACAGATAGACCCTGCTCATCAGAACTTACAGTCTAGTCAGTTGTCACAGAGCAGACTCTCTAGAGCCCCCTGTGGTGCTAAAAAACACTACTCCGCAAGTAAACACTGACGTAGGGAGAGAGCACATGACACAAGGGTATCAGAAGGAGTATAAGGGAATGAGGTCACAAGCCAGGAATTATCACCCAGCCAGTAGGGAGGCAAGGAAGGTCCCACCTGACCCCAATAGGCTAGGGTGTGGTGCAGCTGGGGATTATGTAAATAATCAGCACAGCTCACAAGCAGAGCTACGGGGGAAGGCAGAGAGAGCCGAAGGAGCTAGGAGAGGAGCTGAGGAACCTCAGAGACGAAGGAGATATCCAGACTGGGAAGGATACAGATATCCCAGGTCTCCACAGCAAGGCAGGCACTGGCTGAATGAAAGTCTGAGTGAGTCTGATGAACATTTAAGTGAAATAAGTGAGCAGCTGAATTCAGACAGGGACAGTGTATGCAGCAGCCTTGATAGAAGCTATGCCTTAAGACACAAGCAACAAGCTAGGAAAAGCTATTCTGAACCAGATAGGAGAAATGCTAAGCTGAGCTATGAGAGGCATTTGTATGAAAGACAAAAGCCTTATAATGCTAATTTAAGGAAAGCAGGAAAGCTCCAGAATCTGGGTTACAAACAGAATAGGGAACAAAGCTTGTTACCTTTGGGAGAGAATCCTTCAGAGGAATATAGTTGGCACAAGCCTTCACAGAAACTGCCGTTGGAGACAACAGCTGTTTACAAAGCTCCTGTTAAAACAAAACCCCGTGCAAAGGTTCCACTCTCTGATAGCTGGGCAGCTGACTGCTTTACTCTGCCTAATTACCAGAGGCAGAGGAAAGGCTCCTGGCTAAGCAACTCAAGAGAATACGGTAAAGCCAAACAGATACCTGCTATAGAAAGACAAGTACGTCACAAGCTGGAAAGTTTGTTAAGCAAGTTACCTCAGAAGAGAAGTAACGAAGCCCCTGTATCTGACAGTGTTCCCATGCAATGTGAGCCTTATGAAATTGAGGACAACGCTGAATTGCCTGTTGAACAAATGGACTGTAGTTTTATAATAGCTGACCATATAGAGTCTCTCAGATAGAAGGCTGAACTATTACTGAGAAGCCTTCATCTGGAAAGCTGACAAGCTGTATTTCTGTTTCATTCCTATTTTTGTTTGCTGAAAGGTAAAGCTATTTTTGTTATAGTTCTTTTGTTTACCCGAGAAGGGTTATGTTTATTTGACTGTTATACTTTTGGAAAAGAATCCTACGGGACGGGGAATAAAACCCAGTTAAACCGATTTCGGTGTCACAACTTCTTTACATACTGGCAAGGACTATAAGTATTGAAAAGGCCAGTAGTTTACACCCGGGTGCAGTACCAACTGTGACCATCAGGAGGCGCTGCACAGCAAAGGGGTGACATAATGGCGTAGTCGGCAGGATTTTGATACCACGTGACTTCCTCTGGAAAAGACAAGTGCTGAGCAGTGCTGGAAGAGACGGCTCACCCGGAAGTACTTGCTGAGGGAGGATTTTTCGCTGGCAGGTCGGCCAGAAAAGGAAAGAAAAGAAAAGCTTTCTCACATGCTGGAATCTACACAAAACTCAGGTAACAGTCACCTGGGAGAAACCGTAGATGGATAAGTGAGAAAGAGGGCACTGTTCCTAAGTGGGAATTTAAAAAAAAAAAAAAAAAAAAGGTGCCGCACTTGGTGTGTTTTTCTCTTTTTTCCGCAGGTCCTCAAGTGCCAGGAAGAATGGATGTACGTGATGTTCAGGCGTGGATGCAAACGCAGTGGAATGAACAAGCCAAGCTTATGCAACAACTGCAGAAACAGTATATGGACGCTATGCAGGAGCAACAGCAACCGTTGGTGGAAGCATTGAAGGCTCTGGTTACCAAACCTCAGGACAATGGGGCAATGACTGTGCCAATACTGACGCAAGTAGCCATGAACCATGCTTCTAATTTTTCTGTAAGACAGTTAACATAGTATGATGACATTGATGATCATATTGAATCTTTTGAGAGGATGGCAGCCACCCTCAAATGGCCGCCAGAGCTCTGGGCCAGGCAATTTACCTTAACTTTGACCGGAGATGCTCTGTCAGCCTTTAGAGGGATGCCTGCTGATTTAGTTACGAATTATACAGAGATTAAGAAGGCCATAAAAGATAGGCTGGGTTTTACACCCAGACAGTATAAGCACCAATTTAGGGAGGCACGCATACAACCCAAGGAGACTCCCCGAGCCTTGTATCAAAGGTTAAAAGGCCTCGCGTACAAGTGGCTTAACCCTGAAGGGAGGTCCATAGATTCTGTTATGAAGGATATTATAATGGAACAATTCATGCATTCAGTATCTGATGATTTGAGAACTTTTCTCATGTTACAGGACTGCCATGATCCTGAGGAGGCTGCAAACATGGCAGAAGCTTATTTTGAAGCCAGGGGGGCTGATGCCTTAAGGCCTGGCGGGTTAAAAATAAATGGACAAGAAAGTCCAGGTAGCATGAGAAAAGGGGACAGGAATGCTATGGGTAAAAGAAGTGTGCATGATAATATTGGTGAGGCTGTGGCTAAGATTGTGGGATGTTATAAATGTGGTAAAATAGGACACCACAAGAAAGTTTGTAGGGTAAGAACTGTGTTAGTAACAGGGGATGATGAGCCAGACCTGGAAAACTTTCTCCAGGAAGTTCAGGTGGAGGGGGTCGACGCCCTAGCATTGCTTGATTCAGGCGCCAATCAAAGCATGGTTTCCCAAGAGTTTTGGGAAACCCTAGGGGACCAACCATCCGTGGCCCCGAATCAAGCAGTAGGCCAGGTGCGTATACGTTGTGTGCATGGAGAAGCTTCCTGTTATCCCTTACACATGGTTGACATAAAGGGTTCTGGGGTCACCCGACGAATGGCAATAGCGATAGTACCCAATTTACCCTATACAGTCATCCTAGGAAGGGATTGGTCGTCCCTTAGTCAAGAAACAAGGAAGGGTCCTCCAGAATCAGTAGCCTCTACACCCACGAACAACCAGCCCGCCGAGTTAGGCGCTGAGGTTTTAGCAGCCAGTATCCCAAGTCCTTTATTTGAAGGAAAAAATAAGCCGAAGTCCCAAAAACAGTCCTCTCGCCCGGTAGTAACGCCTGATAGACCGAAATTCCTACTACAATTTTGTAAAAGTAATGAACAGGCTAAGGGTCCTGTAAGGGCTACGGCGGCAGCCGCCGGGTATGATCTTTTCAGTATAGAAAACATCTTGGTCCCAAAAAGAGGACAGGCCCTGATAGATACAGGGATCCAGGTAAAATTACCGGAAGGTTGTTATGGGCGCATCGCACCCCGGTCAGGACTAGCGGTAAAACATGCTATAGATGTGGGAGCGGGGGTTATTGACCCCGATTACCGAGGCCCTCTAAAAGTCCTGCTGTTTAACTTTGGAAGCCAGGACTTCCAGATACATGCAGGGGATCGGATTGCGCAATTATTGTGCGAACGGGTAGGGTTCCCAAAAGTGGAGGAGGTACCCTCCTTACCACCATCCGAGCGGGGCATGGCAGGGTTTGGCTCCACCGGGGAACGCGAAGTAAAAAACCTAACGGCTATAGGAGAAGAAAAGAGGGAGGAGGATTTAGGCCCACAGGTCGGGGATTGGGGAGAACAACCCACTCCAAAGATAGGGACGGAGCTGTCGCCCCAACAGCGAAAAGAGTTAATGCACATGATGGGGAAATTCAAAGATATACTTACCACCCGGCCGGGCGAGACACATCTTGTAGCCCACGAAATCCTCACAACCCCCGGTCGTGTTATCAGACAACGGCCGTATAGAATGCCGGAGTCCCGAAAACGTGAAGTAATAAAACAGGTAAAGGAAATGCTGGACACCGGCATAATTGAGGAATCCCACAGCCCGTGGTCCAGTCCCATTGTCCTGGTACCAAAGCCAAACGGAACACTGAGATTTTGTATTGACTTCCGTCAGGTCAATGCAATCTCACAGTTTGACGCGTACCCTATGCCCCGCATGGATGACCTATTAGACCAGTTAGGCCAAGCCAAATATCTGACCACGCTTGACCTTAATAAAGGATACTGGCAGATTCCCTTAACCAGAGAATCAAAACCCAAGACAGCATTCATAACACCAATAGGGCTGTTCCAATTTAAAAGGATGCCGTTTGGGTTGCACGGAGCCGCCGCCACATGCCAGCGGCTGGTGGACCAGGTCCTGCGGCCACACCATGAATACGCCCTCGCCTATATGGACGACGTGGTTATTCACAGCACCACGTGGCCTCAACATCTGGCCAGAGTGGAAGCTGTATTAAGGGCTTTAAGGAGGGCTGGCCTCACCCTCAATCCCGAAAAATGCGTTTTTGCCACAGAAGAGGCAAAATATTTAGGGCACATGATAGGTAAAGGGGTGGTGAAACCACTGGCCAATAAAATAGAAAGTGTGAGGAACTTTCCTCCACCTAGTACAAAGAAACAGGTCCGGAGCTTTTTAGGGCTACTGGGATATTACCGACGCTTTATTCCCCGATTTGCAGAGCAGAGCATAATCTTCACAGCAATGTTGAAGAAAAACGCGCCAACCCGAGTCCAGTGGACTCCGGAGGCAGAGGCCGCGTTTGAAGCTTTGAAGGGACGGTTATGTAGTGCCCCTGTACTACGCGGTGTAGATTTTAACTTACCATTCATAGTCCAAACGGACGCATCTGACACAGGTCTAGGAGCAGTATTATCCCAAGTTTTTCAGGGTGTCGAACATCCAGTAGCCTACCTCAGTAGACAGCTCTCCCGTGCTGAGAGAAATTATGCGACCATTGAACGCGAGTGCCTAGCGATAAAGTGGGCTGTAGAAGCACTCCGTTTTTATTTGACCGGGCGCAAGTTTTTATTAATAACGGATCATGCGCCCCTAAAATGGCTCCACCACATGCGGAACAACAACGCGAGGCTGACAAGGTGGCACCTTGCGCTACAGGCCTATGATTTTACTGTTCAGCACAGAGCAGGCAAAACCCATGGCAATGCAGATGCGCTGTCGCGTCTTACGAGCTGTCCGTCTGAAACTGAGACAACACGTAAGATTTTAAGGGGGGGAATATGTCACAGAGCAGACTCTCTAGAGCCCCCTGTGGTGCTAAAAAACACTACTCCGCAAGTAAACACTGACGTAGGGAGAGAGCACATGACACAAGGGTATCAGAAGGAGTATAAGGGAATGAGGTCACAAGCCAGGAATTATCACCCAGCCAGTAGGGAGGCAAGGAAGGTCCCACCTGACCCCAATAGGCTAGGGTGTGGTGCAGCTGGGGATTATGTAAATAATCAGCACAGCTCACAAGCAGAGCTACGGGGGAAGGCAGAGAGAGCCGAAGGAGCTAGGAGAGGAGCTGAGGAACCTCAGAGACGAAGGAGATATCCAGACTGGGAAGGATACAGATATCCCAGGTCTCCACAGCAAGGCAGGCACTGGCTGAATGAAAGTCTGAGTGAGTCTGATGAACATTTAAGTGAAATAAGTGAGCAGCTGAATTCAGACAGGGACAGTGTATGCAGCAGCCTTGATAGAAGCTATGCCTTAAGACACAAGCAACAAGCTAGGAAAAGCTATTCTGAACCAGATAGGAGAAATGCTAAGCTGAGCTATGAGAGGCATTTGTATGAAAGACAAAAGCCTTATAATGCTAATTTAAGGAAAGCAGGAAAGCTCCAGAATCTGGGTTACAAACAGAATAGGGAACAAAGCTTGTTACCTTTGGGAGAGAATCCTTCAGAGGAATATAGTTGGCACAAGCCTTCACAGAAACTGCCGTTGGAGACAACAGCTGTTTACAAAGCTCCTGTTAAAACAAAACCCCGTGCAAAGGTTCCACTCTCTGATAGCTGGGCAGCTGACTGCTTTACTCTGCCTAATTACCAGAGGCAGAGGAAAGGCTCCTGGCTAAGCAACTCAAGAGAATACGGTAAAGCCAAACAGATACCTGCTATAGAAAGACAAGTACGTCACAAGCTGGAAAGTTTGTTAAGCAAGTTACCTCAGAAGAGAAGTAACGAAGCCCCTGTATCTGACAGTGTTCCCATGCAATGTGAGCCTTATGAAATTGAGGACAACGCTGAATTGCCTGTTGAACAAATGGACTGTAGTTTTATAATAGCTGACCATATAGAGTCTCTCAGATAGAAGGCTGAACTATTACTGAGAAGCCTTCATCTGGAAAGCTGACAAGCTGTATTTCTGTTTCATTCCTATTTTTGTTTGCTGAAAGGTAAAGCTATTTTTGTTATAGTTCTTTTGTTTACCCGAGAAGGGTTATGTTTATTTGACTGTTATACTTTTGGAAAAGAATCCTACGGGACGGGGAATAAAACCCAGTTAAACCGATTTCGGTGTCACAACTTCTTTACATACTGGCAAGGACTATAAGTATTGAAAAGGCCAGTAGTTTACACCCGGGTGCAGTACCAACTGTGACCATCAGGAGGCGCTGCACAGCAAAGGGGTGACACAGTCTAGGCAATATCTTTAAACAGCACTGCAGCACTTACTGAAACCTCTAGCACTGTAGTACTGTTTGTGCTTCCACCCCCTCCAATGGAGACCTGCCACTTCCACCTCCTTGTAAAAGAAGTGGAATTGGAGGCAGTAAAAGCAAGACAGCACTAAAATGCTGGAGGTTTGGCAATCACTATGGTACCATTTTAAAGGCATTGCCACTGCTACAGAGCCCGGAGAGGGGTGACATTAGCAGCAATGGAGGTGGGGGAGGAGGGGAGCAGGAGTAGGGAGAGTCTTCAGCAATGAGGTTTGACTAGGGCACTTCCTAACCTTGCACCAGCCCTGAGTGGGAGCCAGGTGATTCTACAGTCATCCTGGCAATGTATATGCCATTTATTTATTTCTAACTCCCTGCATGACCTTCTTGATGGGAATTTTGCACCAATCCCTACTAGACAAAATTTTTCAAGGGAAATTTGGCTGGAGCTCTCTGTTTTAAAATGAGCTTACAAGTCAGTGGGTATAAACTACCCGTGGCCAGCAATTTCTGCAGGCAAACCAACAATTTCCCCAAATAACAGTAAAGATCAGAGAAAACATAGCTACTCACCTGTAAAGCACAGGTGATCTCTGGGAACAGCAGGAATAAGTCTTCACATATGGGGTATCGGTACCGACGGAGCCTGCGCGGGAATGCTCCCCAGCGTCCAGTGGGAAAGCTTTTGGGAGCATCCCACAGCGCCTGCGCGCTGCCTTCCCGCCTTTCCCAACCGCCTCTCTCCAGTTCGAGTTTTAAAGCTGAGACAAAGAGAGAGAGAGGAAAGGAAAGAGAGATAGAGAGATACAACTCCTAGGGGAGGTGGGTGGGTTGTGAAGACTTATTCCTGCTGTTCCCAGAGATCACCTGTTACAGGTAAGTAACTGTGCTATCTCCAGGAACAAGCAGGAATGAGTCTTCACATATGGGGACTCCCCAGCTAGAGATGCCTGGGAGATCACCCAGATTGTGAGTCCCTAAGAAGGGCTCCATCTCCACCCATGAATCTCAGGCATCCAGTCAGGGATGGAGGGTAGGAGTTGATTAGGTATGAAACAGGTGTTTGAGAACAGCCTGACCAAACAAGGCATCCCGGCAGGAGTCCTTGTCCAAGCAGTAATGAAGGTATGAACCGATGCCCAGGTGGCCGCTCGACAGATTTGGTCGATGGACACAGAGTTTAGATGAGCCATAGAGGCTGCCATGGCCCTCACATTGTGAGCTGTGACATGGCCCTCCAGAGAAAGGTTCTTACTCTGGTAGGCAAAAGAAATACACTGAGCAATCCAATTGGACAGAGTTCTCTTAGAGACTGGAAGTCCTAAATGAGAAGGATCAAAAGCAACAAAAAGTTGAGAGGACTTTCTATGTTGCTGTGTTCTTTGTAAGTAAAAAGCCAGTGCTCTTTTACAATCCAGGGTATGAAGATTCCTCTCTGCACTTGATGCATGAGGTCCTGGAAAAAAGACAGGTAAATAAACCTCCTGGTTCAGATGAAAAGGTGAGACCACTTTAGGCATAAAGTGTGGATTAGTTCTGAGGACTACCTTGTCATGATGGAACCTTGTATAAGGAGGATTAGCCACTAAAGCTTGCAGCTCACTGATACGGCGAGCTGAGGTGACTGCAATGAGAAAAATAACCTTCCAGGAAAGGAATTTCAAGGAGGTAGTGGCTAAGGGTTCAAAGGGTGGCTTCATAAGCTGGCCAAGAACCAGATTCAAGTCCCATGCCACTGGAGGTGGTCTAATGGGAGGTTTAGTCAAAAGAAGGCCTCTCATGAATCTTGCTATAAGAGGATGAGAGGAAATTGGTTGTCCATTGAGAGGCTTAAGGGATGCTGCAATAGCACTCAAATGGACTCTGATTGAATTTCTTATAAGGCCTGCATGGGATAAATGCAGCAAATAGTCTAGTAAAGAATTCAAAGGTATTGCAAGAGGGTTAAGACCCTTCTCTGCACACCAAATGGAAAACCTTTTCCATTTAAAAGCATAGGAACGTCTGGTGGAAGGCTTTCTGGAAGCATGAAGGATATCCTTCACTTGCTGAGAAAGGTGTAAATCTTGAAGGTCTAGGCCTTCAGCAACCAGGCCCTGAGATGAAGAGACTGAGGACTTGGGTGCCACAAGGTTCCCTCCTCCTGGGAGAGGAGATCTGGAGCAGACCCCAGATCCAGGGAGGGAGCTTGAGAGAGATTTAGAAAGAGTAGTTACTCACCTGTAACAGGTGTTCTCCAGGAGCAGCAGGAATCAGCCTTCACATATGGGTGACGTCGGTGCCGACGGAACCCTCGCGGAGCAATTTTCCCCAGCTTTCAAAGAAAGCCTTTGGGAATTGCAGCGCGCATGCGCGGTCCTCTTCCCGCCCAAGGGTGCCATCTTGCTCAGTCTGATGACATAGCTAAAAGACAGCAAAAAAATTAGCAAAACGAAATCATAGGACTGCAACTCCAAGGGGAGGAGGGAGGGTTGTGAGGACTGATTCCTGCTGCTCCTGGAGAACACCTGTTACAGGTGAGTAACTACTCTTTCTTTAGGACCAAGCAGGAAGTCAGTCCTCACATATGGGACTCCCAAGCTTAAGGCTACCGGAGACCCTAAGCACAAAAAAGGAGCTCCCTCAAGCTCAGCAGCACAGAAGGAAGGAATCTTCTCTGAGTACGCCTCCAACCGGTAGCCCAACATCCGGGACGGAGGGCAGGAGTTGCCTATACCTCAAAGAGATTACGGAGAACTGCCTGTCCGAAAGCACTGTCCCTGTGGGACTCCCTCTCCAGGCAGTAATGGGCTGCAAAAGTCTGGCTTGAAGACCAAGTAGCGGCCCGGCAGATGTCTGCTAATGGAACACAGCGGAGGTAAGCCACTGACGCAGCCTTCGCCCTAACACGATGAGCCGTGACTCGACTTTCCAACGAGAGGCCGGCTGCCCCATAAGCCCAAGTGATACAGTCAGCAATCCAGATGGACAGAGTACGCTTGGAGACAGGGAGCCCCAACTTATTAGGGTCATAAGACACGAAGAGCTGAACAGCCCTTCGGTGCTCCCGCGTACGGTCAAGGTAGAAGGTTAACGTCCTCTTACAGTCCAGGGTATGCAGGACCATTTCAGCTCGGCTGGAGTGTGGCCTGGGAAAGAAGGTCGGAAGTACCACCTCCTGGTTGATGTGAAAAGGGGAAACCATAAGAAACTTAGGGTGAGTCCGGAGGACTACCCTATTCTTGTAGAACCTAGTGTAAGGAGGATCAGATACTAACGCGTCTAGCAGAAGTGAGGGCTACCAAGAATAAGGTTTTCCAAGAAAGAAAACGAAGATGACATGTAGCCATAGGTTCAAAAGGCAGACAGGTAATCCGCTGTAAAACCACATTCAGATCCCAGTCAGGGGCTGGTGGGCGCAAAGGCGGTTTAAGGAGAAGGAGGCCTCTGAGAAAACGAGCCACTAGAGCGTGGCTGGAAAGAGGCCTGCCATCCACCGGCATGTTATGCGCAGAAAGAGCACTGAGGTGGACCCTGACCGAGTTGGACTTAAGTCCAAGATTGGAGAGGCCAAGCAAGTACTGCAAGACCACTGATGCCGAACAGGAGAAGGGATCTTGAGACTGCTGAGCACACCAGACGGAGAACCGACGCCACTTAAGAGCGTAGGACTTCCAGGTGGAGGGTCCCCGGGAGGCCAAGACGACTTCCTCCACATCTGGAGGCAGCAGGAGGGGAGCAAGGACTACCCTTTCAGCAGCCAGGCCATCAGATGAAGGGACCGAAGGTTGGGGTGTAGGAGAGTCCCGTGATCCTGGGTCAGGAGATCGGGCTGAAACCCCAGAGGGAGAGGAGTGTCCACCGCCAGCTGCATCAGAAGCGGGAACCAGGGCTGTCTCGGCCACCGGGGAGCCACCAGGATCATCGAGGCTCTGTCTCTGAGAACCTTGAAGAGCGTCCGAGACACTAGTGGCATGGGAGGAAAGGCATACAAGAGGCCTGTGGACCATGGAATCAGAAAAGCATCCGCCGCTACTCTGAGAGGATGCGGTTGTCGAGAGCAGAATCTGGGAAGTTGCCGGTTCTGAGGACTGGCAAACAGATCCAAGGTGGGGAGGCCCCATTTGAGAAAGATCCGCTGAAGCACTAATGGATCTAATCTCCACTCGTGTGGTTGGAGGATTCTGCACAGTTTGTCTGCCAGGCAATTTTGTTGACCCGGGAGATAAACAGCTTTGAGGAGGATGCCGCGGTTGACGGCCCAAGAGCACAGCTTTTGTGCTTCCCGACAGAGAAGGGAGGAGCCTGTGCCCCCTTGTTTGTTCACGTAGAACATTGCAACTTGATTGTCCGTCTGGACCAGCACAGACTGGTGAGAAGTGAGGTGGGAGAAGGCCCTCAGAGCTAGGCGGATAGCTCTAAGCTCCAGGAAGTTGATCTGCTGGGCAGACTCCCAAGGAGTCCAGAGGCCTTGAGTACATGTCCCTTGGCAATGTGCTCCCCAACCCAGGAGAGAAGCATCGGTCGTCAGGATCTGAGAAGGCGGAGGAGACTGAAAAGCCATTCCGGGCACTAGGTTTGGCAGATGAAGCCACCATTGCAGAGAAGAGACCAGCAGGTCGGAGATCTGCACGGAGTCCGTTAGGTTCCCAGTGGCCTGATGCCATTGTGTGCGAAGGCACCATTGATCAGGCCGCATGTTCAGGCGGGCATTGGGGGTCACATGGACTGTGGAAGCCATATGGCCGAGCAGTCTCAGAAATTGCTGACAGAGACCAGGGAATTGCTGTGAAAGTGGCTGGCAAGATCCATGAGCCTGTTTGCTCTATTGAGAGGCAGAAAGGCTCGCGCCTGAAGCGTGTTTAATCTTGCGCCGATGAACTCGAGATCCTGAGAGGAGAACAAAGTGGACTTTGCGAAGTTTATGACAAAGCCCAAGTGCTGAAGCAGAGCCACAGTGGGGTGCGTGGCGTGAGTGGCCTCTTGGGAAGACTGTGCTCTGATGAGCCAGTCGTCGAGGTATGGAAATACAAAGAGGCCTTGAAGTCTTAGATAAGCCGCCACCACTGCTAGACATTTGGTGAACACCCTTGGTGCGGAGGATAGGCCAAAGGGTAGTACTCTGTACTGGTAATGATTGCCCCCCACAACAAACCTGAGATATTGTCTGTGGCTGGGGTGGATGAGGATGTGAGTATACGCATCCTTTAGATCTAAGGAGCATAGCCAGTCGCCCTGCTGGAGGTAGGGCAGCAGGATTCCAAAGGTAAGCATCTTGAACTTTTCCTTTGCAAGGAACTTGTTGAGGTTACGCAAGTCCAGGATGGGTCTGAGGCCTCCTGTTCATTTTGGTATCAGAAAGTACCTGGAGTAAAAGCCTTGACCTCTCAGGTGGTGGGGCACCGGTTCCACAGCCTGTTCCTGAAGAAGACTTGCTAACTCCTGAAGGAGTAAGTCCCTGTGCAGAGGGAGTCTGAGAGGCTCCCCTGGAAAGTAGGAGGGAGGTACCTGGTGGAAGTGCAGAAGATAGCCCTCTTGGACTATGTGAAGCACCCAGGTATCTGTAGTGATGTTGGACCACCTGTGGGCAAAGTGGACCAGCCGGCCTCCTGTGCTGAGAGAAACCAGCTGAGGGGGAGAGGCTATGCTGATGAAGTCAAAAACCCCCACCCTGCTGAGCAGGGGCCGGTGGTGCAGGCTTGGGGGCTTGCTGCCTACGGGACCCATCACCCCGTCCCTTGGCCTGCTGACCCTGTTGGGGAGCTGCTGAGGCCTGATAATGAGGGTAGTGTTTATAGGCAGCCGCCTTCCTCGGGTAAAAGGGCTTTTTCCCCGAGCCCTTCTTCTTCTGAGAAGGGGCAGAGGTCTTCCTTGAGAGCCGAGTCCTGGTGAGAGTCTCGGTCTCGATCTGTGCAGCCTTCTCAGCCATGGGTTTGCCAAAGAGGTTTTCACCTCTGCAGGGGACATCGACCAACTTGTCCTGCACCCAGGGCTCGAGGTCGGATGACTGAAGCCAAGCCTGTCGGCGGGCACCGATGCCGCCTGCGGCTACTCGAGCCGATGCTTCAAAGCCATCGTAGGCTGCTCGAGAGATAAACTTTGAGCACTCTCGAACACCAGTTGACAAGGCTTGGAACCTCTGCAAAGGTTCTTCGGAGAGACCAGCAGAGAACCCGGCTATTTCTTTAGCCAGGTCTCGGAGATACATGCCCATATAGAGCTGGTAGGTCTGGACTCAACAAGCAAGCATAGAGCCCTGGAAACACTTCCTATCGAGGGCATCCAGGCTTCGAGCCTCCCGACCGGGAGGCACCGAGGAGTGCATTTTCTGACTCAAGTCTATGCATGGCCGATTCCACCACCATGGAATGGTGCGGTAGTTGTGCCTTTTGGAACCCGGGGCTCTTGCGGACTCGATAAATGGAATCGACCCGCTTGCTTAACACCGGCGACGACGCCGGGCTCTCCCACATGCGGAAGAGAAGTCGTTCCAGCATTGGAGGAACCGGTACAGTAAAGGCCTCCTTTGGGGGAGAGTCATACTGGAGGGCAGCGAGCTCTTCGGCTCGAGGCTCCTCCTCGGGATCCGCGGGGAAGGCCAAGGCCTTGGCCATATCCCGCACGAAGTCCGAGAACCGGGTATCCTCCGGGGGGGACCTTCTCCGAGGTTCGGACTCGGGGGAGTCCGATGGGACACACCGAGTCCGAAAAGAACCAGGTGACTCTTCGTCCTCGGATTCCCAGGCTGACTCCTCGGAGGAGTCATCGAGCGGCTCCAGTCGGGCGGGCATCGATGCCGTCCGCCCCGAAGCCGAGGGAGTTGGCGTCGACGACTGTGGTCCCGAACGGGAGGCCGAAGGAGACCGTGACCGAGGATCGACTCGAGCCCTCATGGACTCGAGGATCGGCTCGGTCTCCGGGGTCGACTTGGACGTCGACGTCCCGGTGGTCAGGGCAGAAGCACCGGCGAGGCCAGCGATCAATGCCCGCTGCTGGTCCATGAAGGCAGTCAGACTGCTCTCCAAGGCCGTCAACCTGAGTGCGAGCTCAGGAGACCCAGCAGCCCCCGACTCGGGCCCCGATGGCGTCGGGCCCAACGTCGGTTCCTTCGGAGGCGAGTCCACGAGGACTACAGCACTTACACGAGCAGGCGAGTCCATCTCGAGACGAGGATGTTTGGAAGGCCTCTCCAGCTCCGAGGACCCGGGACGGCTATCGGGGCTATGCGACCTGGCCCTCGAGGAACCAGGAGCGTCCACCGACGCCGCCCCCGCGGGTTTTCTTCTTCCGATGATGTTCCCGGGTAGGAGACCCCCGCTCAGAGGAACTTCGACGATGCTCAGGACCAGAGTCCCGAGACGTCGAAGCCTCTGACGAGGTCCGGGCCCGGCCGGAGTCAGAGAAGATACGTTCCCGCTGATGCTGCCGACTCCTCAACGCTTTTGAGGACATCTTGCCACACAGACCACAGATCATCGGGTCATGATCGGGTCCGAGGCAGCGGAGGCAGCAGTCGTGTGTGTCGGTAAGAGACATGAGCTTCTTACACCGATCACACTTCTTAAACCCGCTGGCAGCCATCGGGGGAAAAAGGGCCCCTGCGAGGCCAAAAGACAGGGCTGCCAGTGAAAAAGAAAAAAAGGCACGAAATCTGTCACGAAGGACAAAAAACCGAAAAATAAAGAACGGACTCGCAACCGGAGTCGCGGGTCCAGGCGGGAAAAAAACCGGCGTCGAACCGAGAAAAAAGACAAATAAAATCAACTTTTCTAGCGGTGAATTACAAACAACGTCTGTAGGGCTCCGCGGAAAAAAGAAGACTGAGCAAGATGGCACCCTTGGGCTGGAAGAGGACCGCGCATGCGCGCTGCAATTCCCAAAGGCTTTCTTTGAAAGCTGGGGAAAATTGCTCCGCGAGGGCTCCGTCAGCGCTGACGTCACCCATATGTGAGGACTGACTTCCTGCTTGGTCCTGGAGAAGTAGAGGGTACCACACTTGGCGTGGCCAACGTGATGCTATGAGGATCATAGACCCCTTGTCTCTCTATAGCTTGAACAGAGTCTTGGGAATGAGGGGAATAGGTGGAAAGGCATAGAGGAAGTCTTGCCCCCAATGAAGGAGGAAAGCATCCCTGGCCTGAACTCCCTGACACGGAATCCTGGAACAAAACCGGGGAAGTTTGGCATTCCACGGACTTGCAAACAGGTCTATGTCTGGGGTACCCCAAATCCGAAAAATCCTGGTTATCTGGTCCCCATGGAGGGACCATTCGTGTGGAAGCAGAACTCGACTGAGTCTGTCTGCCCAAGAGTTTTGAACCCCTGGAAGATACACTGCCATGAGATGGATTTGATGCTCTCTAGCGAAGGCCCACAATCTCAGAGCTTGTTGCAAAGCAACAGAGAGCCAGTGCCCCCCTGCTTGTTCACGTAGAACATGGCTACCTGGTTGTCCGTATGGATGAGGACTGTCTTGTAGCCGAGTAGGGTGTGGAAGACTCTGAGAGCCAGAAAGATTGCTCTGAGCTCTAAGAGGTTGATATGTAGAGATGTCTCCTGTGGAGACCAGATGCCTTGAGCGGAGAGATCTTGTAGATGAGCTCCCCAACCCTTTGGAGAGGCATCTGTTGTAAGGGTTGCTTGGGGTAATACCTGTTGAAAGGGGGACCCCAGCAACAGGTTTTGAGTGGACTTCCACCAGTGAAGGGACCAAAAGAGGCGACTGGAGGTTGCTATTTTGTCTGACAGGCAACCTGATGCCTGGGTCCATTGGGTGGATAGAGTCCACTGAGCTGCCCTCATGTGAAGGCGAGCATAAGGAACCACATGCACAGTGGATGCCATGTGGCCTAAGAGTTGCAACATCTCTCGAGCAGTTAAATGGGATTTTAACTGAATCTGGGAAGCTAACTGCACCAAGCGTAGGCAACGGGCCTGGGGAAGATAGGCCCTTGCAGTTGTGGTATCCAGTAAGGCCCCTATGAACTCTAGAGACTGAGTAGGGGTGAGATGGGATTTTGGAATGTTGATTACCAGTCCCAGATACTGAAGAACACGCTTTGTGCAGGCCAGGGAAGCCTGGGCCTCTGACTGGGATGGAGCTCGGATGAGCCAGTCGTCCAGATATTGGAATATGAATATCCCTAGAGTGCGTAAAAATGCAGCTACCACTGCCATGCATTTTGTGAACACTCTTGGAGCAGAGGCCAGACCGAAAGGAAGCACCTTGTATTGGTAGTGCTTTCCTTGGTAAAGGAACCGAAGGAACTTTCTGTGTGTTGGATGGATGAGGACATGAGTGTACGCATCCTTGAGATCTAGAGAACAAAGCCAGTCCTGACTCTGGAGGTATGGAAGGAGAGTTCCGAGAGAAGTCATCTTGAATTTCTCCTTGCATAGAAACTTGTTCAACTCTCTGAGATCTAATATGGGTCTGTAGCCCCCCGTTTTCTTTGGGATGAGAAAATAGGGGGAGTAGAACCCTGAGCCCTGTTGAAGAAGGGGTACTTCTTCTATTGCCCCTTGGGCAAGAAGGGTAGCAATCTCTTGACCTAGAAGGTTGAGGAGAGATGTTGGAGAATTGAACTGTTTCACCATGGTGTGAGGGGGAAGGTTTAAGAAATGAAGCTTGTACCCATCCCGTATGATGGAGAGGGTCCATTGCTCTGCTGTGATTTGTTACCATCTGAGAGCAAAGTGGGCTAACCTTCCTGGGATGGTGAGAGGCTCTGGATGTTCTAGAGCCAGAAAGGCTAAGTTCTCTAGTGGAAAGTCAAAGGCCCTGAGGAGGCTGAGGCTGTTGGGCCGTAGCAGTCCTCGCAGCCTGAGGCTTGGCCTGTTTTGGTTGTTGCTGTCTCTTTGTAGCAAAACGACCTTGAGAAGAGGCCTGACCATAACCAGAAGAAAATTTCCCTTTTTTTGGGAAAGATCCTTTTTTGAATAACCTCTTTTTAAAAGGAGCAGTAGTAGACTTTGAAAGTCTATCTAAAGCAGAATTTTCAGCATCCATCTGGTTGGCCTTTGCTTGCCAATCTTTGCCAAACAGGTTTTCCCCTGTACAGGGAAGGTTACCTAGACCATCCTGTACCCAGGATTCCAAATCAGAGGCTTGCAACCAAGCAACTCTGCATGCACCTATGGCAATAGCCAAGGCTCTACTGGCACCCTCAAAAGAGTCAAAGGCTGCACGGTTGGAAAACTTGGATGCATCCTGTGCATGTTTAAGCCAGGTGATATATTTTTCTCTCTTATCTTCTGACATAAAAGGAGATAAGGTTTGCAGATGATCTGTAACTTCTTTTAGAAACATCCCCATATAGAGACTATAGGAGTTGATTCTGGCTACAAGCATACTGGCCTAGAAAATTTTCCTGCCAAAGGCATCTAAGGTTCTGCATTCTCTTTCTGGAGGAGCAGAAGAGTGCCTTTTTGTACTCTTGATTTTTTTTCATAGCAGACTCTACCACAATGGAGTGGTGAGGAAGCTGAGTCTTATGAAAACCAGGGCAAGGAGGAACACGATACATGGTGTCCAACCTACGAGAATGAGGGGAGGTGGAAAGAGGAGTTTCCCATATGCCCAACATGTGATCATAAAGAATCTCATGTATTGGTAAGGTGGCTGCCTCTTTAGGAGACTTAGGATATTGTAGAATATCTAATTTTTTGGCTCTAGGTTCAGTTTCAGAGGCCACTGAGATGGACAGGCCTCTGGCCACCTCCCTGATGAAGTCTTGAAAAGACAAGTCTTCAGGAGGAGACATTCTCCTTTATGGAGAAGAGGGTTCCTGAGGAAGGATCCCCGATGCTTCAATAGAGGCCTCTGATGAATCAGAGTCTTCAGAGGAATCAAAGTATCGACTTTCTGGATGCTTTCGCAGAGCCCGATACGCGTACCGGGGGGTATCGACATCGGGAGTAATCGGCACTGAGTCGGTACTGATGGGCATCACTGGATAGCGTACCGCTGCTGTCGACGTTGATGTCGATGCAAGCGGTACCGGTATCGGAACCGATATCGGATCCGGTACCGGAATCGGTACCGACAACGGGGTTTGTTGCGGTACCGTAGGCGTCGCAGCTTGTATGAATGCCGTGATGCACGCTGCATGGTCAGAATATTCTGATCCATCGACGCCACCAATGTGTGGATGTCGGTACCGGTGGGAACCGCCGGTACCCCAGAACATTGTAACAGGTGATCGGTCGAGGCCGAGCCATCGATGTCAACCTGTGACCCCATAGATAGAGCTTTGGAAGCCGGAGCCTCCCGCCGGGGTAATTTTGCCGGTGTGGATTCCTCAAGAGTAAGCTCGGGGACATCTCGATACTTAGAGGGAGATGTACTCTTTGAGGACCGGCCGGATTTAAGTTTGGTTACCTGGGATCCATGGGATGAAGAAGAAGGCCACAGAAGAAAAAATGCACTGAAGTAAGAGAGTAGGGGTTTTTTTTTTGTTTTTTTAAGAAAGAAAGAAAGAAAAAAGACCGGTGGTACCGGTCTGGAGTCGAGAAGGCAGACACGCGACTAAAGAAAAATAAAAGAAAATAAGAAATTCTTCAGCGGTGACAGGAAACACAACCTGCTGGCTCCGCGGAAAAGAAGAACTGGAGAGAGGCGGTTGGGAAAGGCGGGAAGGCAGCGCGCAGGCGCTGTGGGATGCTCCCAAAAGCTTTCCTACTGGACGCTGGGGAGCGTTCCCGCGCAGGCTCCGTCGGTACCGACGATACCCCAAATGTGAAGACTCATTCCTGCTTGTTCCTGGAGATCAGGTGATCTCCGGGAGCAACAGGAATCAGTCTTCACATATGGGTGATAGCGACACCATCAGAGCCCGGTGTGGGAACACTCCCCAGCATCCAATAGGAATGCTTTTGGGAACGTTCCTCCACATATGTGTGGCTGCCTTCCCGCCTGGTCTCCTCAGTCAGGTGCATAGTGGAGAAATAAAAATATTGTATACCAGGAATGAGAACAAAAATGGAACAATCTGATAGGGAGGTGGTTGGGTTGCTCCTGGAGATCACCTGTTACTGGTGAGTAACTACACTATCTCCAGGAACAAGCAGGAAGTCAGTCTTCACATATGGGACTCCCTAGCCCAAGACAACCGAGCAAGAAAAGAATCCCAGCACAGCTAGAGGTTGCAGCTGGGATCTGACAGACTCAGCTCGTTCAGAGCACTCCTCGCGAAGTAGTCAGATGGGCGGTGGGCAAGTTGTCCAAATTTGAAAAAGATTACACAGAACAGCTTGTCCAAATCGAGCATCAGCTCTGGAGTCTTTGTCCAGGCAATAGTGCGCTGCAAAGATATGCAGAGAAGACCTTGTCACCACTTGGTAGATCTCTGAGATAGGGACAGAGTGAAGGTTAGCTACAGTAGTAGCCATGGCTCTGACATTATGAGCGTCACATGGTGTGGGAGAGAGAGCCCAGCTTGTGAATAAGTGAAAGATATGCAATTTGCTAACCAGTCTGAAAATGTTCTTTTGGATACTGGTGTCCCCAGATGACTTTGGTCAAAGGAGACAAACAACTGAGAGGATTGGCGATAGTCCTTAGTGCGGTCTAGATAGAATTCCAGCGCTCTCTTGCAATCTAGAGTATAAGGTTTGGCCTCCGCCAAGGAGGCATGGGGCCTTGGAAAGAAAGTTGGTAGCGAGAGCGCTTGGTTCAGGTAGAAGGAGGTGATGATCTTTGGCAAGAACTTAGGATGTGTGTGAAGGACCACCTTGTCATGGTGAAAAGTGGTATAGGGCACACAGCTTACCAAACCTTGCAGTTTCACTGTCTCTGTGAGCTGAAGTGACTGCTATGAGGAAGAGAAGCTTCCATGTTGCTCACTTTAATGGAGATAACCCCATTGGTTCAAAAGAACTGCATATGAGTTCTGCAAGGACAACATTTAGATCCCTTGGGACGGGAGGTGGACGGAAAGGTGGCTTGGTCAGGAGATGACCACGCATAAATCTGGTCACTAAGGGGTGCACCGAGATAAGGCGGTTCCCTAGTGTATGGTGGGAGGCCGCAATGGCAGATAAATGTATTTGCACCAAATTGGTCTTGAGATCAGAAGAGGACAAATGGAGCTGGTACTGGAGCAAGTCCGGAATGGGACATGTGAAAGGATCTAGTGTTTTAAGAGAACACCAGATGGAAAACCTTCACCATTTAAAAGTGTAAGAACGTCAGGTTGAATCCTTTCTTGAAGATAAAAGGACATGCAATACGTCCTCTTGGAGATCTAAGTGTGAGAGGACAAAGCGCTCAGCCTCCACACCATCAAGAGGAGCGGTTTGAGTGTGCAGAAGGGCCCCCTGATCCTGGGAGAGTAGGGTTGGTGAATAACCAAGCCTGAAGGGAGATGCTTGAGCAAGTTGAAGCAGAGAAAACCAGGATTGTCTGGGCTAGTAAAGGGCAATAAGAATCATTCATCCCCAGTCGACCTGGAGTTTAAATAGTGTTTTTGCTATTAGTGGAAATGGAGGGAAAGCATAAAGGAGATCCTGACCCCAATAGATGAGGAATGCATCCAACAACTCCCTGTGAGGAGAAGGAATCTTCGAGCAAAATTAAGGTAGCTGGGTATTGAGGGGAGACACAAAGCGGTTGATTAGTGGCGTCCCCCAGAAGTGGAACGAGTGTTGGGTTACTTGAGGTTCCAGCATCCACTCATGTAGATGGAGGATCCAGCTTAGCCTGCCAGCTAAGTGAATCTCTGCTCCCAGAAGATAGACTGCCTGAAGGTGAATTCCTTGGGGAATTGCCCTGTTCCAAAGGTGAATGGCTTCCTGCATAGGGCTTGAGAGTCTGTTTGCCCTTGCTTTATATAAAACAAAGCCACCTGGTTGTCGGGTCTGTATGAGAAGCGAATGTCTCTTGAGTTGGGGAGAGAAGACTCTGACGGCATTGAAGACTGCTCTGAGCTCTAGAAGACTGATCTAGAGGAGCGCTTCCTGAGTGGACCAAAGGCCCAGTGCTGTCAGGCCATTGAGATGGGCTCCCCAGCCTAGTTTTGATGCATCGGTCTTTAGGATAGACTGTGGTGCAGACTTCTGAAAAGGCGACCCTTCAACTAGATTCTGTGGTGTGCACCACCACTGAAGGTCTGCTTTCATTTGCGGAATGATGCTGATGAGGTAGAATAAGCGACCTGTGAACTGCTTCCACTGTTGTGAGAGAATCCTCTACCTGATCCTCATGTGGAGACATGGGTAGTGCAAGGAGGTAGTGGCTAATAGTTCAAAAGGCGGTTTCATAAGCTGCCCAAGAACCAAATTTAAGTCCCATGCCACCAGTGGTGGCTTAATGGGAGGCTTAGTTAAAAGAAGGCCTCTCATAAATCTCGCTATGAGAGGATGAGAGGAAATAGGTTGCCCATTTAGAGGCTTGAAAGAAGCTGCAATAACACTCAAATGAACTCACACTGAATTGGTCTTAAGCCCTGCATTAGATAAATGAAGGAGATACTCCAGTAATGATTCCAGAGGTATCGCAAGAGGGTTAAGACCCTTCTGCGAGCACCATATGGTAAACCTTTTCCACTTGAAAGCATAAGAGTGTCTTGTGGAAGGCTTCCTGGAAGCATAAAGGATATCCTTTACCTGCAAAGAAAGGTTAAGACCGTGAAGTTCTAGGCTTTCAGCAACCAGGCCCTGAGATGCAGAGACTGGGGATTGGGATGCCACAGCATCCCGTCCTCCTGAGAAAGGAGATCTGGAGCAGATCCTAACTCCAGAGGCGGAGCTTGAGAGAGATGTAGGAGCAGAGGTACCACATTTCCCGTGGCCAATGTGGAGCTATGAGAATCATATGACCTCTGTCTCTCTGAAGCTTGAATAGGGTTTTGGGAATTAGGGGAATGGGTGGAAAGGCATACAGGAAGTCCTGGCCCCAATGGAGGAGGAAAGCATCCCTGGCCTGACAAACCTGAGCCGGAATTCTGGAACTGAACCGGGGAAGTTTGGCATTCAGTGGACTTGCGAAGAGGTCTATGTCCGGGGTTCCCCAAATTTGGAAAATTTTGGCCACCTGGTCTGCATGGAGAGACCGTTCGTGTGGAAGCAGAACTCAACTGAGTCTGTCTGCCCAAGAGTTTTGAATGCCTGGAAGATACACCGCAAGGAGATGAATCTGATTCCTTCTGGCGAGGGCCCATAGTCGCAAAGCTTTGTTGCAGAGCGACAGAGAGCCTGTTCCACCCTGCTTGTTCACATAGAACATGGCTACCTGATTGTCCATTTGAACAAGGACTGTCTTGTAGCTGAGCTGGGTGTGGAATACTCAAAGAGTATGGAAGATTGCTCTGAGTTCCAGGAGACTGATGTGTAGTGTCGCCCCCACCTGGTTGGGTATATAGCCCGGTACCAGGGTGAGTCGCCTTTTTACCTTGAATAAGTTTTTCCCTCAAAATGGCCGCCAGGAGGGCTGCTGGGAGTTGTAGTATTTTACTTATTTAGGCAAAGGAATTGTAGTCAAGTGGTCAGGCGAAAACAGAGAAATTTATTTATATATTTTCGGGGGTCCCAATATATTTATACAGGATTCGAATGGGAAACAAAAATAGGATACTTGCTCCAACGCAAAAGCTTTTAACTTTCAATAAGGTAAGCACAATGCTGCCTGGGTTTAACAAATGCAGCTTCTTCAAACTTAAGCTTCGTAAAACTTCTTTCTTACAAAAACATTTCTTAAAGCAAAAACAGCTTTTAAAAATTGTCCACTGACTGTTTCGTTCAGCTTTCAGCTTCACATGATATCAGTTGAGACAATAGCATTCAGTTGTTTCCCCCTGCCGTGCCTTTCACACAGGTTAGGTTTCTTTCATGACATTCATACTTCAGACAGCTTTTAAAGTTTAGCATTCTTCTGAGTCAGCTGCTTTGCAATAAGCACATTGCATTTCACACGGGTTATCCTCAAAACAGTCTCCAATTTCCATCTCCTCGATGCTATCCCCTTCACACTTCTCATAGGGTACCTGTCTGGAGAGCTGACTGTTTTCTCTCTGAATCATATCATTGAGCTTTTGGAGTAGAACCTTCTTCTGTCCTAACTCCTCTGCAAGCTGAGCATATTGATAGTCAGTTAAAATATCCCTCTTTCCCTTAGGGTTTAACTGATAGCTAGAATTAGCCTTTATCTCTGGAGCTAATTCTCTTAAACTTTTTATAGGCAGGAACTGGGGAGGACACACTTGCCTTAAGTCAGGAGTATTCAGCAATTCTCCTTTCTCCTGGTATAAGTCACGCTGCCTTCCGTCTACAGAGACTTTCCTGGGTTGAAACAGCCTTTCCTTCAGCTGGGACTGCCTTGGAGTCTTTCGAATCAGTTCCCCCTGTTCACCTGGAAGCTTGAGCTCAGCAGCCCTTGTATCTCTTAAGGTTACTGGCTGGCTTCTTCCCTGGCTGTAACTCTTCCCGGAGCTGCAACTAGAATTGGCACCATCTCTTTCTCTCCAACTGCCTTCTCCCAAATGGTCAGCATCAGCTCCAGCTTTTTCTCCTCCCTCAGCTGCTCTCCCTGACTTTCTAAAAGCCAGCGTTTTAAACGGCTTTTCTTTCTGTGCCACGCCTTGCTCCCAGCACACGTGAGAAGAGTCAGGCTTCTCTCTAACCCTGACGTGCTGCTGTGGGCGGGGCTTAAGGGTGACTGTGTTGTGAGTCAGAGACTCCTGGTTACTGGGGAAACCCTGAATGCTTTCGTTTTTAAAGGTACAGGGCTCATTTTCCTGTGTATCCATAGCCTCAATAGTGGTTTCCTCACCACAGTAGATAGGTCTCCTGTAGAGTCCAGGAACCCTGGGTAGAGAGACCTTGCATGTGGGCTCCCCAACCCACCTGTGAGGCATCTGTTGTCAGAGTGGCTTGGGGTGGGGGTTGTTGGAAAGGGGACCCCACCAAAGGGTTTTGGGGTGACTGCCACCATTGGAGGGACAAAATAAGACGATCTGAGTTTGTTATTTTGTCTGACAGGCAACCTAATGCCCGAGTCCACTGAGTGGATAAAGTCCACTGGGCTGCCCTCATATGGAGGCGAGCATAAGGAACCACATGCACGGTGGATGCCATGTGGCCTAGCAATTGTAATATTTCCCGAGCAGTGAGGTGAGGCTTTAGCACTGCTTGGGAAGCTAACTGCACAATGCGAAGGCAGCGGGGCTGTGGAAGATAGGCCCTTGTCTGTCTGATATCCAGCAGAGCTCCTATAAACTCTAGAGACTGAGTGGGAGCAAGGTTGGATTTTGGGAAGTTTATGACAAGTCCCAAATACTGAAGGATGCGCATTGTGCGAGAGAGAGAAATCCTGGCCTCTGACTCTGAAGGGGCTCGAATGAGCCAGTCGTTTAAGTAAGGGAAGATGAATATTCCTAGGGTGCGAAGGAATGCAGCCACCACAGCCATGCATTTTGTGAACACCCTTGGTGCCGAGTCCAGGACAAAAGGAAGAACCCTGTATTGGTAGTGCTTCCCTTGAAATAGAAAGCGAAGGAACTTTCGATGAGTTAGATGAATGAGTGTACGCATCCTTGAGATCTAGAGAACAAAGCGAATCCTGACTCTGAAGGTATGGCAGTAGCGTTCCTAGAGAAAACATTTTGAACTTCTCTTTGAACAGGAATTTGTTCAATTCTCTGAGGTCCCAAATGGGTCTGTCTCCTCCTGTTTTCTTTGGAATAAGGAAATAGGGGGAGTAGAACCCTGTACCCTGTTGGAGAATGGGTACCTCTTCTATTGCCCCCCTGGGCAAGAAGCAGAGTGACCTCTTGACCTAACTGGGCGTTGAGAGAGGTCTGAGAATTGAACTGCCTTACCATTATAGGAGGGGGCATACTGAGGAAATGAAGCTTGTACCCCTCTCTTACAATGGACAGAGTCCAATTTTCTGCTGTTATCTTCCCCCATCAGGGGGCAAAATGACATAACCTTCCTGGAATCGTGGAAGGCTCTGGCCCGTTCAGGGCCAAGAAGGCAAAGTTCTCTAGATAGGAGTCAAAGCCCCTGTGGAGGCTGAGACTGCTGAGCCGGTTGAGGCTTAGCAGCTTTTGTTTTTCTTTGCCTAGGTTGTTGCTGCTGTCCCTTTTGGGCAGACTGACCTAAACGATGCCCCTGCTGGGTATAGGAGGGGTAAAACTACTACTTCTTACTGAAGAATGGTTTCTTGTAGGATTTTTTCCTTGCAGGATCAGCTGCAGATTTAGACAATCTATCCAAGGTGATATTGTCAGCATCTATCTCATTAGCTTTTTCCTGCCAATTCTTGCCAAAAAGATTCTCTCCTGTGCAAGGAATATTCCCCAGTTTATCCTGTACCCAAAGTTCCAAGTCAGATACCTGGAGCCAGGCAATAGCAGAGGTTCTGCTTATGCACGCAAAGCAGTCAAGGGCTGCACGATTTACAAACTTGGAAACATCCTGAGCATGTTTGACAAGGGCAAGGTAATCCTGCCTCTTATCATCAGGAAGGAGAGTGCTCATAAGCTCTAAATCTCCCGTGATCTCCTTAAGGAACATTCCCATATATAATATATAGGAACTGATCCAAGCAGAAAGCATGCAAGCCTGGAAGGTTCGACGTACAAAGGTGTCAAGAGTCCTACACTCAAGTCCTGGAGGATTAGATGCTTGTCTTTTTGCACTCTTGATCCTTCTCATAGCTGATTCCACCACCATGGAATGGTGTGGTAGCTGAGTCTTTTGAAACCCAGGACAAGGAGGAACTCGATACATGGTGTCGAACCTTCGAGAGTGAGGAGAAGTGGTTAAAGGTGTTTCCCACATCCTTAACATGAGATCATGCAAGATCTCATGAATAGGTAAGGTAGCTGCCTCCTTGGGAGCTTTAGGGTATTGCAAGATTTCCAATTCCTTTGCCCTAGGCTCTTTTTCAGGAGCCACTGTGATGGAAAGACCTCGAGCCACATCTCGGATAAAATCCTGAAAGGACATATCCTCTGGAGGAGACATCCTACGTTAAGGAGAAGAAGAATCTGCAGGAACAAGTACTCTGGTATCAGCAGAGCTTTCAGAGTCTTCAGACTCATCCAAGGATTCAAAGTATCTCCGATCCGGGTGATTGTGCAAGGCACGATACCGGTATCGATCGAAGTCAGCATTGGAGGGGTCCGGTACTGATGCATAAGCATGACTCGGTCCCGGTAGAATACCTGTCGATGTCGATTTAGTCGGTACCGGTACCGGTGTTGGTGCCAGTACCGGTTGAATTGTCTGAAGCGATTTCAAGGGCATCGAGGCTGTCAGAAGAGCCGCCAGACTGCGTTCAATAGCCAAGAATCTCTGGTCTATCAACGCTGCCGATGCCTGGGTATCGGTACCGGATGAAGCAGCCGGTACCCCGGAGCATGGCACCAGTAGTTCTGCCAAGGTTGAGGCCTCGAGAACATCCTGGAGCCCCGTTAGTGCTTTGGAAGCCAAAGCCTCCCGCCGGGGAAATTTTGACGGTACAAGTCCCTCAAGAGCAACGCCAGAGGCATCTCGATGCTTAGAAGGAGATCTACCCTTTGAGGACCGGCCAGATTTATGTTTAGTTACCTGAGATCCATGGGAGGAAGACGAAGCCCTGGAAGACGTCAATGCCACAGACACTGCATCGGAGGGAAAAAGGGTGCTAAGTTTAGCAGCTCGGTTTTGCCGGCCCCTCTTCGACATCATCCCACAGGCAACACACTCTGAGATAGAGTGGTCAGGACCTAAACATTTGAGGCACCACTCATGGGTGTCGGTGACGGAGATGGTACCGCCACACTTGGAAAACCTTTTAAAGCCCGAAGCGGGTTTTCCCATTTTAAAGGAAAAGTTGGGCCTAGTGCCCAAAATGGCACGTGGCACCTGAGGAGAAAATACCTGGAAAAGACTCCAGAAGGTTTTTTGTTTTTTTTTTTTAAAGAAAAAGAAAGAAGAACCGGCGGTACCGGTGTAGCGTCGAGGGAAGGCAGAAGTGACCACAAAAAAGAAGAATAAAAGGGAATATTTTCTGCAGTGACAGGATGTGCGACCTGTCGGCTCTGCAGAAAATGAAGAACTGGAGAGGGACAGTTGGGAAAGGCGGGAAGGCAGCACGCAGGTGCTGTGGGATGCTCCCAAAATCTTTCCTATTGGATGCTGGGGACCGTTCCTATGCAGGCTCCGTCGGTACCGACGATACCCATATGTGAAGACTACATTCCTGCTTGTTCCTGGAGATTAGGCCTGATATGGAGGATAAATCCTCTTCTTAGGGAAGAACGGTTTCTTAATGGTAGCCTTTTTCTTAAGAGTCTGCTGTCTTCCTTGACAGCCTCTTCATGGTGAGGTCATCGGTTTCTATCTCATTGGCCCTCTCCCTCCATCTCTGGCTAAAGAGGCTCTCACCATTGCAGGGTATATTAATTTGTCCTGGATCAACTGTTCCAGATCAGATGCGTGGAGCCAGGCTGTTCTCCTAGCCCCTATGCAGGCTGCAGCAGATCTGCTATTGGCCTCAAATGCATCAAATGCTGCTCTTGTCTAGAACGTTGATGTATTCTGGGCATGTGTCACTAAGACCTGATGAGCTGCCTGCTTGTCAGAGGGCAACAAGATGGTAAACTCTGACAAATCCCTCGATACATCCTTGAGAAACATACTACTACTACTACTATTAAGCACTTCTAAAGCGCCACGCACGCAGCGCTGCACAGCTAACTTACAAGAGGTAGTCAGCATACAAGAGACAATCCCTGCCCGTCAGAGTCATGCTCATCGGAACTTACAATCTAGTTAGAATAGTACATTAGTTAAAAACAGTACAGAGCATTAGTCGGTTCTACGCAAGGTACGGTGTGGTACAGTTTGGTCTGTAGTTGGTCAAACATTGACAGGGGTTAGGGTGAGATGAGGAAGGAGTCGGGATCTGAATGCAACGGTGAAGAGGTGGGTCTTCAGCCTGGACTTGAAGAGGGCCAGGGAGAGGGCCAGGGAGGGTGCCTGGCGCACAGACGCAGGTAGGCTGTTCCAGGCGTGAGGTGCAGCAAGGTGAAAAGAGTGCAGTCGGGAGTTCGCGGTGCAGGTGAAAGGCATTGATAGGAGTAATTTGTTAGCGGAGCGCAAATTTCGAGAGGGGACGTAGGGAGAGAAACATGCCCATATATAGCATATATGAGTCTATTATAGAGGCTAGCATGGTAGCTTGGAATGCCTTCCTTCCAAATGCATCCAGGGTCCTAGCCTCTCTGCTAGGAGGCACTGAGGGGTGATTTTTCTGACTTTTAATCCTCTTCATGGCAGACTCTACAACCATGGAGTGGTGGGGGAGTTGTGTTTTTTGGAAACTTGGGGAGGGAGGAACCCTATAAAGGGTATTGAGCCTCTTGCTTGCTGCAGGGGTTGACATGGGGGTCTCCCACATTTGAGCCATAAGGTTCTTTAAGATGTTGTTTACTGGGAGGGTAGCAGCCTCTTTCAGTGCTAATGGAGTATATCGAGCTCTTCAGCTCTTGGTTCCATTTCCATAGCCACCGAAACATTGAGAGATGCTGCCATGTCCTTAATAAAATCTTGAAAGGACATGTCCTCGGGCGGTGAATGTCAATGTTCATAAGGAGGCAATGGATATGACGGTATCTCTGAGTGTATCGGAATCGATGGATTCCACTTTGGAGGCCTCCTCGGAATCAGAGTCCGGAAGGAAGTCAAAAGAATCTCTATGAGAAGTTTGATACCTTCACTGCTCAGAACCTCACTGTTTGAATGTAGACAGTATCGCACCTGATGGTGCTGAGGGCCTCGGTATTGGCTGCTCTGAGCTATGTGAGCCTGCGTAAGAGTGCTGAGCTCTGTGACTACCACCAGTACCGGCATAATCAGTGTTGGTGCCGGCTGCAGAGCACTCGATGTCATCGGCATTACTGCCACTAAGAGCTTAGCAATGCTATGCTCCATGGCAATGACATGGTCATCCAATGACAATACAGGAGAGGAGTGGCTCCAGACACAGCTGTGTGGGCCACAACTTCCATTGTGGTTATCAGAAGCTCTGCCGAGGATTGGACCTCGGGGGCATCCCCGAACTCCTGTGTGGCTTTGGAGGGGTTGCTTTGATGGATGGTCAGTATCGGAATAGGATACCGATGCCGATATGGTGCCAATGCCGATGCTTGGTGTCTGAAGCAGACGCCAACCTGGAAGTGATGACCTCAATGACGAAGCAGATGTCTTCTTTTTCTTAAGCACTGGTGACTCCTTTTGTTGGTGAGGACTTAGACGGAGTCAAAGCTCCAAGGAGTGCACCGAAGGAGCTGAGTCTGTAGGAAACAGCCTAGCCTTCTGTTTGTCCCAGTTCTTCTGACCTCTGAAAGTCATATGGTGACAGGAGAGACAAGAATCGACATCGTGGTCTGGGCCTATATTTTAGGCACCAAGAATGCTCATCAGTGATGAAAATCATGCTGGAACACTTGGATCTACTTTGGGGCTTCTCCATACTTGTGAATAATATGGAGGCAAAATCAAATAGGGCAATGGTGCCCAACGAGGCCACAGGCCTCAAATAAAGTTTTGTGAAAAAAGTGAAAATAGAACAAAATTAATGAAAAATAAAAATAAAAAGGGAAACCGGAATCAATAGAGTGTCAAATTGGTTGATGGGAAGGCAACCTGAGTACTTCTGACAGTACTGGTATAAAACTTTTGAAGTCTCTAGATGCAGTTGACAGGGATGAGGTCCTGATGTCTCTGCAGAAAAAAAGACGACTGATAAGACCAGGAGGGATGGCGGGAAGGCAGCCATGCATGCATGGAAGAATGCTCCCATAAGCATCCCTATTGGATGCTGGGGAGTCTTCCCACGCCAGGCTCCCTTGGTGACAACGTCACCCATATGTGAAGACTGACTTCCTGCTTGTTCCTGGAAATAGCAAAATTGCCTACTTGCAACAGGGTTCTCTGAGGACAGCGGTATACACAGTTTTTTGTTTTTGAAGGAGTGAATAAACAGGTGGACAAAGGTGAGTCGGTTGATATTGTGTATCTGGACTTTCAGAAAGCCTTTGACAAGGTCCCTCATCAGAGACTTTTGGCAAAACTAAAGAGTCATGGGATAGCAGGCAGTGTACTATTGTGGATCAGGAACTGGTTAAAAGATAGAAAGCAGAGGGTAGGGCTAAATGGCCAATTTTCCCAATGGAGAAAGGTGAATAGTGGTGTACCCCAGGGATCTGTGCTGGGTCCGCTGCTTTTTGACATATTCATAAATGACCTGGAAAGTGGAACAACGAGTGAGGTTATCAAATTTGCAGATGACACAAAACTATTTAAAGTTGTTAAAACCCAAGAGGATTGTGGAAAATTGCAAGAGGATCTTGATAAATTGGAAGACTGGGCATCAAAATGGCAGATGAAATTTAATGTGGACAAGTGCAAGGTTATGCACCTAGGCAAGAACAACCCAAACTATGGTTACACGATGCAAGGTTCCACATTAGGAACCACCACCCAGGAAAAAGATTTAGGCGTCATTGTGGATACCATGTTAAAACCCTCGGCCCAGTGTGCAGCGGCGGCCAAGAGAGCAAATAGAATGCTAGGTATGATAAGGAAAGGAATGGAAAATAAAACAAAAGATATTATAATGCCTCTATATCGTTCCATGGTGAGACCGCACCTTGAATATTGTGTGCAATTCTGGTCGCCGTATCTTAAAAAGGATATAGCGATTTTAGAAAAGGTACAGAGAAGAGCCACCAAAATGGTAAAGGGGATGGAAGGATACTCCTATGAAGAGAGGCTAAAAAGGTTAGGGCTCTTTAACCTGGAAAAGAGACGGCTGAGGGGAGATATGATAGAAGTCTATAAATTAATGAACGGAGTGGAACGGGTAAACGTAGATCAATTGTTTACCTTATCAGAATATAGAAAGACTAGGGGACATGCAATGAAGCTACAGGGTAAATTATTTAAGACTAATAAAAGAAAATATTTTTTCACTCAACGTGTAATCAAACTCTGGAATTTGTTACCGGAGGATGTAGTAAAGGCTGTTAGTGTAGCTGGGTTTAAAAAAGGTTTGGACAAGTTCCTGGAGGAAAGGTCCATAAACCATTATTAAGAAGTGACCGAAGATATCAATGCTTGATCCAGTACAAGCATTGTGGAACTTGTGTCTCTTTTGGGGAAACTGATAGGTACATATGACCTAGATTGGCCACTGTTGGAAACAGAATACTGGGCTTGATGGACCTTGGTCTGACCCAGTATGGCATATCTTATGTTCTTATGTTTTGACATATGAGTGATGTCACTTGGAGATCAGGATGAGAAAATTAGCATAAGTAGCTTACATCTTTCTAGAGCAGTGAATCACACATGTGCAGTAGCTTCTTCATCTGTGATGTCATGCAGGGCCACCTCAGTTCTTTCTAAAGCTTATAATTGCAATGCAATGTGTGCCTTCAAGTCAATGCTGACTCCTGGCAACCCAGCAGCTCCTGGATTTTCTTGGCAGTGTAACTGGAAGTAGATTGTCAGACCTTTCTTCCAAGGCAATGGAGGGTTAAGTGACTGTCCAAGGCCATAAGGAGTGCTAGTGGGAATCAAACCCTGGTCTCTTGGTTACCAAAGCCAGTGCTCTAACCATTCAGTTACTCCTCCACTCCAAAGTTTATAATTAGTAGAAGGCAATTCCTCGGGGACGTAATGGGCAGGAGCAGCGGAACACCTTTTTAGTTCAGGGGAATCTTACTAACCAAATTCCACCCCATCTCTGAAGCTCTCAAGTTGGTGGTGTATGGGGTAAACATTTTAATTTGGCCATGACCCCAGTAGCCCATTCTATTCTGCTATCTACAGTGGTGGGTTTTCAGTTAACTGTTTAATCTGTTGCCCCTGTTACAGACAACTTTGTTTTCACAGAGGACAAATAGATTGCACAATTCTGACATAAAGGAAACCACACCTAGGGAAAATGAAAAAAATGACACTGTTGACAAAAGGCACCATTTTGCAATTGTTTCTTTTTGCTAATGAAGGCAACCTGGGAATAATAAAAATGGTCACTAGGGAAGATGGAGTTAGATTTTAAACCTCAAAGCGATTCCTCAGAACAGACTGACCAAGCCTACTTGCACATCAGGAATCCTTTTCCAAAAAGAAGTATGATGCAAATATTTCCATGTCCACATTGCAGCATAAGAACATAAGATATGCCATACTGGGTCAGACCAAGGTCCATCAAGCCCAGTATCCTATTTACAACAGTGGCCAATCTAGGTCACAAGTACCTAGCAGTTTCCACAAAAGACACAGGTTCCACAATGCTTGTACTTGGTCAAGCAGTGATATCCTGGGTCCCTTTTAATAATGGCCCTCCAGGAACTTGTCCAAACCTTTTTTAAACCCAGCTACACTAAGAGCTTTTACTACATCCTCTGGTAACAAATTCCAGAGTTTGACCACACGTTGAGTGAAAAAATATTTTCTCTTATTAGTCTTAAATAGTTTACCCTGTAGCTTCATTGCATGTCCCCTAGTCTTTATATATTCTGATAACGTAAACAATCGATCTACGTTTACCCGTTCCACTCCGTTCATCAACTTATAGACCTCTATCATATCTCCCCTCAGTCGTCTCTTTTTCAGGTTGAAGAGCCCTAATCTTTTTAGCCTCTCTTCATAGGGGGTATCCTTCCATCCCCTTTACCATTTTGGTGGCTCTTCTCTGGACCTTTTCTAATAACGCTATATCCTTTTTAAGATACGGCTACCAGAATTGCATACAATATTCAAGGTACGGTTGCACCATGGAATGATACAGAGGCATTACAATATACTTTTACTTCTAAAAAATATTTTACCAGAATATCCTATGGTTTTAAACCTATGACAGAGGTTTGTCATCTGTGTGATGGACAGGCCATACATTTACTATATAGCCCACCCATCCTACAAATTCTAGACAGCTTACAATAAAACACACATAATTATATTACTATATGTACAAAAACAATGTCAATATAAAAGCTTTGCAAAATATGAAACAAATTAAAAGCCTAAAATCATAGAGAAACATGTCCTCTTGCAGTTTTCTGATTACTTGGAGAAACCTGATATCCTGCACCCCTATCAATCAGGCTTTCATGCTGGATTCAGCACAGAAATGGCACGGGTAGGAGGAGGAAGTGACGTCACCCGGGAAGATGGAAGCCTAATTTCTGTGCTCCCGTCGGGACGCTAATTTATGCGGTGAAAAGTGCTTGATTTACCCCATCTTTCCAGGCAGAACTGGTGCGGGAAGTGACAGTTTCCAGGAGTGATGTCGGTGAGGAAGAAACTGGCAAAATTCAAGTCCTCATATGCGGAGGGAGCGGAGAAGCAGGCCCGGGACCAGCCTGACCGCGTGGCCTCAGGCGAGGACTCCGATGAGGAGCCGGATAGGGCTGAGGAGACTTGCACTCGCGGAGATATGTGGGGCTGGATGCGATCCCTGCGAAAGGAAATTATCGCTACCCGGGGAGAGCTTAAGGAAACCCTATCTGGCATCCAGGATGATATTCGAGATTTAGGCCACAGAGTGGAGGTGTTGGAAAAGCAGGCCGACCAACTGGCTGAGCGGGACACGGACATAGAGGCGTCTATGAAGGGCTTGCAGGAAGAGCAGCTTAGCCTTAAAGATAAGCTAGACGACCTCGAGAACCGTTCCCGTAGAAATAATGTACGCCTGCGAGGTGTTCCGGAGACGGAGGCCTATGTGGATGCTGTGGTGGTAATTCAAACAGTCTGCCAATATCTACTGAGGGGCGACAATGGTGAGGTAGAAGTGCCCGAGATTTCGGTGGAAAGAGCGCATCGGGCGCTGGGCCCGGTACGCAACGGGAAGCCGCGTGATATCGTGGCTTGCTTGACCTCTTTTGCAGTGAAGGAGAAGATCATGCGGACGGCGGCGGCCCGTAGGAGCTTTATGTGGGACGGCCAGTCCGTGGAACTGTACCATGACTTGTCCGCAGGCACTTTGCAACGACGCCGGGATATGCGACCGGTGGCCCAATATCTACGGAATGAGAATATGAAATATAGATGGCTCTTCCCCTTTGCGATGTTGCTGGACGTTAATGGCCGAAGCTTTCGGGTTCGAGGGGAGGAGGAAGCCTGGAAAGTTTTGCGGCAAGAGGGGGCCCCCCGTCTACCTGATCAGGCTAAGAAACCAGTGCCGGAAGGACATAAAGGGGGGACCTCCAGATGGGAACGTAAGCCCTCAAAGGGACAGCGTTTGCAGAGGAAGGCGGGAGAGCCTGGCCAAGGAGACTTAGAGAGAGCCTCGCCGGTTCGGACCACCTGAATGCTTCCTGGACAGTGTGGGGGTTACGGTTAGTCTTGGAAGCAGGCCTGTGGCTTGCCTTTGGTGACTGTGTTCATCCTTTCAAATTGGAGGACCTTTGGGGGGGGGGAGGACCCTCTGAATGAACTTTTTTCCTAGAGGAAAATGCAAGGGGGGGTGGGGGGGAGAGTTATTGGAAGGGTTGTTGCGGGTTACTGTTGTGGGATATTTATAAGAGTTGTATTTTGTGTGCTTTATGGGGGAGCGGGGGGGATTTGTTTAATGATGCTTGATGTTAATGTTGGCTTATTGGAGGGAGGGGGGTAGGGATGTTGCGTAAGGGATCGATGCCAGGAGGGATGGGGAATAGCGTTCACGGGTGGGTTTCTTCCTCGATGATAGGCAGAGTGGAGCTCTGCGGGAGGGGGGCAGGGGTGGGGTGGGGGGAGGGGGGAGGGGTGGGTTGGGGGGGGAGGGGGAGGCCTTGCAGAAGCATGTTGGGGGTAGCCTTGTGGCCTGATTGAGGTCATGGCTGGTGTGAAGGTGGGGAGTCTGAATGTTAGGGGATTGAACTCCCCTCAGAAACGGAAGCTGCTTTGGAAAGAGGCCCGTGAGTGTCGGTGGCAGGTGGTGTTTGTGCAGGAGACCCATTTGCGTGCGTGTGATGAGCGATTGATGGGGGGGGGGCTCCTTTCAGGGTTTTTTTGCAGCGGAGGGGGCGGCCGGAGGAGGGCTGGAGTTGGTATCCTGATTCGGAATGATGTGCCCTTCATTACTGGGAAGGTGTTCCGGAAGAGTGATGGGAGAGCGGTGGGGGTAGTAGGGGAATTGGGGGGAGAATTAGTAACTTTTCTTTCAGTGTACGGGCCAAATGTGGCACAGGGCGCATTTTGGGAAGAGCTGGGGGGGTGGATGGCGGGGAAGGTTCAGGGTAGGCTTTTGGTGGGGGGGGATTGTAACCTTGCCCTTGATGGGAGGAAGGGGAAGGGTGATGGGGGGAATCTTGGGTTAAAGCGGTTTCAGGAGTGGATGCAGGCGTATGGGGTGGAGGACCTATGGAGGTTGGCCCACCCATCTGCCAAAGATTTTACTTTACTATTCGGCGGTGCATGCGTCATATAGCAGAATTGATTACCTCCTGGGTGACGCTTATTGGAAGGAAGTGCTGGACGAGATTTCTATTGGGGTGGCCACCTGGTCGGACCATGCTCCGGTGGGGGCGGCGTTTGGCCCTCCCAGGGAGCCTGAGCGCAGACGATTCTGGAGGCTAAATGATTATCTTATACAGGGGGAGGCGGCGAAGATACGGCTTCGGGAGGTGATTCAGGACTATCTGGCCAACAATGATACAGGGGAAGTGTCCACAGGGGTACTCTGGGATGGGCTGAAGGCGGTCGTGCGGGGTCATCTGGTCCAGTTGGGAGCGCGAGCCCTGGAGGAGAGCCGTCTTAAGGAACGGCTGGAGCGCCTGGAGCAGGCCCACAAATAGAGCGGGGGTGTGCGGCTGAGGGGACAACTTGAGGAGGTCCGCAGGCAATTAAATAGCCTCCAGCTGGAGCAGATCTCCCGCCAACTTGATTGGGCCAGGCAGCGCTACTATGAGTTTGATAACAAAGCGGGGCGTCTCCTAGCAACTAGGCTTGCTTCCCAGCGGCAGTGGAAGACTATAGTAAAAATTAAGGGACCGTGTGACAGATTGTTGTTCAAAAATGGCACCATTAGGGAGAGGTTCCGGTCCTATTATGAGGCTTTATATACCACGGACTCCCCAGGGGATGAGGAGGAGCTCCGGCAATATCTGTGGAATGAGGGGAAGGGCAGTGCGTGGCTGGAGAGTTCCATGGGGGAAGGGTTAGAGGGGGAGGTCACTCTTGACAAAGTGCAGGGGGCTATCAAGGCTTTGGTAGCGGGCAAGGCCCCTGGTGTTGATGGATTCTCAGGGCTCTTCTACAAATCCTTTGTGGCTGAGTTGGGCCCCCTGATGGTGAGAGTGTTTAATGCAGTCTTGCAGGGGGAGGATCTCCCGACATCAATGCGCCAGGTGGCAATAGTCGTACTCCCTAAGCCCGGGAAGGACCCGGCTGTGTGTGGTTCGTATCGACCCATTTCACTTCTGAACATTGATGTCAAGATTTTGGCCAAGGTGCTGGCACTGCGACTAGGGCCGTGTATGCCGGGGCTTATTCACCCAGACCAGTCTGGGTTTATTATGGGACGGCAACCGGCGGATGGGGTGCGGCGAATTCTCCAAATGGGTTGGTTGGCTAGGCAGGAACATCAGAAGGCCATGTTTCTTTCAATTGATGCCGAGAAGGCATTTGATAGAGTACATATAGATTTCCTTATGTCAGTCTTGGAGTATATTGGCCTGGGTACTAACTTTCGGGCGTGGATTAGGGCGCTGTATACGGCTCCAGAGGCGACCGTCTGTCTCAATGGGGGATACTCCGATTTTTTTCGTTTGGGCCGGGGGACCCGACAGGGATGCCCCTTGTCCCCGCTTCTTTTTGCATTGGTCATGGAGCCTCTGGCGGCTCGGATCCGCTCGGTGGTCGATATCCACGGGATAGTGGTGGGAGACTCAGAGCACAAGATGGCCCTGTTTGCTGACGACTTGATGTTTTCACTGACTCAGCCGCTGGTTTCTTTGCCGTGCCTCATGCGGGAGTTGGGGGCCTACGGGACCTTCTCGGGCTTCAAGGTCAATTGGGACAAGACTGAGGCCATGTCCTTGACGCTTTCCCCCCAGGTGGTGGCGAGCTTGAGGGCTTCGTTCCCATTTCGTTGGGTGAGTACTTCACTTAGATATCTGGGGGTACAAATCACGGCACACCCACTTCGGTTGTATGGGGCAAACTACCCGCCCTTGTTCGGGCAGTTGCGAAAGGATATGGGGCGTTGGAAAGGGGTGGAGTTGTCCTGGTTGGGCAGGATTGCGGTGCTGAAAATGAATTTGCTGCCTCGCCTCCTATATGCCTTTCAGACGCTCCCGGTGGGAGTGGGAGCTAGGGATCTTAGGCTGTTGCAAAGCCAGATTTTTGCTTTTGTTTGGGGGAGTGGCCGGCCGCGGGTGAGTCGGAGGCTGTTATATGCCACTCGCGAGAGGGGTGGGCTGGGGGTTCCTGATGTGGGTAGATACTATGCAGCGGCCCAGTTGCGGCAGGTCTTTGAGTGGCGGGACCTGGGTGAGCCCTACAAGCGATTCCGGGAAGTAGAGCAATATTGGGCGGAGACGATTCCTCTGCGATACTTGCCATGGATTTGGGATAAGCTGCCCGAGGGCAGATGGCGGGATAACCCCTATATATGGCATTTACTCATGCAATGGCGGAAGGCTAGGAGGAAGCTCTGTCCAGGCGCCAGTTTTTCGTTGATGGGGCCGTTGAGGGGAACTGTGGGTTTTATCCCCGGCAGGGAAGGGGTTTTTCTAAGGTGGGAGAGGTTGGGACTAGATACCTTTGATAAGTTTCTGGAGGGGGGAGAATTTATCCCCTTCCCGGATCTTAGAGTGAAATATCAGCTGAAGGGAGGTGATTTTTACGCACATATGCAGGTTCTGCATTTTCTAGCTACTAAATTAACGCCAGAACTCCGTGAGGGGGCACAAGATGTTCGGGAAGGGCTCTGGCGATGTTGGGATAGTTCCAGGGGGCTAATAACCCAATTGTACCGGGGCTTAGGGGGGGGGGGGACTTCGGGGAAGTTTAAGCATCACCTTGACTGGGAGCGGGACCTGGGCCGGGAGTTGGATGAGCAGGAGTGGCAGCGTGTGCATTTGAATATTGGCCGGCAGGCGTTGTCGGTAGCAATCCGGGAGACATCCTATAAATTGCTCTATAGATGGTATTATACACCTTCGAGGTTGCATAGGATGTTTCCGGGAGTGTCTGATAGGTGCTGGCGGGGGTGTGGTAAGGAGGGGTCCTTTATTCATGTGTGGTGGGAGTGTCCCCGGGTTAGAGCATATTGGGAGGCAGTGCAGGAATGTCTCCGGAACACCTTTGGGAGGGGAGTGGAAGTGGATATGGGTCTTGGGTTGCTGGGGATTTGGCCTGCACGGAGTGCTCGGGTGGCGGAACGTCCTATACGGGCATGTATCCAGGCCGTCCGCAGTGAGATCGCTCGGGCCTGGAAGCAGGTGGACCTCCCGAGCCTGGCACTATGGCGGTGCCGACTGCGGCGGATAGTTTTGATGGAGCAGCTAACAGCGCTTAGGCGCCAGCAATATGAGAAATTTACTGGTCTTTGGTCACCTCTATTGAAATTTCTTAAGGATGGCTAGGCCTCTGGGGGGGGGGGGGGCTTGTTGAACTGCTGGGTAAAGTTGATGATGTTAGGGGTTATACTGTTCTGGGGCTTCCAGCTTTGTATGCTGTCTATGCTTTTGGATGTTATGGGGGGGGGGAGGAGGGAGGATAACTGAAAATGGGTGTGTTTTGAAGGCATGCTACTCCATATAGGGTGTAGGAGATTGTACTGTATATACTGTTTCATGTTTACTTGCTTTGGATATTGTGATCTGTAGTTGGATTTGTGCTAATAAAAATTTAAATATTAAAAAAAAAAAAGAAATGGCACGGGTAAACCTTCTCAGCGATATCCATGCCCACCTTGACAATGGACAGATAGCACTTCGGATATCACTGGACCTCTCATCAGCTTTCAATCTGGTAAATCACCAACTCCTAATAACGCAGCTCGCATCAATTGGTATTACTAACACAGTATTGAAATGATTCACACCTACTTGAAAGGCCAATCTTTCCAGCTCAGTCTTAATGCATCCATGTCTCAAAGCTATAAAATTTTATCTGGTGTCCCTCTATTCTCACCCATTCTTTTCAACACTTTCCTTAGCAGCTGGCCAGCCTTATACAAGAAGCGGGACTTACAGATACTATTATGCAAACAAAATTCAGATTACTGCCTACACTAATTACTTGAACCCAGATCTTACGCACCTAAATTCCTGTCTCAAAACTATTTGATCTTGGCTTGTTACATATTAACTCAAGTTGATTTCTTCAAAGATAGAGGCAATGTAGATTACCGGGCTAGCCTCATCTCCAGTTTTATTATCTACTCTAAAAAACCATAAAAACCTTGAAAATTATCAGCTGTCACCTAGACGGTGAACTAACATTCAATCAACACATGGTTGCTCTTACACAAAGTATGTTTTGCACTCTTCGCAAGCTCCATGCAGTCAAATAATTCCTCACTCCATCAGCCATCCATATTCTTCTCATCACGTTAGTAATGTCACCAGGGCCGGCCTAAGGGTTTCTGCCAACCCAGGCAGAACCCGCCCCCCCCCCCCCCCCCCCCGAGCTACACTGTCCCCGACTACCGCCAATTCCAACTTGGGGAGGGGAGGTGGATGGTGGCAGTATTTTAAAGGTGGCGGCTTTCTACGCTGCTTTGTTGCCTGCAGCAGGCTATGTGCTTTAGCACACATGGCCTGCCGTTTCTAACCCCCCTCCGACAATAAATTGCATCAGAGGGGGATCAGAAGCAGCAGGTCATATATGCCAAAGCACACCATCTTCCGCAGGAAACAAAGCGAAGGCCTAGTTTGCCTAGTGGATGGGCTGGCTCTGAATGTCATGCACAGATTACTGCAACAGCCTTCTAGATGGTATCTCGATAACTAATCAAAACATCATCTGTAGAACACAGCCATAGAACTACTCCATAATGCATCAGAATTTGATCATGTGACCCCTCTGCTCTACAGAAGTTACTGGCTCCTAATAAAATGCTACATAAAATTCAAGATTCCGATCCTGATCCTGATCCTGACTCTGACTTATAAAACATTTTATACAGAAATTCTGACATACCTTTCCCGTTACTTATTCATCTATGCACCCAACTGGCTTTTGTGATCCCTCAGTGTTCATCTACTAGTGGCCCCAACTAAATATACTGCACCGCTTAAATCTACAAGAATTTCTGCTATAGCCCCACAGCTTTGGGATTCTCTTCCTTTATATCTGTGGGAAGAATCCAGCCCAAGAACGCTACACCCCCCCCCCCCTGAAAATCTATTTCTTTGAACTAGGTTATCTGTAGCAGGGATACCTAGCCATAGCAGCAAAATCAACCCAATGTAATACTTTCCTCAGTTTGCAGTAATATAAATAACATTTTTGCAGAATAAGCACTTAAATTATTCCTTTACCTGCTTGTTGCATAAGAACATAAGATATCCCATACAGGGTCAGACTAAGGTCCATCAAGCCCAGTATCCTCTTTCTAACAGTAGCCAATCTAGGTCACAAGTATCCAGCAGTTTCCCCAAAAGACACAGGTTCCACAATGCTTGTATTGGGGCAAGTAGCGGATTTCCCAGGTCCCCTTTAAAAATGGTTTATGGACCTTTATCTCCAGGAACTTATCCAAACCTAAGAGCTTTTACTGCATCCTCTGGTAACAATAAAAATATTCTCTCTTATAAGTCTTAAACAGTTACACTGCAGCTTCATTGCAATGTCCCCTAGTCTTTCTATATTTTGATAGTGCAAACGATCATCAATCTACGTTTACCCATTCCATTCCATTCATTAATTTATAGACCTCTATCATATCTCCCCTCCGCCGTCTCTTTCCCAGGTTGAAGAGGCCTAAACATTTTAGTCTCACTTCATAGGGGTATCCTTCCATCCCCTTTACCATTTTGGTGGATCTTCCCTGTACTTCTTCTAATGACATAAGAACATAAGATATGCCATACTGGATCAGACCAAGGTCCATCAAAGCCCAGTATCCTATTTCTAATAGTGGCCAATCTAGGTCACAAGTACCTAGCAGTTTCCTCAAAAGACACAGGTTCCACAATGCTTGTACTGGGACAAGCAGTGAATATCCCGGGTCCCCTTTAATAATGGTTTATGGACCTCTCCTCCAGGAACTTTTCCAAACCTTTTTTAAACCTGGCCACACTAACAGCTTTTACTATATCCTCCAGTAATGAATTCCAGAGTTTGATTACACGATGAGTGAAAAAATATTTTCTCTTATTAGTCTTAAATGGATTACTCTGTAGCTTCATTGCATGTCCCTAGTCTTTCTATATTTTGATGGCATAAACAATCGATCTACGTTTACCTGTTCCACTCCACTCAATTTATAGACCTCTATCATAGCTCCCCTCAGCTGTCTCTTTTCCTCAGGTTGAAGAGCCATAACCTTTTTAGCCTCCCTTTGCAGGGGTATCCTTCCATCTCCTTTAATACTTTGGTGGCTCTTCTCTGTACCTTTTCTAATAATGCTATATCCTTTTTAAGATACGGCGACCAGAATTGCACACAGTATTCAAGGTGTGTTCGCACCATGGAGCGAAACAGAGACATTATAATATCCTTTGTTTTATTCTCTATTCCTTTCCTTACGAGACCTAGCATTCTATTTGCTCTCTTGACTGCAGCTGCACACTGGGCGGAGGGTTTCAACATGCTATCCACAATGACGCCTAAATCTTTTTCCTGGGTAGTGGTTCCTAATGTGGAATCTTGCATCGTGTAACCACAGTTTGGGTTGTTCTTTCTTAGGTACATAACTTTGCACTTCTCCACATTAAATTTCATCTGCCATTTGGATGCCCAATCTTCCAATTTATCAAGGCAATTTTTCACAATCCTCATGGATTTTAACAACTTTGAATAATTTTGTCTCATCTGCAAATCCAATTACCTCACTCATTATTCCCATTTCCAGGTCATTTATGAAGATGTTAAAAAGCAGAGGACCCAGCACAGATCCCTGGGGTACTCCAATATTCACCTTTCTCCATTGGGAAAACTGGCCATTTAGTCCTACCCTCTGCTTTCTGTCTTTAAACCAGTTCCTGATCCACAATAGCACACTGCCTCCTATCTCATGACATTTTAATTTTGCCAAAAGTCTCTCATGAGGGACCTTGTCAAAGGCTTTCTGAAAATCTACATACACTATATCAACTGACTCACCTTTGTCTACCTGTTTATTCACACCTTCAAAAAACACAACAGATTAGTAAGACAAGACCTTCCCTGGCTAAAGCCATGTTGGCTGTCCCCCATTAAGTCATGACTATCTACATGTTCAGTAATTTTGTTCTTTATAATAGTTTCTACCATTTTTCACAATACCGATGTCAGGCTCACCGGTCTGTAGTTTCCCGGATCACCCCTAGAACCCTTTTTAAAAATTGGCGTTACACTGGTCATTCTCCAATCTTCAGGTTTTACAGATGATTTTATTGATAATTCACAGATTACTAATAGCAGGTCTGCAATCTCATATTTCAGTTCTTTCAACACCATTGGATGTATACTATCCAGTCCAGGTGATTTGTTACTGTTCAGTTTATCAAATAGCTGTAATACATCTTCCCGATGTATTGATACTTCATTCAATTCTTCCGCAGCATCACCTTTAAATACCATTTCAGTTAAGGGTAACATCCTACATCTGCCTCAGTAACGACCGAAGCAAAGAAGTCATTCAGTCTCTCCACTATGGCCTTGTCCCCTCTTAGTGATCTTTTTACCCCTCTATTATTTAATGAGCCAACTGACTCTCTCACAAGCTTTTTGCTACTAATGAACTTGAAAAAGTCTTTATTATGCGTTTTTGCTTCCACAGCAAACTTCTTCTCAAATTCTCTCTTTGCATGCCTTATCAATGCCTTGCTTCTAACTTCCCAGTGCTTATGTTTTTCCAGTTTCCGTCATTTGGCTCCTTTTTCCATTTCCTGAAAGATGTTTTTCTGGCAACAGCAGCCTCTCTGACCTCACCTTTAACCATGCTGGCAATTTTTTGGACTTCCCCTTTTCTTAAAGCGTGGAATACATCTGGTCTGGGCATCCAAGATAGTATTTTAAAACATCCATGCTTGATGTAAATCTTTAATCTTTGTAACTGCTCCTTTTAGTTTAGTTTTGTTTGTTTTTTTTAATTATTTTCCTCATTTTATCAGTCTCCCTTTTGAAAGTTAAAAGGTAGTACTGTGGATTTCGTTACCGTCCTTCCTCCATTTATTAAATCAAACGCGATCATTCTATGATCACTATTGCCAAGTGGCCCCAAAAACCCTTCTCTTGCACCAGATCTTTTAATCTACTAAGGACTAGGTCCAAAATGGCTTCCCCTCTGGTCGGTTCATGAATCAGCTGCTCCAAGAAGCAGTCATTTATTTCATCTAGAGACTATCTCCCTAGCATGTCCTGCTCTGACACTGACCCAGTTGATATCGGGGTGATTGAAATCACCCATTATTATAACTGCACTGTAACTTTTGTTAGCTTCCATGATTTCTTTGAGCAAATATTTCATCATCCATTTGTTCACTCTGACCAGAAAGTCAATAGTACATCCCCACTGCCATCGCCTTCCCCTTTTTAAGATACGGCGACCTGAATTGCACACAATATTCAAGATGTGGCCGCACCATGGAATGATACAGAGGCAATATAATATCCTTTGTTTTATTCTCCATTCCTTTCCTTATGATTCCTCACATTCTATTTGCTTTCTTGGCCACCACTGCACACTGGACAGAGCGTTTCAACATGTTATCCACGATGAAGCCTATATCTTTTTCCTGGGTCGTAGGTTCCTAAGGTGGAACCTTGCATTGTATAACCATAGTTTGGAATGTTCTTTCCTAGGTGCATAACTTTGCACTTCTCCACATTAAATTGGCCATTTAGCCCTACCCTCTCTTTTCTATCTTTTAACCAGTTCCTGTTCCACAGTATTACACTGCCTCCTATCCCATGCTCCTAGTACACTGCCTTCTATCCCAAGGGTTGCTTTCTCTACCCTTCCTTAGTGCTGCGATTTATTATGTATCTGATTATATTTTATTGAGTTTTATAACTTTGTAAACTGCCCTGATACCGCATAAGGGTTGTACATCAAAAGCCAAATAAAATATAAACTAAACTATAATTTAAATTTTTTTCCAGAACAAGATAATTAAGTCCTTGTTGCAGGCATTGAAGAGGAAGCTCCAAAGTTTGGACCAATGATTAAAAAAGTCCACTTTATCATCATTTGCTTCAATGAATTTAACGGGCATAGTCAAACTTTGTTCATTCAAGCACATGTTTCTACCTGCAACATAAGGCAACAAAGGAAACTGTAGATTCATGCGGTTCCACATATATAGACACTTAAAAACAATACAAACTATCTTAATTTGGATATGAAACTTGACTGGTAGCCAGTGCGATTCAGCTAGTACTGTAGAAATATGATCATGCTGACCTATGCAAGCTATTAGTCCTGTGGAAGGTTTCTAGGGCAATTGCATAGCTTTTAGGATATTACCAGTTGGCCCCATATATATCACATTACAGTAATCCATACCAGAAAATGCTAAACATTATAAAACACTAAGAAGGTCATTTTAAAAGGTTTCGTCATGATTTAGATGTCTAAAGACGTGCTCGTGGACATCGAAGTCACGAACATGTCTCCGTAGCCATTCCACAAATGATCTTTGTAGACATGTCCCATACAGGGACATTCAAGTAGGCACAGGGATGTGTTGGAGGCGTGCCCAGGGAGTAGCAATGTACTTACACGTCCCCATTTAGAAACATTTGCAAGCATGTCAATGCTTATACCTGCTCCAGGCATGAATAGGTATCAGGAAAGTGCTTGTTTTCACTTTAAAACATCCAGAGAGCATAGAGAAGATGGAGAATTAAGTGACTAGCCTTAGATCACAAAGGCCACACTTAGATTTGAACCTGACCACTCTGCTCTTAAGTCACTATTCTAATCATTATGCTATTAGACATCTTGGTTCTGAAATCCTCTCCTGGGGACGTCTATATAGACGTTTGATACATATCAACATTTGATGCATATCAGGCACATCCACATTTCCGAAATCGTGCCTGAGCTTGAATGTGCCTACTTTTTTATTCAGACATTCTGGCTTTGACATCCCAGGTTGCACTTGGACGTCCCATTGTGAAATGTGCCTCTAAGGAGTCTGTTTGCTAAAGTGTGATAGGCTTTTACAGAAAAATATCTCATGGTATGTGCATGAGACATTCACAGCATTTCCCCTTTAGATACTATAGAGAAAATGATGGCATCATGCAATGGCAGCTTTGTGGATGCAGCTAATGCCACCCATTGAGGTAGCTGAATCTGTGAAGCCTGCAAAACATGCGGCTACCGCACAATGTCAGTGCCCACTATGGCAGCTTGATAATGGAACACTCACTCTCGACTCACATCCTGTCTATTCGACCAGCCACTACATAAAATACAGTTACCACGGAAAAAAGAACCGTCCAAGTTGCATTTCTCCAGTGCTAGCTGTCTTCACAGCATAATGATCTGCATTAGTACCACAAAGACAGCTAATGCCCTCTAGTAAACATCTGCCTAAGAAAGTAGTCTTGGTCAAGTACATACCATAACTTCTGTACAGTACAGAGCTTAAAATACTATGCACTACCTACAGTGCTTGTGATTTAAATGTATACCCAAGAAAAGGATTTCTTCACACATTAGAACATCATGCCCTACCAAATTTATTTTTTCTGGAGGTTTGTAGTTCTTGTTCCTACAAACCACCAGATTCAGTTTTATCAAGGCTAATAAACAGATTATCAATATACCATTCTAACAGAATTAAAATCAGAAATCATTTAAGAATGCATATTAGCTGTGATTTTATATGGACTGAATAGTAAAATACCGTCTGCATATAATCAAAAAGAAATATTTAATTCTCATAATGTACAATATAACGAGATCATATAGATGTTGAACAGAGAAGCAGAGACGACCCTTGTAGAACACCAAAATCTTATACCACCATGTTGTCTCAATTTTTAATTCCCACTTGTTGCTACCTACCAATTAAGTAACAGCCAAACTATTTTAACCCAGTACCTCTTATACCAAGCTCCACTAGCCTTTACAACAATATCTGAGGATGGAGAGTATCAAATGCACATTTCATATCAACAAAAATAAACAAAAGAGCTATCTCAAGGACAGGGAATCCCACAAGGCTCAGCCCTCTCCGCCCTCCTTTTTAATCTATACCTACAGCCCATCACAAAAATATTTAAAAAATACAAAATTAACCACTTCATTTATGCCGATGACATCATGCTCGCTATTCCCATAAACACTAACAACCCCTCCTACCACAAATTATCCGAATGTGTCAGTGAGGCTAACTCCTGGCTAGAAACAAACTATCTAAGCATTAACCTTGAACATAAGAACATGAGATATGCCATACTGGGTCAGACCAAGGTCCATCAAGCCCAGTATCCTGTTTCCAACAGTAGCCAATCTAGGTCATACGTACCTAGCAGTTTCCCCAAAAGACACAGGTTCCGCAATGCTTGTACGGGGTCAAGCATTGATATCCTGGGTCCCTTCTTAATAATGGTTTATGGACCTTTCCTCCAGGAACTTGTCCAAACCTTTTTTAAAACCAGCTACACTAACAGCCTTTACTACATCCTCCGGTAACAAATTCCAGAGTTTGATTACACGTTGAATGAAAAAATATTTTCTTTTATTAGTCTTAAATAGTTTACCCTGTAGCTTCATTGCATGTCCCCTAGTCTTTCTATATTCTGATAACGTAAACAATCGATCTACGTTTACCCGTTCCACTCCGTTCATTAATTTATAGACTTCTATCATATCTCCCCTCAGCCGTCTCTTTTCCAGGTTAAAGAGCCCTAACCTTTTTAGCCTTTCTTCATAGGAGTATCCTTCCATCCCCTTTACCATTTTGGTGGCTCTTCTCTGAACCTTTTCTAATAACGCTATATCCTTTTTAAGATACGGCGACCAGAATTGCACACAATATTCAAGGTGCGGTCTCACCATGGAACGGTATAGAGGCATTATAATATCTTTTGTTTCATTTTCCATTCCTTTCCTTATGATACCTAACCTATGATACCTATTTGTTCGCTTGGCCGCCGTTGCACACTGGGCCGAGGGTTTTAACATGTTATCCACAATGACACCTAAATCTTTTTCCTGGGTGGTGGTTCCTAATGTGGAACCTTGCATTGTGCAACCATAGTTTGGGTTGTTCTTCCCTAGGTGCATAACTTTGCACTTGTCCACATTAAATTTCATCTGCCATTTTGATGCCCAGTCTTCCAATTTATCAAGATCCTCTTGCAATTTTCCACAATCCTCTTGGGTTTTAACAACTTTAAATAGTTTTGTGTCATCTGCAAATTTGATAACCTCTCATTATTCCACTTTCCAGGTCATTTATAAATATGTCAAAAAGCAGCGGACCCAGCACAGATCCCTGGGGTACACCACTATTCACCTTTCTCCATTGGGAAAATTGGCCATTTAGCCCTACCCTCTGCTTTCTATCTTTTAACCAGTTCCTGATCCACAGTAGTACACTGCCTCCTATCCCATGACTCTTTAGTTTTGCCAAAAGTCTATGATGAGGGACCTTGTCAAAGGCTTTCTGAAAGTCCAGATACACTATATCAACCGACTCACCTTTGTCCACCTGCTTATTCACACTTTCAAAAAAACATAACAGATTAGTAAGACAAGATCTTCCTTGTCTAAAGTCATGTTGGCTGTCTCCCATTAGGCCATGACTATCTACATGCTGAGTAATTTTATTCTTTATGATGGTTTCTACCATTTTTCCCAGTACTAACGTGAGGCTCACCGGTCTGTAGTTTCCCGGATCACCCCTGGAACCCTTTTTAAAAATTGGTGTTACAAAAAAACAGAAGCAATGCTTGTAACACAAAAACCTGATGCTACCTACCCATGAACTATCAAACAACAACACTACTATCCCTGTTAAAAAAAAAAAAAAAAAAAAAAGAAGAGGTAAAATACCTAGGGATAATATTAGACCACACACTCAGTATGCTCCCCCACATAAAACAGACAGTAAAAACTGTATTCTATAAACTAAAGACCATACAACACCTAAGACCTCTTCTCGACACTCACGATTTTAGATCTGTAGTCAGCACACTCATCACCCCCCACTTCGACTATTGTAATAGTCTACTAAATGGTCTACCGCTTAAAAATACAAATTTACTACAAAGAGCCCAGAACATCTATACAAAAGTCATAACAAAGGCACGTCTAACCGACCACATAACCCCCATATTACTAGAACTACACTGGCTCCCTATAAATAGCCAGATAAAATATAAAATACTCCTTACAACATTCAAACTCCTCAATGACATCTCCCCCTCCCAACTAACCACCCTCCTACACCCATCAGAATCCAGAACACGCAGGCAAAATGCAACCCACTCACTCACCATACCCAAAACCATCTGCAAGACAAAGAAAACTACAAGCTCTAGAGCCTTCTCATTTGCTGCCGCCACCCTCTGGAATGAACTTCCACTGACCCTCCGCATGACAAAAGACCTCCATATATTCAGAAAAGAACTTAAAACTCACCTTTTCACCGAGCATTATAAAAACCCAACCGAAACCCCCTACCTCCCGCGAGCTATTCCCCAACAATCACAGAACCAACCTACTAATCTCCAGAACCCGCACCCTATTACCTCCCCCTCCAGAACCCACATCCTATTAACCCCCCCACACACACACACCTTTACCAAAGGAAGAAGATAACTCAAGATGAGACAGCCACCTATAACTACTAAGATTCACACAAGGTTGTCTGTGTAATATGTTTATTGTTCATTGTAAATAGTTAATTGATACAGTTTCATGTAATGTTGCCTGTAATAGTTATAACTGCTGTTCCATGTAAAACTGTTGAATTGTTCCCTGTAAACCGCCCTTGATCTCTGGAAGGGGTGGTATAGAAGAAAAGCATAAATAAATAAAATAAATAAATCTACACACTTTCAAGCCCATATAAGACTGAATCTAGCAGAATTAAAAGCAATGTTTCAGTAGTACGATTTTTTTCTATACCTGTGTTTCCAATCATCTAACAGATTACAATTATATGTTATGGAGTATTTTAGTATTTAGTATTATATGTTATGGAATATTTAGTATTTAGTATGTAACATAGTAAATGACAGCAGATGGGAGTGGAGGAGTGGCCTAGTGGTTGGGGCAAGGTACTTCAGGCCGGAAGGTCGGGGGTTCAAATCCCACTAGAGGACAGCAACCTTGGGCCGGAAGGACTGGGGTTTCTAGTGCCACAGGTGCTCCTTGTGGTCTTGGGCAAGCCACTTAACCCTCCATAGCCCATGTTTCCTGTAAAATAGTTATCTCCAAGTTATAATGCCCTGTTCAATGTAATTTCAGTTTGTTCAATGTAAACCGCATTGATGCAGAATAGCGTGATATATAAGAGAATGTAAATAGATAAAGACCAGTGTGGTCCATCTAGTCTGCCCAGTACGATGCCAAGAGTAGGTAACACCTGCCGCTCCGTGCAGGCCCCCCCCCCTCCCCATGTCTTTGTTCAGGGGTGATCCCGCCACTCTGGTATGATTTGCATATTCATTATGGTTATCTTTAAAATAATACTAGATGAATAGGAAGCCAATATATCAAACCGGCAAGGGATAAGCTGGCGCCCCCAAGATACTCAAAGAGGGAGCAGAGGTTCTCATTCAGTGGTTTTGCCAAAAAAAAAGGAAAGGAACATCTTCTCAGGCTATATGATTAAAATGCAGCAAAAATTGTAGCTGCTTAATTCTTTAGTCTGGCACTCTACGATTAAAGAAAATCCTGACACCATAAATACGAGGTGTGATCAAAACGTATCGAGACTTACTGTGTAGCTATATTTATTTTTATTTATTTATTTATTTAACAATTCTTTTATACCGCGCTATTACAATCAGTGCGGTGTACAATGAACAAGAACATACTACAATGCATACAAGTAACATTGAGTTTTACATTAAACAGGGAACTTCAACAATAGGACAACCGGGGGAACTATGTACAGATTAACTTAATGTACTATGTACAGATTAACTTAATGTTATATACAGTAATATGAAACTCGTTTGGATGTTGTAATGTGGTTCACTAATAGGACTAGAGAGAAGGTTGACCAGCTAGCCCTTTTCAGGTTGTATTGCGGAGCTAGTTTTGATAATGTCTAGGTTGACTTCTGGGTAGCATTTTGTAAACAAGTGGTATTTCAATGCCTTTCTAAATAGGATTAGGTTTTTGATAGCACGGATTTCGTGAGGTAGCGCATTCCAGTTTAGAGGTGCAAATAAGGAGAAGGCCCTGTTGGAGGTGGCCTTAGTGCACTTCGTTATTATTTTTGGGACTATTAAGGTGTTCATTGATGTGGTTCTCCTTTTTCTGTTTTCTAGGGTGACATGGATGAGCTTGCTGATTGGCGTAGGGGGGCAGTTATTTAGTGCCTTGAAAGTAAGGACTAAGGATTTATACTGGATTCTGGCATGTAATGGCAACCAATGCAGTTCTTTCATGATGGGTGTTATATGGTCAGATCTTGATGAGCCAGAAAGGACTCTGGCGGCTGTATTCATGGCTAGGCGGAGCGGGTTCAAAGTTGATTGAGGGAGGCCATGAAGGATGATGTTGGCAAAATCCAGGTGTGGGAGGATTAATGCCTGGAAGGTTGTTCGGAAGTCTGTGGGATCAAGTAGGGAGCGGAGGTGACGTAGCGATTTGATCTTGTAATATATAGTTTTTGTGATGTTCTTGACATGCGTTGTCATATCCAAGTGCTGATCCAATGTGATGCCGAGGTAACGGATGGTGGCTTTTGATTTCAACTCTATGTTGTTGACGAGTAGAGATGGAGGAGGTATGAACTTACGGTTCCTTGTGACAAAAAGAACGTCAGTTTTGTTGTGGTTAATCCGAAGGTTTTGGGATAGTAACCATTCGGCTGCAGCTTCAAAACAGTTGATTATTGGGGAGAATACTGGGTGTTCAATTGTGAACGGCATATATAGGAGGATGTCGTCTGCGTATGCGAGACATTGTACATTAAAGGATCTGATCAAGTCACATATCGGCTGCATGTAGATATTAAACATTAGTGCCGATAGGGACGATCCTTGGGGTACTCCCTGTGATTGCAGGAATGGTTCTGAGGATTCGTGGCCTGTTTTTACTTGTTGCCACCTGTTAGATAAGTAGGATTTACACCACTCGAGTGCTGTGCTTTGAATCCCCTTATCTTTCAAGCGTTGTAGGAGTATGTCATGACTCACAGAGTCGAAAGCGGCGGAGATGTCCAGGAAAATGAGGACGAAACCCTGTTGTATGTTATTTATTCCTGATACCAGAACATTGAACAGGGTTGTAAGGACTGTGTCGACTCCATGCGCTTCCCTGAAGCCATGCTGAGATGGATCTAGTGGTGCTTCAGTGTCAATATGATGTTGGATTTGTTGTTGGGCAGCCTTCTCAATGATTTTTGCAAGCTGTGGGATGCTCGAAATAGGCCTGAAGGAATCAACTTTGGATGGGTCCAGTTTATTATTTTTCAGTAGGGGCTTGATGGAAGTGCGTTTTAGATTCTGCGGGAAGGAACCTGTTGAGAAGGACTGGTTCAGTATTTTGCTCAATATTTGACTGAGGTCATGTCGCATGTCCTTGATCCAGCTGGCTGGACATGGGTCGTTAGGAGCTGTACTGGGATTGATTGAGGCAATAATGTTCACAACCTCACTATTTGATACAGTGGAGAAGTTGTGTAGTGGCATTGCCTGGGATGCCTTGGGTGAAGTGGTGGCGTTATTGACATTTGTGTCTGTGTTGGTTTTAATCATCTTTGATTGCAGGTAGTTTGCGTAGTCCTGCGGCTGAGGCATAGGGGGTTGTGCTGAGACCGGTTCACCTGTTATGGACTTTACTATGCTGAACAATGCATGTGGTTTGTTGAAGGAGCGTTTTATTAAGTCTGTGTGGTAAGTTTTCCTGCTCTGTGCTATCTTTGCTCGGTGGGTAGTTAGGTATGAGCTATATGATACCAGCGCCTCAGGAGAATGAGTTCGTCGCCACTTTCGCTCAAGTTTGCGTAGATGGTGGAGGGATGTGCGAAGGTCTGTGGAGAACCATGGAGTATGTTCACGTTTTCGAATTCTCTTTTCGGTGAGTGATGGGCAGGAGGCAGCTCTCAGGTTTTCATCCCATTTAGATACGAGATCATCTAAGTCCATGGTAGTGTTGGCCATGAGAGGTCTGAGATTCTCTAGGACTACGCTCTGGTTGAGTGGTCTAAAGCGGGTTGTGTGGGATCCAGATGTGTTAGAAGACTTTCTGGTTTTGTGGGATGTATTAATGGGTATATTGAAACTGAGAAGACTGTGGTCCGACCAGGGTACTGGTATTACAGATAGTGCAAGAGTTAGGGGTGTTATGGCATTGGAGAGAGGTGCAAAAATGAGATCTAGTTTGCCACCTTTAGTGTGGGTGGGGGAATCGACAAACTGTTTGTAACCTAGATCCTCCAGGGCGTCAAGGAATGCTGCTGAATGACTGTCTTGAAGAGATGGGAGATTGAAATCACCGATTAGCCAACTTGGTGAGCGTGAGGTGGATGTAGTACATGCCTGCTCAATTATAGTTGGAAGATCATCTGGAGAGTGGGAGGGTGCCCGATAGAAAAGGTTGATTGTGCAGAGCTCGTTAGCTATAGTGAGGGAGTCAAGATGAGTTGAGCTAGAGGAGTTGGACATCTTGAAGTGTAGATCAGCTTTGGCTAGGATGAGGGTTCCGCCTCCTTTCTGACTGGGTCTGTGGGATGCGTATATCACAAATCCTGGTGGTAGCATCTGATTTAGTAGTACGTTGTCACAGTCGGATAGCCATGTCTCAGTGATCATCAAGATGTCGAGATTATATTGGGGTATCAGGTCAATGGCTGCGGGCCATTTAGATCGTACTGATCTGGCATTTATCAGCGCACATTTCAGTAGGTGTTGGTGATGACACTTCTCTTCTTGTATCCCTTTGATGGTTTGGAGAGGAATGTTGAGTAGATGGGAGTGGGATGTGAAGTTATTTTTTGCCGTAGTGTGGTGGGGGAATTCGGACCATCTCCTTCCTTGTGTGCGTAGGATTGGTATATGATATGTATCATGGTTGAATGCATTTGATGTATACGGGAGACCAAGGGTAAGGAAGGTTATGAATAAGAGCAGGAATTTGTACATTCTCTTGGGTGCTAGTAGTGCAGTGCAGTGTGATTCAGTGTTCGCAATACAGGAGGGATTAATTGCAATAGTACTGTGAATGCAGGTGGTAATAGCAATAGTGGTGATAGTACATAAGGATTCTAATTACTATTAGATAATTGCATAAAAAGCAGTACAGAGTATGCAGAGCACTACCAATGGAGAGAATGGTATAGGAGTATTGTTGCTAGTAGGGCTTAAACAACAAAAACATCTACATACTACCCCTAAAAGCTCAGGTGACTGCTGGTTAATGGTCAGGGCAAAGGCTTCTATCTCAAAAAGAAACAGTTATCAGTGAGGACTTGCCTTTTTGGTATCGGCGGCTGGCTCTGGTCCGGGTGAAAATTGTGGCTTTGTTTGTGGCTTGCTGGAGTGCCACCGTCTACCGCCCCGTTCCACGCCAAAGGGCCCTCTGGCGAGGCCCTCAGGCGCGGGCCCGCCAGGCGCGGGCGCGCCGGATGGCGCGAAGAATTTAAGCGTTCCGTTGCACAGCCCCGACTGGGCTGTGTGCAGCAGATGGCCCCTCCTGCCTCTGGTGGCTCGATCCCCGGGAAGGGGAGAGCTGCTGGGGGTGGTGGGGGCTGCAGATGAGCAGCGCCGGATGGCGCGAAGAATTTAAGCGTTCCGTTGCACAGCCCCGACTGGGCTGTGTGCAGCAGATGGCCCCTCCTGCCTCTGGTGGCTCGATCCCCGGGAAGGGGAGAGCTGCTGGGGGTGGTGGGGGCTGCAGATGAGCAGCGCCGGATGGCGCGAAGAATTTAAGCGTTCCGTTGCACAGCCCCGACTGGGCTGTGTGCAGCAGATGGCCCCTCCTGCCTCTGGTGGCTCGATCCCCGGGAAGGGGAGAGCTGCTGGGGGTGGTGGGGGCTGCAGATGAGCAGCGCCGGATGGCGCGAAGAATTTAAGCGTTCCGTTGCACAGCCCCGACTGGGCTGTGTGCAGCAGATGGCCCCTCCTGCCTCTGGTGGCTCGATCCCCGGGAAGGGGAGAGCTGCTGGGGGTGGTGGGGGCTGCAGATGAGCAGCGCCGGATGGCGCGAAGAATTTAAGCGTTCCGTTGCACAGCCCCGACTGGGCTGTGTGCAGCAGATGGCCCCTCCTGCCTCTGGTGGCTCGATCCCCGGGAAGGGGAGAGCTGCTGGGGGTGGTGGGGGCTGCAGATGAGCAGCGCCGGATGGCGCGAAGAATTTAAGCGTTCCGTTGCACAGCCCCGACTGGGCTGTGTGCAGCAGATGGCCCCTCCTGCCTCTGGTGGCTCGATCCCCGGGAAGGGGAGAGCTGCTGGGGGTGGTGGGGGCTGCAGATGAACCTTCAAAAGCTACCTATAAAGACTCCAGATAAAATATCTCCAAGACCAGAATGTCTTTTAGTATTCATCAGAGTCTTATGTAGGAGTTAGAATATCATGATATCAGAGAAATGGATGCACTGAACGAAGCAAACTTGTATCTTGATTTCTGTTTTACCACTAAGGATTGAAAGGTGTGAGGGAATATTTCTCACCTGTTAGGCATGAAAGGATTTTACATCATTCCGTGGAAGACAGTAGAGAACGTTAAGCATGACATCTTAGGAAAGAAAAGCTAAGGGCTGGGATAAGAACAAATTGTGTGTCTGGTTAATTTACATGCAGAAGAAATCATCAGAGAAGCAGGACTCTATGAAGACAACCGAGGTATGAAGATTGGTGGAAGACTCATCAATGGCCTTTGTTGTGCTGATGATACTACATTACTGGTACGAAGGGTTGGAAGGTGTTGAGGTGGATCTTTTGGGCTTCTGGTAAGAGGTATAATCCGTGGTGGGGCGGTTTCAGCTGTAATTTCATTGTAGCTTTGTCTCTTCAGTAGGATGCTCCCCAACGAGTGGCTGAGTTTTCGTTGTTGTGCCTCAGTTTCATGCTTAAGGGCCACGACAAAGGGCCCTCAGGTGCGGGCCCACCAGGCGTGGGCATGCCCGATGGTGCTCCCGATTTTAAAGTTGGTGTGCTTCTTCCTGATTGGGGCTGAGCCCCGGAGCAGGGAGGAGTCTGGCTTCCACTCCCCGGCTCTACCCCGATCAGGGGGAGCACGTTGATGGTGGCGGCTGCACAATACGTCACAACACAATACGTCACACTACAATACTATTAAGCATGCAGTGAACTAGTTATGTTCTCTGCATATGCAGAGTGTAGCGTGGCTGCAGCACACCTGTACTTTTTTTAATCATGTGATGTTTGGTATCGTGTAAAAGCAGTTTGGCAGATTTCTGAGTGAAAAAATTGAACATCGAATTTACATTAAATTATGCCAGAAACTTGGAGATTCGTGCAAAGAGACTTATGACAAGTTACAGCAAGTGTATGCATGAGTTGCACTCGAGTTTATGACTGGTATAAACGTTTCCAAGAAGGCCGTCAAAGTGTTGACAGTGACAAACATTCTGGAAGTCCATCTAAAAGAAGGAATGAAGACAAAGTTCAAGCAGTGCATGCCATAATACGTTCAAATCGTTGATTGACTATCAGGGAGCTTGCTGCGGACATGGACATCAGTTTCAGGTTGGTACAGGCCATTCTTACTGTCGATTTTGGCATGAGACGTGTGTCTGCAAATTTTGTGCCGAAACTCCTGTCCCCTGACCAAAAAGAAGATCAACTGTCTGCAGCCAGAGAGTTGTTGGAATGCATTGAAAATGATGCGGATTTCATAAAAAAAGATTATTACTGGTAATGAATCATGTGTTTATGGTTATGACCCAGAACCTAAGGCTCAATCCTCATAATGGAAGACTCCAAACTCTCCCAGACCCATTAAAGCCTGTCAGGTGAGGAGCAATGTCAAAGTCATGCTCACAGTTTTCTTTGATTACCAGGGTATTGTCCATCATAAGTATGCTCCAAAAGGCCAAACCATCAATAAGGAGTACTACGTCCAAGTTCTGACTCGTTTGAGAGATGCAGTTAGTCGTAAGAGGCCAGAGTTGCACAGGAATGGTGAATGGTTGCTTCATCACGATAATGCCCCTGCTCATGCATCACATCTTATCCAGTTCTTGGCCAAACACCAAATTGAGCAAATCCGTCAGCCTCCATACTCACCTGACCTCGTACCCTGTGACTTTTTCTGGTTTCCAAACTGAAACCACCATGGAAAGGAAGGAGATTGGATGACTTGGAGATCATTAAGCAAAATCTGATACAGCAGCTTCACTGCATAACGAAAGAGGCACTTCAAAATTGTTTCCAGCAGCGGCAGGAATGCTGGAAGAAGTGTGTTTTATCAGAATGGGAATACTTTGAAGGAGACTGAGTGCAATAACTGTCAGTGTTATAATTCTTGTGTTACTGTACAAGTCTAGATACTTTTTGATCACACCTCATATATACTTCTCAAAAAACAGAAGAGATGTAAGGTACTCATATGCCAAGGGACAAAAAGAAAAGGAACCACAGTACAGTTTCTAACATCCCCTTCTTTTCTGCCTGCGGGAAATTGGATCCCCACAGGCACACAAAGGGTTGCAGCCATTGAGGCAACTCGTTTGAAGGGGGGGGGGCAATGCCCCCCCTTGGCCTCCAAAACTATGCTCATAGGTTAAATCAAAACTTGTAGTGCCATGTTAACTGATAAAAAGGGACAGATACCGTGGCATGGGACAGACACAGTGGATCCCTTTATAATGAGGATAACATCAAAATAAAATTAAATATTTTTTATACTGCAACAAATAGAGGGGGCTGACCTGGACAGCAATGGGTACAATCCTAAACAAAGGCATAGAGGGGGGTTACCTGCATGAAGGGCAGGTACAACTATTCTTGCCACCTTATTGGGCAGACTAGATGGATCATACTAGTCTTTATCGTGAAATTTCACTTACCATTAATTTCCTTTCCTAGAATCCTGCTAGACCAGTCCAGACTAGTGAGTTATCTCCCCCAGCCTGCAGATGTTGGAGACAGAGACAGTACCAGAAGCTTTGTGATGTCATCACTAGTACATAAAACTATGCCCCTAGGTGCTAGCTTTAGAATTACACTAGCAAAGCATAAATGGACTTTAATGGCCTCATATTCGAAAGGCATTTACATTGTTTACAGACCAGTAAACCATGTAAATGCTTTAAATGGGAATATTTAATGGCACCTACACGGTTAGTGCCATAGAATATCCCTGGCTATGTCCCCACACACCCCAATGCTATCCAATTACCATCAAGCGCATTGTGGGCGTTCCCGGGCAGAGCGGGGGTGGGAATTGCCAGTAACTGGGTAGCAGTGATATTGGACCGCTACCAGGTTAGCGATCCACGCCTAAAACTAAGCAAGCTTTTGGCATGCCTAGTTCTAGCCACGGATGCTAGCCGGGTAGAGGCCCAATATTGCTGTTACCCAGTTAGGCTCTGCGGGTGAATCTACTCGGCGCCAAACCCGGATATTCAATGCCGTCATTGAATATCCAGGTTTAGAGGTCAGTGGGCAGGGCTCTGCGCCGATATGGCGTGTAGTCCATCCAAATGAATATCGGGCCCTAAAATCTCCGCTTCCCAGTTTAACAAAAAATAGGTCTCTTAACCAGAACCAACCAAGGATTACCAACCAAGAAGTACATGAGAACTATAGACAAAGCAGCAGAGTAGCCGAAATGTATACAAGAACTAGCTGAAGAGAAGATGCCAACAGGGCGTAACTGAACCTCTTATGCCAGCAAGGCTAGATCAATAGAGCAGATAGAGGGTGGGTACTGGACTGGTCTAGCAGGATTCCAGGTAAGGAAATTAACGGTAAATGAAATTTGACCTTCCAACTCATCCTGTTAGACCAGTCAAGACTAATGGGAAGTACCATAGCTATAATCACCTTAGCGTGGGACGAAGCAGCTGCTGCCAACACGGAGGCTCCAAAGCAAGCTGCATCCAGAGCTTAAAGGTCCAAGCGATGATGATAGGCAAAGGTTGAAAAAGAGGACGAAGTTGCAACTCGGCAAATGTCAACTGGTATAATACTGGTTCTCTCTGCCCAAGAAGCCCTCATGGAATGAGCCTTAAGGCCCACCAGGACAGGCTTGCCTCGCAAAATATAGGCTGACTCAATGGCTTGCTTAATCCAACGCGCAATGGTAGCTTTGGGGGCCGCACACCCTTTACAGGGCCCAGAAATTAGGACAAACAAGCAGTCAGACAAACAGAACGCGTTAGTTACTTTCAAGTAGCAACGCAAAACCTGACTGACATTCCCGTAAACTGCTTAGCTGAGAACGAAGAAAGCGTGACAGTCTGATTCAAATGAAAGACAGAGAGCAGCTTGGGCAAGAAGGACGGCACCATCCGAAGAGTGACACCCTCTGCTGAAAAAGACAAGAAGAGATGTCAGCAGGAGAGAGCCTGAAGTTTGGACAACCAGCGAGCGGAAGTAATAGCCACTAAAGAAAACCACTTTTAAGGTTAGATCCTTCAACGTAACCCTTTTCAAAGGCTCGAAGGGGGGACCCAAGAGAGCCCAGAGTACAAGAGAAAGGTTTCAAGATGACAACTGGACACTGGACAGGGGCGGCTCAAGGCAATCTGCTGACTGAGGCGAAAGATGAGATGGTGCCCACACCAACCCCCCCCCCCCCAGTAGAGGGAGGGGGCAGGGCTTTCTCAAAACTCCAACCAGGGACTGAACCAAACCAAAAAGCCGATTACATTATATGGAGGAAATGCAAGATGTCTGTACACCAAGGAACTAAAAGAGAGCGAGAACCACAGCACAGTATATAAAACTAAATTATAACTCATTTTTATTTTGTTGTTATAAACTGCGTTATGGTTCTTGCTTTTTCTTTTTCAACATATATTTTGCATCCACAGAACCCCCTTCAACAGTGGGTGCGGAGAAGAACCAGGACATTCACCCACAGAACTCAATATTTAAAAAAAAAAAAAAGATTGGATTCTGATCATCTCACTAACAACAACAAACATTCTCCAGTACCAGGCATATTGTGAACTAATACAAAACCCTACAACAAAGTCACTGAGTATCTATAGAGCAAATCTACCATACCATACCATATCAGCTCCAACTTCCAAAACTCACATAAGGAGCCCATCCAAAAAAAACATCACTATAAATACTACAGTGGGCCCTGGAACATCCATACACCTATTTGAAAAACTGAACATGTTAAATTACTACAGTACAGTATAGATCTTTACGTATAAACTCCATGTTAACAGAACACCTAGCTTCAGTCACACACTCAGAACACAGACCCTCATCAAGTACAGAAAGTGTAGCTACTCACCTGTAACAGGTGTTCTCCAGGAGCAGCAGGAATCAGTCCTCACGAATGGGTGACATCGGCGCCGAAGGAGCCCTCGTGCGGAGCATTTCCCCAGCTTTCAAAGAAAGCCTTTGGGAATGCAGCACGCATGCAGTCCGCGCCCCGCCCAAGGGTGCCATCTTGCTCAGTCTGATGACATAGCTATTAGACAGCAAAAATCAAAATGAAGGAAAGGACAAACTCCAGGGGAGGAGGGAGGATCATGAGGACTGATTCCTGCTGCTCCTGGAGAACACCTGTTACAGGTGAGTAACTACGCTTTCTCCAGGACCAAGCAGGAAGTCAGCCCTCACATATGGGACGCCCCAGCTCTAAGCTACCGTGAACCCAGAGCTGAAAAAATGGCTCCCTCTCAAGAGCCTCAGCATCCGTGATAAGAATTTTCTCTGAGAACGCACCCCGTATGGTAGCCCAACACAAAGGGCCCGAGGGTAGGAGTTGCCTAAACCTCAAAGAGATTATGGAGTACCGCCTGGCTGAAAACACTGCCCGGCGGGACTCTCTCTCCAGGCAGTAATGGGCTGCAAAAGTCTGGCTTGAAGACCAAGTTGCGGCCCGGCAGATGTCTACCAACGGAACAGAGCGGAGATGAGCTACTGATGCGGCCTTCGCCCCGACACAGTGGGCCGTGACCCGACCCTGCAAGGGGAGGTTTGCTGCCCTGTACGCCCAGGCGATGCAGTCTGCTACCCAAGTGGACAACGTACACTTGGAGACAGGTAACCCCATCCTATTAGGGTCAAACGAGACGAAGAGCTGAGTAGCCCTTCGATGCTCCCGCGTGCGTTCCATGTAAAAGGACAATGCCCTTTTACAGTCCAGGGTATGCAAGACTTTTTCAGCCCGGCTGGCATGCGGCCTGGGAAAAAAGGTCAGAAGAACCACCTCCTGATTGAGGTGGAAAGAGGAGATCACTTTTGGGATGGGTCCGTAGGACCACCCTGTTCCTATAGAACCGCGTGTACGGTCTATCAGAAACCAGAGCTTGTAGTTCACTCACATGTCTGGTCGAGGTAAGAGCCACCAGGAAGAGCGCTTTCCAAGAGAGGAAACGCAAATGGCAAGTAGCCATCGGCTCAAACGGTGGGCGAGTAAGTTGCTGCAAGACCACGTTCAAATCCCACTCAGTCGCCGGTGGATGAATCGGAGGCTTGAGTAGAAGCAGACCTCTGAGAGATCTGGACACCAAGAGGAGAACCGACAGAGACTGTCCGTCCACCTGTGAGTGGTGCGCTGACAAAGCACTGAGCTGGACCCGAACAGAGTTAAACTTAAGGCCTAGGTCTGAAAGGTGAAGTAGATACTGCAGTACTACTGGCACAAGGCAAGAGAAAGGATCTTCATTGCACTGAACACACCATACCGTAAACCTACGCCACTTGAGGGCATAGGACTTTCTAGTGGACTGCCTCCTAGAGGCCAAGACCACCTCCACAACCTCCTTAGGTAGAAGTAAGGGGGCTAGCACTATCCTTTCAGCAGCCAGGCCATGAGATTGAGGGACCTGAGATTGGGGTGCAGAAGGGAACCCTGCTCTTGAGACAGGAGATTGTGTAGCAGCCCCAGAGGGAACGGAGCTTCCACCGCCAACCGCAGAAGAAGTGGAAACCATGGCTGCCTCGGCCATCTGGGGGCTACCAGAATCACAGAGGCCTTGTCCCGGAGGATCTTGAACAGAGTTCGGGCCACCAGGGGTGTAGGAGGAAACACATACAGGAGGCCCGTAGACCAAGATATTAGAAAAGCGTCTGCTGCCATCCTCAGGGGATGCGGCAGTCTGGAGCAAAACCTGGGCAGCTGACGGTTTAGTGGACTTGCAAAGAGATCGATGGATGGAAGTCCCCAGCAGAGGAAGATCTGCTGGACCACCAATGGATTCAACTGCCATTCGTGGGGCTGGAGAATCCTGCTTAGCTTGTCTGCTAGGAAGTTTTCCTGACCAGGTAGATAAACTGCTTTGAGAAACATGCCTTGTCTGACTGCAAAGGAGCAAAGGTCCAGTGCCTCCTGACATAGGAGCCTGGACCCTGTGCCTCCTTGTTTGTTCACGTAGAACATTGCTACCTGATTGTCCGTCTGAACTAGGACAGACTGTAGAGAAAGAGCATGGCAGAAGGTTTGAAGAGCCAAGCGGATTGCTCGCAGCTCTAAAAGGTTGATCTGCTGTGTGGCATCCCGAGGGAACCACAGGCCTTGAGTGCACGTGCCCTGGCAATGTGCACCCCAGCCCTTTAAGGACGCATCTGTCATCAGCACCCTTGTGTGTGCTGAAGCCTGAAAAGGTACACCCCTGAGAAGGTTTGGCAGATATAGCCACCACTGTAAGGAGTTCAGAAGTCATCTGGACACCTTTACTCTGTCTCGGAGGTCGCCGGTGGCTTGTGTCAACTGATCTCTGAGGCCCCATTGAGCAGCCCGCATGTGCAGACGGGCATTCGGGGTCACATGTACCGTGGATGCCATGTGGCCCAGGAGCCGCAGATAGTGCCTGGCGGAAACACGAGAATTGCCTTGGAACTGGTTGGGCAAGTCCATAAGTCTGTGGGCCCTGTCCTCGGGCAAGTAAGCTCTTCCCTGAAGAGTGTCCAACCTGGCCCCTATAAACTCTAGGTTCTGAGAGGGGAGCAAAGTGGACTTTGCGTAGTTTATGACAAAGCCCAGATGCTGAAGAAGAGAGACAGTGCAAAGAGTGGCCTGTCGGGCCTCCTGGAGTGACTGGCCCCTGATTAGCCAGTCGTCCAGGTACGGGAAGACAAAAATCCCCTGATTTCTGGGAAAAGCCGCCACCACCGCCAGGCATTTGGTGAAAACCCTGGGGGCAGAGGTCAGGCCAAGAGGAAACACTCTGTACTGAAAGTGGTTTCCTCCCACCACAAATCTGAGATATTGTCTGTGATCTGGATGGATGAGGATGTGAGTATAAGCATCCTTTAGGTCCAAGGAGCATAGCCAGTCTCCCAACTGGAGGTAGGGCAGCAGTATCCCAAGGGTAAGCATCTTGAACTTTTCCCTCTCCAGAAACTTGTTCAGATTTTGCAAGTCTAGGATAGATCTGAGGCCTCCTGTTCTCTTTGGTACTAGGAAGTACCTGGAGTAGAAGCCTTGCCCTTCCAGGTGGTGTGGCAACGGTTCCACCGCCTGTTCCTTTAAAAGACTTGCCAACTCCTGAAGGAGGAGGTCCCTGTGTAGAGGGAGTCTTGGAGGGGGGGGTAGCTGGTGGAAATGGAGCATATAGCCCTTCTGGACTATGCTCAGTACCCAGGTATCCCCTGTGATGGCTGGCCACCTGTAAGCATATAGGGTCAGCCGACCTCCTGTGCTACCGGCTGAGGAGAGGCTATGCTGTGGGAGTCAAAAACCCCCTCCCTGCTATGCAGGAGCTGGAGCTGGCGGCTTGGGGGTTTTCTGCCTACGGGGCCCACGCCCCTGCCCCTTGGCCTGCTGACCCTGTTGGGGAGCTGGTGAGGCCTGGTACTGAGGGTAGGTTTTGTAGGCAGCACCCATCCTCGGGAAAAAGGGCTTCTTTCCCGAGCCCTTCTTTTTGTGAGAAGGGGAAGAAGTCTTTCTGGACAGTCTTGTCCTGGTGAGAGTCTCGGTCTTGATTTCTTCAGCCTTCTCAGTCATGGGCTTGCCGAACAGGTTGTTACCTCGGCACGGGACATCGACCAACTTGTCCTGTACCCATGACTCCAGGTCTGATGACAGTAACCAGGTCTGACGGCGTGCACCGATGCTGGCCGCGGCTACCCGGGCCGAAGCCTCGAAGCCGTCACAGGCTGCTCGAGATATAAACTTCGAGCAATCACGGATCCCTGAAGACAAGGCTTTGAATCTCTGCAAGGGTTCCTCGGAGAGGCCAGCCAAGAACCCGGCAATCTCCTTTGCCAGGTCCTGTAAGTACATGCCCATGTACAGCTGGTAAGTCTGGACACAGCAAGACAGCACAGAGCCCTGGAAACACTTTCTACCGAGGGTATCCAGGTTCCGGGCCTCCCGGCCGGGAAGCACCAAGGAGTGCATCTTTCGACTTTTCAGCCTATGCATGGCCGATTCCACAACCATGGAGTTGTGCGGTAGCTGCGCCTTTTGGAACCCAGGGCTCTTACGGACTCGATAAATGGAATCGACCCGCTTGCTCAGAACCGGCGCCGAGGCCGGTGCTTCCCACATACGGAAGAGCAGCCGTTACAGCATCGGAGGAACCGGAACAGTAAAGGCTTCCTTCAGAGGAAAATCATACTGGAGGACATCGAGCTCTTCAGCTCGAGGCTCCTCCTCGGCGTCCGCCGGGAATTCCAAAGCCTTGGCCATGTCCCTGATGAAATCCGAGAACTGGGTATCCTCCGGGGGGGACCTTCTCCGAGGCTCAGACTCCGGGGAGTCCGACGGGACGCACCGGGTACGGAAGGTGTCAGGAGACTCCTCGTCCTCCGTCTCCCACGCAGACTCCTCCAAGGAGTCGTCGAGCAGCTCCGGGCAGGTGAGCCTCAATGTCACCCGCCCCGAAGCCGAGGGCACCGGCGTCAATGACCTCGACCCTTCACGGGAGGTCGAGGGAGACCTTGGCTGAGGATCGACTCGAGACTTGATGGACTCGAGGATCAGCTCGGCCTCCAGGGTCGGGGCAGATGCACCGGTCAGACCGGCGATCAGTACCCGCTGCTGCTCCATGAAGGCAGCCAGGCTGCTCTCCAGGGCCGTCAACTTGAGACCGAGCTCAGGAGACTCTGCAGCCCCCGATGGCGTCGGGCCCTACGTCGGTTCTCCTGGAGGAGTCAACGAGGACAACAGAAGTTAACTGACTCAGGGACTCCGGCTCAGGGCGAGGTAGTTTGGTCGGCTGCTCCAACTCCGAGAGCCCAGGACGGCAGTCAGGGCTGCACGACCTGGCCCTTGAGGATCCAGGTGCCTCCACTGACGCCGCCCTCACAAGCTTCTTCTTCCTTTTGTGCTCCCGGGTGGGAGACCCCCTCTCAGAGGACCCACGATGGCGCTCGTGGTCAGACTCCCGAGATGTCGAGGCCTCTGACGAAGTCCGGGCCCGGCCAGACAAGGACTCTGAAAAAATTCTTTCACATTGATGCTGACGGCTCCGAAGTGCCTTCGACGACATCTTGCCACACGGGCCACAAACCAGCGGGTCATGGTCGGGCCCGAGGCATTGGAGACAGCAGTCGTGCGTGTCGGTGAGAGACATAAGTTTCTTACACCGATCACATTTTTTGAACCCGCTGGCAGCCATCGGGGGAAAAAGGGCCCCTGCAAGGTCAAAAGACAGGGCTGCCAGTAAAAATAACAGAAAAAGCGTGAACGCTAGTCACCAAGGAGAAAAACCAAAAAAAGAAGTTCCAGACTCGATACCGGTGTACCGCGCCGAGGCGAGATGGGGAACGGGCGTCGAACCAGATAAAGAGACGCAAAAAATTGCAGAAAAAAAATCAACTTTTCCCGGGTGACACAAACTACGTCCGTTGGGCTCCGCGGAAAAAGAAAGACTGAGCAAGATGGCACCCTTGGGCGGGAAGGGGACCACGCATGCGCGCTGCATTCCCAAAGGCTTTCTTTGAAAGCTGGGGAAATGCTCCGCACAAGGGCTCCATCGGCACCGATGTCACCCATATGCGAGGACTGACTGCCTGCTTGGTCTTGGAGAATAAGTAACCACAATTTAAAGTAAAAATAAAGATATATAGACAAAAATTAAACCGAAACCCCAAGAAGTCAGACGCCGTATGTAATGCAACATCAAATAAATAAGAGATGCAGTTCCCCATACTGTGTAAACTATAAAGGTAGCAAAGTCCAATCATTAAATTGAAAATAAAATTATTTTTTCTACCTTTGTTGTCTGACCATTTTATTCTCTGATCACGCTGGTCCCGATCTGAGGCTTCTGCTTTCCTGTCTTCTCTTAGCTCTCTTTCTGTGGTCTATGGTCCATCTGCCATTTCTTATCTCTTCTTTTGTTTTCTTCACTTCCTTCCATCAGTCTATTTCCAGTCCTGGTAACCCTCCGCATTATCAGCTCCCTTTCCAGTCCTCCCTTCCCCATACCTTTCAATGTCAACTGCCTTGTATTCGCAGGACTGCCTCTGGTGTCCATTCCCTTCCAGTCCCCCTCCTTCCCCACTGTCCAGCCACTTCTAGTCCAAATAGCATCGCAGATATCACCTCACTTTATTTATTTATTTTATTTGCATACCGCTGCTTCCAGCGATCAGCAGCGGTTGACTATACATATCAGGAGTGGTAATCAACAGTTAATACAGAATGATTGCATGCCAAGATTCACACTGGGTTCACACTGCACAAAAATCTGATACAATATTTACAGGTGCAATATACATATTGTTACAATATTTACAACTTGCAGTTATATATATACATTCTGTTACACTAATTACAGCTAAACTGGGGGGAGATGCACTACCCTAGATGTATTACATGGTGGTTCAAATCCCTTAAAGTCATATTGTAAGGTCACTTTAGTGTCATGGATACGGTTGACCCTTTGTGTTCTAGTTATTATTTACTCTGTTAGATTATAGTGAGTTATAAACAGGTGGGTTTTGAGCTTTTTCCTAAAGTCTGTTAGGTTGTTGATTGCACGCATGCCATGTGGCAGTTGATTCCATAGCATGGGTGCAATGTAAGAGAATGCTCTGTTGCTGGTGTGTATCTTGGCTGTTCTTATACTCTTTGGGACACTGAGAGTGTTTAAGTTGGCGGTTCTTCTGCTTCTATTGTGAGTTTGAGCGCTGATGAGATTGGTTAGGAATGACGGCGCTATGTTGTGTATAAGTTTGAATGTGGTTACTAGGAGTTTGTATTTTATGCGGGCGGTAATTGGGAGCCAGTGAAGCTCAATTAGGACTGGTGTGATGTGTTCTGTGAAGCTCTTTTTCATGATGATCCTGACTGTAACATTTTGTGCCATTTGTAGTATATTCAGGGTTTTCTTTGGTAGCCCCTGCAATATGGTGTTACAGTAATCCCAGTGGGGCATGATGAGTGCTTGTGCCACTGTTCTGAAGTCGTGTTGTTCAATGGCACTTTCACTCCCAGTGCCACCCGTCCCCCGTCAGCTCCCTTCCAGTCATCCTATCCTCTGTCCATTCCCCTTCCAGTGCCATCCCCATATGTCAGCTCCCTTCCAGCCTCCTCCCCATTACCCAGTCACCTACCAGTCCCATCCTCAAGTATAAGCTCCCTTCCAGTCCCCCTTCAGTACCATCCCAGGTGTAAGCTCCCTTCCAGACCCCTCCTTTCCTGTGTCCGTTCCTTTCCTGTCCCCACCTCCCCCCGTGTCAGCTTCCTTCCTGCCTCCACCTCCCCTCCCCCCCCCCCCACCATGTCAGCTCCTTTCCTCCTTCCCCTGGCAGACCATCTCAGCATCCGTTCCCTTCCAGTCCCATTCTCCCATTCCCCTGCATCAGCCCATTTGTAGCCCTAGCTCCCAGTTTTCTTTCAGGGCCAGCAGCTCTCTCCTCCCCTCCCCCCCCCCATCAGCCCACTTCCAGTTCTAGACCCCACTCTTCTTCCAGTGCCAGCAGCTCTTTCCTCCCCCCATCATCCCATTTCCAGTCCCAGCCTATTTGCAGTCCTATCCCCCTTATCAGCCCACTCCAGTCCTAGCTCCCCCCATCAGCCCATTACCAGTCCTAGCTCATTTCCAGTGCTAGCCCCTCATCAGCCCATAACAAGTCCTATCCCCCCAATAAGCCCATTTCCAGTCCTGCCCCCCAGTCTGCTCATTTCCAGTCCTAACCCTACCTGATCAGCCCATTTCCAGTCCTAGCCTCCCTCAAGTGCCCCTTTCCAGTTCTAGCCGCCCCCCCCCATCAGCCCATTGCCAGTGCTAGCCCTTCCATCAGCCCATGACCAATCCTAACCCCCATTATCAGCCCATTACCAGTACTACTCCCCCCCCCAATCAGACCATTTCTGCAGCTAACCCCCCCCCCCCCCCGAGCCCAGTTCAGCCCTGCTCTGCTCATTACCAGTCCAACCACCCCTCCACCCCCCCCCCCCAGGAAAAGCCCTGCACTTCCTGACTGTCACCCCGGCTAACCTTTGCAGAGCCACAGGAAGGAAAAGCGTTTCTCTTCTTTCCCCCGACTCTGTTAAAGTTGAGCCCGCTGGCAAGCTGAGGATCGGGAGCATTTCCTGTCTCACAACCTCAAGACTTTCTCCATCAAACTCCATCACAATCTGACTGAAACAATGTGCTCTCCATTCTGATAGGCTGATATTGGTGGTAAGGATACCCAGTGAGGAAGTGCCCAGGAAATTCCACGTAACAAACAGTCCGGCGCGAGTCACCACTGAAGGCTGTGATGCACCGTGGACAAGAGTGGAAGGCATACTGTGCAGTCCTGAAAATAAGGAGCGCTGAAGCAGATGCATGTGTGCTCGAGCCCAAGGAATCATGCCCAGCACGGCTGCCATGGTTCCTAGCACCTGCAGATAATCCCAAGCCATGGGAGCTGGACAAAGCTGAAAACAGCTTACAGGATTGCAGAAGGAATGACAACTCCCCTGAGGGAGGAAGATCCAGCCTAGTTTTGTGTCAAAACAAGTACCGAGGAACTTGAGGGACTGAGATGGCCGAAGAGAGCTCTTGGCGTGATTGATCATCGTCGAGCTTCTCCAGAAGAGCCAGCACAGAAGCAATTGCCTCCTGTGATTCCGCGAAAGACATTGCTCAAATGAGCCAGTCATCCAGAAATGGATGAACCCGAATCCCCTTGCAACACAAGGCAGCTGCAAAAACTATCATGACCTTTGAGAAGGTTTGCGTAGCTGTGGCAGAAATAAGTCTGTGAGATGGCAGGCAACTCTAGCATACAATCTTTATCTGCCCAAACTAGGTACTACTGGCCCGTCAAAATCTGGGCCCATTCCCTGAAACCAGATTGCTTAATTGCTTAAGGCCAGATGTGATCACCCAAGGAATAACCTCTCCCATCCATCATTGTAAAGACAAGGACATCAGAGTCCCCTGGATCCAAGTGCTTTCATTCTCCTAATGGCTCAAAAGGACATCCTGGCTGAAGTGTAGTATCACTGCTGGCCAGCCCAGTAATGGTGTACATTTCGGCAACAAGGCTCCCCCGAGCTTGACCTTGCAGTTTGCTTGAGTCGCTTTTCTAGTGGTCCTGGGGATTTTGACTTCTTTAGGCTTTTGATCAACAACCAGATCATCACCAAAGAGAACTTGACTCTAGCCACAATTCAAACAAGAACCACCCCTCCCCATCCTGTTCACTGGGATTATATATGGCGCAGGCAGAATCAAAGCAGCTATCCCACAGAGGGGAATATTACAGCAAGATGGCATGCATCTACTGCTCAGGTTAGAAATTGAATGGTCTTGCACACAAAGCATGCTGGGCTAGTTAGGGTCCTGAAGGGATTCTTATACTTACACAGACAGTTGGTACTGTCATGTCATTTTGTAAATGTTTTATTACTGATGCAGGAGTAAGATGAATCATGTCAGATGTTTATTGATGATTTCACATTGGTTCTTCTTGTATTTGACATTACAGTCTGTCATTTATTTGTAGAAATATCATTTTAAGTGATCCATTATTTAACATTTATTTTTATTATATCTCTGTCTTTATATTTCACGCTCTCTGTTTTTGGCTAGTGATATTTTTAGGACCTACTGTTAACCGTCTATGTCTTGCTGCTATTTGATGCCTTTCTGAGGTTCATTCTCCCTTTTATCTATGTATTTATTTATTTAACATTTTTATACCGCGTTTTTCCAGGTGATCAAAAACGGTTTACATATAACAATTTGGAAAGTACAAAACATCTGCATATTTCATTACATAGAACGTGTTTGACTATATACATTAACATTGGTGAAACAGAGTTTTATTAATATGGAACTATATACATTATAAAGGCATCGTAGATAAAGAGGGGGAAAGTAGTGTTTTTATTGGGTGGGAAGGGTAGGGCTTGAGCTGTTGTAATCTGGTAGGGTGCCATAATAAAGGGTGAATAGATGGGTTTTAAGCTTTTTTTTTTTTAAAGTGATGAGATTGTTAATTTCTCATATGTTGGCGGGGAGGGCGTTCCATAGTATGGGGGCAATATGGGAAAACGCTTTGTTGTTGGTCGCCTTTTGTGATAAGGGTGGATAGGAAAGATGGGGCAATATTGTTGATTAATTTAAACATTGTGACGATTATTTTATAGTTTATGTAGCTCTGGATGGGGAGCCAATGTAGGTTGCACAGTATAGGGGTAATGTGTTCTGTTGGGTTGATTCACATTAAGATCCGTGCAGTAACATTTTGTGCAAGTTGAAGTTGTTTTAAGACCTGTTTTGTGGTACCCTGGAGGATTGTGTTGGCTAGTCAAAGTGGGGGGGGGGGGGGGGTTATGATTGAGTGGATGATGAATTTGTAATCATTGTGGTGAAGTAGTGGGCGGAGTTGTTTTAGCATTTTGAGCTTATATTTTTTTGGTTGTTTGGTTGATGTGTGATGCCATGTTGAGGGTGCGGTCAATGATTGTGCCGAGGTATTTTCTCTCGTTTTTGACTGATATGCATATATTTTGTAATCTGATGGTTGTTGGGGGAGAGAAGCTCTGATTTCTAGTTACAAACATAGCTTCGGTTTTGGCAAAGTTGATCTTTAGATTGTGTTTTTCTAGCCATTCGATTATTTCAAGAAAACAGTCAGTAAGTTGTTGATTTGGAAGATTTGATGTGTTAATGGGGTGGTATAACATGTCGTCTGCATAAATATGAAAGTTTATTTGGAATTTTTTGAATATGGAGCAGATGGGCTGGAGGTAAATGTTAAACAGTAATGTAGATAATGCTGAGCCTTGTGGGAGTCCTTGTTCCTGTTTATAGTGTTTGAATGTATGTTGTTTGATTCTTACTTGTGTTCTATTAGTTAAGTATGAGGTGAACCAGTTTAGGACCATTTCCTTGATCCCTATCTGCTAGAGCCTGTTAAGCATAATCCAATGGCTTATGCTGTCAAACGCAGCGGTAATGTCCAGGAATAATAAGAGAAAGACCTGTTTTGTGTCGTCTATGCCTCGTGTGAGCCTGTCAAATAGTACTGTTAGTAGGGTCTCGACTCGGTAGAAAGGCCTAAAGCCATACTGGTGTTCGTCTAGTAGAGCAAATGACTCTATGGGGTATGTTTACTAAACCGTCTTAACGTCGCGCGATAACGTCACTTATCGCACGATAACGTGGCGGCGGCGTTAAGGCACACTAACGCTGTGAAATCCGGGTCTGAAGGGTGGAGTAAGGCTTCCCAGAGGGCGGAGAAAAGGGGTCAATGTGCGGAGAGTGGGAGGGGAGAGGCTCCAGGCATACTAACGCTGTGAAATCCGGGTCTGAACACTAACGCCAGTAAAACCCTCGCGTTAAGGTACATTTGCAGGAAAGAGAAACCATTTCCGTCAGCAATGTGCAGCAAAGGCAGGGAAACCCAGAAGAGTGATAGGTGTGATACATGTGCAGGGACCAAACAGGCAAATAAACATATAAAGGACCAGAACCACATCTAAAATCCCAATAACCAAGCTGGCCAATAGTGATATTAATGATAAACATAAAGCAACACTACTGAAAAAGTGTAGAAATGAAGATATCATGTTTGGAAGGGTCTATGCTCTGTCCCCCTACAAAGTGAATGAGCCCACATTGAAATAGCGCTGATCAGGGTTTCTGTCGTTTAGATTGGGCAGGTTTATTATGGCGTGCACATGTGCAGCAACAGCAGAGTGGGCACATAGGAAAGGGCAACTGTACTGATACTGTAAATGGGATACAGGGGGCTGCAGGCGGCACATGCTGTGGTCCAGCTGGGGCACAGTGCGGGCTAGGCAGATGCCTAGGTGGCATATAGGAATGCCAAAACTGTAAAGCAGCAAGACAGCAACTGACGAGGGTCCAACACGGGCACAAGTGTGTGTCCCACAGTGTCAAAGGGAATATTACCTAGCAGGTACCCCCAAGGGCACATAACATTGGCAGGCGGTGCGGAAGGGGGGGGGGGGGGAAGTGCGCATGTCCATGTAGGCACCCCTACCCGAGAACCCACACCATAGGCAGCTGCCTACCGGCATACTGGATGGCCTGGGACTGCGCACCACCAGCACCACCGGCATAATGGCATGGCAGCATGGTGGCGGAGGGGGCAGTGGCATCTGCCCACAGCAGACCATGGCCTAGCCCCGTTTAGGTGGGTGCCATGCACTGCAACAGACAGAGTCTGTCTAACGAACAGTCATGGTATCCCCAGGGAATGAACTGTCCCTGTGGTAACAGTGTGATGCAGTACACACAGCCAGTGTGTTCATGAGCAGAAGGTCACAAGTTCAAGTCCCAGCTGTGGCTCCTGCCAACCCTGTCCCATATTTTACACAGTACTAAACCGTGGTAATAAAGATGGAACCTTTATTGCAGATAAAATAAACATGCCTGAAACGCCTATATTTTACCCTACAGAGCACAGACACCATAAACATGTGCAATACCTAGAGCAGAGTTTCCCCAATTGCAGTCCTGGAGGGCCAAACACCATTCAGGTTTCATGCTGTCCCTAATAAATATGCCTGTGCTGCATTTGTATGCACCGCCCCCATGGTATGCAAATGTATCTCATGCATATTCATTAGGAACAGCATGAAAACCCGAACAGTGTTTAGCCCACCAGGACCGGAGTTGGGAACCTCTGCCCTAGAGCAGCGGCCAACAGGAGCATAAACACCCACACCCACAGGCTCCACTATCCAAAGCCTCATGTAGAGTCAGGCTGTTGGGCCCTGTGTGCAGCAGCATCTCCCAATACTAGCACTTGCATACCTTAGCAATGCTGCCCTAAACTTGGGAATACGTTACACATATATCAAAGGGTTGCTATCATTAATGGCAGATAATTCCTAAATTAATCACAATTTGCTGATAGAGCTGCATAATAGCAACCTTTCTGATATCTGTGCAGTGTGTTTCAGTTTTAGTTTCTGACAGTGTTTACCACCCCGGGGAGTGACCCCAACAGTATTGTGTACCATAGCCATGCCTGCACTGTGCCCAGGACTGGTGTGGTGGCCAGGGCTGCTAAAAGCCTCTATATTTGCACAATGCTGGCATAGGTGTGGGAGTGTGTCTCTGTCTATCCAGTGTGCTGTGGCTGCCTACACCTTACTCAGCCCACACTGCTTGCACCGTTTCCAGTGCTGGCCTGCCAATGTGCATAATGAGGAGCAAGGTACTGTGGGTATGGCCCGGACAGGGTGGCCTGGGCAGGATGCATCTGCACAGGGCACAGGGTAACGGCTGGGACATTGTAGTGCCCGGCTACCACCTGCACGGACAGGGTGGCCACAGCATGTCCTGCTGGGAGGTCACTCTCACCCTGACTTATCAGTGACCACGGCATGGCTAGGTTCCCCCATAGTGCTATATAGTATTTCTCTCAAGTGATATTTATGGGTTCTCTTTTCTGGGGCCCAATCACTGACTTATCTGCTTGGTGTGTGTGCTCACATCCCAGTTTTGGGTGCACACATCTCCTCCAGGAACATGCACTATGGACTAGCTAGCAGACTGTCTGCAGTTAGTATGTGTATGGCTGGAACACCTTGCAGGGTGCAGCGGCTGGAGACTCACTGTGCTCGCTGCTGGAGAATGTCAGATAGTGGTGGGGGACAGCTGAGCATTTCCAGGCCTACTGTCTGTCTCCCATTGCCTTATGAATGCATACAGATCTGTATTGACTGCCCTGTAGGGTGCCTGTTCCCCAGCAGGACTGGGGTTGATGGTCCCCTCTACTGCCACCATTGCAGGGATGTAGAGTGTGGATCTGTTAGTGGGAGATCCTGTCCCCCACCCTGAGACCCAGAGGGTGGGTTGGGTGGTGCTACATAATCCGCCTATGGGTCCAAACACCCCCCTTCACGTAAATCATGTGACCATGGCACCCACACAGGATATGCACTATTCTGGGTGCAACATAGTCCACAAGGGCTAGACGTGACTGAGAAATACGAATGGACACAGGTGTATCTGCAAGGTCTACCTGTCACACACTGGCACTGATGGCGACCTGCAGCATAGCCTATCTCAGCTAAGCCAGGTGCTGCGGACCAGGTGCTGGGCACCCCACCTCGCCCTCAGGGTGAGCACAGTACCCGCACAATGTGACGGTCTGTAGCTACTCTGTGCCAGTAACACACACAGTCAGTTCCCCCTACCAGGCCGAGGTGCTGTGGGGGTGCATACCCCATCTTGTGATCATCTGTAGACTGCTGATCTGCATGTGCAGTGCATCATGGGTACGGGTGGGTTAACCCTATCCTGTTAACCACAGCACACAGTTTGTGTGGTGACCTGCAGTCCTTCTGTAGCCAGCCAGGGGTTTGTTAGCAGCTATAGAGATGTAGCCCACTGGTTACTTCACTAACTGTGGAGGCAGAGGTCATGGGTTTGATCCCACAGTGGTGTTATTTGATAGGGCTGTCAGGCATTTCCATTTTTAATTTAAATTAGTGCTGCCAGCAAACACACCCTCACAGTGCTGTAACCTTAAGATGCCTCATAAGGCACCCTATAAAGCGCCCTATAAGGCGCCCTATAGGGAACATTATAAGGTGCCTTGGCGGACAGTGCACTTTATGATGTGCCCTCTGGAGTGCCTTATAGGGTGCCTTATGCGGCACCTTAGGTTACGGCACTGTGAGGGTGTGTTTGCTGGCAGCACTAATTTAAATTTAAAAATAAAATGCCACAGACAGCACTGATTTAAAGTAAAGGGTAATGCCTCAGACAGCCTTACTCATTAAGCCCACTGGGGGATTGAACTCATGACCCCTGTTTCAGCAGTCATTGTATTAACCAGTGTGCTACACCTCTATTGCTGTGTTTACAGGTCAGCGCGCCTAATTAAGGATAATGCGCATTAACGTGCCATGGCTTCCTTTATCACGCGATAATGGACTTTCTCGCGCAATAACCCGAAATGCTACCTTAAGACCGGAACGCCCACTACCTTATATGGCATTCGTCACAGTAAGACTGCAATTAACACCGGTAACTTTAAGATGGTTTAGTAAACATACCCCTATGTGATCTTGAAGTTGGATTAGGACTACTTTTTCTATAAGTTTGGTCATGAAGGTGAGGCTTGAGATGGGTCTGTATGATGCTGGTAAGGTTTTGTCTAAGGTTTTATTTTTTAAGGTTGGGCGGATGAGTGCATGTATAAGTGAGGTTGGTAATTGACCATTCTGTAATGAGAGATTGATGATGGGTAGGATAAAAGATGAGAGTTCTGATTTTGTTTCTTTTATTCAGTTTACTGGACAGGGATCAAGGTAGGATGTGGTAGTATTTAGTTTGGAGATTATGTTTTTAATAGTGTCTTTGTTTGAAGAATAGAAGTATGACCAAGAGTTGTTTTGTGTGTTGTAATCTAATATCTCTAGGGTTGTGATTGGTGTCTGTTTTAGTTTTTCTTTGTAGTAATTGGCCAGAGTCTGGGGTGTTATTACAAGGTTGGTAGTTTCTTTGTTGGCTGAGTTTATAGTAAAGGATTTCACTATCTCAAATAAAGCGTAGTTACTCACCTGTAACAGGTGTTCTCCAGGAGCAGCAGGAATCAGTCCTCACATATGGGTGACGTCGGCGCCGACGGAGCCCTCGCGGAGCAATTTTCCCCAGCTTTCAAAGAAAGCCTTTGGGAATTGCAGCGCGCATGCGCGGTCTCCTTCCCGCCCAAGGGTGCCATCTTAGCCAGTCTGATGACATAGCTAAAAGACAGCATAAAAATTTGCAAAAAAACTTAAGCAGATGATTGCAACTCCAAGGGGAGGAGGGAGGGTTGTGAGGACTGATTCCTGCTGCTCCTGGAGAACACCTGTTACAGGTGAGTAACTACGCTTTCTCCAGGACCAAGCAGGAAGTCAGTCCTCACATATGGGACTCCCAAGCTTAAGGCTACCGGAGACCCTAAGCACAAAAATGAGCTCCCTCTAGCTCAGCGGCACAGAAGGAAGGAATCTTCACTGAATTATTACCCACCGGTAGCCCCCATCCGGGATGGAGGGTAGGAGTTGCTCAAACCTCGAAGAGATTTCGGAGGACTGCCTGTCCGAAAGCACTGTCCCTGCGGGACTCCCTCTCGAGGCAGTAATGGGCCGCAAAAGTCTGGCTTGAAGACCAAGTAGCGGCCCGGCAGATGTCTGCCAACGGAACAGAGCGGAGGTAAGCCACTGACGTAGCCTTCGCCCGAACACAATGAGCCGTGACTCGACTTTCTAAGGAGAGTCCGGCTGCCCCATAAGCCCAAGCGATGCAGTCAGCAACCCAGATGGACAGAGTACGCTTGGAGACCGGGAGCCCCAATTTATTGGGGTCAAAAGACACAAAAAGCTGAGCAGCTTTACGGTGCTCCCGCGTACGGTCAAGGTAGAAGTTCAATGCCCTTCTACAGTCCAGGGTATGCAGGACCATTTCAGCTCGGCTGGAGTGTGGCCTGGGAAAGAAGGTCGGAAGTACCACCTCCTGATTGATGTGAAAAGGGGAGACCACTTTTGGAAGAAATTTTGGGTGAGTCCGTAGGACTACCCTATTTTTGTAGAACCGAGTGTAAGGGGGATCAGACACGAGGGCCTGCAATTCACTTACGCGTCTAGCGGAAGTGAGGGCTATCAGGAATAAAGTTTTCCAAGAAGGAAAACGGAGAGAACAGGTAGCCATAGGTTCAAAAGGCGGACAGGTGATCCGCTGTAAAACCACATTCAGATCCCAGTCAGGTGCTGGCGGGCGCAGAGGTGGTTTAAGTAGAAGGAGACCTCGGAGAAACCTCGCTACGAGAGGGTCGCTGGAAAGAGGTCTGCCGTCCACCGGCACATGATGTGCTGAAAGAGCACTGAGGTGAACTTTGACGGAGTTGGACTTAAGTCCCAGATTAGAGAGGTAGAGCAAGTACTGCAAGATCACCGACACCGAGCAGGAGAAGGGATCCTGAGACTGCTGGGCACACCAAGCGGAAAAGCGACGCCATTTAAGGGCATAGCATTTGCGGGTAGAAGGTCGTCGAGAAGCTAGGATGACCTCTTCCACCTCTGCCGGCAGTAGAAGGGGAGCAAGGACTACCCTTTCAGCAGCCAGGCCATCAGATGTAGAGATCTGAGGTTGGGGTGTAGCAGGGACCCCTGATCCTGTGTTAGGAGATCCGGTTGAAACCCCAGAGGGAACGGATCCTCTACCGCTAATTGCAGCAGGAGTGGAAACCACGGATGTCTGGGCCAGCGAGGAGCTATCAGGATCATGGAAGCTTTGTCTCGGAGAACCTTGAAAAGAGTTCGAGAGACTAGCGGGATGGGAGGAAAGGCATACAGAAGGCTCTTCGACCATGAGAGCAGAAAAGCATCCGCCGCTACTCGAAGGGGATGCGGCTGACGAGAGCAGAAGCGAGGAAGTTGCCGGTTGAGAGGACTGGCAAAGAGATCCATCGTGGGGAGGCCCCACTTCAGGAAAAGTTTCTGAACTACCAAGGGATCCAGGCGCCACTCGTGCAGCTGGAGGATCCTGCCGAGTTAGTCGGCCAGGCAATTTTCTTGGCCTGGGAGATAAACTGCCCTGAGAAGAATGCCGTGGCTGACGGCCCAAGAGCAGAGCTTCTGTGCTTCTCGACAGAGAAGGAAGGAGCCTGTGCCTCCCTGTTTGTTCACGTAGAACATGGCAACCTGATTGTCTGTCTGGACAAGGACGGACTGGTGAGAAGTCAGGTGGGAGAAAGCCTTGAGAGCCAGACGGATTGCTCTGAGCTCCAGGAAGTTGATCTGCTGAGCAGACTCCCACGTGGTCCAGAGACCTTGAGTACATGCCCCTTGGCAATGCGCTCCCCATCCTAGGAGAGAAGCATCGGTCGTCAGCACTTGAGCCGGCTGAGGTGACTGAAAAGGCATTCCGAGCACCAGGTTCGGCCGATGAAGCCACCACTGTAGAGAAGAGGCCAGCGGTCCGGAGACGCGCACTAAGTCGGCTAGGCCGCCCGTGGCTTGTTGCCACTGCTTGCGAAGGCACCATTGAGCAGGCCGCATATTCAGGCGGGCATTGGGGGTCACGTGGACGGTGGAAGCCATATGGCCGAGTAGTCTCAGGAAGCGCCTGGCTGAGACCAGGGACTGGCTGCGAAAACGGCCGGCTAGGTCCATGAGCCGTTGAGCCCTGTCGAGAGGCAGGAAAGCTCGTGCCTGAGGAGTGTGCAGTCTTGCGCCGATGAACTCGAGATCCTGTGAGGGGAGCAAAGTGGACTTTGCGAAGTTTATGACAAAGCCCAAGTACTGCAGAAGAGTCACAGTGCGGTGTGTGGCTTTTGTGACTTCCGGAGAGGACGATGCTCTGATGAGCCAGTCGTCTAGGTACGGAAAGACATAGAGGCCGTGAAGCCGTAGATAAGCCGCCACCACCGCGAGACATTTTGTGAAGACTCGCGGTGCGGAGGATAGGCCAAAGGGTAGTACTCTGTACTGGTAATGTTTTCCTGCCACCACAAACCTTAGGTATTGGCGGTGGCTTGGGTGGATGAGGATGTGCGTGTAGGCATCTTTTAGATCCAAGGAGCATAGCCAATCTCCCTGCTGGAGGTAGGGCCGAAGGATTCCAAGGGTAAGCATCTTGAACTTCTCCCTCACGAGGAATTTGTTGAGGTTGCGCAAGTCCAGGATGGGTCTGAGGCCTCCTGTTCTTTTTGGTATCAGGAAATACCGGGAATAAAAACCTTGACCTCTCAGGTGGTGGGGCACCGGTTCCACCGCCTGTTCCTGAAGAAGACTTGCTAACTCCTGAAGGAGTAAGTCTCTGTGCAGAGGGAGTCGTGGAGGTTCTCCCGGGAAATAGGAGGGAGGGACCTGGTGGAAGTGGAGAAGGTAGCCTTCTCTTACGACTTGAAGCACCCAGGCATCTGAAGTGATGTTGGACCACCTGTGGGCGAAGTGAACCAGCCGGCCTCCGGTGCTGGGAGGAACCAGCTGAGGGGGAGAGGCTATGCTGATGAAGTCAAAAACCCCCACCCTGCTGAGCAGGGGCCGGTGGTGCAGGCTTGGGGGCTTGCTGCCTACGGGACCCGTTACCCCATCCCTTGGCCTGCTGACCCTGTTGGGGAGCTGCGGAGGCCTGATATTGAGGGTAGTGTTTATAGGCAGCCGCCTTTCTCGGGTAAAAGGACTTCTTTCCCGAGCCCTTCTTTTTCTGGGAAGGGGCGGAGGTCTTCCTAGAAAGCCTAGTTCTGGTGAGAGTCTCCGTCTCGATTTGTGCAGCCTTTTCAGCCATGGGCTTGCCAAAGAGGTTCTCACCTCGGCAGGGGACATCGACCAACTTGTCCTGCACCCAGGGTTCAAGGTCAGACGACTGAAGCCAAGCCTGTCGGCGGGCACCGATGCCGGCTGCGGCCACTCGAGCCGATGCTTCAAAGCCATCATAGGCTGCTCGGGAAATGAATTTGGAGCATTCCCGAATACCAGTTGTCAAGGCCAGGAACCTCCGCAAAGGTTCCTCGGACAGCCCAGCGGAGAATCCGGCTACCTCTTTAGCCAGGTCTCTGAGATACATGCCCATGTAGAGCTGGTAGGTCTGGACCCGACAAGCAAGCATAGAGACCTGGAAACACTTCTTACCGAGGCCATCCAGGTTACGGGCCTCCCTGCCAGGAGGCACCGAGGAGTGCATCTTCTGGCTCTTAAGCCTATGCATGGCCGATTCCACTACCATGGAATGATGCGGTAGCTGTGCTTTTTGGAAGCCGGGACTCTTGCGGACTCGATAGATGGAATCGACCCGCTTGCTTAATACCGGCGACGATGCCGGACTCTCCCACATGCGGAAGAGTAGTCGTTCCAGCATGGGAGGAACCGGTACAGTAAAGTGTTCCCTGGCGGGAGAGTCATACTGAAGGGCGTCGAGCTCTTCGGCTTGAGGCTCCTCCTCGGGATCCGCAGGGAAGGCCAAAGCCTTGGCCATATCCCTGACGAAGTCCGAGAACCGGGCATCCTCCGGAGGGGACTTCTTCCGAGGTTCGGACTCAGGTGAGTCCGAGGGGACACACCGAGTCCGAAACGAATCAGGTGACTCTTCCTATTCAGACTCCCAGGCCGACTCCGAGGAGGAATCGGTGGGGTCGGCTCGGGCAGGCGGAGGCGTCGGCTGCCCCGACACCGAGGGAGTCGGCTGCCCCGACACCGAGGGAGTCGGCGTCGACGACCTCGGTCCCGAACGGGAGGCCGAGGGTGACCTCGACCGAGGATCGACTCGAGTTCGCATGGACTCGAGGATCGGCTCGGTCTCCGGGGTCGACTTAGACGTCGACGTCCCGGCGGTCGGTCGGGGGGCAGCGGCGCCAGCGAGGCTAGCGATCAGTGCCCGCTGCTGGTCCATGAAGGCAGATAGTCTGCTCTCCAAGGCCGTCAACCTGAGTCCGACCTCAGGTGACCCAGCAGCCCCCGACTCGGGCCCCGACGGCGTCGGGCCCGACATCGGACCCCTCGGAGGCGAGTCCAGGAGGACTACAGGACTTACCCGAGCAGGCAACTCCGACTCCAGACGAGGTCGCTTCGGGAGGTGCTCCTTCTCCAAAGACCCGGGACGGCTATCGGGGCTATGCGACCTGGCCCTCGCGGAGCCAGGAGCGTCCACCGACGCCGCCCTCGCGGGTTTTACCTTCCGTCGATGGTCCCCGGAGGGAGAACCCCTGTCGGAGGAACTTCGGCGATGGTCAGAGCTGGAACCTCTGGACGCCGAGGCCTCCGACGAGGTCCGGGTACGGCTTGGGTCAGCGAAGATTCGTTCCCGCTGGTGCCGCCGACTCCTTAACGCTTTGGAGGACATTTTGCTGCAGGCCCCACAGATCAGTTCTTCGTGATCCGGGCCGAGGCAGCGGAGGCAATTATCATGTGTGTCAGTGAATTTCTGTCACACTGAACACACCGCTTGAAACCACTGGCAGCCATCGGGGGAAAAAGGGCCACTGCAAGGTCAAAGGACCGGGCTGCCAGCGAAAAACCGAAAAACGAAACTGACCAAAAATCAGAAAAACCGAAAAATAACAGAAGGACTCGCAACGGCGTCGCGAGTCCGGGCAGGAAAAAGACCGGCGTCGAACCGAAGAAAAAAATAGAAATAAATCACTAAAATCAACTTTTTCAGCGGGGACACGACGGGTACGTCTGTAGGGCTCCGCGGAAAAAAAGAAGACTGGCTAAGATGGCACCCTTGGGCGGGAAGGAGACCGCGCATGCGTGCTGCAATTCCCAAAGGCTTTCTTTGAAAGCTGGGGAAAATTGCTCCGCGAGGGCTCCGTCGGCGCCGACGTCACCCATATGTGAGGACTGACTTCCTGCTTGGTCCTGGAGAAATCTCTTGAGCGGTTTTAGTGATTTAGATAGTAGTGTGGAGTAACTGTCTTTTTTAGTGGCGTTAATGGCTTCCCTATAGAGTTTGAGAGTGTATAGGTATTGAGATTGATGAATATTAGATTTTGAGTGACGCCATTTGCGATCAGTTTTTCGGAGGTCTGTTTTAAGCTATTTAATTTTGGGTAGGTACCGTGGTGCATTTTGTTTTCTTGTGAGGTGGGTATGGGGTGATTGTAGTATTGCAGCCTCTAACAGTGTTTTATTCCACGAGGTCACTGCTTCATCAAGATTTGTAGGTGTTTGATTTAGGTGTAGCAGTGTTTGATTCAGAAATTCATCTTTGTTGAATTTCTTGAATCTTCTAGTTCTGGGTGTATGTGTGATTTTCATTTGGATATCTGATTTCACTCACATAGAATTATCTTGCATCAGAACTTCCCATATAGACTATTACTGAAATAAAATATCTCACAATAGTTACAGATATTTTCTAAATTAGGTTCATTATTTTTACGGTGTAATTAATAAAGGAGAAAACAGATGCAACGGAACAATCATAAAGTCCCATATTAAAAGGGAGCACAATTCATATTGTAAAATATAATCTTAATCTGATATATGTAACAAGGAAAGAAACAAAGCAATTTTGGTACTTCCATTTCAGATATTCTACCTTATCTCTATACACACGCTGGCTTCCATTAGAACTAGCAGCCACTGCAGTCATTCTGGATACTAGCAAAATATGAAGTGCTGTTCCTGTTAGTACACTTATGCTCACTATCCAAGTTTCAGGAATTCCTAAAAAATATATGAAATAATATTTGAAAATGCAATGCATAACAAATCTTAAATTTTAATTACTGGCAAAGTGATTAGTTATTTTAGTCTTTGTTTTAAATATAAAAGTTATTTTTGTGGCAGAAGGTCCAAAGTAAATTGACAAATAATGTCAAGATCAGGCTGGGGCATACTCCATAAATAATGTTTATTGAAGCTGTGGGGAAACATGGAAATTCCAAAGAAAACCAATACTCATTTCATATTGCAGGCAACAAGGCTGACCATGGCATACTTCAAGGAGTCCACCCAACAGAATTCTAAAGAAAAACAGGTGGGCGTATTCACAGTATTTTAACTGGTTAGGAAACCTGCTAACTGGCTAAAAACAGTCAGCCTGATATTCAGTGACACAAGTTAGTGCTGCTGAATATCCCCAAAGACCACAGAAAAAATGTCCAGGTAAACCCAGAGCAGTCTGTGGACAGATCAGGTGCAGCGATAGTGGCTATTCAGTTAGCGGTGATATTCAGTCATAGGTGAATGACTATCCTAACTTTAACCAGTTAGTGCTATCAGAGTAGCAGCTGAATATCGCCACAAACAAGATAGCAGTTGTTCAGCTACTGACTATCTGGGTTTTGTTAAAGTGGTGGCAGCTTTTAATTTGCTTAGCCACCACTGACTATGCACCACCCCCGCCCCCGCCCCCCCCCCCCCCCAACAGTGGCTAGAATAGCCACACAGAAACAGATAAGTTACATGCCAAAGAAACAAAGCAGAAGAGTACAAAACTGTATGGAATATCTACTAGGTGTGGTGGAAGAGCAGTTGTTAAATAGCAGCTTATTATAATATACCAAGGATATATATGCATGTTAATGAAAACAAATGGCCCAATATTAAAAAATATGAGTTCCTAAATGTGAAGACCTATTTCACATAGAGCGCTGAGATGGGAATTAAGATGTCAGGTCTGGACATACAGAATTTCCCAAGTATTTTACAAGAGGCTCTGCCAAATGCAGAGTCTTCTATAAAATCCTTATATGGACATCAGCAAATACACATGTATTTCTTGCCATATACAGAGAACACAGCAATTTTAAAAATACAGACGTTCACAAAACATTGTGGTTCCTTCAGGACTTTACATGTGTAAGCGCCTTCAACTATACATGCAGTTCCTAATTTTTCAATCTAGATTGTAGTTTCAGGCACTACACCACCCAGTACAGACATCCCCTCCTCTCAACCGCTCTCCCTGACAGCACATGATCACCCCCATCACATTTCAATCCTTCCCCAATATAACGCCAACCATCCCCTTGACTCCCCTTCCCAACAGCACTCCATACCCCCAATTCCCCTTATCCCTTGATGCAATCAACATTTCTTCCCCCCCCCCCCATCTCTTTGATAGTCTAGTGGGAAGCAGGAGCAATCCCCAGTCGCTTCTGCTTTGTGGAGCACCTGGGTTTGGCAGCTTGACCCCCTAGCAGTAGTACCATTAGACTACCACTAGGGGTTAGAGATGCCATTTTGAACCCAAGTGCCCCACGAAGTAGGAGCAACTTGGGATCACTAGACCACCAGGGAGAACACTTAAGATCTGGAGGGCTCTGGGGATGGGGTAAAGTATACACTGTGTCAGAGGGCTAGGGTAGGTATAGATTGTGCTGTGAAGGGATCCTGGAGGGATCTGGAGTAATGCCAGAGTGTTCAAAGGTAGTTGAAGGAGTTATGTCAGGGGTGGGGGTTGACATGCATGTTGGGTGTTTAGGGGCAAGGAGAGGGTGAGAGAGGAGTCTGGTGATGCCAGAGGATGTCTTGAGGGCAGGGGTTCCATCAGCTTTTGCACCTGCCCTTTCCAAACTGGCATTTCCATATGCCTTGGGGGAGATTTAAAAGCCGATGTGGAAAATGTTTGGTATATACTAGGGGTGTCCAACCCTGTCCTGGAGGGCCGCAATCCTGGCAGGGTTTTGGGATAGCCCTAATGAATATGCATGAGATATATATGCATTAGAGATATCCTGCCAACCTGACTGGTTTGTGGCCCTCCAGGACTGGATTTGGAGACCCCTGCCTTACACCTCTGTCATTTAAGATTGTGAGTGGGCAAGGTGCAGACATCCTAGACATCAAAAAGGGTAGATAGAATTTGTCACATTCCTCCTTGCTTCTCACTACCACCAAAATGTTGTCTATTAGACAACTTTTTGGTGGTGGTGAGAATCACACACCAGTCAGGTTGGCAGGATCTCTCTAATACATATATATCTCATGCATATTCATTAGGGCTATCCCAAAAACCTGCCAGGATTGCGGCCCTCCAGGAGAGGGATGGACACACCCCTGGTATATACAGTACAAATATTTTCTTTTCAAAAGAGAGAAAGAGTAGTTACTCACCTGTAACAGGTGTTCTCCAGGAGCAGCAGGAATCAGTCCTCACATATGGGTGTCATCGGCGCCGATGAAGCCCCAGCGGAGCATTTCCCCAGCTTTCTATGAAAGCCTTTGGGAATGCAGGCATGCATGCGCGGTTCCCTTCCCGCCTAAAGGTGCCATCTTACCTCAGTCAAATGACATAGCTAAGAACAGCACACAAAAATGAAAAATAAACTATATACAACTGCAACTCCAAGGGGAGAAGGGAGGGTGGTGAGGACTGATTCCTGCTGCTCCTGGAGAACACCTGTTCCAGGTGAGTAACTACTCTTTCTCCAGGACCAAGCAGGAAGTCAGTCCTCACATATGGGTGACTCCCTAGCTCTGGGCTACCGAGGAACCCAGGCTGAACAAGAGAACTCCTTCTAGTCCCAGCTGCAAAGAAAGGCTTTTCAAGGACACAACCTCCACCGGTAGCCCAACAGAGGACAGGAGGGCAGGAGTTGCCTAAACCTCAAAAAGATTCCGGAGTACTGCTTGACCAAAAGCACTGTCCCTACGGGACTTCCTCTCCAGGCAGTAATGGGCTGCAAAAGTCTGGCTTGAAGACCAAGTTGCAGCCCTGCAGATGTCTACCAAGGGCACAGAGCGGAGATGAGCCACTGAGGCAGCCATCCCCCCGACACGATGGGCCGTGACCCTACCCTGCAAAGGAAGGTCAGCCGCCTTGTAAGCCCAGGTGATACAGTCAGCCACCCAGATGGACAAGGTACGCTTGGACACAGCTAACCCCAACTTATTGGGGTCAAAAGATACGAAGAGCTGAGTAGCCCTTCTATGACCCTGCGTACGGTCAAGGTATAAGGATAAGGCCCTCCTATAGTCCAGGGTATGCAGGACTGCTTCAGCCTGGCTAGCATGAGGCCTAGGGAAGAAGGTTGGAAGAACCACCTCCTGATTGAGGTGGAAAGAGGAGACAACCTTAGGGAGGAACTTTGGATGAGTCCTGAGGACTACCCTGTTCCTGTAAATCCTGGTGTAAGGCCTGTCACAGACCAGGGCTTGAAGCTCACTTACTTGCCTAGCCGAGGTAAGGGCTATGAGGAAGAGTGTCTTCCAGGAGAGGAAGCGTAGTGGACAAGTAGCCATCGGCTCAAAAGGTGGGCGAGTCAGCTGCTGCAAGACCACATTCAGCTCCCACTCAGGGGCAGGAGGACGGATGGGAGGCTTGAGCAAAAGCAAGTCCCTGAGAAAGCGGGACACCAAGGGGTGACCAGCGAGAGACTGCCCCCCTACCAATGAGTGGTGAGCTGCTAGAGCTGAGAGGTGGACCCGAACAGAATTGGATTTAAGACCCTGATTTGACAAGTGCAGTAAGTACTGAAGGACCACTGGCACAGTACAGGAGAAAGGATCTTCTGTACGTAGCTGACACCACACAGAAAACCTCTGCCATTTGAGAGCATAAGTTTTCCTAGTGGACTGTTTCCTAGAGGCTAGGACAACGTCCTCAACTTCCTGAGGTAGGCCCCAGGGAGCCAAGACTACCCTTGCAGCTTCCAGGCCATCAAATTGAGAGACTTGAGATTGGGGTGCAGAAGTGAACCCTGGTCCTGTGTGAGAAGGTCGGGTTGCAATCCCAGAGGTAGTAGAGGATCCACTGCCAGTTGAAGGAGAAGAGGAAACCAAGGCTGTCTCGGCCATCAGGGAGCTACCAGGAGGACCGAGGCTTTGTCCTGAAGAATCTTGAACAGGGTTCGGGCCACCAAGGGCGTGGGAGGAAACGCATAGAGGAGGCCCTGAGACAAAGATATCATAAAAGCATCCGGTGCTATCCGCAGAGGATGTGGTTGCCTGGAGCAGAACTTTGGCAGTTGCTTGTTCAGTGGGCTGGCAAAAAGATCCATCAAAGGAAGGTCCCATCTGAGAAAGATCTTCTCAACTACCGAGGGATGCAGCTGCCACTCGTGGGGCTGCAGTATTCTGCTCAATCTGTCTGCCAGGTAGTTGTCCTGGCCTGGAAGGTACACAGCCTTGAGGAGCATGTGGTGCTTGAGGGCAAAAGAACAAAGGTCCTGAGCCTCTCGACAAAGAATCCTGGACCCAGTTCCTCCCTGTTTGTTCACATAAAACATGGCAACCTGGTTGTCTGTCTGAATCAGGACAGACTGGTGAGCCAGGGTAGGTGTGAAAGCTTTGAGTGCTAAACGAATAGCTCTGAGTTCAAGGAGATTGATCTGCTATGCAGCTTCCCAGGGAGACCAGAGGCCCTGGGTGCACTTGACCAGACAATGGGCCCCCCAGCCTTGCAGGGAGGCATCTGTTGTCAGCACTACTGTGTACCCTGGAATCTGAAAAGGCACCCCGTTCAGTAGATTGGGTGGGTGCAGCCACCAGGTGAGGGAGTGTAGAAATGGTCTGGACACCCTTATCCTGTCTCTGAGGCTGCCTGTGGCCTGTGACCACCGAGTCCAAAGGCACCACTGTGCAGACCGCATATGGAGCCTGGCATTGGGGGTCACATGAACTGTCGAAGCCATGTGGCCCAGAAGCCTCAGGCAGAGTCTGCCGGAGACCAGGGACCCGCTGAGAAACTGATTTGCCAAGGCCATCAACCTTTGGGCTCTGTTTTCTGGCAAGAATGCCTTTGCCAGGAGAGAGTCCAACCTTGCCCCTATGGACCCCAAGTTCTGGGAAGGAAGCAAAGTGGACTTTGCGAAGTTTATGACAAACCCCAGGCGTTGTAGAAGAGCAATGGTCCTGAGGGTGGCTTGATTGGCCTCCTGACTTGTCGGACCCCTGATGAGCCAGTCGTCCAGATAGGGGAAGACAAAGATGCCCTGATTTCTCAGGTAGGCCGCCACCACTGCTAGGCACTTTGTGAAGACCCTGGGTGCGGAGGCGAGGCCGAAAGGCAGCACTCTGTACTGATAATGGTTTCCTCCCACGATGAACCTCAGGTACTTTCTGTGGTCTGGATGAATGAGGATGTGAGTGTATGCATCCTTGAGATCTAAAGAGCATAGCCAATCTCCCTGCTGCATCTTGAACTTTTCTTTCACTAGGAACTTGTTGAGGTTCCTGAGGTCCAGAATGGGATGAAGGCCACCGGTCCTTTTGGGCACCAGGAAATAACAGGAGTAGAATCCGTGACCTTGCAAGTGGGGAGGCACAGGCTCCACCGCCCTGTCCACCAACAGACCCTGAAGCTCCTGACGGAGAAGGTCTGTGTGCAGAGGAGGCCTTGGAGGCTCCCCTGGAAAGTAGGGGGGTGGCAGTTGGTGGAAATGGAGGGCATAGCCCTTGTGGACTATCTCCAGCACCCAACTGTCCCCGGTGATAAGGGGCCACTGGTGGGCAAAGAGGACAAGACGGCCTCCTGTGCAGGGTGGGGAGAGCAGTGGAGGAGAGGTTATGCTCAAGGAGTCAAAAACCCCCACCCTGCTGAGTGGTAGCAGGGGCCTGAGGCTTGGGGGTTGTCAGACGGCTGCCTAGGGTGAGAACTTACACAATCTTGACGATGCATATATTCATATGATTCTTGCAAGGTATTGTGGGTATTGTAGTTCATTCACTCCCAAACACAGCTGATGACAATAATTTGAGTTGTGAAACCAAGTGGTAAGATCAATAAAATACTTCTTTTATTGATGGGGTTTAATTCACCCAGCACATGTATGCTTGATAGCACTATAAATGAGGTTACTTGCTTGCAGTGTTTAAATGGATAACAAAAAGTCACAAAGTAAACCAGAAAACAACCTTCAGCTTGTCAGGCAATTAGCTAATGTTTTCTTAGCAAATAATTACCAAATACAAAGGCACAAAGTAAAGAATAAACTTTGCTGGTTAGGTTAACTTCTGCTTATTTTCCACGCAGATCTCAGCAGTGATTCTCCCTTGCTCACACACACAATCAGGTGCAGCTTCAATTACTATCAATTAACCAGCTGTAAGCCTTTAGCTGGCTGGCTGCTACTGTGTGAACCCAAATCCTGCTTTAAGAGCTGTTTGCAGTGGAAATAAAGAACAAAGTTAGGTTTCTTTGTGATGGCTGATGTGTTTGCTCATAGAAAGCTAGCAATGGCATTTAGATAGAGAACAGTCCCTGTAAACTGTACTTTCATCTGCTGTATCAATTATCATAGGGTCACTATCATACATTGGCACAGACGAGTCTTTCATTAAGGCACTATCATGAGAATGCTTATTCCCTTGCTGCCATTCTCTATTATAGATAGGGTCTGGATCAGTGTTCATACCTGAGCCTCTCCTGCTATCATTATTCCTCTCTGTATAGCCTGGCCAATATGTAACCCAATTCTGATGTCCAGCCTTCCAATCTTGATCCCTGGACACTGGATCTCCTCTCACATACCTTCTGGCCTTGGTCTGAAAGTCCCTTCCACATGCAGTCTTCTCTCTTCCAGGTAGCCACTGGTGATTCCTATCTCTGCCCCTCCATTCCTCTGGCTGAATCCAGTCCAATGGACTCTGCTGGCTTTTGGAATACCTCCCAGTATGAGTACTGCCTTGGAATCTCCCAGACCTTCCAATGGCCTGCCTTCTCTTCCTTCCAGAGAGTTTCCTTCTCTCTCTATCTGCTTGGCTTGGCTTCTGTTTCTCCAGGTGATACTGGTGCTTGTAGCCGTTGCTGTCTCTGTATCTCTTCCTCCCTCTGTAGCTGTTGCTGAAGCTCTCCCTGAAGCTGTTATCTGAAGAATAAGCTCTATTCTTATCCTGTTCTAATGTGTGCTGCTCCCTAACACAGCGCAGCTGTCTTGAATCAGGCCCTGCCCTTTGAGATGAGTGCTTAGGGATTACCTCATAGCTCTCTTGATTGCACACACATTTCCTCACTTCAGCCCCTCTCATGGCTGCTGGAAACCTGGTGCATTCTGGGACTGGTAGTCTTTTATGTGAAAACTCTGTTTTCTTGCTTCTACCAGAACTGACAGGTTGCTTGTTCAGAGTCACATCATCTTTTCTATAGCTCCTACCTGAGCTATGATAAGCTTCCTTATCACAGGGTCCTCTGCCTACGGGGCCCATTACCCTGGCCCTTGGCTTGCTGACCCTGGGGGGCAGCTTGGGCAGCCTGATACTGTTTGTAGGCAGTGCCCTTCCTCGGGTAAAAGGGCTTTTTACCCAAGCCCTTCTTCTTATGAGAAGGGGCAGAGGTCTTCCTCGACAGCCTTGTCCGAGTGAGGTGCTTGGTCTCGGGCTGAGCGGCCATTTCAGTCATGGGCTTGCCAAAAAGGTTTTCACCTCGGCAAGGGACATCGACCTACTTGTCCTTGTTGGGAAATTTGGCTTAGGGATCACTCTTGATCAGATCTGCTTCATCTGTTTCTGTGACTGCACTCCTGCCTTATGCAAGCAACCCCGTTTGAATGGCACAGAAGCAACTCATTTGAGCTATGGAAGAGAGAGTATGGCTATGAGGCCTGCTACAGCCTGAGAGACCTTACTTTGTACAGTAGTGTGCAGTCAGGCCCAGAATACAGGCCAAGCCAGGTGGCCAGAAACGAATTAATAGAAAAATACTCTCCGCTCTGAAGAATGTAATTAGTGCCAGGAAGGCAGAGAGGCCCGGCCAGCTGCATAGATAAAAACAGACCTTGAAGCACCAACTTTCGGCCCGATAATCACGGGAGGGAGGGGGCCCAGAGAAGGAGTTTTAGCAAATCGCTTTTCTTTTTTGCAAGCAGCTCTGACTTTTTCTTTTTTGCTGAAAGCTGCAAATCCTATACAGAATAACTACTGACTGATGACATCAGTTTTGTGACGGAGATCAGGCATATAAGGAAGCAGCCCTATAGCTAAGTGGGCAGTCTGCTCCCCAATTCCGGTAAGGGAAGTGGACTGTCCACCACCTTTCTCAGACAGAGACTTTTGCTCAAAGCAGTTGCTGTTTGTTTGTTTTGGTACCCAAATAAAGAGCATTGTATTAGAGCAATTTGTAGTCTGAGTAATTTGTTGCTAATTGGTGACTTTTGGAATAAACTTTGTGGGTTACAGGGCCCCACAATTGGTGCCGAAACCCACTGGGTGCCGCATCTCACTCCTAAATTGAGTGTAGCCACTCCCCAATTTTTCTAAATTGCCCAAGGATTCCTCTGACTGCGTTTTTGGCTGCGTTTTGTCAGAGAGCATACCTCCTGTTTTTTAACAAGACAAAACCAGGGGATGAGAATACCTTCTCATTAGGAGAAGAAAGACTCCATTCCCAAGTGTGAATGTGAGTAAAGTGCCGTTCCCAAGTGTGAACGAAGACTCCATTCCCAAGAGTGAAGAACCGTTCCCAAGAGTGAACGTGATTCCCTAGGAAGACTCCACTGGTGAGTATTGTGTTCAACTAGTGGGTGAGTAGCGAATGCACCTGTGCGTATATGTCTTTTATGTAATTTATGTTCTGTTATGTAGAAAATGTCAGTGTGTCATGTACCTAGTTGTAAATATTAGGAAAAGAATGTTTTTGCCCAGACATTAGGTCTTCAAAGTTCCAGGATTGCTTGGTGTATACGTGAGACTGTACGCCCAATTGGAGCGAAGCGCCTGTGTGTCCTTATCCACGTTTCCATATCTCCGCAAGGGGAACGGCTGGGTTTGGACGAAGCATAAGAACTGTGTGTTTGAGTCCTGGATTTTGCACCTTTCATCCCTCTGTAAATAAAGAGGTTTTTGTAAAAGGCGAAATTACCAGCGAATTTACCAGCTCCTCTGCAAATAAAGAAGTTCGATTTTTATATATATCAGTAAAAAGTGAAGTTATTAACAGGATCTTGCCTGTAATTAAAGTGTTCCCAAACAGTGAAAACACCAAGTCTACAAAATATAGGAAGAGGGACAGTGAAGGAGAATAACAGATTTTTATTAAAAAAAAAGGAAAACTCCTTATCTGGGATGCTCACAGACCAGAGACGGCAACAATTAGATCAATTGAAAAGAACTAGTCTAGTTACATAACACTGTACACATCAATTGTAATTATGGAGTTCTGAACTTCGAGGTTTGTTCCTTGAACATTGAGGGTCACCTGGCTAGTGCCTAGCTGTGTTGAATGAATAACTGCCTCTACAGGAGATGAAGTTCAGAACTCTTTTCGGTGAAGTATAATTCCTCTGTAATTAGCTTTCTAGGTATCTTTTTAACTGATTGCAATGCAATGCAGTGTGAATGAATGGGAAGATCTTCCATGCTTTGATGTCTTTAGCTAAACAGTGTCGTTTGTGTGACGTGACAAAGGTTAAGAAACATTGAGTGTTTATAGGAAGGATGGAAGTTAGTAACCTAACTGGAGAAAAACGAAACAAAACCAAATTGAATTGCTTGCCATGTTAAATCCAGTAAGTTTTGGAAGAAAGTAAGTGATACAACTACATTCAAACAAGTGAATTAAGTAATTAAAACAATATTACCAGATTTGATTATTGTCTCATGGTAATATCATATATATATATATATATATATATATTCCATAAAATTATTAGAAATAGAAGAACATTAACAGCTGTGATAACTGCAGTGATTCAAAAGTTCCTTTGCTTTTTAAAAGCAGTATCTACCAGTACTGCCGTTTCCCCTTCTGAAAGTGCCTGGTTTAGCTCTGCATAACACTCGCACAATTTATGCTTTCTTAATTGGCTTTTCTGGTCCCTGGAATTGACCTGCCTAGAAGTTCTTTACTAAATCTGAGCAAATCAGACCAGGAAGATGGAAAATTAAGGGAACTTTTTCCATGTTTTATATATATATAACGTCTTTGTTTCAAATCAGTTTAACATCATTCACTGGTATTATGTATAAGGTTTCAATTTAAATGAGAAAAGTATATTTTTGGTTCAAACAACAAAAAAATATATATATAAAAGGGGAGTATTTACATTCCAGATATTCACCAACCTTTTCATGAAAAAGTATAAGTCATTTGAATGCATGTTTCCCGAACTGTAAGATTTAAGGTAATTATTTTGCATTGTTCAGCTCTGTGCTGATGAACAGGCCAGTTAACTAAACTAATCTTTACAATATTGGCGTTTAAGATAAATTCACCTGTTTGTTCTGTATATGAATTTTATGTGTCAGTGTCCAGAGAAAAAGTGTACTTTGTTTTTGAAAATCTTTTAAATTTCAGTTTCAGGAGTATAGTCTTTAGTTTAAAGACTTTACCTAGATAGTTGCTATTTAGAATGAGCACATATCTCCATTTTAGTATTACACCAATTCCTCATACTGTTATGCTTATTGATAAGAATCTAAATTTGTATTTTCTGCCTACCATTTGTTTGCCACAGTATTACTTTTTAACAATTGCTTTTGGCAGCAATGCCAAATATGGATACATTAGTATGATATAAATAAATTTAAAAAAATACAAAAAGAAAAAGAGGGAAAACATGTTGTGAGGGGTGAAGAGGTATATTGAAAGAAAAGATACTAAGTTTTAATAATTGTCTAATGTTCTTAGCAGCCCTGCCAAATAAAGATGCTGCCTGGTTGTTACGTGGGATTGGTAGTACTCCAAGAAGAAGGGGGGGGGGGGGGAGTACAATCTTGGAGACTTCAGGCAACTGAATTAGTGGAGCGAGTGAAGGATATTCTGATAAGAAGTTATTTAAGATCCGATGCAGCACAAAAAAAATTGAACTGGCTCTTCAGTGATGTTGGACGACAGCGACCCCTACTGAAACAGCATCATGTGGACTTTTGTGTGACATTTTGAACTGGTTCAAGCTTGTTTGCAATTTATGTAGAATAGTATAAACAGTATTGTGTGTTCTCTCTCCTTCTGCTCTCTCTCTGGAGAGTGGCAAGTATCTGCTGTATTATATTTTAATGTAATCATGTATCCAGGAATATCAGGGTTTCACTGCTGTTGTACTTAATCCTTATCTTTGATGTTAGGCATTTTTATCTCTCGTTTTTCTTCCTTCCAACTCCATACATTTTGTTTTTATGCCTGGCAGCTAGTGCAGCAGTCTCTATTTCTGTTTTTTTTTTCTAAGCCATGCTTAAGGCTTACCTCTTTAAGGCTGTTTTTGAATAAGTGATTCCCACATTGTCTATTTGATATGACTAATTACACTAGAGAGGTTAGACCAGAGCCTCTCTGATTTACTTTGCAGGGCTTCGGATCCTGTTCCAGGAGGTTGCTGATCATGTGGTGACTACATAGTTTGTACCCAGCTCCTTACTGTCAACTTGTTTTCATAGGGACTACTGTTTATAGCAAGAAACTGTTTGTGCATCCTGGGACTGCTCTACTTTCTCAGGACTGCTGCTTCCCCGTTTGCTGCCCGCTTGAATGATACCGACACTTGGACTCATGTCAGTCATTTGAAGGTTTCTCCAACTGTCACCTCTGTTTGATCTACTTCCTTTGTGTATGAACTGTTGTTGACCAAGATGATTGCTGCCAAACCTGCTCCTTGGGGCACCATTTGTTTCCTCCTTGCTGTCCCCATCATGTTTGTACTAATTATTGAGTTCTTTCATCCTGATGGACAATTAGCTTTACTTCTGCGTGTTCACAATACAACCCACATCTCCAAAGAAATTCTCAATCAAACCCCTGCCTTGAACTGAACTCTTATCAGGACATTCTGATGAACTTTTTGATTCCCTTGTGTTCTCCATTGCTATTATTCTTTTGTGCTGTTTGGATTTTGTCCTTTCTAGTCAGATAAGTATGATATTTTCTTTATTCTTTTGCCCTGCTCTGCTCTTTTTATATGATTGGGACCACTCCCTGCTCACAATGCATTGTCGCTTCCCGCTCTGTGGGTCAAACCCCCCTGTACCGCATTCATTATGACTTTTTCTCGTTTTTTGGGTGGGTTACGGGGAATTTTAATTTTCATGCTGATGTTTATTGCTTGTATTCTTATTTTGTGTTGTGCACTTCCTCTCCTGATTGCATTTGGATGTACATTGATTTAGTCTTCTGCTAAAAAAACCTGTATATTGTATCTAGGGAACAGTGTGAGCTGCTGCCTCTTAGATGATCCCTCTCTGTCCCAAATGGTCCATGCCCCTTAGCGGGATTACTTTCACTTCCCTCTGCAAGAAAATAAAAATAAAAATAAAAATTGGAGAATGTTGGGAAATTTGGCTTAGGGATCACTCTTGATCAGATCTGCTTCATCTGTTTCTGTGACTGCACTCCTGCCTTATGCAAGCAACCCCGTTTGAATGGCACAGAAGCAACTCATGTGAGCTATGGAAGAGAGAGTATGGCTATGAGGCCTGCTACAGCCTGAGAGACCTTACTTTGTACAGTAGTGTGCACAGTCAGGCCCAGAATACAAGCCAAGCCAGGTGGTCAGAAACTAATTAATAGAAAAATACTCTCCGCTCTGAAGAATGTAATTAGTGCCAGGAAGGCAGAGAGGCCTGGCCAGCAGCATAGATAAAAACAGACCTTGAAGCACCAACTTTCAGCCCGATAATCACGGGAGGGAGGGGGCCCAGAGAAGGAGTTTTAGCAAATCGCTTTTCTTTTTTGCAAGCAGCTCTGACTTTCTTTTTTGCTGAAAGCTGCAAATCCTATACAGAATAACTACTGACTGATGACATCAGTTTTGTGACGGAGATAGCGTAGTTACTCACCTGTAACAGGTGTTCTCCAGGAGCAGCAGGAATCAGTCCTCACTTATGGGTGACGTCGGCGCCGACGGAGCCCTCGCGGAGCAATTTTCCCCAGCTTTCAAAGAAAGCCTTTGGGAATTGCAGCGCGCATGCGCGGTCCTCTTCCCGCCCAAGGGTGCCATCTTAGCCAGTCAGATGACATAGCTAAAAAAGACAGCATAAAAATTTGCAAAAAGAACATAAGCAGACGATTGCAACTCCAAGGGGAGGAGGGAGGGTAGTGAGGACTGATTCCTGCTGCTCCTGGAGAACACCTGTTACAGGTGAGTAACTACGCTTTCTCCAGGACCAAGCAGGAAGTCAGTCCTCACTTATGGGACTCCCAAGCTCAAGGCTACCGGAGACCCTAAGCACAAAAATGAGCTCCCTCTAGCTCAGCAGCACAGAAGGAAAGAATCTTCGCTGAATTATCACCCACCGGTAGCCCACATCCGGGATGGAGGGTAGGAGTTGCTTAGACCTCAAAGAGATTACGGAGGACTGCCTGTCCGAAAGCACTGTCCCTGCGGGACTCCCTCTCGAGACAGTAATGGACCGCAAAAGTCTGGCTCGAAGACCAAGTAGCGGCCCGGCAGATGTCTGCCAGCGGAACAGAGCGGAGGTAAGCCACTGACGTAGCCTTTGCCCGAACGCAATGAGCCATGACTCGACTTTCTAAGGAGAGTCCGGCTGCCCCATAAGCCCAAGAGATACAGTCCGCAACCCAGATGGACAGAGTACGCTTGGAGACCGGGAGCCCCAATTTATTGGGGTCAAAAGACACAAAAAGCTGAGCAGCTTTACGGTGCTCCCGCGTACGGTCAAGGTAGAAGTTCAAAGCCCTTCTACAGTCTAGGGTATGGAGGACCGTTTCAGCTCGGCTGGAGTGTGGTCTGGGAAAGAAGGTTGGAAGTACCACCTCCTGATTGATGTGAAAAGGGGAGACCACTTTTGGAAGAAACTTCGGGTGAGTCCGTAGGACTACCCTATTTTTGTAGAACCGAGTGTAAGGGGGATCAGACACGAGGGCCTGCAATTCACTTACGCGTCTAGCGGAAGTGAGGGCTATCAAGAACAGTGTTTTCCAAGACAGAAAACGGAGAGAACAGGTAGCCATAGGTTCAAAAGGCGGACAGGTGATCCGCTGCAAAACCACATTCAGGTCCCAGTCAGGCGCTGGCGGGCGCAGAGGTGGTTTAAGTAGAAGGAGACCTCGGAGAAACCTCGCTACAAGAGGGTCGCTGGAGAGAGGTCTACCGTCCACCGGTACATGATGTGCCGAAAGAGCACTGAGGTGAACTTTGACGGAGTTGGACTTAAGTCCCAGATTAGAGAGGTGTAGCAAGTACTGCAAGATCACCGACACCGGGCAGGAGAAGGGATCCTGAGACTGTTGGGTACACCAGACGGCAAAGCGACGCCATTTAAGGGCGTAGCATTTGCGGGTAGAAGGCCGTCGCGAAGCCAAGACGACCTCCTCCACCTCTGCCGGCAGGAGAAGGGGAGCAAGGACTACCCTCTCAGCAGCCAGGCCATGAGGTGGAGAGACCTGAGGTTGGGGTGTAGTAGAGACCCCTGATCCTGAGTGAGGAGATCCGGTTGTACCCCCAGAGGGAATGGATCCTCCACCGCTAATTGCAGTAGGAGCGGAAACCACGGCTGTCTGGGCCAGCGAGGGGCCACCAGGATCATGAAGGCTTTGTCTCGAAGAACCTTGAAAAGAGTCCGAGAGAGACTAGCGGAATGGGAGGGAAAGCGTACAGAAGGCTCCCCGACCATGAAATTAGAAAAGCGTCCGCCGCAACCCGAAGGGGGTGTGGCTGACGAGAGCAGAAGCGAGGAAGCTGCCGGTTGTGAGGACTGGCAAAGAGATCCACCGTGGGGAGGCCCCACTTTAGGAAGAGCTTCTGAACTACCAAGGGATCCAGACGCCACTCGTGCGGCTGGAGGATCCTGCTGAGTTTGTCCGCCAGGCAATTTTCTTGGCCCGGGAGATAAACTGCCTTGAGGAGAATGCCGTGACTGACGGCCCAAGAGCAGAGCTTCTGTGCCTCCCGGCAGAGGAGGAAGGAGCCCGTGCCCCCCTGCTTGTTCACGTAGAACATGGCAACTTGATTGTCCGTCTGGACAAGGACGGACTGGTGGGAAGTCAGGTGGGAGAAGGCCTTGAGAGCCAGGCGGATCGCCCTGAGCTCCAGGAAGTTGATCTGCTGAGCAGACTCCCACGTGGTCCAGAGGCCCTGAGTACGTGCCCCTTGGCAATGTGCTCCCCAGCCCAGGAGGGATGCATCCGTGGTCAGCACCCGGGTCGGCTGAGGTGACTGGAAAGGCATACCGAATATCAGGTTCGGCTGCCGAAGCCACCACCGGAGAGACGAGAGCAGCGGCTCGGAGACGCGCACTAGGTCTGCTAGGCCGCCTGTGGCTTGTCGCCACTGCTGGCGGAGACACCATTGAGCAGGCCGCATATTCAGGCGGGCATTGGGGGTCACATGGACGGTGGAAGCCATATGACCGAGTAGTCTCAGGAAGCGCCTGGCGGAGACCAGAGGCTGGCTGCGAAAACGGCCGGCTAGGTCCATGAGCCGTTGAGCCCTGTCGAGCGGTAGGTACGCTCGTGCCTGAGGAGTGTGTAGCCTTGCGCCGATGAACTCGAGATCCGGTGAGGGGAGCAAAGTGGACTTTGCGAAATTTATAACAAAGCCCAAGTGCTGCAGAAGAGTCACCGTGCGGTGCGTGGCGCTGGTGACCTCCGGAGCGGACGCCGCTCTGATGAGCCAGTCGTCGAGGTATGGAAAGACAGAGGCCGTGAAGCCGGAGATGGGCCGCCACCACCGCGAGACATTTTGTGAAGACTCGCGGTGCGGAGGACAGGCCAAAGGGCAGTACTCTGTACTGGTAATGATTTCCTGCCACCACAAACCTTAGGTATTGGCGGTGGCTTGGGTGGATGAGGATGTGCGTGTAGGCATCCTTTAGATCCAAGGAGCATAGCCAATCTCCCTGCTGGAGGTAGGGCAGAAGGATTCCAAGGGTAAGCATTTTGAACTTCTCCCGCACAAGGAACTTGTTGAGGTTGCGCAAGTCCAGGATGGGTCTGAGGCCCCCTGTTCTCTTTGGTATTAGAAAATACCTGGAATAAAAGCCTTGACCTCTCAGGTGGTGTGGCACCGGCTCCACCGCCTGTTCCTGCAGAAGACCTGCTAACTCCTGAAGGAGTAAGTCCCTGTGCAGAGGGGGTCGCGGAGGTTCTCCCGGAAAATAGGAGGGAGGGACCTGGTGGAAGTGGAGAAGATAGCCTTCTCGCACGACTTGAAGCACCCAGGCATCTGCGGTGATGCTGGACCACCTGTGGGCGAAGTGAACCAGCCGGCCTCCGGTGCTGGGAGGAACCAGCGGGGGGGGAGAGGCTATGCTTAGTGAGTCAAAAAACCCCCACCCTGCGGAGCAGGGGCTGGTGGTGCAGGCTTGGGGGCTTGCTGCCTACGGGACCCGTTACCCCGTCCCTTGGCCTGCTGGCCCTGTTGGGGAGCTGCAGGGGCCTGATAATGGGGGTATTGTTTGTAGGCAGCCGCCTTCCTCGGGTAAAAGGACTTCTTTCCCGAGCCCTTCTTTTTCTGGGAAGGGGCGGAGGTCTTCCTAGAAAGCCTGGTCCTGGTGAGAGTCTCAGTCTCAATTTGTGCAGCCTTTTCCGCCATGGGCTTGCCAAAGAGGTTTTCACCTCGGCAGGGGACATCGACCAACTTGTCCTGCACCCAGGGCTCAAGGTCTGACGACTGAAGCCAAGCCTGTCGGCGGGCACCGATGCCGGCTGCGGCTACTCGAGCCGATGCTTCAAAGCCATCATAGGCTGCTCGGGACATGAACTTAGAGCATTCCCGAATGCCAGTGGACAAGGCCAGGAACCTCCGCAAGGGTTCCTCGGACAAACCAGCGGAGAATCCGGCTAGCTCTTTAGCCAGATCTCGGAGATACATGCCCATGTATAGCTGGTAAGTCTGGACACGACATGCGAGCATAGAGCCCTGGAAACACTTCTTACCAAGGCCATCCAGGTTACGGGCCTCCCTGCCAGGAGGCACCGAGGAGTGCATCTTCTGGCTCTTAAGACGATGCATGGCCGATTCCACTACCATGGAATGGTGTGGTAGCTGTGCCTTTTGAAAGCCAGGGCTCTTGCGGACGCGATAGATAGAATCGACCCGCTTGCTCAGGACCGGCGAGGAGGCCGGACTCTCCCACATGCGGAAGAGTAGTCGTTCCAGCATAGGAGGAACCGGCACAGTAAAGTGTTCCCTTGCGGGAGAGTCATACTGGAGGGCGTCGAGCTCTTCGGCTCGAGGCTCCTCCTCGGGGTCCGCAGGGAAGGCCAAAGCCTTGGCCATATCCCTGACGAAGTCTGAGAACCGGGCATCCTCCGGGGGGGACTGCTTCCGAGGCTCGGACTCCGGTGAGTCCGAGGGTACACACCGAGTCCGGAAAGAATCAGGCGACTCTTCCTCTTCAGACTCCCAGACCGACTCCGACGAGGACTCGGTGGGGTCGGCCCGGGCAGGGCGCGGCGCCTGCCGCCCCGACGCCGAGGGAGTCGGCGTCGGCGACCTCGGTCCCGAACGGGAGGCCGAGGGTGACCTCGACCGAGGATCGACTCGAGTTCGCATAGACTCGAGGATCGGCTCGGTCTCCGGGGTCGACTTGGACGTCGACGTCCCGGCGGTCGGGGCAGCGGCGCCAGCGAGGCCAGCGAGCAGTGCCCGCTGCTGGTCCATGAAGGCAGACAGTCTGCTCTCCAAGGCCGTCAACCTGAGTCCGAGCTCAGGTGACCCAGCAGCCCCCGACTCGGGCCCCGACGGCGTCGGGCCCGACGTCGGCTGTCGCGGAGGCGAGTCCAGAAGAACCACAGGACTTACCCGAGCAGGCATCTCCGACTCCAGGCGAGGTCGCTTCGTGAGGTGCTCCTTCTCCAAGGACCCGGGGCGGCTGTCGGGGCTATGCGACCTGGCCCTCGCGGAACCAGGAGCGTCCACCGACGCCGCCCTCGCGGGTTTCACCTTCCGACGATGGTCCCCGGAGGGAGAACCCCTGTCGGAGGAACTCCGGCGACGGTCCGAGCTGGAGCCTTTGGACGCGGAGGCCTCCGACGAGGTCCGGGTACGGCTGGGGTCAGCGAAGATCCTATCACGCTGATGCCGCCGACTTCTCAACGCTTTGGAGGACATTTTGCCGCAGGGCCCACAGATCAGTTCCTCATGATCTGGGCCCAGGCAGCGGAGGCAAAAGTCGTGTGTGTCAGTTAGTGACATGTTTCGGTCACACTGACCACACCGCTTAAACCCACTGGCAGCCATCGGGGGAAAAAGGGCCCCTGCGAGGTCAAAGGACCGGGCTGCCAGGGAAAAAACGAAAACGAAAGCTGACTAAGTCAGAAAAACCGAAAAAAAGGAAGAGGACTCGTGACCGGCGTCGCGAGTCCGGGCGGGAAAAAGACCGGCGTCGAACCGAAGGAAAAAGAATAAAATAACGAAGAAATATCGACTTTTTCGCGGGGACAAGACGGGGACGTCTGTAGGGCTCCGCGGAAAAAAGAAGAAGACTGGCTAAGATGGCACCCTTGGGCGGGAAGAGGACCGCGCATGCGCGCTGCAATTCCCAAAGGCTTTCTTTGAAAGCTGGGGAAAATTGCTCCGCGAGGGCTCCGTCGGCGCCGACGTCACCCATAAGTGAGGACTGACTTCCTGCTTGGTCCTGGAGAATAGGCATATAAGGAAGCAGCCCTATAGCTAAGTGGGCAGTCTGCTCCCCAATTCCGGTAAGGGAAGTGGACTGTCCACCACCTTTCTCAGACAGAGACTTTTGCTCAAAGCAGTTGCTGTTTGTTTGTTTTGGTACCCAAATAAAGAGCATTGTATTAGAGCAATTTGTAGTCTGAGTAATTTGTTGCTAATTGTTGACTATTGGAAGAAACTTTCTGGGTTACAGGGCCCCACATCCTGAACCCATGGCTCGATGTCCGATGACTGCAGCCATGCCTGGCGTCGAGCCGCGATGCCGGCTGCCGCAACTCGGGCCAAAGCCTCGAAGCCATCGTAGACGGCGCGGGACATGAACTTCGAGCAGTCCAGAATCCCCGAGGACAAGTACTTAAATCTCTTGCAAGGGTTCTCAGGAGAGACCAGCAGAGAACCCGGCAAACAACTTGGCCAGATCCCGCAAGTACATGCCCATGTACAGCTGGTAAGACTGGACACGGCAAGCAAGCATCGAGCCCTGGAAGCACTTCCTACCGACGCCATCTTCTGCTCTTCAGACGATGCATGGCCGATTCCACAACCATGGAATGGTGTGGTAGCTGTGCCTTCTGAAAACCAGGGCTCTTCCGGAGCTGATAAATGGAATCGACTCGCTTGCTAAGAATCGGCGCCGAGGCCGGTGCCTCCCACATACGGAAGAGGAGCCGTTCCAGCATCGGAGGAACCGGGACAGTAAAGGCCTCCCTTCGGAGGAGAGTCATACTGCAGCACCTCGAGCTCTTCAGCTCGAGGCTCTTCCTCGGGATCTGCCGGAATAGCCAAGGCAGTGGCCATATCCCGGACGAACTCCGAGAACAGAGTATCCTCCCGGGGGGACCTACTCCGGGGCTCAGACTGCGGTGAGTCCGAAGAGACGCACCGAGTCTTAAAGGTATCAGGAGACTCCTCGTCCTCCGTCTCCCAAGCCGACTCGTCCGAGGAAGAGTCGGGGTCTGACCCCGCGGGGCCCTGGAGCACCCGCCCCGACGCCGGAAGCACTGGCGTCGACGCCCTCGGTCCAGAACGAGTCCACGATGGACTCGAGCATCGGCTCGGTCTCCGGGGTCGACTTCGACGTCGATGTCCCGGTGGTTGGGGCAGATGAGCCAGACAGGCTGGCCATCAGTGCCCGCTGCTGCTCCATGAAGGCAGACATTCTGCTCTCCAAGGCTGTTATCCTGAGACTCAGCTCGGGAGACGCAGCAGCCACCGACTCGGGCCCCGGCAGCGCCGGGCCTGACGTCGGCTCCCTGGGAGGAGAGTCCACGAGGACTACGGGGCTTATGTGTCCAGAAGACTCTGGCTCCACATGAGGCACTTTGGCAGGCTTCTCCGGTTCCACAGGCCCGGGGCGACGGTCGTGGGTCTTAGACCTGGCCCTCGAGGAGCCAGGGACCTCTTCCGACGACGCCCTCGCGAGCCGCTTCTTCCTCTTGCGTTCCTGGTCGGGGAACCCCCTGTCCGAGGAGCTTTGACGGTGCTCGGGATCGGAATCCCGAGATGTCGAGGCCTCAGACGAGGTCCGGGCCCGGCCGGAGGCTGAGTCCGAGAAAAGCCTGTCCTTTTGCTGCTGGCGACTTCGTAGTGCCTTGGAAGACATTTTTCCACAGGCCCTGCACGACTTAGGATCGTGGTCGGGGCCGAGGCACCGAAGGCAGCAGTCGTGTGTGTTGGTGAGAGACATTAGCTTCTTACACCGATCACACTTCTTAAAACCACTGGAAGCCATCGGGGAAAAAAGAGTCCCCGCGAGGTCAAAGGACCGGCCTTCCAGGGAAAAAGAGAAAAAAGGGCACGAACGCCAGCCACGAAGGGCAAAAACCGAAAAAGAAGAATCGAGCTCGAAACCGGCATACCAGCATACCAAACCCGGCAGGAGGGGAACCGGCGTCGAACCAGTAGAAAAAGAGCAAAAAAAAATTGCTGAAAAATCTAATTTTAACCGGGAAAACTGGACACACGTCCGGTGGGCTTCACGGAAAAAAGAGACTGAGGTAAGATGGCACCTTTAGGCGGGAAGGAAACCGCGCATGCATGCCTGCATTCCCAAAGGCTATCATAGAAAGCTGGGGAAATGCTCCGCTGGGGCTTCATCGGCGCCGATGACACCCATATGTGAGGACTGACTTCCTGCTTGGTCCTGGAGAATATGCGTCTATATTTAACTAACACCCAAATCATGCCCCTTCAAAATGTCTGCATCGTGTGGATCTCCACAGATAAACAGCAGCTTTCTAAAAACACTATTTGCATGTGTAGCCAATGTACACATAAAGACAACTCAAGGACGCAACCAAAGTATCTGTCAAGTACGACAGGACAAAGGAACAGATACCCAGACTGGCAGAGTTTTCAGGTTTAAAACCCTTTTCTTTATTTCCCCAACATAAAGAAAATAAAGGGGTTTTAAACCTGAAAAAACTCTGCCAGTCTGGGTATCTGTTCCTTTGTCCTGCCGATCTACACATATACATGCCACTATTTACACAGAGATGTTTCTAATGTAAGGGCCTTGGGCTCCTAAGTTAGTCTTCTAAATTTGTACCCTATTTTAGCCAACTTTAGGAGGGTAAGTTTTAAGCTTAATTTAGGATCTTAAAAGTCATAGGGAGATACTCAGCGATGGCGGCTAGCCCCTGTAAAGCCGCTAGCTATCACCGCTAAACCTTAAACCCACATATTCAATGTCAGGGCCATATCTGGTCACCAACATTGAATAATCCAAGTCAGCTAGACAGCGCAGAAGCTAATCAGACAGCAGCAATATTCAGCGGCTGCCCAGTTAGTTTCTGCAGTGAAAGTTAGGCCAGCCTTTAAGGTGCCTAATGCTCATCACTTAGGGATTACCAGGCAGCAGCTGAATATTGCCGCTGCCCGGTTATCCCCAGGTGCCACCTCAGCTCTGCTCCCAGAACTCCCTGATGTTAGCTGGTTAGCACTGGGACATTTAGCGGCAGCACCCAGGGATATTCAGTGGCCCTAACTGCACTAGTGCCGCTGAATATCCTGATTGCCACGATTAATGAGGTAAGCAAGTCTGCTAATCGCGTCAATCGCTCTGAATATCGGCCCCTATGCTTATAAATTTAGGCCTGTCATTCATTTGCCAAGATTTATGAGCTGAATTTATGAGCCTAGTGCTGAAAATCAATGCTAAGCTTCTAACCTTTTGCCCTGGTCTAAATCTGCCTTGTTGCCACATACTTTTTAGCCATCTAAATTTAGGAGCCTAATAAAACTAAGCTCCTAAAATTTTGATTCAGCCTCAGTAAATTTTCAGAGAGGCCAGTTTAGGATCTTTGCTCAGAGTTTAGGATCCTAAACCCTCTGAATATCATTCTCAAACAGTCCACTGCAATAAGGTATGTGTTAATCCAGGGGTTTTCAACTCAGTCCTTGGGACACATCTAGCCATTCAGGTTTTCAGGATGAACACAATGAATATGCATGAAAGAGATTTGCAAACAATGGAAGCAGTACATGCAAATCTTTTTCATACATATTCATTGTGGTTATCCTGAAAACTTGACTGGCTAGGTGTGTCCCGAGTACTGGGTTGAGAACACCTGTGTTAATCCACATCGCCTGTGCTTTAATTAATTAATTAATTTAATTCTCTTATATACCGCGCTATTCTGCATCAGTGCGGTTTACATTGAACAAACTGAAATTACATTGAACAGGGCATTATAACTTGGAGATAACTATTTTACAGGGAACATGGGCTATGGAGGGTTAAGTGGCTTGCCCAAGACAACAAGGAGCACCTGTGGGACTAGAAACCCCAGTCCTTCCGGCCCAAGGTTGCTGTCCTCTAGAGGGATTTAAACCCCCGACCTTCCGGCCTGAAGTACCTTGCCCCAACCACTAGGCCACTCCTCCACTCCTCCAAAGATTTTAATGCTTTGGTTCTCAGCTCAATCCATGGGGCACACCCAGACAGTCAAGTTTTAGGATATCCAGATAGATTCGCAAACCAACATATTAATTGTTGATATCCCTGAAAATCCAATTGGCTGGGTATGCCCCAAATACCAATTGAGAACAGATACTTTCATGTTTTAAATATTTGTGAGAACAACTCTATAAACACTGGGCTCAGAGTTTAAAAATATTGAAAATCTCCTTGATCCTTCTCCTTTCTGGTCAAAACTTACTTGATGCTTAAAACATCCCTATCCTACTTCACCTCTGACCTATTCCTGCAAACAACAAATGAAGAAAAACTTCCTATAAAGAATACTTAACCTTTGGGAATCTTAGACGTGCCATAGCCCAGGGTATTCAGATGACTCAAAGTTCGAAGTAAAGAAAAGGAATATTTATATCCTAAAGATTTATCCTATGAAAAACAAAACAATGCAATTAAGCTTTAATCATCTAAAACTACACTAATATAAAACATTTTTCTTCATATTTGTTGTTAAAAAATTATGTATGGATTAATTCACTCAAATTCTATTTGCTTGAAGAGGATAAATATCAAGAGATGTTCTGGTTATGTAGAATTTCATTTTAAAGGTATTCACCATGCACTTCATAAACATATTCATAGGAGGTTGTTTTAAAAGCATCTCCATGTGTAAATAGTGACATTTACACATGTAGAGAGACTACATGTGCAAATGGTGATTTCAGAAAGCTACCATTTACATACAGAGATAGATGGGACCCAGAGAAATTGCAATGCAATACATGCTTTCAAGTCAATGCTTGAAAAGACTGCATATCCGGGTTCGGCAAACAAGGAAAACAGCTGCAGAGCCAAACCGGGTAGCAGCGATATTACACCGTTACCTGGTTAGCATCCGTGGCTAACACTAGGTGAGCCAAAAGCTGGCCTAGCTTTAGCCGCGGATCACTAACCGGGTAGCGGTGCAATATCACCACTATACAGTTAGCGGCAGTCTCCGCCTGCGCTCTGCCTCGGAATGTCCCATCATGCCCCGATGCATCGGGACACATAGGGGACTCATAGGCGATGTTCAATGGCACTATCCATGTAAGTGCCGTTGAAAATCCTTGTTTAAGGCATTTACACAGTTTACCGGGCTGTAAATTATGTAAATGCCTTTCGAATATCAGGTCCTATATGTGTATTTCCCATCTTACATGGGAAATACATACATTCATATATACACAGTAAGGGCCCAATTCTGACATGGACGTCCAGCCCTCTATGCACCCGGTCAGAACTGAACGGACAGTTAGCTGGGATCCTGATCCCGCGGGGCACGTCTAGCCCCGCGGGATCAGAATTGCATCCGTGCAGGCCGGGACCCCAATTCAGTCTAGCCAGCACATACAGGCCTTACCTGACTAGCTCAGTCAGGGCTTTTCAATGGAGCAGCGGCGCCATGGTGTCCATTGCCAAGGCACCACGGCTCCACTGAAAAGCCGCAATCCCTGGCCGCCGGCTGAAAATGTGGATTCCCCACAACCCAACCCCCAATCTGGCTTCCCAAGGCCAGGGTCAGGCTGCGGGGATAGTTTCCTGCCCACTCCTGCCCATTTGCCGTCCTCCTACGAATCGAGGTGGAATAAGTTCCCCATTCAAGCCATTGGCCCCGGACATACAGGGCCGACATTTTCAGCTACTTCTTTCGAAAGTCATAGCGGTCTCCTTTTCCTTTTACCTGTATTTACCATTTTAACAAAAAGGTTGGTTGCCCTTAAAATATCCCCTTTCAGTTTTGCCCACTGTTTTACTACATTCCCCAGCTGTTCCCATCCCACTAACGACTCCCTGAGGTATTGGCCCATCTTGGCAAAGAAGGTTTTCCTAAAGTCTAAGACCCCCGCTTTTGAATGGATTCTAACAGGCCTAGTCCTAATACCGAACCATACCATCTGGTGATCACTGGATGCAAAATGATCTCCCACTATAACATCAGAAACACTTTTTTTTTATTTAATTTATAAAATATTTTCAACAACACAAGAAAAAGTGAAGGAAAACAAACAAAAAAAACCCCATACATTGTACGTCTCCCAAACATATATATCATACACTAGTCCACATCAAGGGGGTGCTTGACAAATTTTCAAAATAAAACCCCAAATGGCCCCTGGTTATAATACTAAAACTCCATTAACTAAACCAAGAGCAGTAAATAAACTCAACACAAAAAATCCCCCTAAGTCTTACTATCTAAGAAAGCTATCAACTGTTCCACTTCCAGAAATACATATCTTTTACCCTGAAATATGATATGGCACTTACACGGAAATTTTAAATAAAAAGACGCTCCCAGAGCCAAAACCCGTGGGCGCGTCTCCAAAAAGGCCTTACGTCGCCTTTGGGTTGCCCTAGATATATCAGGAAACATTTGTATTACTTGGCCACAAAATTTCTCACTTTTCAATAAATATGCACGCAACACCTTATCCTTATCCATCTCAGACAAAAAAGTTACCAAAAGTGTGGCTCTTGATGTTATATCATCACTATCTGATTCAATAAATTCTGAAGTATCTAAAGGGGATGAGATTAAGTGATCATAATGAACACCAGTTTCCCCTTCTTCCCCTCCCTTAACCAATTTTCCCTTAGGAACATAATAAATTTTTGAAACATTAATTGATTCAGCTTCATTAAACAGTAATACCTCCTTAAGATACTTTTGAAAGAGTATCATAGGAAACAAATAATGAGTTCGTGGAAAATTCAATAATCGAAGATTTTTAGACCTCAAAGAATTCTCCAAAAACTCATCTTGGCAATGTAGGACAGAAGAGTCCTGAGAACATTTTACACAAAAATCCTTCTGAGATGAATACTTAGACTCCTGTACTTACATCCACTTTTCCAACGATGCTATTCTACTTTCATGATCTGATAACTTCACAACCGTTTCTTTAGAAAAGTCAGAAACTTTCTTCAAGGAAAAACCAAGGCCAATTCCATACGCGTCACAATCGCCTATATATCCTTTAAGGAAACATCAGAAGGCAGAGCTTGAGCTTCAACAACAGAAGGAAAAGTAATCACAGCGGGCAAAGACGGTGATAAACTCAGCCTGGAATCAATTTTTAAAAACGAAGCAGGCAATAAGACTGGGCCGGGTTCAACCCACTCCACATCTTCCAGCGGAGAGGCCTCACCAAGCACTTGTATAAGCTCTAGGCCGGGCAGAGTTACACACAAATCGCTAGGAGAAGACACAGATGAAGAGATACTCACTCCAGAAATATCTACACCACCATCCCTTGGTGTCTGGGCTGAGGCTGAGGGATCACCCACTCGTACATGGGCGTCCATCGGGCCCACAACCTTGACTGCCTTCATTTGAACAACTAGCGGGTATCTCTTTTTCCGTTTCCCCATTACAGGGACAAGCTTCTCACGCCTACGTGTGCCAAAGGGGCGCCAAAAGGGCGTGGCCTGCCCCTTTGGTCATGCCCCCAAGGGATGCCCGCAACCGCGTCCCGCGGTGGGGCAGTTGAATTTATAGCCCTCAGCAAACCTGCAACCAATCAGTGCAGCCGCTTGTGCCAGAAACCACTCAGGTACGTTGTCCGAAAGAAAGTCAGGAAATCAAGCACCTCCATCAGAAACACTTTTATCATTGGTAAGCACCAAGTCCAGTATGGATCCTTCACGTGTGGGGTCTGTTACCAATTGCCTGAATAGTTCTCCCTGTAGAGAATCCAGGATCTCCTTACTTCTAGATGATACTGCAGCAGGAATGTGCCAATCAACATCTGGCATATTGAAATCCCTTATCAGTAGCACTTCCCCATTCCTAGCAATGCTTCGTATGTCTTCAATTAACTCTGTCCACCTCTTCCTCTTGTGAGGGAGGTCTGTTTATCACGCCAATACAAATAGATTTCTTTCCCTCTTTCTAGTTTAACCCACAGTGCCTCCTCTCTCCCTTTCCAAAGCTTTAATATTATTTTTTACATATCGTGCCACTCCTCCTCACCTTCTTCCTATCCTGTCAATTCTGAATAAAGTATAGCCTGGTATAGCTACATCCCAGTCATGGTTTTCTGTGAACCATGTTTCTGTAACTGCCACTAAATCCAAGTCAGCCACTCCCACCAAAGCTTCAACATCAACGGGCATTTATACACACTGCTTTCCATATATTACCCCTTTTACCCATTTCCATAAAGGTATTTAATGTTTCACTTACCTGGGGGCTTTCATTTACCTGGGGGTTTTCTTCACCCATCCCCAATGAATCTAGTTTAAAGCCCTCTTCAGTAGATTAGCCAGTCTACTACTGAAGATGCGTCAACCTTTCTTGGACAGATGGACGCCATCTCTGCTCTGCAACCCTTGGAACAGCATCCATGGTCCAGGAAACCAAAACGCTCTCGATGACACCATCCACGCAGCCATGCATTCATCTCCAGGATGCGAGCCTCTCTGCCTTGGCCTTTACTCTCAACAGGAATGATTGAAGAGAACACCAACTGTGCACCTATCTGCTTCACCCTCTGTCCCAGAGCCATGAAGTCACTTTTGATACGCTCAGAGGGATACCTGGCATTATCATTTGTTCTGACATGGATTAGCAAAATTGGGTAATACTCAGTGGGCTTGAGTCTCAAACTCTCAGTAACATCTTTGATTTTGGCACCTGGCAGACAGCATACCTCTCTGGACATCAAGTCTGGTTGGCAGATGGATGCCTCAGTACCCCTCAGAAGAGAGCCACAAACCACCACTACCCTTCACTTCCACTAACCATTTTAGCTGTCACCATCTGCACAGACTCCAACCTGTTTAAATCCTTTTGAAGGTGTGGTCTCCAGAAATGCACACAATACTCCAAATGAAGTCGCACCAAAGACCTACACGGATGCACTCTCATCTCCTTTTTCTGCTGGCCATTCCTCTCCCTATGCACACAAGCATCCTTCTAGCTTTTGCCGTCGTATTTTCTGCCTGTTTAGCTACTTTAAGATCGTCAGACACAAACACGCCCTGGTCCCGCTCTTCTTTTGTGGACAGAAGTATGTCCCCCCTACAATGCACCGCTCCTTTGGATTTTTGCAGTTCAAAAGCATGACCCTGCATTTTTAAGCATTAAATCTCAGCTGCCAAATTCTAAACCATTCTTCCAGCTTAGCAAAATCCCTCCTCATGTTATCTACACTTTCCTGTGTGTCTTAGTTATTGCAGATTTTTGTATCATCTGCAAAGAGGCAAACCTTATCCAACAGCCCATCTGCAATATCACTAACAAAGATGTTAAAAAGAATCGGACCAAAGACAGATCCTTGCAGCACACCACTAGTAACCTCCCTCTCCTCAGAGTGAGCTCCATTTACCTGTACCCTTTGTCATCTCTCCCTCAACCAATTTCTAACCCAATCAGTAACTATAAGGTCCATCCCTAGGGTGCTCAGTTTGACACCGTTCCACACAGGCGACTTAACAAAGGCGTTACTGAAATCCAAGTACACCACATCTAGGGCTCTCCCTCGGTCCAATTCCCTGGTCACCCAGTCAAAGAAATCAATCAGATTTGTCTGACAAGACCTGCCTCTGATGAATCCATACTGCCTCCAATCCTGTAATCCATTGGACTCCAGAAACCTCACTATTTTTTCGTTGAGCAGCGTTTCCAATAATTTACTCACCACAAAGGTTAGACTAACTGACCTGTAGTTTTCAACCATATTCTTACTTCCGCTTTTGTGTAAAGGGACTACTTGTGCCTCTCTCCAGTCCACTCAAAACCAGACAAAAAAACCCTCCACATATGATGGAAAATCAAAAGTATCTATTATATAGCCATCAATATACTAAACCCATTATTCATGCTCTATTTCTTATGTCGGAGCCTGCCGAGGGAGGGCTGGAACAGCATAACCAACCCCCTCCAGACGGCAAACTTCTTTTATTTTATTTCTCACCCCAATAATGGTGCATTAAACAGTCACTTATCTTTAATGAATATCGAAAAAACTCTTCTTATTTTCTTCAGAGTTGCTAACCATGAAGTTGCACGACGTGCACGTTTCAGGTGAAAACCCTGTTTCAAGTGCTCTGATCTTTTCATTCATGCAACGAAAAAACGCCGTCTCCGCCGTCATGGGTATTCATCATTCAATGGCATAACATAATCCCTGAGCTTTAAACAGGGGAGCAACCAATCAGAAGTGGGAATATCCCCACCGCCAGGGGTATCCATACTGCTATTGGTCTAAACTTTGGTGAGACTAAGAACTCCATAGCTGACTTCACAAAATAGTGTTCCACTCAATTTCTCGGTTCACACCATGAGGATGAATGGAATTTAATTCAAAGATCCAGCATTGTTCTAATTGCTGCAGTTTCAATTCACGATCCCCTCCCCGTGGATCAAAGGGTACATGGTCAATAACTGTCCAAGCCAACTCATCAAAACAGTGAGCCAGAGAATCACAATGCTCCACCAATGGAGCCGTCAAAACTTTATTCCTAATCCTCGAAGCATGTTCTGCTAAACGTTTACGCATAGATCGAGTAGTGCATCCCACATATAAAAGTCCGCAGGGGCATCTTAAAAAATACACCACAAACAGGGTGAAACATGTCGTTTTCCACCGTCGTACATATTCTCGATGAGTGTCAGGATGTTGCCAACAGGGACCTGAAATAGTCCTTTCACAATAAATGCAATTATTACAAGAATAATGGCCACCATCATGACCCGATGGAATTGGTCTGTCCAAAGACATTGATGTCTTTACCAATTTATTATTCAAATTAGATCCCCATGAAAAAGCTAGCCGTAAAGGTTTATTGAAACAATCATGTAAACTCTGCATAGGCCAGTGAGAACGTAAAATGTGTACAATATCCGAACTACGTTCCGTGAAAGGTAACACTCCCACTACAAAATCAACAGATGGTGATGCTGAAGATGAATAATGGGGATCTAGCAGCCATTCTCGATGGGTATAACGTGCACGGCGATAGGCTCGGGAAACCACCTGCAGAGGGTACCCACGATCCAACAATCGTTGTGTTAATTCTGAAGCATGTGTTTTAAACTCCAATATTGAATGACACAATCTGCGAAGTCTTAAAAATTGGCCAAAGGCAGGCCACGTTTAAGGGGACCTGGATGGTAACTGCGATAATGAAGTAAACTGTTCCGTTGAACTGGTTTCCGATACAATGAGGACACTAATCTATCACCCTCCACAGATATCAATATGTCTAAAAATTCAATTTTATCCACTGCTATATGTTCAGTAAATGTGATGTTAGATTTCAACAGTTCTTAGTCTCACCAAAGTTTAGACCAATAGCAGTGTGGATACCCCTGGCGGTGGGGATATTCCCGCTTCTGATTGGTTGCTCCCCTGTTTAAAGCTCAGGGATTATGTTATGCCATTGAATGATGAATACCCATGACCGCGGAGACGGCGTTTTTTCATTGCATGAATGAAAAGATCGGAGCACTTGAAACAGGGTTTTCACCCGAAACGTGCACGTCGTGCAACTTCATGGTTAGCAACTCCGAAGAAAATAAGAAGCGTTTTTTCGATATTCATTAAAGATAAGTGACTGTTTAATGCACCATTATTGGGGTGAGAAATAAAATAAAAGAAGTTTGCCGTCTGGAGGGGGTTGGTTATGCTGTTCCAGCCCTCCCTCGGCAGGCTCCGACATAAGAAATACAGCATGAATAATGGGTTTAGTATATTGATGGCTATATAATAGATACTTTTGATTTTCCATCATATGTGGAGGGTTTTTTTGTCTGGTTTTATATTGGATACCTCTTTAATAAAATGGCAGCAGACACCTTTGCTTATTCGGAGGAACATTTGGACAGACTGAGGCAACGTCCAACTTTTTTTGATGAAGACAAACATGAGGATTCTGCATCGGCCTCTATTGCGGCTTTCAAAGCACTGAGAAAACGTTTGGTGCGAGCCCAACTTCATGGAGCAGGAATGACCCAATATTTAAAGACCCGCACTATTCCACGTGGTTTACGTATGACGAGAGCGCCTAAATTGTTTAAGTGGGACGCTGAGTTTGTATCCAAATGGAATATGATATCAAATAAATGTAGTTTCGATTTGATAGCGCTCATTTTGGAACGGACTATTGTCACCCACCTACTTACCCCGCTAGGAGGCAGCCTAGGGGACTTTCAGTGGGGCCTCTTCTTTAATGTAGCTGGGGCTCTTTTAAGGCCCCCTGGGAATTATCTCCCACTAGCCGTTCTAAAGGTTGTAGTTGTGATGAGCAGCCAGGCTTTTTAGTAAGAGGTATTTTTATTATCCCTTTCCGGGTGGATTCTTGCACGTGAGAAATTAACAGAAACAGACCATGTTTTCTGGTACAAATAAAAATACTACTGGAACCAAAAGCGCTTCATTTCAGCTTAACTCAAAATATAACAGCTACTAAATTTATACAGGTAGTTTTCAGAAATCCTTTTTCTTTAAAAGGTTATCTTCTTAGCACAGCTTAGCATAAGGAAGACACATCATTAGCCAGGGTCAAAGCACATTCCATTTGAGATACCTCTGTATTATCTTCAGCTAATTCAAAGTCCATTGCCTCGTAGCTTCCCTGGTTGCTACTCTCTGAACAGCTGTGTCTCCTTTCTTGGCTGTGCAAGCTTCCGTCTTCTGCAAGACTTCCCTTCCCCCTTCACCAAGGTAGGATGGGAAGTTACCGTATTTCTCACAGTCTGCCCCTAGGGGACCCAACCTTCCTAGTTGTGTATAGGGAAAACTTATGCTTCTAAGGCCCTCTCTATTACAGGCTTTCAGCCAGTCCTCAGGGAGGATTTCTCTCGAGCTTTTACAGCATGGAAAGTCAGCGTTGATACTTCTAAAAGCAGGCTTCTTACTGCCTCTAGCCACTGGCTGGTTCTTAAACAGGTAAGTGTCCCTTCTAAACCCCTTACTGTTTTCTGGGTACCTGTTAGCAGAAGGACCGTCTCTCAAGGGTTTCTCTTTCCTGCTGGATTGAATTCCTCTGTGATTCTTTTCACTGGCCTCTTGCTCCGTGCTTCCTAGCACCCTGCAATTGCCCTTGGATATTCTTTCCTTAGGAACTTTATTCAAACTCCAATGAGAAGTATTCTCCTTTTCTGCCCCAGCTGTTGTAGTATCCTTAATGTCTCTCTCCTCTGAGAAATCCCAGTTAGCTCCTCTCTCTGAGAAATCTTGCTTAGTTCTGCTCTCTGAGAAATCCTGCTTAGTTCTGCCGGTAAGTGACTCTGTATGCATTTTAACTGCGTCACTACCTGCATTCTGTTGACCTTGCCCTGCTCTCAGCTGCCTTTCATTAACTGATTGAGGATGAGGTAATCCTTTGCAGGAGCACGTTCTACCTCTGGTTACCTTTGTTTTCCATGGTTGCTTATAGCAACCCTGCAGCATGTGCTTGGATCTGTCAGTTTCAGATCTACCTAGCCCTGCCCTTTCTCTTTCCATAGGTAATTCCTGCTCTACCCCGTGACACTATTCAGGAGGAGGAAACTATACAGAAAGAATTGGAAGAGGCGCGTACTCCTTTAAAAGAGTCTTTGGGGGAGGATCCATTTAAATTTAAGATGGAAGAAATGGATCGACAAATAAAAAGTTTTTTTGAATATTTAAAATCATTAAAATTGAAAAAGTTTCTACGAGATAAAGGTGATTATGACATAGGACAAGTTTATTATTGGATGTATGAAAAAGAGAACTCTAAACACAAACATGTTACGTTTGACGCCTCCTCTGATGATACCAATGATAGCTTACCTTCTATAGAACGGAGACAGCAACCCAGTAAAGGGGATAGAGGTGCTCAGGGTTTCCGTCGTAATTTTCAGGATTTTCGGAGAGGTCGGGGGCGGCGATCCAGAGGAGTCTATCAGGACGACGAGTGGGAACCTCCCAACACCCGGTCACACTCCCGGCAAAACCACCCCCCTCCTTAGTAGTGAATTTAACTGGGCGGGCATTATCATCATCTCAAGAACGTCTCCGAAATTATGGGTTATCATTTGTACCGACTGCGAGATATGATTCTTTTGCTATGCGGGTGAGCCTATATACGTTCTTTCGGAAGTTACGCATTATGAAATATTTTCAAAATCAACCCACGATGGATGATGGATCAGTAGTTAAATCTACATCTCGTTGGTTACCTCCGGAGGCAGGTGCCGATACGATTGTATCTACTTTTCAAGCATTAGTAATATGTGATGTTGAGAAATTGGAATGGATTCCATTAAAGCGTTTTTCCAATTTGAATAAAGAGGATTGGAAAGCTTTGGGAGAGTTGTCATCTGATCCTACACTGGTGGTCCGAAGAGCGGACAAAGGAGGAGCGCTAGTGTTGATGGATTCTCATATTTATACACAGCAACTATATGCTCATATTCAAGATTCTTCTGTTTATAAATTGTTAGATGCTGACCCAACTGATGATTTTAAAAAATATATTCGATCTCTTGTGGAGGAAGCGTTCCAACATGGTTGGATTACTTTAAAAGAGAATAAATTTTTGTTGGCAACTCACCCTATAGTTCCTACATTATACCTTGTACCTAAAATCCATAAATCTTTGCTATCCCCCCCAGGAAGACCAATTGTCTCCTGTCGCAATTCAGTTCTAGAACCACTTTCTATCTTCTGTGATGTTTTTTTGAAAAAAGAGGCAGGAGCGGTACCATCGTTCTTAAAAGATTCGACACATTTTTTACAGATTATTTCAGACTTTACGATTCCAAAGGGAGCTTTTTTAGTGACTTTGGATGTAACCGCACTCTACACTAATATTGATCAGACTGAAGCTTTGACATTGTTAGAGAACTCATTCATTTTTGCTCCTGCTCGGCTCCCAAAATCTTTTTTGTTGGATCTGGCGCGTCTGGTGCTGACTCGAAATTACTTTTTGGTCGATGGGAATTTTTACCAGCAGATATCCGGCATTGCTATGGGGGCCACATTGGCACCATCTATAGCCACTCTTTACATGGGAGAAATGGAAGAGGTTTTTATAAAACAATCTACTTTATATCAACATGTGTCACTTTGGAAGAGGTTTTTGGACGACATTTTCTTAATTTGGACGTCCGATCTGTCATCTCTTCATAATTTTGTTGGCTGGTTAAATCTGTTGAAATCTAACATCACATTTACTGAACATATAGCAGTGGATAAAATTGAATTTTTAGACATATTGATATCTGTGGAGGGTGATAGATTAGTGTCCTCATTGTATCGGAAACCAGTTCAACGGAACTGTTTACTTCATTATCGCAGTTACCATCCAGGTCCCCTTAAACGTGGCCTGCCCTTTGGCCAATTTTTAAGACTTCACAGATTGTGTCATTCAATATTGGAGTTTAAAACACATGCTTCAGAATTAACACAACGATTGTTGGATCGTGGGTACCCTCTGCAGGTGGTTTCCCGAGCCTATCGCCGTGCACGTTATACCCATCGAGAATGGCTGCTAGATCCCCATTATTCATCTTCAGCATCACCATCTGTTGATTTTGTAGTGGGAGTGTTACCTTTCATGGAACGTAGTTCGGATATTGTACACATTTTACGTTCTCACTGGCCTATGCTGAGTTTACATGATTGTTTCAATAAACCTTTACGGCTAGCTTTTTCACGGGGATCTAATTTGAATAATAAATTGGTAAAGAAATCAATGTCTTTGGACAGACCAATTCCATCGGGTCATGATGGTGGCCATTATTCTTGTAATAATTGCATTTCTTGTGAAAGGACTATTTCAGGTCCCAGTTGGCAACATCCTGACACTCATCGAGAATATGTACGACGGTGGAAAACGACATGTTTCACCCTGTTTGTGGTGTATTTTTTAAGATGCCCCTGCGGACTTTTATATGTGGGACGCACTACTCGATCTATGCGTAAACGTTTAGCAGAACATACTTCGAGGATTAGGAATAAAGTTTTGACGGCTCCATTGGTGGAGCATTGTGATTCTCTGGCTCACTGTTTTGATGAGTTGGCTTGGACAGTTATTGACCATGTACCCTTTTTAATCCACGGGGAGGGGATCGTGAATTGAAACTGCAGCGATTAGAACAACGCTGGATCTTTGAATTGAATTCCATTCATCCTCATGGTCTGAACCGAGAAATTGAGTGGAACACTATTTTGTGAAGTCAGCTATGGAGTTCTTAGTCTCACCAAAGTTTAGACCAATAGCAGTGTGGATACCCCTGGCGGTGGGGATATTCCCACTTCTGATTGGTTGCTCCCCTGTTTAAAGCTCAGGGATTATGTTATGCCATTGAATGATGAATACCCATGACCGCGGAGACAGCGTTTTTTCGTTGCATGAATGAAAAGATCAGAGCACTTGAAACAGGGTTTTCACCCGAAACGTGCACGTCGTGCAACTTCATGGTTAGCAACTCAGAAGAAAATAAGAAGAGTTTTTTCGATATTCATTAAAGATAAGTGACTGTTTAATGCACCATTATTGGGGTGAGAAATAAAATAAAAGAAGTTTGCCGTCTGGAGGGGGTTAGTTATGCTGTTCCAGACCTCCCTCGGCAGGCTCCGACATAAGAAATAGAGCATGAATAATGGGTTTAGTATATTGATGGCTATATAATAGATTCTCTCCAGTCCACTGGCATCACTCCCAACTCCAAAGAGTCATTGAAAAGGTCAGTCAACGGAGCCGCTGGAACATCCTCAAGTTTCTTCAGTATTCTCGGATGTATCCCATCCAGTCCCATCGCTTTGTCTTTTAGTTTAGCTAGTTCCTCCCGAACACAGTCTTCTAAAAAACATTTGAGATCCCATCGCTTATGTTTGTTAAGCAATTACACTTTATCCTCATCAGTTTCTACATATCCCTCCTCTTCACCCTTGAGTCTGACAATACCACTTTTGCCCTTCCTCCTCTCACTAACATATCTGAAAAAGTGTAGTTACTCACCTGTAACAGGTGTTCTCTGGGGACAGCAGGAATCAGTCCTCACATATGGGTGATGTTGGCACCGATGAAGCCCTCGCGGGAGCATCTCCCCAGCTTTCAAAAGTTACAGCGCAGTAATAATAATGGGTGATTTCAACTACCCCGGTATCGACTGGGTCAGTGTCACCGTCAGGACATGCTAGGGAGATAAAGTTCCTAGATGAAATAAATGACTGCTTCTTGGAGCAGCTGGTTCATGAACCAACCAGAGGGGAAGCCATATTAGACCTAGTCCTTAGTGGAACACCAGATCTAGTGCAAGAGATAAGGTTGTTGGGGCCACTTGGCAATAGTGATCATAGCATGATTGCCTTTGATTTAATTAGTGGAGGAGGGATAGTAAGGAAATCCACAGAACTACCTTTTAACTTTCGAAAGGGAGACTATGATAAAATGAGGAAAACAGTTAAGAAAAAACTAAAAAGAGCAGTTGCAAAGGTTAAAGACGTACATCAGGCTTGGCTGTTGTTGAAAAATACTATCTTGGAAGCCCAGACCAGCTGTATTCCACGCTTTAAGAAAAGTGGAAGGAAGTCCAAAAAACTGCCAGCATGGTTTAAAGGTGAGGTCAGAGAGGCTGTTGCCAAAAAAGCATCTTTCAGGAAATGGAAAAAAGAGCCAAACGACGAAACCTGGAAACAGCACAAGCACTGGCAAGTCAAATGCAAGGCATTCATAAGGCAGGCAAAGGGAGAATTTGAGAAGAAGCTTGCTGCGGAAGCAAAAACGCGAAGTAAAGACCTTTTCAAGTACATTCGTAGCAAAAAACCTGTGAGAGAGTCAGTTGGTCCATTAGATGATAAAGGGGTTAAAGGAGCACTAGGAGGCGACAAGGCGATAGCGGAGAGACTGAATGAATTCTTTGCTTCGGTCTTTACTGAGGAAGATGTAGGGATGTTACCCATGACTGAAGTGGTATTTAAAGGTGCAGAAGAATTGAAGGAAATATCGATACATCGGGAAGATGTATTACAACTATTAGATAAACTGAAGAGTAGCAAATCACCTGGGCCGGATGGTATAAAACCAAGGGTGTTGAAGGAACTGAAATATGAGATTGCAGACCTGCTATTAGTAATCTGTGAACTATCATTAAAATCATCTCTAATACCTGAAGATTGGAGGATCGCCAATGTAACACCAATTTTTAAAAAGGGTTCCAGGGGTGATCCGGGAAACTACAGACCGGTGAGCCTGACGTCAGTACCGGGAAAAATGGTAGAAACCATCATAAAGAATAAAATTACTCAGCATGTAGATAGTCATGACCTAATGGGAGACAGCCAACATGGCTTTAGACAAGGAAGATCTTGTCTTACTAATCTATTATGTTTTTTTGAAGGAGTGAATAATCAGGTGGACAAAGGTGAGTCGGTTGATATTGTGTATCTGGACTTTCAGAAAGCCTTTGACAAGGTCCCTCATCAGAAACCTTTGGTAAAACTAAAGAGTTATGGGATAGGAGGCAGTGTACTATTGTGGATCAGGAACTGGTTAAAAGATAGAAAGCAGAGGGTAGGGCTAAATGGCCAATTTTCCCAATGGAGAAAGGTGAATAGTGGTGTTGCCCAGGGATCTGTGCTGGGTCCGCTGCTTTTTGACATATTCATAAATGACCTGGAAAGTGGAATAACGAGTGAGGTTATCAAATTTGCAGATGACACAAAACTATTTAAAGTTGTTAAAACCCAAGAGGATTGTGGAAAATTGCAAGAGGATCTTGATAAATTGGAAGACTGGGCATCAAAATGGCAGATGAAATTTAATGTGGACAAGTGCAAGGTTATGCACCTAGGCAAGAACAACCCAAACTATGGTTACACGATGCAAGGTTCCACATTAGGAACTTCCACCCAGGAAAAAGATTTAGGCGTCATTGTGGATACCATGTTAAAACCCTCAGCCCAGTATGCAGCAGCGGCCAAGAGAGCAAATAGAATGCAAGGTATGATAAGGAAAGGAATGGAAAATAAAACAAAAGATATTATAATGCCTCTATATCGTTCCATGGTGAGACCGCACCTTGAATATTGTGTGCAATTCTGGTCGCCGTATCTTAAAAAGGATATAGCGATTTTAGAAAAGGTTCAGAGAAGAGCCACCAAAATGGTAAAGGGGATGGAAGGATACTCCTATGAAGAAAGGCTAAAAAGGTTAGGGCTCTTTAACCTGGAAAAGAGACGGCTGAGGGGAGATATGATAGAAGTCTATAAATTAATGAACAGAGTGGAACGGGTAAACGCAGATCGACTGTTTACCTTATCAGAATATAGAAAGACCAGGGGACATGCAATGAAGCTACAGGGTAAACTATTTAAGACTAATAAAATAAAATATTTTTTCACTCAACGTGTAATCAAACTCTGGAATTTGTTACCGGAGAATGTAGTAAAGGCTGGGTTTAAAAAAGGTTTGGACTGCCGGAAGGCTTCCTGGAGGTATCCCCCCCCAAGAGAACTGGGAGAGGGGATTTCCTTGCGAGGCCCAGGGAAAGGTGTGTCGCAGGAGCCTGGAAGTGAGGCCAGTGGAGCCTCCTGTTCTTTGCCAACTTCGTCGCTGTCTGTTGGAGGTTTGTATGCAGGAGAAGTTCTTCCTTCTACACACTTGGAACTATTGCAGCCTGCTCGGCGGATGGAGAGTGCTCCGACTGCTGCCCCGGATGGAACCTTTGTTCTTCAACGTCCTGTGACTTTCACTCTGGAGTCGATATGGAACGCAGTTGTCTCTCTTGGTGAAGTATTGCTCCCGCAGATTACATCTGTATCATCAAAAGTCAATGTGACTTCGGGGACAGTTGCGGTTTTGGAGGAGAGGGTGTCTAATCTTTCTATGGTGTTAGAAGAAGAACGGCAGAAAGTAAAACTTTTGGAAGATTATGTAGATATCTCTCAAAAGAAGGATTTGATTGTGTATTCTAAGTTGGAACAATTAGAAAAATTTTTGCGTAGTAATAATCTTTGTGTTATTAATTTTCCTAGATTAGTATCTGTATCTCCTAGGGACATGTTTAAAGAGTACCTTTCCGATATTTTGGGGGTCTCTTCTAACCTTATGCCACCTTTGGTTAATGCTTATTATATTTCTAAGGCTAAACGTGTCCCTATGTTGAGGAATTCAGGGGATGGTAATGTGCAAGGGGATTCCCTTAATGTTACAGATTTGATTGAAAATTCTGGTTTAGAGTCTCAAGATCCCTCAACTTTGCTAATAACATTTGCATTGATATCTGATAAAGAGTGGATATTGAAACTTTTCTTTAAGAAGAGGAAGATTTTATTCCGGGGTTTAGCGGTACGTATATATCCTGATCTCTCTAGGGAGACTCAAAAGCGTCGTCGAGATTTTTTACTTTTACGACCTGGTGTTTTGCAATTGGGGGGGTATTTTTTCTTAAACACCCTTGTAAATGTCTGATCAAGTATTGTTCAGTTTCTTATGTTTTTTTTGACCCTGCGCAATTGGTTACCTTTATTAGTTCCAGACGTTTGGAAGCTTCTCCTGCTCCCTCTTAGTGCTCCTGTTAAGTAGTAATGCTGGATATGTGGTTATGATCTGTTGCTTTTGAGCTTCGATGTTATTTTTTTTTTGCTGTGATGCTCCCACTTCCTTTTGTGGACTAGAGAGGGTTAACACTGTATTTTTCTTTTTGCTTTTACTATTTCTGTCATATGAGCATTTTGTATAGTGAAATGTTGATTTTCTAGGTGTAACCCTGTTTCTTGAGTAAGGCTTTTTATTAAGCATCTTCTCTAATGTATTGTAAATTGCATAAATAAATAATAAAAAAAAAAAAAAGGTTTGGACAAGTTCCTGGAGGAAAGGTCCATAAACCATTATTAAGAAGGGACACAGGATATCAATGCTTGAACCAATACAAGCATTGTGGAACCTGTGTCCCTTGGGGAAACTGCTAGGTACATATGACCTAGATTGGCCACTGTTGGAAACAGAATACTGGGCTTGATGGACCTTGGTCTGACCCAGTATGGCATATCTTATGTTCTTAAGCCTTTGGGAGATGCCACCACACATATGCGGTCCCCTTCCCGCCCAAGAGTGCCATCTTGCTCAGTCAAATGACATAGTTGAAGATAGCAAAATAAAGAATGGTAAAGGAGCAACTCCAAGGGGAGAAGGAAGGGTTGTGAGGACTGATTCCTGCTGTCCCCAGAGAACACCTGTTACAGGTGAGTAACTACGCTTTCTCTGGGAACCAGCAGGAACTCAGTCTTCACATATGGGATTCCCCAGCTACAGGCTACCGGGACACCCATAGCAAAACCTGGGCCCCCTCAAGGGAGCTGCGAGCAGCAGCAATTCAATCTGGAGTACAGACTACAGTAGGACCCCCTGTGTCTGATGAGACCAGCACTCCGGTAGCCTGAATACAGAAGGGTCGAAGGGTAAGAGTTGCCTAGATCCTGAAAAGATTACAAAGCACAGCCTGGCCGATGGGATTCTCTTTCCAGGCAGTAATGGGCTGAGAAGGTATGGACAAGACCAGGTGGCAGCCTGTCAGATGTTTGCCATCGGAAAAGAGCGCAGATTTCCCATCGAAGCCGCCATGGCCCGAACACAATCCGCCCATCCAGTGGGAACCTCGCCTGCTCATAAGCAACGGCAATACATTCCGCCACCCACTTGGACAGCGTAAGCTTAGTCACCGCTTTCCCCAGCCTGCTAGGGTCGTAGGATACAAACAGCTGGGAGGCCTTGCGGTGTTCCTGAGTGCGTTGGACATAGAAGGACAAGGTCTTCCTACAGTCCAGGGTGTGGAGGACCATTTCCACCCAACTGGCATGAGGTCTCGAAAAGAACGTAGGAAGTACCACCTGCTGATTGAGATGGAACAAGGATACTACCTTTGGAAGAAATTTGGGGTGTGTGCGGAGCACCACTCTGTTCTTATAGAACCTGGAATAGGAGGCTTCAGCAACCAAGGCTTGGAGCTCGCTAACCCTGCGAGCAGACATGAGCGCAACCAGAAAAAACATCTTCCACGAAAGATAGCGAAGGTGGCAAGTAGCCAAGGGCTCGAATGGTGGACGGTTGAGCTGCCCCAACACCACATTGAGGTCCCATTCAGTCACTGGAGGGTGAAGCGGTGGCTTAGACAAGAGTAGGCCCCATAGGAAACAGCCTACTAGAGGTTGAGCCGAAAGGGGCCTACCATCCACCGGGTGGTGGTAAGCCGCCAGGGCACTGAGGTGCACTCTAACGGAATTAGACCTGAGTACGGAGTGAGAAAGGTGGAGAAGGTACTGCAATACCATAGCCACCAGGCAGGAGTAAGGTTCAGCCCTTCATTCAGCACACCAAGCTGAGAACCTACGCCATTTAAAGGCGTATGCACTCCTCATAGAGGCATTATGGGAGGCCAGCAAAATATTCTCCAACTCAATCGGAAGGTGGAGATGGGCCAGGGCTACCCTCTCAGCAGCCACGCCATAAGCGAAAGAGACCCCAGGATGGGGTGTAGGAGAGAGCCCCCCTCTTTAGATAGAAGCCCCGGGGTGGTCCCTAAGGGAATGGGGACTGCCACCGCCAGCTGTATTTATTTATTATTTATTTAACTGTATTTATATCCCGCTTTTCACCGGGTCAAAGCGGCGTTACATAAAAAAGGGGGGGGGGGGGAATTACAATATAGGGTGGGGCCTTCACCAGGGGGCAACATTGATGATTCTGGGATAAACAAACATTGGACATGGACAGAGTTAGAGGCATATTGAGTCACTGGATCATGGTGGGCAATGTCAGGGGTTAGGGCATTTTTTGATGGGAGTCGTATTGAAGTATTCTTGGAAGAGGATGGTTTTTAGTTGTTTTCTGAAAGATAGTAGATCAGTATTATTTCTGAGATGGCTCGGCAGAGAGTTCCATAGGGATGGGGCATAGAGTTCAAAGGCTCGATTGCATGTCCGTTGAGAGCATTTGGTCCTTTTGTGCGGGACGGTGAGGGAGTTGCTGGAGGCTTGTCTGGTAGATCTGCCGTGGGCTGGACGAGACAGTAGGGTGCGAAGCTGGGTGTTCTGTGTTCGATGGATGGCTTTGTGGGTGAGTAGGAAGGCTTTGTATTTAGTTCTTGCTTCGAGGGGGAGTATGTGTAGGTCTTTCAGAATTGGAGTGATGTGGTTGGTTTTCTTTGCGCACTGAATGATTCTTGCAGTGGTGTTCAATGCTGTTCGGAGAGGGTTGGTCTGTGTGGCTGGAAGGCCATGGTAGATGATGTTGCAGTAGTCCAGATGGGGGAGTGTCATAGCTTGCATTATCGTCCTGAAGTCTTGATGTTCGAGAAGGGGTCTGAGACGTTGCACTGTTTTTGCTTTGTGAAATATAATTCCAGAGGTTTTGGTAATTTGTTGTTTTAAGGTGAGGGCTTGGTCAATGATAATGCCCAGGTATCTTATTTGTGGCTGTATTTGAATGCTTGTGGTTCCCACATTGAGGTGAGTAGGTGGTATGAAGTCCGGGTCTTTCGTCACTATTAGGGCTTCAGTTTTCTTTATGTTGATGGATAGGTTGTTTGCTTGTAACCAGTTGGAGACCTCGGAGAAGCATGCTGATGGGTGTTTGTTGGGTTTGTGGTCGTGATAGGGGCGTAGAGCATGATATTATCAGCATATATGTGGAAGCTGACGTTGTGAGTGCGTATGACTGAGCATAGCGGTTGAAGGTAAATGTTGAAGAGCATGGCTGACAGTGTGGATCCTTGAGGTATTCCCTGGTGTTGCTGGAAGGGGGGGGGAGGTCAAGGTGCTGGTACGGATTAGTTGTTGTCTGTTAGTTAGGTAGGATTGGAACCACTTCAATACGGTGTCTTTGATCCCAATTGTCTGTAGTCTGTGTATGAGGATGTTGTGGGAGATGGTGTCGAAAGCTGCAGATATATCTAGGAAGATCATGGCATATCCAGAGTGTTTTTCTTGTGTTCCTATGAGGAGGGTCTTCATCAGTGTGGTCATGAGGGTCTCAACTCCATGTAGTGGACGGAAGCCGAGCTGCTGTGGGTCGAGTATGTTGTTGATATCCAAGTATTCTTGAAGCTGCTGTTGTACGATCTTTTCTATTATCTTAGCCGTGAAAGGTAGGCTTGCTATGGGTCTGTAGGATGGGTCTAGAGGATCGAGGTTCTGCTTTTTTAAGGATGGTCGGATGATTGTAATTTTGAGGGCGTCTGGCATGTGCCCTTGGGAGAATGATTCATTGATGATATGGGTTAGTGGGGTGCTTAGTTCGTCTTTGGACTTCTTTATCCAGTCGGTGGGGCAGGGGTCCAGCGGGGAGGTGGTGGTGTTTAGTCGGGAGATGGTGGATGATGCTGTAGGAGCAGCAGGAACCACGGCTGCCGGAGCCATTGAGGGGCTATCAAGATGAGCGAGGCCTTGTCGCGGAGGTTCTTGAATAAGGTCTTGGCAATCAGCAGCATCGGAGGGAAGGCATACATGAAGCCCCCCCGACCATGGGACTAAAAAAGCGTCCAACGCCACCCTGGAGGGATGAACCTGTTGAGAGAAAAAATGGGGCAACTAAGTTGTCCAGACTGGCGAACATGTCCATCACAGGATCCCCCCAGAGGCGGAAAAGCCGGCTGGCTACCTTGGGGTCCAGTTGCTACTCGTGCTACTGTTGGCCAGGAGGTTGTCCTGCCCCGGCAGGTACACCACTTTGTGGAAGATATCCTGATGGGTCACGTAAGAGTAGAGGGCCAGCGCCTCCTGACAGAGAGCACAGGACCCCATGCTCTCCTGCTTGTTCACATAGAATATCGCCACCTGATTGTCCATCTGGACCAGGACTTGCCGGTGGCGGAGGAGATGGCCAAAGACTCTTAGGGTGAGGTGAATGGCTTGAAGCTCCAGGAGATTGATTTGTTGGTTGCTTTCGTCTGGCAATCAGCAGCCCTGGGTGCGGAGTCCCTCGCAATGGGCTCCCCAGCCGAATAGGGAGGCATCTGTGGTGAGGACAATGGAATTCCCAGGGCTTTGGAAAGGCATGCCCTTCTCCAGGTGGTGAGACGACTGCCACTAGACCAGGGAGCACGCCAACTGGCGGGTCACCCCAACCTTGTCTCGGAGGCGGCTGATGGCCTGTGACCACTGGTCCCAGAGACACCACTGCGCTGTTCTCATGTGGAGACAGGCATCCGAAGTGACATAGACCATGGAGGCCATGTGCCTGAGGAAGCGCAGAAGATGGCAGGCAGACACCGAGGGACGGTGTTGTATGTCCCGGGCCGGAGACCTGAGGCGATCTGCCCAGTCCGTGTGTAAGAAAGCCTTTGACTGGCAGGTGTCAAGCTTTGCTCCTATGAATTCCAGGCACTGTGTCGGAAGAAGGTGGGACTTGCCATACTTTATGACGAAGCCCAAGTGCTGTAGGACCTGGATGGTGCGTGCAGTTGCCTGTTGCACCATGGACGCTGTGTCCACTTTCACAAGCCAGTCATCTAGATAGGGAAACACGAAGACTCCCTGAAGCCTGAGAAAGGTGGCCGCGACTGCCCGGCATTTCGTAATACTCGGGGCAGAGGCAAGCCCAAAGAGGAGCACTCTGTACTGAAAGTGCCTGCCCCCTACTATGAACCGCAGGTATTGTCTGTGGTGTAGGTGGATTAGGATGCGAGTGTATGTATCCTTGAGGTCTAAGGAGCCTAGCCAGTTTCCCTGCAGAAGGTAGGGCAGCAATGTTCCAAGGGAGAGCATCTTGAATTTCTCTGTCACCAGGAATGCGTTGAGGTTGCACAGGTTGACGATGGGCCTTAAGCCCCCTGTCCTCTTTGGAACGAGGAAGTATCTGGAGTAGAACGCCTTGTCCTCGAGTGGTGGGGCACTGGTTCCACCGTATTGTCCTCAAGACCTGCTAGTTCCTTCAGGAGGACCCGGTGAAGGGGAGACCTGGAGGGCTCTCCCGGAAAGTAAGGGGGAGGTGGGTGGGCCAAGCGGAGGAGGTAACCCTCCCTAACCACCCTCAGTGCCCAGGCATCGGTGGTGATGGTTACCCACCTTGGGGCATAGAGAATCAGTCATCCCCCTGTAGGCTAGTGACCTGTTTGGGGTAGAGTGGCTATGCTGGAGTAGTCAAAAACTCCCCCCTGGCTGGGTCGGAGCCGGTGCCTGGGGCTTCGGAGCCTTCTGCTTACACGAGCCATGCCCTTGTCCCTTGGCCTGCTGCCCTTGTTGGGGAGCTGAGAGGCCTGAAAATGTGGGTAGTTGTGGTAAGCAGCTCCCTTCCTTGGGTAAAAGGGCTTTTTACCCGAGGCCTTCCTTCGGGGAGGGGCAGCGGTCTTCTTAGACAGTCTGGTCCTCATCATGAACTCGGTCTCCAACTCGGCAGCCTTGTCGGTCATGGGCTTGCCAAAGAGGTTTTCACTTGATCCCTTAAGACTGTGGAAAGTACTATTTGTCAACATATGATAATGTTTTCTCTTTTTTATGTATATATTATTTTAAAGTTGTTTTATCTGTGGGTGTATTTGGTTTATTTGGTGCTTCCATGTGTATATGCCACATTTTTAGAGCTGCTGATCAATTTATAAAAGCTTTTTTATATGTTTCTTATATCTTTTTTATTTCTTATGGTTTTGTACTACATTTTTTATGTTATATTATTGTTATGAATTTTTAATTGTTTATACTGTTTGTTGATTTTATAGACCCATGACGCATGCGCAATTTGCTGAAATTTGGCTGAGTCAGATCCCAATAAATTTAATCATCCTTTATCAGCTGTGTCATTCTCCGTTGTTTGTCTTCTTCTGTATCTTCTTGCTGGTTATACATGGAGACCCTACCCTTTGTTCCCCTTTGCCTTTTGAAGTGTCATCTTTATGGACTTATTTTATTCATTTATTTACAGTCTCTTTTATACCGCGCTATTCGATATCAGTGCGGTTTACATGAAACAAACGAGTTTATACAGGCAGAGATCTACACCGTATTTACAAACAGGTGATTCAACTTGGATAACCAGGGTAACTATTTACATATTTATGGTACAATATCAGTCCATTTCACAAGGGTAACTATTTACATATTCTTGGTACTATAACAGTACATGTCACAGGTTAATCATAGCGCGTTATTGTATGTGAGGCGGGATGGGGCACCATTCCTCTGGGTAGCACTTTAGGAAGAGGTGGTGCTTCAAAGCCTTCCTAAATTGTGTTATGTCAGGGATTGCCCGGATGTTCGGTGGCAGAGCATTCCAGCATCTAGGTGCACAGAGCCTAAAAGTCCTGTTCATTGTTCCCTGGGTGCATTGGGTCACTGTTTTGGGGATTACCAGAGTGTTTATTGCTGCAGATCTTCTGGCCCTATTGGGGGGAGTAATGTGAATAAGGTCAGCGAGTGAGGAGGAGGAGAGCCCGTTAATGGCCTTGAAGGTTAGCAGTAAGGTCTTGAAGGAGAGCCTGCTGGAGATGGGGAGCCAATGAAGCTGTTTCAGGACGGGCGTCACGTGGTCATGTCTGGAGGAGCCATTCAGAACTCTGACCGCAGCATTCATGGCGAGATGGAGTGGACCCAGAGTGGACTGTGGAGGATCACGTTGGCGTAGTCGAGATGTGGAATGTTCAGCACTTGATAGATCGTTTGGAAGTTGTCTGGTTGTAGCAGGGGGTGTAAGTGTCAGAGTCCGAATCTTATGGTAGACCGCTCTTACCAGGTTGCTAATGTGCGCCTTCATGTCCAGTTGTTGGTCAAGGGTAACACCAAGGTATCGGATTGTGCACTTGGTTTGCAGCTCGGCTTCCTTAACTTTTAGATAGGCTGGGGGGATGAAGTTTTGGTTCCTTGTGATAAAAAGCACTTCTGTTTTCTTGTGCTGTATCCGGAGGTTTTGGGTCTAGAGCCAGTCAGCCACTGCGTCGAAGCAGTCTGTCAGTGGGGAGAGGTCTAGCTTGTCGGTTAAAAATGGCATGTAGAGTAGTACGTCATCCGTGTATATCAGGCAGTTCACGTTAAATGATCGGATGAGGTCACAGATGGGCTGCATGTATAGGTTGAACATCAGGACAGATAGAGAGGAACCCTGCGGCACACCCTGTTTCTGGTGGAAAGGTTCAGATGTTGAGGACCCTGTTCGTACATGCTGCCATCTGTCGGACAGGTATGATTTGCACCAATCCAATGCTGCGTCGCAGATACCCTTTTCTTCGAGTCGCCTCAGGAGAATCTCATGGCTTACTGAGTCGAATGCGGCAGCTATATTCTAGAAGACCAGGACGAAGCCATGATGAATGTTATCTATCACAGTAATTATGTCGCAGAAGAGGGTGGTGAGAAGCGTTTCCACACCATGGGATTCCCTGAATCCATGTTGGCAGGGGTCAAGTGGAGCGGTGTCATTGATGTGATGTTGTAACTGGCGATGGACCTCTTTTTCAATTATCTTGGCTAGCAGTGGTATGCTGGATATGGGTCTATACGAGTCTACCTTCTGGGGGTCGAGCTTACTGTTTTTCAGCAGAGGTCTGATTAATGTGTGTTTGAGGCTTTGGGGGAAGGAGCCTGTTGCAAAAGATAGTTCCATGAGTTTGGTTATGACCAGGCTAAATTCACTACGTAGCTCTTTTATCCAGAAGGCGGGACAAGGGTCGGTTTGAGCTGTGGTGGTGTTGATCAAGGAGATGGTGTCTTCAATGTGCTTCTTGAATGGTGTGTGGAAGATGGTCAGTGGTGCCATGTATGTTGGTTCCTGGGCGGTGGTGAATGATGCAGACTTGTTGGTCTGGCATAGCTTTGATTGCAGGAAGTATGCAAAATCTTGAGTGTGGATCTCGAGTTTTTGCTCCAGACCTGGTTCCTTTGTTAGGTTCTTGACGAGGTTGAAGAGGTCATGGGGTTTACTTAGTGACCATTTTAGAGTGTTAGTGTAGGATTGCCTCATTTTCTCAGTTATCGCCTCGCGGTGCTTTGCCAGGTGAAGGATATATGCGTCCTGGTCTTCTGAGGAGCGCGATCACTGCCAGCGTCTTTCCAGCTTTCTTAGGTGGAGGAGTGATGTGCGCAGCTCTGTGGAGTACCAGGGTGCCGTGTCTCGTTTCCTTGGGGGCTTATTAGTGGGTGGACGCTTTGCAATGGCAGTGAGGCTGTTATTCCAGCTGGAGACCAGCTCGTCAAGGCTGGGTGTTGTCATGGTGAGGAGTGGACGGGCTTGGTTCAGGATGGTCTCCTTATCGAAAGGTCGAAATCTCCGTGTTGGAGTCCTTGTGGAGTTGCTCCGACTTCCGAGGCGCTTCTGGCTGTGGTTAGTTGTGGATATTTGAAAAATGATTAGTTTGTGGTCAGACCATAGTACTGCGGTACAGGATAGCTTAGGGACGTATGCTGTATCAAAGGCTGTTTGTGGGGGCGAATATAAGGTCCAATATGTTTCATTTCACATGGGTCGGTTCGTTGATTAGTTGCTGGTAACCTAGCTCTTTGAGAGCTTCAAGGAATGCTGCTGCTTGAGTGTCCTGGAGGGCCGATAGATTGAAGTCCCCTAGTAACCAGCTTGGAGTGCGAATATTCAGGGTATTGCAGGCAAGATCAATTATTGTAGAGAGGTCGTCAGGGGAGGTTGATGGGGCTCTGTACAGAAAGTTAATGGTGCAGTGATTGTTGGCTATGGTGACTATATCGAGATTTGTTGAGCTGGTGGAGTTGACCAGGTGGAAATGGAGATCTGTTTTTGTGAGGATGAGTACTCCTCCTCCTCTCTTGCTGTCCCTATGGCAGCTGTGTATTGAGAACTCAGTGGGTAGAAGGTGGTTGAGGAGGACAGTGTCGTCGTTGGATAGCCAGGTCTCTGTGATCAAGAGTATGACTTAGCTTTAATGCCAAATAACAAGAAAAAACTCTCAATCAAAACAAGAGACGCAAAGGAAAAAAAGGAAAATTATAGAATACCGCACTTCAACAGCAGGGATTTATAACAGGGAAGTTGAAAAACAGCACCAACTGTATTTGAGGAAAAAAGACCTCAGCCAGCTCTTGCCAACTAGAGCAAAAAGGACGAGCGCATCAAAAGGCGCACTCAGCAACGTCTTATCACTCGATAAAGCTCAAGGTGACATCAGCGGTCAAAAAAAACCTTCGGTGCTGCGGCACAAAACATTTCAGGAAATGCAGCATTCAATGTAATGAGCTCCCTGAAGAACCACCATGGCTCCGGTGTCATTGCCATGAAGACAGCCGGGTTTTTAATATGTTTATGCATTGCTCTTTGCTGCGTGTGACTGCCTTTCTTCATTGCCTTTAAGCTAAGTTTCTTCAGTTATTCATTCTTTGATGTTTGCTAACGCTGTTCTTTTCATTTTTACTGTATTATTTTGAACAATGTAGTAACAGTTTCACCAACAGTATGTGCTAGGTTTGGGCTTTTGTTTTGTGCCCCAGCACCGAGGTTTTTTGACCGCAGATGTCACCTTGAGCTTTATCGAGTGATAGGCGTTGCTGAGGGCACCATTCGATGAGCTCATACTCTTTGCTCTAGTTGACAAGAGGCTGGCTTTTTTCTTCGATTACAGTTGGTGCTGTTATAAAACTTCCCTTTTATAAATCCCTACTGTTGACGTGCGGTATTCTACAATTACTTTTCCTTTTTTCCTTTGCTTCTCTTGTTTTGATTGAGAGTTTTTTCTTGTTATTTGGTATTTTTGACGCCTAGAAGTATATTTTATATTATAGCATAGCTTTAATGCAGCATTTGTATTTCAAGGTCACTGGGCAATCCAACACCACTAGATCCTTCTTGAGATTCTGTCTTTGCAGTGCCCATATGCCCTCTAGGCGTCTGTGACCGAAATGTCTGTGCCATATGTGGATGCAATTGCGGTGGCTCTGTGTGCAAAGTCTTACATCTTTCCTTGGCTGTTTCAAGGCCATACAAGATGATCATCTACTCTGGCCTTAGCTATTACCTTCCCGCCATCCTGGATGGTGCACTTGTCACCTCTGAATTTGACGGTGAGTTCTTTAGCTACCAGACGCCTCAGAGATAACAGTCCACCTTGTAGTTCTTAAACATAAAACACATCTTTTGCAAGTATTGTCAGTTTATGTCCATCTGCACTGGGGAATACCAGAATTCCTTCACCGATTCCTTCTGCATTTACTGTGCTGCCATCCGCAAGATAGATTGCGCTACTGTTAACATAACATAGTATAGATGGCATGGACATCACCAATATAGAGAATAAAACCCTTGCACTCTGCCTCATCTACAGGCCCCCCCCCCCCCCATCTGCTGACCACAACCACCTCACCCCTATTCTGGAACTCACATACACAGCTTCACAGAGAAAATCACATATCATACTAAGCGATTTCAACCTCCCATCACTCAACCCCTCTCACACAAACTTCATGGACACAATGACAGAAATGGCATACGAACAGATCATACATGGCCCCACTCACATAAAGGGAAACACCCTGGATCTCGTCTTCCTCCCCACGCCTTTCAATAACCACCAACTCCACACCCCCAACGATAATCGAGGTACCCTGGTCCGACCATCACTTAATAACCTATCTCCACACACAAACACCCAATACCAACACACCAAGCATTACGCCACATAACACACGCTATGTTGTTGTTAAGTGCCGTCGAGTCGGAGTCGACTCATGGCGACCTTCTGAATAGCTATCCTAAATTGTGTTCGATCTTCAGTCAGGCGGCTCATTGTTGACAGACTGGTACCCGTAGCTGCTGTTATTGTATCGATCCATCTCATTGCTGGTCTTCCTCTTTTGCGTTTACCTTCTATCTTGCCAAGCATGATGTCTTTCTCTAATGATCTCTCTCTTCGCATGATGTGTCCAAAGTATGAAAGTCGAAATCTTGTCATCTGAGCTTCTAAAGAAAGCTTAGGTTTGATCTCCTCTAGTACAGACTGGTTTGTTCTTCGGGCAGTCCATGGTATACACAGTATTCGCCGCCAGCACCATAATTCAAAGGCATCAATTTTCTTCCTGTCTATCTTTTTCACTGTCCAGCTTTCACATCCATATGATGTTATTGAAAATACCATGGCTTGAACAAGTCAAATCTTTGTATGGAGAGAGACATCTCTGCTCTTGAGAATCTTATCTAGGTCTTTCATAGCCATTCTGCCAAGAGCAATGCGTCGTCTGATTTCTTGACTGCTTGTTGCTTCTTTATTGATAGTTGATCCAAGTAGGTTAAAGTTATATACGATTTCAATTTCTTCTCCTTCGACGATGCCAGTTGTCATGATCTTTGTCTTCTTTACATTAAGGTGCAGGCCCATTTTGAGACTATGTTCTTTGATTGTGAGAAGCAAATGTTTCAGATCATCTTCACTTTCCGCCAGTAATGTGGTATCATCAGCATAGCGAAGGTTGTTGATGAGTCTTCCACCAATCTTCACACCTCTCTTGTCTTCATACAATCCTGCTTCTCTGATGATTTGTTTTGCATATAAATTAAACAGGTAGGGGGAAGTATGCAGCCTTGTCTTACACCTTTGCTTATTTTAAACCATTCTGTTTCTCCTTGTTCCGTTCGAACTGTTGCTTCTTGATCAATGTACAGATTGTGCAAGAGAACGATCAGGTGTTCTGGTATACCCATGCTTCTTAATGTGGCCCAGAGTTTTTCATGGTTTACACAGTCAAAAGCTTTGCTATAGTCGATAAAGCACAAATAGATATCCTTTTGGTATTCTTTAATCTTTTCAAGGATCCATCTCACATCCGCAATGATGTCTCTCGTTCCTCGCCCTTTTCTGAACCCTGCTTGCACTTCAGGTAGTTCTTGTTCCAGGTATGATTGTAGTCTCTTTTGAATAATCTTCAGTAGAATTTTGCTGGCATGTGGGATCAGAGCGATTGTGCGATAATTTCCACAGTCAGTTGGATCACCTTTCTTTAGTACTGGTATAAACACAGATCTTTTCCAGTCAGTTGGCCATGATGCTGTCTTCCATATTTCTTGGCAGAGCCTTGTAAGTACGGTAACAGCTGCATCAGATTGCTGTAATACATCTATGGGAATGCAATCAATGCCTGGTGCTTTGTTCTTGGATAAGGCTTTCAATGCTGCTTCAACTTCTTCTTTCATCACCAATGGTTCCAGATCATAAGGTACAGGTTGAAACGGCTGTTGGTCCACTTGATCTTTATCATATAAAAACTCTGTATATTCCTTCCATTTTTTCTTGATCTTCTCAGCATCATTCAACATAGAACCTTGAGCATCTTGTAACATTCCAATTTGAGGCTGGAACTTTTTCTTTAACTCTCGTAGCTTTAGGAAAGCTGATCTTGTTCTTCCTCTAATAGTTTCTGCTTCTATTTCCTTGCATGCGTCATTGTAGTATTTTTCCTTGTCCTGTCTTGCTGCACGTTGGAAATCTGTTGAGTTCTGTGATTGTCTTTCTTTCTCCTCTGGCTTTAGCTTCTCTGCGTTTCTGGGCAATTTTCAGAGTTTCTTCCGTCATCCATTTTGGCCGTTTTTTCTTTTTTACCTTTTGTAGAGACTTCTCGCTTTCTTCCAACACAACCTTCTTGATGTCATTCCATAACTCTTCTGGAACTCTATCATTTGTATCTAAAGCAGCAAATCGATTTTGCAGGCAGTCTTTAAATTCCAGTGGTATATTCTCAAGGTCATATTTTGCTGCATTCATGAGTAGTTTGCTCTTTTTCAGCTTAACTTGAGTTTGCATACTTGTAGTTGATGATCTGTACCACAGTCAACTCCAGGTTTTGTCTTTGTTGATGTTATAGAGCTTTTCCATCGTTGACTTCCACAGATGTAGTCAATTTGATTTTTATACAATCCATCGGGTGAAGTCCATGTGTACAGTCGCCGCTTGTGTTGCTGGAAGAAGGTGTTCGAGATGAATAGATCGTTGGTCTTGCAGAATTCTATCAGTCTTTCTCCAGCTTCATTTCTGTTGCCAAGTTCATATTTTCCAACTACTTTGTCTTCTTCTTTGTTGCCAACCTTTGCGTTCCAATCACCCATGACTATCAGGATATCCTGTTTGCATGTTCTGTCAATTTCAGCTTGTACTTGTTCATAGAACTCTTCAATTTCATTCTCTTCTGCAGCTGTTGTTGGGGCATATACTTGAATTATAGTTGTGTTGATGGGCATTCCTCGTAGACGAATAGAGATTAAGCGTTCGCTGACTGCATTGTATTTCATTACAGTTCTTGCAAGTTTCTTCTTTATTATAAATGCAACACCATTTCTTCTTTGTCTTTCATTTCCAGCATAGTAGACCACGTGATCATCTGATGCAAAGTGCACGATGCCAGTCCATTTCAGTTCGCTGACACCCAACAGATCAAGTTGTACACGTTCCATTTCATTCTTGACCACCTCCAACTTCCCTTGGTTCATGCTTCATACGTTCCATGTTCCAATGTGTAAGGCATCTTTACAGCTTCTGACTCTCATTTCATGCGCAGCTACATCAGCAGTCAGACGTCCCGAGGGCTTTGATCCAACCACATCATAAATGCTGGATTTACTCTGAAGTCTTCAGCTCTTCCCCAGTAGCTAGTTGAGTGCCTTCCAACCTGGGGGTCTCATCTTCCAGCACTACAGCACAATTTGTTTTGTTGTAACTATCCATTGGGTTTTCATGGCAAGATACAGAAGTAGATTGCCGGGCCTTTCTTCCGCGCAGTTTAAGTTTGGTGTTGTTGCCGTTGTCACAGAAATGTGATCCTCCACCGTCAACACTATCCCATTCTGCTGCTGCCCAGATGGGTGGTTTGTCTTGGTCTGGCATCTCAGCTGAGACCTGTCCATCTTGGGAGACCCTGCCAGTAGTTAAACTACCGATAGTTTAGCTCTCAGCATCACTGATGCACACAAGCCCTCACAGCACGACAAGCTGCAAACCAAGTGAGGGACACACGCTATACCCACTTCAATAAAGATGCCTTCCTAGACAATGTACTACCCAAACTCACAACACACACATCAAACATCAATATAGCCATAAACCAATGGAACTTAACAATCCAAAAGGCAGCTGCCCCTACACAAGTTACACCAAAATAAACACTAAAAAGATCAGAAAAATGGTTCACCCAAGAACTCGCCAAGCTAAAAAAAACTACTGAGAAAAGAAAAAAGATGAAGAACAAAATCGAACAAAAACAAATCCCAATACATAAGCCTACTCAACACATACAAAGACACAATCACCAAATCAAAACGAGACTACCACTCTAAAGTAATAAACATGGCCATCAATCGACCAAGAGAATTATTTTCAAATGTAAAATCATTAACAAAAACCCAAAAACCAGAACACTCCACAATAAGCATTCAAACATTAGCTGCACATTTTGCTGAGAAACTAAAAAGTAAGTCCCCCAACACTATCACAGCAACGCATATAGATCCAAAAAACTTAAATAAATGGGAAACCTTTCATGTGGTCGATCAAAAGCACCTCATCAAGATCATAACAATGATTAATACCACAACCTCCCCCCTTGACCCATGCCCAGTATCATGGATCAAATCCACCAAAGCTGAACTCACTACAAACATCCAAAACATAATTAATCAATCACTCTCACAAGGCATCATGCCGGATGCCCTTAAGCTCACCTCCATCCATCCCATCCTAAAAAATAATACATTAGATCCAAAAGACCCAAGCTCATACAGGCCCATAGCCAGTATACTGTTTATTGCTAAAGTAGTATAAAAAATCATACAATGCCAACTACAAGACTATATTGACCTACACGCACCCCTTGACTCCCACCAATTCAGATTCCGCCCCTTCCACAGCGTTGAAACCTTACTAATAACACCGATGGATAACCTCATTAGAGGAACAGACGACAACAAACAAGGTTTCATCCTCCTTTTCATAGATATAGCTGCCACATTTGACAACATCAACCATAACACACTAATTGATAGGCTAGCAAACTTGGGAATAGGAGGCACTGTCCTCAAATGGTTTATGTCATATATATCTCACCGATTGCTACGTGTCCAACTAGGCCAAAACATCTCGGAAACGTTCTCACAAGAACAGGGAATCCCACAAGGTTCGGCCCTCTCGGCTCTCCTTTTTAATCTATACCTACAACCCATCACAAACATATTTAAAAAATACAAAATTAACCATTACATTTATGCCGATGACATCATGCTCGCTATCCCCATAAACACTAGCAGCCCTTCATACCACAATCTGAATGTATCAGAGAGGCTGAATCCTGGCTAACCTCAAAAAACCAGAAGCTATGTTTGTATCAAGAAAACACGATGCAATCTACCCAAAAACCATCATAATCAATACCACCCTGTCAAACAAGAGGTAAAATACCTAGGGATAATATTAGATCACACACTCAGTATGCTCCCCAACATAAAGCAAACAGTAAAAACTGTATTCTATAAACTAAAGACCGTACGGCACCTAAGACCCCTCCTCGACACCCATGATTTTAGATCTGTAGTCAACTCACTAATTACCCCCCACTTTGACTATTGTAATAGTCTACTGAATGGCCTACCACTTAAAAGTACAAATATACTCCAAAGAGCCCAGAACATCTCCGCCAAGGTAATAGCAAAAGCACGTCTAACCGACCACATAACCCCCATTCTACATGAACTACACTGGCTCCCTATAAATAGCCGGATAAAATATAAAATACTCTTAACAATATTCAAACTCCTCAATGATATCTCCCCCTCACACCTAACCACCCTCCTACACTCCCCACCAGAATCCAGAACACACAGACAAAATGTAACCCACTCACTTGACATACCCAAAACCATCTGCAAAACAAAGAAAACTACAAGCTCCAGAGCCTTTTCATTTGCTGCCCCTACCCTCTGGAATGAACTTCCACTGACCCTCCGCATGACAAAAGACCTCCAACTATTCAGAAAAGGACTCAAAACACACCTTTTCACTGAACATTTTGAAAACCCAACTGAAATCCCTCACCTTCCACGAGCTACCTCCCAACAAACACAGAGCCAACCTACTAACCTCCTATTAACGCTCCCACACCCCCTACCTAAACAACCCCAGAGCTTCACCCCACTCTAACCCAAAAAAGAGAGACAAATCAAGAAGAAGCCGACTCCTGTTTATATGTAACTACAAAGACTGTCACATACGTACATTTGTACAATATGTTCCTTGTAAATAGTTAATACCGCTGTCCCATGTAAAAGTTGTTTGAAAATAGTTAATATTGCTGTTCCATGTAAAAGTTGTTCAACTGTTCTCTGTAAGCCACCCTTGATCTCTGAAAGGGGCGGTATAGAAGAAATGTATGTATGTATGTATGAAATAAAATAAATACTGTTATTTGAATCCAGGACTGTAAAAAAATTCTTGTCACTTGTCATGTGGTTTCTGACACCTGAGTCTATGCACCACTCTTGAAACATAAGGCTCCTTGTTGCTTTAAAGGTTACATGCCATTGTTCTGTACCCAGTTCTTAGGCTCCTTTTGGCATTTTACCTTTTCTTCTGCTTTCCACAATGTACAGTCTCTCTTAAAGTGACCCAGCTTCTTGCATTTAAAACATGCTCTACCTTCTTTACTGATCAGCCGAGCTCTTCTGGCTTGCAGGGCTACCTCTGTATCCTTTTCTACTTTCTTACACAATGGTTCCAGCCTGCTCTTCACAAAGTCCAGTAGCAACTCTGCCTCTGGCCTAGTTTCCAGGGCATTAATCAAAGCAGTGTATGACCCTGGTAAATTGCAGAGCAAAAGGGCAACTATGCAGTTGTTCCTTATTTCTTCTCCAAGGGCCTGCAGTTGTGAAACCTCTTCAAGCATAGCGTTTATATGCCCTTGCATTTCTCCTTCTGTGCTAAGTCTCATCCTGTATAGCTTTCTCAGCAAAAAATAATTTATTATTCATTGTTCAGTGTGGGCCTTTCATATAGCATTTTCAGTGCATTCCACACTCCCTGTGCAGTCTTCTCATTTCTGAATTGAATCAATTATCTTCCAGCAGCAAACTTAGAGTAGCTCGGGCCTGACAGTCCAAGTTCAGGTAATTTTCTTCTGGCCTTACTGTATCAATCACTTCCCATGGATTATCTATAATTAGCACCAGAACATAAGATATACCATACTGGGTAAGACTGAGGGTCCATCAAACCTAGTATCCTATTTCCAACAGCGGCCCATCCAGGTCACAAGTACCTGTCAGATTCCCAAAAAGGTATACATATTCCATGCTGCTTATCCCAGGGATAGGCAGTGGCTTTCCCTGGTCCTCTTTAGCAATGGTTTTATGGACCTTTCCTCTAGGAACTTATCTAAACTTCTTTTAAACCCAGCTACACCACCACCTTTTACTATGCGTTGAATGAAAAACATAGCTACTCACCTGTAACAGGTGTTCTCCAGGGACAGCAGGAAGCAGTCCTCACTTATGGGTGACATTGGTACCGATGGAGACCACGCGGAGCAATTCCCCAAATTTCACAGAAAGCCTTTGGGATTGCTGCCACACATGCGTGGTCCTCTTACCACCCAAAGGTGCCATCTTGCTCAGTCAGGTCCCAGAGCTAGAGCCCTACTAAGCAGATGACAAGGGAAGGACAAAAATTGCAACTCTTCAGGGGAAGTGGGAGGGTAGTGAGTAACTACGTTTTCTCCAGAACAAGCAGGAAGTCAGTCCTCACTTATGGGACTCCCCAGCTACAAGCTACCAAACTTGTAATCCAAAAAGCACCTCCACGAGGCCATGAGCAGAAGCCGATGTCCGAAGGAAGCCCGAGTCCTCGGGCCCTCGGGGCAAGCTCTCAGTAGCCACAGAAGAGTCGGAGGGCAGGAGTTGCTTATACCCCAAACAGACTACGGAGTACAACTGGCCGAAGGCGATGTCCCAGCGGGATTCCCTCTCCAGGCAGTAGTGAGAAGCGAAGGTATTCACTGAAGACCAAGTCACAGCCCGGCGGATGTCCGTCCGAGGCATGGAACGCAGCAAAGCCCCTAATGCCACCTTGGCGCGGACGCCGTGCGTAGTGACCCGATGATACAGTGGGGCGCCCGCCTTTGTCTGGGCGAAGGCAATGCAGTCCGCCACCCAAATGGAGAGGGTGCGCTTGGTGACTTCCAGCCCCAGACGGTTGGGATCATAGACGATGAAAAGCCGGGCAGACCTGCGATACCCTTGGATGCGTTGCAGGTAGAAGGTGAGAGCCCTCTTGCAATCGAGTTTATGCAGGACCTCCGATGCCCGGTCGGCATGAGGTCTCAGGAAGAAAGTCAGCAAGACCACATCCTGATTGAGGTGGAAATCCGATACAACCATCGGTAGGAACTTTGAATGGGTGCAAAGGACCACCCTGTTCTTATAAAATCTGGTGTAGGGGGCCCTCAGCCATGAGGGCTTGAAGTTCGCCGACTCACCACAACGAGGTCAGTGCCAACAGGAAAATCACCTTCCAGGAAAGGTGCTGGAGCGAGCACGTTGCCATCGGCTCGAAAGGTGGCTGCTTCAGCTGCATGAGCACATTGTTCAGGTCCCATTCCACAGGTGGAGGCCGGATTGGGGGGGGGGGGGTGGTCTGGCAAGCAGGAGGTCCCATATGAAGCAGGAGACCAGAGGTTGACCCGGGAGGGATTTGCCCTCGACGGGCAAGTGGTTGGCCGAGATGGCGCTCAGATGGGCCCTGACCGAGTTGGACTTCAGTCCCACCTGTGAAAGGTAGAGAAGGTACTGGAGAACCCAACGGGTGGAGCAGAAGAACGGGTCGATCTAGAGCTTGGAGCAGATCGAAAACCGCCACCACTTCAGGGCGTAGGCCCACCTCATTGAGTCCTTCCGCGACGCGAGGACATCCTCGATCTCCACTGGAAAGTACAGCGGGGCTAAAGAGACCCGTTCAGCCGCCAGGCTGTTAGGGATAGCAAGATCAAATCCGGGTGAAACACCCATCTGTCCTCCTGTGTCAGCAGACTGTGGGCACTGCCCAGGGGAACTGGAGTCTCCGACAAGAGCCAGAGTGGAAGCAGGAACCATGGTTGTCAAGGCCATGCAGGAGCCACAAGAATCAACGAGACTTGGTCGTGCTGGACCTCGTGGAGGATCCTTGCCAGAAGAGGAGTTGGAGGAAATGTATACAGAAGCCTGGAGGTCCAGTTCAGGAGGAATGCATCCAGGGCCATCCTGCTCAGGTGTGGTGTCAGCCCGCAGAAGCAGGGGAGCTGCGCGTTCGCCAGGCTGGCGAACAGGTCCATGGACAGAGTCCCCCAGCGGCGGAACAGGTGGAGAAACACCTCCGGACTCAGGCGCCACTCGTGCGGGTGGAGAAGCCTGCTGAGCCTGTCCGCGAGGACATTGTCATGGCCTGGGAGATAGACAGCTCTTAGGGTCATGCCCCGGCACACTGTGAAGGAGCAGAGGAGGACTGCCTCCTGACAGAGGAGGCAGGAGCCCATGCCCCCCCCCCCTCCTTGTTTATATAGAACATCGCTACTCTGTTGTCGGTCTGCATGAGCACCAACCTGCCCTTCAGGTGGTACTCGAAGACCTTCAAGACCAACCGGACCGCTCGAAGCTCGAGTAGGTTGATCTGTTGTCGAGATTCCTCGGGTGACCATTGCCCCTGGGTGCAGAGGTGGTTGCTGTGGGCTCCCCAGCCCAACAGCGAGGCATCCGTCGTCAAGATGAGTTTGTGCGGACGAGTCTGGAAGGGCATGCCCCGGAGGAGGCTCTGGGGGTCCTGCCACCAGGCCAGGGACTCAACTAGGCTGCGAGACACCCGGACGGGGTCCTGGAGGTGGCCCGAGGCCTTGTGCCCATAGCCCCCTGAGGCACTATCGGGGCTGCTCGCATGTGTATGCAAGCATGGGGAATGACATATACAGTCAAGGCCATGTGCCCTAGGAGGCGCAGCATGGCCCGTGCCGAGACTCTGGGCTGGCCCTGGACCTCAGCAGCGAGAATGCGGAGCTGATCTTCATGCGCTCGAGGGAGAAAGGCAGTCACACGTTCTGTGTTGAGAAGAGCGCCAATGAACTCCAGGATCCGTACCGGTGTGAGGTGGGATTTGGAGTTGATCAGGAAATCGAGGCGCTTGAGGACGACGACCGTGCATGACACCGAAAGATGGGCCTCCTCCGCTGAGGTGCCCAAGACGAGCAAATCGTCCAGATAAGGGTAGATAGGTATGCCCTGCAGCCAGAGGTGGCCACAGCCGCTGACGGACACTTGGTGAAGACTTGCGGAGCAGACGTGAACCCGAAGGGGAGCACTCTGTACTGGAAGTGCTCTCCCTGCACCCTGAAATGCAGGTGCTTCCTGTGCCTGGGGTAGACAGGAATGTGGGCGTAAGCATCTGAGATCCAAGGAGCATAGCAAATCGCCTTGCTAGAGGAAGGGCAGCAGGATGCAGAACTTTTCCCGCACCAGAAACTTGTTCAGGTTCCCGAGGTTGAGGACGGGGAGAGAAAATACCAGGAATAAAATCCCTGACTTTAGAAATGCAGCGGAACCCTCTCGACCGCCTGTTGACCAAGGAGATTGTTCAGCTCTTGCTGCAAGCAAGCCTGGTGCAAGGGAAGCCGGGTAGGCTCTGCTGGAGAAAAAGGAGGAGGGAGTTTGTCTAGACGAAGACGATACCCATCCCGGATCACCTGTAAGACCCAGGTGTCTGATGTAATGGCCATCCATTCGGAGGTGAAAAAGACAGGCATCCTCCCACTGGCGGAAGCGTCCCCGGGGGGCGAAAGGCTATGCTTTCAGTGTCAAAACCCCAGGGCTGGCTAGAGTGGCACCGGAGTCTGGGTCTTGGGCCCCTTTGCTCTGAGCGCTGGTCGTTGGCGCAGGGGTAGGCAGGTATGGTGGGTATCCCCGGTAGGACAGCCCCTTCCTCTGGAAGGCAGGCTTTTTGGTATGCTGCTTCTTCCGTGGAAGCGAGGAGATTTTGCAGGACACTTGCGAGTTACGAACTTTGCCTCAATCTCAGATGCCTTATCCTCCATTGGCTTGCCGAACAGTTGTTCGCCAAGGCAGGGGACATCCAGGAGCTTCTCCTGGACCCACTGCTCCAGGTCCAAGGACTTGAGCCATGCCTGGCGCCGGGCTCCGATGCCAGCCCCCACTACATGGGCGTAAGACTCAAACCCATCATACGCAGCATGGGAAAGATATTTTGAGCAGTCTACGACTGACCTCAGGAGGGTCTGGAAACTGAGAAGGTGCTCCCCACTCAGGCCTGCGGACAAAACGCTGAGCTCCTTGGCGAGGTCACAAAAAAACATGCCCATATACAACTGGTACACCTGGATGCGGCACGCCAGAATGGATCCCTGGTAAGCCTGGCGCCTGAGGGCATCAAGGGCACGGGATTCCCTACCAGGCGGGACGGAAGAGTGCAACTTCGGACTCTTCTGTTTCCGCATCGCAGATTCGACTACCATGGAGGTGTGAGGAAGTTGGGTCTTTCGAAACCCCAGGCTGCGCTGGACCCTATACATGGCATCGAGTCTTCTACTGACAATAGGGACCAAGGCGGGTGTTTCCCACATGCGTAGAAGCAGCCAGGACAGGATGGATGGTACCGGAACCATAAGAGACTCCCTGAGCGGAGACTCGTACTGGAAGATGTCATGTTCCTCCGCCCTCAGCTCCTTCTCAGTCTGCATTGGCAGGCTGAGGGGCCGAGCCATATCCCGCACAAACGCCAGGAAAGAGGCAGGCAGGGATGGGTCAGAGGGGAGATCCCTATGGGCGCGGGTCTCCGGGGATGTGTCCCTGTCCAATTCCCAGCCCAAGAGGTCTGAGACGGACTTGGAGTCAGGTTGGTCCCCACGCCGTGTGGCCGAGAACTGCTAGGAGCCTGGCTCTGGAAGACCTCGCCCCCGAGGAACAGGATGGCCAGCAAGACCAGTGCTGAGGACCCTCATGAAGCCCGCAGCTCTCAGGGTTTCCAAGGCAGTTTTCGGGACCCCAGTTGGGTGACCCTTGGTCTCGGGGCGCGAGCCAGCCATGCTGGGCAAAAGCACCTGCTGGGCAGTGAGGAAGAAAGAAATGCTGTGCTCCTATGCCAGAATACGGGACTCCCACTCGGGAGTGGGTCCCTGCAACGCCAATGCCGGGGTTACCAGGTCTGGTGAGAAGGAGAGGGGGTCCTCAGCGGGGCGACCCTCAGGAGACAGGGCAGCATCGCCGGAGGCATGTCCGTACGAGGTACCTTTCGAGGCTGCTCCTTGTCCGACCCTCAGGAACGCCGGGGAGGGCTAAGGGAACGAGCGCGATACCACTCGCGCTTATCCGGAGTCCCCGACAGCAACTTTGAGATTGTCTTCTTTCGCCGTTCCACTTCTGGTGAACCCTGATCGGAGTGACGCCCGGGGCGTGGGGTCACTGCGGGGGACCTCGCCAGCAGTGGATCGGTAGGGCGAGGTGTCACCAGGGATCTTGGGGCTGCTTACAGCTTAACAAGGCCTTAGTGGACATTTTCTTACAAAGTGAGCAGAGCTCCGGGTTGTGGTCAGGCCCCAGACAACGTAGACAGCAGTCGTGGGTGTCCGTGAGTAACATATTTTTGGAGCATCTGTCACACTTCTTAAACCCGGTGGCTATGGGGGCAAAAAGGGCCCCTGCAAGGTCGAAAACCCTCGAGGCCAATGGTCGGGGAAAAAAAGGGCACGAAAAGGGCCTGAAAGAAAAACAACTAAAGAGACAAAAAAGGGGGTCCACTAGCCCACAGCCAGAGAAGGGGCGAAGGGGAGGATGACAGAGGACCGGTGCTACTGGAAAAAAGGTCAAAGACAAGAAAACGTTTTCCGATGGATGAGGATGTGTGTCCAAAGGACTCCGTGGAAAAAGAGACCGAGCAAAATATCACCTTTGTGTGGGAAGAGGACCACACATGCGTGGCAGCAATCCCAAAGGCTTTCTGTGAAAGCTGGGAAATTGCTCTGCACGGGCACCTTCCGTACAGACGTCACCCATAAGTGAGGACTGACTTCCTGCTTGTTCCTGGAGAAAAAATATTTTCTCCAATTATTCTTAAATGCGCCACATTGTAACTTCATTACATATCCTCTAGTCTTTCTACTTTTTGAAGGGGTAAACAACCAATCTACATTTACCCATTACACTCCATTCATTATTTTATACTGACCTCTACCATATCTCCCCTCAGCCATTTAAGCCTTTCTTCGTAGGGATAGCCTTTATCATTTTGGTGGCTCTTCTCTGTAACTTTTCTAATTCTGCTATATCTTTTTTAAGATATAGTGACAAGAACTGCACACAATATTCAAGGTGTGGTCGCACCATGGAGCAATACAGAGGTATTATATCATCCTTGGTTTTATTCTCCTTTCCTTTCCTTATGATTCCTAGAATTCTATTTGTATTCTTGGCCACCGCTGCACATTGGCAAGAGGGTTTCAGTGTATTATCTATGATGATGCCTAGATCCTTTTCCTGGGTGGTAATTCTTAATGTGGAACCTTGCATCATGTAACCATAGTCTAAACTGTTCTTTCCTAAATGCATAATACTGCACTTGTCCACATTAAATTTCATCTGCCATTTGGATACCCAGTCTCCCAGTTAGCGTAGTTACTCACCTGTAACAGGTGTTCTCCAGGAGCAGCAGGAATCAGTCCTCACATATGGGTGACGTCGGCGCCGACGGAGCCCTCGCGGAGCAATTTTCCCCAGCTTTCAAAGAAAGCCTTTGGGAATTGCAGCGCGCATGCGCGGTCTCCTTCCTGCCCAAGGGTGCCATCTTAGCCAGTCAGATGACATAGCTAAAAGACAGCGTAAAAATATGCAAAACAACTAAAGCAGATAATCGCAACTCCAAGGGGAGGAGGGAGGGTTGTGAGGACTGATTCCTGCTGCTCCTGGAGAACACCTGTTACAGGTGAGTAACTACGCTTTCTCCAGGACCAAGCAGGAAGTCAGTCCTCACATATGGGACTCCCAAGCTTAAGGCTACCGGAGACCCTAAGCACAAAAATGAGCTCCCTCTAGCTCAGCGGCACAGAAGGAAGGAATCTTCACTGAATTATTACCCACCGGTAGCCCTCATCCGGGATGGAGGGTAGGAGTTGCTCAAACCTCGAAGAGATTTCGGAGGACTGCCTGTCCGAAAGCACTGTCCCTGCGGAACTCCCTCTCGAGACAGTAATGGACCGCAAAAGTCTGGCTCGAAGACCAAGTAGCGGCCCGGCAGATGTCTGCCAGCGGAACAGAGCGGAGGTAAGCCACTGACGTAGCCTTCGCCCGAACACAATGAGCCGTGACTCGACTTTCTAACAAGAGTCCGGCTGCCCCATAAGCCCAAGCGATACAGTCAGCAACCCAGATGGACAGAGTACGCTTGGAGACAGGGAGCCCCAATTTATTGGGGTCAAAAGACACAAAGAGCTGAGCAGCTTTGCGGTGCTCCGCGTACGGTCAAGGTAGAAGTTCAACGCCCTTCTACAGTCCAGGGTATGCAGGACCATTTCAGCTCGGCTGGAGTGTGGCCTGGGAAAGAAGGTCGGAAGTACCACCTCCTGATTGATGTGAAAAGGGGAGACCACTTTTGGAAGAAATTTTGGGTGAGTCCGTAAGACAACCCTATTCTTGTAGAACCGAGTGTAAGGGGGATCAGACACGAGGGCCTGCAATTCACTTACGCGTCTAGCGGAAGTGAGGGCTATCAGGAATAAGGTTTTCCAAGACAGAAAACGGAGAGAACAGGTAGCCATTGGTTCAAAAGGCGGACAGGTGATCCGCTGTAAAACCACATTCAGATCCCAGTCAGGTGCTGGCGGGCGCAGAGGTGGTTTAAGTAGAAGGAGACTTCGGAGAAACCTTGCCACGAGAGGGTCGCTGGAAAGAGGTCTGCCGTTCACCGGCACATGATGTGCTGAAAGAGCACTGAGGTGAACTTTGACGGAGTTGGACTTAAGTCCCATGTTAGAGAGGTAGAGCAAGTACTGCAAGATCACCGACACCGAGCAGGAGAAGGGATCCTGAGACTGCTGGGCACACCAAACGGAAAAGCGACGCCATTTAAGGGCGTAGCATTTGCGGGTAGAAGGTCGCCGAGAAGCTAGGACGACCTCTTCCACCTCTGCCGGCAGGAGAAGGGGAGCAAGGACTACCCTTTCAGCCGCCAGGCCATTAGATTGAGAGATCTGAGGTTGGGGTGTAGCAGGGACCCCTGATCCTGTGTTAGGAGATCCGGTTGAAACCCCAGAGGGAATGGATCCTCTACCGCTAATTGCAACAGAAGTGGAAACCACGGCTGCCTGGGCCAGCGAGGAGCCACCAGGATCATGGAAGCTTTGTCTCGGAGAACCTTGAAAAGAGTTCGAGAGACTAGCGGGATGGGAGGAAAAGCATAGAGAAGGCTCTCCGACCATGAGAGTAGAAAAGCATCTGCCGCTACTCGAAGGGGATGTGGCTGACGAGAGCAGAAGCGAGGAAGTTGCCGGTTGAGAGGACTGGCAAAGAGATCCATCGTGGGGAGGCCCCACTTCAGAAAGAGTTTCTGAACTACCAAGGGATCCAGACGCAACTCGTGCGGCTGGAGTATCCTGCTGAGTTTGTCCGCCAGGCAATTTTCTTGGCCTGGGAGATAAACTGCCTTGAGAAGAATGCCGTGACTGACGGCCCAAGAGCAGAGCCTCTGAGCTTCTCGGCAGAGAAGGAAGGAGCCCGTGCCCCCCTGTTTGTTCACGTAGAACATGGCAACTTGATTGTCCGTCTGGACAAGGACGGACTGGTGAGAAGTCAGGTGGGAGAAAGCCTTGAGCGCCAGACGGATTGCTCTGAGCTCCAGGAAGTTGATCTGCTGAGCAGACTCCCACGCGGTCCAGAGACCTTGAGTACATGCCCCTTGGCAATGTGCTCCCCAACCTAGGAGGGAAGCATCGGTCGTCAGCACTTGAGCCGGCTGAGGCGACTGAAAAGGCATTCCGAGCACCAGGTTCGGCCGATGAAGCCACCACTGTAGAGAAGAGGCCAGCGGCCCGGAGATGCGCACTAAGTCGGCTAGTCCGCCGGTGGCTTGTTGCCACTGCTTGCGAAGGCACCATTGAGCAGGCCGCATATTCAGGCGGGCATTGGGGGTCACGTGGACGGTGGAAGCCATATGGCCGAGTAGTCTCAGGAAGCGCCTGGCGGAGACCAGGGACTGGCTGCGAAAACGGCCGGCTAGGTCCATGAGCCGTTGAGCCCTGTCGAGAGGCAGGAAAGCTCGTGCCTGAGGAGTGTGCAGTCTTGCGCCGATGAACTCGAGATCCTGTGAAGGGAGCAAAGTGGACTTTGCGAATTTTATGACAAAGCCCAAGTACTGCAGAAGAGTCACCGTGCGGTGTGTGGCATTGGTGACTGCCGGAGAGGACGATGCTCTGATGAGCCAGTCGTCGAGGTACGGAAAGACATAGAGGCCGTGAAGCCGGAGATAGGCCGCCACCACCGCGAGACATTTTGTGAAGACTCGCGGTGCGGAGGATAGGCCAAAGGGCAGTACTCTGTACTGGTAATGATTTCCTGCCACCACAAACCGTAAGTATTGGCGGTGGCTTGGGTGGATGAGGATGTGCGTGTAGGCATCCTTTAGATCCAAGGAGCATAGCCAATCTCCCTGCTGGAGGTAGGGCAGAAGGATTCCAAGGGTAAGCATCTTGAACTTTTCCCTCACGAGGAACTTGTTGAGGTTGCGCAAGTCCAGGATGGGTCTGAGGCCTCCTGTCCTTTTTGGTATCAGGAAATACCTGGAATAAAAGCCTTGACCTCTCAGGTGGTGGGGCACCGGTTCCACAGCCTGTTCCTGAAGAAGACTTGCTAACTCCTGAAGGAGTAAGTCCCTGTGCAGAGGGAGTCGTGGACGTTCTGCCTGGAAATAAGAGGGAGGGACCTGATGGAAGTGGAGAAGATATCCTTCTCTTACGACTTGAAGCACCCAGGCATCTGAAGTGATGTTGGACCACCTGTGTGCGAAGTGAACCAGCCGGCCTCCGGTGCTGGGAGGAGCCAGCGGAGGGGGAGAGGCTATGCTGAGGAAGTCAAAAACCCCCACCCTGCTGAGCAGGGGCTGGTGGTGCAGGCTTGGGGGCTTGCTGCCTACGGGACCCGTTACCCTGTCCCTTGGCCTGCTGGCCCTGTGGGGGAGCTGCGGAGGCCTGATATTGTGGGTAGTGTTTATAGGCAGCCGCCTTTCTCGGGTAAAAGGACTTCTTTCCCGAGCCCTTCTTTTTCTGGGAAGGGGCGGAGGTCTTCCTAGAAAGCCTAGTCCTGGTGAGAGTCTCCGTCTCGATTTGTGCAGCCTTTCAGCCATGGGCTTGCCAAAGAGGTTCTCACCTCGGCAGGGGACATCGACCAACTTGTCCTGCACCCAGGGTTCCAGGTCAGACGACTGAAGCCAAGCTTGTCGGCGGGCACCGATGCCAGCTGCGGCCACGCGAGCCGATGTTTCAAAGCCATCATAGGCTGCTCGGGACATGAATTTGGAGCATTCCCGAATACCAGTTGTCAAGGCCAGGAACCTCCGCAAAGGTTCCTCGGATAGTCCAGCGGAGAATCCGGCTATCTCTTTAGCCAGGTCTCGGAGATACATGCCCATGTATAGCTGGTAGGTCTGGACATGACAAGCAAGCATAGAGCCCTGGAAACACTTCTTACCAAGGCCATCCAGGTTACGGGCCTCCCTGCCAGGAGGCACCGAGGAGTGCATCTTTTGGCTCTTAAGCCTATGCATGGCCGATTCCACTACCATGGAATGGTGTGGTAGCTGTGCTTTTTGGAAGCCAGGACTCTTGCGGACTCGATAGATGGAATCGACCCGCTTGCTCAATACCGGCGACGAGGCCGGACTCTCCCACATGCGGAAGAGTAGTCGTTCCAGCATGGGAGGAACCGGTACAGTAAAGTGCTCCCTGGCGGGAGAGTCGTACTGAAGGGCGTCGAGCTCTTCGGCTCGAGGCTCCTCCTCGGGATCCGCAGGGAAGGCCAAAGCCTTGGCCATATCCCTGACGAAGTCCGAGAACCGGGCATCCTCCGGAGGGGACTGCTTCCGAGGTTCGGACTCAGGCGAGTCCGAGGGGACACACCGAGTCCGAAACGAATCAGGTGACTCTTCCTCCCCAGACTCCCAGGCCGACTCCGAGGAGGAATCGGTGGGGTCGGCTCGGGCAGGCGGAGGCGTCGGCCGCCCCGACACCGAGGGAGTCAGCGTCGACGACCTCGGTCCCGAACGGGAGGCCGAGGGTGACCTCGACCGAGGATCGACTCGAGTTCGCATGGACTCGAGGATCGGCTCGGTCTCCAGGGTCGACTTAGACGTCGACGTCCCGGCAGTCGGGGCAGTGGCGCCAGCGAGGCTAGCGATCAGTGCCCGCTGCTGGTCCATGAAGGCAGATAGTCTGCTCTCCAAGGCCGTCAACCTGAGTCCGACCTCAGGTGACCCAGCAGCCCCCGACTCGGGCCCCGACGGCGTCGGGCCCAACGTCGGAACTCTCGGAGGCGAGTCCAGGAGGACTACAGGACTTACCCGAGCAGGCAACTCCGACTCCAGGCGAGGTCGCTTCGGGAGGTGCTCCTTCTCCAAAGACCCGGGACGGCTATCGGGGCTATGCGACCTGGCCCTCGCGGAGCCAGGAGCGTCCACCGACGACGCCCTCGCGGGTTTTACCTTCCGTCGATGGTCCCCGGAGGGAGAACCCCTGTCGGAGGAGCTTCGGCGGTGGTCAGAGCTGGAACCTCTGGATGCCGAGGCCTCCGACGAGGTCCGGGTACGGCCGGGGTCAGCGAAGCGTAGTTACTCACCTGTAACAGGTGTTCTCCAGGAGCAGCAGGAATCAGTCCTCACTTATGGGGGGTGACGTCGGCGCCGACGGAGCCCTCGCGGAGCAATTTTCCCCAGCTTTCAAAGAAAGCCTTTGGGAATTGCAGCGCGCATGCGCGGTCGTCTTCCCGCCCGAAGGTGCCATCTTAGCCAGTCAGATGACATAGCTAAAAAAGACAGCATAAAAATTTGCAAAAAGAACATAAGCAGACGATTGCAACTCCAAGGGGAGGAGGGAGGGTAGTGAGGACTGATTCCTGCTGCTCCTGGAGAACACCTGTTACAGGTGAGTAACTACGCTTTCTCCAGGACCAAGCAGGAAGTCAGTCCTCACTTATGGGACTCCCAAGCTCAAGGCTACCGGAGACCCTAAGCACAAAAATGAGCTCCCTCTAGCTCAGCAGCACAGAAGGAAAGAATCTTCGCTGAATTATCACCCACCGGTAGCCCACATCCGGGATGGAGGGTAGGAGTTGCTCAGACCTCAAAGAGATTACGGAGGACTGCCTGTCCGAAAGCACTGTCCCTACGGGACTCCCTCTCGAGACAGTAATGGACCGCAAAAGTCTGGCTCGAAGACCAAGTAGCGGCCCGGCAGATGTCTGCCAGCGGAACAGAGCGGAGGTAAGCCACTGACGTGGCCTTTGCCCGAACACAATGAGCCGTGACTCGACTTTCTAAGGCGAGTCCGGCTGCCCCATAAGCCCAAGAGATACAGTCCGCAACCCAGATGGACAGAGTACGCTTGGAGACCGGGAGTCCCAATTTATTGGGGTCAAAAGACACAAAAAGCTGAGCAGCTTTATGGTGCTCCCGCGTACGGTCAAGGTAGAAGTTCAATGCCCTTCTACAGTCCAGGGTATGGAGGACCGTTTCGGCTCGGCTGGAGTGTGGTCTGGGAAAGAAGGTTGGAAGTACCACCTCCTGATTGATGTGAAAAGGGGAGACCACTTTAGGCAGAAACTTAGGGTGAGTCCGTAGGACTACCCTATTCTTGTAGAACCGAGTGTAGGGGGGATCAGACACGAGGGCCTGCAACTCACTTACGCGCCTAGCGGAAGTGAGGGCTACCAAGAACAGTGTTTTCCAAGACAGAAAACGGAGAGAACATGTAGCCATGGGTTCAAAAGGCGGACAGGTGATCCGCTGCAAAACCACATTCAGGTCCCAGTTCGGCGCTGGCGGGCGCAGAGGTGGTTTAAGTAGAAGGAGACCTCGGAGAAACCTCGCTACGAGAGGGTCGCTGGAGAGAGGTCTACCGTCCACCGGCACATGATGTGCCGAAAGAGCACTGAGGTGAACTTTGACGGAGTTGGACTTAAGTCCTAGATTAGAGAGGTGTAGCAAGTACTGCAAGATCACCGACACCGGGCAGGAGAAGGGATCCTGAGACTGTTCGGTACACCAGACTGCAAAGCGACGCCATTTAAGGGCGTAGCATTTGCGGGTAGAAGGCCGTCGCGAAGCCAAGACGACCTCCTCCACCTCCGCCGGCAGGAGAAGGGGAGCAAGGACTACCCTCTCAGCAGCCAGGCCATGAGGTTGAGAGACCTGAGGTTGGGGTGCAGTAGGGACCCCTGATCCTGGGTGAGGAGATCCGGTTGCGCCCCCAGAGGGATTGGATCCTCCACCGCCAGTTGCAGCAGGAGCGGAAACCACGGCTGCCTGGGCCAGCGAGGGGCCACCAGGATCATGAAGGCTTTGTCTCGGAGAACCTTGAAAAGAGTCCGAGAGACTAACGGAATGGGAGGGAAAGCGTACAGAAGGCTCCCCGACCATGAGATCAGAAAGGCGTCCGCCGCAACCCGAAGGGGGTGAGGCTGACGAGAGCAGAAGCGAGGAAGTTGCCGGTTGCGAGGACTGGCAAAGAGATCCACCGTGGGGAGGCCCCACCTGAGGAAGAGCTTCTGGACGATCAAGGGATCCAGACGCCACTCGTGCGGCTGGAGGACCCTGCTGAGTTTGTCCGCCAGGCAATTTTCTGGGCCCGGGAGATAAACTGCCTTGAGGAGAATGCCGTGACTGACGGCCCAAGAGCAGAGCTTCTGTGCCTCCCGGCAGAGGAGGAAGGAGCCCGTGCCCCCCTGCTTGTTCACGTAGAACATGGCAACTTGATTGTCCGTCTGGACAAGGACGGACTGTTGGGAGGTCAGGTGGGAGAAGGCCTTGAGAGCTAGGCGGATCGCCCTGAGCTCCAGGAAGTTGATCTGCTGAGCAGACTCCCACTTGGTCCAGAGGCCCTGAGTACGTGCCTCTTGGCAATGGGCTCCCCAGCCCAGGAGGGATGCATCGGTGGTCAGCACCCGGGTCGGCTGAGGTGACTGGAAAGGCATTCCTAATACCAGGTTCGGCTGCCGGAGCCACCACCGGATAGACGAGACCAGCGGCTCGGAGACGCGCACCAGGTCTGCTAGGCCGCCTGTGGCTTGTCGCCACTGCCGGCGGAGACACCATTGAGCAGACCGCATATTCAGGCGGGCATTGGGGGTCACATGGACGGTGGAAGCCATATGGCCGAGCAGTCTCAGGAAGCGCCTGGCGGAGACCAGGGGCTGGCTGCGAAAGCAGTCGGCTAGGTCCATGAGCCGCTGAGCCCTGTCGAGCGGTAGGTACGCTCGCGCCTGAGGGGTGTGCAGCCTTGCGCCGATGAACTCGAGATCCTGTGAGGGGAGCAAAGTGGACTTTGCGAAGTTTATGACAAAGCCCAAGTGCTGCAGCAGAGTCACCGTGCGGCACGTGGCGTGGGTGACCTCCTGAGCGGACGCTGCTCTGATGAGCCAGTCGTCGAGGTACGGAAAGACAAAGAGGCCGCGAAGCCGGAGATGGGCCGCCACGACCGCGAGGCATTTTGTGAAGACTCGCGGTGCGGAGGACAGGCCAAAGGGCAGTACTCTGTACTGGTAATGATTTCCTGCCACCACAAACCTTAGGTATTGGCGGTGGCTTGGGTGGATGAGGATGTGCGTGTAGGCATCCTTTAGATCCAAGGAGCATAGCCAATCTCCCTGCTGGAGGTAGGGCAGAAGGATTCCAAGGGTAAGCATTTTGAACTTCTCCCGCACAAGGAACTTGTTGAGGTTGCGCAAGTCCAGGATGGGTCTGAGGCCCCCTGTTCTCTTTGGTATCAGAAAATACCTTGAATAGAAGCCTTGACCTCTCAGGTGGTGTGGCACCGGTTCCACCGCCTGTTCCTGCAGAAGACCTGCTAACTCCTGAAGGAGCAACTCCCTGTGCAGAGGGGGGCGCGGAGGCTCTCCCGGAAAATAGGAGGGAGGGACCTGGTGGAAGTGGAGAAGGTAGCCCTCTCGCACGACCTGAAGCACCCAGGCATCTGCGGTGATGCTGGCCCACCTGTGGGCGAAGTGAACCAGCCGGCCTCCGGTGCTGGGGGGAACCAGCGGGGGGGGAGAGGCTATGCTGAGCGAGTCAAAAACCCCCACCCTGCTGAGCAGGGGCTGGTGGTGCAGGCTTGGGGGCTTGCTGCCTACGGGACCCGTTACCCCGTCCCTTGGCCTGCTGGCCCTGTTGGGGAGCTGCAGGGGCCTGATAATGGGGGTATTGTTTGTAGGCAGCTGCCTTCCTCGGGTAAAAGGACTTTTTTCCCGAGCCCTTCTTTTTCTGGGAAGGGGCGGAGGTCTTCCTAGAAAGCCTGGTCCTGGTGAGAGTCTCAGTCTCAATTTGTGCAGCCTTTTCCGCCATGGGCTTGCCAAAGAGGTTTTCGCCTCGGCAGGGGACATCGACCAACTTGTCCTGTACCCAGGGCTCAAGGTCGGACGACTGAAGCCAAGCCTGTCGGCGGGCACCGATGCCGGCTGCGGCCACTCGAGCCGAGGCTTCAAAGCCATCATAGGCTGCTCGGGACATGAACTTTGAGCATTCCCGAATATCCGTGGACAAGGCTAGGAACCTCCGCAAGGGCTCCTCGGAGAGACCAGCGGAGAATCCGGCTAGCTCTTTAGCCAGATCCCGGAGATACATGCCCATGTATAGCTGGTAAGTCTGGACACGACAGGCGAGCATAGAGCCCTGGAAGCACTTCTTGCCAAGGCCATCCAGGTTACGGGCCTCCCTTCCAGGAGGCACCGAGGAGTGCATCTTCTGGCTCTTAAGACGATGCATGGCCGATTCCACTACCATGGAATGGTGTGGCAGCTGTGCCTTTTGAAAGCCAGGGCTCTTGCGGACTCGATAGATAGAATCGACCCGCTTGCTCAGGACCGGCGAGGAGGCCGGACTCTCCCACATGCGGAAGAGTAGACGTTCCAGCATAGGAGGAACCGGCACAGTAAAGTGTTCCCTCGCGGGAGAGTCATACTGGAGGGCGTCGAGCTCTTCGGCTCGAGGCTCCTCCTCGGGATCCGCAGGGAAGGCCAAAGCCTTGGCCATATCCCTAACGAAGTCCGAGAACCGGGCATCCTCCGGGGGGGACTGCTTTCGGTGGCTCGGACTCCGGAGAGTCCGATGGGACACACCGAGTCCGGAAAGAATCAGGTGACTCTTCCTCCTCAGACTCCCAGACCGACTCCGACGAGGACTCGGTGGGGTCGGCCCGGGCAGGGTGCGGCGCCAGCCGCCCCGACGCCGAGGGAGTCGGCGTCGGCGACCTCGGTCCCGAACGGGAGGCCGAGGGCGACCTCGACCGAGGATCGACTCGAGTTCTCATCGACTCGAGGATCGGCTCGGTCTCCGGGGTCGACTTGGACGTCGACGTCCCGGCGGTCGGGGCAGCGACGCCAGCGAAGCCAGCGAGCAGTGCCCGCTGCTGGTCCATGAAGGCAGACAGTCTGCTCTCCAAGGCCGTCAACCTGAGTCCGAGCTCAGGTGACCCAGCAGCCCCCGACTCGGGCCCCGACGGCGTCGGGCCCGACGTCGGCTGTCGCGGAGGCGAGTCCAGAAGGACTACAGGACTTACCCGGGCAGGCATCTCCGACTCCAGGCGAGGTCGCTTCGGGAGGTGCTCCTTCTCCAAGGACCCAGGGCGGCTGTCGGGGCTATGCGACCTGGCCCTCGCGGAGCCAGGAGCGTCCACCGACGCCGCCCTCGCGGGTTTTTCCTTCCGACGATGGTCCCCGGAGGGAGAACCCCGGTCGGAGGAGCTCCGGCGACGGTCCGAGCTGGAGCCTTTCGACACGGAGGCCTCCGACGAGGTCCGGGTACGGCTGGGGTCAGCGAAGATTCTCTCGCGCTGATGCCGCCGACTTCTCAACGCCTTCGAGGACAGTTTGCTGCAGGGCCCACAGATCAGTTCCTCATGATCCGGGCCCAGGCAGCGGAGGCAAAAGTCGTGTGTGTCGGTTAGTGACATATTTCGGTCACACCGACCACACCGCTTATAGCCACTGGCAGCCATCGGGGGAAAAAGGGCCCCTGCGAGGTCAAAGGACCGGGCTGCCAGGGAAAACGAAAACGAAAGCTGACTAAGTCAGAAAAACCGAAAAAAACGGAAGAGGACTCGAGACCGGCGTCGCGAGTCCGGGCGGGAAAACGATCGGCGTCGAACCGAAAGAAAAAAGTATAAAATAAAGAGGAAAATCAACTTTTTCGCGGGGAGAAGACGGGGACGTCTGTAGGGCTCCGCGGAAAAAAGAAGACTGGCTAAGATGGCACCTTCGGGCGGGAAGACGACCGCGCATGCGCGCTGCAATTCCCAAAGGCTTTCTTTGAAAGCTGGGGAAAATTGCTCCGCGAGGGCTCCGTCGGCGCCGACGTCACCCCCCATAAGTGAGGACTGACTTCCTGCTTGGTCCTGGAGAAAGATTCTTTCCCGCTGGTGCCGCCGACTCCTTAACGCTTTGGAGGACATTTTGCCACAGGCCCCACAGATCAGTTCTTCGTGATCCGGGCCCAGGCAGCGGAGGCAATTATCGTGTGTGTCAGTGAGTGACATATTTCTGTCACACTGAACACACCGCTTGAAACCACTGGCAGCCATCGGGGGAAAAAGGGCCCCTGCAAGGTCAAAGGACCGGGCTGCCAGCGAAAAACCGAAAACGAAACTGACCAAAATCAGAAAAATAAGAGAAGGACTCGCAACGGCGTCGCGAGTCCGGGCAGGAAAAAGACCGGCGTCGAACCGAAGGAAAAAAGAGAAATAAATCACGAAAATCAACTTTTTCAGCGGGGACACGACGGGTACGTCTGTAGGGCTCCGCGGAAAAAAGAAGACTGGCTAAGATGGCACCCTTGGGCGGGAAGGAGACCGCGCATGCGCGCTGCAATTCCCAAAGGCTTTCTTTGAAAGCTGGGGAAAATTGCTCCGCGAGGGCTCCGTCGGCGCCGACGTCACCCATATGTGAGGACTGACTTCCTGCTTGGTCCTGGAGAATATCAAGATCCTCTTGCAATTTTTCATAATTCTCTCATGATTTAACAATTTTGAACAATTTTGTGTCATCTGCATATTTGATCACCATACTCCGTATTCCAAATTCTAGGTCATTTATGAATATGTTAAAAAGCAGCTGGCCCAGCACAGATCCCTGGGTACTCCACTATTCACCTTTCTCCATTGAGAAAGCTGTCCATTTAGCCCTACTCTCTATTTTCAATCTTTTAACCAGTTACTAATCCACAATACAACACTGCCTCCTATTCCATGACTTCTTAATTTCCTCAAGAGTCTCTCATGAGGAAATCTGTCAAAGGCTTCCTGAAAATCCAGACATTGGTAATTCTCATTGTTTAGCTTACGCACAATACATCTAAGTTCTGAACTGAAAAATATTTTTATTCTTCTTCTTTGCTGATCTGTTCCTCTGAATAAGTAAAACTGCTTCTTACTTGTGCTAAGTTTTACCGTACGCCAGAGGTTTTCTTGCTTGCTTCCAAGCCCCAGTCTCTTTCTGTCTGTTTAGGAAGGACTTCTTTTTCCAGAGTTCTTATTTTTTTTTCCTTTGTCTCACAGAGTGATGGCCCATAACCTATGTTAAGAGTTTGTTGGTTTATACAGCAGATGTTCACCCAATGAGGTTCAGAAGGGAAAACTGTTTAATGAATAATTACATGAAATACACAGACAGAACTACATACTATGATGGCTACTAGTACATGAATAAGCTAACAGTTACAGCTGAACAGCAACTGCTCACAGACTGTTTCTGCCTCATAGCATTATAGGATGTATAGTTCCTTCTACAAAATAATTTGTACTCTTACCCATATAACAGTGCCACCTACTGTCCTTTATTGCTTTACTTCTAGGACAGAAAAAGCATAGTTACTCACCTGTAACAGGTGTTCTCCAGGGACAGCAGGAATCAGTCCTCACATATGGATGACATTGGCACCGACAAAGCCAGCACAGAGCATTTCCCCAGCTTTCAAAAAAAGCCTTTGGGAATGCCACCAAGCATGCATGGTCCCCTTCCCTCCCAAAGGTGCCATCTTACTCAGTCAGGAGCCATAACTATAGCCCCGTCAAGAAGATAGCAAAAATACACAGCAACTCCAAGGGGAGGAGGGAGAGTTGTGAGGACTGATTCCTGCTGTCCCTGGAGTACACCTGTTACAGGTGAGTAACTATGCTTTCCCCAAGAACAAGCCGAAAGTCAATCCTCACATATGGGACTCCCTAGCTACAGGCTACCAAGGACATGTAGAAAAAGCATGGTGGTGCCGTGAGCAGTCATCAGTGAAAGCTCAAGGCAGCCCGAGGTCCCCGGTTGCATTCATGGCCATGCTCCCGGTAGCCGGAACAAGAAGAGTCGGAGGGCAGGAGTTGCTTAAACCCCGAACAATTACGGAGTACAGCCTGGCCGAAGGTGGCATCCTGACGAGACTCCCTCTCCAGGCAGTAATGCACTGCGAATGTGTGTGTGGAGGACCAGGTGGCGGCACGGCAGATGTCTGCCAGTGGCACCGAGCACAGGCTAGCGACAGACGTCACCATCACTCGGACATTGTGGGCCGTGACTCAGTGGTCCAATGGAAACCCGGCCTGGGCCTGGGCAAAGGTGATGCAGTCTGACACCCAAATGGACAAGGTATGCTTGGTGACCACCAGCCCCAGATGGCCAGGATCGAAGGAGATGAAGAGCTGCCCGGATGCAGTGGTCCCGAGACCGCTGCAGGCAGAAAGAGCCCTCTTACAATCCAAGGTGTGGAGAATCGCCGATGGCCAGTCAGCATGGGGTTTCGGGAAGAAAGTGGGCAGCACTATCTCCTGATTGAGATGAAAATCTGAAACGACCTTAGGAAGGAACTTTGGGCGAGTCCGCAGGCCCACCCTGTTCCTATAAAACCTTATGTATGGTGCCTCGGCCATCAGAGCCTGGAGTTCGCTGAGTCTCCGGGCGGAAGTGAGAGCCACCAGGAAGGCCACCTTCCACGACAGATGCTGCAGAGGGCAGGTAGCCATGGGCTCAAAGGGCGGCTTGGTCAGCTGCGTGAGGACCACATTGAGGTCCCATTCCACCGGAGGAGGGCGGGTAGAGGGCCTGAAAAGGAGCAGGTCTTGCATAAAACAAGAGACAAGCAGTTGCCCCGAAAGAGATTTGTCCTTGATGGGGTGGTGGTTCGCTGAGATGGTACTCAGGTGAACCCTGACCGAGTTAGACTTCAGCCCAGACTGCGAGAGGTGGAGCAGGTACTGCAAGACCAAATTGGTACAGCATGAAAATGGATTCGCTCGGAGCTCCGATAACCGACGCCACTTGAAGGCGTAAGCCCGTCTGGTCAAATTCTTTCATGAGGCCAAAAGAATGTCCTCGAACTCCACGGGAAGATGGTAGGAGGCTAGAGCAACCCACTCAGCTGCCAAGCTGTGAGGGATTAGGAAAAGTGGAAGAAAGTCCAAGAAACTGCCAGCATGGTTTAAAGGTGAGGTCAGAGAGGCTGTTGCTGCCAAAAAAGCAACCTTCAGGAAATGGAAAAAAGAGCCAAATGATGAAAACTGGAAACAGCACAAGCACTGGCAAGTTAAATGCAAAGCATTGATAAGGCAGGCAAAGTGGGAATTTGAGAAGAAACTTGCTACGGAAGCAAAAACACGAAATAAAGACTTTTTCTTTTTATTGAAAGGCTTACAGAATGTACAAAGCATCATAAACCACAAAAATCTTCATAAAAAATGCAACAATAACAACATAACTTCAGGTCATAACAGCATTCAACAATATGCCTTCATTTTTGCAATTTTAAATTAAGAAAACAAAGAACAGTGACCCCTCAACCTCCCTTCCCCCCCCACAAAGCCCCCCTAGCCCAGTACTCTCCTCCCTCCCCACCTCCCAATCCCCACCACTATGGCTTGCGAATGTTCAAGCATGGAAGTGTGATGGGCAAAGGGGCACACTCAGGGGGGGCTATCCCTCTTAGCCTGCATAGTCACACACCATATTGAGAGACAAAGGGCGCCCATACCAGCTCAAAGCGCGCCAGGCGCATCCTACTAACCGCTACCCCTCGTTCCATGGCGTACATATCCCACATCCGTTCCAGCCAAGCCTGAAAGAAAGGGGCTGAGGCACGCTTCCAGGCTGCTGCAAGGGATAGTCTAGCTGCGTTCAGGCCATGGCGGAGTAGAGCAAGTTGCAGAGTCCGTGCACCCGGCACCGAGGCCCCGAACAGGAAGATCCTGGGATCCCAAGGGACACTCACTCCCAGAAGCCTTTTCATCCGGTATTGTATACCCCTCCAAAAGGCGCGAATGCGGGGGCAGTCCCACCAAATATGCCCTAGGGTACCCCGTTGACCACAGTTACGCCAGCAAAGGGCCACCGCTCCAGGATACATGCGCGCTATCCGCGCCGGGGTCATGTACCAATGGTACAGGATTTTATAATTGGTTTCACGGGCATTGATCGCAACCGCACTCTTCCACAATTGAGTTTCCGCCCGTTCCCAATCCTGCTCGGTATAGGAGAGGCTCAAGTCGGAGTTCCAAAGTTCCCTGTGTCTAGTAGAATACGATTGGGAGTCCTGCAAGTGGGCATACAAGGTCGCCACGAGGCCCTTAGTGGTAGTGCACCCTTCACAGTAGCGTTCCAAATCTGTCAGGGTCCGAGCAACCTGGGGCCGAACAAGTCGTGTTCGGACCCAATGCGTCACTTGTAAATATTGAAAATGGTGCCTAGCCGGAATGTCAAATTCGTCTTGCAGCGCACGAAAGGGTTGTAGGTGACCAGCAGCAAAAAGTTGTCCAACCCGACTAAGGCCGTGATGTCCCCACTGCCGAAAGACTATATCATTTAACCCCGGCAGAAAAGAGGCATTATCCACTATAGGGGCTAAGGGGGTTAGATTTGTGTCGCGAGATCGAAAATGTCGGTCCCAACAGCGGAGGGTATGAAGTATATAGGGATTGCTGGTGCGGACACCACGACGGAGTTTTGGGCCAAGCCACAGCCAGTCTCCTAAGCCGGCTCCCCCTGCCAAGTTCATTTCCAATTGTACCCATCGCTTAGTGCTGTCAGCAATCATCCACTCCACCCCTGCCCGGCATTGCGCCGCCGCATAATACCAATGTAAATTGGGCATGCCCATACCCCCAGAGCGCGTACGAGCATAAAGAACCTGTCGCGCCAAGCGCGGGCGGCGGTAACGCCAGATAAATTTCAAGAGCAACTGCTGCCAAGCCGCCAAGGTAGCCCGTGCGATAGGAAGCGGCAGAACCTGAAAAAAGTAGAGAAAGCGGGGAACCACCACCATCTTGACTACGGCTATGCGCCCGAACCAGGAGAGGAGCAGTCCATTCCACACCTCTAGATCCCGCCGAACCTGGCGAAGCAAGGGGTCGTAGTTGGCCTTAAAGAGGTCTGTCCTTTCCACAGTCAAGTGCACCCCTAAATAGCGTAGAGCTCCGGACACCCAGCGAAAAGGATAAGCCGCTTGAAGTTCCGCACAAACCGCCCCGGGGATCCCAACATTCAAGATCTCAGATTTAGTGTAGTTAATTTTAAAACCGGATACCCGGGCGTAGTTGTCGAACAACTGCATCGCAATGGGGAGGGAGGTGGACGGGTCAACCACGGACAGTATGATGTCATCCGCAAAGAGTGCGATCCTGTATTCCACAGGGCCAATAAGAACCCCCCGCAAGCCTAAATGTTCTCGGAAGCTTTGAGCCAAGGGTTCCATCGCGAGTGCAAAGAGCAGGGGCGAAAGAGGGCAACCCTGTCGCGTGCCCCGTTCCAGCAAGAAACGCCTCGAGTGTCCCCCGTTAACCCGAACGCACGCCTGGGGCATCTGGTAAAGGCTACGAACCCAACGGATGAAATTTGAGCCGAAGCCCATTGTCTCCAGCACACACCATAAGAATTCCCAGTCGACCCGGTCGAAAGCTTTTTCTGCGTCGATCCCCACCAGCAGGGCTGGTTGCGGTTCCTGCTGAGCAACATGTATGACCTGCAGCATACGTCGAATGTTGTCTGCAGCCTGGCGGCCTGGCACAAAGCCAACCTGATCCGCGTGGACCAAGCTCGGAAGGACCCGATTCAGGCGCGCCGCCAACACAGAGGCAAAGATCTTAACGTCAACGTTTAACAGGGAAATGGGGCGGTACGACGCCGTCGTCATGCAATGGTTTACCGGGTTTAGGTATCATCACGATCAATGCCTCACGCAGAGACGGCGGTAACGAGGCCCCTGCCAAGATCTCATTGAACAAAATAGTCAGGGTTGGCGCTAAGTGTATCCTAAACTTCTTATAATATTCTGCTGGGAAGCCATCACTACCCGGTGCACTACCAGTTTTCAATCGTCGAATTGCATTTTCCACTTCATCTACCGTTAAATCAGAATCTAGCTGAACCCGATCAGAGTCGGGAAGGTGTGGCAGACCAATTCCTTGCAAATAATCCTGCACTCTGTCCCGTTCAAAGGGCTCCGCCTTGTAAAGCTGCTCCAGAAAGTCAGCAAAGAGATCGCGTATTTCCCTGGATATAACCCTCCTCCGCCCCCCCGCGTCGCGCAGTTCTCGCACAACTCTCGTGGATTGTTGTTGGCGAAGACGCAAAGCTAGGAAGCGGCCTGTTTTGTTTCCATGCTCATAAAAAGTTTGCCGGAGTTTCCGGCGTTTATTATCTAATTCTCTCTGCAGACACGCATCTAGTTTGGCTCGGGCGGCCCGCCACTGGCACAGGGCCTGCCGGGAACCAGTTCGGGCGTGTTCCAGAGCGAGGAGAGTAGCCTCCTCCACCAACAAGTCGTGGTCACGCTTCCACATTTTACGCGTACGAGCCGCTTCCGCCATGAGTTGACCACGAGCCGTCGCCTTGTAAGCATCCCACACCGTGGGGAGAGGGACATCCCCAGAATTGTTAAGCTCAAAAAATTCCCTGATAAAACGGACGTGGTCCTGCACTGCGCCCTGTCGCCGCAAGAATCTCACGTCTAGGCGCCAAAGCCGTTGGTGTTCACTGTACAATCCGGCCGGAAGAGCGAGCCAGCACGGGGCGTGATCCGACCAAGTCAGCGCTCCATGTCCCGCCTGCACTCTCCCGTCCATCAGGCGCTGATCCAGTAGAAAATAGTCAATGCGGGTGTGAACCTGATGGACCGGAGAATAGTACGTATAGCCTCTTTCCCCCCCATGAGTGTCCCTCCAGACGTCCCTCAGTCCCAAGTCGAGCATAAGACGCTGTAGAGCTCTTGCCGACCCCCCCACTCGCCCCCCTATGCGGCTGGTAGAATCCAAATGGGGCACCAGATGCGTGTTACAGTCCCCCCCCAAAACAATGGGACCCCTTGCAAAATCCGCCAGCAGAGCTTTCAACCGTGCAAAGAAGGCGCCTTGACCTGTATTGGGGGCGTAAACATTAACTAAGGTTAGTAAGTGCCCTTCTAGGCGGATATTCAAGAAAAGCCACCTCCCCAAAGCATCTTGCTTCATCTCTTCTATCTGGAGAGAGAGGCTCTGATGAAATAGTAAGGCTACTCCCCGTTTTTTCCGTCCTTGTGTATCTGAGGCCACCCGCACCTCAGTATACGGGGACCTCTTCAGCCAGCCCTGATTACAGTTCTGAAGATGGGTCTCCTGTAAGTAAACAATGTCCCCCTGCAGGGTGCGTAGTTCTGAGAACAGCAGGGATCTCTTCCTCGGAGAGTTGAGGCCCTTAACATTCAAGGAAATAAAGCGCACCATTAATAGTTACACTCCAGTCTCTCATTGCCACCCACTATCCAAGAGATCCCAGTGGTTGCTCCCCTCCAGCAAACCCGGAGATTTGATGGGTCGGGCCCACCCACTCCACCCTCCAAAAACAGGCGCCATAGTCCCTCCTCCCAAACCCAAGCACACCCCCCAATTCCACCTTGAAAAAGAACCTCCCCTCCCACCCCTCCCCCCCCCCTTCCTGTCAATACCACCTGTCTGTTTAAATTAGTACAGGACACGGTAAATTGACCACAAACCCCGAACCCCCCAGAACCCCTCAAAGCAGGAATTCAACCTAAACAGTGAGAATACCGAGAAGAACATACTCCCCATTACTCCTCCCCCTCCCCCAGATCATCAAACTCACCATATCCCTTCAGTAAAGCAATAACATCAACAAAACGTTTACAGATCATCCGCCACCCCTCATGCATCAAAAAAAAAAAAAAAAAGCGAGGGACCCCAGTCTAGTGCCCACCACCACTTATTCTAGAGTCAGGGAACCCACAGATTGAGACTCCTTAAAGAAGAAAAGGTATAAGGAGCTTCTCAATTCCACAGAAAGCGATCAGGTGGATTTGCCCACTCGAGTCCACTTAGTGTGTTGGGGCTTAGGGGGCGGCGGATGAGGCTGAGCATTGTCATCTACTAAACCCGCCTGATGAAGAGCTCGCCAGGCTTCAGTACAATCCTTTGCAGAGATCTTTTTGTTGCCCAAAAGGAAGTTCATCCTAAATGGAAAGGACCAGGAATAGCGAATCCCCTTGCTGTTCAGGACCACTGAGACTGGCTTCATCTCTCTCCGCCGCGCCAGGCTGAACGTCGAGAGGTCCTGGTAGATGGACACGGAGGCGTCCTGAAAACGGACCGTCTTTTTCTCCCGGCCTCGACGGATAAGGAGCTCAGCATCAGAATAGCGCAGAAATCTCGCGATGACATCACGAGGCTGATTATTGGGGGGTTTCCCTAAAGCACGATGAACTCGTTCAATTTCCATACCAGAGGCGTGGGCAGCCAGGTCCTCCACTGAGAGCAATTCCGCTATCAGCAATTTGAGTACAGTTGGTAGATCTTCTCCGCCCCCTACCGCCTCTGGGATCCCACGAAAACGCACGTTGTTGCGGCGGGAACGGTTTTCAATGTCATCAATTTTATAAGTCAATTCCATTGCTTGCGCGCGCTGCCGGTCTAAAGCACATTGTAAATCCATCAGAGTCCCATCTTGTTCTACCATTTTGGTCTCCACGTCTTCTACTCGGGCTCCCAGTTCCTTGACGTCAGTCCTGAGTTCGGCGACATCTTTCATCAGGTCCTCTCGTAGCGCACGAAATTCATTAGCTAATTCCGCGAAGCCCCTCCGAAGTTCTTGTTTGAGTTGAGCCGAGGAAAGTTGTCGGTGCGGGTCCAAGTCCTCCTCACTAACAGTCTCATCGTCAGAACCTGATGGGAGGGGATGCTCGTGCGGACTACTGGGGGCTCCGGACTTATTCTGCAAGCGCTGGGAGGAGCGCATCCCCTCTCGAGCTTCGGAACTTTTGGCTTTAGTAGCCATCTTACAGAGCCACCAAAGTCACACAGTGGTAGGAGAAAAATGAGTCCAATGCCAGCAAAAGTGGAAACAGAGAAGAGGCAGTGGCGTCCAGGGCTTCACACATCCACAGTGCCAACTCCACCTCACAGTGTCAGGAGACGTGTACCAGCAATGTCAGCGAAGCATAAAGGCGCTGGATAAGCAGTGAGGCCAAAGGGAAGAGCTGCCTCTGCCCTCCCAGGATAAGAGACATTCAGTATGGCTCCCCAGCCCCCGTGTTAGAAACAACCTGGCCCAGATGAGAAGCTGAAAGCAGTGGAAAAGTGATGTGGGACTATATCAGCAAGAGTCCGCAGCTGCAAGGTGGGAAGCTTCAGTGAGAGGCCCAGGGACAGAAATCGTAAGTGCTGGCCTGCAAGACACCCAGGATCCGTGCAGGAGAATGAAGGCCTCGGCAGGGCGCTGGGCCGCCAAGGAAAATTGGTCCCGGTCTACAGCCCGATCCGCAGCTCAGAGGGCAGGCAGGAGAAGAGGCTTCGTGCAGACTTACCCCCTCAAGTTGGCTCGTGGTGGGGAGTAAAAACGTCAGGCACCGGCAATTGCCGCGTGGGGTCCACGTGGTCGCGGCAGGTCTCTTCTGCAAATCTTCAGCGCTATAGCCAAGCGCCACAAGTTTGAGGGTGCGCACCTCCTCCCGCTGAACGGGCCGCCGCTCGATCTGCAGGCAGCAGAGAGGGTTCCAACCGTCGGCCCCACGAAAGTCAGCTGGGCGGTCCCGGACAGCACCGGATGCCACGGCCGGCAGCAGAGACAGCTAAACGAAGGTCCGGCGGCAGGGAAACAGCTTCCAGCGGGCCGCGCTGTAAAAGCAAGCACTCCGGTTCTCCAGCTATCAAAGGTCCCGCCGAAGCGCTGGACCGGCTTCCAAAAGGGTTTGGCTTGTGTTGGTCCAGGGGAGGTACGGAGGGAGTAAAATGCAGTTTTTAGCACATGTTTGCAAGTTTTAGGGGTTGTGGGGACGGAGCTTTAATTAAATGCGGCCATCTTGCAGCGGGGTCACGAGCGCCCCCCGAAATAAAGACTTTTTCAAGTACATTCGTAGCAAAAGGCCTGTGAGAGAGTCAATTGGACCATTAGATGATAGAGGGGTAAAGGGGGCAGTAAGAGGAAACAAGGCTATAGCAGAGAGACTGAATGAATTCTTTGCTTCGTTCTTTACTGAGGAAGATGTAGGGATGTTACCCAAGACTGAAGTGGTATTTAAAGGTGATACTGCAGAGTAATTGAGAGAAATATCGCTACACCGGGAAGATATATTACAACTATTTGATTTATTTATTTATTTTATTTTTTATTTTATTTATTTTATTTAGCTGTATTTATATCCCGCTTTTCACCGGGTCAAAGCGGTCAATTGGGGGATACATTTAACATGAGGGGATATAAGACACATACACTAATACTTACAGGGAACACGGGCAATGGAGGGTTAAGTGGCTTGCCCAAGACCACAAGGAGTGCCTACAGGATTAGAAATCCCAGTCCCTCCGGCCTGAGATTGCTGTCCCCAGGTGGGACTTGAACCCCTGGCCCTCCGGCCTGAAGTACCTGATAAACTGAATAGTAGCAAATCACCTGGACCGGATGGTATACATCCCAGAGTGTTGAAAGAACTGAAATATGAGATTGCAGACCTGCTATTGGTAATCTGTGAACTTTCATTAAAATCATCTGTAATACCTGAAGACTGGAGGGTCGCCAACGTAACACCAATTTTTAAAAAGGGTTCCAGGGGTGACCCAGGAAATTACAGACCGGTGAGCCTGACGTCAGTACCAGGGAAAATGGTAGAAACCATCATAAAGAACAAAATTACACAGCATGTAGATAGTCATGGCCTAATGGGAGACAGCCAACATGGCTTTAGACAAGGAAGATCTTGTCTTACTAATCTGATATGTTTTTTTGAAGGTGTGCATAAACAGGTAGACAAAGGTGAGTCGGTTGATATAGTGTATCTGGACTTTCAGAAAGCTTTGACAAAGTCCCCCATCAGAGACTTTTGGCGAAGCTAAAAAGTCATGGGATAGGAGGCAGTGTAATATTGTGGATCGGGAACTGGTTAAAAGATAGAAAGCAGAGGGTAGGGCTAAATGGCCAATATTCCCAAAGGAAAAAGGTGAATAGTGGAGTACCCCAGGGATCTGTACTGGGTCCGCTGCTTTTTGACATATTCATAAATGACCTGGAAAAGGGAATAACTAGTGAGGTTATCAAATTTGCAGATGACACAAAACTGTTTAAAGTTGTTAAAACCCAAGAGGATTGTGGAAAACTGCAGGAGGATCTGGATAAATTGGAAGACTGGGCATCCAAATGGCAGATGAAATTTAATGTGGACAAGTGCAAAGTTATGCACCTAGGAAAGAACATCCCACACTATAGTTACACGATGCAAGGCTCCACATTAGAAACCACCACCCAGGAAAAAGATTTAGGAGTCATCGTGGATAACATGTTAAAACCCTCCACCCAGTGTGCAGCGGCGCCCAAGAAAGCAAATAGAATGCTAGGTATCATAAGGAAAGGGATGGAGAATAAAACAAAGGATGTTATAATGCCTCTGTATCGCTCCATGGTACGACCGCACCTTGAATATTGTGTGCAATTCTGGTCACCGTATCTTAAAAAGGACATAGCGTTATTAGAAAAAGTACAGCCACCAAATTGGTGAAGGGGATGGAAGGCTACTCCTATGAAGAGAGGCTAAGAAGGTTAGGACTCTTTAGCCTGGAGAAGAGACGGCTGAGGGGAGATATGATAGAGGTCTATCAATTAATGAATGGAGTGGAACGGATAAACGTGGATCAATTGTTTACGCTATCAGAGTATAGAAAGACTAGGGGACATGTAATGAAGCTACAGGGTAAACTATTTAAGACAAATAAGAGAAAATATTTTTTCACTCAACGTGCAATCAAACTCTGGAATCTGTTACCGGAGGATGTAGTAAGGGCTGTTAGTATAGCTGGGTTTAAAAAAAGGTTTGGACAAGTTCCTGGAGGAAAGGTCCATAAACCACTATTAAAAAGGGACCCAGGATATCAATGCTTGACCCAGTACAAGCATTGTGGAACCTGTGTCTTTTGGGGATATTGCTAGGTACGTATGACCTAGATTGGCCACTGTTGGAAACAGGATACTGGGCTTGATGGACCTCGGTCTGACCCAGTATGGCATGTCTTATGTTCTTATAGGGATCTCAGATTGGGGTGAAGAAGCAGAACCTCCTTCTGCATCAGCAGCTCCGGTGAGAACCCGAGAGGGACTGGGGGCCTGACCACCCTGAACAGGGGTTGACGCCGGCAGGTAGGCCGGGTAGCCCCTATAGGGGGGAGCCCCTTCTGATGGAAGAAAGGCTTCTTGCTCTGCTGCTTCTTACTGGGGAGGGAGGAGGTTTTCTGGGAGAGGTGAGTACAAGTCACATACTCCGTCTCAATCTCCACTGCCTTATCCTTCATGGGCTTGCCGAATAGTTGCTCCCCAAGGCAAGGGACGTTCAGCAGCTTCTCCTGGACCCACTGTTCTAGGTCCGAGGATTTGAGCCAAACCTGCTGGCGGACTCCAATGCTAGCTGCCGCCACTCAGGCGGAAGACTCAAAGCCATCGTACGCTGCTCATGAGAGGTACTTCAAGCATTCTCTGACAGATTTTGAGAGGGCCTGAAAATGCTGGAGAAGGTCTCCATCAAGGCCCGCCGCAAAGCCTCTGAACTCTCTAGCGAGGTCAGGGAGGAACATCCCAACATAGAACTGGTAAACTTGGATAAGGCATGAGAGCATGGAGCCCTGATAAGTCTTGCGCCTGAAGGCATCGAGGGTACGAGACTCTCTATACATAGCGTCCAGGCGCTTGCTCACAATAAGGACAGAGGCTGGGGTCTCCCACATGCGAAGGAGGAGTCTGTTCAGAATGGGAGGAACCGGCACTGAGAGCGCTTCTTTTGCAGCGGCTTCATATTGAAGAATATTGAGCTCTTCTGCGCTCCTCCTCCTACTCGGTGGCGAGTGCTAGGGTACGCGCCATATCCCGGACAAATTCCAGAAAGGAGATGTCCTCAAGAGATGACCGTCGCCTCTGAGTTGGCGGGGAGGGGTCTGAGGGGAGGTTTCTCTGTCGGACTCCCACTCTGAGTAGTCCGTGGAGGACTCGAGGTCGGGCAGCTTGAGATGGGTCGGTGACCTGTGCTGGATTTCCGAGGCCAAAACTGCTTGGAGCCAGAGGCGCTCACCCAAAAACATCTTGCGCCCAAGGACCAGGACAGAGATCGAGACACGCACCAAGGATCCTCACGAGGCTTCTGCCTCTCAGGGGTCACTGCGGCAGCCTGGGGAATCCTCGAAGTCGAGGTCTCTGCGGTCTTGAGGCACATGCCGGCAAGGCCAGGTACCAGTGCCTGCTGGGTAGCGAGGAAGAAACGCTGCACTCCAAGGCCAGCATCAGGGCCTCCCACTCGGGAATGGGGCCCTGCGACACTGATGCCGGGGTGACCAGGTCTGGTATCGAGGAGGAGAGGGGGTCCTCACTGGGACGATGTTTGGGAGACCAGGCGCCTTTGCCGGAGACCTCTGTATAGGTTTGAGGTACCTTACTGGGCTGCTCCCTCTCCGACTCCAGAGACTGCCAAAGGCAGCTGAGAGACAGACGGGTGACCTCTCAAGCTTGTCTGGCGCCTCCTTCTTCCGCTTGCGTTCGGGCAACCCTAGGTCAGAGTGCCACCGGGCCCAGGGAGGAGCCTTGGGAAACTCCAGAGGTTGCGCGGCCAAAGAGTAGGAGGCTACCAGGGATACCGGGGCTGCCTTACAGAAGAGATCATCCAGCTTCTGCTTACAACTCTGGATGGCCTTGGAGGACATCTTCTTACAGAGGGAGCATAGCTCCGGGTCATGGTTGGCGCCTAGACACCTGAGACAACAGTCATGGGTGTCCGTGAGCAACATGTTTTTTGAACACCTATCACATTTCTTAAAACCGGAGGCCATTGGGGGTAATGGACCCCTGTGTGGTCAAAGATCCTCGATGTGGCCAGCGGTTAAAAGGGAGCAAAAGCATGGTAAAACACAAAAAAGGCAAAAAGGGGAAAACCCCGAGACAAAGGCAGAAGCAGAGGTACTCAAGAGGCGGGAAGAGGACCTACAAAGGCCAGATAACAAAAAACAGTTGGAAACAGAGAAACCTTTTCTGGGGATGAGACGCACATCCGAAGGGCTCTGCGGAAAAAGGGAGACTGAGTAAGATGGCACCTTGGGCAGGAAGGGGACCATGCATGCGTGGTGGCATTCCCAAAGGCTTTCTTTGAAAGCTGGGGAAATGCTCCACGCGGGCTCCGTCGGTGCTGACGTCACCCATATGTGAGGACTGACTTCCTGCTTGTTCCTGGAGAACATTGGGCCCGATATTCTAAAGGCATTTATATGGTTTACTAACCTGTAAACTTTGTAAATGCCACAGAATGGGATATTCAATGGCACTAACATGGTTAATGCCGCTGAATATTCCCAACACCGCTATACATCCTGATGTTAATCGCTTAGCATCAGGATGTGTTGTGGGCATTCCGGGGCAAGTCATGGGCGGCAACAGTTGCTAGCCAGGTAGCGGTGATATTCCACCGCTACCAAGTTAATGACCTGCTGGTAAAATTAGGCAAAGCAAAAGCAGTATCGCTGCTAACCGGCGTTGGAGGCTGTGCATTGACCCTAGATATTCAATGCCGGGACCTCATATGACCCTGGCATTGAATATCCGGGGTTAGAAGTCAGCAGCAATGGCTATACAGTGTAGTAGCACACAGCCATACCAGAAGAATATCAGGCCCATTATACCTTAAACTGTCAGATAATCAGCCTAGATCTATTATATACGTTTCAAGAGGTTTAAGTTTGCTATTATGTTATTTCCTTATTTTTTTCTTGGTCTGGATGCTTATGCTGTCCTGATAATGTGAAGTATGTGAATCTTATTTATTTTTCATTTATTTGAAATCATATAATTTAATAAACTATACATTGCCAAGACACATACTGCCTGTGAGAGAGAGACAAATGCATCCTGACATACGTGCACAATACTGTACATATATATATATATAAATAAATAGAAAGTTGACACACAAGTTTGTTTGTACAATATGTTCCCTGTAAATAGTTAATACCACTGTTCCATGTAAAGGTTGTTCAGTTGTTAACTGTAAACCACCCTTGATCTCTGGCAGCGGCAGTATAGAAGAAATGTATAAATAATGTTTTTAAATTTGCATGTGTTCCTATGGCTGAGAACATGTGAAGTCTCTGTCTACAGTAATGCACATAAATTTTACATGAATTTATTTACAGATTCCAATGAGCAAAAAGCTCACTTGCATCCATACCAAAATTTCAAACAAAATGGTAACTAACCTACTGTGTTTTCCGATATGAAGTTTTCTAATTTGAATGAAGTGAGTGAGCTGCATGTCAGTTTGAAAATACAGGTATAAAAAGTTCTTTATAAAAATTACCACCACACCACAAGGGGAAATTTTCACTTACCGTTAATTTCCTTTCCTGGAATCCTGCTAGACCAGTCCAGACAAGCAGGTTTAGCTTCCACTACCAGCAGATGTTGGAGACAGAGACATAAAAATCTACCAGATGCCTGATTGGCTGTTCCCTGGTAGTATATAGCTGACTCCTCTAGAGGGCACCCCCAGTATTGTAAAAAGCCACAACCAAATGGACCAAACAAAGAACAGGAACCATGAAAACTATATACAAAGAGGCAACGGACAGAACCAGAGCTCCGCTGCAAAGCCTTGGCTCCCCTGTAAGATACCTCTCGAGCAGATACAGAGAAAGGGAGGGTCCTGGACTGGTCTAGCAGGATTACAGGAAAGGAAATTAACCATAAGATAAAATTTCCCCTTCCAGCTCATCCTGCTAGACCAGTCCAGACAAGCAGGAAGTACCCAAGCTAACTGCTCCTTGGGTGGGAAGAGACAGCCGTCAAGACAACCTTTGCTCCGAACTGCGCTTCTCCCCGTGCTTGAAGATCGAGCCGATAGTGACACACAAAGATGGACAGGGAGGACCAGGTGGCCGCCCTACAGAGCTAAATAGTAATAGTAGTAATATCAAGAGGATGAACATGAGCACTCCGCCCAAGATGCAGCCTGCGCTCGCGTAAAGTGCACCCAGAGACCCAAAGGGACAGACTTTTCCCTTAGGATGTACGGAGATTCAATGGCTAGTTGCAACCACCGAGAGATCGCGGATTTGGAAGCTGCCTGACCCCTACGAGGACCTGCAAAGAGCACGAAAAGGTGATCAGAAGTACGGAAAGGATTCGTCACCTGAAGATACCTGCGAAGGATCCTGCTGAGATCCAGCAAACTGAGCTCCTTGTTCAGGCTGGTAGCAAAATCAGCTGATTGAGATGAAAAGGCGTAAGCAACTTAGGAAGAAAGGAAGGAACCGTTCGCAGAGAAACCCCTTCATCCGAGAAGAAAAGATAGGGATCCCGGCAAGAGAGCTTGCAATTCCGAGACCCTCCGAGCTGATGTTATTGCCACTAGAAACACCGTCTTGAGTGTCAGATCCCTCAACGAGATGCGCTTGAGCGGCTCAAAAGGCTCCCTCATCAACGCCTTTAAAATGAGAGAGAAATCCCATGTCAGCACCGGAGGGCGTACCGGAGGACGAACTACCTTAGCCGCCCTAAGGAAACGGGAAACATCAGCATGGGAGGCTATGAAGTGACCATCAATCGGGCCGCAAAAACAAGTTAATGCCGCTACTTGAACCCGAAGAGACCCTAGGGCTAGACCTTTGTCCAGGAATTCCTGAAGGAAGGTAAGGATGTCTGGGATTCGCGTCCGCCATGGGGAGAGATGGTGTTGCATGCACCAAGACTCAAAGATTGCGCCATACACGGGAATACGCTAGCAAAGTCTACGGGCGGCGCGCTTTCAGAAGGGTTGTGACCACGCGACTCGAATAGCCTTTACAACTCAGACAGCGGCATTGAAGAGCCAGGCCGTAAGCGAGTAGGGAGCCGGGTCGTTCATTATAATTGGACCCTGTCGTAGTAGTCCCCTGCAAGATCTCAGATGCAATGAAGGGAGCCATGCTAACCGGACAAGGTCCGCATACCTGGGCCTCCGAGATCAGTCCGGGGCTACCAGAATCACTTCCCCCCCGGTGCGCGAGGATCCTCTGAAGAACCTTGTCGATTAGGACCCATTGAGGAAAGATGTACAGTAGAGCCCCTTGCGGCCAAGGCTGAGCCAGGGCATCCAATCCGTAAGACCCACGCTCCCTCCTGCGACTGAAAAAGCTTGGCACTTTGGCATTCGCTGCTGACGCTATTAGGTCCATGGCCTGTTGCCCCCACGCCTGTACAATTTCTGAAAAGCCCAGAGGGCTAGCTCCCATTCTCCTAGATCGAGAGCGTTACGGCTGAGGAAATCGGCTTGTACGAGGGTTGTCCAGAAAGTAATTTAAAGGTGCGGAAGAATTGAAGGAAATACCGATACATCGGGAAGATGTATTACAGCTATTAGATAAACTGAAGAGTAGCATATCACCTAGGCCAGATGGTATACAGGGTGTTGAAAGAACTGAAATATGAGATTGCAGACCTGCTATTAGTAATCTGTGAACTATCATTAAAATCATCTCTAATACCTGAAGATTGGAGGATCGCCAATGTAACACCAAATTTTAAAAAGGGTTCCAGGGGTGATCCGGGAAACTATAGACCGGTGAGCCTGACATCAGTACCGGGAAAACTGGTAGAAACCATCATAAAGAATAAAATTACTCAGCATGTAGTCATGACCTAATGGGAGAACTTCACTATTTTCCTACGCTCTACCAATTTATTCTTTATTACAGGTTGAAATCCACAGTAGGGGATATTTGCTTTTCACGGGTCTCAGACTTCACATTGGCATGGTATTCTGGGTGTTCTTTGAAAGCCCCAGTAGTATGCCTGTTAGCATCAACGACCCTATATTGCAAATTTCACCCCCCTTCCTCTCGTGTGTCAACAAATTAAAACTTATGCCACTATATTGACTTAACTCCTGTTGATGAAACTTCTGTGGAATCTTTTGATCTCTCCACTCAATTCTTGGAGAGATCAAAAGATTCCATAGAGAGTAAACCCTCCACCAATTTGATCAGCTCTATCATTACGATATAGTTTGTACCCAGGTATCACAGTGTCCCACTGGTTGTCCTCCTTCCACCATGTCTCTGATATTCCAATCATATCTAACCTTTCATTTAGTGCTATATATTCTAACTCTCCCATCTTATTTTTTAGACTTCTAGCATTTGCATACAAGCATTTTAGAGACTGTATTTTATTCATATTAATTGGCTATTGGTAGACATGGGTAATTTGGGATCTTTAAGCTCTGTCTGCTCCATACTTGAGGGCATTTGGGCTACTTTACTCTTTTTTGGAACCTCTCTGCTTTTGGTAGTATCCTTCAAGGATACATTCTTCCGAACCATCCGCTCTTGGGTGACTGCTGGCTTTCCCCTATTATCTAGTTTAAAAGCTTCTCTATCCCCTTTTAAAAGGTTAATGCCAGAATCCTGGTTCCAGCCCGGTTAAGGTGAAGCCCATCCCTTCGGAAGAGCCCCTCCTTTCCCCAGAATGTTCCCCAGTTCCTAACAAATCCAAAACCCTCATCTCTGCACCATTGTCTCATCCACGCATTGAGACTCCGGAGCTCTACCTGCCTTTTGGGTCCTGCGCATGGAACGGAAAGCATTACGGAGAACGCTACCCTGGAAGTTCTGGATTTCAACTTCCTACCTAAAAGCCTAAATTTAGCCTCCAGAACCTCCCTACCACATTTTCCTATGTCATTGGTACCGACATGTACCAAGACAGCAGACCCCTCCCCAGCACTGTCTAAGACCTTATCTAGGTGGCGCGTGAGGTCCGCTACCTTCGCACCAGGCAGGCATGTTACCAGGCGATCCTCACATCCACCAGCCACGCAGCTATCTACATGCCTAATGATCGAATCACCAACTATAACGGCTGTCCTAACCCTTCCCTCATGGACACATGGCCCTGGAGAAACTTCCTCGGTGCAAGAGGGTTTTACATCACCTGGAGGACAGGTCGTAGTTACAGGATCACTTCCTGCCACACCAGGGTGATGCTCTCCTGTCACGTGACCTCTCTCCTCCATGGCAACAGGGATGCTGCCAGACTGGAGGTGGGACTTCAGGACTATATCCCTGTAGGTCTCGTCTATGTACCTCTCTGTCTTTCTTATGTTTTCCAAGTCTGTTACTCTAGCCTCTAGAGAACCGACTCGTTCCCTGAGAGCAAAGAGCTCCTTGCACCTAGTGCACACTTAAGACCGCTCACCAACTGGGAGAAAATCATACATGTGACACTCAATGCAAAAGACTGGAAAGCCCACATCTCGCTGCTGGACTGCTGTCTGCATCTTAGTTTTAAGCTTGTGTTTAGATCTTTAAGTTCTTTACTTACTAAGGGTTGCTATGGATATTTATACTAATAAAACTGTACCTAATACGTTTAATATACCTTGTTCACCTGAAGCTTAATTAATCTCAGGTCCTTAGTGAATGACTGATTTGGTAACGAGCTTCACCTTAGAGCACCTCCTGTCCTATAAAGCTACGATTATCCCGTGGGTGGGTGGGTGGGTGTTGGGGAGGGAGGGAGGGAAATAACACTTATTAAAAGAGAGCTGCTACACAGTACCCTGTCCTGTGCTGCTGAGGTAAGCTATATTCTGATTTGATTTAAATTATAGCTCTTTGCTGCTGCTAGGCTCTAACTTATTATGAAATTTAAACTACAAGCTCTCTGCTGGGTTCTAAATTTAACCAGAAAGCTCTCTTCTGTGTTTTACATTTAAACTAAAAGTACTTTGTTGATGCTAGGCCCTGAGTGACTATTAAATTTAAACTACAAGCTCTCTGCTGGATATGAAATTTAACCAGAAAGCTCTCTTCTGTGTTTTAAATTTAAACTTAAACTGCTGCTACTAGGCCCTGACTGATTTAACAAAGAATAGTGGTTCACAGATTAATTAGCTTTAATAGAAAGAATTCCTTTCAGAAAATTCCCAGAAGTATATACTCACAATTGTAGATCTCTCTCCAGAAGTAACAGTCCCGTTTTCTAGTCCTTCAAGACTGAAGCAGTTTCCCCCTGAAGGGAAGCATTGAGAGATACACTTTAGACGCAGAGTCCGCCGACTATTGGCGAAGCCAGAGACATCTGCGAGACACTGTAACCGCCGCCACCGTCCTAGCTGAGAGCCGCAGCAGATCGTAGAAGGCATCCGCCAAGAATGCAATGACCGATTCCAAGCGAGCCAAAGCTGGATCCTCTGGCAGGCATTAAATCCAGCACAGGAGGGCTCGAACCACCAGACCCCCGCAAATGGAGGCCTGGGGAGATAATGAGGAAGCTGAAAAGGCCGTCTTAAGAAGGCTCTCCACCTTTCTATCCTGTTGGTCATGAAGCGCAGCACCACCCTCCACCGGGACGGTGGTGTGCTTCGTAACTCCAGTTACAAGCGCATCCACCTTAGGATATGCGAGCCATCTATCTAGATCGGGCGGCGCCCAGAGGTAAAGCTGACCCAGGCTGGCGGGATGTACAGGGGGGAATATCCGGAGAGGCCCACTCCCGAGATACCATTTGCTAAAGCTCTTCCGGGAAGGGAAAAGCTCTCAATGGCTTCCGAATGCCTTGTAATAAATCGGGTCTGGCTGAGGGAGAGAGGAAGGCTGAGTAGTCTGCTGCTCTGGCGGATATGTCAAACGTAGCGCCTCAAAAACCTGGGCAATCAGGGCTGGCAAATCCTCTTTGCAAAACAAACATATGTCCTGTGTTTCGCCCTGGCCCTCCGCTGAAAACTCTGAGAGGGACCATTCCCCATCTTCGCAGTCGGACACCTCCCCGCCATCATCCGCAGAGGACAAAACCTCTTCTGGTCCCTTCGCCCAAGCGTCGGTAGCCCAAGAGACCTCTTTGGGTGGACAGGCATCTTCCCTGGAGATCTCCTCCAGCTTAAGAGCGCTTCCGGGACCCTGTGCCAGAACATGGAGAGACCTGAGTCAAGGAATCTGCAGTAATCCCGGAAGGATCAGACCACCAGAGACCCCAGGCTTGCCTAAAGAGGGCTGAAAACTGGACATCTGAGGCGTGCATAGGATCTTGCTGACCGAGTGGTTCCGCCGAAGAAGGACTTAGAAGCGGAGGATTGAAGTGGTATTTAACCCATGACTGAAGTGGTATTTAAAGGTGCGGAAGAATTGAAGGAAATATCGATACATCAGGAAGATGTACTACAACTATTAGATAAACTGAAGAGTAGCAAATCACCTGGGCCGGATGGTATACAACCAAGGGTGTTGAAGGAACTGAAATATGAGATTGCAAACCTGCTATTAGTAACCTGTTCACTGTCATTAAAATCATCTCTAACACCTGAAGATTGGAGGATCGCCAATGTAACACCAATTTTTAAAAAGGGTTCCAGGGGTGATCCGGGAAACTACAGACCGGTGAGCCTGACGTCAGTACCAGGAAAAATGGTAGAAACCATCATAAAGAATAAAATTACTCAGCATGTAGATAGTCATGGCCTAATGGGAGACAGCCAACATGGCTTTAGTCAAGGAAGATCTTGTCTTACTAATCTGTTATGTTTTTTTGAAGGTGTGAATAAACAGGTGGACAAAGGTGAGTCGGTTGATACAGTGTATCTGGACTTTCAGAAAGCCTTTGACAAGGTCCCTCATCAGAGACATTTGGCAAAACTAAAGAGTCATGGGATAGGAGGCAGTGTACTACTGTGGATCAGGAACTGGTTAAAAGATAGAAAGTAGAGGGTAGGGCTAAATGGCCAATTTTCCCAATGGAGAAAGGTGAATAGTGGTGTACCCCAGGGATCTGTGCTGGGTCCGCTGCTTTTTGACATATTCATAAACGACCTGGAAAGTGGAATAACGAGTGAGGTTATCAAATTTGCAGATGACACAAAACTATTTAAAGTTGTTAAAAAACCCAAGAGGATTGTGAAAAATTGCAAGAGGATCTTGATAAATTGGAAGACTGGGCATCAAAATGGCAGATGAAATTTAATGTGGACAAGTGCAAGGTTATGCACCTAGGGAAGAACAACCCAACCTATGGTTACACGATGCAAGGTTCCACATTAGGAACCACCACCCAGGAAAAAGATTTAGGCGTCATTGTGGATACCATGTTAAAACCCTCGGCCCAGTGTGCAGCGGCGGCCAAGAGAGCAAATAGAATGCTAGGTATGATAAGGAAAGGAATGGAAAATAAAACAAAAGATATTATAATGCCTCTATATCGTTCCATGGTGAGACCGCACCTTGAATATTGTGTGCAATTCTGGTCGCCGTATCTTAAAAAGGATATAGCGATTTTAGAAAAGGTTCAGAGAAGAGCCACCAAAATGGTAAAGGGAATGGAAGGATACTCCTATGAAGAAAGGCTAAAAAGGTTAGGGATCTTTAACCTGGAAAAGAGACGGCTGAGGGGAGATATGATAGAAGTCTATAAATTAATGAACGGAGTGGAACAGGTAAACGTAGATCGATTGTTTACGTTATCAGAATATAGAAAGACTAGGGGACATGCATTGAAGCTACAGGGTAAACTATTTAAGACTAATAAAAGAAAATATTTTTTCACTCAACGTGTAATCAAACTCTGGAATTTGTTACCGGAGGATGTAGTAAAGGCTGTTAGTGTAGCTGGGTTTAAAAAAGGTTTGGAGAAGTTCCTGGAGGAAAGGTCCATAAACCATTATTAAGAAGTGACCGAAGATATCAATGCTTGACCCAGTACAAGCATTGTGGAACTTGTGTCTCTTGGGGAAACTGCTAGGTACATATGACCTAGATTGGCCACTGTTGGAAACAGAATACTGGACTTGATGGACCTTGGTCTGACCCAGTATGGCATATCTTATGTTCTTATGTAAGTGCGCCCTGTATGCATCCAGCAAAGTTAATAAAAAATAAAAAACAACCCCAAAAGGTCTGAGAGAAAAGGAAAAGACCCCATCATCTGAGACAGAGAAATACTGGGGGGCGCCCTCTAGAGGGGCCGGCTATATACTACCAGGAAACAGCCAATCAGGCGTCTGGTAGATTTTTATGTCTCCAACATCTGCTGGTAGGGGGAGCTAAACCTGCTTCTCTGGACTGATCTAGCAGGATGAGCTGGAAAAAGGAATTCTATGGGAAGCAACGATTATAGAATACAACAGAAGGAGCTGTTTATAGGGAAAGGTTAAAGTCTGACAAGTTGTGCCTACTTCTTCAGTTCAATCAGAATCTATCCTTACTGACAGTAAGTGGCTTCAACTACACATACCCAGAGTTGCCTTACTTGTTTGACCCCTCTCCATCTAGCCTAACGTCTAGTAAAATTTCTTCAGTTAAGGACTAGAAATCATAAGTTCAGCAAGAACTTGGTACACATGTACTCTGAACTTGGCCATTAGGTGCTACTATTCTGCAGTAGCTGGATTCCCTTACCTGTAGGGCTATGAATGGTATTCTATAGGATCACAGAACCTAATCAACCCAAGAAACAGAAGTCAGACTCAGCATTCAAACCCTTATTTTCGGCATGCCCACAAATAGCAAACTAGGTATATTTTTAAGCACAGATGTAATATCACTGATGGGTGAGAAATTATGGTACAAAATTATCATACTGTGTGACTAGAAAGAAAAAGATGAAATTAGACTTACCTGCTAATTGTAGTTCCTTGAGGAACTCCAGTCTAGTCCCGAAACCTCTGGGTTAAGCACCTCCTCCCTCAGCCTGGAGACCGAGTCCATCACTCTTTTGATGACACCAGTATAACTAGCCCAGGAACCGCCTCCTTGGTCCAGTAACCTGTTGACAAAGCAGACTCACCAGAGCAACAATTAAGTAGGTTTCATAAAATTTTCTCTCTCTCAGAACTTTTTTTAACCATCTAGATGTAATTGCTGCAATAACAAAACTGAACCTAACCAGCTGTAATGCACCTAAGAAGCTGTCTACTACCTAAATGCTGCTTAGGCCTGCCCCCGCTCTCCTTGTAAAGGATCCCCCAATTTCAATGTACCCTTACTGAAATAACAGATTCTCTTCCCCCCCCCCATGGACGGCGCCCCTTATAGCAGTCAGTACTGCATAATCATACGAACACACTTCACTTCGGGCTACCGTCCAAACCAAAGGCAGGGGAGGGAAGCGGGACTAGACTGGAGTTCCTCAAGGGACTACAATTAGCAGGTAAGTCTAATTTCATCTTCCTTATCATCCTTCCAGTCTAGTCCCGAAACCTCTGGGGATGTAACACAGCAGTGAACAATTCTACCGGGAGGGACCTACCTGAAGCACTGCTGATCCAAACGGCGTATCCCTTTCTGCCTGAACATCCAGCCGGTAATGCTTGCCAAAAGAATTCAAAGACGACCACGTTGCCGCCTTGCAAATCTCAACTGCCAGCACCAAGCTAAATTCTGCCCAGGAAGCTGCTTGCGCCCTCGTTGAATGAGCCCTTAGCCCCTTCGGCACGAGCTTCCCCTTCAACATATACGCCGAAGCAATCGCCTCCTTGAGCCACCTTGCAATGGAAGACCTTGATGCCGCCTCTCCTTGACGCGGCCCTCCAAACAAGACAGCCTGTTTGTCTTGCGGAACAAAGCTGTTCTCTGCAAGTACGTTCTCAATACCCGACGTACATCCAGGAACTTTAACCGTCCGCAGAACTCGTCCTTACCATCTGAGTCAAACACTGGTAAAGACACCACTTGATTCACATGAAAAGCGGACACCACCTTTAGACAAGAATGAGGGAACCATTCTCAACACCACCTTCTTATCATAGGAGGACAAAAAAGGTTCCCTACAGGAGAAAGCCTGCAACTCTGATACTCTTCGAGCCGAACATATCGCTACCAAAAACACCACCTTGAGAGTGAGATCTTTTAACATCGCTTTACTCAAGGGTTCAAATGGTTCTAGTACCAATGCCTCCAATACCAAATTGAGATCCCACATGGGCACTGGTCTATTTGGTGGCCTTAAGAGTACCGACGCTCGAAGAAACCGCTTAACATCCGGATGCGTCCCCAGCGCTATCCCTTGCCCCTTTCCCCGATAACAGGACAACGCTGACACATGGACCCTCAAAGATGCTGCCGCCAAGCCTTTGTTGTAGCCATCCTGCAAAAAGGAGAGAACATGTGGTATAGATGTCCTCAAAGACTGCACTTGCCGGCGCTCACACCAATCCTCAAACACATGCCAAACGCGTACATACGCCAGCAAGGTAGACCGACGCCTGGCCCTTAACAAGGTAGTAATTACCAATGACTAGTATCCTCTGGCCCTCAGCCTTGCCCTTTCAAGAGCCAAACCATAAGCGTGAATCAATCCACCTGAGGCATGTTCAACGGACCCTGTACTAACAGATCCCTCCTGTTCGGCAGCCTCCATGGCCGACCCTCTAGGAGCCTCATCAGGTCGGCAGACCAGGGTCTTCTTGGCCAATCTGGCGCAATCAGGATTACTCGTCCTCTGTGACGCTCTATTCGCTGTAGCACTCGACCTATTAACACCCAGGGTGGAAACACGTAAAGGAGCTGATCTTCCGGCCACCTCTATATCAGCGCGTCCAGACCTTCCGACATCCGTTCTCGCCTTCTGCTGAAAAATCGACTGGCCTTTGCTGACTCGAACATCGCCATGAGATCCATTACCGGAATCCCCCACCGACGCACCAGTAGCTCGAATACGTCTGTCACGTTTTCCACTCCTGCCACATGCACCGCTGACAAAGCCCCCAGGTGATTTTCGGCCCAAGCTAACAGCTCCTCTGCCTCCTCTTCCAGGGCTACACTGCTTGTACCTCCCTGACGATTGATGTAGGCCACTGCTGTTGCGTTGTCTGACAGCATCCGGACCGCCTTTCCCTGTAGGCCTCGTTTGAAGGCCCGAAGCACTAGAATCACTGCTCTTAGTTCCAACCGGTTGATGGACCAACTCCTTTCTATTGCTGTCCACTGGCCCTGGGCGAACTGTCCTTCGAAGTGTGCCCCCCAGCCGAACAAACTGGCATCCGTGGTCAACGGCACCCAAGCCAGCAATTCCAAAGACATCCCCTTCTCTAGATACCCTGAAACTAGCCACCACTGGAGAGCACTCCTTGTCTCTGGTGGGCAGGGTAGCTTCTGCAACAACTTGTCCAACGGATGCAACCATCTTCTGAGTAATGCTTTCTGCAGCGGCTGCATGTGGGCCCTGGCCGACAGCACTAACTCGATCGTCGCCGCCATCATCCCTAGAAGCTGCAGATAATGCCACGCCGCGGGAGTCGATTTCCTCAGAAAGGCGCGGATGAGCTTTCTCAGTCTTTGCGCCCTTAGACTTGGTAGAAAATCCTTTCCTGATTCTGTATTGAATCGAGCCCCTAAGTACTCCAGATCCTGTGATGGGGATAACTCGCTTTTTGACACACTGACTACCCATCCGAGGCTCTGTAAGAACTGCACCAACCGCAGGGTAGTCTCCTCACTCTCACTCCTCGATTTTGCTCGTAACAACCAATCGTCTAGGTAAGGGTGAACCAAAAACACTTCCTTTCTCAGAGCTGCTGTCACCACCACCATCACTTTGGTGAAGGTTCTTGGGGCCGTTGCCAAGCCAAACGGCAGTGCCTGGAATTGAAAATGTCCCATGGGTACTGCAAACCTGAGAAACATCTGATGCTCGAGGCAAATTGGGATGTGCAAATAAGCCTCTGACAAATCTAAGGACATGAGAAACTCCCCCTGTCAAACAGCTACTATGACCGACCTTAGGGTCTCCATCCGAAAATAAGTCACCCTCAGACAGCGATTCAACTCTCTTGAGATCCAGAATAGGCTGAACATTTCCTTCCTTTTTTGGCACCACAAAGTATATGGAGTATTGACCACATCCGTACTGATCCGAAGGGACCGGCACCACTGCCCGAAGCGCGAGGAGTTTCTCTAAAGTTTCTCTTACCGCCAGCCGCTTCGACCAAGCTCTGCAGGGAGATAGAATGAATGAATCGACCACTGGACATTGGAACTCGAGGGCATAGCCTTCCCGAACTATCTCCAACACCCACCGATCTGACATAATTCGGGTCCAGGCAGGATAAAAGTCCCTTAGTCGACCCCCCACGGGCACCAACCCCACCTGGACCCCCCTTATTTCATTGTGATTTTCTAAGATTCGTGGACGAGGACACCCCAAACCCTCTACCTGCCCGTCTGAATCCTCGAAAGCCCTGGGATCTGTAGGGAAAACGACCTCTTTGAAACTGACCAAATCTTGGTGTATGAAAACGTCCAAACTCCCTTTGCTGACTCTTGAACGCCACTCCCGGCCATCCCTGCGTCTGCTTATCCTCTGGCAGCCATCCGCCCTTAGACTCACCCAGGTCTTTTACTATCTTATCTAAATCCTCTCCAAAGAGGAGCTTACCTCGAAAGGGGAGCTTACCTAACCTAGCTTTAGAGGAGCTGTCTGCCGCCCAGTTGCAGAGCCAGAGATATTGCCTCGCTGCTATAACCGACGCCATACTCTTTGACAGGCCTTGGATAAGATCGTAATGTATATCCACCAGATAAGTAGCCCCGGATTCCAACTGAGCCGCCTCCTCGGACAAGTCCTCCACCTGCATCTCCCGAATCCTTTGGGACCACCGAAGACATGCTCTTGCCACCCAAGCCCCACAAACAGAGGCGTGCATGGAAAGGGCATTTACATCAAACACCTGCTTCAACAAAGGTGTCCAGCCTCCTATCCTTAGCATCTTTAAGCGTGGCACTGCCCTCAACTGGAATAGTTGTCTTATTAGTAACTGCCGAGACCGCCGCTTCCACCTTGGGGGATTTAAAAAGGTCCTTATCCTGATCCACCAAAGGATACAGATACGTCATCACTCTGGACCCCTTGAGCCCTGCCTCTGGCATATCCCATTCTTCCTGAATCATCTCTTTCACCACTCTATAAACCGGAAAGGCCCTCTGCAACTTTCACACGGCCTGTAACAAGGGATTCTCCGATGTAGAATCCACTGCCGGATCCGCTGACAGCATATTAAGTGCCTTAAGCGTTTCTGCGATAAGGACCGGTAGCTCCTCCTGCCGGAATACCCTAACCACCCTTGCCTGGTCCTCCTGTTCCGCGAGCTCGCCTTCTTCCAATTCTTCCTCTACATCTATCTCATCCATATCCTCCGACAAACTATCTAAAGTCGAAACCTGCTCCATCCTGTCCTTCAGAACCTTAGGCTTCTTAGAGGGGACGCCGTTCGCTCCTAAGTCCAGAGAAGGTCCTGGGCGCTTTACTCCCAGGCCCCCTTCAGACCCCCGTGTCCCTCCACCAAGGGCCTGCTGGAGTAACGCCACAAAATCCTGTGAAAAAATCGCCGCCAACCCCCCCCCCCCCCCCCGTAACAAAGGTTGGGGGGAAGGGATGTCAGTGGCTGAAGACGGTCCCGCTATCGGCTCCATGGGTGGTAAAGCAGGAAGAAGAGGGTCCGGAGAGGTAGAAGCGCTTTCTTTCTGAGCCTCCATCCCCCTTGCACTAGAGTTTCTGCTGCGGACGCTTCTTGCACACACCCCCTGCACACCCCCGTCTCCGACACTGAACCCCTTCTAGCGCTACATACTAAACATTGAGGCCTAGAAGGCATGCTGCCTAGCCTGGAAATCCTGCTTATCCACCCAGACCTTCACAGCTCCCAAAAAGATCTGTGTCTTTTTTTTTTTTTTTTAACGCACGTTAACTGGCGTTTGACAAAGCCTCTCTAGCAGGGCCGCTCCCTAAAATGTCTTCTCTGTGCCCCAAAGACTTTAAAAGCAGCTCTGCTTCGGTTCACAACAGTTTGGCGCTCCGAAATCTCCCGCGCAGCCGCCACGTGGCTCGGGCCTACTCTCCCCGATTAATATGCCCTCCGTGGACTAATACCGCGCCTTTAGAACTCCCGTTCTGCTTACCTTCTCTCCTTGCTCTTCTGAATTCGGGCATGCACCCCCGCACTCAGCCTTTTCTCCTCAGAGCAGCTTCAGCATCGGGGAGCACAGCCGCCAAAATCACCGCTGCTTCAATCGCCGCTGAGAACCTTGTGCTCCCACTGTCTCCAGTCACGGCGACGCACCCAAATCGCAGGTTCGAGAGCCCGAGACACCTCTACCTTCTCCCACACTCTTCCCCAGAACCAACAAAATAGATCTTCCGGGAGGGGGCCGTCTCTCTGCAGCAGCTAAATTTTTTTTTTTTTACACTATTGTCTAAATACTAGCTACCTCACTTGACCTAACTCACTCCCTAGCTTTCCTTATTTATTCCTCCAGTGAGTCCCTAACTCTCTGGGCTCATGCCTCCTCCAGCTGCTTGGAGACCGAGATAACTGGACCAAGGAGGCGGTTCCTGGGCTAGTTATACCGGTGTCATCAAAAGAGTGATGGGCTCGGTCTCTAGGCTGCGGGAGGAGGTGCTTAACCCAGAGGTTTCGGGACTAGACTGGATGGACAATAAGGAATTAGTGACTTTGCAATACTGCCTGATACAATGGCAAGAGTTGGCGTGAAGGAAGTGAAGCCTGTCAAAAACAGAGAGTTTATACAGACATATACAAAGCTAAAATATTTACTAAGGGGTATGTTTACTAAGCACTGATTTGGACCCTAACGTGCAATAGCAGCAATTTCATTTAACACAAATGTATTTGACCTCACCCACTGAGGTGACATTAACTGTGTCCACACTAACTGCAACATTGACAACGAACATGTGCTGTCAATCCACAAGCTTGCCCCTATCTGCAGACATGCCCATGCTCTGTCCCTACCCTGCCCATTTCCCTCCACATTGTGTGCTAAGCAGATAGTGCAGAATTTATCCTGTCTAGTAAATGCGCTGTTAGCACGGTCAATTAGTGTGTGTTCAAGTGTGTGTTAACAGCTAGTGCAGCTTAGTAATTTATGTCTAAAATTCTCTTGAGAAGTTCTAACAGATTATTTACACAGACAAAAAAAAGATACTAAACATAATTTCCCTGAAAGTAAAATGTACAAATGCATGACAAATATTAAAAGTGTGAAACATCTCAAAAGGTCATTATCTCCATACTTATAAAATACAACTTACCAGAAGTTCTTCATCATGAACCCAGCCATTTTCTGGAAAATCCAATAGTTTCTGAATGAGAAACTGCAAGCAGGAATTCCAATGCCAAAATAAGAATATCAGGCAAAACACATAAATTAGGCTCAGCCAGGCACTTATTCCAAATTTATTCCAGTCTTGCACCTTCACAAAATAAAGAGGCAAAAATAAACAGAAAATGCTTACTACACCACAGCAATTAAGATATTTTATTTATTTATGCCTTGTAATACATTTCCTCTCCAGTCAAGAGTTCTAGGTACATAATATAACATGTGGAGCCCGATCCCATATGAGGCACGTCCGGACCATCTGGACACTGCCGAGCAGGTGGGTCCGTTAGGACCCGATTCTGCACCATGGGAGACAGACATTCCTGCGGGTCCATTTCCAAGGTTGAATAAGCAGTGCATCCTCCCCTCACCTGCAGGATGTACAGGGCCGTGACCTGAATCGGCTCTAGGTCCAGGTGCATGGCCCACCCATAGCCCGTCTATTCCTTGCCCCGTGCCGCTCCCCGATCCGGTCTCCCCGCACTGAGCCTCTGTGCATGTGGGGAGACTGCCTCTGTGTATTGGCCCAGAAGACTAGAAGAGCTGCACATCTAGCAGGGCTGCACGTCCCACTGGGATAGTACAACCCCGCTATTCGCCATGCAGTATCGGGCCCATAATAAAAAACACAATCCAGAACACTGTACAGAATTGAGATATGTGTTCACCAGCTAAACCAAAAGACTGAAATATGCAGCATTTCCAAATAATGGTGAAATAAATGAAATTTCACCAGTGCAAGTGTATAGATTCAATAACGTCACAGAATGTAACACAGTCATTACATAATAATAAATTATGATGTGCACGACCCAAAAAATGTTGGTTAGTTGTTGCTTTAAACTTTTATTTGTGATTTCCATGCATTTTTTACCCACGCTCTGGTTTCTAGTCAGTTTGACGGTTATTTCCACTGCAATGTGTTTTAAGGCAAGTATGCTTCTTCTTACTCTCTCTGTTGTACTGAAGATAGATTGATATTTATGTCCTGTGATTTCATCTTCTGTTTAGAACCCATTAAGAGGGGTTTATATGCTTTTTAAGCACACAGTTTACAACACGCGACAGTGATTTTTTAGAACACCGGGGGTTCTTTTTATCTCCCTCTGTCTACACTTGGTTATTTATTTTGAGAGTGCACATTAGTAATGGGCACAATATGCTTATAAGCTTATTCACACTGTTCATATGTGATGACCATTATATTTTCATTTTGGAATATTTATTAACATGACATTATATGGCTCTGTCACACCAACACCATTTGTCCTCTTCATCCCTCTTTATGTTTGTGTTGGTTCACATACAATTGTAATCAGTTCTGTTAGTTTTTAACCAGTCTTCCTGTTTTATGTGTTTTCCTGTAGTTATTTTATTCTTTTATTGTTTGAATAGTAGATTTTTGTTTCAAATACAATTTATTTGTGTGTTTTTAATTCCATGCTTGTGATGATTAATATGTTCTTATATATTTATGTTTTTATCTGAGGTCGATACCCCTTAGAGAAGGCATTTTTGCCGAAACATGTTTATGGTTATTACGCTTGATATACCGCCTTTCAAATTACAACCAAGGCGGTTTACAATTCAAAAAAAAAAAAAAAATAGAAATGGGCCAAAGGCACCGAAAAAGAAAGGAAGTTACATTAATGACAGGAAAGCAAGAGACAGAGATACATTTATGTAACTACAAAACAGGACATAAGAGGGAGGACATAGGGTTAAATAGGGGTAACGGGTAAGTTGAAGGCTTTGTTGAACAACATTCATGTAACTACAAAAAAGGACATGAGAGGGAGAACATAGGGCTAAACAGGGGTAGCTGGTAAGTTGAAGGCTTTGTTGAACAGATGGGTCTTCAATTCCGTCTTAAAGTTTTGGTAATGTGGCTCCAAACAGAGGGAGGTAGGTAGGGAGTTCCATAGGGCAGGGCCAGTGAAGAAAAATGCAGAGGATCGAGTGGACTGAAGATGAGCACGTGCTGGGGAGGGGAGGTGAAATCGATGAATGTGAATTGAGCGAAGGGACCGGCTGGAAGTGTGGAACTGAAGAAGATCGGACAAATATTGTGGGGTATGGGAATAAATTGCCTGGTGCACCAATGTGAGGAGCTTGTAACGGATACGAAATGCTACTGGGAGCCAGTGAAGGTCAACAAGGAGTGGTGTGTAATGTGATCCCAGGGGGCGGAGTGAGAGAGCATGCATGCGGCTGTATTCTGTATTCGATGTAATCTAAGAAGCTGAGATTTAGGGACACCAGAAAGAATGGAGTTACAAAAGTCCAGATGGGAAATAACCAGGGAAAGGAGGGGAGTCGTGAGAGCCTGCAGTGTTAGGAAAGGACGGATTGCGCAAATCTGATGGAGGAAGAAGAAAGAAGACTTGAGGTGAGATATATCGTCATGAAAGGAGAGGTCAGAGTCAAGAAGAACACCCAAATAGCGAAAGCATGTAACTAAAGGAATGGGAGAGCCAGAAAATGAGGGGGCCAGTGAAGGAGGGGGCGGGGACTTCCATGGGAGAACCAAATGGCTACGGTCTTAGAAACATTAAGGTGCAAGCAATTCGAAACCAACCAGTCAGATACTAAGGAGAGGCAGGAGTTAAGGGGTAAAAGGTTGGGGTGCAAGGGAGAGGTATGATGTAGAAGAATATTGTCGACGTAATAGAAGGCTGAAATACCTGATTGCTGTATGAGTAGTGCAAGGGGTGCCATAAAGATGTTAAATAACAGGGGAGCCAGGACAGAATCCCACAGTGGAGGGGAAAAGAATCAGAGGAAACATTCGAGGAGGAACTGAGAATCACAGAGCAAGAGCGGGCAAACAAATAAGAGTGAAACCATCGAACAACGGTCCTTCTGAGGTCGGCATCCCGTAGACAAGAAAGGAGAAGAGTGATCCACCAAGTCAAAAGCAGCAGAGAGCTCAAGTGATACCACCACCGAGAAGTCACCACGATCATGTGCCACGTGAATTTCATTGAGAAAAGCTACTAACACCGTCTCCACGCTGTGACCGGGACAGAATCCAGACTGACGGGGATGAAGGAAATGGGTAGTGTCCAAATGGTGTGATACTTGTGTGAAAACCGCTTTTTCCAATATCTTGGCCAGGAATGGAAGATAAGAGACCGGTTGATAATTGGAGAGGATAAGCGGGTCAAGGGAGGGCTTCTTTAGGAGAGGGCGAATCAGGGCGTGCTTCCAAGGATGGGGAAAAATACCAATGGAGAGACTGGTATTAATGATGGTTAAAATGGAGGGAAGAAGGGCAAGAGTGGGTGTGAGAAGCCAGGAAGAAGGGATTGGATCGAGGGAGCAGGTAAGTCTTATTGGCAGATATAATGGATTTGTATAATTCTGAAGAGGTAAGTGGGTGGAAGGAGATCCAGGCATGAGAAAGAGAAGAGAAAGGAAGGGGAGAGGAGGGGGCAGTTGAGGAAATGGGAGGAGGACAGTGGGGCAAAGACACCCTCAAGTTGAGAACCTTAGTAGAGAAAAATAAGGCCATTTGGGAGGCAGAAGGGGAAGTTGTTGATGGAGCGGCTGTGTGTTGGACATCAGGTTGAAGTGAGGTAAGAGAGCGAAGAACCCTAAATAATTGACGGGACTGATTTGGAGCCGAAGAGATAGATGTGGACAAATATGTCTGTTTTGCTAGGTGCAGCTGGGAGCGGTAGTGGGTGTGTTGGGTTTTGAAGGACTGCAAGGCCGATGGAGAGCATGATTTCCTCTATAAAAATGCTCCGCCCTCCGAAGTTGGGAACAGAGAAGGTAAAGGGCAGAATTAAACCATGGTTGAGATACCGTGCGACAGGGGATGTGAGGCTCTAAGGGTGCAAGTTGGTCTAAAGCATCCGAAAGACAGGAGGACCAGTGAGACACTTGCGAATCAGGGGAAAGAAAGGGAAAGTCAGGGGCTAGAAGGTTATTTGCCGATGGAAAGCGACCAAGAGTAGAAGAGGTAAGTTGGTGTGAGTATTTTAAGGGGCAGAAGAAACAGTAGGATTGGAAGGAGAGGAGGGAAGGGAGGAAGGGGAGCATAGGAAAGCGAGGAAGGTAAGAAGATAATGATCTGACCAAGCAGAGATGTGGGGACAAAGTGTCGCAGAGAAACGTTCGAAGAGATGGATGAAATGATAAGATCCAGAGTATGTCCAGCTCTCTGGGTAGGAGTAGTGACGTGTTGGGAAAGGAACAAGTCACGAAGGAGTACTAGGAAGACCTGAACCCTACAGGAGGAGGGAGCGTCTAGGTGTAAATTAAAATCCCCCGTAATTATCAGATGGGGGAACTGCAGAGACAGGTCAGAAATGTTGGGGGTTTTCCTAATAAAGCTGCTTTTATCAACCACTGTCTGGCACACCTGTTCCTTAATTCATAGGTATATACACGCAGAAGTGATTTGCATGCACAAATATTATTTAGGAATCCAACTAAACCAAATATGGGTTGACAAATGCAAACCTCTAATACAAAATTTGTATTTGCTCTACTGTAGTGCTGTGTACCCTACTCAGTCTCTGAGACCCAAAACAGGTCTGCTTTTCAGGAAATATACAATTAATAACATAAACCAAACAGACAGAAACCAGAAATTATAAGAAACCAAAACAAAAAAAATGCTGGGAATCATGCAATGCACTAACACAACTGTAAAAAAAAAGGAAAAAAGACCTAATAACCCATCAACTACCTTCATCCAGGATCTAAGTTTATAGTGAAATCAATCAATGGTCAAAAATCCTCCTTATATTATTGTGTATGCAAATATTCATGATCAACATATAACGTGAACTGTTCATTACAATATTCAACTTATTATTCACAGTTCTCAATATGGCGTTGCTTAAAATTATATGTATCTTGAAGAACATCTGAATTGAAGACAAATACCCAAAAGAAGCCTTAATTTCATCCAAGGCTGTATTAGGGGTGATGAATGCTTCCGCCAAAGTGATTCATCCGAAAAATGGTCTTTTAATAAAAAAGAACTAAATCCAAACATACATATTAGGAAGTTCCTTTAAATAAGTTGTTTAAAACACTCATCAACAAACACCAAAATCTGGTGCAATTTTATATATGTTTATGTTGCTTCTACTTTGATTCCAACACACTGAAAAATGTTGAAAAACAACCTTTCAGAATAAAACAAAACTCATCCCATTAAAACACTAATGCAGTATATATTAGAAATACATGTATATATCGCACCACTTTTCTTTCCCATTCATAAGAAACCATCACTGATCTTCTTTAACCCTGGGAGTACCGATGGAGTCAAAAGTGACCCCATTGCAAGTTTCACATATGCGTATCTCGGAAACTAGTTGTTCAAGAATGCAATCTTTTTATGACTTTTCACATGTCAATATTCTCTTTATATTGCGCCATGAGAGGAATAATTTTCATCCACTAGGTGACACTAGTGATGAATTGCAGCGCAGAGTACCAGTGGAGTCATTTTTGACCCCCAGTTGCTTACGTCCGGTTTGGATCGTGATACAATTTGCAGTTTTGTGAATTTTTTGATCTGACAAAGGTATTTATCATTATGTATCATTTATTTTTTGTACTCTTATTTTATGAAAATTACACTTTTCTGTAATTGATATCATATGTTCTCTCATTATTTCCGATGAAATCTAAAGGCTTTCAGCTCGTTCATCACGATTATTGTACACCTATAGTAAAACTGCTTTGTGTTTTACTCAACTTTATTTTTGTTTATTTATTTTAGGTTATTCTTTATGATGTCAAAACGAAAAGTATTCAGCTGCCCAAATAAGAGAAATATTGCAAGGAGATGCTGACAGTGATGGCTCTGAGTCATCTGATGATGCAGCATATTCAGCAAGCGAAGAAGCATATCAGCCAAGTTCGGGCGATAAATCTGATGACAGTCATGATTCAGATGGCGACAGCAGTTGGTCGCCAAGTGAATGTGAGACTGATGTTGAGCCGGTAACATCGCCTGCGGCAAAGAGTCAAGTTACAGGTCGAGGCTGTGCTGGACTGGGAAGAAGGCAGGAGTCCTCGGTGTCAGTATCATCTGTGAGGAATCTTAGTTGTGGTTGTAGAGGAGCTAAGAGGTCATCAACTATAAGCACAAATGTTGCCATTGAAGCCTATGCATCTAAGAATGCCACATCATGGAACAGGAAACCTATAAAGCAAGCTGCTGGAAAATACGCCAGAGCTAATGTCATGCCCGTACAACAAGGTCCTACAAGGTATGCTGTACGAAATGTTGATGGCCCTCTCGCAGCATTCCACTTGTTCATGAAGAAGAACTTATTGAATGAAATCATGATGTGGACGAGCAAACAAGGAAGACACATTTATGATGACACCTGGAAAGATTTGACAGATGGGGAATTTCAACGTTTCTTGGACTTCTGATCCTCTCAGGTGTGTACCAAGTCACGAAACGAATCCATAGTTCAGTTGTGGAACCTTGAAGATGGTCGTTCTGTTTTCGGAAAAAACATGGCCCGTAACTGTTTTCAGCAAATTTCTTGTGCTCTCAGATTTGATGATGCAACCAACAGACCTGAACAACGAGGCGTGGATAAGCTTGCTCCGATCAGACACGTTTTTGATACCTGGGAAGCAACTCTAAGTGACACCTTTGTTCCTGGTGAAAATGTTACCATGGATGAGCAACTGCTTACATTTCGTGGCCGTGTTCCGTTCAGACAATATATTCCCAGCAAACCTGGGATGTTGTGTGACAGTGCAACGTCATATGTTCTGCGTCTTCAAGTATATACAGGAAGGGAACTCGGACAAAATAAGGAACAGAATCAGGGTGAAAGGGTTGTGCTGCAACTCACTGAAGGATTGACGCGATCTGGCAGAAATCTTACTGTTGACAATTTCTTCTGCAGTTTATCCCTGTCACGGAAATTGCTAGAAAAACAAATGACACTTTTGGGGACAATTCGAAAGAACAGAAAAGAATTACCTCCAGAATTTGTAACAGCAAAGGGCCGAGAGGTATTCACTTCACTGTTTGCCTTTCGCGATGACGCCACTCTGGTTTCCTATTGCCCGAAGAAAGGAAAAGTGGTTGTTCTTCTGAGCAGTTTGCATGATCAAGAAGAAGTAGATAACACATGTCCAGACAAAAAAAACATGCATGATCTTGGACTATAATTCTAGTAAAGGTGGAGTAGATACGGCAGATCAAATGTTGCACACGTATACCACAAAACAAATGACAAAACGCTGGCCAGTGACAATCTTCTACAACATGTTGGACATCAGTGCTTTGAACGCCTTCATTGTTTGGATGTCACTAAATCAAGAATGGCAGTCCAAGTCAAAGCACAGACGTTGTCTATTCCTCTTGGAATTAGGAAAGCACTTGCTTCAGAGTAATTGCAACAAGACTTCTTCCAGCATTGAAGAAGCCACTGATGCTGTTTGCAATGTCAGGATCCCAAAGAAAAGGGCAAGGTGTCACTGCTGTTCCAGAGAAAAAGACAAGAAAAGCAACATAGTTTGCACCTTCTGCAAGCGCAATGTTTGCAAAGAACATTCAGAAATTGTCTGTGTCTCATGCAAATGACTGTAGTACTTTACTGTGTTCATCAAGTGCATGCAAAAACTGCTTTCATGGTAACTCTTCTTCATGTAATTTTATGATAAAACATTACATTTCAAACATTCAACCTTCATATAATAAATAATTAATTCAGAATAATATTTTGTCTGTTTAGTTTAAAATTTTCAGGGTTAACCATTAAAATTTGTCGTGGGGTCATTTATGACCCCAACAATATTCAGTGTGCGCAAAAAATCTCGGTAATTCCAGGGTTAATAGTGCTCCTTTCTTCTACACACATTCCTAAACTGAATTTTCAACACAGGACTCTGAGAATCAAGACAGCTGCAATGTGACTGCATGTGAAATTGTACTGTATTATCATGTAAGTAAATGTGCATGTTCTGAACACTTTACTAAAGTAATCTTTAACTGAAGAAAATGTTGTAATGCAAACAGTCTTTAAGAACTAGAAAGAAAGTAGTGAATTAGCCTTTAAAGACACACTACAGCAGTATCCCCATTAAATCTGAGCCTAAAGAAGCAGTGCCTAAAGGTGTATGCTTATCTCCAGGAACAAGCAGAAATGCAGTCTTCACATATGGGTGGCGTCGGTACCGAAAGAGCCCACGCGGGAACGCTCCCCAGCATCTAATTGGAAAGCCTTTGGAAGTATAGAGTAGTTACTCACCTGTAACAGGTGTTCTCCAGGAGCAGCAGGAATCGGTCCTCACATATGGGTGACGTCGGCGCCGACGGAGCTCCCGTGCGGAGCATTTCCCCCGCTTTCAAAGAAAGCCTTTGGGAATGCAGCACGCATGCGCAGTCCCCTTCCCGCCCAAGGGTGCCATCTTGCTGAGTCTGATGACATAGCTAAAAGACAGCAAAAATAGCAAAAAATAAATCATATGACTGCAACTCCAAGGGCAGGAGGGAGGGTTGTGAGGACTGATTCCTGCTGCTCCTGGAGAACACCAGTTACAGGTGAGTAACTACTCTTTCTCCAGGACCATGCAGGAAATCAGTCCTCACATATGGGACTCCCCAGCTCAGGGCTACCGGGGACCCCAAACTGAAACAATGAGCTCCCTCTAGAGACTCAGCATGCAAGAACAGAATCTTCTCTGATAACGCCCCCGAACGGTAGCCCAACACCAGGGCTGGAGGGTAGGAGTTGCCTAAACCCCAAAGAGATTATGGAGTACCGCCTGCCCAAAAGCACTATCCCTGTGGGACTCCCTCTCAAGGCAGTAATGGACCCCAAAGGTCTGGCTTGAAGAACAAGTAGCGGCCCGGCAGATGTCTGCCAATGGAACAGAGCGGAGATGAGCCACTGACGCAGCCTTCGCCCTGACATGAGCAGCCGTAACTCGACCCTACAACGAGAGGCCGGCTGCCCTGTAAGCCCAGGTGATACAGTCAGCTACCCATATGGACAAAGTACACTTGGAGAAAGCCAACCCCAACTTATTGGGGTCAAAAGAGATGAAGAGCTGAACAGCCCTCCGGTGCTCCCACCTACAGTCAAGGTACAAGGACAACGCCCTCCTACAGTCCAGGGTATGCAAGACCATCTCAGCCCGGCTGGCATGCGGCCTGGGAAAGAAAGTCGGAAGAACTACCTCCTGATTGAGGTGGAAAGAGGAGACAATCTTAGGAAGGAACTTAGAGTGAGTCCGTAAGACTACTCTGTTCCTATAGAACCTAGTATAAGGAGCATCTGATACTAGGGCCTGAAGCTCACTCACTCGTCTTGCTGAGGTAAAGGCTACCAGGAACGATGCTTTCCAGGAGAGAAAACGTAGAGGGCAGGTAGCCATAGGTTCAAAAGGTGGACAAGTAAGCCATTGCAAGACCACATTCAAGTCCCAGTCAGGGGCAGGACGACGCAGTGGAGATTTAAGCAAAAGCAGGCCTCTGAGAAAGCGAGCCAACAAAGGATGGTTTGAAAGAGACCAACCTTCCAATGGGGAGTGGTGTGCAGAAAAAGCACTAAGATGAACTCTCACAGAATTGGACTTAAGGCCCAGGTTGGACAGGTGAAGCAAATATTGCAGCACCACTGGTACCAGGCATGAGAAAGGATCCTCGTTGTGCTGAGTACACCAGACAGAGAACCTACGCCACTTCAGGGCATAAGACTTTCAGGTTGATTGCCTCCTAGAGGCCAAGACCATGTCCTCCACTTCCCTAGGCAGCAGTAAGGGTGCTAGAACTACCCTTTCAGCAGCCAGGCCATCAACTGTAGGGAATGGAGATTGGGGTGTAAGAGATCCGTGCTCCTGAGACAGGAGATCGGGTTGCATCCCCAGAGGAAGAGGAGTGTCCACCGTTAGTTGCAAAAGAACATAAGAACATAAGACATGCCATACTGGGTCAGACCGAGGTCCATCAAGCCCAGTATCCTGTTTCCAACAGTGGCCAATCTAGGTCCTACGTACCTAGCAATATCCCCAAAAGACACAGGTTCCATAATGCTTGTACTGGGTCAAGCATGGATATCCTGGGTCCCTTTTTAATAGTGGTTTATGGACCTTTCCTCCAGGAACTTGTCCAAACCTTTTTTAAACCCAGCTATACTAACAGCCCTTACTACATCCTCCGGTAACAGATTCCAGAGTTTGATTACACGTTGAGTGAAAAAATATTTTCTCTTATTTGTCTTAAATAGTTTACCCTGTAGCTTCATTACATGTCCCCTAGTCTTTCTATATTCTGATAGCGTAAACAATTGATCCACATTTATCCGTTCCACTCCATTCATTAATTTATAGACCTCTATCATATCTCCCCTCAGCCGTCTCTTTTCCAGGTTAAAGAGCCCTAACCTTTTTAGCCTCTCTTCATAGGAGTAGCCTTCCATCCCCTTCACCAATTTGGTGGCTCTTCTCTGTACTTTTTCTAATAACGCTATGTCCTTTTTAAGATACGGCGACCAGAATTGCACACAATATTCAAGGTGCAGTCGTACCATGGAGCGATACAGAGGCATTATAATATCCTTTGTTTTATTCTCCATCCCTTTCTTTATGATACCTAGCATTCTATTTGCTTTCTTGGCCGCCGCTGCACACTGGGCGAAGGGGGAACCACGGTTGCCTTGGCCATCTGGGGGCCACCAGGAACACCGAGACCCTGTCCCTGAGCACTTTGAACAGTGTCTTGGGCACTAGAGGCGTGGGAGGAAACGCATATAGGAGGCCTGTGGACCAAGGAATGAGAAACGCATCCGCTGCTACTCTGAGAGGATGCGGTTGTCTGGAACAGAACCTTGGAAGTTGACGGTTCAGAGGACAGGCAAAGAGATCTATGGTTGGAAGGCCCCATCTCAGGAAGATCTGTTGAACCACTAAAGGATTCAATTGTCATTCGTGCGGCTGCAAGATCTGGCTCAGTCTGTCCGCCAGGTAATTTTCCTGACCTGGGAGGTAGACTGCTTTGAGAAGAATGCCGTGATCGATTTCCCAGGAGCACAGTCTCTGCGCCTCCTGACATAGAAGAAGGGACCCTGTGCCCCCTTGTTTGTTCACGTAGAACATAGCAACTTGATTGTCCATCTGGACCAATACCGACTGGTGAGAGATGAGATGGGAGAAGGTTCTTAGGGCTAAGCGGATAGCTCTCAGTTCTAAGAGATTGATCTGCTGAGCAGCCTCCCAAGGGGTCCACAAGCCTTGAGTACATGCTCTTTGGCAATGTGCACCCCAACCCTGAAGAGAAGCATTGGTGGTTAGCACTTGAGAGTGTGGAGGTGTCTGAAAAAACACCCCTTGCAGCAGATTCAGAAGACTAAGCCACCACTTCAGAGAAGAGGCTAGTCGCGGGGACACCCTCACTTTGCCCATAAGGCGTCCTGTGGCTTGGTGCCACCGAGTTCTGAGGCCCCATTGAGCTGGCCTCATGTGCAGCCAGGCATCTGGGGCTACATGGACCGTAGAAGCCATGTGACCTAAAAGCCTTAGGAATTGCCTGGCGGAGACCAGATAATTGCTGTGGAACTGCCTGGCTAGATCCAGTAATCTGTGGGCCCTGTCCACGGGTAAGAAGGCCTTGGCCTGAAGGGTGTCCAGTCTTGCTCCTATGAACTCCATGTTCTGTGAAGGGTGCAAAGTGGACTTTGTGAAGTTTATAACAAAGCCCAAGTGCTGAAGGAGAGCAACAGTGCGAAGGGTGGCTTGATTGGCCTCCTGTGGAGACTGGCCCCTGATGAGCCAGTCGTCCAGGTATGGAAACACAAAGAGGCCTTGAAGCCTTAGGTAGGCCGCCACCACCACCAGGCACTTGGTGAACACCCTGGGGGCGGAGGTTAGGCCAAAGGGCAGTACTCTGTACTGATAGTGGTTTCCTCCCACTACAAACCTGAGATATTGTCTGTGGTCTGGATGAATGAGGATGTGAGTATACGCATCTTTTAGGTCTAAGAAGCATAGCCAGTCTCCCTGCTGGAGGTAGGGCAGCAGGATTCCAAGGGTGAGCATCTTGAACTTTTCCCTCTCCAGGAACTTGTTGAGATTTCGCAAGTCTAGGATGGGTCTGAGGCCTCCTGTTCTTTTTGGTACCAGAAAGTACCTGGAATAGAAGCCATGACCCCTCAGGTGGTGGGGCACCGGTTCCACGGCCTGTTCCTTTAGAAGACTTGCCAACTCCTGCAGGAATAAGTCTCTGTGCAGAGGGAGGCTCCACTGGAAAATAGGAGGGGGGTACCTGGTGAAAGTGGAGAAGATAGCCCCTGTGGACTATACTGAGCACCCAGGTATCCCTTGTGACGGCTGACCACCTGTGGGCAAACAGGGCCAGCCGGCCTCCTGTGCTGATAGCCAGCTGAGGAGGAGAGGCTATGCCACTGGAGTCAAAACCCCGCTCCCTGCTGTGCAGCAGCCGGTGTCAGGGGCTTGGGGGCTTTCTGCCTACGGGGCCCATGTCCCTGCCCCTTGGCCTGCTGACCCTGTTGGGGAGCTACAGAGGCCTGATAATGAGGGTACTGTTTATAGGCAGATGACTTCCTCGGGTAAAAGGTCTTTTTCCCCCGAGCCCTTCTTCTTCTGAGAAGGGGCAGAGGTTTTTCTGGACAGCCTAGTCCGGGTAAGAGTCTCGGTCTCGAGTTCTGCAGCCTTTTCAGCCATGGGCTTGTCAAAGAGGTTTTCACCTCGGCAGGGGACATCGACCAACTTGTCCTGCACCCATGGCTCGAGGTCCGATGACTGTAGCCAGGCCTGACGGCGTGCACCGATGCCGGCTGCGGCTACTCGGGCCGAAGCCTCGAAGTCATCATAGGCTGCTCGAGAAATAAACTTTGAGCACTAACAAATACCCGACGACAGAGCACTGAACCTCTGCAAAGGTTCCTCGGAGAGACCGGCAGAGAACCCGGCAATCTCCTTTGCCAGGTCTCGAAGGTACATGCCCATGTACAGCTGGTAGGTCTGGACACGGCAAGCAAGCATAGAGCCCTAGAAGCACTTCTTACCGAGGGCATCCAGGTTCTGGGCCTCCCAGCCGGGAGGCACAGAGGAGTGCATCTTCTGACTCTTCAGACGATGCATGGCCGATTCCACAACCATGGAGTGGTGCAGTAATTGTGCCTTTTGGAACCCGGTGCTCTTGCGGACTCGATAGATGGAATCGACCCGCTTGCTTAAAACCGGCATCGATGCCGGCGCCTCCCACATGCGGAAGAGCAACCGTTCCAGCATCGGAGGAACCGGAACAGTAAAGGCCTCCTTCGGAGGAGAGTCATACTGTAGGGCCTCGAGCTCCTCGACTCGAGGCTCCTCCTCGGGATCCGCGGGGAATGCCAAGGCCTTGGCCATATCCTGCACGAAGTCCGAGAACCAGGTATCCTCCGGTGGGGAGCGCCTCCGAGGCTCGGACTCGGGTGAGTCCGAAGGGACGCACCGAGTCTGAAAGGTGTCGGGTGACTCCTCATCCTCCGTCTCCCAGCCGGACTCCTCGGAGGAGGAATCAAGCGGTTCCGGTCGGGCAGGCACCGATGCCATCCGCCCCGACGCCAAGGGTACCGGCGTTGACGACCTCGGTCCCGAATGGGAGGACGAGGGAGACCTTGGCCGAGGATCGGCTCGGCCTCCGGGGTCGACTTGGACGTCGATGTCCCGGTGGTTGGGGCAGATGCACTGGTGAGACTGGCGATCAGTGCCCGCTGCTATTCCATGAAGGCAGCCAAGCTGCTCTCCAAGGCCGTCAACCTGAGGCCGAGCTCAGGAGACTAAGAAGCCTCCGACTTGAGCCCCGCCGGCGCCGGGGCCGACGTCGGCTCCCCTGAAGGAGAGTCCACAAGGACTACAGTACTCACGTGACCCGGGGACTCCATCTCCACACGAGGTTGTTTCGCAGGCCTCTCCGACTCCGAAGACCCAGGACGGCGAGGAGCCAAGTGCGTCCACCGACGCCGCCCTCGCGGGTTTTTTCTTCTTGCGATTCTCCCGCGAGGGAGACCCCCTTTCAGAGGAGCCTCGGCGCTGCTTAGGGCCGGAGTCCCGAGATGTCGAGGCCTCTGACGAGGTCCGGGCCAGACCAGACACGGAGTCAGAGAAGATTCTTTCCTTTTGGTGCTGCTGACTCCTCAACGCCTTAGAGGACATTTTCCCCACACGGACCACAGATCATCGGGTCATGATCGGGTCCGAGGCACCGGAGGCAGCAGTCATGTGTGTCGGTGAGAGACATGAGTTTCTTACACCGATCACACTTTTTAAACCCGCTGGCAGCCATCGGGGGAAAAAGGGCCCCTGCGAAGTCAAAAGACAGGGCTGCCAGTGAAAATAGAAAAAATGGCGCGTACGCTAGTCACTAAGGACAAAAACCGAAAAAAGAGGTCCAGGCTCGATACCGATGTATCGGGCCCAGGCGGGAAAGGGAAACCAGCGTCGAACCAAAGAAAACGGGTTCACGCAGAATAAAATCAACTTTTTCCTCGGGTGAAATGAAAACACATCCGTCGGGCTCCGCGGAAAAAAAGAAGACTGAGCAAGATGGCACCCTTGGGCGGGAAGGGGACCGCGCATGCGCGCTGCATTCCCAAAGGCTTTCTTTGAAAGCTGGGGAAATGCTCCGCACGGGGGCTCCGTCGGCGCCGTCACCCATATGTGAGGACTGACTTCCTGCTTGGTCCTGGAGAATCTACTGCGCCTGCGCATCTGCCTTCCCGCCTTCCCAACTCCTCTCCTCAGTTCTTCATTTTCCACAGAACCAGCAGGTTGTTTTCTTCCTGTCACCGCCGAAAAATGTTCTTTTTTGGTGTTTTATCTGTACTCTGCCTTTCTGTCGACCCCGGTACCATCCCTGATACCAGCACCGTCATTTTCTTACTTTTTCCTAATCTTTTCCTTTACTAATTGGTGGTTTCACTACCAATTTAGGTCTCGGCCTATTTTTTTCTTGCCACAACAGAAAAACACTCCATTGATTTTAAAAAATATACCAAATGCTCTGGTACTATCTCTGTCACAAACAAACATGACTGGTGTTTAAAATCTTTGGGCCCAGACTATCAAAAGAATGTATTTTGTGTCAACAAATGATGAAACAAGGCCTAAAGAACAGGGCCAATAAGTATGATTCTCTGTTCACCCCAGACTCGATTTCCGATGCCTCCTCTCTTGGTTCTCAAGTCTCTTCAAAGTCCAAACATAAGTCTAAAACTAAAGTATCGGCATCAAAGTCCGATACTGATCATCAAGGTAAATCCCTACATCGCCATTGAGATTCACCAAAAGGTGCATCCAATGCTGACCAGCCAGCCAAAAATCCCCAGCGGGAGGACCAACCCTCTAAAGCACCACAGGGACTCCAGGACGCTCCTGAGGCTTCAACATCTGGAAAGCTACTGGTACCATGCTTGGGAACAGTGGCTCGAAGCCCCATACATGATTCCACCCAAGCATCGGTATCCTCCCTCGATCAGCATATCCTCGCAATCGAGAGGAGTTTGGCAGCATTCCTGGCAGCCTCTATACCAGTGGTATCGACAGCTCCAGCGACACAAGCAGCGGTTCTCACGAGACCGGTACCTCTTGGGCCCATGCCAGCCCTCGAGCCTATTTCGGGAGATCCTCTCCCTCCAATGTCAGCGTTGAAACAAACTGGCATTGTCAGTTCAGTTCCCAGTACTGATACAGCTCTGCATGAGCATCGACATTCGGCCTCTACATCGGCATGGGATCATCGATACTTTGACTTTCTTTAGGAATCGGACTCTTCCACTTCTGAGGACACATCGGAGGATTCCAGGGCCACCTGGAACATCCCTCCCGACCATTCCCCTCCTCATGAGCAGTGTCGATCCCTGCCAGAGGACATGTCCTTTCAGGACTTCATTAGGGATATGGCGGCAGGTCTCCAGATAACTGTGACATCAGAGATGGAACCGAGGGCAGAGGAATTGAAAATCCTCCAATACTTCTTGAAACCCACGGAGGTGGCCATGTTACCAGTGCATCGAATCCTACAGGATTTAATGCTACCTATGTGGGAGACCCAGTTAACGGTTCCACCTATCAGCAAACAGCTCAATACCATATATCATGTTCTGCCATCTCCTGACTTTCAAAAGCTTCTGTCACCACACCATTCCATGGTAGTAGAATCGGCCATGTGCCTCAGCAAGAGTTCAAAGACCCATTCCTCCATGTCTCCAGGAAAGATGCTAGAGTTCTCAATGCCTTTGGGCATCACTGTTTTCAGACAAGCATGCTCATGTCCAGGATCACCAGTATGTATCTCAAAGATATCTCCAGAAATTTGGAGAAACTTGCTCCTTTCCTTCCTGATGACCAACAAGATATATTCCTGGCCTTACTCAAGCAAAATCAGAATACATCCAAGTCACTTTCAAGGGCATCTTTTGATGCCTTTGAGTTTTCCAGCAGAGCCTCAGCAGTTGGCAATGGTGCTTGCAGAATGGCCTGGCTCCAGGCATCGGACCTCGAGCAATTGGTTCAGGATAAATTAGCCAATATTACCTGCTCAGGAGAAAACCTCTTTGGAAAGGGATGGAGAGAGAAGGCTGGGGAGCTTAAGGCAGAAGATATCACCCTCAAAAGGCTCTCCCGAAAGACTTCTGACCCCCTCCAGAAAGAAGGACAATTCCAAGAAGTCTTTCTTTTCTAAAAAGAAGAGATATTACCCTTCTTATGCACCTCAGGCTGCTTACCAATCCCAGCAGCAACAACAGAGACAACAGGGCCTTCGTCAGTCTAAGAGGCCTAGGGCACCTAAGCCACAACCAGCTGCTCCACCACAGTCAGCACTTGGTTTTTGACTCCTTTCAAGAGTCTGCCTCTGCAGGGTCCCCAGCCCATTCACATAGCAGGCAGACATTGTTCTTATGCACACAGGTGGCATCTCTTCACATCAGAACAATGGACTCTCAACATCCTCCAAGAGAGTTATCTGCTGCATTTCCATAGCTTTCCTTCCACCACCTTCCTGAAGAATTATCCGACCAACCCCTTATAGGCAAATCTCCTTTCAAGGGAAATGGCCACACAGTTAACTCAGAAATAGTTCCTCCTACCTAAGAGGGCAAGGGCTTCTACTCTCCTTACTTTCTCAATTCCAAGAAGACAGGAGGGTACAGACGCATTCCAGATCTTCAAGATCACAATAAGTTCCTTATTCAGGAAAATTTCAAGACAATTTCCCTCGGCACACTTCTGCCTTGCCTCCAGAGAAATGAAATATGAAATTGCAGACCTGCTATTAGTAATCTGCAAACTATCATGGCCTAATGGGAGACAGTCAACATGGCTTTAGACAAGGAAGATCTTGTCTTACTAATCTGATATGTTTTTTTGAAGGTGTGAATAAACAGATAGACAAAGGTGAGTCGGTTGATATAGTGTATCTAGAGACTTTCAGAAAGCCTTTGACAAGGTCCCTCATCAGAGACTTTTGGCAAAACTAAAAAGTCATGGGATAGGAGGCAGTGTACTATTGTGGATCAGAAACTGGTTAAAAGATAGAAAGCAGAGGGTAGGGCTAAATGGTCAATTTTCCCAATGGAAAAAGGTGAATAGTGGAGTACCCCAGGGGTCTGTACTGGGTCCGCTACTTTTTGATATATTCATAAATGACATGGAAAAGGGAATAACTAGTGAGGTTATCAAATTTTCAGACGACACAAAACTGTTTAAAGTTGTTAAAACCCAAGAGGACTGTGGAAAACTGCAGGAGGATCTGGATAAATTGGAAGATTGGGCATCCAAATGGCAGATAAAATTTAATGTGGACAAGTGCAAAGTTATGCACCTAGGAAAGAACAACCCACACTATGGTTACACAATGCAAGGTTCCACATTGGGAACCACCACCCAGGAAAAAGATTTAGGAGTCATCGTGGATAACATGTTAAAACCCTCCGCCCAGTGTGCAGCGGCAGCCAAGAAAGCAAATAGAATGCTAGGTATCATAAGGAAAGGAATGGAAAATAAAATAAAGGATATTATAATGCCTCTGTATCGTTCCATGGTACGACCGCACCTTGAATATTGTGTGCAATTCTGGTCGCCGTATCTTAAAAAGGATATAGCATTATTAGAAAAGGTACAGAGAAGAGCCACCAAAATGGTAAAGGGGATGGAAGGCTACTCCTATGAAGAGAGGCTACAAAGGTTAGGGCTCTTCAACCAGGAAAAGAGACGGCTGAGGGGAGATATGATAGAGGTCTATAAGTTAATGAATGGAGTGGAACGGGTAAACATAGATCAATTGTTTACGCTATCAGAATATAGAAAGACTAGGGGACATGTAATGAAGCTACAGGGTAAACTAAGACAAATAAGATAAAATATTTTTTCACTCAACGTGTAAGCAAACTCTGGAATTTGTTACCGGAGGATGTAGTAAGAGCTGTTAGTGTAGCTGGGTTTAAAAAAGGTTTGGACAAGTTCCTGGAGGAAAGGTCCATAAACCATTATTAAAAAGGGACCCAGGATATCAATGCTTGACCCAATACAAGCATTGTGGAACCTGTGTCTTTTGGGGATACTACTAGGTACGCATGACCTAGATTTGCCACTGTTGGAAACAGGATACTGGGCTTGATGGACCTTGGTCTGACCCAGTATGGCATATCTTATGTTCTTATCATTAAAATCATCTATAATACCTGAAGATTGGAGGATGGCCAATGTAACACCAATTTTTAAAAAGGGTTCCAGGGGTGACCCGGGAAACTACAGACCGGTGAGCCTGACATCAGTACCGGGAAAAATGGTAGAAACCATCATAAAGAACAAAATAACTGAACATGTAGATAGTCACGGCTTAATGGGAGACACTCAATATGGCTTTAGACAAGGAAGATCTTGTCTTACTAATCTGTTATGTTTTTTTGAAGGTGTGAATAAACAGGTAGACAAAGATGAGTTGGTTGATATAGTGTATCTGGACTTTCAGAAAGCCTTTGACAAGGTCCCTCATCAGAGACTTTTAGGAAAGCTACAAAGTCATGGGATAGGAGGCAGTGTATTTTTGAGATCAGGAACTGGTTAAAAGAAAGAAAGCAGAGGGTAGGGCTAAATGGCCAATTTTTTCAATGGAAAAAGATGAATAGTGGAGTACCCCAGGGATCTGTACTGGGTCCGCTGCTTTAACATATTCATGAATGACCTCAAAATGGGAATAATGAGTGTGGTTATCAAATTTGCAGATAACACAAAACTAAGATTGTTAAAACCCATGAGGACTATGGTAAACTGCAAAAGGATCTTGATAAATTGGAAGACTGGACATCCAAATGGCAAATAAAACTTAATGTGGACAAGTGCAAAATTATGTACCTAGGAAACAACAACCCAAACTATGGTTACACAATACAAGGTTCCACATTAGGAACCACCACCCAGGAAAAAGATTTAGGCATCATCGTAGATAACATGTTAAAACCCTCTGACCAGTGTGCAGCAGCGGCCAGGAGAGCAAATACAATGCTAGGTATCATAAGGAAAGGAATGGAAAATAAAACAAAGAATATTATAATGTCTCTGTATCGTTCCACGGTGTGACCGCATCTTGAATATTGTGTGCAATTCTGTTTGCCGTATCTTAAAAGGAATATAGCATTATTAGAAAAGGTACAGAGAAGAGCCACCAAAATGGTAAAGAAGATGGAAGGATACCCCTATGAAGAGAGGCTAAAAGGCTGAGGGGAGATATAATAGAGGTCTATAAATTAATCAATGGAGTGGAACGGGTAAACGCAGATTGATTGTTTACATCATAGCATATAGAAAGACTAGGGGACATGCAATGAAGCTACAGGGTAATCTATTTAAACTAATAAGAGAAAATATTTTTTCACTCAACGTGTAATGAAACTCTGGAATTTGTTACCGGAGGATGTAGTAAAAGCTGTTAGTGTAGCTGGGTTTAAAAGGGGTTTGGACAAGTTTCTGGAGGAAAGGTCCATAAACCATTATTAAAAGGGACCCAGGATATCACTGCTCGACCCAATACAAGCATTGTGGAACCTCTGTCTTTTAGGGAAGCTGCTAGGTACTTATGACCTGGATTGGCCATTGTTGGAAACAGGATACTGGGCTTGATGGATCTTGGTCTGACCCAGGATGGCATATCTTATGTTCTTATCTTATGTTCTCTAGAACTCAAGGAGGCATACACTCATTTGATAATCCACCCTCTACAAAGACATTATCTGCGGTCCTGGGTTCAACAAATCCACTACCAATATTGGGTGCTTCCCTTCGGGCTAGCATCCGCATCCCGAGAATTCCCAAAGTGCATGGCAGTGGTCACAGGCTACCTTCTGTGGTGATGTGGGTGCAGCACAGCCCTGGGAAAGAGAAAAAAAAGAAGGGTTTTTCCATAAATGGGGGATGGGCTCACCTAAGCATAGGTCCCAAAGTGAAAGCAATACTGAAACACACACTTGCAAAGCTAGTCTGAAGCCACGCCCACTCTCCAGGGCAACTGCAGGGAGAGAGAGGGTGGGGCCAGAGAAGGAAGCTGGCTACCAGGCATTTAAACTGCGTCACTCAGCAAGTGAGGGCAGGCAGAGAATTCAAGGAGTTCCGGGAGTCCAGAGAAGCCAGGAGAGGAAACAGCACTGCAGGGCTGAAAGACCTGGGGATTCCAAAAGGACCAGCCAGAACTGCCAAGGCAAGTGGCAGGGCCAGAGGAAAGAAAGGAGCTGGGGAGAGTTCCAGAACTACAGTTCTGACTCGGAAGCCAGCAGCACAAACTCTGAGCAAGTGTCCAAACATTTCAGAAAGCCTAGTAAAGGGAGGATGTCTGCAAGCAAGGTAAACCAAACATTACCTCTATATGATTCAGTAAGGGGAAGAAGGGCAAGTGTTTCTGACATAGTTCCAAAGGGAAGAAGGAATCTCCAGTGGGAGAAACTTTTTAAGCTTTTAAAGAAAGTGAAGCTAGAAATCCCTGAACGTGTCCCAGACCCTGAGCCTTGCAGCACAGAGGAGGAAATGGAAGTTGAATTTTACCAAGGGAATTCAGAGTCCTCTGATGAGTCCATGGAATGTGCTTTTTGTATGAGCAATGTTTAGAAGTTTTATTGATTGCTGAGAAGGAAAATATAAGAGATATTTCTGCCAAGTACATGCCATTGAGAAGGGCAGATAAAAAGGAAGAAAGCTCATGTTTTAAAACAGCCATTCTACTAATACTGGAAGTGTGTTAACTGCTGTTTAGTTTCCAGGCTAAGAGGCAGCGTGTAATCACAAGCTGGTTTGTAGCAGCTGAGAGAAACTGAGAAGAGTAGCTGGACTGTGCATGTAACAGTGAGTTTAAACTGTTTTGCTTTAGTGGCAAAGAATTTAACTACAAAGGCAAAGAGTGAAGAAACTGCTTTGCCAAAGCAGTTACGTGTCTCTTTTGGAAAGCCTTTTGTTTTGGAGAAAATATCCTTTTTCTGTTGGTGTTTTGGGAACCTTTACCAAGGCCTGTTGCTAACTTGATGATGCAAAGAAAATAAAAATTTATAACAAATTTTCCTGTGTCGGCCTAATCCACTTGGACTGCTTTCATAAGCCCCACAACTACACTATAAGGGCCTCAGATACTTCGCTGGAGCATGGACACAAGTATGATGGCCCGTCGCCCCCACTAGGCAGCCGCCTAGTAGGGCAAGGCAGCGTCACACTTCATACTTTAGGGATCTTTGTCTTCCCCTACTCAGACGATTGGTTAATAAGGGGAGAATTTCCAGAAGAGGTAAAACTAGCTCTTCATCACAATATCACAATGCTCCAAAGTCTGGGTTTTGTTCTAAACTTCCCAGCAACTCAAATTCATCGGACACTTCTAGACACTCATCAGGCCCGAGCTTTCCTCCCACAGTATCGCTCTGTCCATCTCATCAAGCTGGTCCACGCTGTAGGAAGCCACACGGTGGTCACCGTTTGAGAGATGCTGTGCCTTCTGGGTCACATGGCCTCCAAGGTCCATGGCATCCTAAATGCCTGGCTACACATGTGACAGGCTCAATGGACGCTATCATCTCAATGGGCCCAAGCAACCAGGCATCTCTCCGTCAAGATTTGCATCACACCTCTTCTGGTCAACTCCCTTCAGTTGTGGTGCAGCTACTCAAAACCTACTCAGAGGGTCACCTTTTCAGATGCCTCCATCTCAAAGCACCCTAACGACAGATGCTTCCAAACTCGGGTGGGGTGCAAATCTGGACCGTCTCACTGCAACAAGGGCAGTGGACACAACAGAAATCTCAGATGCAGATCAATCTCTACTCTACTACTGTTGAGCATTTGTAAAGCACTACCAGTCGTATGCAGCGCTGCACAGACATGTAAGAGATGACAGTCCCTGCCCATTAGAGCTTACAATCTAGTCAAGACAAAACACAGAAGGTGTAAGCAGGGATAAACTAGCGGAAAGAAAAAGGGGAGAGATCAGGCGAGTCAAGATCCAAAGGCAGCAGCGAAGAGGTGAGCTTTCAACTTCAATTTGAAGAGGGTTAGAGAGGATGCCTGGTGTACCAACACAGGTAGTTTGTTCCAGGTGTAAGGTGCAGCAAGGTGAAAGGAGCAAAGTCTGGAATTAGCAGTAGAAGAGAAGGGCACGGATAGAAGTAGTTTGCTAGAAGAGCAGAGTTCCTGAGGGGGGTTGTAAGGAGAGATAAGAGAAAGCGTAGTTACTCACCTGTAACAGGTGATCTCCGGGAACAGCAGGAATTTAATCCTCACATATGGTTATCGTCGGTACCGACGGAGCCTGCGCAGGAACACTCCCCAGCATCCAATAGGAACGCTTTTGGAAACATCCCTCAGCACATGCGTGCTGCCTTCCTGCCTTTCCAACTGTCCCTCTTCAGTTAAGTTTGTAGCTGAGTGAAAGGATAGAGGGAGAGAGGAGAGAGAGAGAGAGAGAGACAACTCCTAGGGGAAGTGGGTGGGTTGTGAGGACTAAATTCCTGCTGTTCCCAGAGATCACCTGTTACAGGTGAGTAACTACGCTATCTCCAAGAACAAGCAGGAATGTAGTCCTCGCATATGGGAACTCCCTAGCTGAAGATGCCAGGGAGATAGCCCCAGGAAGGTGCCACCGTCGAAGGTGAAAATCCTTCCTCCCATGGATCTCTGGCATCCCACCAGGGTTGGTGGGTAGGAGTTAGTTTAGGTTTGAAAGAGATTTTGAAGAACAGCTTGGCCAAAGAAGGCATCCCGACGGGAGGCTTTATCTAGGCAGTAGTGGGCTGTGAAGGTGTGTACCAAAGCCCAGGTGGCTGCTCGACAAATGTCCTCGATAGACACAGAGTGGAGATTAGTCATAGAAGCTGCCATGGCTCTCACATTGTGAGCTGTGACATGGTCCTGAAGAGGAAGACCCTTACTCTCATAAGCAAAGGATATGCATTGGGCAATCCATTTAGATAAAGTTCTTTTGGAGACTGGAAGTCCCAAATGTCTAAGGTCAAAAGCTACAAAAGGTTGCGAGGACTTTCCATGTTGCTGTGTTCTTTGAATGTAAAAGGCTAAGGCCCTTTTACAATCCAAAGTATGAAGGTTTCTTTCTGCATTAGAGGCGCGAGGCCTCGGAAAAAAAACAGGAAGATAAATTGATTGGTTTAAATGAAAAGGCGAAATCACTTTTGGCATAAAGTGTGGGTGAGTTCAAAGAACAACCTTATCATGATGAAATCTAGTATAAGGAGGATCAACCACTAAAGCTTGCAATTCACTAATGCGACGGGCAGAGGTGATTGCAATCAGGAAGATGACCTTCCAAGTCAAAAACCTAAGGGCTGTAGTGGCTAAAGGTTCAAAAGGTGCCTTCATGAGCTGCCCGAGAACTAGATTTAGATCCCCATGCTACCGGTGGTGGCTTGATGGGAGGTTTAGTTAATAAAAGGCCTCTCATAAATCTCGATAGGAGTGGATGAGAGGAAATTGGTTGTCCATTTAGAGGCTTATAAGAAGCTGCAATTGCACTAAGATGGACTCTTATCGAATTGGTCTTTAACCCAGAATTCGATAAGTGAAGGAGATACTCTAGTATCGATTCTAAGGGTATGACCAGGGGGTTTAATCCCTTTTTGGAGCACCATATAGTAAAACGTTTCCACTTGAAGGCATAAGATCTTCTTGTGGAAAGTTTCCTAGAAGCCTGAAGGATATCTTTTACCTGCTAGGACAGGTTGAAATCCTGGAGGTCTAAGCCTTCAACGAGGCTGTGAGGTGCAGGGAATGAGGATTCGGGTGCCATAGCATCCCGTTCTCCTGGGAAAGGAGATCTGGAGCATGCCCTAACTCCAGAGGTGCCGCTTGAGAGAGATGCAGAAGCAGGGAATACCACATTTGGCGTGGCCATCGTGGTGCTATGAGAATCATGCGACCCCTGTCTCTCTGAAGTTTGAAGAGTGTCTTGGGGATGAGGGGAATGGGTGGGAAGGCATAAAGGAAGTCCTGACCCCAGTGAAGGACGAAGGCATCCCTTGCCTGACAGTTGTGCACCGGAATCCTGGAACAGAACCGGGGAAGTTTGGCATTCAGTGGACTTGCAAAGAGGTTTATGTCTGGAGTGCCCCAGAGATGAAATATCTTTGCCACCTGGTCTAGGTGGAGTGACCACTCGTGAGGTAGCAATACTCGACTGAGTTTGTCTGCCCAAAGGTTTTGAATGCCTGGAAGATATACCACTAGAAGGTGAATTTGATGCTCTCTGGAGAGGGCCCATAGTCGTAAAGCTGAGCTGGGCGTGGAACACTCGAAGAGCTAAATAAATTAATCTTAACCCCAGGAGGTTTATGTGTAAACCAACATCCTGTGGAGTCCAGGTGCCCTGGGTAGAAAGATGATTCAGGTGTGCTCCCCAACCCACCTGTGATGCATCTGTTAGGGTGGCCTGAAAGAGGGGTTGATGGAATGGAGACCCTACTGTCAGATTTTCTAATGATTGCCACCATTGGAGGGACAAAATTAGTCATTGAGAGATTGTTATTTTGTACGACAAATGACCCGTGGCCTGTGTCCACTGTGTGGAGAGGGTCCACTGAGCTGTTCACATGTGGAGGCGAGCATATGGGACTACATGAACTGTGGATGCCATGTTTCCCAGTAACTGCAGTAGCTCCCGAGCAGTGAGGGAGGATCTGCCTGCTGCTTGGGAAGCTAACTGCATTATGCGAAGACACCGGGCTTGTGGAAGGAAAGCCCTTGCCTGTCTGGTATCCAGACTGGCTCCTATGAATTCTAGGCATTGGGAAGGAACTAGTTGAGATTTCTGGAAATTTATTACCAATCCCAAGTATTGGAGGATTCGCATTGTACGAGAGAGTGCAGTGCTGGCCTCTGTCACTGTGGAGGCTCTGATGAGCCAGTCGTCTAAGTAAGGGAAGACAAAAATCCCCAGGGTTCGTAGAAATGCAGCTACTACTGCCATGCATTTCGTGAATAGCCTTGGTGCTGAAGCCAGACCAAAAGGAAGAACCCTGTACTGGAAATGTCTTCCCCTGAAAAGGAAACGTAAAAATGTCCTATGATCAGGATGGATAAGAATGTGAGTGTATGCATCCTTTAAGTCTAGAGAGCAAAGCCAGTCCTGCCTTTGAAGGTATGGCAGAAGAGTTCCCAGAGAAATCATCTTGAATTTTTCTTGAAACAGATATTTGTTCAATTCTCTGAGGTCTAGAATGGGTCTGTGTCCCCCTGTTTTCTTTGGTATAAGAAAAAAGGGGGAGTAGAACCCTGCACCCTGTTGAAGAATGGGTACTTCCTCTATTGCCCCTTGGGCAAGAAGTGTGGAGGCCTCGTGATCTAGCAGATTGTCTGCAGAGGTTTCTGAATTGAACTGCTTTAGAATTGTAGGAGGGGGTAAGCTGTGAAAATGAAGTTTTTACCCCTCCCCTACAATGGACAAAGTCCAATCTTCTGCTGTTATCTGATGCCATCTGTTGACAAAGTGGCATAACCTGCCGGGAATATTGGGGGGCTTGAAGACCCCTCAGAGGCAGGAAGGCAAAGCTCTCTAGGAAGGAGTCAAAGCCCTTGAGGGGGCTGAACCTGGAGAGCTGGTTGGGCTCTCTGGCCTTTTGGTTTTCTTTGTTGTCTAGTTTGTCCCTTTTGGGCAACCTGACCTGCAGCTTGAGTCTGATGGGTATAGGAAGGATAAAACGTCCTCTTTTTGCTAAAAGAGGGTTTTTTATAAGGCTCTCTTTTGACTGGAGTGGCTGTAGACTGACAATCTAAGGTAGAATTGTCAGCATCTAACTCATTAGCCTTCTCCTGCCAGTTCTTGCCTAAGAGATTTTCTCCCATGCAAGGAATGTTGCCTAACTTGTCCTGTACCCAAGTCTCCAAGTCTGATGCCTGTAGCCAGGCAATCCGTCGTGCGCCAATGGCAATAGCAGAAGTTCTGCTGATGCATTCGAAGCAGTCAAAGGCTGCACGATTGACAAACTTGGAGACATCCTGAGCATGCTTAACCAGAGTAAGAAAGTCTTGTCTCTTATCATCTGGGAGAAATGGGCTCATAAGTTCCAAGTCTCCTGTGATTTCTTTGAGGAACATTCCCATATATAGGATATATGAGCTGATCCTAGCTGAAAGCATGGAAGCTTGAAATGTTCTGCGTCCAAAAGCATCCAGAGTCCTGCATTCACGACCTGGAGGATTGGATGCATGTCTTTTAGCACTTTTCATCCTACACATGGCTGACTCCACTACCATTGAATGGTGTGGCAGCTGAGTTTTCTGAAATCCAGGACATGGTGGGACTCGATACATAGTATCAAGTCTCCTAGAGTGAGGAGAAGTAGTTAGAGGTGTCTCCCACATTCTGAGCATCAAGTTATGCAGAATTTCATGGATAGGCAGAATAGCTGCCTCCTTAAGAGCTTTAGGATATTGGAGGATTTCCAATTCTTTTGCTCTGGGTTCCTCTTCAGGAGCTACTGTGATTGAAAGACCTTTAGCCATATCAAGGATTAAATCCTGAAATGACATGTCCTCTGGAGGTGACATTCTGCGTTGGGGAGAAGAGGGATCTTCTAAGAGAAACCCTCTAGTGCCATCAGAATTGTCAGGGTCTTCAGAATCGGAGGACTCGAAGTATTCCGGACTCCGATGCTCCTGCAAAGCACGATCCCAGTACCGTGTCGATGTCGGCACCGGTGCCCTTGGGACCACCGGTACCACAACTGAGAGAAGAGCTGCGATACAGCGTTCGATAGCAAGAAATCTCTGGTCTATCGACGCTGCCAATGCCTGGGTGTCGGTACCGGTAAGAACGGCCAGAACCCTTGAGCATGGCATAGGTAGTTCTTGCGAGGTTGAAGCCTCGAGAACATCCTGAAGCCCCATCGATGCTTTGGAAGCCGAAGCCTCCCGCCGGGGCTGTTTTGCCGCTGTGGTTCCCTCAAGGGCAATGCCAATGGCCTCTCGATGCTTAGCAGGAGAGCTACCCTTTGAGGACCGGCTTTTGTGTTTAGTTACATGAGATCCATGTCGATGCAATGGATCTGGCATCTGAAGAAAAGACGGTACCAAGCTTTGTGGCCCGGTTCTGTCTTCCTCTTTTAGTCATCCCCATGCAGGAGAGACATTCAGTTGGAGAATGATCAGGTCCTAAACATTTTAGGCACCAATCATGGGTGTCAGTGACAGAAATGGTACCGCCACACTTAGTACATTTTTTAAAACCACTAAGAAAGAAAAGAACCGACGGTACCGGTAGGCGTCTTGCGGTAGGCAAACGCGATCACAAAAAAGAATTTTAAAGACGGAATTTTCTGCGGTGACAGGGAATAGGTCCTGTTGGCTCTGCGGAAAACGAAGAACTGAAGAGGGACAGTTGGAAAGGCGGGAAGGCAGCGCACATGTGCTGAGGGATGCTCCCAAAAGCGTTCCTATTGGACGCTGGGGAGCATTCCCACGCAGGCTCCGTCGGTACCGACGATACCCATATGTGAGGATACATTCCTGCTTGTTCCTGGAGATTACCAAAATCTGCAAAAGAGTAGACACCCAGGAAGGAGTAGATAACATGAGGAGGGATCTAGCTAAGCTTGAAAATGGTCTAGAATTTGGCAGCTGAAATTTAATGCTAAAAATGCAGGGTCATGCATTTGGCCTGCAAAAATTCAAAGGAGTAGTACAGTGTAAGGGGTGAGGTACTTCTGTCCACAAGGACCTGGGCATAATTGTGGCTGATGATCTTAAAATAGTTAAACAGGTATCAAAAGGTGATTTCGAAAGTCAGAAGGATGCTTGGGTGTATAGGGAAAGGAATGGCCAGCAGAAAAAAGGAGGCGATAATGCCTCTGTATAAGTCTTGCCACCCACCCACTACCTGGACCTTAAGGGTTTCCAGGAGGAGGTGGCCTTTGGTGTCCTTCAGGGGTAAGGTACTACGATGAGACCCTAGGGATTCTGGGTGATGTAGTCCTGAGTCTCCTGAAGGGGTTGAGATAGTAGTTGTGTGCTCAAGTAGTTAAAGGCAGGCAAAGAAATTTCTTTTTATGAGGTTTATTTCCCGCTTTGCAGTTCAGTGCAAACAGACGCTAAGAAGTTTTATAGCACAAAAACAAGAGTGAGAAAACCAAAATATACAGGGTTTGCAATGCTGGGCTAAGTGTCCATTAGCTTCGGGATTCACATTCAAATTGTCATGTGACTCTTTCATGAACTGAAACTAAAAAGTCTGGTACAACAGCAAAGCTTCTTATATCCAGAAAAATGCTTTAACTTATCCAACTTTCATAAGTTTTCTCAGCATGATAACAAGTAAGGTAACTTCTGTTATATTTCTTTCATATAACTTTTAAAGCACTTTAATTAATGTCCTTTTCAATGGTACAAGTTGAGCAATCCATTGCTATCTCTTGCTCTGTGAAAGGCAGGGAAACATCTAAGGGCATCTCCTCTTCACAGCTGTTTGCATGCTGTGCTGAATTAGAAGGAGAAACTGCCTTTCTTTCTAGGAATTCCCTGAACTCTGTTAGAAGTAATTCAGCCTGCGTTTTCCCTTTGCTACGCTGAAGTCTTTCTCCTGCTTCAGGTAAACATTGGCTTAAGATGTCTATCTCATGGTAATTAGCAAGGCTGCTTTTGTCAGCACCACAGTTCGGTGTGCTAATAAAACCCTTCCCCCACTTATCTTTAAAAGTAAGTGCTGGGTTTTCCTTTAAAACTTCAACTGGCTCTGGAGAGTTTCTGAACAGGCTTTTAAAAGTAGAAACATCAGGTTTATCTTGGCTCACGTCTCTCCAATAAGGCTCAGCAGTTTTCTTTCTATTAGCTTCTAGGCTGTAGGCTTCAGCTGGCTTATTAGAATATCTTGTGCTGCTTGAATGCTTTTCAGGCTGCACCAAACTGCCACAGTTTTGTCTGACTTTGTTCTGGCTTTTAAAGTTATCCTTCCAGCTTTCTTGCTTCCCAATATTATAGCTGCTAGTTGCTTCAACCCCACTTCGTACCTTGTGCTGAGAGTGTCTCCAGGAGAAATCTTTATCCCTCTGGTTTCTGCTCCAAGGTCCTGCTTGGTTCTCTGGAATCATGGGCTGTATCTTCAGGTCTCTCAGTGCTTTTGAGCCCTTCTTCCCATAGAAGTCTCTCACTGCCAGAGTCTCCCAAGTACTTGCTTCGTGACTCCAAACTGCTCCTCCGTGGAACACAGCTGCCTTGTTGCTCTCCTTGCCGTTGCTGTTTCTCTCTCTCCTTCTCCAACTCTTCCTGTCTCTCCTCCCACTGTTTCTGTGTTTGATTGCTTAACAAGCTCCCTGTGTGTTGCACTGCCCGCCTCCTGCTTGGGCGTGCCCAATCAGGGACTTGACCTATCTCCTCCCCTAAGGTGAGGTGTGGTTCCTGATCAGCTACATGTTTTTTTTCTTTCTGAAGAGAAAATCCTGCTTTCCCTTGCAGTACCAGTTTTCTCCACCAGATCTCCGTCTATCTCCATTGCTTCTTGAGAAGCTTCTACGTCACAGTCTCTGGTGCGACCTCATTTGGAGTATTGTGTGCAATTCTGGAGACCACACCTTCAAAAGGATATAAGCAGGTTGGAGTCAGTGCGGAGAGTAGCTACTAAAATGGTTATTGGTCTTCATTATATAGTATATATGAGGACAGAGTTAAAGATCTTAATATGCATACTTTAAAGGAAAGGCAGGATAGGGGCAATATGGCAGACATTTAAATACCTCTGTGGCACAAATGCACAGGAGGGCCTCTTTCAATTGAAGGCAAGCTCTACTATGAGGAGACATAGGATGAGAGTGAAAGGGATAGACTCAGCAGTAATATGTGGAAATCTTTCTTTGTAGAAAGAGTGGTAGATGTGTGGAATAGTCTGTCAGTAGAGGTGATGGACATGGGGACAGTATCTGAATTCAAAAGAAGCATGGGAGAAACACAGAGGATTTCTGAAGGTAAAAAGGGGACTATTGTAGTTGATATGGAAGAGCAGACTAGAGAGGCCATGTGGTCTTTTTCTGCCATCATGTTTCTATGTGTTTCTGATGGTTCCTCCTCTACCGCTATCCCACTTTCAGTTGGTGTACCTCAGGGTTGTCTTGGGACCTCTCCTGTTCTCTCTCTATGCTCGGTCCCTTGGTGCACTCATTTCCTTTCATGGTTTTCAGTACCATTTTATGCTGACTTTCAGATCTACCTTTCTGGATTTTTAGGCCTGGATCTCTGCCTGCTTATCCAACATTGCTGCTGGATGTCTCATCGCCATCCGAAACTGAACATGGACAAAACTGAGCACCTTATCTTTCCCCCTAAACCGCTTCCTCCCTTCTCTATTTCTGTGGATAAAACTACACTCCTTGCTTCCTCAGCTCGCAACCTTGGGGTCATCTTTACCTCTACTCTCTTTTATCCAACAGATAGCTAAAACCTGTCACTTCTTTCTCTATAACACTGGCAAAATTTGTCCCTTTCTTTCTACATACACTACTAAGACACTTATCCACTCTTGTCACTTCCTGTCTAAACTATTGCAATCTCCTCCTTGCTGGTCTCCCTTTGAATCATCTCTCTCCCCTTCAATCTGTTCAAAACTCAGCAGCGTGACTAACCTTCCACCATCCTCTGCATGCTCAAATAACACCCCCCCCCCCCCTTCTCAGGTTGCTTCCCTGGCTTCCTATCCGTTTCCGTATCCAGTTCAAACTTTGCCTACTGACCTATAAATGCACTCATTCTGCTGCACCTTACTATCTTTCCTCTCTTATCTCTCTTTACACCCCTCCTTGCATGCTCTGCTCTTCTGGCAGATACCGTTTATCTGTCCCCTTCTCTTCTACTGCCAACTCCAGACTTTGATTCTTCCACCTTGTGCTCGTTACACCTAGAAGAAACTACCCGAGACTGTGCGTCAAGCTTCATCTTTGGCCCTTTTCAAATCTAGGCTGAAAAATCACCTCTTTGAATATGCTTTTGGATCCTGATCTGCTTGGTCTCCTATGTGTTTCCTTGCCACTCCCCTAGATGTGTCCTTACCCTCAGCTGTTGCGTTCTGTTTTGACTAGATTGTAAATTCTGATGAGCAGTGACCATCTTTTACATGTGTCTGTACAGCGCTTGTCAGACGGCTGCCTGGGTGAGAATCTTCAGAGTCTTGGCAAGTGCATATATCTATATGATTTGCAAGGGATTGTGGGCAATGTAGTTCATTCACACCAGACACAGCTGCTGACAATAATTTAGTTGTGCTCTTGGGTAAAGCCAATAAGATATTTATTTATGGGGTTATTTCTCCCAACACAGATATGCTTGGTAGCACATAAATCAGGTTACTTGCTTCCAGTGTTTAACTTAGGAAAACAACATTCAAACTTGTCAGGCATTAGCTAATGTTTTCTTAGCATATATCAAACAACAAACCAAAAGCTACAAAGAGAAAAAAAAACTGTTCTTTTCAGGTTAACTTCTTATATCTTCCCACATAGATTCAGAAGTGATTCTCTCCTAGCTCACAAGCAATTAGGTAAGGCTCAATTGCTAGCAGTTACCCAGCTGAAACCCCTTAGCTGGCTTGCTTCCTACTGCGTGGGTCAAATCCTGATTCAGGAGCTTTCCTGAGTAGATTAAAGAACAAGTTTGTATTTCTTTGTGATGGTTGCTGTACTTTATAACAGAAAATCACCAAAGGAGTTTGGACAGAGAGCAGTCCATATAAACACATTCTTCATCTGCAATCATTCCCCCTTCTTCAACAAGCATGGGTTCAATATCATGGATTGGCACAGATGAATCTCTCAATGGAGCACTTTCAGGAGAATACTTGTTTCCCTGCTGTCTTTCAAGGTTATAGCTAGGGCATAGATCAGTGTTCATACCTGAGCTTCCATTGCTGTTAAGAGTTCCTCTCTATATAGCCTGGCCAGTATGTAGTCCAGTTCTTATGTCCAGCCTTCCAATCCAGATCCCTGGACACTGGATCTCTCTTCACATACCTTCTGGCACGGGTCTTAGGGTCCCTTCCACGTGCAGCCGTCTCTCTCACAGGTATCGTCTGGAGATTCCTAGCTCTGCAGCACCATTCCTCTGGCTTTCCCCAGTCCAATGGTGTATGCTGGCCCTTGAAATGCCTCCCAGTATACGTACTGCTTTGGACTCTTCTAGACCTCTCAAAGGCTTTTCTCTTCCTTCTTCCAAAGGGTTTCTTTCCTTCTCTGTCCGTCCGGTTTGGCTTCTGCTTCTGATGATCCTTCAGATGAAACTGATGATCAAGCTCAAGCTGATTCTCAGGATAATGAGGATAATTCTCTGTAGAATAAACTCTACCTTCATTCTGCTTAGATGAGTGCTCCCCCCTAATACAGAGCAGCTGTGCTGAATCAGGCCCTGCCCTTTGAGATGAGTGCTTAGGGATTACCTCATAGCCCTCCTGATTGAACACACGTTTCCCCACTTCAGCTCCTCTAATGGCTGTTGGAAACCTGGTGCATTCTGGGACTGGTAGTCTTTTATGGGAAAAGTCTGTTTTCTTATTTCTACCAGAACTGACAGGTTGCTTGTTCAGAGTCACTTCACCTTTTCTATAGCTCCTTCCTGAGCTATGATACGCTTCCTTATCACACGCTGCATATGCCTTGTGGCGCTATACAAATGAAAAGTAGTAGTAGTAGTAATTATGGTTTATGAACCTTTCCACCAGGAACTTGTCAAACCTTTTTTAAACCCAGCTACACTAACAGCTTTTACTACATCCTCTTGTAATGAAATCCAGAGTTTGGTTATGGGTTGAGTAAAAAAATATTTTCTCTTATTAGTCTTAAATGGGTTACATTGTAGCTTCAATGCATGTTCTCAATTCTTTCTACTTTTTGATGGCGTAAACAACCGATCTACATTTATCGGGGTTTCAACATATCATTCACAATGACTACTAAATCTTTTTCATGGGTGATAGTTTCTGAGGTGATACCTTGCATCGTTTAATCATAGTTTGGGTTGTTCTTTCCTAGGTGCATAATTTTGCACCTGTCCACATTAAATTTCATCTGCCATTTGGACATCCAGTCTTCCAATTTATCAAGGTCCTCTTGCAATTTTTCACAATCCTACTGCATTTTAACAATTTTGTCTCATCTGCAAATCTTACTCATTCCTATTTTCAGGTCATTTATGAATATATTAAAAAGCATCAGGCCCAGCACAGATCCCTGGGGTACTCCACTATTCACCTTTCTCCATTAAGGAAATTGGCCATTTAGCCCTAGTCTCTGCTCTTTATTTTTTAACCAGTTCTTGATCCACAATACTACACTGCTTCCTATTCCATGACTTCTTAATTTCCTAAAGAGTCTCATGAGGGACCTTGTCAAAGGCTTTCTGAAAATCCAGATATACTATGGCAACCAGCTCACCTTTATCTACCTATTTATTCACACCTTCAAAAAAATATAATAGAATTGTAAGACAAGACGTTCCTTGGCTAAATCCATGTTAGCTTTCTCTCATTAAACCATGACTATCTCTACACGTTCAGTAATTTTATTCTTTATAATGGTTTCTACCATTTTGCCCGGTACCGACATCAGGCTCACTGGTCTGTAGCTTCCAGGATCACCCCTGGAACCCTTTGTAAAAATTGGCATTACATTGGCCATTGTCCAGTCTTCCTCAGAGACATTTCACATGAAGGTGCACTTATTAAAGTGTGTGAATGACATAAGACATTCCCCCCTCCCACACCCAGCCCTTCCATGGAAGTGTTGCCCTTCCCTGCGCCGCCACCCCCCCCCCCCCCAGCACACCCACTTCCCCATACCTCTCATACCCCCAACCCCACAGCCAAATCCATGCACACCAGTCGCATTCCTTGCTCACCCCAATCCCACAAAACCTTAGCTCCTCCCATGTATCCCACTATCCTCCACACTCACCAAGCACCATACCCCCTCCCTCACACAACAGCACAGAAACCTCCTTGCAAAGCACACACACCTTGCCCTCCTGTTACTGGTCTATGGCTTGGTCCATCTATGGCCCCTGACCTGGCCCCTCGCCTTGACAGAGGACACATGCAACATGTAACAATAGTGGGTAGGGTGGAGGGCAACATGTTACTGGAATCCAAGGAGCTGTTACTTAGGCCACCCACCTCCTGGCTAGCTTCATAGAAGGGTGGGAAGGTCATGACAGGCCCCATGCCCTGAGGTACAGGCCCCAGAATATGGAAGGACTGTGCAGTGGCAGAGACTGATGTAGACCACAGAAAAACACACTACCACGCTTGCTGAAACCAGAGAAAACACACAAGGGCAAGGAGGTCATAGTCCTTTATTGAAAAGCCTCAAACAAGGCCACATTTCAGCATTGCCTTCGTCAGGGGGTAATGCATGGAGAACAGCAAACATAAATGAACAAATAATTAAAAGGATAGATACATCAATAGATACATGTACATCAATTAAAAACAATTAATAAAACATGCTTAAACTCATTTATGCTAAAAGCTGATAAGTGCCAAAGCGTGCTTGTATTAAAAACAAGCTTTGTTATATAAACCAATAGAAAGTAAAACATAGTGCAATTGAGACGGTTAATGGAGAGAGACATATAGAACTAAAAACTAACGTGAACATTACAAAAGGAGGCGAGGCATGAAATTGAAGGTGAGAGAGGGCACCAAAGATAGAAGGTTTTGTCCCATTTTCAAGTAAGTATGTCCACACAAATGTAGTCCAACAAAATTGTACACCATCTGTCAAAGAACGATATAAAACATGTTCATAAAAATACACAAACTTAAAAATGTAAAGGAACCATGTAGGTAACAGCAGAAACAAAACAGATACACATTATTGGAAGAGCATATAGAACATGAGCCACTACAAGACAAAAACAAATGGCAGGCACATCACTTGTGATTAGCATTAACCACTTCTGAAAAAAAAAAAAAACAATTAAAATGAACACAACAAATCATTGAAAATGAAGCCAGACAAATAGCAAAGAGACCACTAAAAACAGTTTAAAGACCAATGAAAAAAGGTAATGGAGAGAACAGGCCCACTTTTAAATGAATAAATGGTAAAAGGTGGTAAAATAAACTGTAAATAATACCAAATAATTATATAAAAAAGAATGAATAAATAAATAAGTAAACAATAAATATATATATAAAACAGACACAAATTTAGTCATATATAAAGGCACTGGCGAACACCAGCAGGGAAGGGGAAGGGAAAGGGAAAGGGGACACAATCTATAATGAGAAAATGTAAAAAAGCATGAATGTGTAATAGAACAAACTATTAAAAACTGCTTCATTAAAAACATAATTGATGATATGCATCAAGCAATTGAGAAAAAAAAAGAAAAAAAGGTTTGGTGGCCGAAGCCCAAAATGTGTGGTATCTTCAAAAAATTAAATGTCAAATAACTGGTATCCATGAGTGAAGTTTGACACCATAGTGTTCATACCGTACAATGTAAGGGAATCATACATCTGAGATAATATACCTCCATTATATTGGCCAATGATGTATGTTATACATGAAATGTGCATTTATGAAAAGACGTGTTACTTGGTGTGTTGTAGAGATACATTAGCTTTAACCTTACTATAAAACCATATAGGATCAACATTAAGTGTATGAATGTGCAAACAAAAAGAGAAAGACATTGCGAGTAAACAATTCTTAATATTTTCTTGAAAAAAAAACAACACAGTGTCTGCAAACAAATGTGCAAAACAACAAACTGTAGATGGTGATATAACACAGTTACTTACCTGTAACAGGTGATCTCTGGGAACAGCAGGAATAAGTCTTCACATATGGGGTACGTCGGTACCGACGGAGCCCGCGCGGGAACGCTCCCCAGCGTCCAATCAGAAAGCTTTTGGGAGCATCCCTCAGCGCCTGCGTGCTGCCTTCCCGCCTTTCCAACTGTCTCTCCTCAGTTAAGTTTTATAGCTGAGACAAAGAGAGAGAAAGAGGAAAGGAAGATAGACAGAGAGATACAACTCCTAGGGGAGGTGGGTGGGTTGTGAAGACTTATTCCTGCTGTTCCCAGAGATCACCTGTTACAGGTAAGTAACTGTGCTATCTCCAGGAACAAGCAGGAATGAGTCTTCACATATGGGAACTCCATAGCTTTAGATGCCAGGGAGAGATCCCATAAATTGCGTGTCCCTGGGACAGGACTGCACTTCCCCACATGGATCTCTGGCATCCTATGAGGGATGGTGGGTAGGAGTTGATTAAGTATGGAACAGGTGTTTAAGAACAGCCTGACTAAACAAGGCATCCCGGCGGGAGTCCTTGTCCAAGCAGTAATGGGCTGTGAAGGTATGAACCGAGGCCCAAGTGGCTGCTCGACAGATGTCATCAATAGACACAGAGTTCAGACTACAGGTAAGGAGTCCTTGTATGTATGATAATTATCATGAAAAATTTTGAAAATGAACAATTACAAAATGGACCTCACCTACTGGATTACAGGAAGTAGAGAGGCTGATGGAGTCTACTGGGGATCCAGTAGAAGAATCTTCAAGGTGACCTCACTGAAGTGAAGGTGAAGGTCCAAATCTGGAAGTAACAGGTGATCCAGGTATCAACTGGGGTAGTACAAAAACGGTAGGTCTTCAGTGGAAAGCTTTATGGAAAAAGCTGGGAACTCTTTTGGCTACAGAGTTACTCACAGTTAGGAGCAAAAGAGGAAGACTGACCGATTTGGACAAACTAGCCCAGTCCTGGAGGGAAGAAGGGGTATGGGAAAAAGCCTGTATTCCCAAGAAGGACAGATGTCTGAAGGGTTGAAACCTCAGATCTACTGAAGATCCACCCTGTCTTTCCTAACAGGTGAGAGATAGGAAAGATAATTGAGTATGGAGCTTCAGGGATACCTAAACCTAGGGTTAAGGTAGGAGCTGTCAGTACCACAGTAGTGGTTGTGTGCATAATACCCCAGGCATACTGTGGAACAGTATGAAGATATGCAAGTCCACTGTCTGGAACCTATAGGAAGGTAAAACCTTTATAAACATAGACAGAGAGATAAGTATATAAATACATATCTAACTATAAGGAAGCATCTCGACAGATACACACATACATATATATATATATATGTATGTGTGTGTGTTGTGTGTGTGTATATGTATATTGTGGTGAGGAAACCACTATTGAGACTATGGATACAGAGGAAAATGAGCATTCAGGGTTTCCCCGGTAACCAGGAGTCTCTGACTCAACACAGTCACCCTTAAGCCCCGCCCACAGCAGCATGTCAGGGTTAGAGAGAAGCCTGACTCTTCTCACATGTGCTGGGAGCAAGGCGTGGCACAGAAAGGAAAGCAGTTTAAAACGCTGGCTTTTAGAAAGTCAGGGAGAGCAGCTGAGCGAGGAGAAAAAGCTGGAGCTGGTACTGACCATTTGCGAGAAGGCAGCTGGAGAGAAAGAGACCGTGCCAATTCTAGTTGCAGCTCCGGGAAGAGTTACAGCCAGGGAAGATGTCAGCCAGTAACCTTAAGAGATACAAGGGCTGCTGAGCTCAAGCTTCCAGGTGAACAGGGGGAACTGACTGGAAAGACCCCAAGGCAGTCCCAGCTGAAAGAAAGGCTGTTTCAACCCAGGAAAGTCTCTGTAGACGGAAGGCAGCGTGACTTATACCAGGAGAAAGGAGAATTGCTGAATACTTCTGACTTAAGGCAAGTGTGTCCTCCCCAGTTTCTGCCTGTAAAAAGTTTAAGAGAATTAGCTCCAGAGATAAAGGCTAATTCTAGCTATCAGTTAAACCCTGAGGGAAAGAGGGATATTTTAACTGACTATCAATATGCTCAGCTTGCAGAGGAGTTAGGACAGAAGAAGGTTCTACTCAAAAAGCTCAATGATATGATTCAGAGAGAAAACAGTCAGCTCTCCAGACAGGTACCCTATGAGAAGTGTGAAGGGGATATAGCATCGAGGAGATGGAAATTGGAGACTGTTTTGAGGATAGCCCGTGTGAAATGCAATGTGCTTATTGCAAAGCAGCTGACTCAGAAGAATGCTAAACTTTAAAAGCTGTCTAAAGTATGAATGTCATGAAAGAAACCTAACCTGTGTGAAAGGCACGGCAGAGGGAAACAGCTAAATGCTTTTGTCTCAACTGATATCGTGTGAAGCTGAAAGCTGAAGGAAACAGTCAGTGGACAATTTTTAAAAGCTGTTTTTGCTTTAAGAAATGTTGTTTTTGTAAGAAAGAAGTTTTACGAAGCTTAAGTTTGAAGAAGCTGTTTTTGTTCAACCCAGGCAGCATTGTGCTTACTTTATTGAAAGTTAAAAGCTTTTGCGTTGGAGCAAGTATCCTATTTTTGTTTCCCATTTGAATCCTGTATAATGGGACCCCCTGAAAATATATAAATAAATTTCTCTGTTTTCGCCTGACCACTTGACTACAATTCCTTTGCCTAAATAAGTAGAAAAATACTACAACTCCCAGCAGCCCTCCTGGCGGCCATTTTGAGGGAAAAACTTATTCAAGGTAAAAAGGCGACTCACCCTGGTACCGGGCTATATACCCGACCAGGTGGGGGCGACAATATATCTATACATATATATATATATATATATATATATATGTATGTCTATAGTAAGATCTGGAGGGGCATGACATATGCACACGCAGCCTACAGACATATGTATCTATATAGAAGTATATAGAGATATATACATACATGAATATATATGTCTAAAAATAAATGTCTGCAATTAAGCAGATAGAGATATGCCCATAAGAACATTCACATGGGAGATGTGAAGAGGAAAGATTCATCTAACAACAAGAAGGTGGAACCTACTTGAGAAGATATATAGAGAATCTATTCCCCCTGGCTAAGATGGTGCAGGAATGCTATCCAGTGAAAATAACCAGGATGGTTGCTTGAAAAAACAGAGGATAATATCCGTCTGTAAACAGCAAGTCCTGAGTGCTGTAGAACTCTCACATGGTAAATGGACAGAAAATGCATAGGATGAGATACCAGGCTGACCCACTGGAGGGACACAAAGGGGTATCATGCATTATTAGTTAAATATGTGCTGTCCATGAAGGAATAGGATACCATGAGGACAAGCTGCAAGGACAAAAGAGCATATTCCTTGTAGGAATTAGAGAACTCTTTAGACGTTCACGTAACAAAAGCCTATGTCCTGTATTATAAAAAGGAGATAGTAGGGTGTGGAAAACCTTCACAGTCATGGAAAATGACTGAGGAAGCCTTTTCCAACCATATAGGATAGTCATTAGAAAGAAAATCCCATGCTCTCTAGCAAGGGCCCATAGTAGAAAGCTTCTCTGTAAGATTGCAGAGAGCATTATGCAGGAGAATTGGGAAAGAAGCTGGCTGTTGGAAAAAACCAGCTGCACGTCAACTATGCTGCCAAGTCCAAAGGAATTGGAGATGGCAAGAAAAGAAGATAGTGTGATAAGTCTGAAGTGATTAGGATTATCCAAGATAGATGAAAACACTATCTTGGAATCACTATTAAGGTCAGACAGAAAGTAGTGGAAGACAAGACTGGAAACTTGTGGAAAAGTACCAGTAGTCCAATCACTGTAACTCCTGCATGGGCAGCTGGTGAATAAGACAGCAGAGAGAATCTTTCTGTGTAAAACAGAGAGAACAGACAGAATAAGAGGAGAAATTCCTGTCTCTGTCTGATGGGCTGCCCAGGCAAAAGAAAGGAGTTTATTCGAGAGAAAAAACTCCACCCTGGAAAGAAGAAATGATTAGAAGGACTAAAGAAGCTCTGCAGAGGTATGGTACCACTCTTTCAGGGGAAACCCCGGATAAGAGGGTAGAGAAATAGGAGCTGAAGGGTGACTTACCATATGGTAAGTCTGTGGAAGGAAAAAATTCATGTTGGAACAGAAAACTATCATGGGATAGTTGTTAAACCTCTCTTCTTGGTAGGAAGAAGAGGAGAAACCTGTGACCCATAGACATGAATATCCTGACAGCTCAACATACCTAGGAGCAAAAAGATGTCCTAAGAAAAGGAATCCATGTGTAGAGTTTAAATGAAAGAAACAGTGAAAAACTTCTACTGAGAAGAAATCAAACTGTAAACCTCAGGACCCTATGGTTGCTGGGTTTGTTCAGCCTGGCTAGAGTTTGGATTCTTCAGACCAGGGCGATGTTTCCCCTGCTTGGGAACATTTGTATGATGGGCAGGAGAAGAGTGAAACCTTCTTCTCCTAGGGAAAGAAGGTTTGGTAGGGCATTTCCTACCTACTGGGGAAGGAGAAGGCTTAGAATAGCCTCCAGAAACAGGGAAGTCAGTGGACCACTGAGCAACCTGATTTAAAGACTCCTTATTGAAGAGATTTTCCCCAGTACAAGGAGTATTACCCAGTTTTTGTTGTGCCCATTTGCTTAAGTCTGAAGCTTGGAGCCAGGCTCTACGTCGTGCACATATGGCTATAGCAGAGGTTCTGCTAACAGACTCAAAGGAGTCTAGGGAAGCACGAGTAAGAAACCAAGAGATACTTTGAATATGACTAAGTAGTAAGGAATAGTCTGCAGTCTTGGGCTCTGAAAGAAAAGGAGTCAAAAGATATAGTTTCTTTGTGACCTCCTGAAGGGATAGACTCATATAAAAAATATATGAGAGAATCCTTGTTGACAGCATGGATGTCTGGAAGGTTTGACGTCCAAAGGCATCTAGTGTCCTAGACTCACGACCTGGAGGGTAAGAAGAGTGTTTCTTCTTACTTTTCATCTTCCTCATTGCTGATTCCACCCCAATGGAATGATGGGGGAGTTGAGTCTTTTGAAACCCTGGAGAGGGGGGCACCTGATATAGAAGATCAGTTGCCCTAGAGGGTGAGGGAACCCTTAAAGGTGTTTGCAAGATCTTCTTCTAAGAATGTGGGAAAGAATGATGTAAAGGAAGCATTATATTTTCCTTTTCTCCAGTAGAAAGAGAGCCCTGTATAGGATCATAGCCAGGGATAGGAATAGCAAGAGATGTTGCCATATTCAGGAGAAAATTCTGAAAAGAAGGATCTCCAGAAGGAACCGTCCCTGGGCAGGCTAGACCTGAAGAACTAGCCTGGGCACTGGAGGATCTACTTGAGAATATAGGAATATAAGATTCTGCATGGTGCAAGAAAGGATCCTTAAGGGATGGATGCTTGTACTGGAGGTCATGACCTGAAATAGTCAGTACTGCATCGTCCATGCCAGGTATCGACTCCAAACTTGGTATAGAAAGGAGCGATCCTGGTGAAAAAAGCATGGAAGGAGCTGGCCTCGATGTTACTGCGTGTACCAGCACCGATATCGATACCGGAAGCTGTGTCGGAATCAAAGGCGATACCGACATCAAAGCAGTCATCGGTGGCTGCTCCATCGGTACTGAGGTAACCGAAAGCCTTTGGTAATCACCCCCGGTACCGAGCATCCGGAACCGGGAAGCATCGGTACCCAGTCTTCCAGACTAGAGATCGATTCCAGACTCGGCATCGAAGGAAGCGAGTCTATCGATGCATGTCTAGAGGGTACCGACTTCGGTGGTAGTATCGGCGTTGATGCCAATACTGGAAAGTCAATCTGGGGCGTATCGACCGGTCCCGAAGGTACCGAGAAAGCCAGATGACGATCCCTGGTGAGGAGTGAATCGCTCAACACCAGTGCCGATGCCGGGGTATCGGTACCGCTCGAAGCGGATGCCACCACCGAGCATGGCTCAGGTATGTTCTGTGAGGGGTGAGCCCCAGGAACAACCTGAAACCCCTGAAAGGCTTTGGAGGCCGAAGTCTCCCGCCGGGGTTTTGAAGCCAATGGACCCTTGAGGGCAAGGCCGGAGCCGTCATCATGCTGGGCATGAGACGTACCACTCAAGGGTTGGCTAGTCTTAACAGACTGTTTGTGGGTTACCTGATCTTGTGGAGAAGAAGAAATAGTCGGTGCCCTGACACTGGAAGGGAACTCGGTATCGAGGGAAACTCGAAATGGAAAGTTTCTTCTCACAATATTGTAGCCTAATGGCTCCGGAGGAAAATGTTCAGGACCCAAACAGGTTAGACACCAGTTCTTGGAGTCTAAAAACAAAAAATGTACCGCCACAGTTTAAACACTTCTTAGGAAAAGAAGGTGGCGGCTCCATGATGGAGAGGCCTAGAAGGCCCAAAAGTTTAAGACAGAAATTGAGGGGAAAAAAATTCCCTGAAAAGAAAAAGAAAAAGAAAAAACACCGGCGGTACCGGTGGAGTCGGGGAGACAGCCGCGACCACAAGAAAACAAAGAATTAAAGAAAATATTTTCTGTGGTGACAGGAGGACGTCCTGCCGGCTCCGCGGAAAAACGAAAACTGAGGAGATACAGTTGGAAAGGCAGCACGCAGGCGCTGAGGGATGCTCCCAAAAGCTTTCTGATTGGACGCTGGGGAGCGTTCCCGCGCGGGCTCCGTCGGTACCGACGTACCCCATATGTGAAGACTCATTCCTGCTTGTTCCTGGAGATACTATGTTATCAGTGATCCTCTATGTGTTAAGAAAACCAAAACACCATCCATGTGTGCCCAGTTCCAATATAACAGGATGTAAATGGTGTATCCAAAATGTATGTACTTCTAGTTTAAAAAGGAACACAAAAATCTGCACATTTGCATTGAATTTATTAAATACCACCCCTTATGTCTGAATTAGAAACATAAAATGTGCCAATTACTTAGCTAACTGCGCTTCAAAAAAGAAAAATGCCTGAGAGAAATCAAAACAAACTTATCCGGAGCAAATAATGACAAGACCAATGTTACCGGCTTGCAAACAGGAGCAGTTTGGCACCATGAAGCTCTTTTAAAAGGAAAAAAGGTGCCAATCTCATCAACCAATCAGGTGAAATCTTCATGTGACATACATATCAAAGAAAAGGAAAAGGAAAAAAATGTCTTATACTGAAACAAAATATAGAAATGACCTATGAATGTGATCCATCTAAATAATGGCTGTACACTATTTTAGAATAAAGCACAGTTACTTATCTGTAACAGGTGATCTCTGGGAACAGCAGGAATAAGTCTTCACATATGGGTACGTCGGTACCAACGGAGTCTGCGCGGGAACGCTTCCCAGCGTCCAATCAAAGAGCTTTTGGAAGCATCCCACCACGCCTGCGTGCTGCCTTCCCGCCTTTCCCAACTGCCTCTCCTCAGTTAAGTTTTAAAGCTGAGACAAAGAGAGGGAGAGAGGAAAGGAAAGATAGATAGAGATACAACTCCTGGGGAGGTGGGTGGGTTGTGAAGAGTTATTCCTGCTGTTCCCAGAGATCACCTGTTACAGGTAAGTAACTGTGCTATCTCCAGGAACAAGCAGGAAAGAGTCTTCACATATGGGGACTCCCAAGCTGAGATGCCTGGAGTCCCAGCATGTCATAGGTTGGAACATGCTATCTCCTAGAACACCAGGCATCCTGAGGATGGAGGGTAGGAGTTGAAGAAAGAAAGATGCTGTGGAACAGTTAACCTAGCATAGGACTGCAGAGAAGGAGTCCATGTGTGGATGATGATTGTCATTGATGATATTGCAACGAATATTGCAATATGGACCTCCCCTGACAGGATTTCACAGAAATATGGAGGTTCATGAATCTACTGGGAAACCCAGTAGAGAAACCGTGAAGAGGACCTCACTGTAAAGTGGAGGTAATAAACCTGTAGGAAAACAGTGGAGGTCAAAATTCTGAAAGGTAACAGGTAACCCCAGTAGGAAAAACTGGGATAGTACAAAACGGTGGGCCTTCAGCGGAAGGCTGTATGAGAAAAAGCTAACTCTTTTGGCGGCAGAGTGGCCCACTCTTAGGAGCAAAAAGAGAAAGGCTAACCGATTTGGACAAACAGGCACAGTCCTTGTGGGGAGAAAGGGTATGGGAACCCCTTGTATCCCAAAAAGAGAGGACAAATGCCTGAGGCGTTAAAGCCTGTGATTAACTGAAGATCCACAATGTCTCTCCTAACTGGGGTAAGCTAGGAGAGATATTGGGCACGGAGAGCTTCAGAGGTACCTAAACCCTTAGGTTATGGTATAAAAATTGTTGACTACCACAGGAGTGGTTGTGTGCGTAGAACCCCAAACCTGCTAGATAGCATAGGTATGGGTAAAGCCCCTCTGTCAGAAACATATAGCTATATGAGCATAGACAGTCAGAAAGATAAGTATGTGGAGACATATCTATCTATAATGAAATATCTCGACAGATACATACACATATACATACACATATATATTATATACATACATACATACATACATATAGATATACATATAGATATATAGATAGACATATCTACAGTGAGATATGGAGGGGCATAAAATACACACAAAAGATAAATATGAATATGTAGGCCTAAATATGGGTGTCTGCAATTAAACAGACAGAGATATGCCTACAGCACGGTATTCACATAAGATATGTGAAGAGGAAAGATTCATCTAATAACAAGGAGGTGGAACCTACATGAGAAGATATATAGAGAATCTATTCCCCTTGGTTATGAACTGCAAGGATGCTAGCTAGTGAAATAACCAGGATGGTTACATGAAAAACAGAGGATAATATCAATCTGCAGCCAGCAAGTCCCGAATCTTCCAGGACTCTAGCATGGTAAGTAGACAGAAGACACAGAGATGAGATACCATGTTGACCTGCTTAAGGGCAAAAGGTATCATGCGTTCTTACCATGAGGACGAGCTGCAAGGAGAAAGAGCATATCCCCAATTGGGAATGCTATGGACCAAAGCAGGGAATTGGCAACTCCTTAAGCCTTTACGTAAGAGAAGGCCTATGTCCTTTATATCAAAAGGAGATAGGAGAAGAAGGGAGAACCTTCTAGTCATGGGAGACATGACTGAAAAGCCTTTTCCAACCATCTAGGATAGCTGTTGGAGAAAAAAAAACCCATGCTCTCTAGCAAGGGCCCATAGTGGAAAGCTTCTCTGTAGAATTGCAGGGAGCATGATGCAGGAGAATGAGGAGATAGAACTGGCTGCTAGAGAGCCAGTATCTCTGCCAGCTTTGCTGCCAAACCCAGGGGAATGGAGATGGCAGAAATAGAAGACCAACCCAGAAAGCTTGTAGTGAGATAATCTCCAAGATAGATGAAAGCACTGACTTGGAGCCACTACTAAGACTAAATAGAATGTTAGTGGAGAACAAATCTGGTTGTTTGTGGGCAAAAACCAGTGGACCAAACATTAAGGCTCCTGCATAGGCAGCTGCTAGCAAGACAGCAGAAAGAATCTTACTGTTTAAAAACAGAAAGAACAGACAGAACAGGAGTAGAAAACTCTGGACATGTCTGATAAGCTGCCTCAAAGTAAGATTGAAACAGGGGAGGTAACTCAGAGAGGAAAACTCCGCACTGGAAGTGACAAAAACTAGAGAGGCTGAAGAAAAAGCCCCCCAGCAAATAATTCCGCTCTTACAGTGGTAAGAGGGTGAAGAGAATAGAACTGAAGAAGAAAACTTACCAAGTAGTAAGTCTATAGAAAGGAAAAATACATGCTGGCACAGGAACTATCATTTGATAGTGGTCAGACCTCTTTCCCTAACAGGAAAAGAGGAGAAACCTGTGACCTATAGGCATGAACATCCTGACAGCTCATAGAAATATAGAAAAAATGGATGTCTTTTGGAAAGAGATCCATGTGTAGGGGTTAGAATGAAGCAGTGGATTGCCTCTGTTGAGAAGAAGCAACTGTAGATTCTAACCCCAAGAGTCACAAGCATCTGATGATGATTGATCAGAAACCCTGCAGGGGCTGGGTTTGCTGAGCCTGGTGAGAGGTTGGATGCTTCAGACCAGGACGATGCCTCCCCTGTTGGGGAACATCTGTATGATGGGCAAGTGATGAATAAAACCTTCTTCTCCTGTGGGAAGAAAGTTTGGTAGGACATTTCCTACCTACTGGGACAGAAGAAGGTGTAGAAGAACCTTTAGGAACAGGTAAATCAGTGGACAACTGAGTAACCTGTCGTAAAGACTCCTTGTTGAAAAGATTTTCTCCAGTGCAAGGAGTATGTCCCAGCCGTTGTTGTGCCCATTTGTTCAAGTCTGAAGCTTGGAGCCAGACTCTATGTCGTGCCCCTATAGCTATAGCAGAAGTCCTGCTAACAGACTCAAGAGTCTAGGGAAGCACGAGAAAGAAACCAAGAGATATTCTGGATCTGCTTAAGCAGTGAGGAATAGTCTGTACTCCTGGAATCTGGAAGGAAAGGAGTCAAAGGATGTAACTGCTTTGTGACCTCCTCAAGAGAAAGACTCATATAAAAAAATATATGAGAGAATTCTTGCAGAAAGCATAGATGTCTGGAAGGTTTGACGTCCAAAGGCATCTAGTGTCTTAGACTCACGACCTGGCGGATAAGAAGAGTGCTTTTTCTTACTCTTTACCCGCCTCATTGCTGATTCCACTACTATGGAATGATGAGGAAGTTGAGTCTTTTGAAACCCTGGAGAGGGGGGCCCCTGATATAAGAGATCAGTTGCCCTGGAAGGTGGGGGTACCCTTAAAGGTGTTTCCCACATTCCTAGGAGATCCTGCAAGGAATGATGCAAAGGAAGCATTATGTTGTCCTTTGCTTTGGTAGAAACAGAGCCTTGTGCAGGATCATGTCCTGGAATAGGAATGGCAAGGGATCTTGCTATATCCAGGAGGAAACTCTGAAAAGAGGGATCCCAAACAGGAATCTCCCTTGGACAAGTTAGATCTAAAGAACTAGCCCGAGCACCCACAGAGTTATCCAAATATATAGGAATAGAAGATCCTGCAGAGTGCAGTGTGGAATGCTTAAGGGATGGTTGCTGGTACTGGCTGTCAGGAGCAGCAACCGTCCTTACCACATTGTGCATGCCAGGTATCGACGCCAAGCTTGGTATAGAATGGAGCGATCCTGTTGAAAAAAGCATGGCAGGAGTTGGCCACGATGCTGCTGTGGATACCGGTACCGATGACAATACCGGTACCGATGTCGGAGTCGAGCCCGACAAAGACATCGGAGCAGTCATCGGTGACAGTTCAACTGGTACCGAGGTAACCGAAAACCTCCGGCTACTATCCTCGGTACCGAAGCACCAGTATCGATCGGTGTCGGTACCAAAACCTATTGGTACCCAGTCTTCTAGACTAGAGATTGATTCCAAACTCGGCATCGAGGGCAGAGAGCCTGATAAGCGAAGCATGGAAGGCACCGACCGTAAGGGTAATGAGGACATCGGTACCGACTTCGGTACCGTGTCTGATACCAGTGAAGGAAGGTCAACCAGTGGCAACTCAATCGGCCTCGGGGGAACCGAGAGTTGCGGATCCGAGCCATCGGAACCGAGCCTTTGGTACCGCCGCGAGACGGTACCAAGGCGAGTCGGTACCCAATCCTCCAGACTGAAGATCGATTCCAGACTCGGCATCGAAGGAAGCGAGGCTGTCGATGCACATCTGGAGGGTACCGACGTCGGTGGTAGTATCAGTGTTGGTACCGATAATGGAAAGTCAATCTGGGGAGTATCCACCGGTTCCGAAGGCACCGAGAACGCCAGAAGACGATCCCTGGTGAGGAGTGTTTCATCCAACACCAGTGCCGATGCCGGGGTATCGGTACCACTCGAAGCGGATGCCACCACCGTACACGGCTTAGGTATGTTCTGTGGGGGGTGAAGCCCAGGAACAACCTGAAACCCCTTATACGCTTTGGAGACCGAAGACTCCCACCGGGGTTTTGAAGCCAGTGGGCCGTCAAGGGCAAGGCCAGAGCCGTCTACATACTGTGCATGAGACCTACCACTCGAGGACTGGCTAGTCTTAACAGACTGTTTGTGGGTTACCTGATCCTGTGTGGAAGAAGAAGGGGACGGTGCCCCGAAGTTGGAGGGCAACCGTGTATCGAGGGAACCTCGATGTTGAAAACGTCTTCTCACCAAACTGTTGTCAGGACCCAAGCAGGTTAGACACCGACTTCGAGGGTCTAAAAATAAAGTTGTACCGCCACAGTCTGAACATTTCTTGGAGAAAGTGTCTGGCGGTTCCATGAAGGAAAAAGAAGAGGCCTAAAAGGCCTAAGAGACCGTGGGACACTATGAAGAAAAAATATCCCGTGGAAAAGGAAGATTTTACAAGAAAAGAAAAGAAAACACCGGCGGTACCGGTGGCGTCGGGAAGACAGCCGCGACCACAAGAAAACTAAGAAATAAGAACAAGAATTTTCTGCGGTGACAGGAGGACGTCCTGCCGGCTCAGCGGAAAAACAAAAAACTGAGGAGAGGCAGTTGGGAAAGGCGGGAAGGCAGCACGCAGGCGTGGTGGGATGCTTCCAAAAGCTCTTTGATTGGACACTGGGAAGCGTTCCCGCGCAGACTCCGTAGGTACCGATGTACCCATATGTGAAGACTCAATTCCTGCTTGTTCCTGGAGATAGTAAGATTGTAGCCAAACAAGCGCATATCAAGCAGCAAGCCTGCATGATGAAAAACGGCATGTCAGACTGTAGAAACTATGAAAATAAATAAAACCCTCTGACATAAACCAAAGGGAAAAATACGATGGATAAGAAATGAGGATATGCATGACAAACTGCTATGCCGACCACCAGATTGAGTGGTAATTCAGCCAAACACAATTATATAATTCAGCCACACACAATTGTGTAAAGCCACTGATGTGCTATTAAAAGATACAACAATGTGTTTTTTTTCATTCTAACACTAATGTCATCTAAGATCATTTTTTCTATTACAGGATGAATTGATTGCGTGTTAAAAAATAACATATTCAAAGGAAATACAAAATTAAAAGAGATATGAATGAGGTAAACAATACACAACTTCACAAGACTAAACTGGGAGTCGTGTGGATGTATCTAATCAAATGCTAGCTTCAAATTTAAGATAAAGCACAGTTACTTACCTGTAACAGGTGATCTCTGGGAACAGCAGGAATTAGTCTTCACATATGGGTACGTCGGTACCGACGGAGCCTGCACGGGAATGCTGCCCAGCTTTCAATTAGAAAGCTTTTGGCAGCATCCCTCGCGCCTGCGCAGTGACTTCCCGCCTTCTCCACAGTCTCTCTTCAGTTGAGTTTCAGAGCTGAGACAAAGGCGAGGAGAGAAAAGGGAAAAAATAAAAAAGATGCAACTCCTAGGGGAGGTGGGAGGGTTGTGAAGACTTATTCCTGCTGTTCCCAGAGATCACCTGTTACAGGTAAGTAACTGTGCTATCTCCAGGAACAAGCAGGAATGAGTCTTCACATATGGGGACTCCCTAGCTGGAGATGCCAGGGGGAGATCCCATAAAAATGCAAGTGCCCGGGTCAGGGGCGCATTTTGTCTCCAGGAATCCCCGGCATCCAATGTGGGATGGAGGGTAGGAGTTGACAATAAAGGAGCTGTGAGGAAAGAAACAGCATAGCCAAGGACTAGATGTTCTACAGACTACAGGAGTCCTTGGTAGATATGATGCGTAGCATTAAAACACATTTAATGTACACTTAAAATATGCAGCTTACCTACTGTATGGTACGAAGTAGAAAGCATGATGGAGTCTACTGGATAAGTAGTGGCGGAATCGTCAAGTTGACCTCTCAGTAGTGAGGATGAAGGTCCAGACTTGGAGGTAGTAGATGATCCAGGTGTCAACTGGGTAGTAGACGACGTCTGGTCTTCAATGGAAAGCTTTATGGGAAAAGCTGAAAAGTCCTTTAGGCATCATGAACATTGAGGACTAAAGGAAGAAGACTGACGGAGTTGAATAACTAGCCCAGTCCTGGCAGGAAAGGGGGGATGGAAAACCCCTATTCCTACGGAAAACAGTTGTGTACTCGAAGATAAGGATGTACACTGTTTTTCCTAGCTGGCGAGAGATAGGAAAAATATTGAAGATGGATGCTTCAAGGACATAAAGAAAAAATAGAAGATGTTAGCACCAAAGTGGTTGTTGGTGCTGAACAGGTCCTGTATCATAATTTGGTATGGGACGTGGGGCAACAATCTGTCTAAAACCTCTAAGAGGTAAATCATGTAGTATAGACAGTAAGGGTGATAGTGAATAAGATTGACCAACCCTTAAGAAGCCCCCCATCAAACACATACATATAGGGATATATATATATATGTGGCTGGAATAGATATGTATATATTCATAGATATATATAGAGAGATAAATATACATATGTCCAGAGTGGTATATTAGGATATGGGTGGTGAAATTTATCAAATATATATATATGATACACCTAGATATATGGAAATTTGTGGGGCATGGTTTAGCACCACCAGAGAAATGATATAAGTATGTAGACATATATGGAGATGCTACATACAAGACAACAGATTGAGATACATGTCTACCACCCAGCCCCATAATTGTACATGGGGAATGTAAATGAAAAAGAATCTGCGTTCTGCGAGAGGGTGAGCCCACTTGGGATATGCATAGAGAATCTATTTTCGTGGGTTGAGGGATGCAGGAAAGCAACCCAGTGAGATAACCGTGATGTTCGCGTGAGAACAGATGAAGATATGAATCTGTAGGGAACAAGGCAGGGAGTTCTACAGAACACTGACATGGTAGATGCCTTGGATTTTCACGCAGAAGAACTGCTATCTCGTGTGAACACCCCAGGTTAGAGGGGGTGTGGAGAACCCTCACAGGCATAGGAAGGGTTGAGAGGTTTCTCTAATAATAGAGGAACTTCAGAGACAAGGACAATGCTCTATAGCAAAGCCCTCATACTAGAAAGCTTCTCTGAAGACTGCAGAGAGCATTGTGCAGGAGAGCTATGAGAGAAACTGACTGAAAATCAGTTATGTTGCCATATCTTAGAAAAGGAGATGGTTAGAATAATGTGAGAAAGCCTAACGAGTAGGAGGATCCAAGATAGTATGGAATCACTACTGAGGCTAGACAAAAAATTGTTAACAAGGGACTGGAACTTGGAAAAGTCCCAGTAATACAATTACTACAACTCCTGCAGGCAGAGCTGTTGACAGAAACAGCAGAGAGAGTGTCCTGTGCTGAATAAAGAAAACAGACAAGAAAAGAGAGGGGATATCTCTTCTCACTGTCTGGGGAACGACCAGAGAAGTAGTTCAGTATGGTAGCCCTCAAGTAGTTGGAGGGGACGTACCCATGGGGTAAGTCAACTGAAGGAAAAATGTTCAGTTGGGAAAGAAACTATCAGGTGATAGTTGCAACTGCTCTTCTGGAGTGTGTAGTACCTGAACAAATTTTTTTTTTTTTTTTTGACAGGTTAGTACACTGAAAAAGAAAAGCACAGTGAACACAGGTACACTACCAAAAAACTGCCTCCAGTTTTGCAACTGATTCCTATAGATTTTGGGGTGCTGAATCCAGGAAAAATAGCCAAAATGTTCCATCACGTCACGTTTTCTTGCAAAATTAGATTTCTTACCCATATAAGGAATGTTCACATAATTTCTTTTTAGCCGACTGCAGTTTATTTTCTTGGCCCAAAATAGAGGTTGTAATGGTTTACTAACTAGAAACACTCCCTCATGATATTTTAGAGTGTTTTGTATTCATTTTATACATTAACAGGACAATTGGGAGGAGGGGGGCTAAATCCAGTACTTGCGCTGGTGCATGTTCTTTCCTGTTCGCCTCGCCTCGTTCGCTCGCTCAAACACGGTGGTTGCGACATGAACGTTCCTGTCAAATTTCAGTTTCTTGCAAGCTCATTATTACCTTTTGTTTGCTCAGTCATAATCCAGCTTTATTCCGAAGTGGTTCACTACAGTTGTAGTTTGCAGTGCTGTGTATTTGTGATGGCTCACAGAGCCAGAGGTTGCGTCAACTCTCCGGACAGTTTTTGTTTTATTTGTGGGGAATATACCGTGAAAAAGCGGCAGAGGAACATTTCTGCATTTATTAAAAAAGTATATTTCGCCTATTTCAGTTTGAAGTTAGGCGATCAAGACAAACCGTGGGCTCCTCACAAAGTGTGCAAGACATGTGAGGAAGATCTACGCTTATGGATGAAAGGTAAAAAACAAGCATTTCGTTTCGGAATACCTATGATGTGGCGTGAACAAAGAGACCACAGCAGTGACTGCTATTTTTGCTCTTGCATTGTGAAGGGATACAACTTAAAAAATAAGAACGTAATAAGTTACCCCAACCTTCCCTCAGCAATTAGGCCTATGCCTCATAGCAACGAAGTACCTGTGCCTGAACCACCAAAATCTTTGGATCATATTTGTGTGGACGGTTCTGATCATGATGAGACTCATCAGATGGCTTTTCCCGATGAGTCCAGTACTTCCGAGTTTGAAACTGAACCAGATCCGAAACCTGAACTTTTCTCTCAAGCTGAATTGAATGATTTAGTCCGGGATTTAGGACTCCCAAAAGATGCTGCCCAACTGCTAGGTTCTCGGCTTAAACAGAAAAATCTATTGTCACCAGGAACAACTTTTTATTGGTACCGCAACCGCGAGACACAATTTTTGAAGTATTTCAGCAAAGAGGAAGATTTGGTATTTTGCAACGATATATACGGAGTGATGGAAAAGTTTAAACTCAAGTATGATCCTGCTGAATGGCGGCTGTTCATTGATTCGTCAAAAGACAGCATAAAAGGTGTTCTTCTTCATAATGGCAACACATTCGCTTCAGTTCCTATTGCTCACTCTGTTATTCTCCAAGAAAAATACGAGAATTTGGCCCTGATTCTTCAGAAGATTCGTTATGATGAGCATAAGTGGATGATTTGTGGAGACTTTAAAATTCTATCCATGCTATTAGGGCAGCAATCCGGTTTCACCAAATATCCCTGCTTCCTTTGCTTGTGGGATAGCCGGGCCCGCGACCTACACTGGGGGAAAAAAGACTGGCCAATTCGAGAGCATTTGAGACCCGGTGAGAAAAATGTTCTTCATGAGAGCTTGGTACCTCGTGATAAAATTCTATTACCACCTCTCCACCTTAAGTTGGGTCTCATTAAGCAATTCATCAAGTCCCTTCCAAAAGATGGTGAGTGCTTTCGGTACCTTTGCTCAAAGTTCCCCCGACTTTCTGAAGCAAAGCTAAAGGAAGGAGTGTTTGTTGGCCCTGATATAAGTAAACTCATTTCAGATGGAGCATTCGCTGAAACGATGTCTGAGAAGGAAAAAGAAGCCTGGGATTCCTTCAAGGATGTTCTCAAATTCTTGGGGAACAGGCGGGATGAGAACTATAAGGATATTGTTGCCAGGATGCTCAATGCCTTCAAAGAACAAGGCTGTTACATGAGCCTGAAAGTCCATTTCTTGCACTCCCATGTGAACTACTTTCCCGAAAACATGGGGGCGAACAGTGAAGAACAAGGTGAAAGGTTTCACCAGGACATCAAGGACGCAGAGAGAAGGTACCAAGGAAGATGGAACACCACTATGATGGCTGATTTCTGCTGGTTGCTGCTGCGGGAAACCCCAGATGAAAAATACGCTAAGCAGCGCACCAAGAGAAGCATTCGGGGGAAGAAGAAACGGGCCCACCAGGAGATTGATTGACCCAAGAATGACTTTAAAATCTAAACTGTGTTGACAAATATCGTGTTTTTACTAAACTTTGAAATAAAAATTTGCTAGTTATTACCACAGTGTCGGATCTCATTTATTAGAATTTTATTTTCACACCACCGGGTGTTTGTCTTCATGTATTGCAATGGTGCGGTTTGCGTTTTCTATTCTTACATACATACCTGTACAACATTTTTTGCACATTTCTTTGCTTTGCTTTGTGTCTAACCTCGCTCTTATATGCTCAATGTTTGTGCACATGTATGTGGCTGTTTTAAGTGCAGACAATTTTGCTACCATCACAGTGTGTTTTGTTGACATTACTCTATTCTTATGTGCTGCCTTGTTACAATTTTCTTTCTTCTTATTTGAATAACTACTAAACAATTAGTATAAAGAATTCATCCAAGAAACTTTTATCTCGATCGCACTCAATCTGAAACGTTCACCTCAAACTGCTAACCCAATGTGGCAAAAAATCTGTACGAGATGGAGCAAATTGATTACCAGATTTGGATTCAGCGCACCAAAAAACGTAAAAATCAATCGAAACATTAGAGGCAGTTTAAAAAAAATTTTTTTTAGTGTACCTGTGTTATTTTATAGACTTCTATCATATCTCTCCTCAGCTATCTTTTTGTCTATGTTGAAGAGCCCTAACCTTTTAAGCCATTCCTCGTAGGGGTATCCTTCCAGCTATTTTACCATTTTGGTTGCTCTGCTCCTTTTCTAATTCTGTTCGTACCAAATATTTGATCCTCCATACTGATGCCAGCGATGCATTTGCCACTTCACTACAAATTTCTTGTTACAGTATTTGATTTGAAGGAGAAATACTAGCATCATGTGAACAGAGTTCACAAAGGAGTTTTGAAAAAGGGGGAGGGTGCAACCTACCATTAATAATAATAAGGGAGGAAAGGCGCTGAACTGTAGGTTGCAGCGTGGCACCAGAGACCCTAGCACCAGCCCTGGTCTGGGGTCAGGATGCTACATGGTAATCATTGGAAAGCCAGATCATGTAGGCCTTGAGGAAGATGGCTCAGCAGACAAGGGGGCTGCCATCCTACCCAAAGGTTCAAGACCGGTTCCCGATGATAGGGAATAGGGATGAACATGGGGTAGGTCAGATAATGTTCCAATGACTGGTACCACTGTTGTGAACATTTTAGTGCTGCCAGATATCCAAGGCATGCTATGAATTTAGCAGACATCAGCAAGAGACAGTAATCATGAGGGAGCCACAGATGTACCTGGACCGTAGTCTGGCAAAACGTTTCACAACCCCTACTCCACACTGAGAGTAGCCTCACTGCCCACAGTGTGAGCAGTGTGTTTGGCAGTGGGTTGCAGAACTAAGCACAGGTGAGGCTTACATATGTCTTTGTGGGGGCAGGGTGGACACCATTTGATAGCTGGCAGTGCACGAAAGGCAGATTACGCACCGCCAGATATGTTTTGAATAGTGTCCTATGTGCCTGGCAACTCTGTCTTGTATCTGCACTTCATTTCTATGGGCTACTGGGAACCCTCCCCCCCCCAAACACAAACACTGTGACAGTAGTGCTAGCCCTGGTGGCAATACGTTTATCCTGTGCTCCCTGAGAGGTGCATGTATCCGCATCTGCACTGCATACCCCTCACATTGTCCTTCAGCAGTCCAGAAAATGTGCATCATTACAACAGGAGTGGTGTGAAGGCATGGCTAACCAGGCAGCCGCCTAATGTGTTGTCAATGGGAGTGGGGGATAACACAGGGCAGGCAAAGCACACCAATGTCTTTGGCTTGTAAGGGGGAGTGCCGGGGTCTGGCTCACGCTTTGCCATGGTCACCCACACCTTTAACCTACTTGGGGACCAGCACTGCATACCTAGAGGGATATGAGTTCCAGCAAATGAGCAACATATTGGCCCAGTGCATTGTAAACATATCCCCACAAAGACATATCTTGTTTGTCCCAGCACTGCCAGATACTCCACCTCATTTATGTCTGCTACATATCTCATTTGCACCATGGGCATGTATAGGAAAGAAAACATGCACAGGTGCAAATACGGGTAAAAGGTCACCGAGATAAAACAGTTTGTGCTAGTAACCCGTGTACATATAACTGCCGAAGAGGACACCCCTGTTTCCGGGACATACACATGCCTGTGCTATTTCAAACATGGGCACGTCTCTGCAATATAAACATGAATGTCTCTGATAGCCACGCTTCTTTGTTTGAACGTGCATCTCCTAGGCCTTTGTACTCACTGGGAAATGGCTCCAAAGGTTCCCACAAGAAAAGGGCAATTTCACTGAAGGGGAGCAAACCTTCATATTGCAGAAATCCTAGCTCACCTAGACATTCTAATAGGCAATGATGTGGGTGCCTACGAAAAGCAGCGACAATGGCTCGCCATCTGCCGCAAATTCAATGCCATCTGCCACAACAAAGACATTGAGGACCTGAAGCCATCTACTACAACAGAGACATTGAGGACCTGAAGCGCAAGTGGAGGCAGGTGCACCAGAACACACATAAGAAGGCCAAACATTTGGGCCGTGATGGCCAGCCTGAACCATTGACTGAACTGGAACAGAGTGTCCTCCGCAGTGAACACCCTGAGTGGAGGAAGTTGGCAGACTCGACACATCATGGGCCTTACAGGAGCTAGGTGAGTGGCTGCAATAGGTCTCCCTCCTTTACACCCTGGTAGAGTTCCCCACCTGTGGCTCACACTGGCATTGCACACCCTTCCACCCATGCCCATCAACCCATATGTGAGTGCTTCATTCATTTATTTATTTATTTATTGAACGGTTTTATATACTGCCTTTCAGAAAAATCAAAGCGGTTTACATAGAACAAAACTTGAACATTACATTGAAACTTATTCAAACAATTGAAATTACAATAAAAATGGTAATTTGAGGGTTACAATGCTGAGTAAATGCTATTTAGGTATATAGATAGTTTAAACATAAATACAGATTTAAATATTTACAAATATTCATATCTCCAGGAACAAGCAGGAATGCATGCTTCACATGTGGTGATGTCAGCAATGATAGAGCCCGCTCAGGAACGTTTCCCAGCGTCCAATAGGAAAGCCTTTGGGAGCATTCCACTGTGCCTGTTCATCTGCCTTCCTGCCTTTACATTTCCTCTTCTTAGTTCTTCATTTTCCATGGATCCAGCAAGTTATTCATCACCTGTCACCACCCAAAACTTTTCTTTTATGATTATTACTGTGTTCTGCCTTTCTGTCAACGCCGGTTCCATTAGTCCGATACCGGCCCCGATTTATAATTTTTTTTTCCTTTAAGATTTTCCTTTTTTTTTTTTTTCCTTATCAGTGCTGTTCATCTTTGACTAGGCCTTCAGCCTTTATTTCCTCTTCACTCCTGAAGAGCATTTCAAAGTTGGAAAAACCCCTCAGAGGGTTTAAAAAATGTATCTCATGCTCTGGTACAATTTCAGTCCAGTTAAACATGACTGGTGTTTAAAATATTTGGGACCTGACCATTTATCAAAATCTTGTCCTTTGTGTCAACAAATGACAAAAGAGGCCTACAGAGCAGAGCCAGACAGTATAGTTCACTGTTCATCCCTGACTCGATTTCAGTGGCTTCCACATAATTCAGGACATCGGCCTTTTCTCATGGTTCTCAGGTCTCATCGAAGTCCAAACATAAGAGTAAATCTAAAACATCGGCATCAAAGACCGATACTGAGTCAAGGGGTAAGTCCCAGCATCGGCATCGAGACTCACTGAAAGGTGCTTTCGATGCAGACCGGCCAACCAGACAGCCTTGGCGGGAGGACCTCTTCTCCAAAGCACAAGAGAGGCTCCGGAATGCTCCCAAGGAATCAACCTCTGGAGAGCTACCAGTTCCATACTTTGAGATGCTGACTCAAAGCCCCATATGTGAATCCACCCAAGCATCGGCAATCTTCCTGGACCAGTGTATGCTGGCTAGCGAGATGAGTTTGGCCGCATTCCTGGCAGCCTCGGTATTGACAACCGGCACTGCAAGCTTCGGCACCTTGCCTCAGCCATCGTTACTGCCACAATGCCGGCCCTCAAGCTCACATCGGCCTTCTGAAACTGATGCCTCAGTTGGAACTGATCGATAACGCCGGTACCCAACAGGCTGACACGGTGGTACCGAACGATGCCACTCCTTCCAAGCATTGGTATCAGCATCAATCCTCGACGTCAAAAGACTATCTATTATTTTGACTTCTTGTTATGATGACAGCACTTCTTCCAATTCCGATGAGGGATCCATTGATTCCCAGGAACTCCCTGACATTCCTTCGGATCCGTCCCCTCCTCAAGAACGTTGCAGATCCCCACCAGACGACATGTCCTTTCGACTTCATCCGGAACATGGCAGTAGAACTGCAGATCACTATGGCCTTTGAAAAGGAACCGATGGCAGAGGAATGGGAGATCCTCCAGTATCCTCCCACGCCCATAGAAGCGGCTACCTTACCAGTGCATTGCATCTTACAAAATCTCATGCTCCGCATGTGGGAGGCTCCTCTCACGGTTCCAGCAAAAGACTCAATACCATGCACCGAGTTTCAGAGTGCCCAGGCTTCTGAAAGCCTCAACTCCCACATCACTCAATGGTGGTAGAAGTGGCCATGCACTGAATTAAAGAGTTCAAAAAATCACTCTACCATGCCTCCAGGTAAAGATTCAAGAACACTCAATGCCTTTGGCTGTCATTGTTTTCAGGCATGTATGCTGACCTCTAGGATCACCTCCTAGATACTCTACATGCGCATGTTTCTAAAGGATGTCATCAGGAATCTGGAAACATTTGCACCTATGCTTCCTGATAAGTGGAGTTCATTCCAAGCATTTATCAGGCAAAATCAAAATACCTTAAAATTCTTTACTAAGGCATCTTTTGATGCCTTTAAGTCAACCAGCAGAGCATCAGCAGTTTGCATTGGGGTTCGAAGAATGGCCTGGTTAGACATCAGATTTTGAGCAGTGGGTCCAGGATAAGTTGGCTAATATCCCATGTACTGGAGAAAACCTCTTTGGAAACGGTTGGAAAGAAAAGGCTGGGGAGATTGAAATGGATGATCTTACCCTCAAATGCCTTTCCAGAAAAACAGCTGACCCCTCAAAGAGGAGGGCTCTTCCAAAGAAACCCTTCTATCCCAAGAAGAAGAGAGCTTTTCCTTCTTACACACCTATAGCTGCCTACCAGCCTCAGCAACAACAGTAGCGTCAGCAGGGCCCTTGCCAACCTAACAAGCCCAGGACCCCTAAATCTCAACCAGTGGCTCAGCCATAACCTGCGCTTGGTTTTTGACTTCTTCCTAGAGAGCATTGCCACTCTGCCTTTGCAGGGTCCCCAGCTCCTATGCATACCAGGCAGACTCTGTTCCTTTGCCCACAGGTGGCACCTCCATAACTTCAGAACAGTGGACTATCAACATCGTTCAAAGGGGATATCTGCTAAACCTCAAACCTTTGCCCCCCACCACCTTTACAGGGGACTATCCCACCAACCCCCTGCAAAGCACACTTAAGAGAAGAGGTGTCCACCCTGTTATCTCAGGGTGCAATAGAAAGAGTTCCTCCCTCTCAGGAACGGATGGGCATCTACTCTCACTTTCTAATTCCAAAGAAAGCAGGAGGATTCAGGCCCAAATTAGATCTCAGGGACCTAAACAAATTTCTGATCTGAGAAAAATTCCAACTGATTTCCCTAGGAACTCTTCTGTCATACTTCAGAAGGTACGATTGGCTATGCTCATGCTTTTACTGATCCATCCTCAGCACAGACAGTATCTGCGCTTCATGTTTCAGCAAAACCATTACTAATACAGGGTGCTGCCCTTCGGCTTAGCCTCTGTACCTCAGGTATTCATGAGATGCATGGCAGGAGTTGCAGCCTATCTCTGCACTTTGGGAATCTTTGTATTCCCTTATTTAGACAACTGGTTGATCAGGGGGACTCCCCCCCCCCCCCCAGGAGGTGAAACTCTCCCTACATCGCACCATCCCTGTGCTTCAACATCTGGGATTTGTCCTCAACATCCCAAAGTCGTACCTTGTTCCATCCCAGAGCCTAGAGTTCATTGGAGTGCTTTTGGACACTCAACAGGTCGAAGCTTTCTTCCTGCAGGATTGCTACGCCCGCCTCATTGAGCTGGTAAAACACATATAACAACACAGTCATGTAACAGCTCAAGAGATGCTATGCCTCTTGGAGCACATGGCCTCAACGTTCCATGTAGTCCCCTATGCTCGACTGCACATATGGCAAGCCCAATGGACTCTGTCTTCTCAATAGATGCAAGCAAAGGGGCGTCTCAGGGACAAGATACTCATTACCCCTCAACTGAGCAAGTCTCCTCAGTGGTGGTGTTCTCCACAAAATCTACTCAGCGGTTTACTTTTCAGATGCTTCCACCTCGATGCACCCTAACACATTTATTTTATTTATTTATTTATTTTATTTATTTACATTCTCTTATATACCGCGCTATTCTGCATCAGTGCGGTTTACATTGAACAAACTGAAATTACATTGAACAGGGCATTATAACTTGGAGATAACTATTTTACAGGGAACATGGGCCATGGAGGGTTAAGTGGCTTGCCCAAGACCACAAGGAGCACCTGTGGGACTAGAAACCCCAGTCCTTCCAGCCCAAGGTTGCTGTCCTCTAGTGGGATTTGAACCCTGACCTTCCGGCCTGAAGTACCTTGCCCCAACCACTAGGCCACTCCTCCACTCCTCCTCCAGATGCCTCCAAAATATGTTGGGGAGCAGATCTGAACAACCTAACCACACAGGGTCTGTGGATTCAACAGATATCTGCGTCGCAGATAAACCTAGAACTGCATGCATTAACAAACGCCCTTTGGGTTTTCAATCCCAACTTTCGGGACAACAAGTATTAGTCCGAACAGACAGCCAGGTGGCCATGTTCTATGTGAACAAACGGGGGAATGGGATCCTATCCCCTATGCCAGGAAGTGCTACGTCTCTAGTCTTTTGCCATAGCACACAGTATTCACCTCAGAGAGAAGGACACTACATCTGGAGACAGCTGCCTGGATCTTCTGAATGTGGAGAACCCCACTCATAGATCTTTTTGCCACTTTGCAAAACGCACAGCTTCCATTCTTCTGCTTGCGGCTTCTGTCCCTGCGCAGACAAGCTCCGGATGCCTTCCTTCTCCATTGGGGTCAGGGCCTGCTTTATGCATTTCCACCCATCCCCTTAATACCCAAGATGCTGTTCAAATTGCAGGCCGACAAAGGCTCCATGATCCTCATAGCCCCTTTTTGACCCCATCAACCATGGTTTCCTCTGCTTCGTCTTGCGCAGACTCAATCTCTGCATCTCGGCTGTGTGCCCAAACACCTCTCCCAGGATCGGGGGGCACTTCTCCATCCCAACCTTCATGTCCTTCGCCTCACAGCATGGCTGCTGAAGGCGTAGCCTTGGCTGACTTCAACCTACCACAGGAGGTCAAGAATATCCTGCTTGCATCACGCAAACCGTCCACCAGACTATTTTATGCCTCCAGATGGCGAAGATTTGCCCTCTGGTGCTCTCCAAGGGTCATTGACCCCTTTACCTGCCCAGTGGAAACCCTTCTTCAGTATCTCCTCCACTTATCCTTGGCAGGTCTTAAGACCAACTCAGTTTGAATTCATCTTGGTGCTATCTCGGCCTAACACAAACCACTGGGCAGACAGCATATCTCTTCATACCCCTTAGTAGCACCCTTCATGTAGGATCTTCTGCTGTCCAAGCCACCCATTAGGCTGCCTTTGGTGGTCTGAGACCTCAACATGGTTCTAGCTCAACTTCTACAGGCTCAAGCCTCCCTTAGAGCCTTTAGCCACTACTTTATAGAAGTTCTTGTCCTGGAAGATCATCTTTCTCATAGCTATACCTCAGCTTGCTGCATCAGTGAACTGCAGGCTCTTATGGTGGATCCGCCATACACCCGATTCCACCATGACATGGTGGTACTCCTTACCCATTGAGGCTGCTTTCCAAAGGTGGTCTCCTCCTTCCATTTGAACCAGTTGGTAATTCTACCAATTTTCTTTACGAGGCCATACACATGTCACGCAGAAGCAGCGTTACACACCTTGGACTGTAAGCGAGTGCTCGCTTACTACTGCTTATTACTTAGAACCAAGGTTTCCAGGAAATCCTCCCAATTGTTCATTTTCTTTGATACCAGTCACCTTGGATTAGCAGTGACAAAGCGCACTCTATCCAGAAGGATTGCAGACTGCATTTCCTTTGTGTATGTGCAAGCAGGACTCTCCCTAGAGGGTCATGCCACTGCTCATATTGTACGCAACATGGCAACCTCAGTCTCAATTGATGAGATCTATTGGACAGCTACCTGGTCCTCCATTAATACTTTTGCTGCACATTATTGTCTAGACAGGGACTTTTGTCAGGATGCTATCTTTGGCCAAGCTGTACTCCAGCACCTTTTTGAGAAAACTTAACTCCTACCCTTTGTCCCGGACTTTTACAACAGACCAGACTATCATGAGAGGTGGTCTCACAGACTGGAATAGAGTCCAATGTGCCACATTGTGTCCTTACTTTTTGGCTCTACCTTTAGCCTCAGGGATCACACTGCTTTCCCCACATGCCAGTCTGGTACCTGGGAGCTAGTGAGTCCCATATGTGAAGACTGCATTCATGCTTGTTTTTGGAGATAGTGTAGTTACTCACCTATAATAGGTGATCTCTGGGAACAGCAGGAATTAGTCTTCACAACCCGCCCTCCTCCCCTTGGATTTGTAGGGTATTTTATTTTACTCTATCTGTTAGCTACAAACTGAGGAGAGGAGTTGGGAAGGCAGATGCGCAGGCTGCCAAAGGCTTCCTATTGGACGCTGGGGAGCATTCCCACGTGGGCTCCATCGGTGCTGATATTACCATATGTTAAGACTGATTCCTGCTGATCTCCAGGAACAAGCAGGAATGAGTCTTCACATATGGGTTTCGTCGGTACCGACGGAGCCTGCGCGGGAACGCTCCCCAGCGTCCAATCAGAAAGCCTTTGGGAGCATCCCACAGCACCTGCGTGTTGCCTTCCTGCCTTTCCCAACTGCCTCTCTCCAGTTCTTCTTTTTCCGCGGAGCCAGCAGGTTGTGTTCCTGTCACCGCAGAAGAATTTCTTTATTTTCTTTATTTCTTTTGTGTCGCGTCTGCCTTCTTCGACGCTCTACTGGTACCGCCGGTCCTTCTTTTCTTTTAAAAAAACAAAAAACAAAACAACTATTTTCCTTTTCTTTTTTCTTCAGGTGCACTTGCGTTTTGGGCCTTAGGCCCAAAATTTTTTTTTCCTTAACATGGAAAAGCCTGCCTCAAGGTTTAAGAAGTGCACAAAATGTGGCGGTACCATTTCCGTCACCGACACCCACGACTGGTGTCTAAAATGTTTAGGTCCTGACCATTCCATCACAGATTGTATGTCCTATTCTATGATGTCTAAAAGAGGTCGGCAGAACCGAGCTGCCAAGCTCAGTACCCTGTTTCCCTCTGATGCGGCTTCGGTGGCATCGACGTCTTCCAGGGCTACTTCTTCCTCACATGTACCTCAGGTAACTAAACATAAATTCAGCCGGTCCTCGAAGGGTAGATCTCCTTCTAAGCATCGATATGCCTCTGGCGCGTTACCCTCGAGGATTCTGCACCGGCAAAATTACCCCGGTGGGAGGCTTCGGCCTCCAAAGCATCATCATCGGGATTCCAGGATGATCTCGATGGCTTAGCCTCGACAGATCACCTGGTGCCATGCTCTGGGGTACCGGTGGCTTCCACCGGTACCGACTTCAAAGCATTGGTGGCGTCGATGGACCAGAGGATTCTGTCCATAGAACGCAGTCTGGCGGCTTTCCTTGTGGCATCGACGCCCCTGGTACCGCAACAGACTACTCCACCGGTACCGGCTCTAGCACCACCATCGGTACCGATACCGGTGGCATCGACATCGGCATCGGTGTCCGCTATGCCGGTACTCTGTCCTCTGAAGCCCTCCGGTACTGATACCCCGGTACCGATCCCGGTCGGTACGGGTATCGGGCTTTGCAAGAGCATCCGGACAGACAATACGTCAATTCCTCTGAAGACTCTTAGGATTCTGAGGCGTCTGTCGATGCAGTGATGCTTCTTCCACAGGAGGAGTCCTCTCCTAAACGAAGGATGTCTCCTCTAGAGGATTTGTCTTTTCAAGACTTCATCAGGGAGGTGGCTTGGGGCCTATCCATCACGGTGGCCCCTGAGACAGAACCCAGAGCCAAGGAGTTAGATATTTTACAATATCCTAAAACTCCTAAGGAGGCAGCTACCTTGCCTGTTCATGAGATTTTGTATGATCTCATGTTGAGGATGTGGGAAACACCTCTTACCACCTCTCCTCATTCTCGCAGGTTAGATACCATGTATCGTGTCCCTCCTTGTCCTGGTTTCCATAAAACTCTGCTTCCTCACCACTCTATTGTGGTTGAGTCTGCTATGAGAAAGATTAGAAGTGCCAAAAGACATGCCTCTAATCCTCCAGGATGTGGATGTAGAACCCTGGATGCTTTCGGACGTAGAGTCTTCCAAGCTTCCATGCTTGCTGCGAGAATTAATTCCTATAGTCTTTACATGGGAATGTTCCTAAAAGAAGTCACTGATCATTTGCAGACTTTAAGTCCTTTCATTTCTGAAGATAAGACAGGACTTTCTTACTCGGCTCAAACATGCCCAAGATATCTCCAAATTCTCCAACCGTGCAGCTTTCGACTCCTTTGAATGTGTAAGCAGAGCCTCGGCTATTGCCATAGGTGCACGTAGAATTGCTTGGCTTCAAGCATCTGATTTGGAGATCTGGGTACAAGATGAATTGGGAAATATCCCTTGTACAGGTGAAAACCTGTTTGGTAAAGATTGGCAAGCAAAGGCCAATCAGATGGATGCTGAAAATTCTGCCTTGGATAGACTATCCAAGTCTACAGCTGCTCCTGTTAAGAAAAGGTTGTTCAAGAAAGCACCTTTTTCTAAAAAGGGAAGATTTTATCCTGCTTATAGTCAGCGGGCATCTTCTGCAGCTCAGTTCCCTACCAAACGTCAGCAATCATCCAAACAGAACAAAGCAAAGGCTGCTAGGCCTCCACCAGCCCAGCAACCTCACCCCTCAGGGCCTTTGACTTTCCGCTAGAGAACTTAGCCTTCCTAGCTCTGGAAGGACCAGAGCCCTCCACCATTCCAGGAAGGTTATGTCATTTTGCTCCAAGGTGGGGACAAATTACAGCAGAGCATTGGACACTCTCCATCATAAGAGGGGTACAAACTTCATTTTTCAAGCTTGCCCCCTCACACAAGAGTGAACCAGTTCAATTCTCCGACCTCCCTCCTCAACCTGTTGGGTCAGGAGATTGCCACCCTTCTCGCCCAGGGGGCAATAGAGGAAGTGCCTCTTCAACAACAGGGCACAGGGTTCTACTCCCTCTATTTTCTTATTCCAAAGAAAACAGGGGGCTACAGGCCCATTTTAGACCTCAGAGAATTGAACAGATTCCTAGTCAAGGAAAAATTCAAAATGATTTCTCTGGGAACTCTGCCGCCATACCTTCAGAGTCAGGATTGGCTTTGTTCTCTAGATCTCAAGGATGCGTACACCCATGTTCTCATCCATCCACCTCACAGAAGGTTCCTTCGGTTCCTTTTTCAAGAGAAGCACTATCAATACAAAGTGTGCTCCCTTTTGGTCTGGCCTCTGCACCAAGGGTGTTCACGAAATGCATGGCAGTGGTAGCTGCATTTCTGCGCACTCTGGGAATATTCGTCTTCCCTTATCTGGACGACTGGCTCCCTCATCGGAATTGGAAGAAGTGCTGTCATCATAACAAGAAGTCAAAATAATAGATAGTCTTTTGACGTCGAGGATTGATGCTGATACCAATGCATCAGTTTCAGAAGGCCGATGTGAGCTTGAGGGCCGGCATTGTGGCAGTAACGATGGCTGAGGAAAGGTGCCGAAGCTTGCAGTGCCGGTTGTCAATACCGAGGCTGCCAGGAATGCGGCCAAACTCATCTCGCTAGCCAGCATACACTGGTCCAGGAAGATTGCCGATGCTTGGGTGGATTCACATATGGGGCTTTGAGTCAGCATCTCAAAGTATGGAACTGGTAGCTCTCCAGAGGTTGATTCCTTGGGAGCATTCCGGAGCCTCTCTTGTGCTTTGGAGAAGAGGTCCTCCCGCCAAGGCTGTCTGGTTGGCCGGTCTGCATCGAAAGCACCTTTCAGTGAGTCTCGATGCTGATGCTGGGACTTACCCCTTGACTCAGTATCGGTCTTTGATGCCGATGTTTTAGATTTACTCTTATGTTTGGACTTCGATGAGACCTGAGAACCATGAGAAGAGGCCGATGTCCTGAATTATGTGGAAGCCACTGAAATCGAGTCAGGGATGAACAGTGAACTATACTGTCTGGCTCTGCTCTGTAGGCCTCTTTTGTCATTTGTTGACACAAAGGACAAGATTTTGATAAATGGTCAGGTCCCAAATATTTTAAACACCAGTCATGTTTAACTGGACTGAAATTGTACCAGAGCATGAGATACATTTTTTAAACCCTCTGAGGGGTTTTTCCAACTTTGAAATGCTCTTCAGGAGTGAAGAGGAAATAAAGGCTGAAGGCCTAGTCAAAGATGAACAGCACTGATAAGAAAAAAAAAAAAAAAAAAAAAGGAAAAGGAAAAAAAAATTATAAATCGGGGCCGGTATCGGACTAATGGAACCGGCGTTGACAGAAAGGCAGAACACAGTAATAATCATAAAAGAAAAGTTTTGGGTGGTGACAGGTGATGAATAACTTGCTGGATCCATGGAAAATGAAGAACTAAGAAGAGGAAATGTAAAGGCAGGAAGGCAGATGAACAGGCACAGTGGAATGCTCCCAAAGGCTTTCCTATTGGACGCTGGGAAACGTTCCTGAGCGGGCTCTATCATTGCTGACATCACCACATGTGAAGAATGCATTCCTGCTTGTTCCTGGAGATATGAATATTTGTAAATATTTAAATCTGTATTTATGTTTAAACTATCTATATACCTAAATAGCATTTACTCAGCATTGTAACCCTCAAATTACCATTTTTATTGTAATTTCAATTGTTTGAATAAGTTTCAATGTAATGTTCAAGTTTTGTTCTATGTAAACCGCTTTGATTTTTCTGAAAGGCAGTATATAAAACCGTTCAATAAATAAATAAATAAATGAATGAAGCACTCACATATGGGTTGATGGGCATGGGTGGAAGGGTGTGCAATGCCAGTGTGAGCCACAGGTGGGGAACTCTACCAGGGTGTAAAGGAGGGAGACCTATTGCAGCCACTCACCTAGCTCCTGTAAGGCCCATGATGTGTCGAGTCTGCCAACTTCCTCCACTCAGGGTGTTCACTGCGGAGGACACTCTGTTCCAGTTCAGTCAATGGTTCAGGCTGGCCATCACGGCCCAAATGTTTGGCCTTCTTATGTGTGTTCTGGTGCACCTGCCTCCACTTGCGCTTCAGGTCCTCAATGTCTCTGTTGTAGTAGATGGCTTCAGGTCCTCAATGTCTTTGTTGTGGCAGATGGCATTGAATTTGCGGCAGATGGCGAGCCATTGTCGCTGCTTTTCGTAGGCACCCACATCATTGCCTATTAGAATGTCTAGGTGAGCTAGGATTTCTGCAATATGAAGGTTTGCTCCCCTTCAGTGAAATTGCCCTTTTCTTGTGGGAACCTTTGGAGCCATTTCCCAGTGAGTACAAAGGCCTAGGAGATGCACGTTCAAACAAAGCGTGGCTATCAGAGACATTCATGTTTATATTGCAGAGACGTGCCCATGTTTGAAATAGCACAGGCATGTGTATGTCCCGGAAACAGGGGTGTCCTCTTCAGCAGTTATATGTACACGGGTTACTAGCACAAACTGTTTTATCTCGGTGACCTTTTACCCGTATTTGCACCTGTGCATGTTTTCTTTCCTATATATAGAGACAGAAGAAATACCAACTTGGGCACCCTACAGGTCCCCAACACCATCAGAACAGTAAAAACAAGTACATCTCGAAGAGCATTCGCATTCTCTGCACCAACAATATGGAATCAACTCCCTTTTGAACTGCGCTTAATCACGGACATTGCAATCTTCAGGAAAGAGTTAAAAACTCACCTATTCAAATGCTATTATAATCAGCCATGACTCTCAAGTGCGTTAGATACCACTTTATGTAGGAATATGTGAAGATGTATAATACAAGGATAATTCCGAATATATAAATTATGAAAAAGGTGTAATTCAAAAAGAAGGGTAATTGTACAATTGTAAATAATTATGTATAAATGTAAATATGTATAACGAAGTCCCCCATGACACTAACCCTGTGTGCTGTGACCTACCCTCAGATCTATATAATTACTGTCCCCTCCCTGTCCTGATTGACATCCCCAGAAGAAGAATCGAACCGCTGCTGATCGCTGGAAGCAGCGGTATATAAGTGTGTATTAAATAAATAAATAAATAAACATGCCCATGGTGCAAATGAGATATGTAGCAGACATAAATGAGGTGGAGTATCTGGCAGTGCTGGGACAAACAAGTTATGTCTTTGTGGGGATATGTTTACAATGCACTGGGCCAATATGTTGCTCATTTGCTGGAACTCATATCCCTCTAGGTATGCAGTGCTGGTCCCCAAGTAGGTTAAAGGTGTGGGTGACCATGGCAAAGCATGAGCCAGACCCCGGCACTCCCCCTTACAAGCCAAAGACATTGGTGTGCTTTGCCTGCCCTGTGTTATCCCCCACTCCCATTGACAACACATTAGGCGGCTGCCTGGTTAGCCATGCCTTCACACCACTCCTGTTGTAATGATGCACATTTTCTGGACTGCTGAAGGACAATGTGAGGGATATGCAGTGCAGATGCGGATACATGCACCTCTCAGGGAGCACAGGATAAACGTATTGCCACCAGGGCTAGCACTACTGTCACAGAGCTGCTTGTGTTTGGGGGGGGGGGGGAGGGTTCCCAGTAGCCCATAGAAATGAAGTGCAGATACAAGACAGAGTTGCCAGGCACATAGGACACTATTCAAAACATATCTGGCGGTGCGTAATCTGCCTTTCGTGCACTGCCAGCTATCAAATGGTGTCCACCCTGCCCCCACAAAGACATATGTAAGCCTCACCTGTGCTTAGTTCTGCAACCCACTGCCAAACACACTGCTCACACTGTGGGCAGTGAGGCTACTCTCAGTGTGGAGTAGGGGTTGTGAAACGTTTTGCCAGACTACGGTCCAGGTACAGCTGGAGGAGCGGGCATCTGTGGCTCCCTCATGATTACTGTCTCTTGCTGATGTCTGCTAAATTCATAGCATGCCTTGGATATCTGGCAGCACTAAAATGTTCACAACAGTGGTACCAGTCATTGGAACATTATCTGACCTACCCCCATGTTCATCCCTATTCCCTATCATCGGGAACCGGTCTTGAACCTTTGGGTAGGATGGCAGCCCCCTTGTCTGCTGAGCCATCTTCCTCAAGGCCTACATGATCTGGCTTTCCAATGATTACCATGTAGCATCCTGACCCCAGACCAGGGCTGGTGCTAGGGTCTCTGGTGCCACGCTGCAACCTACAGTTCAGCGCCTTTCCTCCCTTATTATTATTAATGGTAGGTTGCACCCTCCCCCTTTTTCAAAACTCCTTTGTGAACTCTGTTCACATGATGCTAGTATTTCTCCTTCAAATCAAATACTGTAACAAGAAATTTGTAGTGAAGTGGCAAATGCATCGCTGGCATCAGTATGGAGGATCAAATATTTGGTACGAACAGAATTAGAAAAGGAGCAGAGCAACCAAAATGGTAAAATAGCTGGAAGGATACCCTTACGAGGAATGGCTTAAAAGGTTAGGGCTCTTCAACATAGACAAAAAGATAGCTGAGGAGAGATATGATAGAAGTCTATAAAATAACACAGGTACACTAAAAAAAATTTTTTTTAAACTGCCTCTAATGTTTCGATTGATTTTTACGTTTTTTGGTGCGCTGAATCCAAATCTGGTAATCAATTTGCTCCATCACGTACAGATTTTTTGCTACATTGGGTTAGCAGTTTGAGGTGAACGTTTCAGATTGAGTGCGATCGAGATAAAAGTTTCTTGGATGAATTCTTTATACTAATTGTTTAGTAGTTATTCAAATAAGAATAAAGAAAATTGTAACAAGGCAGCACATAAGAATAGAGTAATGTCAACAAAACACACTGTGATGGTAGCAAAATTGTCTGCACTTAAAACAGCCACATACATGTGCACAAACATTGAGCATATAAGAGCGAGGTTAGACACAAAGCAAAGCAAAGAAATGTGCAAAAAATGTTGTACAGGTATGTATGTAAGAATAGAAAACGCAAACCGCACCATTGCAATACATGAAGACAAACACCCGATGGTGTAAAAATAAAATTCTAATAAATGAGACCCGACACTGTGGTAATAACTAGCAAATTTTTATTTCAAAGTTTAGTAAAAACACGATATTTGTCAACACAGTTTAGATTTTAAAGTCATTCTTGGGTCAATCAATCTCCTGGTGGACCCGTTTCTTCTTCCCCCGAATGCTTCTCTTGGTGCGCTGCTTGGCGTATTTTTCATCTGGGGTTTCCCGCAGCAGCAACCAGCAGAAATCAGCCATCATAGTGGTGTTCCATCTTCCTTGGTACCTTCTCTCTGCGTCCTTGATGTCCTGGTGAAACCTTTCACCTTGTTCTTCACTGTACGCCCCCAAGTTTTCGCGAAAGTAGTTCACATGGGAGTGCAAGAAATGGACTTTCAGGCTCATGTAACAGCCTTGTTCTTTGAAGGCATTGAGCATCCTGGCAACAATATCCTTATAGTTCTCATCCCGCCTGTTCCCCAAGAATTTGAGAACATCCTTGAAGGAATCCCAGGCTTCTTTTTCCTTCTCAGACATCGTTTCAGTGAATGCTCCATCTGAAATGAGTTTCCTTATATCAGGGCCAACAAACACTCCTTCCTTTAGCTTTGCTTCAGAAAGTCGGGGGAACTTTGAGCAAAGGTACCGAAAGCACTCACCATCTTTTGGAAGGGACTTGATGAATTGCTTAATGAGACCCAACTTAAGGTGGAGAGGTGGTAATAGAATATTATCACGAGGTACCAAGCTCTCATGAAGAACATTTTTCTCACTGGGTCTCAAATACTCTCGAATTGGCCAGTCTTTTTTCCCCCAGTGTAGGTCGCGGGCCCGGCTATCCCACAAGCAAAGGAAGCAGGGATATTTGGTGAAACCGGATTGCTGCCCTAATAGCATGGATAGAATTTTAAAGTCTCCACAAATCATCCACTTATGCTCATCATAACGAATCTTCTGAAGAATCAGGGCCAAATTCTCGTATTTTTCTTGGAGAATAACAGAGTGAGCAATAGGAACTGAAGCGAATGTGTTGCCTTTTATGCTGTCTTTTGACGAATCAATGAACAGCCGCCATTCAGCAGGATCATACTTTAGTTTAAACTTTTCCATCACTCCGTATATATCGTTGCAAAATACCAAATCTTCCTCTTTGCTGAAATACTTCAAAAATTGTGTCTCGCGGTTGCGGTACCAATAAAAAGTTGTTCCTGGTGACAATAGATTTTTCTGTTTAAGCCGAGAACCTAGCAGTTGGGCAGCATCTTTTGGGAGTCCTAAATCCCGGACTAAATCATTCAATTCAGCTTGAGAGAAAAGTTCAGGTTTCGGATCTGGTTCAGTTTCAAACTCGGAAGTACTGGACTCATCGAGAAAAGCCATCTGATGAGTCTCATCATGATCAGAACCGTCCACACAAATATGATCCAAAGATTTTGGTGGTTCAGGCACAGGTACTTCGTTGCTATGAGGCATAGGCCTAATTGCTGAGGGAAGGTTGGGGTAACTTATTACGTTCTTATTTTTTAAGTTGTATCCCTTCACAATGCAAGAGCAAAAATAGCAGTCACAGCTGTGGTCTCTTTGTTCACGCCACATCATAGGTATTCCGAAACGAAATGCTTGTTTTTTACCTTTCATCCATAAGCGTAGATCTTCCTCACATGTCTTGCACACTTTGTGAGGAGCCCACGGTTTGTCTTGATCGCCTAACTTCAAACCGAAATAGGCGAAATATACTTTTTTAATAAATGCAGAAATGTTCCTCTGCCGCTTTTTCACGGTATATTCCCCACAAATAAAACAAAAACTGTCCGGAGAGTTGACGCAACCTCTGGCTCTGTGAGCCATCACAAATACACAGCACTGCAAACTACAACTGTAGTGAACCACTTCGGAATAAAGCTGGATTACGACTGAGCAAACAAAAGCTAATAATGAACTTGCAAGAAACTGAAATTTGACAGGAACGTTCATGTCGCAACCACCGTGTTTGAGCGAGCGAACGAGGCGAGGCGAACAGGAAAGAACATGCGCCAGCGCGAGTACTGGATTTAGCCCCCCGCCTCCCAATTGTCCTGTTAATGTATAAAATGAATACAAAACACTCTAAAATATCATGAGGGAGTGTTTCTAGTTAGTTAACCATTACAACCTCTATTTTGGGCCAAGAAAATTAACTGCAGTCGGCTAAAAAGAAATTATGTGAACATTCCTTATATGGGTAAGAAATCTAATTTTGCAAGAAAACGTGACGTGATGGAACATTTTGGCTATTTTTCCTGGATTCAGCACCCCAAAATCTATAGGAATCAGTTGCAAAACTGGAGGCAGTTTTTTGGTAGTGTACCTGTGTAATGAATGGAACGGATAATCTTATATCAGCTGTTTACTCCTTCAAAAGGTAGAAAGACTAGGGGACATGCAATGAAGCTACAGAGTAGCACACTGAAGACTAATTGTAGAAAATATTTTTTCACTCAAAGCGTAATCAAACTCTGGAATTTTTTTACCGGAAGATGTAGTAAAAGCTGTCAGTGTAGCTGGGTTTAAAAGAGATTAGGACAAGTTCCTGAAGGAAAAGTCCATTACCCATTATTAAAGTGGACTGGGGAAATCTACTGCTTACCCCTAGGATAAGCAGCATGGAATCTGTGTATCTTCCTGGAAACCTGAAAAGTACTTGTGACCTGGATTGGCCGCTGTTGAAAACAGGATACTGGGCTTGATGGACCTTTGGTCTGAATCAGTATGTTATATCTTATGTTCTAAGGTTCTTAACAGGCTGTGATAGTCAAAGGGTTAATGTAATTAAAAGCAAAAAAAAAAAAATCAATGTATCTACTTTTAAGTGCCCTCAAGTCAGTGGTAATTCCTGGCACCCCAGCAGTCACGGGGTTTTCTTGGCAAAGTATGACTGGAAGTTGATTGCCACGCCTTTTCTTCTGAGGTAATGAAGGGTTAAGTGACTTGTCTAAAGTCACAAGGAGTGCCAGTGGAAACCAAACCATGAACTCTTAGGTATTAGGCTATTAGCTCTAACCACTAGCTTACTCCTCCTCTTAAACCAAAAAAGGTCTACAAACGTTACAACCACTTAGTTTGTCATGTTTCTCCTGCCTATTACTGTTGCTACAGATACTACCACTGCTCTTTCTTTGCATGTATGGTTGCACAGCTCTTTTGTAACTCTGAGAAATAAGATGGAAGTGATAAAAGCAGTTAGTGAGCTGGGTTGAAAAAAGGTTTGGACAAATTCATGGAGAAAGTCAATAGACTGTTAAGACACACCGGGGAAAGCCAATGCTATCCCTGGGTATAAGCAGAATGGTAGCCTGGTGAGCACTAAGAAGCAGGACTCAATCCCTGAATTTATGTCGGCAGTCCCGACAGTCGGCAGTGGCAGTATCAATATGAGAACAACTTGGATGGACTATGAGATTTTTTGAGAACGCGAGTGTGATGTGGGCTCAGGTGTGTGTGTGTGCATGCTGCACTGGTCAGGTGCCTGTATGTGTATGTTTGTCTGGTACGGAGGAAGGGTGCCTGTGTGTGTGTGTGGTACAGGGATGGAGTGCCTGTTTGCCTTCTGCAAGGGACTGCGTCTTTTAACATATATTCATTGTGCTTTTTTCTCCCCTCTCTTCAACATCCAACCCCTTGCACTCTTTACCCCATTCTGCAGATTCTCTCTGTTGCCTCCCCTCCACTCTGTTCCCTTCCCAGCTTCTGTCCCTTTCTCCCCCTTCCATTATCAACCCTTGTCCACAATTCCCCTCCCCCCAATTTTATTTCCACAAACCACTGCCCCTTTAAATGTGCCCTACTGCTTGTGTGTCCCTGTTTGCTCAGGTGAAAAGTAGTCAAAGACCTTGACTATGCGTGGGTGATCCAGCTCTTTGTGAAGTTGATATTCTTGAGACACGTTTGTCATAGCCCTTTTTCTCAACCTGCTATTTTGTTATTCAAATGGTGAATTTTCATACCTACATATTTCTGCTCTGTTAAGTCAATTGCCTTGTACACCTCAATGAAGCACCTTCTCCTGAGAAGATGCAGCAACAGATAAGTGTCATTTAGAGTCGGACTATCTTTGAATTGTGAATTATTTTTGTTGTGTATCCTTTGCAGTTCTTGAATATGAAGATTCCTCACGTGCTCCAGCTCCACCTATATCTTCCATTTGGCCTAGTCAAAGTTTAAAGATTTCTTCCTGCTCATGGTACTCCGCTAATGTTAAAGTTTCATTTTCTGCTCCATTGGTCTTGCTTTTGCATGGTTTCTGCTCATTTTTTCTTGCCTTTATCTCTCTTCTCTCTGAGAATGTATCCTCTCCTACTGCTTGATCAAGTTCTGAAAAGTGTAGCCATCAGTCCACTGCTCGGTGAAAGAGGGTCCATGCCACACATGGAGGCCAATTCTGAACCTTGCACACATGGCCACACCACCCGTCCAAAGTCTGTACGTGCTGGAGATGAACCCGATTCTGCCGCTGCGGGGCCCAGACATACCCACGATGACAGAACCAGGGACAAAGACATCTGGGCATTCCCTGTATGCCGAGCAGATTGGTGTATGGGAAGCTGCCCGTCCCAATGCCAGAACGCCACTGCTGGGGCAAGGGAGCAGTGGCAACCTGGCACCACGGTTTATGGTTTATTAAAAGTTTGATATACCACCTTTCAAACATCAAAGCAGCGGGAAAAAGGACCCCGGCTAGGTCGAAGACCCTTTGGGCTGCCAGCGAAGTAGAAAAAAAAGGGAAAAAGGGCGCGAAGACGCCTCAAAGGGAAAAAAATGGAACAAAAGATAAAAAGACTGACCCGATAGCAGAGTACCGAGGCGGGAAGGATACCGGTGTCAAACGGTCGGGCCAAAAAGGCACAGAGAAAAAAAAAATCAACTTTTTCCGGGACACAAGGGACAACGTCCGATGGGCTCCACGGAAAAAAGGAGACTGAGCAAGATGGCACCCTTGGGCGGGAAGGTGACCACGCATGCTGGGGATTTGCTCCGCGCAGGCTCCATCGGCATCGATGTCACCCATATGTGAGGACTGACTTCCTGCTTGTTCCTGGAAAATAATTTTTATACTTTATTAGACTTTCAATTTATCTGTAATCCAGAGCTTGATCACAATTTAGCCTCCCTTAGACTTCCCAATATGCTTCACGTTTCAAAATCTTTTCGTTCTGCATCAGGGGATACAAGATATTCAATCTATTAAGGGAAAAGGGAATTCTTTTTGACTTAAGCTGATAAAATCTGTGTCTATTTTAAAATTATGTGTTTTATTAAATAAGGGCAAACTTCCAATTAAATTAAAGTCAGTTAGGGCATAGCGTAGCTGGCAACTTCCATTTAAATTAAAGTCAAGGCATACAGTAGTGCTTATTCCCACTATGCACAATCTTTGATTTACAGGCTGTTAAAACAGTTAAGGAGAAAGGAGGGATATTCTTCACTTTCAGGTTTAACCGGTTATCTTCATCAGTAGGTTATAGGCCAAAGGAATATATTAATTAGGACCTTGCAGTTCATCTTGAGTTGAACATTAAAAAAAGAAGTTCTTAGGTATATTTTTTTTTTTTTTTTTTTTTTTTTTTTGTTTTTTAAAGTCTTTATTTAGGTTTAAGCAAACAGAACATGAGAGAAAAATTGCGATCAACAAAGTGGCATGGGTAATTGTAGTAAAAGTAACATTATGCATTAACAAAACATACATTCTCAGAACATTTGTAATGATACCCAAGATAACAGCGTGTTCTAATATCCCCGTTACAAATGAATGTCTCGTAAAAGAAAGGTAAACAGTGAACCAAGAGAGACATAAGTAAACATAAGAAACATCTTCCAGTGACGAGCAGCATCCCCACACTCCAACTATCCAGTGACTATCAAGATACTGCTAGACTGAGGGCATCCCATTTGTTCAGCATAGGCCGGAAAGTGGGTTTCAGCCGTACATAAGCCACTTCACAGTTATGATGATAGCAGACAAGGTTCCACCAATGTACGCTGGATAGGCCTTCATAATTTTTCCAGTGGCTCATTATAGCCTTCAATGCCAGGCTTAAAAGTAAGTCGAAGATAAGTGACTTCTGCTCTTGTAGTGTTGGCACGCCGGCTAGCGACTTGAATATAACTATACGGTATGTCAGCTCTGTATCCAGTTTCAGAAGCAGGGAGATACGTGCCCATACTGCCTGCCAGTATTCATGGAGTGCCGGACAGAGGTATATCATATGCGCCAAGGTACCAGTACCCATTCCGCAATTCCAACATTTCGCATCTGCCTGCGTACTCCACCTAGCAATGCGCACCGGTGTGTAGTAAGCCCGATGAGCCAGAAAGTATAGCATTTGGTTAATTGAGGCCGATCTTGTTAGCTGCTTCTGTCGTTTCCATATCTCTTCCCATATACTTGCATCTTCAGGTTGTCCCGTTTCAGTTTGCCATATCTTTTGCAGTCCAATGCAGCGTTTCGTCTCTCCCTCTCTGAGTATGCTTACAAATCGGGAGATAAGTTTAGATCCGGCCCGAAGTTCTTGTATTTCCTGATGGAAGGGGTTACCAGCCCTTAATGCCATGGGTAGGACTCCCACTGCACCCAAGCAATGTCTCAACTGACACCACTGATAAAGGCACCTCTTGGGTAAGTGGAATGTATGTTGGAGGGACAGGAAGGGCTTGTAGGCCCTGTCTGCTATCAGATGCCCAAGGTTATATATGCCGGCCCGGAGCCAAGGTAACCATAGGACACTCTGCCCGTCTATCTTGAATTTCTCATTGCACCATAGCCCTGTGGATTCTGTAAAGTTCGGGTCTGATCCCATACGCTGCCGGAGCATTCGATAGGCCATCTGTGTGTCTCGCATTATATCATTCGCCATTCCTGCCTTCCAATTGTCCATTCCCAGCCGCATCCACAAAGGGATCGGCTGGCTCAGGACGTTCTCTATCTGCAGCCAGGCCGGGGCATCTTTCCCGATGATTTCCTCGCTCCACTGGGCTCCCTGTTTAAGGAGGGAGGCCATGTGATACCAATAGAAGTCAGGGAAATGTATTCCACCTCTAGCTTTGGGGGATTTAAGTTTCCATGTAGCAATGCGTGGAGGTTTGTTACGCCATAAGAAGGATAGCAATCGTTTTTCCAATCTCCAATAGAATTTCTTGTCAAATAGAGTTGGGACCATGTTGAGTATGTAACATATTTTGGGCACGATAACCATTTTGATAGTCTCCCCTCTGCCCCACCATGTTAGGTTTAACGGGGACCATTTATTTATATATTCTTCCAATATCCGCTCGCATTGATCCATGGAGCTGCGGACAGTGTCCAGGAGAGTAGGCCCATATGCTACCCCTAAGTATTTAAACGTCTCCTTCTCCACCGCAAACGGGTGGCTATGTAGCATCTCATTAGAGACGTGATCGTTCAGTGGGATGATAGTAGTTTTGGACAGGTTCAGTTTGTATCCAGATATGCCTGAGTATTCAGCGATGATCGACAACGCGGGTTCTAGCGATTTTGGATGTAGCAGTAGTAAGAGGTCGTCGGCATACGCCGATAATTTGACCTGAGTGGTGCCCAGATATATCCCTTCTATTTTTGGGGACTGTCGAATTTTCATCAAGAGTGGTTCCATAGCTAAGTTGAATAGGAGTGGTGATAGGGGGCAGCCTTGTCGTGTACCTCGGGACAAGCGAAATTCAGGGGAGAGTCCGTTGTTTGCCGCTATGCGCGCAGTGGGATGGGAGTACAGCACCCGAACATTAGCTAGAAAGTCTTCTGGTATTCCGAACCACTGCAGTACTTGAAACAGGTAGGGCAATTCCACGCGGTCAAACGCTTTCTCTGCATCCAATGCAAGCCCTACAAGTGGTTCCTCAAGAGAAGAGACTTGCCCGAGCACATGCGCCAGGAGTCGCCCGTTATCAGTTGTAGACCTGCCAGGCATGAAGCCGCATTGATCTGGCTGTATCAGGGATCCCATTACACCCGTAAGCCGATTAGTTAGGACTTTGGCATATATCTTGTAATCAGCATTGAGGAGCGAGATTGGCCGGTAGTTTTCTATCTGCTGGTCATCACGACCTGGCTTAGGATGTATTACTATTGTAGCAGCAGCAAGATTGCCCACCACTGGACACTCCTTTACCAGCTCCATATAATATGTACACAACTCGGGGATCAGCTCTCTTGAGAAGGCGGTGTAGAATTCTATCGGCAAACCGTCAGGTCCGCTGGCTTTCCCTTTAGCAAGCTGTCTCATTGCCTGTTGTATTTCCGTGCAGGTGATATCGCCCGCTAGTTGACCCTGCTGTTCTCCGGTAAGTATGGGGCCAATTAAACTCTCAGTGAAGTTGTTAAATCCGTCTGATGAAAAAACTCCTTCCGTCTGGTATAGCTGTGAATAGAAGGTTTCACAAATTCTCAATATTTCTTCATTTTGCCGCTGCAACTTCCCTCCAGCGTCCTTCAGGCCAGTTATGTGTGACTGAGCTTTTTGGCTCGTAATGTTTGCGCCAGTAACGTACTTGCCCGATTACTTTCGTGATAGTACATGCTCTGCTGGGCTTGGATTTGTTGGCAGGCTTCAGTATTGAGAATAGAGTTGTATTGGTACCTCAGTTTCTGTAGTCGAAGCAGAACAAGCGCATCTGAGCGTTTGGAAAGCAGCCGTTCTCCCGCCCGAATCTCTTGCTCCAACTGATGCAGTTGTGCTACCGCTGCCTTCTTTTGCTTGATACTATACGATGTAATGCATCCCCGTATCGTGGCTTTAAACGCTTCCCACCACGCCCAGGTGGGGGTGTCGTGTAATCCATTATTCTTGAAGTAGTCCTCAATTTGTGGGCGTAGAACATCGCGGAACTCTTCACTATGGAGCCAAGCGCGATCAAATTGCCATCGGGGTGTAGACTTCTTGATGTGTCCAGAGCGAAGTTCTATAGTAATCGCAGCATGATCCGAAACCGTCTTGGCGACAATATCTGCTGCCGTTAGCTGCGGCACTAAAGTCTTCGAGATCAGGAAGTAGTCGATACGCGTCTGTGTATTGTGCGGCATTGAGTAAAAGGTGTAGTCTCTCTCTACTGGGTATAAGAGCCGCCAGGGATCAACTAGGCCAAGTGCTTCCATCATTCCAATCAATTGTTTATTAGCCCGCGGTTTATGTTGACATTTGTAAGGCGTCCGGTCTAACAGTGGATCCTGGATGAGGTTGAAGTCTCCTCCAATAATAACGTTGGTAGCGCCACTTAGCAATATTTCCTGAGCAATCCTTTCAAAGAAAGTGTGATCGTCTTGATTGGGTCCATAGAGAGTCATGAGGGTGTAGGTTGTACCATAGATCTGGACACGTGCTCGCGCCCATCGCCCCTCTGGGTCTATGACTGTGTCTTCAACTTCAGGGTGCAACGCAGCGCGCACTAGTATTAGAACTCCCCCCTTCCGCTTGTATGCCGGTGCAGACAGTATGTTCTGATAGCCATCCCCTGTTACCTTGCGTGATTCAGGCAATGTTAGATGTGTTTCTTGGATGTAGATCACATCAGCTTTCAACCGCTTGCAGTAATTCAGGATTTTCTTTCGTTTAGCAGGGTTGCTAATTCCTTGCACATTAAGGGATGCCACTCTCAGTTTCTCAGTATTTGTTGTGATAGCTGGCCCAGTCTCGGGGGATGCCGCTCGCCACCTGCAAACACTGGAACATTAAGATTATATGAATACAGAAGGTGTCAAGGGTGGTCGTCCACCAGTCGACCTTCAACTGTGACAACATTAATGGTGGAACCTAGCCCGCCCTTCTGCCTCCCGGCACCCTAGGGCCACCACCCCCACCCGCTCCCGCATGCCTTAGATCATGTCAAAGATACATTTCTCAACCCCCCTATCTAGTGATGCAGTTACCAAGTACAGGAACGCTGAGGAAAAACAAAATCATTACTGCTCCTACTCTCCACCCCTGAGGGCCCACAACAATCCCGGTATCAGTATACATAAATACCACATAGCATTAGCGTCCTCAGGGATGAGCTGGATCCGTCTCCATTTGACCCCACTCCTGGAGATATGCCCGCAGTTTATCTCCAGTGTCAAAGGTCCTTGTTGCGTTTCCCAGCGTTACTCGCATTCGTGCCGGGTAGTAGAGGCCATATTTTGCTTGTAGTTTCTGTAGCAGTGGTCTGCAGTCTAGTAGGTCTCTTCTACGTTCCGTCGTCCTTTTGCAAAGGTCAGGAAAGAAACTGATTTTATGACCCTCATAGCGCACATCAGCCATCTGCTTAGCAGCCTGCAAAATCTGGAGGACTTGTGGGTAGCGCAGGATTTTGATAATGATGGGACGCGGATAAGGTTTTTTCCCCAATGCATGTGATGGTACACGATGGGCCCTCTCTATTTCGAAGGGCTCAGCGAAGGTAATCTGGAGCAGCTTAGGGATCAGCTGTTGTATAAACTTAACAGTGTCCAGTCCTTCCCGGCCCTCAGGAATGCCAATAATCCGGAGGTTGTTCCGGCGAGGCCCGGTTAGCCTGATCCTCATACTGATCTTCCAAGTCACTGACTCTTTTCTTTAGCGGGTCTATCTGTGCAGTAAGGGGATCATGTCTTTCTAGCACTGACTCTACCTTGTGCAGCCGCTCCCATACTTCAGACATCCGATTTTTCAGGTCTGACATATCTCCCTGCAGCAAGGCTATGGGTTCTTTGCTCTCAGCTACCATGCTCTTAACTGACCGGAGCTCTTGCAGCACTTCCCTGATGCCCTCCGCAGTTTCCTTCTCCGACGCCATTTTGTGTGGGGAGGCCGCCTCTTGCTTTGTTCTTTTAACGGCGTGTCCAGTTGTCGGCGAGAAATCTAATTTGGCCGGCTTCAGGGAGGACATTTCATCGATCTCTGGTAAAGTGCAATAGCGATGTAGCTAGACGCTATCAGGGGGTTAGAGCTCGGATACTCGGGCAACGGGTGGGAGCAGCTCTCCTAGGCAGCCATTCCTGAACGCGGCAAGCTCCGCCCCCCTTAGGTATATTTTGTATTGACCCAAGTATCCCTACTTCCCTAGCAACATTAAATAACTTAACAATTTTAAATAGCTAAGCAAATCATTAAAACTCAGATGCAGATAGCAATCCAGTGGCAAGATGGAAGCTATACAATCTTTTGTACCAAGTGTTGCATGTATGATTATCTTCCAGCTAGTCAGTAGTCTTGTGTGAACTAAATGCAAAGGGCTCCTTGCTCTCAGGAAATGAATCTGATCGCTGGAGGCTAGAGTAGCAGACTTGGAGAAGCTGAGGCACACAGAGAGGTACATAGAACAGACCTTCAGTGACATAGTAAAGAAGTCCCCCCTCCCTTCAAGTCTGGCTGATTCTCTGCTGCCATGGAGGACAGAGGTTATCTGAAAGGTGTGGCAGAGTGTGATCCTGTAGCTAGGACCTGCCCTCCAGGTGATATGATGCTCTCTCGCACCAAGGAGGTGTCTCCAGGGCCATGTGCCCATGAGGGAAGGGCAAGGACAGCTGTTATAGATGATGATTCAATCATTAAGCATATAGATAGCTGGGTGGCTGGTGGATGTCAAGATCGCCTTGTAACTTGCCCGCTTGGGGCAAAGGTGGTGGACCTCGTATGCCACCTAGATAAGATTTTAGATAGTGCTGGGGAGGAGCCTGCTGTCTTGGTACATGTTAGTACCAATTACATACAAAAGTGTGAGACAGAAGTTCTGGAAGTCAAATACAGGCTCTTAGGTAGAAAGTTGAAATCTAGAACTTCCAGTGTAGTTTTCTCAGAAAAGCTTTCCCTTTCCAGTGCAGGACCCAAGAGACAGGAAGAGCTCTAGAGTCTTAATGTATGGATGAGACAATGGTGCAGGGAAAAGACTTTTAGATTTGTTAGGAATTGGGCAACACTCTGGGAAAGGGAGGAGGGCTTTTCCAAATGATGGTCTCCACCATAACAAGGGTAGAACCAGGCTGCTGGCATTAACCTTTAAAAAAAAAGATAGGGCAGCTTTTCTACTAGATAATGGGGGAAAGCCGACAGTCACCCAAGAGCTCATGATTCAGAACGATATATCTTTGAAGGATACTAGCAAAACAGGGAAGAGAGGTTCCATATAACTAAAAGTAACCCAGATGTCTTTAGATAAAAGAGCAGACAGAGCTGAAAGATTCTTTGTCGTCGTCGTTGACTCATGGCAAACTTCTGGATAGTTGCCCTAAACTGTGTTCGATCTTCAGTCAGGCGGCTCATTGTTGACAGAGTGGCACCCATAGCTGCTGTTACTGTATGAATCCTTCCTCTTTTGCGTTGACCTTCTACCTTGCCAAGCATGATGTTTCTCTCTAATGATCTCTCTCTTCACATGATGTGTCCAAAGTAGGAAAGTCAAAGTCTTATCATCTGAGCTTCTATAGAAAGCTTAGGTTTGATCTCCTCTAGTAGTGACTGGTTTGTTCTTCGGGCAGTCCATGGTATACACAGCATTCATCGTCAGCACCATAATTCAAAGGCATCAATTTTCTTCCTGTCTATCTTTTTCACTGTCTATCTTTCGCATCCATATGATGTTATTGAAAATGCCATGGCTCAATCAAGTTGAATCTTTGTATAGAGACAGACATCTCTGCTCTTGAGAATCTTGTCTATGTCCTTCATAGTCATTCTGCCAAGAGCAATGCGTCATCGGATTTCTTTACTGCTTGTTGTTTCTTTTTTGATAATTGAACCAAGTAGATTAAAGTTGTCCACTATTTTGATTTCTCCTCCATCATCGATGAACTTATTGATTTTGTTAGTTGTCAGGAACTTTGTCTTCTTAAGGTGCAGGCCCATTTTAAAACTATGTTCCTTGATCTTGAGAAGCAAATGTTTCAGATCGTCTTCACTTTCAGCCAGTAATGTGGTATCATTAGCATAGCTAATTTTTTTTTTGAAGCGTCTTCCACCAATCTTCAAACCTTGGTCGTCTTCATACAGTCCGGCTTCTCTGTTGATTTATTCCCATTAAGCCATGACTATCTACATGTTCAGTAATTTTAAAAAATGGAGGATGGCCAATGTAACGCCAATCTTCAGGTATTACAGATAATTTTAATGATAGTTCATAAATTACTAATAGTAGGTCACAGTCCAGATGATTTGCTACTCTTCAGTTTATCAAATAATTGTAATACATCTCCCCAGTGTATCGATATTTCTTTCAATTGTCAGAAGATGCCACAGAAGAATCAGGCTAACGAATCGCAAGCAAATCGCCTCCAGTCACTAACACCACAAGCAGTCCTGCAAAAGAAGCGAGAACGACATATGCATGTAGGGTCCTCCAATTTGGATCTAGGCAAGTTATGCACCGCCGCGGTACATAGCCTGCCCGCCGCCCCCCTTAACCCGAATTTTCACCAGCGAAAGTGAAAATTCGGGTTGTTCTGGATGCACTGGCAGCCATGGGCTACACGAGTAGCAGTGATTTTTGATGCTACCTGCATAGCCTCCCGGCCCATAAACGTCCAACAAGGAGTACCACAAGGATCCGCACTCTCAGCACTCCTTTTTAACATCTACATCCAACCAATATGCAACATTATGAAAGAGAACAACATCCAATACACAATATACGCAGACGATATAATGGTATACTCCCCGATATCAATCGAAAACCCGGACTTCTCTAAGATAGCAGACTGCCTTACCCAAATGGCGAAGTGGTGCCAAAACAACAATCTAGCTATAAACTACAACAAGACTGAAGCTTTAATCATCACTCGAAACCAAAGCTTCACACACCCACCAAACATAAAGATACAAAGCACCACGATACCGATAAGATCGGAGGTGAGATACCTTGGGGTTACTCTGGACAGTAAACTCAACCTCAAACCACACATAGACAAAACAATCCAAAAAGCATATTACAGGATGCGAATCATCAGGAGACTGAAACCACTCCTCGCTCCAGAACACTTCCGTACAGTCTGTCAAGCACTGATAACCCCAATACTGGACTTCTGCAATCCGATATACCTCGGACTACCAAAACAAGCTCTCAAACCACTACAGCTGGCACAAAACACTGCAGCTCGAATCATATCCGGAGCCGCAAGGCAGGAGCACATCACACCTACACTAAAGGACTTACACTGGCTCCCAATCATTGCTCGCATCAGATACAAGACTATCATAAACCTATTTAAGATAAAAGAACACACATCAGCCAACAGCCTCCACCTGCTCATACAACCGGAAACCAGCGCACGTCCCAGAAGAAGTCAAACACGCAACCGAGTCAGCACCCCAAATGAGTACAAGCACACACGCAAGGACACAACAGACAGAGCTCTCTCCATGGCTGCTCCAACAATATGGAACAATCTACCGGACGATCTAAGGGCAACTCCAGACCTCAAAGACTTCAGAAAACAACTGAAAACCATGCTGTTCATAGAGCACTATGGTCACATCACATAACCTAAGAGAATGGATAACAGCACTCCAATCCTCCCAAACAACTGAATATATATAAAATATGATTCTAGCACCACTGTAAATAGCCCACCCTGTATAGCTCAAACAAATCAAGCACCCAACACATCCCTCACACAACTAAGTTTTATCCTCACTGCATGTACAACACACACACTTTACCTGATTGCTTGCTGTGATACCACCTTGATTATTAAGATAAGGCGGTTTAGAAATACTGTTAAATAAATAAAATAAATAAATAGCCTCTGCACCTTAAAGATAGGCAAGGATAAAACTTCCCTATCTTTAAGTTGCAGAGGGCTACGCGGGTAGCATTGAAAATTGCTGCTACCCATGTAGCCCCTTCTTCTGCTCCTGCTCTGCCCCGGAACACCCCCAACATGCAGATAGCATCTGGGCACGTTAGGGACATATCCAGGATTTTCAAAGGGCACTTCCCATTGTAGGTGCCCTTTGAAAATCCCAGATAAAGCCTTTACATGGGTAACTAGAAAAGTTACCCATGAAAAAGCTTTCGAAATTCAGGCCCATAAATAGTAAGTGTACATGACCATATTAATTTCCTTCCCTACGTGTTGCCATGCTTGGTGAAATACACTGTATATGTGTAAAGTCAGCACTGCCCAGGCCACACTCTCAACACCCCTCTTGTAAAATAAATGTGAATATTTTGACGCAGAGCCAGCTTAATAGGTGAGCCAGAGAGGCACTGGTTCAGTAGGGGCACTGGAAACATACCTCACTGGCTTGCTCCTAGCCTGCCACCTGTTGCCGATATATACGTGTTTAGCACAACCATGGGAGCATTTGCCTTTCCTCCCATGTGCTGTACTCAAGCCATTGGCACCATGACATTTTTAGCATTTTTGAATTATAAAAATGTTGCAGTGCCAGCAGCTTGAATACAGCACAGCTGCAGGACAAAAAGCAAATGTTCCCACAGCTGTTACTAGGGCTGGAAGAATGGCTGATACTGGGGCTGGGGGATCTGGAAATGGGCTAAAAATGGGGTTAGGGGGATGGGACTGGAAAAGGGATGGGACTGGCAGGGAGCTAATTCTAGGGCTGAGGTTCTGGGACTGAAATGGGGATGATGTTAACAAATGCTGGGGTCAGGGTGGGAAAAGGAAGGAGATGCTGGGAGGGTGGGAAGAGAGAGGAGGACAAATATTGTGGGTAATAGGGAAGAATCAAAGTCATAACCAAGGGAAGTTTGAGAGGGAGCAGTGTAGGAATACATGCTGGGAGTAAGGAGTAGGAAAGACAAGGTTATTTAAGAATGAAAAAGGAAGTAGATGGGTGGGTATTGGGGAAGGAGAGTAGGAGGCAAGGCGGCAAGCATTGAGGACACAGGGATGTGGGAAAGCAGGGACTCGGACAGGTGGAGACTAAGAATGGGGAGAAAACAGAATAAAGACTGGATATTAGGAGGATAAGTGGGGACTCACAGCTTGGGTGGATTATGAGTAAGGACTTGAGTGTTACTTGGGGGGATAGTGGGGACTAAAATCAACCAGAGATTAGGAGGACAATGGGGACAAGGTGATTGGGTGAGATGTATGAGTAGGGCTGTGAGATCAAGTGCAGAAATATGGGGAGGGAAGAAGGTTTGAAGGACCTGGAGGAAGTGAAAGAGAAAATGGAAGCCTGGATAGGAGGTAAGACATAAGAAAGGGCCTGGAGGTGAAGAGAGAATGAATGCTAGGAAATGAGCTGGAGCTGATTGGGGATGAGGATGATAGATGAGACAGGGGAGGGTTTAGTACAAAGGGAGGAAATGGGGACTAGAAAATGGGCAAAAGACATGGGGAGGGTCAGGACGATGGTGAAGGAATGAGACAGATGTGAAACGGAAGGACTAGGGAACTAAGGCTAGGAAATGGAAAGCTGGTAGGAAGGTGAATGGTGAAAAGAGGAAGATTGAAGGAAGGAGAAATAGAAATGGAATGAAGCTATAGTTAGGTAAAAGGCAAACGAGAGAAAGAGAAGAAGAAAGCAGAAAAGATCAATGTCTGAGAAAGATGTAGGAAAGGAAAGGACGAAGACAAGGAGTGTGAACAGAAAATGAAAATAAGACCCTGGAAAAGCACTTAGAAGAAAACCAAAAAGAGGAAATGGAAAAAGAAAGGGTATGACCAAGCCAACTGAAAAAATTAAATGATCAGACAACAAAAGGTACAAGAGTATCAGTTTTTAGAGAATGAAATGTCAGCTTTAGACATATGCATTTCATATAGTACATTACAGGAGGAAATGCATTTCTGTTTCTCCCTTTTCAGTGTTTCACATCTTTGTCTATTTTGAGGGGTTTCCCATTTCAATTTTTGTTTCAGATTTTAGTTTCTTATTCTTTACTAGGTGATGATCTGTGTTTTCATGTGCAATTGAGATAAGGGATTCTGTTAATATGTAGGTTCTTTCTAGTAATCTGTAGCAATTCAGCTTGTTCTCTTTTTCAAATGGGGGTTACTGGTGTTCTAGAATATTTGATGTGCTGATCTTCTACAGGTAGGGTTGATGTAATTTGAGTTCTTGACGCTGGTGACGATTGTCCCCTTGCAGGGGTTTGTGTTATGATGCACGATTTTTGTCAGTAGATGGAATCAGTGATGTCACTGATGTGGGACCAGAATTTCAACAGAATTTTTTTGTATGCTGAGTTGTACCGTGAAACACCCTACTTCTGCTCTGTATCCACTGTTGGAAGTGTTTTATTAGTCAGCCAGGGAGTGTTTCATATGAATGCATAATTATGTCCCATCAGATTGATATTCAAAAGTAATTATTTAGGCTGCTGGGTCGATGTGGCAGGCAGCGATGACCTTTCTTTTGTATGTCAAACTTGTCTCTCTCTCTGGATTTGTTATGGTCTATGGGGACATTTATTGTTGTACTAGTCATTCTCTAGTTTTTTGTATCAGTCTTATATCTATTGCTGGTATGCTCTTCAGGTCTTTTTCTGAGGACTGTAGACTGAATGACAGTATATCAAATTAGTTCAAATAAATAATGCATTCATTGGCAAACACATAATTAGCCTAATCATGCATTTTAAAAAATATACAGATAATATTGGGCTGTTTATATTGCAGGATGGCCAGATATTATCGGTATACTTGTGGGGTGTCTTAGGGGAAGAGTGAGAGCAGGCCAGAAAATTATCCAGATAGCGGTACTATTCTGACACTATTCAGAAAAGTTATAGATTTAGCTTAGGCCTGCAGAATAGCAGGCCTAACCTAAACAGATCATACAAAGATGGTGCCAGTACTCTCTGTATATTCAGTTTGCTACCTATATGGATTGTGGCACAGAATATACAAATTAAGTTAAATGGGGATGCTGGTATTTAACAAGCCAGTGTGCTGAAAATGTACCCATATGCACAGCTTTTACTACAGTATTTGATCCAAGGGGAGGGCACAAAAGCAAAAGTTGGCTCAGGATGCTACAATCCTTTAAGCCAGGCCTATTTTCACAAAGCCTGTGTCCCCACATATGAATCACGGCTTTTCTAAAATTGTGATTCCCATATGGATGCTGTTTCCATGTGGACATTATCCTTCTAAAATAATCCTCTTTGTGCAGAAAATTAAGGATGAAAGATATCCTCATAAGGAAGCTCATTCCTCAGAGGAGAGGGATCAGATGGTATACCAGTAGAGGCTGCTACGAGACCATCTGGAGAAGAAAGGAAAGATCAAAGGTGTTCTCCAGATTAAAACAGATAGAATCCTATGATGGAGGAAGTGAATGAGTTGGCTCCTGTTCATACTCTGAAGTACGGAAAAGTGATACAATAGGATAAGGACGAGTGTCTCTTTGCATTACTGTAAGACCAGGGAAATGAGATGAATCCAGAGTCTGTTCTTGACAATGGATTTCAAACATATCCAAAAAATGTCCTTTAATAAAGTCTTCAAACATCTTTTGCATGCTACTACTACAGTACATAAAAGAATGTGCATGCTCAGCTGGCTGAAGACAGAAAGAAGAAAGATCAACCTGCTCTGATATAAATGAGCGATTTATTGAGCAGTATTTGTGCAGAGGAGTTGCTTCGGCCTTTCCTGCACAGTAATGGAGCCTGCACCATTGTTAGGTTGTGCTGAAGGAGAGCCCATGCATTGTTTCTTTGTGTTGACGTGTTTATGTATCATCAGCACTTTTATTCAGCGCAACTGAGAGGAGCTTATCAGGCTTTTGTGGGTGCTCAAGAAAACAGCTATACAGGGTGCTAGAACACCTCCAAAGTACATTCTTCTTTGTCTGCTGAATGGCAGTCCCCTTGTGTGACTGGACATTTAGAATAATTGCCCTGGGATGAGGATGGTCCTGTCATTCTAGACTTATTTGCACAGGAGTCGACATCCTCTGCACAGATGATTTTTTTTGGTAAGTCTGTTAACACTTCTTATCTGCTTCAAGATGCTCTCAAAGATGATTTAATCAGTCTTTTGCCCGTGGAGACATTTGAGCACAATGTTTGCAGTCCTTCTGGCTATGGCCAGAACCTAAGGCAGAGAAGATATTTTGAGTGTGTGTCAAAATTTTGAATTTTTCAACCACACTTGGGACACAGATAAAAACCTGTTTTCGGTGTCATATCTCTGAATTCTCTGAAGAAAAAGGGGAAAAAACAATGCTGAAGTGAAAAAAAAAAAGAGTCGTTTCACATCCATTCAGCAGAGCAAAAAAGGAAAACTGAGGAAATGAGAGAACCAGTGTGCATGGAAAGGGCTGCACATACTCAGAAATTTACACCATTGGATGATGTCACCCATTTAAGTGCCTGACTTGACCTACTTGTTGACAGAAAAAACTATTCACACATTCCCACCTATTTTGTGCACATATCTTTTTGAAGGAAATACATAATACTTTTGAACACTCAAAAAAGCACAGTTACTTACCTGTAACAGGTGATCTCTGGGAACAGCAGGAATTAGTCCTCACATATGGGTACGTCGGAACCGACAGAGCCTTCGCGGGAAAGCTCCCCAGCTTCCCAGAAAGGAAGCTTTTGGGGCCTCCCACAGCGCATGCGCGCTGCCTTCCCGCCTTCCTGACCAACTCTCTTCAGTTCGAGTTTAAAGCTGAGACAATAGAGAGAGGAAAGGAAAGAGAAAGAGAGAGAGAGATACAACTCCTAGGGGAGGTGGGTGGGTTGTGAGGACTAATTCCTGCTGTTCCCAGAGATCACCTGTTACAGGTAAGTAACTGCTATCTCCAGGAACAAGCAGGAATGAGTCCTCACATATGGGGACTCCCTAGCTAAGATGCCGGGGAGATCCCCCCCCAAGGGTTTCTCATCTTCCTATGGATCTCAGGCATCCATTCAGGGAAGGTGGGCAGGAGTTGTTTATAAATGGAACAGGTGTCTGAGGACAGCCTGACCAAACAAGGCATCCCGGCAGGAGTCCTTGTCCAAGCAGTAATGGGCTGTGAAGGTATGAACCGAGGCCCAGGTGGCTGCTCGACAGATCTGATCAATGGATACAGAATGAAGATGAGCCATAGATGTGGCCATGGCTCTCACATTGTGAGCTGTGACATGGCCTTCCAGAGAAAGGTTCTTACTCTGATAAGCAAAAGAAATACACTGAGCAATCCAATTGGACAGTGTTCTTTTTGAGACGAAGTCCTAAATGAGAAGGATCAAAAGCAACAAAAAGTTAAGACTTTCGATGTTGCTGTGTCCTGTGGAAGTAAAAGGCAAGAGCTCTTTTACAGTCTAGAGTATGAAGGTTCCTCTCTGCATTTGATGCATGAGGAGCTGGAAAAAAGACAGGTAAATATACCTCTTGATTAAGATGAAAAGGTGAGACCACTTTAGGCATAAAGTGGGGATTTGTCCTAAGGACTACCTTATCATGATGGAACCTTGTATAAGGTGGATTAGCCACTAAAGCCTGCAGTTCACTGATGCGGCGAGCAGAAGTGATTGCAATAAGGAAAATGACTTTCCAGGAAAGGAATTTTAAGGAGGTAGTGGCTAAGGGTTCAAAGGGTGGCTTCATAAGCTGACCAAGAACTACGTTTAAGTCCCATGCCACCGGAGGAGGCCGAATGGGAGGTTTAGTTAAAGTTAGACCTCTCATGAATCTTGCAATAAGAGGATGAGAGGAAACAGATTGTCCATTGATAGGCTGAAGAGATGCTGCAATAGCACTCAAATGGACCCTTACAGAATTGGTTTTAAGTCCTGCATTGGAAAGATGCAGGAGATATTCGAGTAAAGAATTTAAAGGTAGTGCTAGAGGGTTAAGACCTTTGTCTGCACACCAAATTGAAAATCTTTTCCATTTAAAAGCATAAGCACGCCTGGTGGAAGGTTTCCTCGATGCATGGAGGACATCCTTCACCTGTTGAGAAAGATTCAAGTCTTGAAGGTCTAGGCCTTCAGTAACCAAGCTCTGAGGTGAAGGGACTTGGGGTTTGGGTGCCACAAAGTCCCCTCCTCTTGAGACAGAAGGTCTGGAGCAGCTCCCAGATCCAGTGAGGGTGTCTGGGAGAGATGCAGAAGTAGAGGGTACCACACTTGGCGTGGCCAGAGTGGAGCTATGAGGATCATGGATCCTTGATCCCTCTGAAGTTTGAATAGAGTCTTGGGAATCAAGGGAATGGGTGGAAAGGCATATAGGAAGGCATGACCCCAATGAAGGGGGAAGGCATCCCTGGCCTGAGCTCCCTGACACGGAATCCTGGAACAGAACCGGGGAAGTTTGGCATTGTACGGACTTGCAAAGAGGTCTATGTCTGGGGTCCCCCATTCCTGAAAGATTCTGAGTACCTGATTCATGTGCAGGGACCATTCGTGTGGAAGCAGAACTCGACTGAGTCTGTCTGCCCAAGAGTTTTGGATTCCTGGGAGGTACACTGCCAGGAGATGGATCCGATGCTCTCTGGCGAAGGCCCACAGTTTTAGAGCTTTGTTGCAAAGCGACAGAGAGCCAGTCCCTCCTTGTTTGTTTATGTAGAACATGGCTACTTGATTGTCGGTATGAACAAGGACTGTCATGTTGATGAGGAGGGTATGAAAGACCTTGAGAGCAAGGAAAATTGCTCGCAGCTCCAAAAGGTTGATATGAAGGGTGGTCTCCTGTGGAGACCAAATGCCCTGAGTGGAAAGGTCTTGGAGATGAGCTCCCCAACCTGTTTGGGAGGCATCTGTAGTGAGAGTTGCTTGGGGTAACAAAGGTTGGAAGGGGGCCCCAACAACAGATTTTGAGTGGATATCCACCATTGGAGAGACCAAAAAAAGACGTTTTGAGGTTGCTATTTGGTCTGAGAGGGCTCCTGATGCTTGGGTCCACTGGGTGGACAAGGTCCATTGAGCTGCTCTCATATATAGGCGAGCATAAGGCACCACATGAACTGTGGATGCCATGTGGCCTAGCAGTTGTAGCACCTCTCTGGCAGTCAAGTGGCTTCTGGACTGAATTTGAGAGGCCAAGTGCACTAGACGGTGGCAACGGGCCTGAGGAAGATAGGCCCTTGCAGTGGTAGTATCTAGCCAGGCCCCTATGAATTCTAGGGACTGAGTAGGGGTGAGTTGAGACTTTGGCAGATTGATGACAAGTCCCAGATACTGCAGTATGCGTCTGGTGTGGTCCAGGGAAGTCTGAGCCTCGGACTGAGATGGAGCTCGGATGAGCCAGTCGTCCAGGTATGGGAAGACAAAGATCCCCAGAGTGCGTAGAAATGCAGCTACTATTGCCATGCATTTGGTAAATACCCTTGGAGCAGAGGCTAGACCGAAGGGCAGTACTCTGTATTGGAAATGTTTTCCCTGGAACAGAAACCGTAGGAATTTTCTGTGGGATGGATGGATGAGTATATGTGTATACGCATCCTTGAGATCTAGAGAACAAAGCCAGTCCTAACTCTGTAGGTATGGAAGGAGGGTACCTAGAGAAAGCATTTTGAATTTCTCTTTGTATAGGAATTTGTTCAATTCTCTGAGATCCAGAATGGGTCTGTACCCCCCTGTTTTCTTGGGAATGAGAAAATAAGGGGAGTAGAAACCTGACCCTTGTTGAGAAAGAGGAACCTCTTCTATTGCGTTTTGGGCGAGAAGAGTGGTCACCTCCTGGCCCAACAGGTACAGGAGAGATGGGGGAGAATTGAATTGTCTCACCATGGTATGGGGAGGAAGGCTGGAGAAATGTAGTTTGTAGCCCTCTCTGATGATAGAGAGGGTCCACGGTTCTGATGTGATTTGTTCCCATCTGGGAGCAAAATGAGCTAACCTTCCTGGAATGGTGAGAGGTTCTGGCTGTTGCAGAGCCAGAAAGGTTAAGTTCTCTAGAATCAAGTCAAAAACCCTGAGGAGGTTGGGACTGCTGGATTGTAGCAGCCCCTGTAGACTTTGTTCTGGCCTGTTTAGTCTACTGACGCTTAGGAGCAAAGCGAACTTGGGAAGTTTGCTGACCAGTATTTGTGGAAAATCTGGTCTTTTTATAGAAAGTTTTCTTAAAAGGTTTTTTCTTGGCAGGGGTAGAGGTAGACTTAGAAAGTCTATCTAAAGCAGCATTCTCTGCATCCATTTGAGTGGCTTTGATTTGCCACTCTTTGCCAAACAGATTTTCACCTGTACAGGGCAGATTGCCCAAGCCTTCTTGTACCCAGGGTTCCAAATCAGAGGCCTGGAGCCAAGCCAGTCTGCGAGCAGCTATGGCAATGCCAGAGGCTCTGCTTGCCCCCTCAAAAGAGTCAAAGGCTGCTCTGTTGGAGAACTTTGAAACATCTTGAGTGTACTTTAGCAAAAGAAGGAATTCCTCTTGTTTATCCTCTGGGATAAAGGGGAGAAACTGACGTATCTTTAATGCAATCTCTTTCAAAAACATGCCCATATAGAGGCTGTATGAATTGATTCTGGCAATAAGCATGCTAGCTTGGAAGATTTTTCTCCCAAAAGCATCCAGAGTCCTACATTCTCTTCCTGGAGGGGTAGAAGAGTGTCTTTTGGTACTCTATCTTTTTCATAGCAGACTTCACCACAATAGAGTGGTGAGGAAGCTGAGTTTTTTGAAAACCAGGAGAAGGAGGAACCCGATACATGGTGTCCAAACGTCGAGAATGTGGAGATAGGGTGAGAGGAGCCTCCCACAAATCCATCATGTGTTCTTGAAGAATTTCATGTATGGGTAAGGTGGCTGCCTCTTTGGGAACCTTAGAGTATCCTAAAATATCTAATTTTTTTGCTCTAGGTTCCTTTTCAGAGGATACAGATATGGAGAGTCCTTTAGCTACTTCAATAATGAAGTCTTGAAAGGACAAATCCTCTGGAGGAGACATTCTCCTTTTTGGAGAAGAGGGCTCCTCAGGAAGAGTAAAAGAGATGTCAGCAGAATCATCTGATGTATCAAAATCTTCAGAGGATTCAAAGTATCGTCTATTTGCTTCCAGAGATCGATACGCGTACCGATCGGTATCGACATCGGGCATACCGGGAATCGCAGCGGTATCGAAGAAAGCCCCGGAACCGGAGACCAGAACCGGCATGCTACTGGAAGTAGATGCTCTGGGTACCGGTATCGGTTGCGGTACCGGAATCGGAGTCGGAACCGATTGTCGCGGTACCGATGGCGGTGCAGCATTAATGAAAGTCAGTAAGGCCTGCTGCATGGATTGTACCGTAGTACCCATAGCCGCCACAACTGCCTGGAAGACGGTACCGGTGTTAGCCGGTACCCCAGAGCAGTCTAACAGGAGATCGGTCGAGGCCGTGCCATCGATGTCTACCTGTAACCCCATAGGAGGAGCTTTGGAAGCCGGAGCTTCCCGCCGGGGTTGTTTGGCTGGGGCAGGGTCCTCAGGGTCAATTGCAAGGGCCTCTCGCTGCTTAGAGGGAGATTTGCCTTTTGAGGACTTGCCCGAAGAATGTTTGGTTACCTGAGATCCATCAGGAGAAGAAGACCTGGAGGATGTTGATGCTGGAGTATCGGTAGAAAACAGCATATGAAATTTAGCTGCTCTGTTCTGTAAGCCCCTTTTGGACATCAGAGAGCAGGATGGACAATCCGGAATGGAATGGTCAGGCCCCAAACATTTAAGACACCACTCATGGGTGTCTGTAACTGAAATAGTACCGGTACACTTAGTGCATTTTTTAAAACCAGAAGCTGGTTTTTCCATGAGGGAGACCTGAGAAGGCCTAGAGGCCTCACAGAAAAAATACACCAAGTGTAGAAAAAGTAATTATATATATATATATTTTTTTTTTTTAAATAAACGAAAAAAGGACCGGCGGTACAGGTCTGGAATCGGGGAAGGCAGACACGCGGTCAAAGAAACAAATTAAAATAACAATTTCTTCAGCGGTGACAGGAACACGACCTGCTGGCTCCGCGGAAAAAGAAGAACTGAAGAGAGTTGGTCAGGAAGGCGGGAAGGCAGCGCGCATGCGCTGTGGGAGGCCCCAAAAGCTTCCTTTCTGGGAAGCTTTCCCGCGCAGGCTCCGTCGGTTCCGACGTACCCATATGTGAGGACTCATTCCTGCTTGTTCCTGGAGATTAAATGGTATATCCAAACCCCACCAAAAGAATGTCTTTGGACAGTTACTTTTTCAGTTATGCTTGAGTCCAAGGTTTCTGGGCCACACTGATGCAGAGGGCATTGTCATCTTCTATTTCCATTAAAAACTGACCTTACTTCATCCAGAAAGTTAAACTGAAGGGTTGAAAGAGTCTAGCATATTTTGGCGAAAATATATTAATATGGTATATTTACTTAATAAAAAAGCTTTTGCTAGATTATTATCACTTACCTCCTCTAAATAATGCACATATCTTAGAAGACGTGAAAACCTAAACAGACGTAGAAGTGAACACACTCTGGCCAATTTGTTTGACTCCATGAATCCTTTATAAGTAATGTTACTGGAATGAATCTCCACATTTGTCTTATGCTTAAAAAGGAAAAAACGTATTACTTAAAATCCAATACAAGATGGACAACAAACAAACAGTAAGGCAGAGCAGAATATGGATTTCATTTTAGAAAAATTGTGCAGCATTTAAATTGCACACATATGTAAATGCCGATTTTACAATGCCACTATTTACATATAGAGATGCTGCTGAATGAATAGATTTAAGGGGCAGCTTATATATTTTCTTAAATTTCCCCATCGGCATTTACACCTGCTCCAAGGCAGATGTAAGTGTCAATTACCTGCACTTTTGGACCTGGGGTCCCTACTGGTGTTTAAGGGAACAACTGTACCTATCTTAGTGGTTCCTTATAATGTGTATTAAAAAAAAAGTTATTTCGCTTCACTCATTAATTAGCTCCACTTGTACATGTAGTTTTGTAAAATGCAGCACTTACACATCTAAGTAGGCACAATAACATCTATATGCTGTGAGATCAACACAAACATATAAGGACTGATATTCAAAGGCATTTACATGGTTTAAAGACCTGTAAACCATGTTGTAAATGATGCTTAGAGGGATATTCAGCCACACTAACATGGTTAATGCCATTGAATAGCCCCAAATAACACCGCTACACGCCCCAATGCTAACCGTGTAGCATTGGAGTGTGTTGTGGGTGTTTCAGGGCGAAGCAGAGATGGCACCCATTGCTAACCAAGCAGCAGTGATATTGTATCACTGCCCGGTTAGCGACCCATGGGTAAAGACAGGCACAGCAAAAGCTGGTCTATCTTTGCCCGTGGAAGCTAACTGGGCAGCGGTGCAATATTACCGCTGCACGGTTAGCTTCTGCGGCATCCCCAGATATTCAATGCTAGAACTGCATATGACACCAGCATTGAATATCCACATATAATGTCCGGTGCCAGCAGCTAGCTGCTGTAATCGCGCTAGCCACCGGTGCTAATTATCGGGCCCGTAGTTACTGATGCTTACATGTGTAAAGCCCCAAGTGATGCTGTTCTGTTTTTGAATGTTTTTTTTTTCTGGAATGGGTGTTTCTGATGGGTTTTCTGAGAAATACATGTGAATTTGCTGGAGTCCTTATACATACATTTGTGGACAACATTATTTGCACCCTTACAGTTCAACCCCGTAATGTCCAATATCTCCTAAAAAAAGTGGCCTGTGAAATGGCTTTAGACTATATATGCAAACATATTTGACACATAAAAGAATCAAATAAAACAAGACCAATTAAAAAAAATAGGAAATAGTATAAAAACTGGGACACTGCCAGGACATGATTATTGGCACCCTTATAAATGATTCAAATCAGTTTGAATAGTGTGATGCTCTCAACACCCCCTTTGGTGGTGTTCACTGCATGACCACATATTCCCTAGCATAGTGCCCTTTAAGAGCTGGGGCGAGGGGAATTCTCAAGCCAGGCACTGTAACATGAAGAAAGGACACATACTGTAGGATTTGCACCCAGCAGGCACTAGAGGAAACTCTAACTGCACTGGGAATTCCCATATTGAGGGAATGCAAAGCAAGACTCGCAGATGTTAGAAAGCTTAAGTGATGAATTTGTGAATTTTTGCTATAAAGTCTGTTAAGAGTCTGGTGGAGTATTACGGTGTGTATGCTGAGTAATCAATTTACACTCTGGAAGTGACCATAAGTGACGGTTATTAAGGGATGGGACAAGGGCAGCCATTTGAAGGGAATTGGAATATTCCTGATTAGCCAGGGGGCATGGCCCTGGTTTTTCTGGACAAAAAGGCTGAGCGTCAGAGTAGCAGGGGACAAGAACCAGCTAAGGTAAATTGATGAAGGCATGGATCTGGTTAATGCACAAGACAGACATCCCTAGGGTGATGGGTTGGAGTCTCGTGAAGTGGATTAATGCCTGGGACAGACATCCATGGGGTGATGGGTTGGAATCTCATGAGGCATAACCTGGGGAACTGAGGGTCTGTAGTTCTCCTAGGGAGAGTGAGAGAAAGCTGGTAGGTGCCAGGAGTCTGAAAGTTTAGCCTGTTGCCAAAGCACTGAAGGTACCGTGTTTAAGATGTAAAAGCTTTTGTGCAGAGCTGCAAGACCAAAGATACTGTGTTTAAGAGGATTAACAGTCAGTGGGGAAGGACTGACCTTTTGGCATAGATCATTTGCATAAGAGGCAGGGCATTATAGGACATGATTTTGAAACGCTCCTGGAAGTGTGGGGAGCATGGGAAGCTGTATTCCTATGAACTGATATGATGAAATTAGACTTACCTGCTAATTGTAGTTCCTGGAGTGTAGCCAGGCTAGTCCCGGACCTCTGGGTTCCCTATCTCATCCAGCAGCTTTGGAGACTGAGAAAACTCCTCCTCTTTTTTATGATGTCACCGGTATATCCATTCGGGATCTGCCTCCTGCCATCAGTAACCTATTGACAAAGCAGACTCACCGGAGACACAAGTAAGCGGATAAACACTAAAAAGAATTTGGCTTAACCCGCTATATTAAGCAAGTAACATATGTACAGACAGATCAGAAAACTCTGATATCAGCAACTTTAAGAGAAGCAGGCTTCCCCCTTAAGATCAAGGAAGAAAGAAAGCCCCACAGACGGACCACTATGCACGCTCCCCCCAGAGCCCATGTGCCCGCAAAAAACAGAAGGAATTCTTACCAGTAAATGCCATCAAAACTCGAGCGGCAAACACTTCAGGCGAGAAAACACATGATAGCTCCAGGGTAGGGATACGGGACTAGCCTGGCTACACTCCAGGAACTACAATTAGCAGGTAAGTCTAATTTCATCTTCCTGTTCATGTAACCAGGCTAGTCCCGGACCTCTGGGTAAGTACCAGAGCAGTAAACCAGTCAAGTATGGGAGGGTCCTGAAACACCAGCCCGAAGCACCGCGGATCCGAAGGCAGTATCCGCTGCTCCTTGGACGTCCAGGCGATAATGTCTGGCAAAGGTGTTTAAGGAGGACCAAGTGGCCGCCTTGCAAATCTCCAGTGGCGGAACCCACCGAAACTCTGCCCAGGAAGACGCTTGCGCCCTGGTAGAATGAGCCCGAAGGCCAATCGGGACCGACATGCCTTTGAGCATATACGCCGATGCAATAGCCTCTTCAATCCATCGGGCTATGGATGCTTTGGAAGCAGCTTCGCCCCTCCGCGGACCGGCAAAAAGAACGAAGAGTCGGACTTACGGAAACTAGCCGTCCGAGCAAGATATTTCTTCAATGCCCGACGAGCATCCAAACTGTGAAAATTGCCGCCATAGTCCGCCGAGCGGCGCGAAAAAACTGGCAAGGAAATCTCCTGATTCATATGAAAGGGGGAAACCACCTTAGGGAGAAAGGACGGGACTGTACGGAGGACCACCTTGGACGAGAAAAATACCAAATAGGGCTCCCTGCAAGAAAGAGCCTGCAATTCAGAAATTCTGCGCGCTGAACAAATGGCCACGAGAAATACCACCTTCAAAGTGAGATCTTTCAGCGACGCTCGGGAGAGAGGCTCGAAGGGCTTGCCCTGCAAGGCGTCGAGGACGGAGGGAAGATGCCACTGAGGCACCACGGGACACGCCGGAGGCCGCAGGAGCGACCCCGCCCGGAGAAAACGTTTCACATCACCGTGACACGCAAGCGATTGTCCCCCGATCTTCCCTCTGTAACAGGACAAAGCGGCGACTTGCACACGCAAGGACGCCGGAGCGAGACCTTTCTCGAAGCCATGCTGAAGAAAATCCAAGATCTGAGGAATGGAGGATCGCAAAGCCACATACCGCCGGTCCGCGCACCAAGCCTCAAAGACACGCCAGACTCTCACGTAGGCTAAGGACGTAGACCTTTTTCTGGCGTTCAACAGGGTGGAGATAACGGAGGTCGAGTAGCCCCTTTGTCGTAACCGTGCCCGCTCAAGAGCCAAGCCGTAAGCAAGAACCGACCCACGTGCGGCATGAGAAGGGGCCCCTGTGACAGAAGGTCCGGCCGACTCGGAAGCCTCCACGGCTTCGCCACCAGAAGTCTCACCAGATCTGCGTAACAAGGTCTGCGCGGCCAATCTGGGGCAATCAGGACGACGCGTCCGGGGTACCTCTGCACCCGCTGAAGAACTCTGCCGACGAGAACCCACGGAGGGAAGACGTACAGGAGCTGGTCCGGCGGCCAAGGCTGGCTGAGGGCATCGAGACCCTCCGACATGCGCTCCCGCCGCCTGCTGAAGAAGCGCTCCACCTTCGCCGAGGCGAACGTCGCCATGAGGTCCATGGCGGGCAAGCCCCACCTGCGGACGAGCAACCGGAAGACTTCGGGATGGAGGGTCCATTCCCCTGGGTCCACCCGAAAGCGACTGAGAAAATCCGCTTGTACATTGTTGACCCCGGCCACATGCGCCGCAGACAAGGCCAGTAAATTTTCTTCCGCCCAAGCACACAGAACCGCCGCCTCGAGAGGTGCCCCCCTGTCTGTTGACATAAGCCACCGCGGATGCATTGTCTGAAAACACGCGTACCTCCGCATCCTGAAGCAGTGACTGGAACGATAGAAGCGCTAGGAAGATTGCTCTCAACTCCAGCCGGTTGATGGACCAGGTCCTTTCTTGTGGAGACCAAACCCCTTGCGCGAAGCGGCCTTGGCAGTGCGCCCCCCAGCCGGAGAGACTGGCATCGGTCCTCACGGTGACCCAAGACGGAGCCACCAACGGCTGTCCCCTCGCGAGGGAGGTCGGACACAACCACCACCGGAGGGACCGGCGCGTCACAGGCGGACAGGGGAGAGCCCGGGACAGTGGATCTTCCTGATGCGACCACCGGCGGAGTAAGGACCGTTGTAAGGGTCGCATGTGCGCCCTCGCCCAGGGCACCGTCTCTATGGCCGCGGCCATCGTCCCCAGCAACTGTAGATAGCGCCAGGCCGACGGCGCGCGGAGCCGCAGGAACTGAACCACCATCCGGCAGAGGTTCCGCGCCCGGACGGCCGTGAGGAACACCTTCCCGAGCTTTGTGTCGAAACGAGCACCGAGATATTCGAGGTTCTGCGAAGGCGTTAAATGACTCTTCGCCAGGTTGACCACCCAGCCAAGTTCCTCCAGAAAAGCCACCACCCGAGCCGTGGCTGACACGCTCTCGGCACGTGACTTCGCTCGAATCAACCAGTCGTCGAGGTAGGGGTGTACCAGAATACCTTCCTTCCGGAGGGCCGCCGCCACCACCACCATGACTTTCGTGAAGGTGCGTGGCGCCGTCGCCAAGCCGAACGGCAGGGCGCAAAATTGAAAATGTCCGAACAGCACAGCGAATCTGAGAAACTGATGGTGATCCTGTCGGATGGGAATGTGGAGGTAAGCCTCCGATAAGTCCAGAGAGGTAAGAAACTCCCCCTTTTGGACCGCCACTATCACCAAGCGCAGTGTCTCCATGTGGAAATGCGACACGTGGAAACACCGATTTACCCCTTTGAGGTCGAGGATGGGACGGATAGTTCTCCTTCTTCAAGCTCCTCATCTGCTTCTAAGTCACGGACGTCCTCCTCTGACAACTGACCCTCAGAGGCCACAGAACAACCTGCAGATGATGCTTCAGTCCGTTGCCGCTTGGCCCGGACAGCGGGCTCCTCGGCTAGGGAAGGCATGGCAGCTCTTTTTAACCCCGCCATGGGTTCCTGCCGCTGCCCGTGATGTGGACCCGCCAGAAAGGCGTTTTGCAAAAACAGGACAAAATCGTTGGAAAAGATAGTAGTCCAGTCCTTGGGCAGCGGAACAGCAGGTCCACCCACATCCGGTACTGAAGATGGTCCTGCCACCGGCTCCTCCCGGACCGCCTCCACCACCGGTGCGGAAGGACCGCCGGGCTCAGCCAGGTGGACCTCCTCTCTGTCACTTCTAGAGGGGTCCAGGCCTGAAGAATCTTTAACACAGGCCTTACAGACGCCTGAGGAGCTCTTCCTTAAACCACAAACCAGGCAGAGTGGTTTAGAAGACATGTCAGCTCGCAGGAGTGGAGGCAGAGAGTAAGCTCCCCCCTGAGCTGCTTAAAATGGCTGCGAGCTAAACAGGAGCTCTCGAAAGCGATGTCGCCGTTTTTTTTTGTTTTTTTTTCAAGCGCACACCCGAGTGGCCAAAGAAATCGCAACCCAAAACAAAAAACCGCTTCGGAGTAGTAAGAAAAACAAAGGAGGGCCCCCCGGGCAGAGCAGACAGAGGAATGAAAACAGTTAACCGGACCGCAAGCACCACGCGGCTAGGCCCGGCACGCGGAGCAGCGCGCCAAAAAGATTCCTTGACAGAAACGGCTAAAGGCAAGCCCCCTTACCTGGAAGCGCCGCGTGCAATGCAGCTGCAGTGGAACGCACAACCAGAGACCACAGTGCCTCGCTGAGCCGCCACGGAGAAAGACTGTCCCCCTCGCAGCCTGCTCCGTGAACGCAGATGGGAACAATCCCGAGCCTGCCAGCGCGCTTACAGGCAGGCTTCTGTGTGGCGCTGGCTAGGCCGGTCTGAAATGCGTTTCTCTCCTCGATGCGGTCAAACTCCCAGGTACTGCCAAAAATAATAAAGAAGCCTTGCAGCAAAGCCGAAGCAAGAAGGGGACACAAAAGAGAAATAAAAAAGGCAAACCAAATGAAAGGTAGCGAAGGAGAGAAGGAGGCAGGGGAAAAAGGTAAGCGAGACGCCTGCCCTAATGCCCTTAAAGAGACAGTACCGTTCAGCAAGGGCCACCCTGCCCCAGAGCCAAAATCAGCAGTTTAAACCAGAGAAAAGAACCCCCTAAAACCAACTCAATTGTCTCTCCAGTGAGCCCGGGACTCCGGGCTCCTATCTCACAAGCTGCTTGGAGACTGAGGTAACTGATGGCAGGAGGCAGATCCCGAATGGATATACCGGTGACATCATAAAAAAGAGGAGGAGTTTTCTCAGTCTCCAAAGCTGCTGGATGAGATAGGGAACCCAGAGGTCCGGGACTAGCCTGGTTACACGAACAGGAATAAGGTTTAAAGCATATTGGCCTGTGCTCCTGCAAAACTGCTAGCTATGATTTGGTTCATGTACCCACCTTAAGTGAGCAAGCGCCTTGGGAGAAGGACCTAAGAGTGGAACATTGACCAGAGACAGCGCTTCTCCTATCTATGGGTGCACAAGTGGGAAGCATGATTGTTAGAACTCCAGAGGTTTTCACAAAAGTAACATCACAACAGAAAAGCCACATTCCAACTGCAGTAAAATTAAATGCACCTGCGATCAATTACACAGGTACACTACCAAAAAACTGCCTCCAGTTTTGCAACGGATTCCTATAGATTTTGGGGTGCTGAATCCAGGAAAAATAGCCAAAATGTTACATCACGTCACGTTTTCTTGCAAAATTAGATTTCTTACCCATATAAGGAATGTTCACATAATTTCTTTTTAGCCGACTGCAGTTTATTTTCTTGGCCCAAAATAGAGGTTGTAATGGTTAACTAACTAGAAACACTCCCTCATGATATTTTAGAGTGTTTTGTATTCATTTTATACATTAACAGGACAATTGGGAGGCGGGGGGCTAAATCCAGTACTCGCGCTGGCGCATGTTCTTTCCTGTTCGCCTCGCCTCGTTCGCTCGCTCAAACACGGTGGTTGCGACATGAACGTTCCTGTCAAATTTCAGTTTCTTGCAAGTTCATTATTAGCTTTTGTTTGCTCAGTCGTAATCCAGCTTTATTCCGAAGTGGTTCACTACAGTTGTAGTTTGCAGTGCTGTGTATTTGTGATGGCTCACAGAGCCAGAGGTTGCGTCAACTCTCCGGACAGTTTTGTTTTTATTTGTGGGGAATATACCGTGAAAAAGCGGCAGAGGAACATTTCTGCATTTATTAAAAAAGTATATTTCGCCTATTTCGGTTTGAAGTTAGGCGATCAAGACAAACCGTGGGCTCCTCACAAAGAGTGCAAGACATGTGAGGAAGATCTACGCTTATGGATGAAAGGTAAAAAACAAGCATTTCGTTTCGGAATACCTATGATGTGGCGTGAACAAAGAGACCACAGCAGTGACTGCTATTTTTGCTCTTGCATTGTGAAGGGATACAACTTAAAAAATAAGAACGTAATAAGTTACCCCAACCTTCCCTCAGCAATTAGGCCTATGCCTCATAGCAACGAAGTACCTGTGCCTGAACCACCAAAATCTTTGGATCATATTTGTGTGGACGGTTCTGATCATGATGAGACTCATCAGATGGCTTTTCCCGATGAGTCCAGTACTTCCGAGTTTGAAACTGAACCAGATCCGAAACCTGAACTTTTCTCTCAAGCTGAATTGAATGATTTAGTCCGGGATTTAGGACTCCCAAAAGATGCTGCCCAACTGCTAGGTTCTCGGCTTAAACAGAAAAATCTATTGTCACCAGGAACAACTTTTTATTGGTACCGCAACCGCGAGACACAATTTTTGAAGTATTTCAGCAAAGAGGAAGATTTGGTATTGTGAAACGATATATACGGAGTGATGGAAAAGTTTAAACTCAAGTATGATCCTGCTGAATGGCGGCTGTTCATTGATTCGTCAAAAGACAGCATAAAAGGTGTTCTTCATAATGGCAACACATTCGCTTCAGTTCCTATTGCTCACTCTGTTATTCTCCAAGAAAATACGAGAATTTGGCCCTGATTCTTCAGAAGATTCTTTATGATGAGCATAAGTGGATGATTTGTGGAGACTTTAAAATTCTATCCATGCTATTAGGGCAGCAATCCGGTTTCACCAAATATCCCTGCTTCCTTTGCTTGTGGGATAGCCGGGCCCGCGACCTACACTGGGGGAAAAAAGACTGGCCAATTCGGGAGTATTTGAGACCCGGTGAGAAAAATGTTCTTCATGAGAGCTTGGTACCTCGTGATAAAATTCTATTACCACCTCTCCACATTAAGTTGGGTCTCATTAAGCAATTCATCATGTCCCTTCCAAAAGATGGTGAGTGCTTTCGGTACCTTTGCTCAAAGTTCCCCCGACTTTCTGAAGCAAAGCTAAAGGAAGGAGTGTTTGTTGGCCCTGATATAAGGAAACTCATTTCAGATGGAGCATTCGCTGAAACGATGTCTGAGAAGGAAAAAGAAGCCTGGGATTCCTTCAAGGATGTTGTTCTCAAATTCTTGGGGAACAGGCGGGATGAGAACTAGAAGGATATTGTTGCCAGGATGCTCAATGCCTTCAAAGAACAAGGCTGTAACATGAGCCTGAAAGTCCATTTCTTGCACTCCCATGTGAACTACTTTCCTGAAAACCTGGGGGCGTACAGTGAAGAACAAGGTGAAAGGTTTCACCAGGACATCAAGGACGCAGAGAGAAGGTACCAAGGAAGATGGAACACCACTATGATGGCTGATTTCTGCTGGTTGCTGCTGCGGGAAACCCCAGATGAAAAATACGCCAAGCAGCGCACCAAGAGAAGCATTCGGGGGAAGAAGAAACGGGCCCACCAGGAGATTGATTGACCCAAGAATGACTTTAAAATCTAAACTGTGTTGACAAATATCGTGTTTTTACTAAACTTTGAAATAAAAATTTGCTAGTTATTACCACAGTGTCGGATGTCATTTATTAGAATTTTATTTTCACACCATCGGGTGTTTGTCTTCATGTATTGCAATGGTGCGGTTTGCGTTTTCTATTCTTACATACATACCTGTACAACATTTTATGAGCATTTCTTTGCTTTGCTTTGTGTCTAACCTCACTCTTATATGCTCAATGTTTGTGCACATGTATGTGGCTGTTTTAAGTGCAGACAATTTTGCTACCATCACAGTGTGTTTTGTTGACATTACTCTCTTCTTATGTGCTGCCTTGTTACAATTTTCTTTATTCTTATTTGAATAACTACTAAACAATTAGTATAAAGAATTCATCCAAGAAACTTTTATCTCGATCGCACTCAATCTGAAACGTTCACCTCAAACTGCTAACCCAATGTAGCAAAAAAATCTGTACGTGATGGAGCAAATTGGTTACCAGATTTGGATTCAGCGCACCAAAAAATGTAAAAATCGAAACATTAGAGGCAGTTTAAAAAAGAATTTTTTTAGTGTACCTGTGTTATCAGTACTCACATGACTTGATTTAACCAATGGATGATGGCTCTAAAGTTCAAAATGGCTCCATTCACTCCCTGTTTCATTTTCACAATGCTGAAGACAAGAGAGCTGCCTGAGAATCAGAAAAGCCATGATCATCAAACTTCAAAGGTGTACAAAGCCATCTCTAAAGACCTTGGGACTCCTGTGTCTACAGTTTGCAATGTTAAGAAGTTTTCTGCTCATGGAACTGTCTAGAACCTCTCAGAACATGATGGGAACAGGAAAATGAATCCAAGAACAGTAGGCAAAACATCACATACAACATCCAAAGAGTTTAAGGCTGACCTGGAGCAATCTGGAGTGGTGGTTTCAACCTGTACCATACACCGTGCACTAAACAAAGAAGGACTTCATGGGAGAAGGCCAAGGATGACCCCTCTGCTCAAAGATAGACATAAAAAGGCACGCCTGATCTCTTCCCAAATCCACCTTGAGAAATCACAATTCTTCTGGGAAAATGTTCTGTGAACAGATGAAACCAAACTTGAGCTCTTTGGCAATGCAGACCAGCGATACAGCTATAGACGAAGAAATTAAGCTTATAAGGAAAACACCACCTTTACTACAGTTAAATATGGTAGAGGTTCCATAATGTTTTAGGGCTGTTTTGCTGCCTCAGGAACTGGAGGCCTGGAACGTATTAAAGGAATCATGAAGTCAGAGAGCTACCAAGGTATTTTGGAGCGAAATGTGCTATCTACTGTCAGAAAGCTAGGTCTGGGCCGAAGATCATGGGTTCTCCAGCAGGATATTGACCAAAAATATACATCCAAAAGTACAAAGAATGTTTAAAAAGGAAAAAATGGATTGTTTTAAACTGACCAGCAATGAGTCCTGATCTCAATCCAATAGAGAACCTTTGGAAAGAGCTGAAATCTACAAAACGTAGAGGCTTCAAGAAATGTTTGCAGGATGTCATCACTGAAAAGGATTGTGCAAACAAATACAAGTGAAGGGTGCCATTAATCCTGTGCAGGTCATATTTTGTTTTTTCTCAGACATTACTATGTCCAAGTTGCACAGACATTTTTTTTGTTGTATACCTTTGAACATATTAAAATATTATGATGACATACAATTGGAATATTTCCATTTCTCAACATATCTAAAATGCAAGGGTACCAATGTTGACCACAACTGTATTTACAAAAGCCTCCGTGACTCGCCAAGGGTCCAAAAATGATAAGCAAGAATAAGGAAGAAAGAAAACTCTTCTGAAGAGTGCACAAAACATGTAGGGTTTAAAAGCTCTCAATATAACCATGTAAGAAGCAGAGACAGACATACCAACAATGGGTTCAGAGCAAGACATAGTAACATAGTATATGACAGCAGATAAAGACCAGTATGGTCCATCAAGTCTGCCAAGTAAGGCGGCAAGAATAGGTGCACCTGTCGCTCCATGCAGGTTGCCCCTCCCCATGCCTTTGTTTAGGGGTGTACCCACTGCTCCGTGTAGGGCACCCCTATTTGTTGAGATATAAGAGACAGTTATGTTTATTTTCATTTTATTCTGTTGCTATAAAAGAATCCACTGTGTCTGTCCCATGCCATCTTGAATTCTGTCACTGTATTTGCCCCACCACTTCCATCGGGAGGGCATTCCAAGCAACCACCACCCTTTCAGTGAAAAAGTATTTCCTGACATTGCCTTTCAATTCATCCCCTTGCAGCTTCATGTTATGCCCTTTAGTTTTACAGCTTCCCCATCTTTGGAAGAGGTTTGTTTGTTCATTATTTCTCTTTAAGTATTTAAAGGTCTGAATCATATCTCCCCTGTCCCTCCTCTCCTCCAGAGTGTACATATTTAGGTCTTCAAGAACCTATGAGCACTTCAAGTATCCTGGGTTGTATCCCATCCAATCCCATAGCCCTTGTCCACTTTCAGTTTTGCAAGTTGTTCTAACACATTATCTTCTGCGAATGGTGTGGTATCTACTCCATTCCCATTTGTATATTTGTCAATCACAGGTGATCCTTCTCCAGGATTTTCTTTAGTAAAACAGAAGTATTTGTTTAGCATTTTCACATTTTCAATGTCACTTTCCACAAATTCGTTCCCGGCACTTTTGAGTCCTGCAGTTCCACCTCTGATTTTCCTCCTCTCCTGAATATACCTAAAAAACATTTTGTCGCCACACTTCACATCTTTAGCCATCTTTTCTTCTGCCTTTCATTTTGCTATCCTTATTTCTCTTTTTGTCTTAGTTTTATCCTGTATTCTTTTCTGTGTTCCTCTGTTTGCCAACTTCTGAATTTTGTCAAAGCTGTGTTTTTTGCCTTTATTTGTGCAGCCACTTCTTTGGAGAACCAAATAGATACATATGTAAGGAAAGTAAATAAAAACAAGAGGAAAAGGAAACCTGTTACCCCTTTTATTGCCTCCTTTAGTTTAGCCCACTGCAATTCCACTTCCCTTATCCCCTCCCACCCTGCCAACTCCTCCTTCAGGCACTTGCCCATTTTACTGAAGTCAGTGGTTTTGAAGTCTAGGACTTTAAGCTTGCTGTGATTGGACTCTACCTTGGCTTTTATCTCAAACCACACCGTATGATGATCGCTGCTGCTCACATGGGCACCCATCTGGATATTCGAAACGTTATCGTGAGTACTAAATCCAGCATCGAACTTTCCCTGGTCGGTTCCATCACTATTTGTCTAAGTAATGCATCTTGGAAGGCATCCACAATTTTTTTACTTCTTTCCAGATTTGCAGAAGGAATACGCCAATCCACATCGGGTTGATTAAAGTCACCCAATATGATCACTTCCCCCTTCATGGCTATCTTTGCAATATCATAATCAATTCGCTATCCATTTCTTCGGTTTGAGTTGGAGGCCTGTAGACTACATCGTTATGGATGACGGTGTCATCTTCTCTTTCCAACACAATCCACAGCGCTTCTTCTTTTCCCCATGTCTCCTGCATTTCAGCAGCTTTAATATTACTGTTGACATATAGGGCTACGCCCCCTCCTTTTCTACCCTCTCTATATCTTCTAAATAGATGATAGCCAGCTATGGCTATAGCCCATTCATGCGACTCGTTAAACCATGTTTCTGTAATGGCCACAATGTCCAAGTCCATTTCCACCATTAGGGCTTTCAGGTCAGAAACTTTGTTGGCTAGACTTCGAGCATTTGTGCTCACTGCTTTCCAGCATTTGTTAAATGGCTTGCCTTTACTTTGCATGGATTTTGTTTTACATGCCTCTTCCCACTTGGCATTGATGTGTGGGTTAATACTGCAGCTGTTTCCAATGTTATTATGTTTCTGCTGTGAGTGACGTCCTGAACTTGTTCTTTTCCATTCATCACCCCCTTTCCCTACATTAAATGCCTGTCCACATAATGTCTGAATTTTTCACTTAGGGGTATGTTTACTAAACTGTCTTAATGTTACCGGCATTAGTTGCAGTCTTACTGTGACGAATGCCATATAAGGTAGTGGGCGTTCCAGTCTTAAGGTAGCATTTCGGGTTATCGCACGATAGAGGGAGCCATGGCACGTTAACGCGCGTTAGCCTTAATTAGGCACGCTGACCTGCAAACACAGCAACAGAGGTGTAGCACATTGGTTAATACAATGACTGATAAAACAGGGGTCATGAGTTCAATCCCCAGTGGGCTTAATGAGTAAGGCTGTCTGAGGCATTACCCTTTACTTTAAATCAGTGCTGTCTGAGGTATTTTCTTTTTTAATTTAAATTAGTGCTGCCAGCAAACACACCCTCACAGTGCCATAACCTAAGGTGCCGCATAAGGCGCCCTATAAGGCACTCCAGAGGGCACATTATAAAGTGCAATGTCTGCCAAGGCACCTTATAAGGTTCCCTATAGGACGCCTTATAAGGCGCCTTATAGGGCACCTTAAGGTTACAGCACTGTGAGGGTGTTTTTGTTGGCAGCACCAATTTAAATTAAAAAAGGAAATGCCTCAGACAGCCCTATCAAATAACACCACTGTGGGATCAAACCCATGACCTCTGCCTCCATAGTCAGTGAAGCTACATCTCTACAGCTACTAACAAACCCCTGGCTGGCTACAGAAGGACTGCAGGTCACCACACAAACTGTCTGCTGTGGTTAGCAGGATAGGGTTAACCCACCCGTACCCATGATGCACTGCACATGCAGATCAGCAGTCTACAGATGATCACATGATGGGGTATGCACCCCCACAGCACCTCGGCCTGGTAGGGGGAACTGACAGTGTGTGTTACTGGCAGAGAGTAGCTACAGACCGTCACATTGTGCGGGTACTGTGCTCACCCTGAGGGCGAGGTGGGGCGCCCAGCACCAGGTCCGCAGCACCAAGCTTAACTGAGATAGGCTATGCTGCAGGTCACCATCAGTGCCAGTGTGTGATAGGTAGTCCCTGCAGACACACCTAGGATACACCTGTGTCCATCCGTATTTCCCAGTCACATCTAGCCCTTGTGGACTATGATGCACTCAGAATAGTGCATATCCTGTGTGGGTGCCATGGTCACATGATTTAAGTGAAGGGGGGTGTTTTGACCCATAGGTGGATTATGTAGCACCACCCAACCCGCCCTCTGGGGCTCAGGGTGGGGGACAGGATCTCTCACCAACAGATCCACATTCTACATCCCTGCAATAGTGGCAGTAGAAGGAACCATCAACCCCAGTCCTGCTGGGGAACAGGCACCCCTACAGGGCAGTCAATGCAGATCTGCACACATCCATAAGGCAATGGCAGACAGACAGTAGGCCTGGAAATGATCAGCTGCCCCCCCATTCTCCAGCAGCGAGCACAGTGAGTCTCCAGCCGCTGCATCCTGCAAGGTGTTCCAGCCATACACATACTAACTGCAGACAGTCTGCTACCTAGTCCATAGTGCATGTTCCTGGAGGAGATGTGTGGACCCAAAACTGGGATGTGAGCACACACACCAAGCACATAAGTCAGTGATTGGGCCCCAGAAAAGAGAACCCATAAATATCACTTGAGAGAATATAGCACTATGGGGGAACCTAGCCATGCCGTGGACACTGATCAGTCAGGGTGAGAGTGACCTCCCAGCAGGACATGCTGTGGCCACCCTGTCCGTGCAGGTGGTGGCTGGACACTACAATGTCCCAGCCATTGCCCTATGCAGATGCATCCTGCCCAGGCCACCCTGTCCGGGCCATACCCACAGTACCTTGCTCCTCATCATGCACATTGGCAGGCTAACACTGGAAACAGTACAAGCAGTGTGGGCTGAGTAAGGTGTAGGCAGCCACAACACACTGGATAGACAGACACACACTCCCACACCTATGCCAGCATTGTGCAAATATAGAGGCTTTTAGCAGCCCTGGCCACCACACCAGTCCTGGGCATAGTGCAGGCATGGCTATGGTACGCAATACTGTTGGGGTCACTCCCCGGGGTGGTAAACACTGTCAGAAACCAAAACTGAAACACACTCCACAGATATTAGAAAGGTTGCTATGATGCAGCTCTATCAGCAAATTGTGCTTAACTTAGGAATTGCTATCTGCCATTAATCATAGCAACCTTTTGATACATATGTAACATATTCCCAAGTTTAGGGCGACACTGCTAAGGTATGCAAGTGCTAGTATTAGGAGATGCTGCTGCAGGCAGGGCCCAACAGCCTGACTCTCCATGAGGCTTTGGATAATGGAGCCTGTGGGTGTGGGTGTTTACGCCCCTGTTGGCAGCTGCTCTAGGGCAGAAGTTCCCAACTCCGTCCAGGTGGGCCAAACACTGTTCAGGTTAAGCACAGTTACTTACCTGTAACAGGTGATCTCTGGGAACAGCAGGAATAAGTCTTCACATATGGGTACGTCGGTACCGACGGAGCCTGCACGGGAACGCTCCCCAGCGTCCAATCAGAAAGCTTTTGGGAGCATCCCTCAGCGCCTGCGTGCTGCCTTCCCGCCTTTCCAACTGTCTCTCATCAGTTGAGTTTTATAGCTGAGACAAAGAGAGAGAAAGAAGAAAGGAAGAGAGATAGAGAGATACAACTCCTAGGGGAGGTGGGTGGGTTGTGAAGACTTATTCCTGCTGTTCCCAGAGATCACCTGTTACAGGTAAGTAACTGTGCTATCTCCAGGAACAAGCAGGAATGAGTCTTCACATATGGGGACTCCCAAGCTAAGATGCCTGGAGCCCTAGCATGGTGAGGATTGGAACATGCTACACCTCATATGGCCAGGCATCCTGAGGATGAAGGGTAGGAGTTGAAAAGAGAGGAGCTGTGGAAAAACAGCTAACCTAAGGACTACAAGTAAGGAGTCCTTGTAAGTATGATAATTACCATGAAAAATATTGAAATGAACAATCACAATATGGACCTCACCTACTGGGTTGCAGGAAGTAGAGAGGCTGATGGAGTCTACTAGAGATCCAGTAGAGGAATCTTCAAGGTGACCTCACGGAAGGGAAGGTGAAGTTCCCAATCTGGAATTGACAGGTGACCCAGGTGTCAACTGGGATAGTAGAAAAAACGGCAGGTCTTTAGTGGAAGCTTTATGGAAAAAGCTGGGAACTCTTTTGGCTACAGAGTTACTAACATTTAGGAGCAAAAGAGGAAGACTGACCGATTTGGACAAACTAGCCCAGTCCTGGAGGGAAGAAGGGGTATGGGAAAAAACCCGTATTCCCAAGGAGGACAGATGTCTGAAGGGTTGAAACCTCAGATCTACTGAATATCCACCCTGTTTTTCCTAACTGGTGAGAGATAGGAAAGATATTGAAGTATGGAGCTTCAGGGATACCTAAACCTAGGGTTAAAGTAGTAGCTATTAGTACCACAGTAGTGGTTGTGTGCATAATACTCTAGACATACTGAGGGACAGTATGAACATATGCAAGCCCACTGTCTGGAACCTATAGGAAGGTAAGAGTAGTTACTCACCTGTAACAGGTGTTCTCCAGGAGCAGCAGGAATCAGTCCTCACATATGGGTGACGTCAGCGGCGACGGAGCCCTCGCGGAGCAATTTTCCCAGCTTTCAAAGAAAGCCTTTGGGAATTGCAGAGCGCATGCGCGGTCCCCTTCCCGCCCAAGGGTGCCATCTTGCTCAGTCTGATGACATAGCTAAAAGATAGCAAAAAATTAGCAAAAACGAAATGATAGGACTGCAACTCCAAGGGGAGGAGGGAGAGTTGTGAGGACGGATTCCTGCTGCTCCTGGAGAACACCTGTTACAGGTGAGTAACTACTCTTTCTCCAGGACCAAGCAGGAAGTCAGTCCTCACATATGGGACTCCCAAGCTTAAGGCTACCGGAGGCCTCAAGCGGAAAAATGAGCTCCCTCTAGCTCAGAAGCACAGAAGGAAGGAATCTTCTCTGAAAACGCCCCTGACCGGTAGCCCAACACCAGGGCCGGAGGGTAGGAGTTGCCTAAACCTCAAAGAGATTATGGAGGACTGCCTGTCCGAAAGCACTGTCCCTGCGGGACTCCCTCTAACATAGAAACATAGAAACATGATGACAGAAAAAGACCACAAGGCCCATCTAGTCTGTCCTTCCATAACAACAACTTCAACAGTCCACTTTTTACCTTTAGAGATCCTCTGTGTTGGTCCCATGCTTTTTTGAATTCAGTAATGGGCCGCAAAAGTCTGGCTTGAAGACCAAGTAGCGGCCCGGCAGATGTCTGCCAACGGAACAGAGCGGAGATGAGCCACTGACGCAGCCTTCGCCCTAACACGATGAGCCGTGACTCGACCCTCCAACGAGAGGCCGGCCGCCCCATAAGCCCAAGCGATACAGTCAGCAACCCATATGGACAAAGTACGCTTGGAGACGGGTAGCCCCAACTTATTGGGGTCAAAAGAAACGAAGAGCTGAACAGCCCTTCTATGCTCTCGCGTACGGTCAAGGTAGAAGGATAAGGCCCTCCTACAGTCCAGGGTATGCAGGACCATTTCAGCCCGGCAGGTGTGCGGCCTGGGAAAGAAGGTCGGAAGAACCACCTCCTGGTTGAGATGAAAAGTAGAAACCACTTTTGGAAGAAACTTAGGGTGAGTCTGTAAGACGACCCTATTCCTGTAGAACCTAGTGTAAGGAGGATCAGACACTAGGGCTTGCAGTTAACTAACGCGCCTAGCAGAGGTAAGGGCTACCAAGAACAAGGTTTTCCAAGAAAGAAAACGAAGAGGGCAGGTAGCCATAGGTTCAAAGGGCGGACAGGTAATCCGCTGCAAGACCACATTCAGATCCCATTCAGGGGCTGGTGGGCGTAAAGGAGACTTAAGGAGAAGAAGGCCTCGGAGAAAACGAGCCACCAAAGGGTGGTGGGAAAGAGGCCTGCCATCCACCGGTGCGTGATGTGCAGAGAGAGCACTGAGGTGGACTCTGACAGAGTTGGACTTAAGGCCCAGATTGGAGAGGTAAAGCAAGTATTGCAAGACCACTGCTACCAAGCAGGAGAAGGGATTCTCAGACTGCTGAGCACACCAAATGGAGAACCGACGCCACTTAAGAGCGTAGGACCTCCGGGTGGAAGGCCTCCTCGAGGCCAAGACAACCTCTTCCACCTCCCGAGGCAGCTAGAGGGGAGCAAGGACTACCCTTTCAGCAGCCAGGCCATCAGATGAAGGGACCGGAGGTTGGGGTGTAGGAGAGACCCTTGATCCTGTGTCAGGAGATCGGGCTGAAACCCCAGAGGAAGAGGAGTGTCCACCGCCAGCTGCATTAGAAGCGGGAACCAAGGTTGTCTCGGCCACCAGGGAGCCACTAGGATCAGCGAGGCTTTGTCTCTGAGAACTTTGAAGAGTGTTCGAGACACCAGCGGCATGGGAGGAAAGGCATACAAGAGGCCTGTGGACCATGGAATCAGAAAAGCATCCGCTGCTACTCTGAGAGGAGGCGGTTGTCGAGAGCAGAATCTGGGAAGTTGCCGGTTCAGAAGACTGGCAAACAGATCCATGGTGGGGAGTCCCCACTTGAGAAAGATCCGCTAAACCACCAATGGATCCAATCTCCACTCGTGTGGTTGTAGGATCCTGCTTAGCTTGTCTGCCAGGTAATTTTCCTGACCTGGGAGATAGACCGCTTTGAGGAGGATGCTGTGGTGGACGGCCCAAGAGCACAGTCTTCGTGCCTCCTGACAGAGAAGGAAGGAGCCTGTGCCTCCTTGTTTGTTCATGTAGAACATTGCAACTTGATTGTCCGTCTGGACCAGCACAGACTGGTGAGAAGTGAGGTGGGAGAAGGCTCTCAGAGCTAGGCGGATGGCTCTGAGCTCCAGGAAGTTTATCTGCTGAGCAGACTCCCAAGGAGTCCAGAGGCCTTGAGTACATGTCCCTTGGCAATGTGCTCCCCAACCTAGGAGAGAAGCATCGGTTGTTAGTACCTGAGAAGGCGGAGGAGATTGAAAATCCACTCCCAGTAGCAGGTTTGGCAGATGAAGCCACCACCGCAGAGAAGAGACCAGCAGGTCGGAGACCTGTACTGAGTCCGCCAGGCTCCCCGTGGCCTGATTCCATTGAGTGCGAAGGCACCACTGAGCAGGTCGCATGTTCAGGCGGGCATTGGGGGTCACATGGACCGTGGAAGCCATATGGCCGAGCAGTCTCAGAAATTGCCTGGCAGAGACCAGGGAATTGCTGTGAAAGTGGCTGGCGAGATCCATGAGCCTGTGTGCTCTGTCTAGAGGCAGGAAGGCCCGCGCCTGAAGTGTGCTTAACCTTGCGCCGATGAATTCGAGATCTTGAGAGGGGAGCAAAGTGGACTTTGCGAAGTTTATGACAAAGCCCAAGTGCTGGAGCAGAGACACAGTGCGATGAGTGGCCTGAGTGGCCTCTTGGGAAGACTGGGCCCTGATGAGCCAGTCGTCCAGGTATAGAAACACAAAAAGGCCTTGAAGTCTTAGATAGGCCGCCACCACTGCTAGGCATTTGGTGAACACCCTGGGGGCGGAGGATAGGCCAAAGGGCAGTACTCTGTACTGGTAATGGATTTCCTCCCACAACAAACCTGAGATATTGTCTGTGGTCTGGATGAATTAGGATATGAGTATAGGCATCCTTGAGATCTAAGGAGCATAGCCAGTCTCCCTGCTGGAGGTAGGGCAGCAGGATTCCAAGGGTAAGCATCTTGAACTTTTCCCTTGCCAGGAACTTGTTGAGGTTTCGCAAGTCCAGGATGGGTCTGAGGCCTCCTGTTCTTTTTGATATCAGAAAGTACCTGGAATAAAAGCCGTGACCTCTCAGGTGGTGGGGCACCGGTTCCACAGCCTGTTCCTGAAGAAGACTTGCTAACTCCTGAAGGAGTAAGTCCCTGTGCAGAGGGAGTCTTGGAGGCTCCGCTGGAAAGTAGGAGGGAGGTACCTGGTGAAAGTGTAGAAGATAGCCTTTCTGAACTATATGAAGCACCGAGGTATCTGAGGTGATGGCTGACCAACTGTGGGCAAAGTGGACCAGCCGGCCTCCTGTGCTGAAAGAAACCAGCTGAGGGGAAGAGGCTATGCTGATGGAGTCAAAAACCCCCACCCTGCTGAGCAGGGGCCGGTGTTGTGGGCTTGGGGGCCTGCTGCCTACAGGACCCATTACCCCGTCCCTTAGCCTGCGGACCCTTTTGGGAAGCTGCTGAGGCCTGATACTGAGGGTAATGTTTATAGGCAGCCGCCTTCCTCGGATAAAAGGGCTTTTTCCCCGAGCCCTTCTTCTTCTGAGAAGGGGCAGAGGTTTTTCTGGACAGCCTAGTTCTGGTCAGAGTCTCAGTCTCGATCTGTGCAGCCTTTTCAGCCATGGGTTTGCCAAAGAGGTTTTCACCTCTGCAGGGGACATCGACCAACTTGTCCTGTACCCATGGCTCGAGGTCGGATGACTGAAGTCAAGCCTGTCGGCGGGCACCGATGCCGGCCCCAGCTACTCGAGCCGATGCTTCAAATCCATCGTAGGCTGCTCGAGAGATAAACTTTGAGCACTCTCGAATACCAGTGGACAAGGCTTGGAACCTCTGCAAAGGTTCCTCGGAGAGACCAGCAGAGAACCCGGCAATTTCTTTTGCCAGATCTCGGAGATACATGCCCATATAGAGCTGGTAGGTCTGGACACGACAAGCAAGCATAGAGCCCTGGAAGCACTTTCTACCGAGGGCATCCAGGTTCCGGGCCTCCCGGCCGGGAGGCACCAAGGAGTGTATCTGCTGACTCTAGAGTCGATGCATGGCAGATTCCACCACCATGGAATGGTACGGTAGTTGTGCCTTTTGGAACCTGGGGCTCTTGCGGACTCGATAAATGGAATCGACCAGCTTGCTTAACACCGGCACCGACGCCGGGCTCTCCCACATGCGGAAGAGAAGTCGTTCCAGCATCGGAGGAACCGGTACAGTAAAGGCCTCCTTCGGGGGAGAGTCATACTGGAGGGCATCGAGATCTTCGGCTCGAGGCTCCTCCTCAGGATCCGCGGGGAATGCCAAGGCCTTGGCCATATCCCGCACGAAGTCCGAGAACCGGGTGTCCTCCGGGGGGGACCGTCTCCGAGGTTCGGACTCGGGTGAGTCCGATGGGACACACCGAGTCCAAAAAGTACCAGGTGACTCTTCGTCCTCCGTTTCCCAGGCTGACTCCTCAGAGGAGGAATCGAGCGGCTCCGGTTGGGCGGGCACCGATGCCCTCCGCCCAGACGCCGGGGGTGTCGGCGTCGACGACCTCGGTCCCGAACAGGAGGCCGAGGGAGACCGCGACCAAGGATCGACTCGAGCTCGCATGGACTCGAGGATCGGCTCGGTCTCCGGGGTCGACTTGGACGTCGACATCCCGGTGGCCGGGGCAGATGCATTGGCGAGGCCAGCGATCAATGCCCGCTGCTGGTCCATGAAGGCAGCCCAACTGCTCTCCAAGGCCGTCAACCTGAGTCCAAGCTCAGGAGACCCAGCAGCCCCCGACTTGGGCCCCGACGGTGTCGGGCCCAACGTTGGCTCCTTCGGAGGCGAGTCCACGAGGACTACAGTACTCACGTGTCCAGGCGACTCCATTTCGAGACGAGGATGTTTCGAAGGCCTCTCCGACTCAGAGGACCCGGGACGGCTATCGGGGCTATGCGACCTGGCCCTCGAGGAACCAGGAGCGTCCACCGACGCCGCCCTCGCGGGTTTTTTCTTCCTATGATGTTCCCGGGCAGGAGACCCCCGCTCAGAGGAACTCCGACGATGCTCAGGACCGGAGTCCCGGGACGTCGAAGCCTCTGACGAGGTCCGGGCCCGGCCGGACGCGGAGTCAGAGAAGATTCGTTCCCTTTGATGCTGCCGACTCCTCAACGCTTTTGAGGACATCTTGCTACACGGACCACAGATCATCGGGTCCGAGGCAGCGGAGGCAGCAGTCATGTGTGTCGGTAAGAGACATAAGTTTCTTACACCGATCACACTTTTTAAACCCGCTAGCAGCCATCGAGGGAAAAAGGGCCCCTGCGAGGTCAAAAGACAGGGCTGCCAGTGAAAAATAAAAAATGGCGCGAACGCTTGTCACGAAGGACAAAAAACCGAAAAATAAAAAACGGACCCGATACCGGCGTAGCGGGTCCGGGCGGGAAAAGGATCCGGCGTCGAACCGAGAAAGAATAAGAAATAAAATCAACTTTTTCTGCGGTGATCAGAAACAGCGTCTGTAGGGCTCCGTGGAAAAAAGAAGACTGAGCAAGATGGCACCCTTGGGCGGGAAGGGGACTGCGCATGCGCGCTGCAATTCCCAAAGGCTTTCTTTGAAAGCTGGGGAAATTGCTCCGCGAGGGCTCCGTCGGCGCCGACGTCACCCATATGTGAGGATTGACTTCCTGCTTGGTCCTGGAGAAAAAACCTTTATAAGCATAGACAGTTAGAGAGGTAAGTATGGAAATACATATCTACCTATTAAGGAAGCATTTCGACAGATACACTTATTATATATATATATATATATATATATATATATATATATATATATATATATATATAGGGGTATATATATATATATGCCTATAGTGAGATCTGGAGGGGCATAACATATGCACACACAGCTTACAGACATATATATCTAGACAGAAGTATATAGAGATATATACATACATGAATATATATGTCTAAGATAAATGTCTGCAACTAAGCAGACAAAGATATGCTCATAAGAACATTCACATTGGAGATGTGAAGGAGAAAGATTCATCTAATAACAAGAAGGTGGAACCTACTTGATAAGAGATATAGAGAATCTATTCCCCCTGGCTAAGATGGCACAGGAATGTTATCCAGTGAAATAACCAGGATGGTTGCGTGAATTACAGAGGATAATATCAGTCTGTAAACAGCAAGTCCTGAGTCCTGTAGAACTCTCACATGGTAAATGGACAGAAAACGCATAGGATGAGATACCAGGTTGACCCACTGGAGGGACACAAAGGGGTATCATGCGTTATTAGTTAAATATGTGCTGTCCATGGAGGATTAGGATACCATGAGGATAAGCTGTAAGGAAAAAAAGAGCATATTCCTTGTAGGAGATGGATAACTCTTTAGACCTACACGAGAAGGCTTATATCCTTTGTACGAAAAGGAGATAGTAGGGAGTGAAGAACCCTCACAGTCATGGGGGATGACTGAGGAAGCCTTTTTCGACCATGATGGATAGTCAGAGAAAAAACTCCATGCTCTCTCGCAAGGGTCCATAGTGGAAAGCTTCTCTGTAGGATTGCAGAGAGCATTATGCAGGAGAATTGGGAGATAGAACTGGCTGATGGAACAAACCAGCAGCCAAGTAAACTATGCTGCCAAACCCAAAGGATTGGAGATGGCAAGGATAGAAGGTAGTGTTAGTAAACTGTAGTGATAAGGATTTCCCAAGAAAGATGTAAATACTGTCTTGGAATCACTACGAAGGCCAGACCGAAAAGTGGTGAAAGACAAGACTGGAACTTGTGAAAAAGTACCAGTAGTCAAATCACTGGAACTCCTGCATGTGCAGCTACTGAATAGGACTGAAGAAGGGGAGGATCTTATCCCTGTCTGATGAGCTGCCCAGAGAAAAGAAGGGAGTTCACCCCAGAGAAAAAAACTCCACAGTAGAAAGAAAGACAAGAAGTCTTTGTGGTAAGGTACCCCTCTTACAGGGTAAAAACCTGGAGGAGAGGGTAGATATACAAGAGCTGAAAAAATGGAGTGGAGGAGTGGCCTAGTGGTTGGGGCAAGGTACTTCGGGCCGGAAGGTCGGGGGTTCATATCCCACTAGAGGACAGCAACCTTGGGCCGGAAGAACTGGGGTTTCTAGTCCCACAGGTGCTCCTTGTGGTCTTGGGCAAGCCACTTAACCCTCCATAGCCCATGTTCTCTGTGTGCTGTGCTTTCCTGTCTAATCAATGTGTTTATACCTCAAAAATTTCCTGTCATGATTTGACAATTTCCAATCTGTAATCAAACCGCTGCTGATCGCTGGAAGTAGCGGTATACAAATGTATACTAAATAAATAAAATAAAATAAATAAATAAAATGGCTTACCATATGGTAAGTCTCTGGAAGGGAAAAATTCATTTTGGTACAGAAAAACTATCATGTGATAGTTGTTAAACCTCTCTTCTTGTCAGGAAAAGGAGGAAAAACCTGTGACCCATAGACATGAATAGCCTGACAGCTCAACATACCGAAGAGCAAAGGGATGTCCTGAGAATAGGAATCCCTGTGTAGAGTTTTGAACGAAAAAAACAGTGAAAACCTTCTATTGAAAAGAAGATAACTGTAGGTTATAAAGAGATTAATCAGAACCGCATGGTTGCTGTGTTTATTCAGCCTGGCTAGAGTTTGGATTCTTCAGACCAGGACGAGGCTTCCCGTGCTTGGGAACATCTGAATGATGGGCAGGAGAAGAGTAAAACCTCTTTCTCCTAGGAAAAGAAGGTTTGGTAGGGCATTTCCTATCTACTGGGGAAGGAGAAGGCTTAGGATTGCCTTCAGAAACAGGGAAGTCAGTGGAGCACTGAGCAACCTGATGTAAAGACTCCTTATTGAAGAGATTTTCTCCAGCGCAAGGAGTATTGCCCAGTCTTTGTTGTGCCCATTTGTTCAAGTCTGAAGCTTGGAGCCAGGCTCTACGTCGTGCCCCTATGGCTATAGCAGAGGTTCTGCTAACAGACTCAAAAGAGTCTAGGGAAGCACGAGAAAGAAACCAAGAGATATTTTGGCTATGACTAAGAAGTAAGGAATAGTCTGCAGCCTTGGGCTCTGATAGAAAAGGAGTCAAAAGAGAATTTCTTTGTGACCTCCTGAAGGGATAGACTCATATAAAAAAATTTATGAGAGAATCCTTGATGCCAGCAAAGATGTTTCGAAGGTGTGACGTCCAAAGGCATCCAGTGTTCTGGATTCACGACCTGGCGGGTAAGAAGAATGCTTCTTCTTGCTTTTTACCTTCCTCATTGCTGATTCCACTACAATGGAATGATGGGGAAGTTGAGTCTTTTGAAACCCTGGAGAGGGGGGCACCTGATAGAGAAGATCAGTTGCTCTAGAAGGTGAGGAAACCCTTAAAGGTGCTTCCCACATTCGTAGAAGATGATCCTGCAAGGAATGATGTAAAGGAAGCATTATATTTCCCTTTCCTCCAGAACAAAGAGAGCTTTGAGCAGGATCATAGCCAGGGGTAGGAATAGCAAGGGATGTTGCTATGTCCAGGAGAAAATTCTGAAAAGAAGGATCTCCAACAGAAGCCATCCCTGGACAGGCTAGATCTGAAGAACTGGCCTGGGCACCGGAGTAGGCACTTGAGAATGTAGGAATAGAAGATCTCGCCCAGTGCAGAAAAGGATCCCTAAGGGATGGATGCTGGTACTGTAGGTCATGACGTGAGACAGTCAGTACTGCATCGTCCATGCCAGGTATCGACTCCAAACTAGGAATAGAAAGGAGCGATTCTGGTGAAAGAAGCATGGAAGGAGCTGACCCCGATGCTACTGCAGGTATCGGCACCGATACCGATACCGGCAGCTGTGCAGGAATCGAAGACGATACCGACATCGAAGCAGTCATCGGAGGCTGCTCAAGTGGTACTGAGGAAACTGAAGGCCTCTGGTAACTACTCTCGGTACCGAGCATCCGGAATCGGTGAGCATCGGATCCGAGACGTGTCGGTACCCAGTCTTCCAGACTGGAAATCGATTCCAGACTCGGCATCGAAGGAAGCGAGTCTATCGATGCATGTCTGGAAGGTACCGACATCGGTGGTAGTATCGGTGATACCGATACTGGAAAGTCAATCTGGGATGTATCGAGCGGTCCCGAAGGTACCGAGAAAACCAGATGACGATCCCTGGTGAAGAGTGGATCACTCAACACCAGTGCCAATGCCGGGGTATCGGTACCGCTCAAAGCAAATGCCACCACCGAGCATGGCTCAGGTATGTTCTGTGAGGGGTAAGCCTCAGGAACAACCTGAAACCCCTGAAAGGCTTTGGAGACCGAAGACTCCCGCCGGGGTTTTGAAGCCAAAGGATCCTTGAGGGCAAGGCAGGAGCCGTCATCATGCTGTGCATGAGACCTACCACTCAAGGATTGGCTAGTCTGAACAGACTGTTTGTGGGTTACCTGATCCTGTAGAGAAGGAGAAATGGTCGGTGCCCTGCCATTGGAAGGGAACTCGGTATCGAGGAAAACTCGAAAAGGGAAATCTTTTCTCATAATATGGTAGCATAATGGCTCCGGATGGTCAGGACCCAAACAGTTTAGACACCATGACTTGGAGTCTAAAAAAAATACTGCACTGCAACAGTTAAGGCACTTCTTAGGAAAAGAAGGAGGCGGCTCCATAATGGAGAGGCCTGAAGGCCCAAAGTTTAAAACTGAAACTGAGAGAAAAAAATTCCCAGAATTAAATAAAAAGAAAAGAAAAACACACCGGTGATACCGGTGGAGTCGGGGAGACAGCCGCGACCACAGGAAAACAAGAATTAAAGAATTTAAAGAAAAAAAAATTTCTGCGGTGACAGGAGGACGTCCTGCCGGCTCCGCAGAAAAACGAAAACTGAGGAGAGACAGTTCGAAAGGCGGGAAGGCAGCACGCAGGTGCTGAGGGATGCTCCCAAAAGCTTTCTGATTGGACGATGGGGAGCGTTCCCGCGCAGGCTCCGTCGGTACCGATGTACCCATATGAGAAGACTCATTCCTGCTTGTTCCTGGAGATAGAACATAAGAACATAAGATATGCCATACTGGGTCAGACCAAGGTCCATCAAGCCCAGTATTCTGTTTCCAACAGTAGCCAATGTAGGTCATAGGTACCTAGCAGTTTCCCCAAGGGGCACAGGTTCCACAATGCTTGTATTGGTTCAAGCATTGATATCCTGAGTCCCTTCTTAATAATGGTTTATGGACCTTTCCTCCAGGAACTTGTCCAAACCTTTTTTAAACCCAGCTACATTAACAGCCTTTACTACATCCTCTGGTAACAAATTCCAGAGTTTGATTACACGCTGAGTGAAAAAATATTTTCTTTTATTAGTCTTAAATAGTTTACCCTGTAGCTTCATTGCATGTCCCCTAGTCTTTCTATATTCTGATAAGGTAAACAATCGATCTACGTTTACCCGTTCCACTCCGTTCATTAATTTATAGACTTCTATCATATCTCCCCTCAGCCGTCTCTTTTCCAGGTTAAAGAGCCCTAACCTTTTTAGCCTTTCTTCATAGGAGTATCCTTCCATCCCCTTTACCATTTTGGTGGCTCTTCTCTGAACCTTTTCTAAAATCGCTATATCCTTTTTAAGATACGGCGACCAGAATTGCACACAATATTCAAGGTGCGGTATCACCATGGAACGATATAGAGGCATTATAATATCTTTTGTTTTATTTTCCATTCCTTTCCTTATCATACCTAGTATTCTATTTGCTCTCTTGGCCGCCGCTGCACACTGGGCCGAGGGTTTTAACATGGTATCCACAATGACGCCTAAATCTTTTTCCTGGGTGGTGGTTCCTAATGTGGAACCTTGCATCGTGTAACCATAGTTTGGGTTGTTCTTCCCTAGGTGCATAACCTTGCACTTGTCCACATTAAATTTCATCTGCCATTTTGATGCCCAGTCTTCCAATTCATCAAGATCCTCTTGCAATTTTCCACAATCCTCTTGGGATTTAACAACTTTAAATAGTTTTGTGTCATCTGCAAATTTGATAACCTCACTCATTATTCCACTTTCCAGGTCATTTATGAATATGTCAAAAAGCAGCGGACCCAGCACAGATCCCTGGGGTACACCACTATTCACCTTTCTCCATTGGGAAAATTGGCCATTTAGCCCTACCCTCTGCTTTCTATCTTTTAACCAGTTCCTGATCCACAATAGTACACTGCCTCCTATCCCATGACTCTTTAGTTTTGCCAAAAGTCTCTCATGAGGGACCTTGTCAAAGGCTTTCTGAAAGTCCAGATACACAATATCAACAGACTCACCTTTGTCCACCTGATTATTCACTCCTTCAAAAAAACATAACCGATTAGTAAGACAAGATCTTCCTTGTCTAAAGCCATGTTGGCTCTCCCCCATTAGGTCATGACTATCTACATGCGGAGTAATTTTATTCTTTATGATGGTTTCTACCATTTTTCCCGGTACTGATGTCAGGCTCACCGGTCTGTAGTTTCCCGGATCACCCCTGGAACCTTTTTTAAAAATTGGTGTTACATTGGCGATCCTCCAATCTTCAGGTATTAGAGATTATTTTAATGATAGTTCACAGATTAGCAGGTCTGCAGTCTCGTATTTCAGTTCTTTCAACACCCTTGTATGTATACCATCCGGCCCAGGTGATTTGCTACTCTTCAGTTTATCTAATAGTTGTAATACATCTTCCCGATGTATCGATATTTCCTTCAATTCTTCCGCACCTTTAAATACCACTTCAGTCATGGGTAACATCCCTACATCTTCCTCAGTAAAGACTGAAGCAAAGAATTCATTCAGTCTCTCCGCTATCGCCTTGTCGCCTCTTAGTTCTCCTTTAACACCTTTATCATCTAATGGACCAACTGACTTTCTCACTGTTTTTTTGCTACGAATGTACTTGAAAAGGTCTTTACTTCGCGTTTTTGCTTCCGCAGCAAGCTTCTTCTCAAATTCTCCCCTTGCCTGCCTTATCAATGCCTTGCATTTGACTTGCCAGTGCTTGTGCTGTTTCCAGATTTCGTCGTTTGGCTCTTTTTTCCATTTCCTGAAAGATGCTTTTTTGGCAACAACAGCCTCTCTGACCTCACCTTTAAACCATGCTGGCAGTTTTTTGGACTTCCTTCCACTTTTCTTAAAGCGTGGAATACAGCTGGTCTGGGCTTCCAAGATATTTTTCAACAACAGCCAAGCCTGATGTACATCTTTAACCTTTGCAACTGCTCCTTTTAGTTTTTTCTTAACTGTTTTCCTCATTTTATCATAGTCTCCCTTTCAAAAGTTAAAAGGTAGTACTGTGGATTTCCTTACTATCCCTCCTCCACTAATTAAATCAAAGGCGATCATGCTATGATCACTATTGCCAAGTGGCCCCAACAACCTTATCTCTTGCACTAGATCTGGTGTTCCACTAAGGATTAGGTCTAATATGGCTTCCCCTCTGGTCTGTTCATGAACCAGCTGCTCCAAGAAGCAGTCATTTATTTCATCTAGGAACTTTATCTCCCTAGCATGTCCTGCCGTGACACAGACCCAGTTGATAACAGGGTAGTTGAAATCACCCATTATTATTACTGTGCTGTAACGTTTGTTAGCTTCCTTGATTTCTTTGAGCATTTCATCATCCATTTGGTCATTCTGGCCAGGCGCTCGATAGTACACCCCCACTGCCATTGCCTTCCCCCTTTTACATGGAATTTCAATCCATATAGATTCTACAGCAGATTTTTTTTCCTGCAAAACTAATCCTTTCTGACTCAATGCCCTCTCTAACATAGAGAGTAAACCCTCCACCAATTTGATCAGCTCTATCATTACGATATAGTTTGTACCCAGGTATCACAGTGTCCCACTGGTTGTCCTCCTTCCACCATGTCTCTGATATTCCAATCATATCTAACCTTTCATTTAGTGCTATATATTCTAACTCTCCCATCTTATTTTTTAGACTTCTAGCATTTGCATACAAGCATTTTAGAGAATGTATTTTATTCATATTAATTTGGCTATTGTTAGACATGGGTAATTTAGGATCTTTAAGCTCTGTCTGCTCCATACTTGAGGGCATTTGGGCTACTTTACTCTTTTGTGGAACCTCTCTGCTTTTGGTAGTATCCTTCAAAGATACATTTTTCCGAACCATCCGCTCTTGGGCGACTGTCGGCTTTCCCCTAATATCTAGTTTAAAAGCTGCTCTATCTCCTTTTTAAAGGTTAATGCCAGCAGCCTGGTTCCATCCCGGTTAAGGTGAAGCCCATCCCTTCAGAAGAGCCCCTCCTTTCCCCAGAATGTTCCCCAGTTCCTAACAAATGCAAAACCCTCATCTCTGCACCATTGTCTCATCCACGCATTGAGACTCCGGAGCTCTGCCTGCCTTTTGGGTCCTGCGCGTGGAACAGGAAGCATTTCAGAGACTGCTACCCTGGAAGTTCTGGATTTCAACTTCCTACCTAAAAGCCTAAATTTAGCCTCCAGAACCTCCCTACCACATTTTCCTATGTCATTGGTACCGACATGTACCAAGACATCAGACTCCTCCCCAGCACTATCTAAGACCTTATCTAGGTGGCGTGTGAGGTCCGCTACCTTCGCACCAGGCAGGCATGTTACCAGGCAATCCTCACGTCCACCAGCCACCCAGCTATCTACATACCTAATGATCGAATCATCTACTATAATAGCTGTCCTAACCCTTCCCTCATGGGCACATGGCCCTGGAGAAACTTCCTCGGTGCGAGAGGGTTCTACATCACCTGGAGGACAGGTCGTAGTTACAGGATCACTTCCTGCCAGACCAGGGTGATGCTCTCTTGTCACGTGACCTCTCTCCTCCATGGCAACAGGGATGCTGCCAGACTGGAGGTGGGACTTCAGGACTATATCCCTGTATGTCTCGTCTATGTACCTCTCTGTCTGTCTTATGCTTTCCAAGTCTGCTACTTTAGCCTCTAGAGAACGGACTCTTTCCCTGAGAGCAAAGAGCTCTTTGCACCTAGTGCACACGTAAGACCTCTCACCAACTGGGAGAAAATCATACATGTGACACTCAATGCAAAAGACTGGAAAGCCCCCATCCCGCTGCTGGACTGCTGTCTGCATCTTTGTTTTAAGTTTGTGTTTAGATCTAAGTTCTTTACTTACTAAGGGTTGCTATGGATATTTATACTAATAAAACTGTACCTAATACGTGTAATATACCTTGTTCACCTGATGCTTAACTAATCTCAGGTCCTTAGTGTATGACTGATTTGGGTAATGAGCTTCACCTGAGAGCATCTCCTGTCTTGTAAGATGTGTAAGTACCTATAAAGCTACGATTATCCCAGGGGAGGGGGGGGGGGGAAATAACACTTATTAAAAGAGGGCTGCTACACAGTACCCTGTCTTGTGCTGCTGAGGTAAGCTATATTCTGATTTGATTTAAATTATAGCTCTTAGCTGCTGCTAGGCTATAACTTCTTATGAAATTTAAACTACAAGCTCTCTGCTGGGTTCCAAATGTAACCAGAAAGCTCTCTTCTGTGTTTTAAAACTAAAAGTACTTTTCTGATGCTAGGCCCTGAGTGACTATTAAATGTAAACTACAAGCGCTCTGTTGGGTTCCAAATGTAACCAGAAAGCTCTCTTCTGTGTTTTAAATTTAAACTAAAAGTACTTTGCTGTTACTAGGCCCTGAGTGACTATTAAATTTAAACTACAAGCTCTCTGCTGGGTATGAAATGTAACCAGAAAGTTTTCCTCTGTGTTTTAAATTTAAACTGCTGCTACTAGGCCCTGACTGATTTAACAAAAATAGTGGGTTCACAGATTAATTAGCTTTAATACAAAGAATTCCTTTTAGAAAATTACCAGAAGTATATACTCACAGTTGCAGATCTCTCTCCAGAAGTAACAGTCCCTTTTTCTAGTCCTTCAAGACCAGGTTTCTAGTCCTTCAAGACCAGGTTTTCATGCTGTCCCTAATGAATATGCATGAGATACATTTGCATACAATGGGGGCAGCACATACTAATGCAGCACAGGCATATTTATTAGGGACAGCATGAAACCTGAATGGTGTTTGGCCCTCCAGGACTACAGTTGGGAAACTCTGCTCTAGGGATTGCACATGTTTATGGTGTCTGTGCTCTGTAGGGTAAAATATAGGCGTTTCAGGCATGTTTACGTTATCTGCAATAAAGGTTCTGTCTTTATTACCACGGTTTAGTACTGGGTAAAGTATGGGGGCAGGGTTGGCAGGAGCCACAGCTGGGACTTGAACTTGTGACCTTCTGCTCCTGAACACACTGGCTTTGTGTACTGCACCACACTGTTGCCACAGGGACAATTCATTCCCTGGGTGGATACCATGACTGTTCGTCAGACAGACCCTGTCTGTTGCATTGCACGGCCCCCACCTAAACGGGGCTAGGCCATGGTCTGCTGTGGGCAGATGCCACTGCCCTCTCCACCACCAGCACCCCTCCGCCACCGTGCTGCCATTCCGGTGGTGCTGGTGGTGCGCCGTCCCAGGCCATCCAGTATGCCTCTAGGCAGCTGCCTATGGTGTGGGTTCTCAGGTAGGGGTGCCTACATGGACATGCGCGCTCTCCCCCCCCCCCCCCGCACCGCCTGCCAATGATATGTGCCCTTGGGGGTACCTGCTGGGTAATCTCCCCTGTGACACTGTGGGACACACACTTGTGCCCATGTTGGACCCTCGTCAGTTGCTGTCTTGCTGCTTTACAGTTTTGGCATTCCTATGTGCCACCTAGGCATCTGCCTAGCCCGTGCTGTGCCCCAGCTGGACCACAGCATGTGCCGCCTGCAGCCCCCTGTATCCCATTTACAGCATCAGTACAGTTGCCCTTGCCTACGTGCCCACTCTGCTGTTGCTGCACATGTGCACGCCATAACAAACCTGCCCAATCTAAACGACAGAAATCCTGATCAGCACTATTTTAATGTGGGATCACTCACTTTGTAGGGGGACAGAGCATAGACCCTTCCAAACATGATATCTTAATGTATACGCTTTGTCAGTAGTGTTGCTTTATGTTTATCATTAATATCACTATTGGCCAGCTTGGTTATTGGGATTTTAGATGTGGTTCTGGTCCTTTTATACGTTTATTTGCCTCTTTGTTCCCTGCACATGTATCACACCTATCACTTTTCTGGGTTTCCCTGCCTTTGCTGCACATTGCTGACTGAAATGGTTTCTCTTTCCTGCAAATGTGCCTCTAACGTGAGGGTTTCACTGGCGTTAGTGTTCAGACCCGGATTTCACAGCGTTAGTGTGCCTGGAGCCTCTCCCCTCCCACTCTCTGCCCATTGACCCCTTCTCTCCGCCCTCTCGGAAGCCTTACTCCACCCTTCAGACCCGGATTTCACAGCGTTAGTGTGCCTTAACGCCGCCGCTGCGTTATTGCGCGATAATACCACCGCTGCGACGTTAAGACTGTTTAGTAAATATACCCCTTAGGGTCCTTTTCCCCGCAAAAGGGAAATATAGTTATCAATACACTATAGCCTCTTGTTGTTCCACCTATTTCCCCATTTGCCAATATATTTAAATCCTTCTTGTCTGCACCAAGTTTGGAGCCATGTATTAAAGTTGATTAACGATGCAGCCTTTCTGCCCCCTTACCAAGAACAGGTAGAACTTCTGAGAATGCTATAGTGTTAGCAATAGGTTTGAGTTTCTCTCCCCAAATCTAGAAATCCCTCTGAACTGTAGAGGCACTGTTTCTAACCAGGTCGTTTGTACCCATGTGGATGACAACAATTTTAGAGTGCTCACTTTCTGCACTATGTCATCAATTTGCTTTGTATTCTTACTGGCTGAAGAGTCTGGGAGGCATTTGACCATCTTATCCCCTTTGAACTGTGTTCCCAAGTTGGTGCTTCTGATTATGCAATCTCCAAGTAGTAGTATTTTCCTTTTTTGTGACAGTTTTTTCATATTTAGGGCATTATCAGTAGATTGGACATTAACCTTCTCATTTAAGGGCACTTCAGTTTCCACTAATTGGGCACTCAAATTTCCCAAGGCAGAGAAGGCGTTATGCAGGGATCTCTGATGGCAAGGGTGTCTCCACTTTACAGATCGCAACCTACTAGAGACCATTGTGATCCATTTGTTCCTGGGATGCTTGATTCTTTGTGGGAGTGGTGGTGGATTTTTTCAATTTGTACCCTACAGGAGGTGTGTTTAATTGCAGCTAATTCTTCCCTTAATAGAATCAATTCTTTATGCATGGCAGATAACTTGAGACATATAGGGCAAGCTCTTAGGCTCCAAATGATTCTTTTTAGAATAAAGGCACCACAACTATTGCATTGAATACATGACATGCTGATTAAGATGGTTATAAAGCAGTTTTAGGACAAGGAGAAAAGGGGGGTGTTATAGCTTATTGGAGGACAGATGTCAATCTATATGATGACTATATAGGCAATACAACCCTGGGGTGGGTGAAGTGAGGGGTAGGGTGGGTGGGAATTTAAGTGTCTCTGATCAGTAGACCTTCTATGAACAGAGGGCACACTCAAATCTAAAAGAATAAATAGGCAAGGAAATTGTATATTAAAACCAGCCAAAATGGTAAATTTAGAAACTTAGTTTTGCAGGTCCTGGATCAGAACTCCTGCTCAAGTAGCAGAGACTGATTGAATTAACTCTCAGGCAGGAGAAGCTGAATGAATTAATTAACCGCACCCAGTGAGATGGGCTTCTAACAGAGCAATGGAACTTTAAACTTTCAAATGAAATCCTACTTCTATGTACCAGTCTGCTATGCAAAAGACAATGCATAGGAATGAGAAGATAGCAACAGAGGAGACAGTTTATGATTTGAGACAGATAATGCAATTGAACTAGATGGAAGATTTTCTCTCAGAGTAAGAATCTTCTTCAGAAAATTATCTGAGGAAAGCTATTGTGAGATACTCTAGTTGAGGATGTAAGACCATTTACAATTTAAAACAATTTTCTCGGATGGCTCTCTGAAGTCTGGATCCAATGGAAAAGGTACCACCATGTAGCATCCCAAAGCCCTTTATTATAAAATTACATTTTACTTACCAGATAGTGTCCTTTCTTTGAGTCCTGCTAAACCAGTCCAGACAAGTGGGTTGTGTCCCCCTACCAGCAGATGTGGAGACAGAGGAAACTTCCAGAGGCTTCTCATTACATCATCATGCCAGAACCCCTAGGAGTCTTCAGTATTTGTATCAAAACATACTGTATGGTAAGGAACCTTAGATCTCTGACAGTAATCAGGTTCCACAGAACAGTAATCATAACTATGTATGGGATCAGATTCAACAGAAGACTTCTAAGAAGGGCATGAGCCAGCAGGGCCAACCACAGAGAATGGCAGAATAAGCAATATCCAGGGAAGCTCCTGGACTGGTCTAGCAGGACTCAAGGAAAGAACATTATTTGATAAGTAAAATGTCATCTTCCGTATCGTCCTGCTAGACCAGTCCAGACAAGTGGGACATACTAAAACTATGACTCCACTGGATGAGAACAAGACACGGTAGTTTGTAAGACCTCTGAGCCAAAAGCTTTGACCGTCTGAGCATGCACCTCCAAACTATAATGCTTGACGAAACTGGAAAGTGATGCCAATGCTGCCGCACAACAAATTTCTGAGGGAGCTACTGGGCTATGCTCCACCCATGAGGACACTTGCACCTGAATGGAATGCACAGACAAACCTTGGGAATCAGCCAATTCCGCAACAGATACAAAGAGGCAATCACCACCCTGATCCAGTGCCCCAAAGTAGACTTGGCTGCCATGTCACCTTTACAGAGTCATGTATACAGCACAAATGAGGAGGTTATGATCTCTGATACTCCCATTCCTACCAATAAAAAGCTGGATGCGAGGAAACCGGATATAATGGTTAAGGAGAAAAACACCAGAACAGCACTGATAATAGCAGTGTCAGTTCCAAGCGACTACTCCATTGCGTGGCGAGGCAGAAGATCCTGAAATACCACGAAATGCAGTCAGAGACAGTGGCAGAATGATACAGAAATATTTCCCATCATGTTGGGTGCCACAAGCTTGATAAAGAAGAATGTCCAAGCACATCTTCACAAACTACCCATACATGTTACATCTTACGAACTCCAGAAGGAGGCTCTCTTTGGCATTATGCAAGTACTATGCTGAGCATTAGCAGTAAATTTGAGAGACTGAAATCATACTTCATATACCCTGGCTTAGAAGTGAGGTTTATGACTGTCATAGTATGCGCAAAACTAACCCATTTGGAGAAACTGCCTCCAACACAAATAGATGGTCCGACTTACAGAAAGAGTTAGTAACGTTCAAGTGCCAAAGAAGCACTCTCCGGACATGAAGGCAAAGGTGCTTGTCCTTTCGTTGGCACTGCTCCTTAGAAAAGAAGAGCAAACTGACTACTTGATTCACATGGAAGGCAGAAACCATTTTGGGCAAGAAGAAAAGAAGAGGCTGAATGCACACAGCCTCCTCAGAGAATAAGTAAGGATCCCTGTATGACAAGGTTTGCAGCTCGGAGACACATCTTGCCAAAGAGATTGCGACCAGAAAGACAGTCCTTGAGGGTCATACCTTTAAGAGTAACTCATTTCAAGGACTCAAAGGCCTCCAACATTAAAGCTCAGAGCAACAGGCAGAAATCGCAGGGAGGAACAATTGAATGCAGAGGGGGGTGGCAGATGTCATACCACCTGAACAAAAGCATAGTTACTTATCTGTAACAAGTGTTTTCTGGGGAAAACAAGAATCAGTCCTCAAGTATGGGTGACGTCAGCACCGATGGAGACCTCATGGAAGCATCCCCTCAGCTTTCAAGGAAAGCCTTTGGGAGATGCCACCACGCATGCGTGGTCCCCTTCTCACCAAGGGTGCCATCTTGCTCAGGCAGATGACATAGCTAAAAGACGACAAAAATAAAAGATGGTAAAGGAGCAACTCCAAGGGGAGGAGGGAGGGTTGTGAGGAATGATTCCTGCTGTCCCCGGAGAACACCTGTTTCAGGTGAGTAACTATGTTTTCTCCGAGAACAAGCAGGAAGTCACTAATCCTCACATATGGGACTCCCCAGCTACAGACTACTGAAAGCCCATAGCAAAAATAGGAGCTCCCTTATGGGGAGCCGCAAGCAGCAATGAGAGAGTCCACAGACCACAGTAGGACCCTGTGTCCGATGAAACCAGCACTCCAGAAGACTGAACACAGAAACGTCAGAGTGTAGGAGTTCCCTAAACCCCAAAAAGGTTATGGAGCACTGTCCCGTCGGGACTCTCTTTCCGGACAGTAATGGGTTGCAAACGTATGGACTGAAGACCAGATGGCGGCCCGGAAGATGTCCACCATCGGACGGAGCATAAGTTTGCCAATGAAGCCACCATGGCCCTTGACACGGTGCGAAGCGATGCGGCCTTCCAGCGGGAGCCTCACCTTCTCATAAGCGAGGGCGATACAGTCCGCCACCCATGTGGACAGCGTACACTTGGTCACCACATCCCCCAGTCTACTGGGCTTGTAGGAGATGAAAAGCTGAGCAGCTTTGCGGTGGCCCTGATTGCATTGCATATAGAAGGACAAAGCCCTCTTACAGTCCAAGGACCGTCTCCACCCGACTGGAGTGAGGTCTTGGAAAGAAGGTAGCGAGCACCACTTCCTGGTTGAGATAGAAGTGTGACACTTCCTTCGGCAGGAATTTGGGGTGCGTGCGATGCACCACTCTGTTCTTGTAGAACCCGGTATAAGGCGCCTCTGCCACAAGAGTCTGAAGCTCGCTAACTCTGCAAGCAGAGGTGAGCACAACCAGGAAAGCCACCTTCCATGAAAGGTAGCGAAGGTGGCAGGTAGCCAGAGCCTCAAAGGGTAGGTGAGTGAGCTGCCCTAACACTATGCCGAGGTCCCATTCGGTTGCTGAAGAGTGAACCGGGGGCTTCGATAAGAGCAGGCCCCGAAGTAAATTGGTCACCAATGGTTGGACAGAGAGGAGCTTACCATCCACCGGATGGTGGTGCGCCGCCAGGGCACTAAGGTGCACTCGGACGGAGTTTTGAGCCCGGACTGAGAGAGGTGGAGAAGGTACTGTAATACCAGAGCCACCGGGCAGGAGAAAAGATCAGCCCCATGTTCGGCGCACCAAGCAGAGAACCTGCGCCATTTGAGGACATAAGCCTTCCTAGTGGAGGCCTTGCGAGAGGCCAACAGAATGTCCTCCACCTCAACCAGATGGTTGAAAGGGGCCAGAGTCACCCACCCAGCAGCCACGCTGTCAGCGAGAGAGACCCCAGGGTTGGGGTGTAGAAGAGAGCTCCCCTCCTGAGATAGGTATCCCAGGGTGTTCCCCAAGGGGATGAGGGCCTCCAGTCAACTGTAGAAGCAGAGGGAACCACTGAAGTTCCTGGGCCACAGAGGAGCTATCAGGATGAGCGAAGCCCTGTCACGGAGGGTCCTGAACAAGGTCTTGGCGATCAGCGATATCGGAGGGAAGGCAGACATGAAACCTTCTGACCATGAGACCAGGAACGCATCTGCTTCCACCCTGGAGAGGTGGGCCTGCCGGAAGCAGAAGCAGGGCAACTGAAAGTTGTCCAGGCTGGTGAACAGGTCCATCACGGCTTCCCCCCCAGAGCCGGAAAAGCCAATTGGTTACCCTGGGGTCCAGCTGCCACTCATGCGACTGGAGGACTCTGATGAGTCTGTCGGCCAGCAGTTTGTCCTGGTCTGGCAAGTACACTGCTCACAGAAGGATACCCTGTTGGATTGCATACAAACAGAGGACCAGTGCCTCCTGTCAAAAGATACGGGACACCGTGCCCCTCTATTTGTTCACGGAGAATATTGCCACCTGGTTGTCCATCTGGACCAGCACCTGCTGGTGACACAGGTGGTGACAGAAGACATTCAGGGCCAGGTGTACGACTCGGAGCTCCAGGAGGTTGATCTGCTGGATGCTCTCGTCTGGTGACCAGTTGCACTGAGTGCAGAGATCTCAGCAGTGCGCTCCCCAACCGAGCAGGGATGCGTCTGTTGTAAGGATCCTTGAGGGGCTTGGGGCCTGAAAAGGCATGCCTGCCTCGAGATCCTGGGGAGACTGCCACCAGGCCAGGGAGTCAGCCAATTAGCGGGTCACAGAAACTCTGTATCAGAGGTGGCCCGTGACCAATGGTCCCGGAAACACCACTGTGCCGCCCTCATGTGGAGGCAAGCGCCTGCAGTGACGTGGACCATGGAGGCCATGTGCCCGACAAGGCGCAGGAAAGCTGGGCGGGCCCAGAGGGACGGTACTGAGAAATGAGATGATCGGCTCGGTCCCTGGGCAAGAAAGCCTTTGACTGGAGAGTGTCGATCTTTGCCACAATGAACTCCAGACATTGTCAGGAGAAGGTGAGACTTGGGGTAGTTTATGACAAAGCCCGAGTGTTTCAGAAACTGGATGATGCGTGTGTTGGCCTGCTGCACCTCTTAGGCTGTGCCTCCCTTTATGAGCCAGTCGTCCAGGTAGAAAAGACGAAGATCCCCTGGAGTCGGAGGAAGGTGGCCACAACTGTCAAGCATTTTGTGAAGACTCTTGAGGCAGAGACTAGGCCGAAGGGGAGCACCCTGTATTGAAAGTGCCTGCCCCCTCCAGTATGAACCACAGGTACTGCCTATGGTTGGGATGGATGAGGATGTGGGTATAAATATCCTTGAAGTCTAAGGAACATAGCCAGTCTCCCTGCTGGAGGGATGGCAGCAATGTTCCAAGGGAGAGCATCTTTAACTTCTCCCTCACCACTAATTTGTTAAGGTTGCGCAAGTCGAGGATGGGCCTTAGGCCCCCTCCCTCTTTGGCACGAGGAAGTACCTAGAAACATAGAAACATGATGACAGAAAAAGACCACGTGGTCTATCTAGTCTGTCCTTCCATATCAACAACTACAACAGTTCACTTTTTACCTTTAGAGATCCTCTGTGTTGGTCCCTTGCTTTTTTGAATTCAGTTACTGTCCTCAACTCTACCACCTCCACTGGGAGACTATTCCACGGATCCACTACTCTTTCCGTAAAGAAATATTTCCGCATATCACTCCTGAATCTATCTCCCTTCACCCTCATCCCATGTCCCCTCATAGCAGAACTTGCTTTCAATTGAAAGAGGCTCTCTCCCTGAACATTTATGCCACGGAGGTATTTAAACATCTCAATCATATCACCTCTATCCCGCCTTTCCTCTAAGGTGTACATATTAAGATCCTTAAGTCTGTCCTCATATGCTTTATAATGAAGCCCACTAATCATTTTAGTAGCCACCCTCTGCACCGACTCCATCCTGTTCACATCCTTTTGAAGGTGCGGTCTCCAGAATTGCACACTATACTCCAAATGAGGTCGCACCAAAGACTTATACAGAGGCATTATCACCTCCTTTTTTCTGCTAGCCATTCCTCTCCGTATGCACCCAAGCATCCTTCTAGCTTTTGCCGTCGCCTTTTCTACCTGTTTAGCTACTTTAAGATCATCAGACACAACCACGCCTAGGTCCCGCTCTTCTTTAGTGGACAAAGGTACTTCACCTCCTATACTGTATTGCTCCCTTGGATTGCTGCAGCCCAAATGCATGACCTTACATTTTTTTAACATTAAATCCCAGCTGCCAAATTCTAGACCATTCTTCAAGCTTAGCCCGATCCCTCCTCATGTTATCTACACCTTCCTGGGTGTCTACTCTATTGCAGATTTTGGTATCATCTGCAAAGAGGCAAACTTTACCCGACAGCCCTTCCGCTATATCACTAACAAAGATGTTAAAAAGAATCGGACCAAGGACAGATCCCTGGGGCACACCACTGGTAACATCCTTCTCTCCTCAGAGTGAGCTCCATTTACTTGTACTCTTTGTCGCCTCCCACCCAACCAATTTCTAACCCAAGCAGTAACTTTAGGGTCCATCCCTAGGGTGCTCAGTTTGTTTATAAGTCGCCTGTGAGGAACAGTGTCAAAGGCTTTACTGAAATCTAAATACACCACATCTAGAGCAATCCCTCGGTCCAACTCCCTGGTCACCCAGTCAAAGAAATCAATCAGATTTGTCTGACAAAACCTGCCTCGGATCCTGTAATCCGCTGGACTCCAGAAACCTCACTATTTTCTCTTTCAGCAGTGTTTCCAATAAATAATTAAATTTATTTATTTTTTTATTTATGTAGTATACACTTGTATACCGCTACTTCCAGCGATCAGTAGTGGTTTGATTACATATTTGGGAGTTGTCAAATCAGGACAGAAATGTTGGGGTATACACACAGATTTGAGGGTAAGGCACAGCACACAGAAATAAGGTCTTAAGGATTTGATTTTACATATTTACATCTTTACAGAGCAGAATTAATGTTTTATTTGTGTTATCTTGTAGCCCACTGTGATTTACATCTAATTGTAATGACATTGGAATAGATGAGTCTTTAGTTCCTTCCTGAAAGCAATTTACTCACCACCGAAGTTAAACTAACCGGCCTGTAGTTTTCAACCACATCCTTACTTCCGCTTTTGTGTAAAGGCACCACATGAGCCTCTCTCCAGTCCTTTGGCACCACTCCCGACTCCAACGAGGCATTGAAAAGGTCAGTCAGTGGAGTTGCTAGAACATCCCCAAGTTCCCTCAGTATTCTAGGGTGTATCCCATCCGGTCCCATCGCTTTGTCTACTTTAAGTTGAGCTAGTTTTTCACAAACACAGTCTTCTGAAAATTGTTCAAGATGTCCCTCGCTTCTGTTCCTATTTGTGGGTGTTTTCTGAGGTCCTGCTCCTGGTTCTTCATCTGTGAACACAGAACAGAAATATTTGTTAAGCAATTCCGCTTTATCCTTATCAACTTCTACATATTCCCCCCCTGCACCCTTGAGTCTGACAATATCACTTTTGCCCTTCCTCTTCTCACTAATATATCTGAAAAATGTCTTATCCCCCCATTTTATTGCATTGGCTATTTCCTCCTCTTTTTGAATCTTTGCCTTCTTGACTACTTTGCTAGCTTCTCTAAGCTGGAGTAGAAACCCTTGCCCTTGAGGTGATGGGGCACCGGTTCCACTGCTTTGTCCTCAAGAAGACCTGCCAACTCCTTCAGAAGGTGGTCCCGGTGGAGGGGAGACCTGTGGGCTGCTGATCTCCTTGGGGTAGAGGCTATGCACAAGGACTCAAAAGCTCCCCCCTGGCTGGGCTGGAGCCGGTGCCTTGGAGCATTCTGCTTAAGTGGGCCATGCATATTTCCCTTGGCCTGCTGACCCTGTTGGGGAGCTGGGAAGGTCTGAAAAGGTGGGTAATTTCTGTAAGCAGCTCCCTTCCTCAGGTAGAAGGGATTTTTACCCGAGCCCTTCCATCGGAGAGGGGCAGCGGTCTTTTTAGAGAGCCTGGTCCTCGTCATGAACTCTGTCTCCAGCTCAGCAGTCTTGTCGGTCATGGGTTTGCCAAAGAGGTTCTTTCCTTAGCAGGGATCATCAATCAATTTGTCCTGAACCTACTGCTCGAGGTCAGACGACTGTAGCCAAGCTTGGCGGCGAGCACCGATGCCAGCTGCCGCTACTCGAGCCGCTGGACTCGAACCCATCATAGGCCACCCAAGACATGAATTTAGAGCATTCATGGACTGCTTTGGCCAGGTTCTTCAACCACTGCAAAGGTTCCTCGGAGAGACCAGCCGAGAACCCAGCGAGTTACTTTGCCAGGTCTCTCCGGTACATGCCCATGTACAGCAGGTAGGCCTGGATGAGGCCGATGAGCATTGAGCCCTGGTAGCACTTTCTGCCAAAGGCGTCCAAGGTGTGGGCCTCCCTGCCGGAGGGGGGGGGGCGCACCAAAGACTGTGTCTTTTGGCTTTTCAGCCAACACATGGCCGTCTCCACCACCATGGAGTTATGCGACAGCTGTGACTTTTGGAAGCCCGGGCTCTGGCAGACTCGATGCATCAAGACGAGCTGTTTGGTCATCACTGGCATCGAAGCCCATGTCTCCCACATTCGTAGCATGAGCTGTTCCAGGATGGGAGGGATGGGCACTGTGAGCGATTCCCACCGAGGGGTCTCATACTGGAGGATTTCCAAATCATCCACCTGAGGGTCCTCCTCCAATTCAATCGTGAATGCCAGGGCCTTAAACATATCCTTGGAGTGGAGGAGTGGCCGTGGTTGGGGCAAGTTACCTCAGGCCGGAAAGTCGGGGGGGTTCAAATCCCACTAGAGGACAGAAACCTTGGGCCAGAAGGGCTGGGGTTTCTAGTCACACAGGTGCTCCTTGTGGTCTTGGGCAAGCCACTTAACCCTCCATTGCCCATGTTCCCTGTAAGTATTAGTGCATGTGTCTCATATCCCCTCGTGTTACATGTATCCCCCAATTGTGTTGTGACCACTTTGATTGAAGGATAAGGTGGCATACAAAACTGTCTAAATAAAATAAATAAATAAATCCAGGAAGTCCATGTCCTCGGGTGGGGACCGCCGTCGAGGCTCCGAGATGGGAGAGTCAGAAGGGACGTTGTGGTGATGACAGGTATCTGGGGATTCCTTGTCTTCCATCTCCCACTCAGAGTAGTCTGTCGAGGACTCGTAGGAGGGTTGCTCCGCGGGCCTCGAGGCTCCCAATGCCTTGCAGTCCATGCCCAGCAAACTTGCCAGGGATGACCGCGGTAGATGGAGTAGCAACCCTGGCCTGGGTCAGCCAGGGAAACTGGGACCATCACCCATAGATGGAGAAGTCTGTCCAGGATACACTTAACCACAGCTCTCTTTGCCACAGAACTGCAAAGAAAGACAACAAAGGCGCCCGGAATATGCTCTCTGCATTCCAGAACATAGTTGTGCTAGACACCATTCAGCACCCAGCAATCCTCAGTGTTCCAGGCCCACACCTGGAAGAAAAGGAAGAGGCTGCTGCCTACTGGGGGCATCCTGGAATGGACCCCCAAGCCATCATTGTACTGGAGAGGAAGAAGCACCTCTGGAGGTGTTGGAGTCTCTGGACCCTTGAGGTCCACAAAAGGGCTGAGTCCAAGACTGTAACCCAGATGAGGTGGAAAAGGAGGGCTTTCTGGGGCGATATCTATGACAGTCCTGGAAGCCACAGGAGTGTGAATAGCATGTGCAAGGAACACGGGCATATACAGAAGAGGAAGATGTGCCCGTACACCTCCCAGGACCTTTTGGCCTATCCTCTGGGAAGTGATGAGGTTTGGATCACCTAAACCTTTAACCAACTTCTCCAAATCCGCACCAAACAAGAGCCTCCCTTTAAAGGCAAGCTAAGTCAATTGGAATTTGGATGACAAATCCACCACCTAATATCCAACATCATGCCACAGTCAACAAAGCATCATACATAGTGTCCAATAAAAAGGCTGTAACTGACTCCAAGAGGGGCATAATATCCTATGGCACAAAGGACTGAATCCAATGGAGTAGAGCCTGAGTTGTCAGACATACCACCAACTGAAGGATAACAGGAGAAGCTGAAAACTGATTCTTCAAGATAGTGTCCACCTTATGATCTAAGAGATCTTTCAGGGTTGTTCCACCCTCCACCAGAATGGTAGTCCATTTCATAAGCATTGTGCATCCACTGTCAGCCCGTTAAACCACTTCTATGGCAGGGCATAAAGCCTCCTGCAAACTTCCAGCCTCTTTACTGGGGAGTTGGGCAAGTTCCACTCCAAGTGTATCATGGTCTTGATAACCTCCAGAAAATAAGAGGCCATCTTGGACTTCTGAACCCCCTGCAAGAGGGGGTGAATCTGTGGCTCTTGTTCAGTCGCTTGAGGGTCAGTCAAACATTGTGTCATCCGCCCTATCAGGGCTGCCAATTCACCTTTCCTGAACTGGCAAATAGACTCATTGTGATCTTCAGAGTGAGAAGACAATTCATCCTCCAGGTCGGAATCAGTACCGAAAGCATCACAACTGGACTCCTGTCTTGGCCAAAGGACAGTTAATCCGAATCTCCAGACTTGAATCGTCACCAAGAGCACTTAGAAGGCAGAAACCGAACCAGACTCCGATTCATCTGCTGTTCCTCCTCCAAGTGGGCAAAAAAAGGACCGAAAGGATCCAGAGGCTCCAGGGTCCACATTGCCACACCAGAAAGACCAAGCTTGCTGCAGAAAGGAGAACTCCAGGGAGGACAACTGGGAAGCCGGGAGCTCCCCACTGGCCAGATGGCCCCCCATCACTGGGGTAAGCAGCAGGTGAAGACCCCTTCTGCAAAGGGAAGCCTCCACAGGACAGAGTGCTGAGATGGTAGGCCTGATGATCATCCTTCTTCAGGGCAATGTCCGCTGCCAATGGCTGCAAAGATAAAGCCAGTGCTTCCCTTGCAGTTCTTCCACCACCTTCCCATATCTATCCTCTTCCCCCCTTTCTCATTTCATTCTTCATCTTTTACTCTTTGTCTTCCTATTGGCAGCCAATGCATCTCTCCTTTGTCACTCCCAGTCTAGTAACAGTTTCTCTTGGTCTCTTCTTACCCTATATGCCACACCCTTCAATTTGATCACATACACCCCTCTGAGACTCCTAACTTGCATAGCAACATGAAAACAGAGCTGTCCTGTAGGAGCAGCTTGTGATGGTGTGGTAGGCTATGGCCTATGATAGCCTGCAAATATGAAAGGCCTGTAAGTTAGGCCCTGATTCCAACCCCCATCTTAGTAAGAACCAAAAATCTGTGAAAGTCTGAGAAAGCTGTTTTAAACTGCTTAATAAGAAGTTTCTCATGAATTCATAAAACTTTCATTATTCTCTTGTGTTCTGAGGATAGAAATGTTTCAATGCTTGCATTCCTAGAGCTAGAAACGACCTCGCAGTAGAATTGTATCAATACCTAGAAACTGTGCCATTGTTAGAACAAGCTTAGAGGAGGGAGCAGGGTGCCAGGCCCAGAAAGGGTCTCTGATTGGACAAATGCAGCCGGGCGTTGGGACCAATAGAAAGTCTGCATGTATCAAACTGAAAAGAAATGTATAAAATGAATATGTTTCTGTAAGAACTTTGCTCAGTCCTTTTGAAGCTTGACTGTCTGAGCCTTGTGTACAATAAATTGGCTTGGACCCTGTAACTGACTCCTGCACTTCGCTGCTGCAATGAGTAAGCACCCTACTTTCGGCCTCACCTGTCTCCCCTCCTGGAGGATACAGATAATACATAATAGCTGTTCTTCTGTGACTCTCTGCCATTTCCTTGATGTTCAAGGGAAAGAAGTACGCCACTAGCTGAACTTGAAATTGTATGGGAGAAGCCTATGTTTTGAAAACAGATGCACTTTATGTGCTTTGTAACCACACAGAATGCCTGTGGCTACACACAGCTTTGGTCTCTCTCCTGTCTAAAAAGGTCTTCCAGTGTAAGGCTTACACAACGCACTAGAATCCTCTCTAGTATGGCTTTTGTAAGTGCAGCTTTCAAGCTTCAAAAAAAGCCCAACCAGGTTTACGAGATGCAAGTTTGGTCTAAAATGCTTCCCTTACCCATAATCACAAGCATCTGGTGCTGCTGATCTGCTCTACTCTGCATAATCTACCTCGGGTAAAGCAGAAGGGGAGGTGGAGGAAGAAGAGGAGAGGATGCAGAATGGGTAAGCATCCCAGTGAGCTGATCTGCAAACTGTGCTCTAGGCCCATCCCCCAGCTCCTCACTGCTGAGGGCTCAGTGGACGGGAGGTACAGTAGCATACCAGGCCTGCTGCTCTGTGAATGAAATGAGAAAGCAAATGAGAGCCCTAACTAATGACACACTCCAAAAGATAAAAGGCCAGCAGCCAACACCTGGAACATATGAATCTGCAATCCGAACTTTATGCTAGATACCAGAAAAGAAACAAAAATCCAAAGGATTGTCTGTGAAACAAGCAAAGTATGTCAGTGTAACTTTTTTTGTCGGGTCTCACACAACAGGGGAGAGTAATTATAATTTAACTCCCAATGTGAGCGGGACCCATTTTAATATTATACACAAATTTTCAGAACGAAACTTGAAAACCGCTAAACTTAGCTGTGCAATCCAGAACCTTCACTACTACCACATTCCTTTGGATTTTTGTTTATAGAGTGGTTGTTCTGTTTCTCTGGTTCTTTATAGTTTAGATACCAGAAAAGAGCATGCTTTGGCCACAATTACTTCCAATAAGCATATCCTAACAACATTTGTGTGTGTTGTCTTCAAAAATTGCTGCAAGAGGAGCTACTACTGCTGGGAAGGAATCTGCACTGGTAAATATTTACCTGCTGGGAAATTCTCAAAATCTTGAGGAAAAGAGAATTCTTTGGGATAGGCTGATAAAATCTGTGTTTTATTATATCAAGGTACAGTTTAACAAACTTTTAGTAAAATTACAGCCATTTAGAGCACACTGTAGTTTCACAAACAAACTCTCAGTTAACCTAAAGCCAGTTAGGATAATTTTAACAGACACTCTCAATGTTTATTTCCTGACTCCTCTCACCTTCCCATTCCCATCCACCCCAAGCACAATCTCTGATTTATAGGCTCTTAAACCAGTTAAGAGGAAAGGAGGGAAATTTTGCACGTTCGGGTTTAACTGGTTGTCTTCATCGACAAGTTCTTAAGCCTTAGAAATCGATAAATGTTAGGTCCCTGCAGTTCATCTTGAGATGAACATTAAACAAAATCCCACAAACTTATTAGGTATAAGAACATAAAAGATACGCCATACTGGGTCAGACCAAGGCCCATCAAGCCCAGTATACTGTTTCCAACGGTGGTCAATCCAGACCACAAATACCTGTCAGGTTCCCATACACAGATTTCATGTTTCTTATTGCTGCAAATATCCCTATTCCCCTAACAACTTTAAATAACTGAAAAACTTTAAATAGTTAAACAAATCATAACCAAGATGCAGACAGCAGTCCAGCAGTGAGACTGGGGCTATCCAGACCTGAAACCCTGATAGTGGAAATGGACCTGGACATTGTGGCCATTACAGAAACAAGGTTTAATGAGTCTCATGAATGGGATATAGCCATAGCTGGCTATAATTTATTTAGAAGAGATAGAGAAGGCAGAAGAGGAGGAGGAGTAGCTCTATATTTCGAAAGCAATATTAAAGCCACTGAAATGCAGGGGATGTGGGGAAAAGAAGAAGCGCTGTGGATTGTGTTGGAAAGAGGAGATGGCACTATCATCCACAGTAGAACAGTATACAGGCCTCCAATTCAAACTGAGGAAATGGACAGAGACTTGGTTAGTGATACTGCAAAGGTAGCTATGAAGGGAGAAGTGATCATATGGAGAAATTTCACTTACCGTTAATTTCCTTTCCTGGAATCCTGCTAGACCAGTCCAGACAAATTGGTTAAGACCCCCTGCCAGCAGATGTTGAAGACAGAGAAAAACTACCAGAAGCTTGATTGGTTGAGCCCTGGTAGACAAATAGCTGTACCCTCGAAGTCACCCTCAGTATACTCTGACAAAGCCATGAAACAGTCACTGAATAAGGAATGATACCCGAACAACTGAGCGCTGCTCTCATGCAACGGCCAGAACTATAGATTATAGTTAATTTTACTTGATATACAGCCTATAGCAGGCAGCAGCTAGGTTGTCAAGGAAGTGACATGAAGCAACAACCCTTCATGAGTGCGGCACCGAATGAACTGCAACTTAAGAATGTGAGCATAGGCTGTCGAAAAGTACCCAGAACGGGTGGATCCTGGACTGGTCTAGCAGGATTCCAGGAAAGAAAATTAACAGTAAGTGAAATTTCTCCTTCCAAATCATCCTGCTAGACCAGTCCAGACAAATGGGAAGTACCCAAGCTAACCCATTTCAGGGCGGGAAGAGACAGCAGCTGCCACCACACTGGCACCAAATTGCATCACATCGCAAGCTTGGAGATCAAGGCGACGTTGCCCAGGTTGTGAGCCCTTTGCTCATGGTGCTGCTTGAGACCGGGTAGAGCGGGCCGTGAGCCCCATGGGCACCAGCTTACCCTGGAGGATATAGTCCGACTCAATGTTTGTGCAGAGCCCTTTGTAATGGAGGCTGTGGAGGCCGCAAGGCCCTTCTGAGGCCCCGCAAACAGTACAAATGGAAATCGGATTTGCAAAAGGAATTGGTGACCCTGGAGAGCGCCGTAGCACCCTGAGATCTATGGTGCGAAGTCCTATATGGACCTTAGGGTCTGAAGATAGTCACGCGCACGCAGCTCTATAGGAGAAAGAGTTGAAGGTGTGCAGAGTGCTTAAGAAAATGTTCTTGCGTCAGGGATACCTTGCCCTGCCAGTTATCGACTAGTGCTCCGAGAAACTCCACAGTTTGGGGTGGCCAGAGGCAACCCTTGGAATAATTGACCACTCAACTGAAGCTCTCCGAGAAGGTGACCAGCCAGGAGAGCGTCTGACTGGCTTCAGAGCCAGTTGTCCAAGTATGGAAGGACTTGAATGCGCTGTCTGCGCAAGGCTGCCATGGCCACCACAATGACTTTGCAGTCATCAGGCCAAATGGCAGAATGCAAAACTGAAAATGCTGCCCGAGCGTGGCAAAGCACAGAAAAAGCACAGTTACTTACCTGTAACAGGTGATCTCTGGGAACAGCAGGAATTAATCTTCACATATGGGTACGTCGGTACCGACGGAGCCTGCACGGGAACGCTGCCCAGCTTCCAATCAGAAAGCTTTTGGCAGCATCCCTCGCGCCTGCGCGCTGACTTCCCGCCTTCTCCAGAGCCTCTCTTCAGTTGAGTTTCAAAGCTGAGACAAAGGCGAGAGAGAAAAGGAAGAAGAAGATAAAGAGATGCAACTCCTAGCGGAGGTGGGAGGGTTGTGAAGACTAATTCCTGCTGTTCCCAGAGATCACCTGTTACAGGTAAGTAACTGTGCTATCTCCAGGAACAAGCAGGAATGAGTCTTCACATATGGGGACTCCCTAGCTGGAGATGCCAGGGGGAGATCCCAGAAAAATGCAAGAGCCTGGATCAGGGGTGCATTTTGTCTCCAGGAATCCCCGGCATCCAATGTGGGATGGAGGTAGGAGTTGACAATAAAGGAGCTGTGAGGAAAGAAACAGCATAGCCAAGGACTAGAGGGTCCTACAGACTACAGGAGTCCTTGGTATATATGATGAGTAGCATTAAACACATTTAATGTACACTTAAAATATGCAGCTTACCTACTGTATTGTAGGAAGTAGGAAGCAGGATGGAGTCTACTGGATAAGCAGTGGCGGAATCTTCAAGGTGACCTCCCAGTAGTGAGGATGAAGGTCCAGACCTGGAGGTAGTAGACGATCCAGGTGTCAACTGGGTAGGATTAGACGTCAGGTCTTCAATGGAAAGCTTTATGGAAAAAAGCTGAAAACTCCTTTAGGCATAAGGTCATTAACATTGAGGACTAAAGGAAGAAGACAGACGGAGTTGGAGAACTAGCCCAGTCCTGACGGGAAGAGGGGAACTGGAAAAACCCCTATTCCCAAGGAGAACAGCTGTGTACTCAAAGATAAAGATGTACACTGTTTTTCCTAGCTGGCGAGAGATAGGAAAAATATTGAAGCTTGATGCTTCAAGGACTTAAAGAAAAAATGGAAGATGTTAGCACCACAGTGGTTATTGGTGCCTAACAATCTCTGCATCGTAATATGGTATGCGAAGTAGGGCGATAGATTGTCTAAAACCTCTAGGAGGTAAAACATTTAGTATAGACAGTAAGGGTGATAGTGTGTAAGACATATCAACCCTTAAGAAGCCCCTCAACAGACACATATATATATATATATATATATATGTGGATGGAATATATATATACACATATACATATATCCAGATGTGTATATTAGAATATGGGTGGAGAAATGTATCAAATATATATAGATAGATAGATAGAATATACCCAAATATAGATACATTTGTGGGGCATGGTTTTGCACCACCAGAGTAATGATATAGGTATGTAGACATATATTTTATTTATTTAACAATCATTTATATCCCGCATCTTCCAGAGTTCAGTTGCGGTTTACAATAAAACAAAATCCACAAGCAAGAGCTTGGTTTTACATCGAACATTATGTAACAATAAACAATAAATTGGTTAACAGCATAGGCTAATACATAACAGCATGAAACTTGCTTTTAAACTATGTACAATAAATGGAGATGCTACATACAAGACAACAGGTTGAAGATACATGTCTACCACCCAGCCCCATAACTGTACATGGGGAATATAAAAGAAAAAGATTCTGCGCTCTACAAGAGGGTGAACCCACTTGGGATATGTATAGAGAATCTATTTCCGTGGATTGAGGGATGCAGGAAGGCAATCCAACAAGATAACTGTGATGTTCGCGTGAAAACAGATGATCATATGAATCTGTAAGGAATAAGGCGGGAGTTCCACAGAACACTGACATGGCAGATGTGCGGAAACGCAGAAGATACCAGAGGGACCTACTGGAGGGACCCAGAGGTAGCATGCGTAAACATCAGCCTTGGATTTTCACGCAGAAGAACTGATATCTCGTGTTAACACCCCAGGCTAGAGGGTGTGGAGAACCCTCACAGGCATGGGAAGGGTTTATAAGCTTTTCCCTAATAATAGAGAAGCTTCAGAGACATGGTCAATGCTCTATAGCAAGGCCCTCATAGTAGAAAGCTTCTCTGAAGACTGCAGAGAGCATTGTGCAGGAGAGATATGAGACAAACTGACTGAAGTCAGGTGTGTTGCCATATCCTAGGAGAGGAGATGGTTAGAATAACGTGAGAAAGCCTAAACGAGTAGGAGGATCCAAGATAGATGACGAATAGCTTGGAATCACTACTGAGGCTAGAGAAAATTTTGAACAAGGGACTGGAACTTGGAAAAATTACCAGTAATACTATTACTGTAACTCCTGCAGGCACAGCTGCTGACGGAAACAGCAGAGAGATTGTCCTGTGCCCAATAAAGAAAAACAGACAGGAAAAGAGAGGAGATATCCCTTCTCCTTGTCTGAGGAACGAGCTTGCTAGAGAAGCTTTTCAGTATGGTACTCCTCAGTCAGGGAAAAAACCCGGTTGAGAGGGTAGTAATTTGAGGGTGACGTACCCATAGGGTAAGTCAACTGAAGGAAAAAATGTTCAGTTGGGACAGAACTATCAGGGGATAGTTGCAACTGCTCTTCTGGAGAGTCTGTAGTCCCTGAACAAAAAATTTTCGACAGGTTAGTACACTGAAAAAGAAAAGCACAGTGAATATACTTCTAATGGGTAGAAGTGAACTGTAGGTTACAATTCCCGGCCCCTGGGAATGCTGAGACTGGCCAGAGCTGGAGGACTTCAGACCAGGCTGAGGCGTCCCTTGTTTAGGTACAGCCGAAAGATGGGCAGGAGATGAATGAAACTTTCTTTTCTTAGGGAAAGAAGGTTTGGTAGGACATTTCCTACCCCTTGAAGAAGGAGGTGGCTTAGAATGGTCTTTAGTGGAAGGAGAGTCAGTGGAGCATTGAGCAACCTGACGTAAAGCCTCCTTATTGAAGAGACCTTCTCCTGTACAAGGAGAATGAGCCAGTATAGTTTGTGCCCATCTGCTCAAGTCTGAAGCTTCAAGCCAGGCTCTGCGACGTGCTGCAATAGCAATAGCAGAGGATCTGCTAACGGACTCAAAAGAGTCTATAGAAGCACGAGACAGGAACCAGGATATATTCCGGCTGTGACTGATGAGCAAGGAATAATCAGTAGCCTTGGGCTCTGGTAAAAAAGGGGTCAAAAGAGACAATTGCTCTGTGACTTCCTGGAGTGTTAGACTCATGTGAAAAATATATGAAAGAATTCTGGAGGCCAGCATAGAGGTTTGGAAGGCCTGACGACCAAAAGCATCGAGTGTTCTTGAAGAACGACCTGGCGGATAAGAAGAATGCTTCTTCTTGCTCTTAACTTTCCTCAGTGCTGATTCCACTACAAGGGAACGATGAGAAAGTTGAGGCTTTTGAAACCCTGGAGAGGGTGGCACCCGGTACCGAACCTCAATGACTGTAGAAACTAGAGGAAGTCGTAAGGGCGATTTCCAGAGCCTCAGAAGGAGATCCTGCAGATCAGGATGTAAAGGAAGCATCATATTTTCCATTTGTGCCGGTGAGCCATGAGTAGCCTCACAACCAGGGATAGATATATTAAGAAAGGTTGCCATATCCCGGAGAAAAGCCTGAAAAGACTGATCTCCTATAGGAACTATCCCTGGTAAGGCTAAAGAAAGAGACCTAGTAGATGGACAGGGATACTGGCATGTTAACTTAGAGGCAGTGGGTACTGCATCAATGCCAGGTATCGGTTCCAAACTAGGCATCGGTGCAAGAACAGGCATAGACATCGATACTGAAAGAGGATTAGCAGTTGAAGTTGCCATCGGGGACTGCTGCAGTGGTACCGAGATCATGAGAGAGTTATGGCTAGGATCTTCGGAACTGCCCATCTGGAAACGACAGGAGTCGGTTCCGGGACGCGTCGGTACCCAGTCCTTGAGACTAGATATCGATTCAAGACTCGGCATCGAAGAAAGCGAGACTATCGATGCATGTCGCGAGGGTTCCGATGCCGGTGGAGGCATCGGCGATGCCGATACCACTAAGGCAGCCTGGGTTACATCGATCGGTACCGACGGTACCAAGGATACCCGATAACCCCCCCTTGCCAAGGGTAAGGCGGTCCACCTCGATGCCGATGCCAGGGTATCGGAACCGATCGATGCCGGTACCGTCCCGGAGCATGGCTGAGATTGAGAGACGTCAATGTGGTGCGTATCGATCGGTCCCGAAGGTACCGAGGATGCCCGATGACGATCCCTGGTGAAGAGTGGAACACTCGACACCAGTGCCGATGCCGGAGGCTCGGTATCGCTCGAAGCGGATACCACCCCCGCGCATGGCTCAGGTATGTTCTGTGAGGGGTGAGCCCCAGGAACAACCTGAAACCCCTTTAACGCTTTGGAGCCCGAAGACTCCCGCAGGGGTAATGCCAATGGATTCTTGAGGGTAAGACCGGAGCCGTCACCATGCTGGGCATGGGACATACCACTCAAGCATTGACTAGTCTTAACAGACTGTTTGTGGGTTACCTGATCCTGTGAAGTAGAGAAACCGGGTACCCTCACTGCCGAGGAAAAAACGGTATCGAGGGAAACTCTAAAGAGTGAAGGTTTCCTCACAAAATTATCCCCTGACAAGTCAGGGGAAAAAGGGTCAGGACCCACACAGTTGAGACACCAACTATTGGTGTCTAAAAAGAAACAGGTGTTTCTACATCGAATGCACTTCTTAGGAAAAGAAGGCTCCATAATGAAGAGGCCTGGTAGGCCCAACAAGTTAAGGCAAAAAACTGAAGAAAAGGTTTCTCAGAATTTAGTCAAAAATCCACCGGCGATACCGGTGGCAGCGGGAAATACAGCCGCGACCACAAGAAAACAAAAAACTAAAGTAATTAAAGAAATTAACAAGAAAAGTTTCTGCGGTGACAGGAGGACGTCCTGCCGGCTCCGCGGAAAAACGAAAACTGAAGAGAGGCTCTGGAGAAGGTGGGAAGTCAGCGCGCAGGCGCGAGGGATGCTGCCAAAAGCTTTCTGATTGGAAGCTGGGCAGCGTTCCCGTGCAGGCTCCGTCGGTACCAACGTACCCATATGTGAAGACTCATTCCTGCTTGTTCCTGGAGATCGCTGGTGATCCTCCCGGAGAAGAATATGTAAATATGCTTCCGCTAGGCTGGACGAGGCAAGGAATTATCCCATAAGGGCTGCTTGAATTATTGGATATATCATTTTCATGTGAAAAACCGGTACATGAAGGGCCCAATGGATCTCTTTAAGACCCAGACTCTGCTGAAAGGACCCCTCCTTATTGGATACCACAAAGTAAATGTAATAACAAGCAGAGTCCCTCTTGCGAGTTGGACCGGTCAAATGGCTCAAAGTAACTGCAGACATTGGAGGGTGGATTGTATGGCTGCCCTCTTTCGGGATGCTCCGCTGGGCAAAACTAGAAAGGCTTCTTGGATGGGAGTGCATAGCCTTGGTTGACAATGTTGACGACCCATTGATCGAAGGCCATGTGGGCTCACTGTTGGGAAAAGGCATCCGCCCTCCTCGTATTGGCGGCGACAAAGGCATCCTATCCTTTCCCGACTCCCCGAAGGACTGTAACCTTTGACCGGCATGAGGTCACAGCAAAGGCCTTTCCGCTGTGTGTAAAGAACCATGGCTTGCCTTCCAATAGCCGTTGTGGCTCGACTTCCCCCAGGCCCTTGACAAGCTTGTCAAGGTCTTCAAAGGAGCCACTTGCCTTGGAAGGGGAGCTTAGAGAGACACGCCTTAAAAACTCGATCAGCCGACCATTGACAAAGCTAGAGCAATGTAGGAGGGCATAGGCCGCCAGACCTCTACAAACTGATGCCTGAGTGGAATTTCCTATCCTAATGATCCGAAAGGGCCGCACCCCCTTCAACCGAATAGCAATGTGCTTAGTGACAGCAGTCACCAGAGCAGCCTTCTTCGGATATGCAAAGCACCTGTCCAGATCCGCTGGGGACCAAAGTTAGCGCTGTCCCTAAGGTAGTGCTGTCCCAGATGGCAAGCCGTATGCATCAGGCGAATTGCACTTCTGAGATACCATCTGTTAGGGCTCCGGTGGGAAAGGGAAGACCCTGGTGGGCTTTTGACTGCCCCACAGGAGAGCCCTGGCAGGCTTTGGAATGCCCCGCAGGAGAGCTCCAGTGGGAAAATGCTTTTGAATGCCCTGCAGGATCAGATCGGCCTGAGAGAGCGCCTGAGGTCGACTGTGCTCTAGAGGATCTGTGAGGTGTAAGCCGTCCACTAAGTGAACCATCAGAGCAGGGAGTTCATCCTTGCGGAACAGGCAGATATCCTATGTGCTGTCTTGCTCGTCAGCTCACCATCCTCCCAGTCAGAGGCACCCAGGCTATGCTCGGCTAACAAGGCTTCTTCATCTGGGAAATCAGGTGCACAGGCAGCCGCAGCCCAAGAAAAGTTCCTTGAGAGGATGCCCCGTGTTCTTAAGAACTCACTCCTTCCGAGAACGCTTCCAGGACCCCAACGTGGAGTCTAGCGAGGTTCTGTGGACTGAAACAGGCCTCCAAGCCAGAGATGACAGGGTCCACGTGCCAAGGTTCCAAGCCTAAGGAGCACTAAGTGAATCTTGGTTCTGAGAAGACAGATGTGTTTTGAGGCAGCGTCTGAGCAGGAGGATCGGCAGGCTGAGGGAGGAGGAGGCAGGGCAGAGTGACCCTGGAGACCACTGGGGGTGACAGAGCAGCAGAACCCCCCCCCCCCCCCATCACTGCCTACTGACTATGCGAGAAGACTCCCCCAGGCTAAGTGAAGACTCGCCCGGGTAATCAGAAAAGGCCAAGCACCCCCTGTGATGTAAGTATTTCCGCTTGCAGCTGTAGACAGTACACTTCTAAAGGAGGAGAGCACTGTAAATAACACATTCCCCCGAAATGTTACTCAAAAGGAGAAAGAAAACACTGCGGCTCTCGCAGGCTGCACAGCTAACTTTCCCGCTCCAAACCAGCCACCGTGGCTGAGAATGCCACATGGCTCTGACATTTCAAATGGACACTGCACCCCCCGTGACTGAGGAAATGGCTGCTGCACATGCTGGATCAGTCCGAACAAAAAGGCGGGAAGCAGAGAAACAGAAACACAGCAGTGCAGAAAAGCAGGGCAGTTCAGCCGCAGCAGTCTCAAAGTAAAGAAAAAAACCACACAGTGTCTCTGCGATAGTGGCAGCGCGGCCCAGCGCTCAAAATGGAGGGGGGGGGATTCAAACTCCCTGTGTCCTCCTGGAGAAGCAGGAGAGCCACGGCAGGAGCAGTATTGAAAAGAGACTGACTCAGAGCGCTTAGCAAAAATAAAGGCTCTCCCTGCTGCCGGCCTACTGGAACCCCCGCTGTACAAGCGCCCTGAGCCTCCGTATCCCAGAAGGTAAAGAAGAGTGGCAGATCCAGTGGGGGGGAGAAACTTACTCATGGTGCCCCATGCGATCGCAGGAGTAGTAGAGCAGGGGAGCCAAGGCAGACGCTGCAAGAAGGCTGACCAAAAACTGCTGCTGTAGCTAAGTTCCCAAGGCAGACGGCTGCAAGAAGGCTGACAAACTGCTGCTGTAGCTAAACTCTATAAGAGCAATGAAGGCTCCCCACTGCTGTTGGCCTACCAGGTCCTCATGATCAGGAGACGGCCTTCCCCTCGCATAATGGGAGCTCGACTAGTCCTCTTGAACAGGAGCTCAACCAGATTCCCAAGGCGATGAGCTGGGAAATTTCAGAGGGGCACCTGCTGTGTGCCCTGAAAATGTCCAGCTGAAATTAATAACTTAAAAGAAAACCTGAAGAGAAAGCACGGTTACTTACCTGTAACAGGTGATCTCTGGGAACAGCAGGAATAAGTCTTCACAAATGGGTACGTCGGTACCGACGGAGCCTGCGCGGGAACGCTCCCCAGCGTCCAAAAAGAAAGCTTTTGGGAGCATCCCACACGCATGCGCGCTGCCTTCCCGCCCATTCACTTCCCTCTCATCAGTTGGGTTTGTAGCTGCGACTGAAGGAGGGACGTAGACAAATGAGAGAGTGAGAGTGAGTGAGTGAGTGAGTGAGTGAGTGAGTGAGTGAGTGAGTGAGTGAGAGACACACAACTCCTAAGGGAGATGGGTGGGTTGTGAAGACTTATTCCTGCTGTTCCCAGAGATCACCTGTTACAGGTAAGTAACTGTGCTATCTCCAGGAACAAGCGGGAATGAGTCTTCACATATGGGGACTCCCAAGCTAGAGATGCCTAGAGGAGGTCCCAGCATGTTGCAAATCTAATAGATGGGCCATGCTATTTCCCAGAACCTCAGGCATCCAAGGGATGGAGGGTAGAAGTTGAATTAAAAAGGGTGTGCTGTGGAACAGCTTGACTAAACAAGGCGTCCAGAGGGGAGTCCTTGTGTAGATCATAAATGTTAGTAAAATTGAATTCCAATTTTCTAATGTGGACCTTAGTCAAAAGTATTGCGAAAGTATTTATTGAGGCTAATAAGGGTCTGGTGGTAAGAACCAGTACATTATCCTCAAAGAAAATACCTCACTGTGAAGTTGAGGAAATAAATTTTGCAATACAGGCAGAGGTCAGAACCCTAAAAGGCTAGAACTAATCCCAGAAGGAAAAACTGGGGGAGTTTAATGGGGTTGGACTTTGGATGAGAAGCTAAAGCTTCTGTAGGCCAAAGTTTGAAGCTCTTTGTCCATGGAGCAGAAAAAGGCTCTAGGAAAGAGTGGAGATAAATCTGATTGGTTTGCAGAAAAAGGATGGGTCTTTAAGACCCCTCTATCCAAATGAAAGAGAGAAGGCGGTGTAGCCTCCAATCTCTTGAAGATCAGTAATATCTTCCCTAAGTGATGTCACTTAGGATAATGACTTTACATGGAGAGCTTCAGATGTAATGTAACTGGAGAGGTTACAGTAAAAGAAGGTAGTTTCTAATTACCATAGAAATTGGTTGTCCATTTAAACCCTATGGTATGCTAGAACAGCATTAATATGGACAGTAACAAATCTTTCAGAGTGAGATATGTATATATATAGATATATAGATATATATATATATATAGATATAGATATATAGATATAGATATATAAATATAAATAAAGAGAGACTCAATAACAAGAAGGGGTAAGACCTGCTTGAGAATATGGATAGAGAACCCCTTACTGGTTACACGTGGGAGAACCATGAAGGTGGTTACATGGAAACCAGTGGAAATGTTCCTAGTCAGAAGGATAGGTCTAGATGTCTTTAAAAATTCTAGATTTTGAATAACCAGATATGGAGATCTACGTGAAGGGGTGCAGAGAAATCCTTAGTCTTAAGACCACAAGTCTGGATCCTTCTATAACTTCAGTGTGGAGAAAAAGACGCAATATAAGGGAATACCACATTTGCCCATCTATGAGGGCAATATTTATTTATTTATTTAGCATTTCTTTTATACCGCGCTGGAGGTTTAGGGGGGGTGGAATTGGAGTTCTGATTGTTAGGGTAGGTGGGTAGTTGGAATCTGATCAAGCTGTGGTCAGACCATAGTACTGGTGTTATAGTTATTGCGAAGTCATTGTTTGCTTCCATGATATCCTGGGGGGCGAATATCAGGTCCAGGGTATTTCCCTTCACATGTGTTGGTGCTCCGACTATCTGAGTCCAAGGTCAGCAAGTGCTTCGAGAAATGCTGAGGTTTGTGAGTCTTGTAGGGTTGGGAGGTTGAAGTCACCTATTAGCCAGCTTGATGATCGAGGCTTGTCTATGTTGCAGGCGAGGTCTATTATTGTTGATAGGTCCTCTGCAGAAGGTGTAGGGGATCTGTAGACTAAATTGATTGAGCAATTGTCATTGGAGATAGATAACATGTTGAGGTAGGTTGTGTTGGTAGTGGTGCTCAGTTTGAATTGAAGTTCATTTTTCAGAAGGATGACTACTCCGCCTCCTCTTTGGTTGGATCTATGGCAGGTATGGAGTGAGAAGTTGGGGGGTAGCATCTGGTTGATAATGACATTGTCACAGTCTGATAGCCAAGTTTCCATAACCATCAGGATGTCAAGATCGTAGTGGGTTATTAAGTCAGTAATCACTGGCCATTTTGTGCGGATTGATCTGGCGTTGATGAGGGCACATTTCAGTGGTCGTCGGTGGTGGTTTTTCCTCGGTCAGGGGCTTTTTGGTGTGTTGAAGGGCAATATGGAGCAGGTGGGGGTAATTTGAACGGTTGGCATCTGCTGAAGATGTATGAGCCTTGTTTGCACATTCCTTCCAGGTGTTCCTCAGTATTGGTATGGAGTTGGGATCTAGGTTGAAGGCGTTTGAGCAGTTGGGCAGTGCTGTGATGAGATAGATACTGGCTAGGGCTAAGAGTGTATGCATCATTCTATTCCTTGTGTATCAAATATTCATGGTTGTTAAGTATATCAACAATGGTAATAATATACTGGCTATAAGAGTATCAGGACTATAGATGACTATAGCAGGTGTAGCTGAGTAAAGTGACAATGATAATAATTAACAGGCAGCAATAAAGGTAAAAATAATGAGTATATCAAGAGTAAGTATATCAACAATGGTAATAATATACTGGCTATAAGAGTATCAGGACTATAGCTGACTATAGCAGGTGTGGCTGAGTAAAGTAACAGTGATAATAATTAACAGGCAGCAGTAAAGGTGAAAAGAGTAAGGGTAAGCAAGTATCGAATAATAGCAACAGAGTAAGGCGTATGTATAGATTAGCAGACACTGGCAACAAATGTAGCAAAAACTCTTGTCTGTGATATTAGAGTACAACTGCTGAGAAGGTAAAAGACTAATAGACACAATTAGATCTAGATGGTTATACTTGCGGCGTGTAGTGGGGAAGGAAGCTATTGGATGGATAGTTGAAAGTTCAGGCCACAGTTGCGCTTTGCTTCCAGAGAGGAAACATAGGGTAGGTTTTTGTCTCGTCTTCCGTTGGGTAGAGCTGAGCTTCGCAACAGAGGAGCTCACTGCAGAGATCGCTATGTTTGTGCAGATTTGCACCTTCGGAGTCAACAGGGTTTGGAGCTTCAGGCGGTTGGCTTAAGTTGCACTGTGTTGGCCACTGCCTAAGGGCCACGCCAAAGGGCCCTCTGGCGAGGCCCTCAGGCGTGGGCCCGCAAGGCACAGGTGCGCCTAATGGCGCTTTCTTTTTAAGCCCGCAAGGGGTGCCCCGATTGGGCGGCTGAGGCGTCTGGAGGCGGATCGGAGGGCCGGTGGAGCTCAATCTCTCCTGGGAGAGCTTTGCTGTTGAAGAGGGAGTCTGCTCCGGAGTCGCGCTCTTTTAAGCCCGCAAGGGGTGCCCCGATTGGGCAGCTGAGGCGTCTGGAGGCGGATCGGAGGGCCGGTGGAGCTCAATCCCTCCTGGGAGAGCTTCGCTGTTATATGAGTATAATGCGTTCTTTGTTCAGCGTAAGCTCCAATGAAGTATTGGAAATTAGAAGGAATACACTAGACAAGGACAGACTGCAGTGAAAAGAAATGCATCCCTGTTGGAAGAGTTCCACTGGAGATGTGGAACAACTCAGGGAATTAAACAATTCTTTCTGCTTTCACGTGATCTAAGCCCTGGTTTATTTTCCCTAAAATGAAATTTTAAGGAAGATGGTAAGAGTAGGAAAAAGCCGGTCATGTGGGAGCATGACTGGGCAAAGCCCTTTAACCATCTGGAAGTTACCCACCAGGAATGGCTCTGACGCTCTCTGGCAATGGCCCATAGTTGCAGAGCTTTTTGTAGAATTGCAGAGAGCATGTTGTAGGTTGCTTAGGTGAGATCTGGCTATTTAATTGCCAGTGTGCAACCTAATCTATTCTGTGGGAGCCAAAGAATTGAAGATGGCTAAGAATAGTAGACAGGCCGGTTGCCTGCAACGATAAATTGTCCAAGTAGGTTTTGGAACCTCTCTTGGAATTATCTGTTATTAAGGCAGCAGAAGAGGTTAGGTCCTATAGATTGGAAAAGGACCGACAGACATAATTAGAAGTGATAAAACTCAATTATGGTCTGATAAGCTGCCTTAAAAGAAATATTTGAAAAGATTGCAGAGGGGAGAAACTCTGTATAGAAATCACTTACTGGAGTAGGTGTTGAAGACAATCCTATGGCTTAAAGGGTAAGCCCTCCAGTCAACTAGTATCACTCTTAGAGTGAAGTCTCGACTAAGAGGGATAGTAAGTAATACAGAGTTGTGAAGACTTACAATTTGGTAAGTCTCTGAAAAAGGTAAAGCTCCCCCTGCAGTCAAAAATTTAAGATATCCTCGTACAGGACAACTGTCAAGGTGAAGAGCATAGCATACCTTGTAATTAGTTGGAGAAACCTGTTACCTGTAGGGCATGACTATCCTTAATAGCTCTAAGAGCTAAAAGAATAGATTCCTCTTGGTAAAAGATTCATGACTAAGGTGGAGGATTGAGCCATTGTTAACACTGACCTCTCAGTAAGGATGAGAAGAACTGTAAACGCTTCTGTTAAGTAGTAGCGGTTCTGAAACTCAACAGGAAAAAGAGATTTAATGAATAAAATATCAGAAACCCTGCGACTGCTGGGTTTGCTGAGCCTGTTGAGGCTTTGGTTTTCTTAGCCTGGTATGATGTTGCCCTTCTTTGAAAACATCTGCATGATGGGTAGAAGATGAATAAAACTTTTTCCCCTTAGGGGGATAAAGTTTGTTAGGAGATTTTTTACTAGCTGGGATAGAGGAAAGTTTTGACAATCCTCTGCAAGCAATATCATCAGTGTTTAACTGATTAGCTTGGAATAAAGCATCCTTGTTAAAGAGATTTTCACCAGTACAAGGAGTATTTCCCAGCCTTTCTTGTACCCATTTGTCCAAGTCTGAAGCTTGGAGCCAGGCCATGCGTCGTGCTCCTATGGCTATAGCAGACGTTCTGCTAATAGACACAAAACAGTCCAGGGAAGCACGATTAAGGAATTTGGAGACATTTTGAGCATGACTGACTAATAAGAGAAAGTCTGCCCTTTTATGTTCTTGAAGAAAAGGGATCAAAACTTGAAGTTCTTTGTGACTTCTTCAAGAGATAATCCCATATAGAAAATATACGAGATAATTCTTGCTGAAAGCATGGATGCCCTGGAAGCAACGACGTCCAAAGGCATCTAAAATCTTAGACTCACGACCTGGCAGATAAGAAGAGTGCTTCTTTGCACTCTTAATTCGCCTCATTGCTGATTCTACAACAATAGAATGATGAGGAAGTTGAGTCTTTTGAAAACCTGGAGAAGGTGGCACCTTGTACATAGTGTCAAGTGTCTTAGAATGTGGGGATACAGTTAAAGGAGTTTCCCACATTCTTAATAGTAGATCCTGTAAGGCCTGATGCAAAGGAAGTATAACCACCTCCTTGCAGGGTCTCTGAATCCCCTGGTAGGGATTCTTTACCAGGTATAGAAATGGCAAGTAACTTTGCCATATCAAGCAGAAAAGCTTGAAAAGAAATCTCCCCTGAGGAGGACCCTCTAAAATGAGGGGTAAAGGCTAGACTTGAAAATTTAGCCTCGGTACCGATGGATTCATCCCAGTCATCGGGATCGGAAGACTTGAAAGGATGAAGCATCGGATTTTCGCTAAAGCAATGTCTTCGGTACCGCGTAGGTCGGTACCGAGACGAGGCGGTACCGAATCCTCCATGCTAGAGATCGATTCCAGACTTGGCATCAAAGGAAGCGAGTCTGTCGAAGCAAGCATGGACGGTATCGACACCGATGCCGATGTTGATACCGGTACCGAAGCCGATACTGATACTCGAGGAACGGTCTGAAGCAACTCCAGCGGTACCGAAGTAGCCAAGAGTGCTAGACTACGTTCATCGGTGAGGAGTGTTTCATCCATCACCATAGCCGATGCCGGGGTGTCGGTACTGCTCAAAGCGGCCACAACCCCCGAGCTTGGCCCAGGTATGTTCATCGAGGTAAGAACCCCAGGAACAACCTGAAGCTCCATTAATGCTTTGGAGCCCGAAGACTCCCGCCGGGGCTTTATTGCCAAATTGTCCTCGAGGGCAAGGCCAGAGCCATCTCAATGCATGGAAGGAGATCTACCACTCGAGGACTAGCTAGTCTTTACAGACTTTTGTTTGGTTACCTAATCCTGTGAAAAAGAAGATATTCTAGCTGGTAACATCGAGTGCGATGTGAACCGGGTATCGAGTTGTGCTCGATCCTTAAGACTTCTTCTGTTTGAGCTCCAGCAGGAAAGACACTCCAGTGGGCAAAGGTCAGGACCTAAACATTTTAGACACCAAGTATGAGTGTCTGAAAATATATCTGTACCGCCACACTTTGAGCATTTCTTAAGGATAGTGGTTGGCTTTTCCATAATGGAAGGATAGAGGCCTAGTGGCCTAGAAACAGTCAGGCACTAAACAGGAAAATTTTTCTAAAGAAAAGAAGAAATTCTTTAGTAAAAAGAGAGAAAAGCAACGGCGGTACCGGTGGCGTCGGGGGAAGGCAGACGCGACCACAAAAAACTAAGAATAAAAAGAAGAATTTTCTGTGGTGACAGGAATACGTTCTGCCGGCTCAGCGGAAAACGGAAAGCTGATGAGAGGGAAGTGAATGGGCGGGAACACAGCGCGCATGCGTGTGGGATGCTCCCAAAAGCTTTCTTTTTGGACACTGGGGAGCGTTCCCGTGCAGGCTCCGTCGGTACCGACGTACCCATATGTGAAGACTCATTCCTGTTTGTTCCTGGAGATAAACAGACCACCACCAGCATCTGCTGGAGACAGAAAATACTGAGGGCGACCTCTAGGGGTACAGCTATATGTCTACCAGGGCTCAACCAATCAAGCTTCTGGTAGTTTTTGTCTCCAATATCTGCTGGCAGGGGGACTTAACCCATTTGTCTGGACTGGTCTAGCAGGATGACTTGGAATGGGTGACTTTCACCTACCAGATGTGGACTGGAGTATTCCTTCTGCAAAGCTGGTAAGAAGTAAAAAGATTGTAAATGCCTTCCAAGAAGCATCACTCAGATAACTGGTGATAGAACCGACCAGAGAAAGTTTGATGCTGAATTTAGTACTCACCAATGGAGATAGCATTTTGAACGTCCAAGTGGGAGCCCACATGAGCAGCAGTGATCATCACACAGTGTGGTCTGAGGTAAAAGCCAAGGCAGAGTCCAATCACAGCAAACTCCAAGTCCTAGACTTCAAAAACGCTGACTTCAGTAAAATGGGAAAGTACCTGAAGGAGAAGTTGGCAGGGTGGGAGGAGATAAGGGAAGTGGAATTGCAGTGGGCTAAACCTAAAGAGCCAATACAAGGGGCAACCGATATGGTTCACCAAAGAAGTGGCTGCACAAATAAAAGGCGCAAAACACAGCTTTCACAAAATTCAGAAAATCACAAAAAGAGGAACACAGAAAAGAATACAGAATAAAGCTAAAAGAGACAAAGAGAGAAATAAGGATAGCAAAAGTAAAAAGTGGAGGAAAAGATCTGAAGCGTGGAGACAAAACTTTTTTTCAGGTATATCTGGGAGAAGAGGAAGATCAGTAGTGGAATTGCCAGATTCAAAAAGTACCGAGAACGGATTTGTGGAAAGTGACATTGAAAAAGTGAAAATGCTAAATACTTTTGTTCTGTATTCACTCAAGAAAATCCTGGAGAAGGCCCATGTAAGATTGACAAATATACAAATGGGAAGGGAGTAGATACTACATCATTCAGAGACGATGATGTTTTTGAACTGCTTGCAAAACTGAAAGTGGAACCAGATGGGATGCATCCCAGGATACTGAAGGAGGTCAGAGATTCAGGCAGGGCATTTAAAGGATGTTTTTAATAGATCCTTGGAGACTGGAGAGGCTCCACAGAACTGGATAAGGGCTGATGTGGTAACTCTTCACAAAAGTGGTAATAGGGAAGAGGTGACAAATTATAGGCCAGTAAGCCTTACCTCTGTGGTGGAAAAAGTAAATGGAGGTGTTCTTGAAAGAAAGAATAGTGGACTTTCTGGAAACCAATGGATTGCATGATCCGAGGCAACATGGTTTTACCAGAGGAAGATCATGCCAAATAAATTTGATTGAGTTCTTTGAGTGGATGACCAGAGGAGTAGAAGTAGATTAAGGCCATGCGATGGATGTGATACCTAGATTTCAGCAAAACCTTTTACTGTTCCTCACAAGAAGCTTATCAATAAACTGAGCAGCCTGCGAATAGGTCCTAAGGTGGTGAACTGGATCAGAAATTGTTTAACAGATGACAAAAAGTGGTGGTAAATGGAACTCACTTAGAAGAAAGTATGCAGTGGCGTGCCTCAAGGATCAGATCTGGGACTGAAATTGTTTAATGTATTTGTGAGTGATATTGTAGAAGGACTGAATGTAAAAGTCTGCTTTTTTGCAGATGACACAAAAATTTGCAATAGAGTGGATACTTCTGAGGGAGTGGACAACATGAGGAAAGATCTAAAAACACTAGTTAAGATTTAATGCAAAGAAGTGCAGAGTCATGCACTTGGAATGTAGAAATCCAAAGGAATCATATGTAGTAGGGGGAGAGAGGTTGATGAGCACAGACCTGGAGAAAGACCTCTGAGTGCTAGTGTGCGAGGATCTCAAGGTGGTGAAATAATGCGACAAGGTGGTAGCCAAAGCCCGAAGGATTCTGAGCTGCATACAGAGAGGAATAACCAGCAGAAAGCATTGTGAAGCCTCACTTGGAGTATTATGTTCAGTTCTGGAGACCGTATCTCACAAAAGAATATAAAAAGACTTGAAACGGTTCAAAGGAAGGTGACCAAAATGATTTGGAGCCTTCGCCAGAAGACATATGAGAAGAGACTTGAAGACCTAAATAAGTATACACTAGAGGAGAGGAGGGACAGGGGAAATATGATACAGACATTTAAATATTTAAAGTGTATCAATGAACAAAAAACCCTTTTTCAAAGAAGGGGAAGCTGTAAGACTAGAGGACATACAATGAAGCTGCAAGATGGTAAATTTAAAAGCAACATCAGGAAAAGCATAGTTACTCACCTATAAAAGGTGATCTCCGGGAACTGCAGAAATTTAGCCTTTACATATGGGTGATGTCGGTACCGATGGAGTCTGCGTGGGAACGCTCCCCAGCATTCAATTGCAAAGCTTTTGGGAGCACTCCACTGCGTCTGCGTGACTGCCTTCCCACCTTCCTATCTCCCTCTCTTCAGTTGAGTTTGTAGCTGAGAAAAGAGAGTAAATGAAACCCTATAACTCCTAGGGGAGGAGGACAGGTTATGAAGACTAAATTCCTGCCGTTTCAAGAGATCACCTGTTACAGGTGAGTAACTACACTATCTCCAGGAACAAGCAGGAATGTAGTCTTCACATATGGGACTCCCTAGTTCCCAGATGCCAGATGAAGTGACCTCAGAACCAGTTGAGGTTCGCCTCTAAGCAGGCATGATGAGGTCGTGGATCCCACATCGATCTCTGGTATCTTCAAAGTCCAGGATGGAGGGTAGGAGTTGCATCTAAGTCTGAAAGCAAAAGCTAAAAGGATGCTTGGGTGCATAGAGGAATAGCTAGCAGAAAAAAAGGAGGTGATAATGCCTCTGTATAAGTCTTTGGTACGACCTCATTTGGAGTATAGTGTGCAATTCTGGAGACCGCACCTTCAAAAGGATGTGAACAGGATGGAGTCGGTGCAGAGGGTGGCTACTAAAATGATTAGTGGTCTTCATTATAAAGCATATGAGGACAGACTTAAGGATCTTAATATGTACACCTTAGAGGAAAGGCGGGATAGAGGTGATATTATTGAGATGTTTAAATACCTCCGTGGCATAAATGTTCAGGAAGAGAGCCTCTTTCAATTGAAAGCAAGTTCTGCTACGAGGGGACATGGGATGAGGGTGAAGGGAGATAGATTCAGGAGTGATATGCGGAAATATTTCTTTACGTAAAGAGTAGTGGATCCATGGCATAGTCTCCCAGTGGAGGTGGTAGAGATGAGGACAGTAACTGAATTCAAAAAAGCATGGGACAAACACAGAGGATCTCTAAAGGTAAAAAGGGGACTGTTGTAGTTGTTGATATGGAAGGACAGACTAGATAGGCCATGTGGTCTTTTTCTGTCATCATATTTCTATGTTTCTATGTTTCTATGAAAGAGGTGCTGGAGTACAGCCTGAACAAACATGGCATCCCGATGGGAGTCCTTGTCTAGACAATAATGGGCAGCAAAGGTATGGAAAGAAGACCAATTTGCCACTTTGCAAATTTCGACGATGGCTACTGAGCTCAGGTTTGCCATCAAGGCGGCCGTGGCACGAACATTGTGAGCAGTGACACGCCCTTCCAGAGAGAGCCCTGCTGTGTCATAGGCAAATGAAATGCAGTTCGCTATCCATCTGGAGAACGCACGCTTAGAAACAGGCAATCCAAGGTGACTGGGTCAAAACAGATGAACAACTGTGAGGCTTTATGATGACCCCGAGTCCTTTGGATATAAAAAGCCAATGCACGCTTACAGTCAAGAGTGTGCAGGATTGCTTCCACTCTAGAAGCATGTAATTTAGGAAAGAAAACTGGAAGGTAAATTGACCGTTTTAGATGAATGGGAGATACCACCTCTCGCTTAAAGTGTGGATGAGTCCGAAGGATTACTTTGTCATGGTGGAAGCGGGTATAGGGAGGATCTGCCATCAACATCTGAAGCTCACTAATGCATCTAGCTGAAGTGAGGGCAATCAGGAAGCTCACCTTCCATGAGAGGAGCTTAAGTGAGATTGTGGCTAATGGCTCAAAGGGTGGCTTGAGGAGCTGTGCTAGAGCAACATTAAGGTCCCAAGCTACCAGAAGTGGCTTAATGGGAGGTTTGCACAGCAGAAGACCTTGCATGAACAGCACCACTAGTGGTTGTGAGGAGATGGACTGTCCATCAAGCAGATTATGAGAGGCCGCAATGGCACTAAAGTGGACTCTCACTGAATTTGCTTTTAGACCTGTCGAGGAGATACTGAAGAAGTGACTCCACTGCAGCAGAAAAAGGATTGAGATCTTTCTGGGAACACCAGACAGACAATCTACGCCACTTAAATGCATATGACTGTCTGGTGAAAGACTTTCTAGAATCCAAAAGGACCTCCTTCACCTCTTCAGTAAGGTCAAAACCTTGTAAAGATACGCTCTCAGTAGCCAAGCTGTGAGGCAGAGAGACTGCAGATTGGGATTGAGCAGTGAGCCTCTGTCCTGGAAGAGGAGATCCGGTGCATATCAAAAGCACAGAGGAGGAGTCTGAGTCAGATGTAGTAGCAGCAGTAACTACAGTTGCTGCGGCCAGTGAGGGGATATGAGAACCATGGAGCCCCTGTCAGACTGAAGCTTAAAAAGCATCTTGGATATGAGGGGTATGGGAGAGAACGCATAAAGCAGACACCGACCCTGTTGGTTGGTGGATGTCGGAGTCCTTGTGCAGAAACAAGGAAGCTTGCATTCTGCGGAGTCGTGAACAGATCTATGTCTGTAGTTCCCCAGGTCTGGAAGATGTAGGGCACTGTGTCCAGATGCAGAGACCATTCATGGGGAAGAAGGATGCAACTCAGTATGTCTGCCAAGACACTGGATTCTCCGGGTAGGTACACCGCTTGGAGGTGTATCTGATGAGCAATGGCAAAGGACCAGAAGTGTATCACCTCCTCGCAGAAGGCCCAATTGCCTGATCCCCCCTGCTTGTTCACATAGAACATGGCAATCTGATTGTCCGTCCTGATGAGAACTTGTTGTGCTGTGAGGTGGTGTTGGAACACCTGGAGTGCATTGAAGACAGCCCGAAGTTCCAGGAGATTGATCTGGAGTTGTGACTCCTGCACTGTCAAGAGTCCTTGGGTAGTCACGTTGCCCAGATGAGCTCCCCAACCCTGTTTGGAGGCATCTGTCATCAGGGTGCACTGATGTGAAGGCATCTGAAAGGGTGACCCTACGAGCAGAGTTTGTGGAGAACACCAAAGGTATGTGGTTAGGCGGGCAGTGGCTTGAATGCTGTCCCTGAAATGGCCTGAGGCCTGCTTCCACTGGGAGGCCAGAGTCCACTGGGCTATCCGCATACATAGTCGGGCATGTGGGACGGCATGCACTGTTGAGGCCATGTGCCCAAAAAGCTGCAGCATCTTCCGGGCTGCCAGATGGTCTCTTAGGAGCATCTGGGATGCTAGGTCTACTAGACAACGGAGCTGAGGCAGAAATGCCCTGGACTGTTGGGTGCCTAGCAGAGCTCCTATGAACTCTGAGTTGGAGTGAGATGGGATTTGGGAAGTTTATGACAAATCCCAGGTGCTGTAGTACGGTTATGGAATGATGCATGGCAGCAACACCTCTTGGGAGGTGTCTGCCCTTATTAGTCAGTCATCTAAGTAGGGGAAGACTAATATCCCCAGAGTTCTTAGATATGCGGCTATGACCGCCATGCACTTTGTGAAGACTCTTGGGTCAGAGACAGAATCCTTCCTTTCGGATTCGCATTGATAATGTTTTCCCTGAAATGTGAAGCATAGATACCTCCTGTCTTCTGGATGGATGAGGATGTGTGTGTATGCTTCTTTTAGATCTAGAAAACAGAGCCAGTCCTGACTCTGGAGATAAGGAAGAAGAATCCAGAGAGAGATCATCTTAAATTTTTCATGGACTAGAAACTTGAGGTTTCTGGAGGTCCAGAATGGACCAGTACCCTCCAGTTTTCTTTCGAATGAGAAAGTAGATGTTGGGACCTCTTCTATGGTGCTCTGAGACAGAAGAGAGGATAACTCATCTTGCAGGAGAGCAGCGAGAGGGGGTTTTGTTTGATACTCCACACCTTGGATGTGGAGGAGGGCAGAACTTGCAAGTGAAGTCCATAACTCTCCTTAACTATGGTGAGTGTTCACTGCTCTGAGGTGACAAAATGTGATTTGTGGGCGTAGTGACAGTCTGCCTGCTAAATGGAGAGGTTGGGAATCCTCCAGAGGCAGGGTGGCAATGTTCTCTAGGAATGTGTCTGCAGGACTGCTTGAGATTTATCCACCTGTGGCTTCTTCTACTGTTTAGGAGGCTGTTGCCTCTTTTGTTGGGCCTGACTCTGATACTGAGAAGCAAAGGAATAGAAAGAATAATTTCTTCTTATTGTAAAAATACTTTTTTGCAGGAGTCTTTTTCCTAGCAGGGTCAGCTGTTACTCTAGACAGTCTCTTTATAGTAGTATTCTCTGACTCTAATTGGGATGCTTTAGCTTGCCAAACTTTGCCAAAGAGAATTTCCCCTGTGCAAGGTATATTGCCCAGCCTATCTTTAACCCATTGCTCAAGATCCGAGGCCTGAAGCCATGCAATGTGGTGCACCAATACAAATTGCCGAAGCCCTGCTTGTGCACTCAAAAGCATCAAAAGGTAGCTCTATTGACAAATGTTGATACATTTTGGCTATGTTTAACAAGGGCAATATAGTCTGCTCATTTGTCATTCGGGAAGAGAGGAGCAAATGCTTCAAGATCCCTGGAGACCTTCTTTAGGAACATTAACACAAAGAGAGCAAAGCCCTCGCAGCGAAGCAGCAGGAAAACACAACAGGCGAAGGCTAATAAAAGGTCACAGGTGCTAAAATTATTATTAAGAACCCCAACGCGTTTCAGCATCAAGCCATCTAAAAATAAATCAATAATAAATAACACTGAGAAACATTCAAAAATATAAAAACAAACATAGAAAACAGTATATGTCATAAAATGTAAATCAATACAAACAGTAAGAAACTAAAATGGATCAGAACATCAATATTAAAAAAAAACTGTAAAAAACAAAACAGCAGCCAAATAAATAATTAAAAGAATAAAACAATCAATACTATAGAGACAAGAAGTACTGCAGAGAGGATACTTACGTTTTGCAGCATATGCAAATTGCAAATTGGGGTCTTAAAAGAAGAAATTAGACCTTACCTGCTAATTGTCTTTCCTTGAGTACTCTCCAGGCCAGTCCAGGAACAGGAGGGTTGTCAATCTTGTCTAGCAGCTGAGGACTGAATTCTAAAACTTTACTGAATGAACATCTGGGCTCCCCCTGCTGGTCGAAGCTCAGTCTTATTCTAACAAAGCAGATTCTGAACCGCCTCTAAACTTGAACAAAACAAAACCTAGAAAGTAGTAGTATTTACAATCATCATCATCCTTTTCGTCGGGTTTTTGTTTTTCTTTCCATTATACGACCCCCTGGCCAGTGTAGAGGACCGAAGGCAAGACAGCCCCATAGACCACCACGACCAGGAACTCAAACCAACCGAACACCGCACACCAAACTGATCGCCATGACCTGAGAAAAACCCCCGCGGGAATCCGTGACAAGAGCTGAAGAAGGACCCGAAACCACCGACGATCCTCCAGGTCCTAACGCAACAAACCCGGGTGGGCCCTGGACTGGCCCAGAGAGTACTCAAGGAAAGACATAGGTAAGGTCTAATTTCTTCTTCCATTTTGTCTCTCCGGGCCAGCCCAGGAACAGGAGGGAAGTACCAAAGCAGTAATTAACCTCGGGAGGGACCCGCCAAGCCCGCTATGAGGGTGGAAGCCCCCACCTTTGCATCTCCACGGGCTTGCACATCCAAACGGTAATGCTTTGTAAACGTGTGAAGCGAAGTCCAAGTAGCCGCCCGGCAGATATTCACCGGCGGAATCAGCACCAACTCGGCCCAAGACGCCGCCTGGCCACGAGTGGAATGAGCTCTAAGCCCTTCCGGAGGCAATCGCCCATGTACCTGATACGCTGCCACAATGGCCTGCTTCACCCACCGAGCAATGGAAGCCTTGGAAGCAGCCTCTCCCTTCCTAGGACCCCCAAACAGCACAAACAACCGTTCCGACTTACGGAAAGACTTGGTCCTGTGAAGGTACCTCTTGAGCATCCTACCTAAATCTAACCTCTCCAGGACCCGATCGATAGGGAGCGGACCCTGCTTTGGAAACGTCGGCAGCGAAATTGTCTGATTCAGGTGAAATTTGGACACTACCTTAGGCAGAAACGAAGGCACCGTTCGTAAAGTCACTTTTTCTGTCGAGAACTGGAGATACAGAGCCTCACACGAAAGCGCCTGGAGATCGGAAATTCGCCAAGCCGAGCACAAAGCCACCAAGAACGCCACCTTCCACAAAAGCTCCCGCATAGGAGTTTCTGCCACCGGCTCAAAAGGAGGCCTCACCAACGCCTCGAGCACGAGATTGAGATCCCAGGCTGGAACCACCACCCGTAGCGGAGGACAAATGTGCTGCACCGCCTTCAGGAACCGAAGCACATCGGGATGAGAAGAGAGCTTAAGACCCCTTACTGGACCCCTAAAACAAGAAAGGGCAGCTAAATGAACTCGGATCGTACTGAGGGCTAAACCTTTATCCAGCCCGTCCTGAAGAAAAGACAACACCTCCGGCATCAAAACGGTCCGCGGACTAAAACTCCTTTCCTCGCACCAGCGCTCAAACACCCGCCAAACACGAACATAAGCTAAGGAAGTCGAGCGCCGCCTAGCCTGTAATAAGGTGTCAATGACCGCAGGAGAATAGCCTCTACGTTTCAACCATTCCCTTTCAACAGCCAAGCCATAAGCGAGAATCGAGCGACATCCGGCATGAGCAGCGGACCCTGAACCAACAGGTTCGCTCGCGCGGGAAGCTTCCAGGAATGGTCTATCAAGAGACGAACCAAATCGGCATACCAAGCTCTTCTGGGCCAATCCGGCGCGATGAGAATCACCGGACCGGAGTGCCCTTCTATCCTCCGAAGAATCCGTCCTAGCATTGGCCACGGAGGAAACACAGAGCAAGACCCCGGCCGGCCACGGCTGCGCCAAGCCGTCGAGCCCCTCCGACATTCGCTCCCTGCGCCTGCTGAAAAACCGACTGGCTTTGGCATTGTTGAACGTGGCTATCAAGGCTATCAAGTCCATCACCGGCGGCCCCCACCATCGGGTTAAGTCGTGAAAGATTGCTGCGTTCAACTCCCATTCCCCGGGATCGACTACATGGCGGCTGAGGTAATCGGCCTGCACATTGTCTTTTCCTGCCACGTGCACTGCCGAAATGGCTACCAGATGCAACTCGGCCCAAGCCATCAAGCGCTGGCTCTCTTCCAACAATAGGGCACTCCCGGTTCCCCCCCTGTCGATTGATATAGGACACCGTCACGGCATTGTCCGAAAACACTCTCACGGCCTTGCGATCCACCAGGGGAAGAAACTCGCAAAGAGCCAGAACGACAGCCATGAGCTCCAAGAAATTTATGGAAGCCCCCTGTAGCTCCGGAGGCCAAAAACCCTGGGCCACGGCACTTTGACAATTCGCCCCCCAGCCCGAGAGACTGGCATCGGTGGTCACCAGCACCCAGTCCGGTTGCTGTAAGGGGACGCCCACTCTCAGATGGACCAGATCTAACCACCACCGCAGGCTGTCTCGCACTTCCTGCGAACTGGGTAACTTCTGAGTGAGAAGATGCTCCTGAGGCGACCACCGTGAGAGCAACGCATGTTGCAACGAACGCATATGGGCTCTCGCCCAAGGCACCAGATCTAACGTCGCCGCCATCGAACCGAGGAGCTGTAAATAGCACCACGCTGTTGGAGCTTGCAGACGTAAAAACGCCGCCACCTGCCGACGAATCTTTTGTACTCTGACCTCCGGAAGAAACACCGCGCCGATGTTCGTATCGAACACGGCGCCCAAGTAAAGAAGACGACTCACCGGCTGCAAGTGACTCTTCGCTTGGTTTATCACCCAACCAAGGCTTTCCAAGAGATGAACCACCCGCGCCATTGCCGATACTGACACCGACACAGACGGTGCTCGAATCAACCAGTCGTCGAGGTACGGATGCACCAGGATGCCTTCCCGCCGCAAGGCAGCCGCCACCACCACCATCATTTTCGTGAAGGTTCGCGGAGCCGTGGCCAAGCCAAACGGCAAGGCGCGGAACTGAAAATGACCCATATGCACCGCAAACCGGAGATAACGCTGGTGGTCTGGTCTGATCGGAATGTGAAGATAAGCCTCGGTAAGATCTATGGAGGTAAGCATCTCCGACAGTCGCACCGATGCTATCACTGACCGAAGCGTCTCCATGCGGAAATGAGGAACCCTCAAGCAGCGGTTCACCTGTTTGAGATCCAAAATAGGCCGAAAAGAGCACTCTTTTTTGGGAACGATGAAATAAATAGAGTATCGACATGAGCCTAACTGGCTTGGAGGAACCGGAACCACCGTCTGCAGGCGCAGTAACTGCTGAAGGGTGTCTGACACCGCCTGTTGTTTTGCCACAGAACCGCCTGGGGACAGCACGAAAGCCTCCGACAAGGGATGAGCGAATTCCAGAGCGTAGCCCTGTCGAATAATGTCCAGAACCCAATGGTCGGACGTTATGGTGGCCCAGACAGAAAGAAAACCCTGAAGCCTTCCCCCTACCGGGATCTCTGTCTGGACCAGCCTCATCTCATTGCGGCTTTTTATTGCTAGTTTGCTGAGCCCCGAAATAACCTCTTCCGAACCCTCTAGCTCCCCGAAAGGACTGACCTCTGGGAGCAAAATGGCCTCTCGGGTACGGGGCAAAACGAGAACCCCAGAATCTCCGAAACTCTCTCGAAGCCCCCCTGGGCACCATGCCAGGTTTCTGAGTTTTCGGACGGTCCTCCGGGAGCCGACCCCCCCTTGGAGTCCCCGAGATCCTTCACGATCTGTTCCAAAGCTGCTCCAAAGAGCAGAGTGCCCTTGTACAGAAGCTTACTCAGCCGCGCTTTGGAGGAAGCATCCACGGCCCAATTTCTCAACCAGAGGAATCTTCGAGCCGCTACCACCGTCGCCATGGACTTCGCTGAAATCCTGACCAATTTATAAAAGGTATCCGCCAAGTATGCCGACGCAGACTCTAGCTTTGCGCCTTCGTCCTCCTCCTTACGGGAGAGCGTGGATCCCTGGATCCACCGAATAGAAGCCCGAGAAACATAAGCTCCGCAGAAAGCAGCTCGAAGAGCTAGCGCAGAAGACTCAAAAGCCTGTTTCAACAGGGAATCCAACTTCCTATCCTGCAAATCTTTCAGGGCAGCCGCGCCTTCCACAGAAATAATCGTCTTCTTAGTGACCGCCGACACCAGGGCATCAACCTTAGGCAGCTTCAACAAATCCTGCTCGTCCTGAGGCTAAGGATACAAATGGCTGATAGCCCGAGCCCCCCGAAGAGTAGCCTCCGGGCACTCCCACTCAGACTCTACCATGCGCTTCATAACCCTGTGAACTGGAAAACACCGCTGTTCTACCTTAAACCCCTGCAAAAGGGGGTCTTCTAAAGACTCTTCCTGGGCCGCTGGCAAGGCAATATTCAAAACTGCCAAAATTTGGGAGATGACAGCACCTAACTCCTCTTTCCTAAACACCCTAAACATATTAGGATCCTCTGAGCTGATCTCTCCTTCCTCCATGCCTTGCCACTCCAAACTGGACTGACCGATGCCATCGGCCTCCAACCCAGCCCCCAAGGACATTTTGGAGGAGCCTTCCCCCGGGTCCAAAGAAGGCGGCTGCTTAACCACCGAGCGCTCGGGTAAGGGAGCAGAACCGTTCCCCTGCGCTTGCTGCCATTTCAAACAATAAGCCTGATGAAGAGCTAAAATAAAATCTGCTGAAAACACAGACTCCAAGCCGCCTTGCACTGCCCCCAGAGATTGTGGAGGAGGCACCTCCACGTGCTCGGAGCGTTTTGATTTATATTTCTTTTTAGCGGGCTTTTCCTGACTAGAGGGCAATCCCGGAGCAGCAGCCGACATGGCCGCCGTACCCGCATTTTCTATGCTAGACAGGAGTCCCCTAACAGCCCCGCTACCATCGGGCTTGCTCTCCATGGCAATAAGTGAGACAGAAACTGCAAACTGCACGAGAAAACTACGGACCCGAAAGAAAAAAACAGCGCCAAAAAAAAAAAAAATACCCAGCTCCTTTCCCCGCTGAGCAAATAGCACCGCTGAAAAAAACCGCCGTGAAGAAAGGCGCGGGAACCAGCTAATCAATTAACAAAAAAAAAAAAAACATACCTGCCCGGCAGCGGAAACGGCTGTCTCTAACGCAAGCCACTAACCCCCGCAGCTAGCGGCAGTGTGGACATGCCTTCAGGGACGGCGGGATGGTCTCTGGGGCTCCCAGCACCTCGTTGCCTGTCCCCCCGGGATCCGGAGCTGTGGACTGAGGCAGGCCCTGCCTCCCGTGCTCCTATTAAAGACTGCTCCGCCTCCGCCGAAGCGATCAAAACTGCAGTCAGTTTCTGCAGAACCCTGCTAGAGCTCCACACTGTATAGACCAGCTAAGCAGAGGAAAATAAAACAAAAAAGAAGGGGATTGTACTTTTCTCTCCGGGAGCCAGACAGGAACATGCGACCTGGAGCTGCTGAAGACTGAATAGACTGAGCTTCGACCAGCAGGGGGAGCCAGATGTTCATTCAGTAAAGTTTTAGAATTCAGTCCTCAGCTGCTAGACAAGATTGCCAACCCTCCTGTTCCTGGACTGGCCCGGAGAGACGAAATGGAAAAGACCTTATGCAGTTAAGGACTCTAAGCTAAAAAGAAAAAATAATACATATGTAAATGCAAAATACTACCAGCAAAGACAGAGAAGAGAGGAGCATGGAGAACATATAATAAAATAGCTAAATAAGAAAGGGTGTCATGAAAGATAGAGAACAAAGGCAGGGAAGGTGTACTAACCTTAGTAAGATAGGATAAAGAACTGTAGCAATAGGCTAAAAAATATAACGTTGAATGTTCTAGAAGACGACCTATCATAAAATAATGTTCATAGGACTTGTATCATATGAAATGCAACTAAGTAAAGACGTGTATTATGGGGTGATCCTGGAAAGCCTCCGAATTGTGGCTGATATAATTCGACAATGCGTATAAAATATCATGCGACGAAAATAAGGAAGCATATTATGATGCACATGTGTGGGATTGTATAAAAAAAAGCAGTACAGAAGGTAATAAATAGTAAATAATGGATAAAAAAATAAATAAAAACATCCATCATAAAACGCTAAAAATACAAAATCGAACATTTAGTAAAACAAAAACGTATACCAATAAATAACTAGAAAACATCTACTAAAAACACACAGATGTGCTACTATAGTACAAAATATATAAAAATGACTAGGAGACATGTATAAACTCATATAGAAACACATTATGTTAAAATCAAACCGTAAAAAATGGAAAAGCTGGGGTAGAAATAAGAACAGGAACTGTTCATGTGTGGGAGCTTTAAAAGTATGCTGTCAAATAAATCGAAGAAGGAAACGGTTCCAATGCGGAACGTATTTATGGCATGCAGGTCAACGTTTCATGTCCCGTATGCCGTTGCAAATTATTAGTTTACAAACCTGGATTGTGTCCAAATATATATGTAAATAACACAGGTACACTAAAAAAATTTTTTTTTAAACTGCCTCTAATGTTTCGATTGATTTTTACGTTTTTTGGTGCGCTGAATCCAAATCTGGTAACCAATTTGCTCCATCACGTACAGATTTTTTGCTACATTGGGTTAGCAGTTTGAGGTGAACGTTTCAGATTGAGTGCGATCGAGATAAAAGTTTCTTGGATGAATTCTTTATACTAATTGTTTAGTAGTTATTCAAATAAGAAGAAAGAAAATTGTAACAAGGCAGCACATAAGAATAGAGTAATGTCAACAAAACACACTGTGATGGTAGCAAAATTGTCTGCACTTAAAACAGCCACATACATGTGCACAAACATTGAGCATATAAGAGCGAGGTTAGACACAAAGAAAAGCAAAGAAATGTGCAAAAAATGTTGTACAGGTATATATGTAAGAATAGAAAACGCAAACCGCACCATTGCAATACATGAAGACAAACACCCGATGGTGTGAAAATAAAATTCTAATAAATGACATCCGACACTGTGGTAATAACTAGCAAATTTTTATTTCAAAGTTTAGTAAAAACACGATATTTGTCAACACAGTTTAGATTTTAAAGTCATTCTTGGGTCAATCAATCTCCTGGTGGGCCCGTTTTTCTTCCCCCGAATGCTTCTCTTGGTGCGCTGCTTGGCGTATTTTTCATCTGGGGTTTCTCGCAGCAGCAACCAGCAGAAATCAGCCATCATAGTGGTGTTCCATCTTCCTTGGTACCTTCTCTCTGCGTCCTTGATGTCCTGGTGAAACCTTTCACCTTGTTCTTCACTGTTCGCCCCCAAGTTTTCGGGAAAGTAGTTCACATGGGAGTGCAAGAAATGGACTTTCAGGCTCATGTTACAGCCTTGTTCTTTGAAGGCATTGAGCATCCTGGCAACAATATCCTTAAAGTTCTCATCCCGCCTGTTCCCCAAAAATTTGAGAACAACATCCTTGAAGGAATCCCAGGCTTCTTTTTCCTTCTCAGACATCGTTTCAGCGAATGCTCCATCTGAAATGAGTTTCCTTATATCAGGGCCAACAAACACTCCTTCCTTTAGCTTTGCTTCAGAAAGTCGGGGGAACTTTGAGCAAAGGTACCGAAAGCACTCACCATCTTTTGGAAGGGACATGATGAATTGCTTAATGAGACCCAACTTAATGTGGAGAGGTGGTAATAGAATTTTATCACGAGGTACCAAGCTCTCATGAAGAACATTTTTCTCACCGGGTCTCAAATACTCCCGAATTGGCCAGTCTTTTTTCCCCCAGTGTAGGTCGCGGGCCCGGCTATCCCACAAGCAAAGGAAGCAGGGATATTTGGTGAAACCGGATTGCTGCCCTAATAGCATGGATAGAATTTTAAAGTCTCCACAAATCATCCACTTATGCTCATCATAACGAATCTTCTGAAGATTCAGGGCCAAATTCTCGTATTTTTCTTGGAGAATAACAGAGTGAGCAATAGGAACTGAAGCGAATGTGTTGCCATTATGAAGAAGAACACCTTTTATGCTGTCTTTTGACGAATCAATGAACAGCCACCATTCAGCAGGATCATACTTGAGTTTAAACTTTTCCATCACTCCGTATATATCGTTGCAAAATACCAAATCTTCCTCTTTGCTGAAATACTTCAAAAATTGTGTCTCGCGGTTGCGGTACCAATAAAAAGTTGTTCCTGGTGACAATAGATTTTTCTGTTTAAGCCGAGAACCTAGCAGTTGGGCAGCATCTTTTGGGAGTCCTAAATCCCGGACTAAATCATTCAATTTAGCTTGAGAGAAAAGTTCAGGTTTCGGATCTGGTTCAGTTTCAAACTCGGAAGTACTGGACTCATCGGGAAAAGCCATCTGATGAGTCTCATCATGATCAGAACCGTCCACACAAATATGATCCAAAGATTTTGGTGGTTCAGGCACAGGTACTTCGTTGCTATGAGGCATAGGCCTAATTGCTGAGGGAAGGTTGGGGTAACTTATTACGTTCTTATTTTTTAAGTTGTATCCCTTCACAATGCAAGAGCAAAAATAGCAGTCACTGCTGTGGTCTCTTTGTTCACGCCACATCATAGGTATTCCGAAACGAAATGCTTGTTTTTTACCTTTCATCCATAAGCGTAGATCTTCCTCACATGTCTTGCACACTTTGTGAGGAGCCCACGGTTTGTCTTGATCGCCTAACTTCAAACCGAAATAGGCGAAATATACTTTTTTAATAAATGCAGAAATGTTCCTCTGCCGCTTTTTCACGGTATATTCCCCACAAATAAAACAAAAACTGTCCGGAGAGTTGACGCAACCTCTGGCTCTGTGAGCCATCACAAATACACAGCACTGCAAACTACAACTGTAGTGAACCACTTCGGAATAAAGCTGGATTACGACTGAGCAAACAAAAGGTAATAATGAACTTGCAAGAAACTGAAATTTGACAGGAACGTTCATGTCGCAACCACCGTGTTTGAGCGAGCGAATGAGGCGAGGCGAACAGGAAAGAACATGCGCCAACGCGAGTACTGGATTTAGCCCCCCGCCTCCCAATTGTCCTGTTAATGTATAAAATGAATACAAAACACTCTAAAATATCATGAGGGAGTGTTTCTAGTTAGTTAACCATTACAACCTCTATTTTGGGCCAAGAAAATAAACTGCAGTCGGCTAAAAAGAAATTATGTGAACATTCCTTATATGGGTAAGAAATCTAATTTTGCAAAAAAACATGACGTGATGGAACATTTTGGCTATTTTTCCTGGATTCAGCACCCCAAAATCTATAGGAATCAGTTGCAAAACTGGAGGCAGTTTTTTGGTAGTGTACCTGTGTAATCTAACCAAAGTTAGAAGAAACAGTGACGTATCAGCCATATGTCGTGAAATGCAGAACAATGGAGCAAACCCGAAGAGGTAAGTTTACAAATGTTAAAGGTTCAAATAATGCCGAGGAAAGCAGGTGGGGTGTAAGGAGGACTGGGGACTGCCAATCAAACAACTATAAAGCGTAGTTACTCACCTATAACAGGTGACCTCCGGGAACAGCAGGAATTTAGTCCTCACATATGGGTATCGTCGGTACCGACGGAGCCTGTGCAGGAACGCTCCCCAGCGTCCAATAGGAACGCTTTTGGGAGCATCCCTCAGCACATGCGCGCTGCCTTCTCGTCTTTCCAACTGTCCCTCATCAGTTAAATTTGAAGCTAAGTGAAAGGATAGAGGGAGAGAAGAAAGCAAAGAGATAGAGAGAACTCCTAGGGGAGGTGGGTGGGTTGTGAGGACTAAATTCCTGCTGTTCCTAGAGATCACCTGTTACAGGTGAGTAACTATGCTGTCTCTAGGAACAAGCAGGAATGTAGTCCTCACATAAGGGGACTCCCTAGCTGAAGATGCCAGGGAGATAGCCCCAGGAAGGTGCCACCCTAAAAGGTGGGAATCCTTCTTCCTATGGATCTCTGGCATCCCACCAGGGTTGATGAGTAGGAGTTGGTTTAGGTTTGAAAGAGATTTTGAAGAACAGCTTGGCCAAAGAAGGCATCCCGATGGGAGGCTTTATCCAGGCAGTAGTGGGCTGTGAAGGTGTGTACCGAAGCCCAGGTGGCTGCTCGACAAATGTCATTGATACACACAGAGTGGAGATTAGCCATAGAAGCTGCCATGGTTCTCACATTATGAGCTGTGACATGGTCCTGAAGAGTAAGATCCTTACTCTCATAAGTAAAGGATATGCATTGGGCAATCCATTTAGATAAAGTTCTTTTGGAGACTGAAAGTCCCAAATGACTAGGATCAAAAGCTGTAAAAAGTTGTGAGGACTTTCTATGTTGCTGTGTTCTTTGTATGTAAAAGGCTAAGGCCCTTTTACAATCCAAAGTATGAAGGTTTCTTTCTGCATTAGAGGCATGAGGCCTCAGAAAAATACAGGAAGATAAATTGATTATTTAAATGAAAAGGCGAAACCACCTTTGGCATAAAGTGTGGGTGAGTTTGAAGAACAACCTTATCATGATGAAACCTAGTATAAGGAGGATCAGCCACTAAAGCTTGCAATTCACCAATGCGACGGGCAGAGGTGATTGCAATTAGGAAGATGACCTTCCAGGTCAAAAGCGTAAGGGCTGTAGTGGCTAAAGGCTCAAAAGGTGACTTCATGAGCTGCCCGAGAACTAGATTTAGATCCCATGCCACCGGTGGTGGCTTGATGGGAGGTTTAGTTAATAAAAGGCCTCTCATAAACCTTGATAGGCGTGGAAGAGAGGAAATTGGTTGTCCATTCAGAGGCTTATAAGAAGCTGCAATTGCACTAAGATGGACTCTTACCGAATTGTTCCTTAGACCAGAATTCGATAAGTGAAGGAGATACTCTAGTATCGTTTCTAAGGGTATAACCAGGGGGTTTAATCCATTCTTGGAGCACCATATAGTAAAACGTTTCCACTTGAAGGCATAAGATCTTCTTTGTGGAAAGTTTCCTAGAAGCCTGAAGGATATCTTTTACCTGTTGGGACAGGTTGAAATCTTGGAGGACTAAGCCTTCAGCAACCAGGCCGTGAGGTGCAGGTACTGGGGATTCGGGTGCCATAGCATCCCATTCTCCTGGGAAAGGAGATCTGGAGCATGCCCTAACTCCAGAGGTGCTGCTTGAAAGAGATGTAGAAGTAGGGAATACCACGTTTGGCGTGGCCATTGTGGTGCTATGAGAATCATGCAACCCGTGTCTCTCTGAAGCTTGAAGAGTGTTTTGAGGATGAGGGGAATGGGTGGGAAGGCATCAAGGAAGTCCTGACCCCAGTGAAGGAGGAAAGCATCCCTTGCCTGACAGTTGTGAGCCGGAATCCTGGAACAGAACCGGGGAAGTTTGGCATTCAGTGGACTTGCAAAGAGGTCTATGTCTGGAGTGCCCCAGAGATGAAATATCTTCGCCACCTGGTCTAGATGGAGGGACCACTCGTTGAGGCAGCAGTACTCGACTGAGTTTGTCTGCCCAAAGGTTTTGAATGCCTGGAAGATATACCACTAGAAGGTGAATTTGATGCTCTCTGGTGAGGGCCCACAGTCGTAAAGCTTCATTGCATAACGACAGAGAGCCTGTTCCGCCCTGCTTGTTCACATAGAACATGGCTACCTGACTGTCCGTCTGGACTAGGACTGTCTTGTAGCTGAGCTGGGCATGGAATACTCGAAAAGCTAAATAGATTGTTCTTAATTCCAGGTGGTTTATGTGCAAACCAACCTCCTGTGGAGTCTAGGTGCCCTGGGTAGACAGATGATTCAGGTGTGCTCCCCAACCCACCTGTGATGCATCTGTTGTTAGGGTGGCCTGAAAGAGGGGTTGATGGAAAGGAGACCCCACTGTCAGATTTTCTAGTGATTGCCACCATTGGAGGGACAAAATTAGCCGTTGAGAGATTATTATTTTTATTTTATTTATTTATTTTATTTAGTATACATTTGTATACCGCTACTTCCAGCGATCAGCAGCGGTTTTTGATTACAGATTGGAAATTGTCAAATCATGACAGGAAATGTTTGAGGTATAAACACATTGATTAGACAGGAAAGCACAGCACACAGAGAACTATTTTACAGGGAACATGGGCTATGGAGGGTTAAGTGGCTTGCCCAAGACCACAAGGAGCACCTGTGGGACTAGAAACCCCAGTCCTTCCGGCCCAAGGTTGCTGTCCTCTAGTGGGATTTGAACCCCCGACCTTCCGGCCTGAAGTACCTTGACCCAACCACTAGGCTACTCCTCCACTCCGACAAATGACCCGTGGCCTGTGTCCACTGTGTGGAGAGGGTCCACTGAGCTACTCGCATGTGGAGGCGAGCATATGGGACTACATGAACTGTGGATGCCATATGTCCCAGTAACTGCAGTAGCTCTCGAGCAGTGAGGGAGGAATGCCTGTTGCTTGAGAAGCTAATTGCATTATGCGAAGACACCGGGCTTGTGGAAGGAAAGCCCTTGCCTGTCTGGTATCTAGACAGGCTCCTATGAATTCTAGGCATTGTGAAGGAACTAGTTGAGATTTTGGGAAGTTTATTACCAATCCCAAGTATTGGAGGATTTGCATTGTATGGGACAGTGCAGTGCTGGCCTCTGCAACTGTAGGGGCTCGAATGAGCCAGTCTAAGTAAGGGAAGATGAAACTCCCCAGGGTTCGTAGAAATGCAGCTACTACTGCCATGCATTTCGTGAATACCCTTGGTGCTGAAGCCAGACCAAAGGGAAGAACCCTGTACTGGAGATGTCTTCCCCTGAAAAGGAAACGTAAAAATTTCCTGTGATCTGGATGGATAAGAATGTGAGAGTGTATGCATCCTTTAAGTCTAGAGAGCAAAGCCAATCCTGGCTTTGAAGATATGGCAGAAGAGTTCCTAGAGAAATCATTTTGAATTTCTCTCGCAAAGATATTTGTTCAATTCTCTAGAATGGGTCTGTGTCCTCCTATTTTCTTTGGAATAAGAAAATAGGGGGAGTAGAACCCTGCACCCTGTTGAAGAATGGTACTTCCTCTATTGCCCATTGGGCAGGAAGTGTGAAGACCTCATGATCTAGCAGATTGTCTGCAGAGGTTTGTGAATTGAATTGCTTTAGAATTGTTGGAGGGGGCATGCTGTGAAAATGAAGCTTGTACCCCTCTCCTACAATGGACAAAGTCCAATCTTCTGCAGTTATCTGATGCCATCTGTTGACAAAGTGGCATAACCTGCCCGGAATATTGGGGGGTTGGGGACCCCTCAGAGGCAGGGAGGCAAAGCTCTCTAGAAAGGAGTCAAAGCCCTTGAGGGGGCTGAACCTGGAGAGCTGGTTGGGCTCTCGGGCCTTTTGGCTTCTTTTGCTGTCTAGTTTGTCCCTTTTGAGCAACCTGACCTGGAGTTTGATTCTGCTGGGTATAGCAAGGATAAAACTTCCTCTTTTTGCTAAAAGAGGGTTTTTTATAAGGCTTCCTTTTGGCTGGAGTGGCTGTAGACTTTGACAATCTAAGGTAGAATTGTCAGCATCTAACTCGTTAGCCTTATCCTGCCAGTTCTTGCCGAAGAGATTCTCCCCCGTGCAAGGAATGTTGCCTAACTTGTCCTGTACCCGTCTCCAAGTCTGATGCCTGTAGCCAGGCAATCTGTCATGCATCAATGGCAATAGCAGAGGTTCTGCTGATGCATTTGAAGCAGTCAAAGGCTGCACGATTAACAAACTTGGAGACATCCTGAGCATGCTTAACTAGAGCAAGAAAATCTTGTCTCCTGTCATCTGGGAGAAATGGGCTCATAAGTTCCAAGTCTCCTGCGACTTCCTTGAGGAACATTCCCATATATAGGATATATGAACTGATCCTAGCTGAAAGCATGGAAGCATGAAAAGTTCTGCGCCCAAAAGCATCCAGAGTCCTGCATTCACAACCTGGAGAATTGGATGCATGCCTCTTTGCACTTTTCATCCTATGCATGGCGATTCCACTACCACTGAATGGTGTGGCAGCTGAGTTTTTTGAAATCCAGGACATGGCGGAACTCAATACATAGTATCAAGTCTCCTAGACTGAGGAGAAGTAGTCAGAGGTGTCTCCCACATTCTGAGCATCAAACTATGCAGAATTTCATGGATAGGCAGAGTGGCTGCCTCCTTAGGATCTTTAGGATATTGGAGAATTTCCAATTCCTTTGCTCTGGGTTCCTCCTCAGGAGTTACTGTGAGTGAAAGACCTTTGGCCATATCACGGATGGAATCCTGAAATCACATGTCCTCTGCATGTGCCATTCTACGTTGGGGAGAAGAGGGATCTTCTAGGAGAAACCCTCTAGTGCCAGCAGAATTGTCAGAGTCCTAGGAATCGGAGGAATCTAAGTATTCCTGACCCCGATGCTCTTGCAAAGCACGATCCCGGTACCGATCGAAGTTGGTACCGAGCTGACCCGGTACCACTTTGTCAATTCCCGCCAGAGATGGCATGGGAAGAGTTCCCACCGGAGACACCAATCATGGGCGTCAGTGACAGAAATGGTACCGCCAGACTTAGTACATTTTTTTTTTTTTTTTAAACCACTAGTTGGGCTTTTCCATATTTTAGGAAGATGGGGCCTAGTGCCCAAAATGGCGTCTAGCACAAAAGAGAAAAAAGTGTCTGAAAAGAAACAGTCTAAAGCCCAAGTGTTTTGTTTTGGTTTTTTTTAATGAAAAGAAAAGATCCGGCGGTACCGGTAGGCGTCGTCCGGTAGGCAAACGCGACCACAAGAAAAGAAATTTAAAGACGGAATTTTCTGCAGTTGACAGGGAAAAGATCCTGTCGGCTCCGCGGAAAACGAAGAACTGAAGAGGGACAGTTGGAAAGGCGGGAAGGCAGCACGCATGTGCTGAGGGATGCTCCCAAAAGCGTTCCTATTGGACGCTGGAGAGCGTTCCCACGCAGGCTCCGTCAGTACCGACGATACCCATATTTATTTATTTATTTATTTAACACTTATTTATATACCGCATCTTCCAGCGATCAGTTGCGGTGTACATTTAACAACAATTAACAATGCAGAGCTTGTTTTACATAGAACAGTTATAACTTTTTACAATGAACATCTTAACTTGAAACAACAAAGTGTATGTAAAATCTATGCGGAATAGTTCAATAAATCAACTAACACAGATTGTGTAACAATTTAAACTGAGGTACTGTCTCTAACTCAGTTGTAACTATATACAAGTGGGGTATCAATGCATTGGAATGGAATGATTATTCATTTAAGTTGTATGTATTTATTGTAATAGGGAGTATAATCTTGATTTTAGGCAGGTTCTTGTTTAGCCTTTATCTAAGTTGAGTGAGGGGTTTTCTATGGTATTATAGTGTTTAGTGAATAGATAGGTTTTCAATTTTTTTCTGAATTCTGTTATCTCTGTTAGTGATCGTAAGTCCTCTGGTAAAGAGTTCCAGACTGTTGGGGCTACGTGGGAAAAGGCTCTATTATTTGTTAATTTGTGAGTTCTTATATATTCTTTTGGCATCTTAAGTTTATTTGATTGTCCTTTTCTCTGAGTGGGCTTAGGTGGTTCTTTGCTTATTAGATTACAGAGTGTCTTCGGGGCCATGTCTTTTAGGGCTTTGAATGTAGTTATTATTGTTTTGTATGTTATCCTGCTTTGTATTGGTAACCAGTGAAGGGATGCTAGTATCGATGTAATGTGTTGGAGTGAATTTATCTTTAATATGATTCTGGCTGTAGCATTTTGCGCGAGTTGGATCCTTTTGATGTTTTGTTTTGAAATGCCTATTAGTATTAAGTTGGCGAAATCGAAGTGTGGAGTTATGTGAGGACTACATTCCTGCTTGTTCCTGGAGATGAGAAAAATAAATAATTAGTTGAGGGGGAGGGGTATTATTTGAACCTCTTAACATCTGTTAACGCATAATACTTCTGTGATAATTATTTTACTTCCCCTCTCTTATTGTATATTGTCACCCCATTCATTCATTAATTTATCTTTTACAGTTTTGATTGGCAGTCCCCAGTCCTTACACCCCACCTGCTTTCCTCAGCATTATTTGAACCTTTAACATTTGTAAACTTATAACACTTTTGTCATATTTATCTTACTTCCCCTCTCTCTTTTATTGCATACTGCAACAGCATTACTTTTAGTCTCGTTCTATCTTTGATATGAGCCCTGTTACATTTAACGCTTTTTTATCATTTATTCTTACACGTTTAGCATGTTTATTATCCAATGAATAAAACAGGTTTCCATCCACATTAATGTATTCATCATTGCTCCCATATATGCCTTATGCAGGATTTTCCCATATGCTGCTGTTTGCCGATTAGGGGCATTGTAGCACGGAGGTTGTGACATTCATTTTAACACGTTTATATATTCTATTTACAATACCGGTTATAATCCCTTTTTTGTTTTATTAGCTATAAATTTTCTTTTTCTTTTTCAAAACACATAACTATGTTGTTTTAGGAAACACATTTATCTCAACTAAATCTGTGTTTTGGCACTCTATCATGGTTATCATTTTGTTCAGTATTTTTCTCCTGCCATTGTTTTTGATACATTGTTTTTTTTTTACAAATAATGTGTTTTATATTCTCCGGTCTTTCATGTCTAATACTACACATCATCATATGTTCAGTCTTTTTTGTCTCTCAGCAGGAAATATGGATGATCTTTTCAGTTTGATGTATTATCACTTCACTTTTCCCCTGCTCTCGTTTATGTCTTACACACTCTTTCCTGACATGCACGTTTTCCTGTCGATCAATGTTTTGGCGCGAAAAATAGGACATTTATCTCAGGACGCTCATGCTGGTTCCAACTTAGAATATTTGCTTAGTCTGCCACTAATTCTCCTGCAAGGGTCAATTGGGTAATGTACCAGCCAAAAGCTTTTTATTATCATACTTGGTCCTCTTCGGGTTTGCTCCATTGTTCTGCATTTCACGACGTATGGTTGATATGTCACTGTTTCTTCTAACTGTGGTTAGATTATTTACATATAGATTTGGGCACAATCCAGGTTTGTAAACTAATAATTTGCAATGGTATACGGGACATGAAACGCTGACCTGCATGCCATAAATACGTTCCGCATTGGAACCGTTTCCTTCTTCAAATTATTTGACAGCATACTTTTAAAGCTCCCGCACATGAACGGTTCCTGTTCTTATTTCTACCCCGGCCTTTCCATTTTTAGGGTTTGATTTTAACATAGCGTGTTTCTGTATGAGTTTATACATGTCTCCTAGTCTTTTTTATATATTTTCTACTATAGTAGCACATCCGTGTGTTTTTAGTAGATGTATACGTTTTTCTTTTACTACATGTTCGATTATATATTTTTAGCGTTTTATGATGGATCATGTTATTTATTTATGTTTTTATCCATTATTTACTATTTATTACCTTCTGTACTGCTTTTTTTATACAATCCCAGGACATCAGAAAAGCATCTGGTGCTATCCTCAAAGGATGCGGTTGCCTGGAGCAGAACTTGGGCAGTTGCTTGTTCAGCGGACTGGCAAAGAGATCTATCCAAGGGAGACCCCACTTCAGGAAGATCTTCTGAACGACCAAGGGATGCAGCTGCCACTCGTGGGGCTGCAGAATTCTGCTCAACCGGTCGGCCAGGCAGTTCTCCTGGCCTGGAAGGTACACCGCCTTGAGAAGCATGTTGTGCTTTAGGGCAAAGGACAAAGGTCTTGAGTCTCCCAACAAAGGAGCTTTGACCCAGTCCCGCCCTGTTTGTTCACATAAAACATGGCTACCTGGTTGTCTGTTTGAATCAAGACTGAGCGGTGAGCTAGGGCCGGAGAAAAAGCCTTGAGAGCTAAGCGGATAGCTTGAAGTTCTAGGAGATTGATCTGTTGTGCTGCCTCCCAGGGAGACCAGAGGCCTTGAGTGCACTTGTCCAGACAATGAGCACCCCAGCCCTGCAGAGAGGCGTCGGTGGTGCGGACCACCGAGTATTTTGGCATTTGGAAGGGCATCCCCTTCAGCAGATTGGGTGGATGTAGCCACCAGCTGAGGGAGGCCAAAAGAGGTCTGGACACCCTTATCCTGTCTCTTAAGCGGCCTGTGGCCTGAGACCACTGATTCTGAAGGCACCACTGTGCAGGCCTCATATGGAGCCTGGCATTGGGAGTCACATGCACTGTCGAAGCCATGTGGCCCAGAAGTCTGAGGCAGAGTCTGGAGGAGACCAGGGGCCTGTTTAGAAACTGTTTGGCCACGTCCATCAGCCTTTGAGCCCTGTCTTCTGGCAAGAATGCTTTTGCCAGTTGAGAATCCAACCTTGCCCCTATGAACTCCAAGTTCTGGGAGGGGAGCAAAGTGGACTTTGACAAAGCCCACGTTTTGAAGCAGAGCAATGGTTCTGAGGGTGGCTTGCCTGGCCCCCAGGGACGTCTGACCCCCGATGAGCCAGTCGTCCAGATAGGGAAAGACAAAGATGCCTTGATTTCTCAGGTAGGCCGCAACCACTGCCAGGCACTTGGTAAAGACTCTGGGAGCGGAGGTCAGGCCAAAAGGTAGTACTCTGTACCGATAATGGTTTCCTCCCACAATGAACCTGAGGTACTTTTCTGTGGTCTGGATGAATGAGGATGTGAGTGTATGCATCCTTTAGATCTAAGGAGCATAGCCAATCTCCCTGCTGGAGGTAGGGCAGAAGTGTTCCAAGAGTAAGCATCTTGAACTTTTCTTTCTCTAGGAACTTGTTGAGGTTCCTGAGGTCCAGAATGGGTCGAAGGCCACCGGTCCTTTTGGGTACCAGGAAATACCTGGAGTAGAATCCGTGACCTTGCAAGCGGGGAGGCACAGGCTCCACCGCCCTGTCCACCAACAGACCTTACAGCTCTCGAAGGAGAAGGTCTGTGTGCAGGGGAGGCCTCAAGGGTTCCCCTGGGAAGTAAGGAGGAGGCAGTTGATGAAAATGCAGGGCATAGCCCTTTTGGACTATGTCCAGCACCCAACTGTCGGTGGTAATGAGAGGCCACTGGTGGGCAAAGAGTACAAGGCCTGTGCAGGGCTGGGAAAGCAAGGACGGAGTGGCTACGCTCAAGGAGTCAAAAACCCCCACCCTGCTGAGTGGAAGCAGGGGCAGAAGGCTTGGGGGTCCTCTGCCTACGGGGCCCATTACCCTGGCCCTTGGCTTGCTGACCCTGGGGGGCAGCTTGGGCAGCCTGATACTGAGGGTACTGTTTGTAGGCAGTGCCCTTCCTCGGGTAAAATGACTTTTTACCCGAGCCCTTCTTTTTATGTGAAGGGGCAGAGGTCTTCCTCGACAGCCTTGTCTGGGTAAGGTGCTCGGTCTCGAGCTGAGCAGCCTTCTCGGTCACGGGTTTGCCAAAAAGGTTCTCACCTCGGCAGGGAACATCGACCAACTTGTCCTGAACCCATTGCTCGAGGTCCGATGACTGCAGCCACGCCTGGCATCGAGCCGTGATGCCGGCAGCCGCTACTCGGGCCGAAGCCTCGAAGCCATTGTAGGCAGCACGGGAAATGAACTTCGAGCATTCCCGAATACCCGAGGACATGGTCTTAAATCTCTGCAAGGGTTCCCCAGAGAGACCAGCAGAGAATCCGGCCAATTCCTTGGCCAGGTCTCGCAAGTACATGCCCATGTACAGCTGGTAAGACTGGACACAGCAAGCAAGCACAGACCCCTGGAAGCACTTTCAACCGATGCCATCGAGGTTGCGGGCCTCCCTGCCGGGGGGCACCGCAGAGTGCATCTTCTGGCTCTTCAGACGATGCATGGCTGATTCCACAACCATGGAATGGTGTGGTAGCTGTGCTTTTTGGAAACCAGGGCTTTTGCGGAGTCGATAGATTTAATCGACTCGCTTGCTCAAAACCGGTGCCGAGGCCAGTGCCTCCCACATCCGGAAGAGGAGCCGTTCCAGCATCGGAGGAACCGGGACAGTAAAGGCCTCCTTTGGAGGAGAGTCATACTGTAGAGCATCGAGCTCCTCGGCTCGAGGCTCTTCCTCAGGATCGGCAGGGATAGCCAAGACAGCGGCCATATCCCGGACGAACTCCGAGAACCTAGTGTCCTCCGGAGGGGATCTACTCCGGGGCTCAGACTGCGTTGAGTCCGACAGGACGCACCGAGTCTAAAAAGTATCGGGAGACTCCTCATCCTCCGTCTCCCAGGTGGACTCGTCCGAGGAGGAGTCAGGGTCCGACGCCGGGGGCACCGGTGTCGACACCCTCGGTCCCGAACGGGAGGTCGAGGGAGACCTCGACCGAGGAAGACTTCGAGCCACGAGGGTCTCGAGTATCGGCTCGGTCTCCGGGGTTGACTTCGAAGTCGACATCCCGGTGGTCGGGGCAGATGCACCAGACAGGCTGGCCATCAGTGCCCGCTGCTGCTCCATGAAGGCAGACAATCTGCACTCCAAGGCTGTCATCCTGAGACTCAGCTCGGGAGACGCAGCAGCCACCGACTCGGGCCCCGGCGGCGCCGGGCCCGACGTCGGCTCTCTGGGAGGAGAGTCCATGAGGACTACGGGGCTTACGTGTCCAGCAGACTCCGGCTCCACATGAGGAACTTTGGCAGGCTTCTCTTGGTCCACTGGCCCGGGACGGCAGTCGGGGGTCTTAGACCTGGCCCTCGAGGGACCAGGGACCTCCTCCGATGCCGCCCTCGCGAGCCGTTTCTTCCTCTTGCGTTCCCAGTCGGGGGACCCCCTGTCCGAGGAGCTTCGACGGCGCTCGGGATCGGAATCCCGAGATGTCGAGGCCTCAGATGAGGTCCGGGCCCGGCCGGAGGCAGAGTCCGAGAAAAACCTCTCCTTCTGATGCTGTCGACTTCTGAATGCCTTGGAAGACATCTTCCTACATGGCACATACGACTTGGGGTCGTGGTCAGGGCCGAGGCACCGAAGGCAGCAGTCGTGTGTGTCGGTGAGAGACATAGGTTTCTTACACCGATCACACTTTTTAAAACCACTGGAAGCCATCGGGGAAAAAAAAGAGCCCCTGCGAGGTCAAAAGAGCGGCCTTCCAGGGAAAAATGAAAAAAGGGGCGCGAACGCCAGCCACGAAGGGCAAAAGCCGAAAAAGAAATAAGCAGGCTCAACACTGGTGTACCGAACCCGGCGGGAGAAAAATAGCGAAAAATCGCCGAAGAAAAAATCACTTTTATCCGGGAGAACAGGACACACGTCCGGTGGGCTTCTCGGAAAAAAAGAGACTGAGGTAAGATGGCACCTTTAGGCGGGAAGGGAACCGCGCATGCGTGCCAGCATTCCCAAAGGCTTTCATGGAAAGCTGGGGAAATGCTCTGCTGAGGCTTCATCGGCGCCGATGACACCCATATGTGAGGACTGACTTCCTGCTTGGTCCTGGAGAAAGTAAATATGCTTTTATTTTTTAAATTTGAAAGTGGCTTTATTACAAGCAGCCAAGACAGCCCAAATAGAGCGAATTGAAAACAAAATGAGAAAAAATTTTAAGAAAAGTTCAGCAAGCAGAGGCCAGCAAAAGGGAAGGGGGATTTGGGTCTTCTCTATACCCTCCTCAGAGACCCAATGGGGTCCTTCTGTCTGTTCCCTATGTAGCAGCTGATAAGCATGCAATAAATAATACCAGGAGTCAGTTCAAGGATCCAAGCCAATTTACTGTGCACAAGGCTCAGACAGGAAAGCATCCGAAAAAGACTGAGCAAAGTTATACAGGAGCAAATTCATTATATACATTTCTTTCAGTTTGATACATGCAAACTTTCTATTGGTCCCAACGCCCCTTGCACCTGTCCAATCGGGGACCTCCTCTGGGCCTAGCTCCTTGCTCCCCCCCTGCTCAGACTATCCTCACAAAGGCACAGTCTTAGACATAGATACATCTCTACTTCAAGGTCATTTCTAGCTCAGAGAATGTGAGAATGCAGAACACTGGAACATATCTTATCATCAGCATAAAAGAATTTAATAAAGGATTCGTACAGGATTCATACAAAAACTTATCAAAAGCAGTTTAAGGCAGTTTCTCAGACCTTCACTGACTTTGGTCTTTCTCAGCACTTCTAGTCTCAGGTGGGGGTAGGGACTCAGGCCTAGCTTACAGGCCTCCCATACATTTTTACAGGCTATTATAGGCCATAGCCTACCACATTCCCCCCTTTGATTATTCTCACCCGCAAGTGAGAAAGGGTGAGAATTAAATCACATATTATACTTGCGTAAAAGCATTATTTTTGGGTATAGGGTAATATTGCCTCATAGCTAATACGTTTTGTAGCTGTCTTCCGTTCTACAGTGCCATCAACGGCTGCTGGCTTTTACTTGACTGTGATGAATCCAGGGTTCGAGTTCGGCAACTTTAACTGCAGTTGGGGTTGATAAGATGACAACATAAGGTCCCTTCCAATGCGGTGTCAACGGTGTCTTTTCTCCACTCTTTGATCCACACCGAGACACCAGGCTTGAAAGGATGCAGAGGTTCTGTTAGATTGATGGGCAGCTGATCTTGTACCCACGTATGAAGACTGCAAAACAGAACTTAAAGCCAATAGTTCTTGTCTAGTAAATTCAGATCCAATCTGTTTCATATCTCCTTTTATTCCTTGTACAATAGGCGGGGGTCACCCATACAGAATCTCAAAAGGGGAAACTCCTAAAGACTTAGTAGGGGCTAAGCATATCCTAAGAAGGGCTATAGGGAGAACCTGGGGCCACTTCAGGTGAACTTCTTGACAAAGTTTAGATAACTGAGACTTCAGGGTTCTATTCATACATTCTACTTTTCCTAAATTCTGAGGTCTGTAAGCAGTATGCATCTGATAATGTCAATATCCCGGGGCCATACTTAATGGACTTGCCTCCTGAGGTTATCAACAATCATTCTTTGTACAGGGCCCCATGTACATACAAAGGTGTAAAAGGCATACTTGGAATCTGTGTACACATTTAGACGGAGCCCTTTTCCTATTATCAGTGCTCTAGTGAGAGCTTATCAATTCAGCTCTTTGTGCTGAAGTCCCCGGGGCCAGAGCTGAGGACTCAACTACCATGTCCAGGGTCATTACCGCATAGCCAGCACAACGATGTCCAATGATGAGACTACTTCCATCCACAAAGAAAGTCCGTTCTGGGTTCTTCAAAGGAACATCAGTCAAATCCGGGTGACTTGAGAATACAGTGTCCATAATTTCCAGACAGTCATGATCAGGGGGGCCAGGACCAATTGGTAACAACGTAGCAGGATTTAAAGCTTGACTGACCATCAATTGTAGTCGAGGATTCTCGCACAGTATACTCTGATACTTCAACATTCGCTAATTTGTGAGCCAGAAGTTTCCTTTGTGCTCCATAAGGGTCAAGACGGAGTGTGGCACAATGCCCCGAAGATTCTGTCCTAAAGTGAGCTTGTCAGCTTCGCTCACTAGGAGGGCCGTGGCTGCAACGGCTCTCAAACAAGGGGGCCAGCCTTTTGCAACCACATCCAGTTGTTTTGATAAATAGGCCACTGGTCGCTGCCAAGATCCAAGAGATTGAGTCAACACTCCCAAAGCATTTCCTTGTGACTCATGGACAGAGGCGAAAAGGTTTCTGGACATCTGGCAGACCCAGAGCTGGTGATGACATCAAGGCGGCCTTCAAAGATCGAAATGCTGCATCCTGTTCAGGTCCCCATTCCAACGGAGACCTCTCCATTCCTTTGGTGGCTTGATACAATGGCTTTGCCAACAGTGCGAAGTTGGGTATCCATATACGGCAATAACCTGCAGCTCCTAAAAAGGCCTCCTGGTGGTTGGGGTCAGAATATTGCATACAGCTTCTTTGCATTCTGGTCCCAAGTGTCGGATTCCGCTGGACAATTGGAATCCTAGATATTTAACTTCAGTCTGGCATAACTGTGCCTTGGCCCTTGAGACCTTGTATCCAGCTTCATTCAGAAGATGCAAGAGATCACTGGTGGCTTGTAAACATTCACTTTTGGAATTGGTGGCTATTAGCAGGTCATCCACATACTGGAGAAGAACCCTTTTCCCTGGGTTCACATAGTAGCTTGAAAGATCCTGACTTAAAGCAGCACTGAAAAGAGTAGGTGAATTCTTGAATCCTTGGGGTAACCGAGTCCAGGTGAGTTGACCCCGCCTTCCTGTTGTTGGATCTTGCCATTCAAAGGCAAACAATAGCTGACGGGTGGGGGCTAGGCGTATGCAAAAGAAAGCATCCTTCAGGTTCAGGACAGTGAAATGTGTTGCCTCAGTGGGGATCAGTCCCAAGAGAGTATTAAGGATTTGGTATCACTGGGTGTATAGTTACAACTGCAGCATTCACTCGCCTCAGATCCTGTACTGGGCGGTAATCTCCCATTCCTGGTTTCTTGACTGGGAGAAGGGGGGTGTTCCAAGGTGACTGGCATTCTTTAAGAAGTCCATACTTCAGCAATTTCATCAGATGGCTGTGGATACCTTCAATGGCTGGTCGAGGAAGAGGATACTGCCTCACATGCACTGGTTCCGCTCCTGGCTTGAGGGTGACATTGATGGGGGCTATGTTCTTCACTAGGTCAGGTGGATTATCCTCCGCCCACACTCTGTGCGGAGCTAAAAGGCTGGTGGGTTTACAGGAACCAGCTGTCTTGGTTGGAGATGCACTATAGAACCGCCACTCTTCTTCTCGGGGGACAGTCAGCACCATCAATCCAGCAGGCTTTGAGTTTACAGTCATTTTCATTTCTCCCCCTTCAGCAAAGGATATTTGCGCCTGGAGCTTAGCAAGCATATCTCAGCCCAAGAGTGAAATAGGGCATTCAGGCATATACAGGAACTGGTGCGTTATTTTCTGTCCCCCTAGTTCACACATGCGGTTCTAGCCCCAGTGGCCCCGACAATGGTGACAGATCGAGAGGACACAGGGGCCACTGGCTTCGCCACTACTGAATGTTCTGCTCCTGCATCCACCATGAAGTCCATATATTGGTCCCCTATCTTCAAACTGACCATAGGCTCCTGGGGACCCAGGGTAAACTTGGAGCCTGGTCTGGCCTAGTCTTCATCCATATCATAGCCCTCTGCAACTGCCACTCCCTCAATGGCTTCTTCCCTCTCCTGCTGGAACTGTGCTTGGTTTATCCCTCCCCGACTCTGGGATCGACCTTCTGCTCTCCAAGTACTCCCTCCTCCCCTCCGGGGGGTGGAGTCAAGATGCGGGCATGCATTTCTCCAATGTCCTTCTTCTTTGCAATGGGCGCATTGGTTCACACCCAGTGGGGGCCAGCTACTTCCCCGGCCCCTTCCACGTCCTCTGCTCCTTCGATTAGGAAAACCTCCTCCATGTCGTTCAAGAAGATCTGCTTTCTTCTTCATTTTTCGTTCACTTTCTCTGTTACGCTCACTTTCACGATTCACAAACACTTTCTGAGCAACTTCCATTAACTGTGCTGTATTCATGCCCACAAATCCATCCATGTTCTGCAATTTCTGCTTTATATCTCTCTGGGACTGACTGACAAAAGCTGCGTTTACCATATGCAAATTCTCCTGGGCTGCTGGATCGTATGGGGTATATAGTCTGTAGACTTCAGATAATCATTCATAGAAGGCTGCTGGGCTCTCATCTAGTCGTTGGAGAACTTCAGATATTTTTCCAATATTCATGGCTTTCTGGCCTCCCTTCTTTAGGCTTTGCATGAGGGCTTGGCGGAACCGATTGAGGGCTGTCTGCACTATTTGGATCCCACTTGGGGCCATCAAGGCTGATGGGTCTGCATAATACTGTTCATTAGTTCAATCAAATCCTAAGGTTTCTCGGTGTAGGAAGCATAATGCGTCTTTCAGTTCAGTAAATCAGTGGTGGAAAAAGGCACATAAACAAGGCTGGTCGGCCCCACCACGACCTGGCCTTCGGTATTAAGGGTGGGTAGGCCCTGGACCTGGCGCAATGGTATAACGTGACCATCCCTTTTACTGGTAGTTGTACTTCTGAAGGCATACGGCAATTGGGACTGTTGGGATTCCACTTCATGTTCTTGGGCGCTGGCTGTGAGTGACTCTGAACTGGCGAATGAATCCCTGCTTGTAGTGTCATCGGTGGACTGTGGCCCACTCTGAATACTTTGAACTGAGCCGGGGCTTCCGGCCGGGGAGGGGAACGCCTCCTCCAGCCGCGGGAGCTGTTGGGAGGACACCCGGGGTAAAACTGCAGGAATGGGTTCCTCCTGGACAGGCTCTGCCTGGGATAGTGGCGGAGCCGAGGGGACTGGCCTATAGAGGAACTGGGACGGAAGGGACAGAATATCTGGGGACTCTGGGGCTGAACAGACAGGCAGTTTCTTTTCCCCAGGCTTCTGGGCCCCTTGGGTAGTTGCTACAAATATCCTACACTGTTCCTCATAACAACACTTTAACCAGGAGGGCTTTCTCTTTTTTTTCTTCCTTTTCTTTTTCACAAACATTTAACCAGAAGTCCATATAAGGGAACTGGTCAGGATGTTCTTTTCGTGCAATCTGGTGAACCAAGGATATGATACTAACATCAAAGGTACCACCAGGGGGCCATGATGAGACCCGTACTGGCCACTCCCTATCACAATGCATTACTAATCGGGACGGAGACATTTCTATTCCATAGTCTCCAGCAAATCCCTTGCTAAAATTCCTAGTCATACATTTCAACGGAATTTGCGTGGACTCCGACCCCCCCCCCCCATGACGACGTACTTGACAACACACAGAGGGGGCGGGCAGTCAGGCTACATTTTCCTGTGGACTACGAATCAGAACTATGCAACAATGTTCCTCTGGGTGCACTTATTAAAAAACTTATTATTGCTGTAAACAAAGGGTAGGCAGAAAACAAGCTTAGATTGGTTGTAATAAGCATAATGGATGTGTGTGCTCATTCTAAATAGGAACAATTTAGATAAAGTCCTTAAAATATAAAACTATTATTTTGCAACATGTTATAACATCAATCCCAATAGAAAGAAATATGGCTCCTAACATGACGGCCACATATCTGTTACATATGACTAGAATAAAAATACTTGGCATGAAACTAACTACCAGCAGTCATCAGCACTAAGCTGAACAATGTCTCTGCAAAGAAATTACTTTAAATCTTAGTTCATAAAGCAGATATTCAAAGGACATGAAAGGTTAAATTAGACTTACCTGCTAATTGTTGTTACTTTAGGAACTCCAGTCCAGTCCCGGAATTTCTGGGAATACAGGTTCTCCTGCAGCTTGGAGACTGAATAATGACAGAGTTGTGATGTCACTACTATAACCTCCTGGGCAACCGCCTCCTGGTTTCAGTTTTCCTATTGACAAAGCAAACTCGCAGAGCAACAATTAAGCATATTTATAGGTATCTTATATAATAAAAAAAAAAATTTTCATTAAGATTTCTAATATGTTTTAGTAAATTATTAAATATATTTCTTATCTTTTCCTCTTTTTTTTTTTAAACTCTTGCCCCCTAATCTCTCTATAAAGAAGTAATATTTTAATAACATAGAAACAGATTACTGTAATTAACATATTTATATGCTTCAGGCCATATCTTAAATTTAAAACCTATAAGGGAGGGATGCGGGACTGGACTAGAGTTCCTAAAGTAACAACAATTAGCAGGTAAGTCTAATTTAACCTTACTTTATGTCACTCCAGTCCAGTCCCGGAATTTCTGGGATATACCAGAGCAGTAACATTTAACGGGTGGGTCCCGCCAAACCAGCGTGAAGCACTGCAGATCCAAAACAAGCATCCTATTGCGCTTGCACATCTATCCTATAATGCTTTACGAAAGAAATAATTGACGACCAAGTAGCCGCCTTACAAATCTCTATAGGCGGTACCAAACTGTATTCAGCCCAGGACGCAGCTTGCGCCCGTGTTGAATGTGCCCTAAGTCCATCTGAAACCATCTTACCTTTCAATAAGTATGCCGAAGATATAGCCTCTTTGAGCCACCTAGACATAGAAGCCTTTGAAGCTGCCTGCCCTTTCTTTGGACCCGCAAAAAGAACCACCAACCTATCCGTCTTACGGAAACCCTTTGTTCTCTTCAAATATATTTTCGGTGCTCTACGAATATCCCAAAAATACAACGTATTTAGTTGATTGCCGTTATCCTTCCTTTCAAATACTGGCAATGAGACTTCTTGATTTATATGAAAAGCCGATACTACTTTTGGTAAAAGACGGCACTGGTCTTAAAACAACTTTCTCTTTAAAAAACATCAGAAAGGGTTTTCTACAAGATAACGCTTGTAATTCCGAAATCCTTCTAGCCGATGCAATAGCCACCAAAAACAATACTTTGAGCGAAAGATCTTTTAAGGATGCTCGAGACAATGGTTCAAAAGGTTCTCTTACCAGAGCCTCCAAAACTAAATGGAGGTTCCAAGATGGAATTTGTGGTCTACATGGTGGTCTTAATAATGTAACCGCTCTCAAAAATCGTTTTGCATCTGGGTGTGTCCCAATCGACTCTCCTCTATAGCAAGCTAAACTTGCCAGCTGAACCTTTAAAGATGACGGAGCTAATCCTTTATCAAATCCTTCCTGCAAAAAAGAAAGAATTTGAGAAATGGATGCCTTTAACGCCTCAACTGACCTGTCCTTACACCACCCCTCAAATATTCTCCATGTACGAATATACGCTAAAGAAGTAGACCTCTTTATTGATTTTAACAAGGTAGAAATTACTGCTGAAGAGTAACCCCTGGTCCTTAATCTTGCCCTTTCAAGAGCCAAGCCGTAAGCGAAAATCGATCCACTTGAGGCATATGTAGTGGTCCCTGACTTAATAGATCCTCCCTTAGCGGCAAACGCCAAGGACGGTCTATTAATAATCTCATTAGATCCGCATACCATGGGACTCTTGGCCAATCTGGGGCTACTAATATCACTCTTCCTTTGTGAGATTCTACGCTTTGAAGAACTCGACTTATCAACACCCACGGAGGAAAGACATACAACAGCTGTCTTTCTGGCCAACTCTGAACTAATGCATCTAGACCCTCTGACATCCTTTCCCCGTCTTCGACTGAAAAATCGATCGACCTTTGCTGATTGGAATGTTGCCATGAGATCCATTACCGGAGTTCCCCATCGCTTTATTATTGACTGAAATACTTGGGGGTGCAGACTCCACTCCCCAGGATCTACCTTCACTCTACTCAAAAAAAAATCGGCCTGCATATTGTTTATTCCCGCAACATGGCTTGCCGATAGCGCTTCCAAGTTTTTCTCGGCCCAGAGAAATAAGCCTTCCGCTTCTTCTTCCAGAGCCACACTGCCTGTTCCCCCTTGGCGATTGATGTAAGCTACTGCAGTCGCATTGTCTGATAGGACACGAACAGCCTTCCCCTGAATGCGACTCTGTAATGTCTGAAGCACTAAAGTTACCGCTCTCAACTCTAATCTGTTTATTGACCATGCCTTCTCTTGTTTGGTCCACTGACCTTGAGCAAACTGTCTTTCGCAATGTGCTCCCCAGCCCATTAGATTGGCATCTGCCGTAAGTTGAATCCATACTGGTGACTCCAACTGCATCCCTATCTGTAATACTTCCGGTCTTAACCACCAACGCAACACCTGATGCATCTCCGGAAGACAGGGTAATATCTCTGATAGCGGATTCTTTTGATGCGACCACCTCCTTAATAAAGCTCTTTGTAAGGGACGCATATGAGCCCTCGCACATGGAACTAACTCCAAGGTTGCTGCCATGGTTCCTAGTAACTGCAGATAATGCCATGCCGTGGGATCTTTTTTGATCAAAAAATTTCTGAACTAGATTTATAAGTGCTACCGCTCGAGAGCGGGGAAGGCAAACTCTGCCTGTCTTTGTTTTGAATCGAGCACCCAAATGTTCTAGATCCTGAGATGGTATCAAATTGCTTTTTCTCATATTCACCACCCAACCTAAACTTTGTAAAAATTCCACCACTCTCCTTGTTGCTAACTTGCTTTCCTCTTTCAACTTTGCTCGTATTAACCAATCGTCCAGGTAAGGATGAACTAGTATTCCTTCCCTTCTCAATGCGGCTGTTACCACTATCATTACCTTGGTAAATGTTCTTGGAGCTGTTGCCAGCCCGAACGGCAACGCTTGAAATTGAAAATGGCCCATTGGAATGGCAAATCTTTAATACTTTTGGTGTTCTAGACGTATGGGAATATGAAGATAGGCCTCTGTCAAATCCAGAGACGTAAGAAATTCCCCTTTTCTTACTGCCATTATTACAGATTTTAACGTTTCCATGCGAAAATGAGTTATTCGAAGATAACGATTCACTCCTCGCAGATCCAATACCGGCCGAAAGGAGCCCTCCTTTTATGGAACTAGAAAATATTTTGAGTATCGACCGTAACCTTGTTGATCTAACGGCACCGGTACAATAGCTTCCAAATCCAAAAGTTTCTGCAAGGTCTCGCCTATTGCAGCACGTTTGACGCGTGTCCTGCAAGGAGACTGAACAAACGAATCGACGAGCGGACGCTGAAATTCCAGAGCATATCCTTTTTCTATTATTTCCAATACCCATTGATCTGATGTGATTTGAACCCAGGCGGAATAAAATTTGTGGAGTCTGCCTCCTACTGGAATAAAATCCACCTGGGTATTCCTTATCTCATTGTGTTTTCCTTGCACTAGCACTGGAAGAAGTGGTTGTAAAACCCCTTCCTGCGCCACGAAATCTTCGGAATCCCTGATTTCTATAATACTGACGTCCTCTTTGCATTTGACCAAAACAAAGAGAACGGAAACGCCGAAAATCCCTATACTGACCTCTATAGGTTTGAATCGTGCGCCCTAACTTTTGTCTATCTTCAGGGAGCTTGCCACCCTTACAATCTCCCAAATCCTTTACTAACTTCTCCAAATCGTCTCCAAAAAGCAGCTTACCCCTAAATGGAAGCTTAGAAAGCCTTGCTTTTGAAGAAGCATCTGCAGCCCAGGTACGCAGCCACACATGCCTTCTTGCTGCAACCACCGAGCCCATGCCTTTTGCTAATGCTCTGATAAGATCATAATGAATGTCTGCTAAATAAGCTGCTCCAGTCTCTAACTTTGATGCGTCCTCCGAAGCGGTCCCCTCCATACCAGTATGTAATCCTTGTGACCATCGCAAACATGCCCTAGCCACCCATGCTCCACAAATGGATGCCTGAATAGACAAGGCATTAATATCAAATATTTGTTTCAACAGCGTATCTATTTTTCTATCGTAACTATCCTTCAAGGCTGCTCCGCTCTCTATTGGAATAGTAGTCCTCTTAGTAACAGCGGAAACTGCTGCATCAATTTTAGGTGGAATAAATAGTTCGCTATCTTTCTCTTGCAAAGGATATAAACGAGCCATAATTCTAGATCCTCTTAATACAGCTTCAGGAACATTCCATTCTTGCTGAATCATTTCCTTTACCACCCTATGAACTGGAAAGGCTTTCTGCGTTTTTCTAAACGCTTGTAACAAAGGATCTTCTAAATCTAAGTTTTCCTCAGGCTCTAACACCGGCATATTCAACGTTTTAAGAGTTAACACAATTAATGCAGGTAACTCTTCTCTACGAAAAACACGTACAATTCTGGACTGGTCTTCTTCCACCAGTTCTCCCTCTTCTAACTTCTTCAATATCATCATCCAGATCTGAATGTATCTCTTGAGATGATATTGAAAAATTCTTCGCTACCCTAGATCTTTTACTAGGTAGTGTAGCTTCGTCCATTTTAAAGGGATCAGCCAAACGCTTTTCCCCCAGATTAGATACCATAGACATTTCAGGACATTTATGATCATCTTTAAAACCTTTCTGAAGTAGTGAGACAAACTCGTTTGAAAATAATGCTGTTATACCTGAAGAAAGTATTTCAGGTATTACAGGCACATCTGGTCTGGAAGAAGGACCTGGAACAGGTTCAGGTAAAAGCTGCGGTGGAGATTCAGCATTCTCTGCTGATGGAGAAAAATGCTTACCTCCTTCTGCATTGGCATCCAAAGCATTCTGAAGATCTGCATTCTCCTGAACACAAAATTTGCAAACTCCAGATTCTACAGCTATGCCTCTCCTAGAACCACACACCAAACATTGTGGTTTTGTAGGCATCTCGTAATAAAATGGCACAGACACTATCTCCTAACTCCTCTCCTTTTTTTTTTTTAAACAAATAATTGCTAATAAATAGGCTTAGTAACAACCTATAATTATAAAAAAATTTAGAAAAATTAATAAAAACGTTTTAGGACTAACCTTTCAACTATGCCTCTGCTTTTCTGTGTCTCCGTTGTTAAACGCGTCTCATGCACGCGCCTTAACGACAGAGTCTTAAAACTCTAAACCGTTGTTGTAAACTTTGCAGCACTCAAATCTTCATGGCTGCTGCGTTTCCAAAACATGTTTAAACTTTTCCCAAAACAAACGTTTAAACTTGTCTTTCTGCCCTTTCCGGGCTTCCGATCACAAGTATAATGTGAATCGGACAAGTTCCGGTAGTGTCGCTAACCAAATAAAAACGGTGGTTCAAATCATTCCCCGAAGAGCTAGAAATTCCTTCAAAGCCAAAACTTTACCTTTTAAACATGCTAGTATTTAAAAATACCTTACTTTCTTCCACCGCTCCTCTCCTAATAAAAGTAGGATCGGAAGCTTTCACAAAGCTTCAAATACCGTGATCTCCACAGCGGTAAAGCAACTTCCTTCAACAATAGAGAAAGAGGAGGGCTGAGCCAGCTCTTAAAGGTATAGTACAACTTAATTGTATCTCACTCTTTAAAACAGATTAAAATTAATTTTGAAGAAATAAAAGGCTTAATTGCCCCTCTTTAGAGCCAGATTTAGGCTCTTAGAACCTTTAGCTGCTTGGAGACTGAATAACTGAAACCAGGAGGCGGTTACCCAGGAGGTTATAGTAGTGACATCACAACTCTGTCATTATTCAGTCTCCAAGCTGCAGGAGAACCTGTATTCCCAGAAATTCCAGGACTGGACTGGAGTGCCGTAAAGTAACGGATACTTTTTCATAAAGTTGGTGGATATCTGGAATGCATATACTCCCCTTTTCTTTTCTTTTTTTTTTTTTAAACAATAAGTATGTCCTCTATGAGGTGCTTGCCACAGTATATAAAATCTCGTTTTACTTTTAAATTTTGCTCAGTAGCATACGCAGTCAAAACCAAATATATATATCAAAAATAAAATTCAAGCACGATTAACTCCTCATTCACTCAGGATTTAAATCATTTTCAAGTCGCAATCTGGTAACTACTGGCTCGGGATGCTTCATAGTCCTTTCAGGGCTCTTAACCTCTACTTAGAAGGTCAAAAGAAAAACACAAGCAGTTTCCTTAATTTCTCTATCATTTCTGTTTGGACCATAAAAGACAAGTAGGGCTGAGATATAACAAGAACAGTTGAGGAGCTCGAAAGGGGTTAATAAGAACTTAACCCTTTCCAGGCTGAGCCCCAAACTGTTGGGATCCAAAATTCTGACTAAATATTCCTACCAAATGATATATAATACATGACCATAGCAGAAGGAACATCACTATTAGAACATATTGAATAAGACAGGTACAATTTTCCTGAAATATGCACAAATTAACCCAGCTGCAGAATGTGGATTAAAAATTGGAAGTAAGCCTTCAAAGGGTTAAAGGATACTAAAACATTCCTTTCTATGGGCTGTGTGAAAGACACACCCCTTCTCCCTCTGCCTGCTACAGATAGTCTCTCGGCTTGTACTGAAAAAATAAAAATCAGTGAGACAGATGTCTTTGTGCTTAAAAGTGACTCCTGAGTTGTTTTTGTTTTATTTCTCTTCCTTTCTCAGTACTACTCCTTAATCGGTAAACTGTTTCATGAATTACCCAACAGAATAATCTTACATTATACCAGAAGGGAAACCAGCGGTTTCAACAGATAACAAAACCAGATACAAACAACAGACGGGGGGGGGGGGGGCTCACAAACACCCGACGCTTCCTCCTTTTTGCGACCTGGGCGCGGTCGCCCGGCCAGGAACTGCGCTACTCAGGAGTCCGCTCTCACGTGGTCTGTGTTTCAAGACCTCTCATTCACGCACACACAACCAAACATGCTAGCAAAACGTTTTCCAAATTTTCCCAGGCCCTATCTAACCAAGAGCAGCCGGTCTCGTGCATACTCATGCAAGACGTATTCGGACTACTAACAGACCAAGAAAAGGGCAGTGGTTTGGGCCTCGCGCATGCTCATGCAAGCCTTACTCGGACGTGCCCCGAGAGGTGATCAGACTCTCGGTACCTTTTACCAAATCAGTCTTGCGCATACTCATGCAAGACTTACCCAAAACCTAACTGACTAAGGAACAAAAGAATTTCTACTCACCGGATCCGGTTCCCGATACCAAACCAGTACATGGGTTGGAGCCTGGACTCCCCTCGGGTTCGGAGGTGTTGGCCAGCCAGAACCAGCAACCTGCGGAGGCAAGGAGGAGTCCTCTCCGATACAAGAGGACCGGTGGCGCCAGAGGCCCTCCTACAATCAGTCAGGTGCGGCTCCAGCCGGACCAAACCTTTTGAGGCGAGAAGTCGTGGTATATTCACTTGAATACCATCACACTACTCACACATTCCCGGCCAATGCACCAGAATATGTAGCAGCTGATAAGCATGCAATAAATAATACCAGGAGTCAGTTCAAGGATCCAAGCCAATTTATTGTGCACAAGGCTCAGACAGGAAAGCATCCAAAAAAGACTGAGCAAAGTTATACAGGAGCAAATTCATTATATACATTTCTTTCAGTTTGATACATGCAAACTTTATATTGGTCCCAACGCCCCTTGCACCTGTCCAATCGGGGACCCCCTTTGGGCCTAGCTCCTTGCTCCCCCCTGCTCAGACTATCCTCACAAAGGCACCGTCTTAGACATAGATACATCTCTACTTCAAGGTCATTTCTAGCTCAGAGAATGTGAGAATGCAGAATACTGGAACATATCTATCATCAGCATAAAATAATTTAATAAAGGATTCATACAGGATTCATACAAAAACTTATCAAAAGCAGTTTAAGGCAGTTTCTCAGACCTTCACTGACTTTGGTCTTTCTCAGCACTTCTAGTCTCAGGTGGGGGTAGGGACTCAGGCCTAGCTTACAGGCCTCCCATACATTTTTACAGGCTATTATAGGCCATAGCCTACCACACTGGCCACCAATGCTAAAACCCATGGGTAACAGTGTTGGACACAGGGCAACTGTCAACTCAAGGAGACAAGGATATACCTGAGCTCCAAGCACAAGCTGGCTACAAATCTTAAACCCACAGGCCACAGGACTGTGGTCTGGGCCAGGAGAGACAGGCCTATCTGCACTGCTTTACCTGTCCAGACACTTTACTATCCACTGGGAGGCCGGCAAATACTGGCTTCTCTCAGTGCTGCATCAGTGGCTATACTAATAATGACATCATTGAAAGATTCTCTAGTCTGTTTCCACCTGCTGACTGGGCAGCATAATCCACTCATCTGGTCTAGTCCAGCAGGATGATTAAGAAACTGCATTATTATAATATATAAAGATCCATCCACAGGGCATCATGGAAACCAAAACTTAAGAGGGCCCTACATGACAGTTATGATGTGGAACAACCCACACATGTTCAGTTGCTTATGCAACTGAAGTAAAACCTCCATTTGAGCTCTATCTTATGACATCACCCATGTGTATAGACTTCTATCCTGCTTGTCCATGGAGAAAACAGACTCAACCAAATTACTGTAAGAAAAAGAAATGATGCATATTTCCAAAAGAGAATTACACTTACATTCACTGTCAGAATGTAATCGAGCGGAAGAACTCCTATGAGATCTAATATAAACCATGTTCTTATGTAGTTCATTTTAATCAACTGTGAATCCAATACATGCTGAAAAATAAACATATATTTAAAAGGTAATTGTTTAAAACAAGTATGAAACAAACTATAAATTGCAGCTTTTTTAGTTCACATTCCTTATACTTCATAAATTTCTGTCTTAAACATCAAAAGGTGACATTTTACTAACCAATTAAAGTCCTTTCCTTGAGTTCTTCTAGCCCAGTCCAGATAAGTGGGTTATGTTCCCCTACAAGCAGATCGGAGGAGACAAAGAATCAATGAGAAGCCCAGGTTTCAATGACATCATTCCTATGCCTCTATTCAGCTCAGCTACCAAAGCATATGGGAGAAAACATGGCAAGCCTCACACAATGGTAAGCCACAAGGAGTAAGCAAGAGTTGAGATCTACGTACAGGAAAGCATAACAGAAGGCTGTCCATAAAAGATGGGTCTGCAGAGTCAAGTATAAAAATCATAGCGATGCAAGGGTACTGCAGCAGAAGAGCAGAGCCAATACAATTTCAGGGGCGGGCCCTGGACTGGTCTAGCAGGACACAAGGAAGGACATGAACTGGTAAGTAAAATGTCTCCTTCCAAATCGTCCTGCTGGACTAGTCCAGACAAGTAGGATGTACCAAAGCTACACCGCCACTGAGCACGAAGAAGACACAGTAGCATGCAAACCTCTTAAGCTGAAGGCCTTGTCCACCCGCGCATGGACATCCAAGTAGTAATGCTTAAAAAATAGTGGAAAGTGATGCCCATGTTGGGCCCATCAAATGTCTGCAGGGGCTACTGAGCTCCACTCTGCCCACAAGGATGCTTGTGCTGGGGTAGAATGAGCACGCAAATCCTCTGGAACCAGTCCGTTCTGCAACAGATATGCCGAGGCAATGATCTCCTTAATCTAGCACCCCAAAGTCGACTTGGCCACCGTTTCACACTTGCATGGGCCAGCAAACAGCACAAAAAGAAGGTCTGACTTACGAAGGGAATTCATAACCTTCAAATACCGGAGAAGCACCCTCCATATATCCACAAGGAGAAAATCCTTATCCTTCCCCCAACACTGCTCCTTAGAGAAGGAGGGTAGGTTCATGTGAAAGAGAGATAGCACTTTAGGCAAGAAGGCAGGCACAGGCCAAATGGAAAAGGTGTTAGTTGAAAAGGACAAATAAAGATCTCAGCAAGACCGAGTCTGCAGCTCAGAGATCTGCCTTACAGAACAAACTGCGACCAAGAAGAGTCTTGGACATCAAATCCTTAAAGGTACCGTGCTTCAACAGCTCAAGAAAGCTTGGCTTTGGGAATCTTTTTAACATTGATTTGCAGAAGGGGGAGTTAGAGTTCATACAATATATATTAATAGATCCCTTTGTAATCGGTTTAAATCTGTGATTTTCAACCAGTGTGTCACAAGCACCTGGGAAGAGTGTTAGGGAGCTGGCACAAGCAACAGCAGAGACAGGAAACATGGCCGCACCAGCCCCGGCATTCTCACGTAGTGTATGTTGAGCTATGCTCTTTCTCCACATCCTAGCACCTGGGCTCTTATATCAGGAACAGTGCAAGGAATGGAGGCAACCTAGATAGGCCCTCCAGCCCCATTGCCGCTGCCACCTTATTTCTCTGGGACCTGTAGCAGCAGCAATGGCTTAAAAATCGCAATGCAGCACTTGCCTAAAGTCTTCTTTGCTGCGTCGCACTTTCTATTTCCTCCTACCAGTCACTTCCACTCCCCTCTATAAGTCTGCATCGGAGGAGGGCAGAAGCAGCAGGTAGGAGGCTATGGAAACCATGATGCAGCACCGAAGCCTTTAGGGTAAGCACTGCATTGTGGTTTTTGAGCCATTGCTGCCGCTGCAGGCACCAAGAGGAGCAGCAGCGGTGCCCCCGAAGGGCCAGTGCTCTAGGGAATCGCCTAGTTCGCCTGATAGCAGCACCGACCCTGGCTCTTCTTATGATTTCAGTTCCAAAATCACATTATGTGTTACTTGCTGCTGTGGCCCGGGGAAAAACCACATATCAGCATACACTAAATAAGAATGCCAGGGATGGTGCAGTCACACCTCCTGCTCCTGCTTGCAGCAGCTCTGAGAAACAAGACAAGGGGAGAAGTTGCACTGTTGGGGCAGGGAAGGGAAGAGGAGAGAAACTGCACTGTTGGTTTGATTGGCTGGCAGAGGAGGGGTAGAGGGGAGATAATGCATTGTGGATAGAGAAGGGAGAGTTTATATGGAAGATACAGCACTGTTTGGGGTGGAGGAAGAGGATAGGGGACGGGGAGATGCTGTGTTATGAAGGTAAGGTTAGGGAGGATATGTCTAGCTACACTAGTGGGGGGGGGGGAGATTAAGAGATGATACCAGGTTACGAGGAAAAATGCAGGGCTTCATAGGTTGGAGGGGTAATGCCGGCTGAGCGTCTGGACGGATGGGAAAGAGATAAAGGGGAGATGCCAGACTTTAAAGGTGGGTGCAGGGGAGAGAAAAGAGGGGAGATGCTGAACTAGAAGAGTGGTTGGGTCAGTTGGTAGGAGAGATATCCAGCATTTCTGCCCTGAGTTCCTCCTTATCTCTAACCATTTTCCTAATAAAATCAGTGGAGATATCTTCAAGAAGATACTTTCTCCTTTCCTTTGGGGGACAGCAGTTGAGTCCTCTTCTTCAGAGTGTCACTGATATATTAAGGACTTTTGTACATTTTGAAGACTTAAGGGAACTGACCAAACATTAGCATTAATCTTATACATTTGACCACATCACTTCCATCTACATCCTCCACCACTGTCTCCTGTTTTCTTTTTGAAGGTGTGAATAAACAGGAAGACAAAGGTGAGCTGGTTGATATAGTGTATCTGGATTTTCAGAAAGCCTTGACAAGGTCCCTTGAGAGAGTCTTGGCAAAATTAAAAAGTAATGGGATTGGAGGCAGTGTAGCACTGTGGATCAGGAACTGGTTAAAAGACAGAAAGCAGAGAGTAGGGCTAAATGGACAATTTTCTCAATGGAGAAAGATGAATAGTGGAGCATCCCAGGGATCTATGCTGGGTCCACTGCTTTTTAACATATTCATAAATGACTTGAAAATAGGAATAATGAGCGAGGTGATCAAATTTGCAGAAGACAAAATTATTCAAAGCTGTTAAAATGCAAGAGGATTGTGAAAAATTGCAAGAGGACTATGATAAATTGGAAATGGACTTCCAAATGGCATGTGAAATTTAATGTGGACAAGTGCAAAGCTATGCATCTAGGAAAGAACAACCCAAATACGGTTACACGATGCAGGAAACCACCACCCAGGAAAAAGATTTAGGCATCATTGTGGATAATATGTTGAAACCCTCCATCCTGTATGAAGCGGCGGCCAAGAAAGCAGATAGAATGCTAGGAATCATAAGAAAAGGGATGGAGAATAAAAAAAAGGATAGGAGTGGAGGAGTGGCCTAGTGGTTGGGGCAAGGTACTTCAGGCCGGAAGGTTGGGGGTTCAAATCCCACTAGAGGACAGCAACCTTGGGCCGGAAGGACTGGGGTTTCTAGTCCCACAGGTGCTCCTTGTGGTCTTGGGCAAGCCACTTAACCCTTCATTGCCCATGTTCCCTGTAAAATAGTTATCTCCAAGTTATAATGCCCTGTTCAATGTAATTTCAGTTTGTTCAATGTAAACCACCTTGATATCATGAAAGGCAGTATATAAAAAATGTTAAATAAATATTACAATGCCTCTATATTGTTCCATGATGTGACTGGACCTTGAATATTGTGTGCAATTCTAGTCGCCATATCTTAAAAAGGATATAGCAGAATTAGAAAAGCTCTTCAACATGGAAAAGAGATGGCTGAGGGGAGATATGAGAGAAGCCTATAAATTAATGAATGGAGTAGAACGGGTAAACAGACTGGTTATTTACTGCATCAAGAAGCAGAAAGACTAAGAAACTGTCGCTCCTCCCCCGGTCGGGTCTCGTGCCTCTCTGCTCACCAGATCCAGGTTGTAGGTCATCCAGTAGTCCTTCCAAGCCTCTCTTCTCCTGCATTCTTCCAACTGCAACCAGCTCCAAGAAGAGGCCAAATATCACCTCTTAGGGGCCTCCCTGAGCAGAGGCTATATTTCCACAGTCCCCCTTTCTCTTAGAGTGAGCCAAAGTCCTAATATTCGTGCTTGATACATTTCCCAGTACTCTTGGGGGTTTGCTCCTCCTAGGTTAGGCATTTGTCGTCCCCCCACTCCCCCCCTGGCCAGTATTAGCCCTCACAAGAGTCCTTTAGAGCAAAATTTATACAGTATGAAAATTAGGTCCTCATTTGCTTCTTCAGTTCAAAACCGATATAGAAGTCAATTAATGGAAAACCCTAATTCTCCCTAGCCCAACCGGGATAGGTCTCAGGCGTCCAGAGGCCTGGATGACCCGCTAGCTCCCCCATAGCTCTCTTCTGCTACATCCACCCCAATGGCACGCCATCAGCCGGTTGCATTTCCTTTTCCATTGGCATCTCATTTGGTAAATCTGTGCCCAATTCCATTCCCTTGGGGGGGGGGGGCGTAACTCATTCTCCATTCCTGGGAGTTCAACCTCCATGTCCTCTCTGGTCTCCAAGGTTAGGTTCTCAAGTTCTCCCCAATCCTCTCTCACAACCCCAGAATGCCCAGGGGAAAGGGCCTAGGTCTCATTAAATTTTGTGGAGATAGGAGCTCAGGTTCTATCCTGGGGTTTTCCCCACTCACTTTGATTTTCTTGCTCTGCTTGTCTAAGGGGGGCTTCATTACTGGACCTAGGCTGTATACTAGGGACCTCCTCTGTCTCCTTTAGGCTATCCAGGGTCCTTCGGGACTCTGGCTGTGATGGGATATACACCCTATCACATACAACATCCCCCTTACAGAAAACCCTTCAGGTTGATTACCGGCCCGGCCCCCCATTAATTGTGGCTCTTCTCCCTCTCTGGACAAATAGTCCACATTGATATGAGCTTCCCAGCTCGGTGCTCTACTTGGAAATCATAGGTTTGTGAGACCATGTATCAGCAGATCAAGCAGGCGTTCGTATTTTTTATAGGATGTAACCATTAAGGCTGCATGAACGGTTACCAGGATAAACGAGCTCCCTAACAGTATTTTAGTGTATCCATTGCCCATTTGACAGCTAGACATTCCTTTTCTATGACTGAGTATTTGATCTCTGCCTCCCCCAATTTCCGGCTTAGATACATTATTGGGTGTTCTTCCGCTGCTATTGTTTCCAATGGCCTGTAAACCAATGGCCTGTAAACCAATGGCCTGCTATTCCGCTGCTATTGTTTCCAATGGCCTGTAAACCGCCTTTGATCTTTGGAAAAAGCGGTATAGAAATAAGCATAAATAAAAATAAATAAAAATTGTTTGACTCAACACCGTCCCCCAAGCCTATGCCAGAAGCGTCAGTTTATAACACAAACCTCTCCTTAAAATCTATATTCCTTAGTACAGGTTCCTGACAAAGGACTTGTTTTAGGGCCAAGAAGGCCTCTTCCTCCCACCTACCTCACCGATTTGATTAGGGTTTGTTTTTTAGCAGGTCAGTGAGGGGGGCTGCCAGCTCCGAAAAGTGGGGCATGAATCTCTGATAATAACCCATTAATCCCAGGAAAACACGGACTTCCTTCTTAGTTTTAGGAGGGGCTTTACCTTGGATAACATGAACTTTGTTTACTGCAGGCCGAACCACTCCATTTCCTACTCAATGGCCTAAGTATTGTACCTCTAGATTCCCCAGCTGACATTTCTTTGGGTTAGCCATAAGTCCCACCCACCTTAAAGATTCACACACTTCCTTAAATGGCTCAAATGCTCTTCCCAGATGTTTGAAAAAATAACATTATCCAGGTAGGCACTAGCATAACCTAGATGGGCTTGGGCATCTTATTGATAATGAAACCCAAAAGGCAAGACTGCAAATTGATACAATCCTTGGGGAGTCCTAAAAGCAGTTTTCTCTTTTGAGGCTGGGTCCAAGGGAGTTTGCCAGTACCCTTTTGTCAAATCAAGGGTGAGATGTATCTAGCTCCTCCCAACCATTCAACCACGGAAACCCTGTCCCGTAGGCGGCCAGTGGCCTGAGGCCACTGGTCCCGGAGACACCACTGCACCGCCCTCATGTGAAAGCGAGCATCTGGGGTGACATGGATCGTGGAGGCCATGTGCCCGAAGAGGTGCAGGAGAAGCCAAGCAGGCACCAAAGGATGGCACCACACGTCCTGAGCCAGAGCCACGAGATAATCGGCTCGGTCCCTGGGCAATAAAGCCTTGGACGGGAGAGTGTCTATCTTTGCCCCAATGAACTCCAGACACTGTGCCAGAAGGAAGTGAGATTTGGGGTAGTTTATGACAAAACCCAAGTTCTGTAGGAGCTGGATGGTGCATGCGGTGGCCTGCTGCACCTCCGAGGCCATGCCTCCCTTTATGAGCCAGTCGTCCAGGTAGGGAAAGACAAAGAACCCCTGGAGCCGGAGGAAAGCGGCTACGACCGCCAGGCATTTTGTGAAAACTCTTGGGGCAGAGGCTAGGCTGAAGGGAAGCACCCTGTACTGAAAATGCCTGCTTCCCACTAAGAACCGCAGGTACTGCCTGTGGTTGGGGTGGATAAGGATGTGGGAATAAGCATCCTTGATGTCTAAGGAGCATAGCCAGCCTCCCTGCTGGAGGTATGGCAGCAATGTTCCAAGGAAGAGCATCTTGAACTTCTCCCTCACTAGGAATTTTTTGAGGTTGCGCAGGTCAAGGATGGGCCTTAGGCCCCCTGTCCTTTTTGGCACGAGGAAGTACTTGGAGTAGAACCTCTTGCCCTTGAGATGGTGGGGCACTGGTTCCACCGCTATGTCCACGAGAAGACCTGCCAACTCCTTCAGAAGAAGGTCCTGGTGGAGGGGAGACCAGAGGGGCTCTCCAAGGAAATAAGGGAGAGGTGTCTGAGTCAAATGGCAGAGGTAAACCTCCCTGACCACCCAAAGTGCCCATAAATCAGTTATGATGGACATCCACATCTGAGCATAGAGGGTCAGATGTTCCCCTGTGGGCTGCTGATCTCCTTGGGTTAGAAAGGCTATGCTCAAGGAGTCAAAAACTCCTCCCTAGCTGGGCTGGGGCCGGTGCCTGAGGTTTTGGTGCCTTCTGCTTACGCAAGCCATACCCATGTCCCTTGGCCTGATGCCCCTGGTTGGGGGGCCAGGGAGGCCTGATAAGGTGGGTAGTTTCAGTAAGCAGCTCCATTCTTCGGGTAAAAATAATTTTTTACCCAAGCCCTATCGTCAGGGAGGGGCAGCGGTCTGTTTAGAGAGCCTGGTCCTCATCATAAACTCAGTCTCCAGCTCGGCAGCCTTGTCGGTCATGGGTTTGCCAAAGAGGGTCTCTCCTTGGCAGGGGACATCGACCAATTTGTCCTGAACCCACTGCTCGAGGTCTGACGACTGTAGCCAATCTTGGCGGTGTGTACCGATGCCCGCCACGGCTACTTGGGCCGCCGACTCGAACCCATCATAGGCCGCTCGAGACATGAATTTGAAGCATTCATGGACTGCCTTAGCCAGGTTCTTGAACCGCTGCAAGGGTTACATAGAAATATGACAGAAAAAGACCACATGGCCTATCTAGTCTGTCCTTCCATAACAACTACAACAGTCTCCTTTTTACCTTTAGAGATCCTCTGTGTTTGTCCCATGCTTTTTTGAATTCAGTTACTGTCCTCATCTCTACTACCTCCACTGGGAGACTATTCCACGGATCCACTACTCTTTCCGTAAAGAAATATTTCTGCATATCACTCCTGAATCTATCTCCCTTCACCCTCATCCCATGTCCCCTCATAGCAGAACTTGCTTTCAATTGAAAGAGGCTCTCTCCCTGAACATTTATGCCACAGAGGTATTTAAACATCTCAATCATATCACCTCTATCCCGACTTTCCTCTAAGGTGTACATATTAAGATCCTTCAGTCTGTCCTCATATGCTTTATAATGAAGACCACTAATCATTTTAGTAGCCACCCTCTGCACCAACTCCATCCTGTTCACATCCTTTTGAAGGTGCAGTCTCCAGAATTGTACACTATACTCCAAATGAGGTCGCACCAAAGACTTATACAGAGGCATTATCACCTCCTTTTTTCTGCTAGCCATTCCTCTCCATATGCAACCAAGCATCCTTCTAGCTTTTGCCATCGCCTTTTCTACCTGTTTAGCTACTTTAAGTTCATCAGACACAACCACGCCTAGGTCCCGCTCTTCTTTAGTGGACAAAAGTACTTCACCCCTTATACTATATTGCTCCCTTGGATTGCTGCAGCCCAAATGCATGACCTTACATTTTTTAACATTAAATCCCAGCTGCCAAATTCTAGACCATTCTTCAAGCTTAGCTAGATCCCTCCTCATGTTATCTACCCCTTCCTGGGTGTCTACTCTATTGCAGATTTTGGTATCATCTGCAAAGAGGCAAACCTTACCTGAAAGCCCTTCCGCTATATCACTAACAAAGATGTTAAAAAGAATCGGACCAAGGACAGATCCCTGGGGCACACCACTGATAACATCCTTCTCCTCAGAGTGAGCTCCATTTACTTGTACTCTTTGTCGCCTCCCACCCAACCAATTTCTAACTCAAGCAGTAACTTTAGGGTCCATACCTAGGGTACTCAGTTTGTTTATAAGTAGCCTGTGAGGAACACTGTCAAAGGCTTTACTGAAATCTAAATACACCACATCTAGGGCTCTCCCTCGGTCCAACTCCCTGGTCACCAAGTCAAAGAAATCAATCAGATTTGTCTGACAAGACCTGCCTCTGGTGAATCCATGCTGCCTCGGATCCTGTAATCCGCTGGACTCCAGAAACCTCACTATTTTCTCTTTCAGCAGCGTTTCCAATAATTTTAATAAGTAAATAGGAAAAAGGAGTAGAGGAGGGAGAGGGGGAAAGGCGCCGAAGGAGGACTGCTCGCCTACTTACTCCTGGCCTCCCTCACCCCGATCTGGTCCCCCGCTCGGTTCGCTGTTCCGCCCTTTTCCGACAGGCCTTCAGGTCCGACATAGCCGGGTGGGATCAGGGACTGGACTGTCGTTCCTTCAGGAACAATAATTAGCAGGTAAGATCTAATTACTTCTTCCTTATCGTCACTCCAATCCAGTCCCTTTACTTCAGGGAAGTACCCGAGCAGTTCAACTCTGGGTGGGATTCGGCAAACCGGACTGAAGAACCGCTAGGCCAAACCGAGCATCCGCTGAGCTCTGCACGTCCAGCCTGTAGTGCTTGGTGAAGGTATGTAGGGAGGACCAAGTTGCCGCTCTACATATATCCAGCGGGGGGACTAGACTGAATTCTGCCCATGAGGTAGCCTGAGCTCGGGTGGAATGAGCCCGCAGCCCCCCCGGAACCTGCTTGCCTTTCAGGATGTAGGCAGAGGCAATCGCCTCCCTAATCCACCTAGAGATGGAGGCCTTGGCCGCTGCTTCCCCTCTGTGGGGGCCTCCGAACTTGACAAACAGCCGGTCTGACTTCCGGAACGGAGCGGTTCGGGAGAGGTAGCGCTTTAGGGTTCTCTGAACGTCCAATAGCCGCAGCCTGCTATCCTTGCCTGCCAGGCCCCCGGTTGAGAAGGCCGGGAGCGTGACAGTCTGGTTTACATGAAAAGGAGAAATAACCTTGGGAAGGAAGGAGGGCACCGTGCGCAGAACGACCTTGTCCTTGAGGAAGGCCAGGAAGGGGGGCTTGGAGGAGAGAGCTTGTAGCTCGGAGACCCGCCTGGCCGAGCAGATCGCAACCAGGAAGACTGTCTTCAGGGTTAAGTCCTACAAGGAGGCCCTCTTTACCGGAACAAACGGTACACCCATCAGTGCAATTAGTACCAGGTTAAGGTCCCAGGTGGGTACGACCGACCTCCGCTGGGGACGCAGCCGTCGTACTGCTCTTAGGAACCTGGTGACGTCCGTGTGCACCCCTAACGGCTTGCCGTGGATCTTTCCTCTATAGCACGCGATAGCGGCTAGTTGTACTCGAAGTGAGCTGGGCGCTAGACCCTTGTCGAACCCTGCTTGCAAAAATTCCAGGATTTCTGGGACTGAGGCAATCAGGGGCTTCCTACGGCGCTCCGCGCACCATGCCTCGAAAATGCGCCAGACCCTTACATAGGCGAGACACGTCGAGCGCTTCTTAGCGCTCAACAACGTTGAGATTACTGCCGCCGAATATCCGCGCTTCAGAAGCCGCGCCCTTTCAAGAGCCAGGCCGTAAGCGAGAACCGATCCACGTGAGGCATCCGGACCGGGCCTTGCCTGAGAAGGTCGCTCCTGCAGGGCAGCCGCCATGGGTGGTCGGCTAATAGTCTCACCAGGTCTGCATACCAGGGGCGGCGGGGCCAATCCGGAGCTATGAGGATTATCCGGCCCTGGTGAGATTCCACTCGTTGAAGAACCTTTCCGATCAGAGCCCAGGGAGGGAATACATAGAGGAGGCCCTCTGCCGGCCACTTCTGAGACAGGGCATCCAGACCCTCGGACATCCTCTCCTTTCGTCGACTGAAGAATCGGTCCACCTTGGCCGAAGAGAATGTTGCCATGAGATCCATTAGTGGGAGACCCCACCGAGCCACTATTTGGTCGAAGACTGCCTGCTCCAGTTCCCACTCTCCGTGGTCTATTCTGTGCCTGCTGAGGTAATCGGCCGTGACATTGTCCGAGCCTGCCACGTGCTGGGCCGAAAGCGCTTCGAGGCAGACTTCCGCCCACTGGAGGAGAGTGTCTGCCTCCTTTTCCAGGGCCGGGCTGCTGGTGCCGCCCTGGTGGTTGATGTACGCCACCGTTGTGATGTTGTCGGAGAGGACGCGGATTGCCCTTCTTCGTACCCGGGGCTCGAGTTTCTTGAGCGCTAGGGTGACGGCCCGTAACTCCAGTCTGTTGATGGGCCACTGAGATTCCATCGGGGACCAGCATCCCTGAACGAACTGGTCCTCGCAGTGTGCCCCCCAGCCTGACAGGCTGGCATCCATCGTCAAGAGGACCCACTGGGGGGGCTCGAGGGGCATTCCCCGTTCCAGGTTTCTCGGGTGTTGCCACCATCGAAGAGCTCGTTTGGTCCGCGGAGCGCAGGGTAACTGTGTTGTCAGAGGATGAAGTTGCGGAGACCACCGACGCAATAGGGATCGTTGCAATGGGCGCATGTGGGCTCTGGCCCAAGGTACTACCTCTATCGTTGCTGCCATCGTGCCCAGGACCTGAAGGTAATGCCATGCTGAGGGGTTTCGCCTGCTTAGGAACCGAGTGATCAGAAGCCTTAGGCTCCCGGCCCGGGAAGAGGGCAAGAACACTCTGCCCCTGCCGGTGTCGAACCTTGCGCCGAGATACTCGAGGTTCTGGGAGGGGGTCAGCCTGCTCTTTGCTCGGTTGATCACCCATCCCAATTCTTCTAGCAAGCGAACTACTGTGTCCGTCGCCGAGCGACTTTCTTTCTCTGACTTTGCCCGGATCAGCCAATCGTCTAGATACGGGTGAACCAAGATCCCCTCCTTCCGGAGGAAGGCCGCTACTACCACCATCACCTTGGTAAATGTTCGTGGAGCTGTCGCTAGGCCGAAGGGAAGAGCCTTGAATTGAAAGTGGCCCGCTGGCACCGCAAACCTTAGAAACTGCTGATGGGATTTTCTGACCGGGATATGCAAGTAGGCCTCTGACAAGTCGAGGGCTGTCAGGAACTCCCCGTTCCTTACGGCAGCAATGACTGACCGCAGGGTCTCCATCCTGAAGTGCGGGACCCTGAGGCAGCGATTGACCTGTTTTAAGTCCAGAATCGGTCGGAAGGTGCCTTCCTTCTTTGGCACCACGAAGTAAATCGAGTATCGACCTGAGCCGCACTGATCTGGGGGCACTGGAGACACGGCCCCGAGTGCAATTAAGCGCGTGAGGGTAGATTCCACCGCTGTCTTCTTTGCGGGGGTACTGCAGGGGGACAGAACAAAGGCTGGAGTTATTGGCTTCGAAAATTCGAGGGCGTAGCCCTCCCTGATCACCTCTAGTACCCATTGATCCGACGTGACCCGGGACCAGGCGGGAAGGAACTGTCTTAAACGTCCTCCTATGGGCAGCTCTTCCCCCTGGACCCCCGCGGCTTCATTGTTGTTTTCTGAAAGACGAGGAAGAGGAGAAGGAGGTGGTTGCCCCAAAACCGCGACCTGCTCCCCGAAACCCTCGAAAGCCCTGGCCCCTCGAAGGGAAACGCCCTCTGGAAAAGGAGCTGGATCTGGCGGGGCGAGATCTCCGGAAATCCCTGGGCTGAGTACGTGCCGGGGGAAGTGAGCGGTTTTGCTTTGGTCTATCTTACGGGAGTCTGCCACCCTTTGACTCGCCCAGATCCTTTACCAATTTCTCTAAATCCTCGCCGAACAACAGTTTCCCTTTAAAGGGGAGGCGACTCAGGCGAGCCTTCGAGGAAGTATCCGCTGCCCAATTGCGTAACCAGAGATAACGCCTGGCAGCCACCACCGAGGCCATGTTCTTTGCCAGGCTCCTGATGAGGTCATACTGACTATCCGCCAAGTAAGCTGTTCCAGATTCCAACCTGCTTGCGTTGGTCCGCGTCTCCTCCGAGGGACTTTCGTCTGACTGCAGGTGTTGTGACCACCTTAAACAGGCCCTAGCCACCCAAGCTCCGGAGACCGAGGCTTGCAAGGCGAGGGCGCTTACGTCAAAGGCCTGCTTCAAGAGAGTATCCAACTTTCTGTCTTGAGGATCCCTTAGGGCAGCACTGCCCTCCACTGGAATAGTGGTCTTCTTGGTGACCGCTGACACTGCCGCATCTACCCTGGGAGACTTTAGCAGTTCTTTGTCAGTCTCTGAGAGGGGATAGAGACGAAGCATGGACCGGACTCCCCTTAGACTTGACTCGGGTTGGTCCCATTCTTCCTGGATCATCTGTCTCACTACCCTATGTACCGGAAAGACCTTCTGGGATCTTCTAATGGCTTGGATCAATGGATCCTCCAATGCTTCCTCTTCTGCAGGTGTATCGGAGGACATGTTGAGGGCCTTCAGGGACTCGTTAATCAAGGCCGGAAGCTCCTCCCGACGAAATACTCTAATTATCCTAGCCTGGTCTTCTTCTGGAATCTCACCTTCTTCTAACTCCTCCTCATCCTCACCAAAGTCCTTGTCCGATGGCGTTTCTTCCGGAGATCCCTGTGAAAGGGTCTCCTCTTCGCTCATCCGGAGGCGCTTAGGTGGGACGTCGGAATCTGGATTGGCTGCCCTCGCAGGCCTGGCTGTCTTGGCCTCCGCTGCCGAGGGCGCCGCACCCGCTTTCCCTGAACCTTGCTTACGTAGGCAATATGCCTTGTGGAGTAAGAGAATGAAGTCCGGGGAGAAGAAATCTCCTACCCCATCCTCCCCTGCCGGGAGAGGGGCAGGGGATAAGGAAGGGGTGGGCAAGTCCGAGGACGTAGAAGGAGGGGCTTGCATCTCACTCTCCCCTACTGGGAGTTCGTCTGACCCTTGGGAGGCCTGGGCCATGGTTAAGTTAATGTCCTGCTCTGCCGAGGCTGCCAGTGCGGTACAGTTCCTGCAGATACCTGTTTCTGCGGAAGTACCCCTGCGGATTCCACAGGAAAGGCAGCGTGCTTTGGTTGACATGACCCGGGGCTGAGGACCTTCCCGTACCAGAACTCCAGGCCCGTGGGGAGGGACTCTTCTCTACTATGGAGGCTAGCTTTACCCTTCTCTACAATGAAGGCTAGCTCCTCCCTGGCCAACCAAACCGAGGTTTCTTTTCCTTTTTCTCCCCTCCCCAAGGAATCCCCCAGGGAAGAGACCGGCTATCAATTTAGAAATAAATGAAACATAAAGTGGATTTAAAATAGAAGGAGCACCCTGTAGCCAAACATTAGTTAAAAATAGCGTTAAAATAAAGTTACAAATAAAGAAATTTAGAAATAAATTAAAGCTAACAGCACTTGTTGCTAGTTAAAATTAGGATTCAAATTAATCACAGTTATATCCCTTCTACTTGCGGTTAGCTGTGCTGGGAATCTGTAGCCGATTCAGCGCTGCATACCCGTTGGCTCTACACGTGGTGGGCCTCACCACGTGGAGCCAGGACGGGGAACTCTTAGGCTCTCTCCCGGTCGCGGTCGCACTCTCACTCTCTCCTTGCTCACTGCAGACTGAAACCTCTGATTCCTGTGAGAATCGCCGCCTAAGATTTTCCCCGCGGTCCTTGGGGGGGGGCCGGACTTCGCCGCCGCGTCCTGCAGTCTCCGGACGGGTCTGGCGGTATCGGCAGGCCAGCGATGCTGCCTCAAGCGCTCAGCCTCCGTGGGGCTTCGGCGCGAGGCAGCAGCGATCCGCGCGTCTCAGCAGCAGGGGAGCAGAGAAGCAAGAAACCCTCCTCGATGCTGCGAGTCGCGGCTCTCCTCCGACGCCTGATCCGGTGAGGGGGGGGGGGGGGCGGGTGGAGGAGGGAGAGGAGAGAGCCGGAGAAATTAAAGAGACAGAGCTCTTGGTTAAAAGAAAACACAGCAAGAAACTGTTGGAAATCAAAGAAATTAAATGAAGAATAAAGTAAAGTAAAGAAATTTAAAAATTTAAAATTTAAAAATAAAGGACTCCAGTAAGCCCTAGGCTTACGGAACCCTCCAGCTGCTTGGAGGCTGAGATTACTGGGGTTGGTGGGTGGTCTCAGTGGTATTTGTACCGCTCCACCTCCAAAAAGGTTGGGCTCAGCCTCCAAGCTGCTGGAAGGGTTACGCAACCCTGAAGTAAAGGGACTGGACTGGAGTGACGATAAGGAACAAAGATGTTAAATAGAATCGGACCAAGGACAGATCCCTGGGGCACACCACTGATAACATCCTTCTCCTCAGAGTGAGCTCCATTTACTTGTACTCTTTGTCGCCTCCCACCCAACCAATTTCTAACTCAAGCAGTAACTTTAGGGTCCATACCTAGGGTACTCAGTTTGTTTATAAGTAGCCTGTGAGGAACACTGTCAAAGGCTTTACTGAAATCTAAATACACCACATCTAGGGCTCTCCCTCGGTCCAACTCCCTGGTCACCAAGTCAAAGAAATCAATCAGATTTGTCTGACAAGACCTGCCTCTGGTGAATCCATGCTGCCTCGGATCCTGTAATCCGCTGGACTCCAGAAACCTCACTATTTTCTCTTTCAGCAGCGTTTCCAATAATTTACTCACCACCGAAGTTAAACTAACCGGCCTGTAGTTTTCAACTACATCCTTACTTCTGCTTTTGTGTAAAGGCACCACATGAGCCTCTCTCCAGTCCTTTGGTACCACTCCCGACTCCAATGAGGCATTGAAAAGGTCAGTCAGTGGAGCTGCTAGAACGTCCCCAAGTTTCCTCAATATTCTCGGGTGTATCCCATCCGGTCCCATCGCTTTGTCTACTTTAAGTTGAGATAGTTTCTCACGAACACAGTCTTTGAAAATTGTTCAAGATGTCCTTTGCTTCTGTTCCTATTTGTGGGTGTTTTCTGAGGTCCTGCTCCTGGTTCTTCATCTGTGAACAGAGAACAAAAATATTTGTTAAGCAATTCCGCTTTATCCTTATCAGCTTCTACATATTCCTCCCCTGCACCCTTGAGTCTGACAATACCACTCTTCCCCTTCCTCTTCTAATATATCTGAAAAATGTCTTATCCCCCCCATTTTATTACATTGGCTATTTCCTCCTCCTTTTGAATCTTTGCCTTCTTGACTACTTTGCTAGCTAGTTCTCGGAGAGACCAGCTGAGAATCCGGCGAGTTCCTTTGCCAAGCTTCTCAGCTACATCCCCATGTACAGCTGGTAGGCCTTGATGCGGCAGATGAGCATTGATCCCAGCTAGCACTTTCTGCCGAGGGCATCCAAGGTACAGACCTCCCTGCCGGGGGGCACCGAGGAATGCATCTTTTGGCTTTACAGCTGATGCATGGCTGACTCTCCCACCATGAAGTTATGTGGCAGCTGTGACTTTAGGAAGCCCGGGCTCCGGCAGACTTGATACATCGAATCAAACCATTTGCTCACCATCAGCACTAAAGCCGGTGTCTCCCACATTCGAAGCATCAGCAATTCTAGGAAGGGAGGGATGGGCACCATGAGCAATTCCCACGGAGGGGCCTTGTACTGGAGGATTTCCAACTCATCTGCCCGAGGGTCCTCCTCAGTCGGGAATGCCAGGGCCTTAGATATGTCCTTGATTAAATCCAGGAAGCCCATGTCCTTGGGTGGGGATGCCGCAGAGGTTCCAAGACGGGAGAGTCAGAAGGGACGTCACGGTGGCAGTGGGCACTGGGGGACTCCTCATTCTCCATTTCCCAATTGCAGTAGTCCCTTGAGGACTCGTAGGAGGGCTGCCAGGGATGACCACTGTCCCGTCGAGTGGTACTCAGAGCGCGACCTCAGCTGAGGATTGGCTCTGCCTCTGGGGACATCTTGGACGTCGAGGAACCGATGGTCGGGGCGGATGAACCGGTCATGCCGAACAACAGTGCCCACTGCTAGTTCATGAAGGCATATCAAACAAAAAGAGAGTATACCAACTAAAGGCATGAGCTAAAATATGTGCATATAAATGTTTTTTTGTTGGAAGGAATACCGTGAGGAGAATACACACCTCTCGTGGTTATACTTCCGTTTTTCTCAATTTGTAAATCCCCCTGGAGCTCCTCTAAAAATGGTAGGAAAAACACCATGGATTAGTGTACCCTACACCAAATATTTCAGCAATTAGTTTGTGGCAACACATCCACTAACTATAGTTCCACACTAGCGTAAAATTCTGTAACGAACACTTTAGGAACCAACAATATAAAACTCATCTGTAATGAATCCCCACGTAAACGAGAAGATCCTTCCAAGATGTTCATCAATTCATTGACCCTTGACTCTCAAAAGAAACAGGTCTTCGCTCGGTTCCAAGATGGCGGATGAGCTGAACGGTCTGTCGGGTGTGTGTTAGCTGGCTCCGACTAGCGACGACGTTATGGGGAAAAAAAGAGGAAGCAATTATCACAAAACCCCCCCGAAACCTCTACTCCTACCGTTCGGGCGTCACAGTCGGTGATTCTGGGCTTTTTTCCACCGATGGATCCTGGTGTGGCTTCGGCGGATCAGACGCGTTCCTCGTCTGATCTGAGCAATGGGGTGGTTTTGAGTCCCCAACAGCAGTTGCCGCCACAACCCGGAAGAGTTCCTGGGGTTGGTTTGCCTGTCGGCGTATCCCCGGATGACGGAAGAGCGCCTGCAGTGGAGGGGGCTGCCCCGACCCAGAGGGATAGTGTTCCGGTTGCTGCGCTGGGAGGAGGAGAGATTCCTTCGATGGCTGGGGCAAGCGGCAGATTGGTGAGGCTACCTTTAGCTTCTTCTATCTCTCTGGTTACTCCTGAGTTGCAGGCTGTGGATAGACCGGCGACAGTCACTTTGGATAGCTTATGGGACGCCATAACTTCCCTTCAACAATCTCTTATGCCTATTGTGGCTACTCTTTCTCATGAGATGAGTGTGGTGAAGGCGCAGGCTGAGTCCGAACGCTCGAGAGTGGAAGGACATGCTGTGAGGCTTTCACATGTGGAGGCCCAGACTGTCGAATTAAAGGAACTGGGTGCTACTCAGGCTAAAGGAGCTTTAATTATGGGAAGGCGTCTGGAGTTCCTGGACAATCAAGCAAGGAAGAATAATTTGCGTTTGTTGAATTTTCCCAGGTCCCCCTTGTTGGATCCTCTGGAGCTGGTTCGGAGGTTCCTTACTGAGGTCCTACTCATGCCTTCTGGTAATTTACCTCCTATTATCCGGGCTCAGTATGTATCTATTTCCTCAACAGAGGCTTTGGGTGGGGGAGCCTCGGTGGAGCCCAATGTTCCAGCTCAGATGGATCTGTCAGGATTTCTGGAAAGCTCCCTTGAGTTAGTTACCAGTAGAGCTACATTGCTGGTGTCCTTTGCTTTTGAGTCGGATCGGAATTCTGTTCTGCGCCTATATTTTCTTAAGATGAATGTTTCTCAATTTATGGGGTCTAAGATATTAATTTTTCCAGATTTAGCTAGAGACACCCAGAAAAGGCGGAGAAAGTTTTTGTCCTTGCGTCAACGCTCTCTTAACCTGGGGGCACAGTTTAAGTTGAAATATCCGTGTAAGTGTATTATAGTTCATAATTCCAAGCAATTTCTTTTCTTTGAACCCCTACAATTGAAATTGTTTTTTGAGAGTAAGGATGGGGGGGGATTGGATCCTGTACCGGCTGCCACATGTACCACCTAAGCTCTATTAGTTATAGCATTTGGTTGTTATTCTTAGATTAGAAATTTCTTTTTTCTTGGCACCTTATGGAGGTTTTTATTGAGGTCTATACCAAGTTTGTATTTTTGGTGATGTTTAATGTTTCTTTTGATATGTCTGTATTCTATTTACATTCAGTTTATTCTGGTGTATTTTTTGAAAAATTAATAAAGAGAAAGTTAAAAAAAACAAAAAAAGAAACAGGTCTTCAATCGCAGTTATTCAATGGCAAAAGAATCACAATTCTCCCAACACAGTCCTTCAATAACAAACACAGCACTGCATTTCGGGCACACCAATCATTCAGCCCTGTTTCAATGCTTCTGTCTGAACTGCAACCGCAATCTTCTGGCTTCACTGATGATACAGAACACCAGCGCATGCTCATTCACGCACTCATCTTCTGACATCAAAGCCAAAGAATTTAAATGCCATAATCAACCAAACATCTGCACAAACGTCAGAGAAAGGAAGCCTATATCTCAAAGTAGGCTGTTCCAATCCAACTCCTTATTGAGACCTAGCGGTTCTACTGTTGACAGTCTAAAAATCCACGTCTGTTCTAAGAGTTGGAGCCGTTGTTCACGATCCCCTCCTCTCGGATTTTGTGGAACATAATCCAGAACTCTCCATAGTATATCTGTAAACGAATGCTGGCGATCCAAAAAATGTTGAACAATTGGAGCAGTCATGGTCTTCGTCCTAATTCTGAAAACATGTTCAGCTAATCTAATGCGTATAGAACGAGTTGTTCTGCCTATGTAAAGCCGATTACAAGGGCATACCAATACATAGACTACGAAAAGAAGTAGAACAGGTGGTGTGCCATCTTGCTTCATGATGAAAAATCAAATTGGGTACCAACCAATCTTTACCTGTAATCGCTAAATGGCAATATCCACATGATGTGCAAGGGAAATGTCCAGGGTTCACATGTTGTTCATAAGACGATCTATCCAAGGGGGAGGAAGTAATTCCAATTAAATCTCTAAGATTGGCTCCACGAGTATGAGTGATTTGTAATCTTTTCTGAAAACATGGAAGTAATTTTAAAATGTGCCAATGTTTTAAAAGAATCTTCTTGACCTCCCCAGAATACGATTGGTGTGCCCGAAATGCAGTGCTGTGTTTGTTCGTTATTGAAGGACTGCGATGGGAGAATTGGACCAAGGACAGATCCCTGGGGCACACCACTGGTAACTTCCTTCTCCTCAGAGTGAGCTCCATTTACCTATACCCTTTGTCACCTCCCACTCAACCAATTTCTAACCCAAGCAATAACTTTAGGGTCCATCCCTAAGGTGCTCTGTTTATAAGTCGCCTGTGAGGAACAGTGTCAAAGGCTTTACTGAAATCTAAATACACCACATCTAGGTCTTTCCCTCGGTCCAACTCCCTGGTAACCCAGTCAAAGAAATCAATCTGATTTGTCTGACAAGACCTGCCTCTGGTGAATCCATGCTGCCTTGGATCCTGTAATCCGCTGGACTCCAGAAACCTCACTTTTCTCTTTCAGCAGCGGTTCCAATAATTTACTCACCACCGAAGTTAAACTAACAGACCTGTAGTTTTCAACCACATCCTTACTTCCACTTTTGTGTAAAGGGACCACATGAGCCTCTCTCCAGTCCTTTGGCACCACTCCTGACTCCAATGAGGCATTGAAAAGGTCAGTCAGTGGAGCTGCTAGAACGTCCCCAAGTTCCCTCAGTATTCTAGGGTGTATCCCACCAGTCCCATCGCTTTGTCTAAGTTTAGCTAGTTTCTCACAAACACATTCTTCTGAAAATTGTTCAAGATGTCTCTTCTGTTCCTGTTTGTGGGCGTTTTCTGAGGTCCTGTTCCTGGTTCTTTATCTGTGAACACAGAACAGAAATATTTGTTAAGCAATTCCTCCCCTTCACCCTTGAGTCTGACAATACCACTTTTGCCCTTCCTCGTCTCACTAACATATCTGAAAAATGTCTTATCTCCCCATTTTATTGCATTGGCTATTTCCTCCTCTTTTTGAAACTTTGCTTTCCTGACTACTTTGCTAGCTTCTCTAAGTTTTTTTAAATGTAGATGCCCGTCTTCCTCTCTCTGTGATCTCTTATTTCATGAAGGCCTCCCGGTGAAAAGCGGCATACAAGCATTGCTAAATAAATAAAAATAAATAAATATCATTCCCCTAGATATATCCTAGTCCCCACTTGTTGTGTTGTCTGTCTTGACTGGACTGTAAGCTGTTATGAGCAGGCACTGTCTCTTACATGTCTCTGTACAGCGCTGCGTATGTCTTGTAGCGCTATACAGATAAGTAGTAGCAAATTAAAAAAAAAAAAAAAATCAGTGCATACTGCATATGAAGTTCCACTAGTGCATGCCCATGAAGAGTTGGTAGGAAGCTATGCGGGGTGTTATAGCATTCTGAAAGAATTTTCTCTCAAAAGACTCCAATATGCCCCCTAAGGCACTGAAAAATGGGTCTTGGAACGTTTAGCTTATTTGAGAGCAGATTTGACAACCTTAAAATGGTGCAGGCTGCTGAAGCTTCTCAAATCCGGGAACCTTCTGAACTCAATTGAGTCAACCTTCTTGTTGACAGGTGGAATAGAACGAGGGGTTTCCCATATCTTCATCTGTATATTCTTTAGGGGGATTGAGGAATTGAAGGATTTCCAATACTTTGGACAGGCTCCTCCTCCACTCTAACTTAAATGGAACAGACTTAGCAGTTTTGCCTCATAGAATCAATGAAGGACAGCACTTCCGGAGGTGATTTTTTTTCTGTCGTGAGGAGGGGGAGGGATCTGAGGGTAAGTCTGGAGACACCTCCTCCAATAGTATCTGGGTCATACTCAGACTCCCAGGAGCACTCTGCATCTGACCCAGAATGATAGTCAAAAGATGTCTGGGTCACTGCTTGGCTCAAGCTCTGCTCCTCTTGGGGTGCAGATCTGTGAGCAATGCTCTGATAATCTCTGATGCCTCAGTGAAAGGTCACTCCCTGATGCATTGGGGATAAACACCGGCCAGACAATCACCGTAAGAGAGGCCCTGCAATGCCTCAATGACAATGAATCTCCTGCAAGCAGAGCAATAGTCTAAAAGATTGGCTTGATGCCTCGAAGCACCAGTCCTGATGCAGTAAAAGATTTTCATCCTCTTTACAAAAGTTTTTCAAGAGACACTTCAAGGACTGCCATCAACAAAAGAGGGAACTTTATAGTAGGAATGATCATCATCTCCTGAATCTGCCAGGGAATTTCAGCAAGCTGGTCCCAGCCCCTTGGAGACTGACATGGCTCCTCTGCTACCCAGGGAAGTGAGTAGCTTCAAAGCGCAAATCTCCCAATACTGCAATTCTCATATCACACTACGATGAATTGTGCTGCTGATATAATCAAAGTCTCTACATGGTGTCCAGCTTCAAAGCCTTTAATGTTGAGGGAGCTAAGAACGAATCCTTCCTCTTCTTCAGGTGGGAAATGATGGCTAACCATTCTTGATGGACTCTGCTGATGCTCAATTTCTAGTGTCCTCTTGATGTTGAAGCATCCCCAGCATTCAGTGCAGCTGATGCCACTCATGCTGAGGTCAATGAGTTAGACTCACCCATGCCAAAAATCCTTTCATGCTATTCTTCGCGACCTTTGAGTATTCTCTTTGCCATATGTAGATACAGCGAGAGGGTTCAAGGTCAGGCCACAAGCACTACAGGCACCAATTGTGAGCATGTGTCATATATGTGGTCCTGTTGCTCTGGATGCACCTTTTAAAGCTACTGGAGAGTTTCTAGTATATATCCTTCAAAAAATTAGCCACAGAAAAATCAAATCTCGATCATGAAAAGTTAATCTGGCCAGGCCACCCAAGGTCTAAATGCAGCCCTTAGCAGTAATGTAACAAAAATTAAAAAAATTAACACACTTACAAATGGACCATAAACCTAACTAAAGATACTACCAAGAAAAGCAACAAAGCAGCAAGAGCAACATGGAGAAAAAATTATTGTCAAATTACTAATAAAGATGGCACAGAAGAAATACTTCCAAACCATGGTGTGACACATTTAGTCGGTTTTGCGGAAGAAAGAAAACTGAAGCAGTCCCGCACAGCAGCAACAGCAAGTGAGAAATGGCATGCTGCATGGTGGAGTGCATACAAAGCTTCTTGTAGGTAGCTGAGAAGCTGCTCCCACGCTCGGGCTCCATCGATGACATCTCCCATATGTGAGAACATTATCCTGCTTGTCCATGGAGAAACCTAATACCATTCTGTAATTAGAATATTGCAGTTAATACAAAATATAGCCACTGAGTGCTGTTTTATTTTCTTTACATTGGTTTCTTGTGGTTGCAAATGCTAAACTTAAGGTTTTAGGGATGCTTTTTAAGACAATTAATTTGCAAACCATTTCCTTTAGCAGTACCATTAGGCAAGTATCTTTCCGCGAGAAGTCTATGTCCTCAAACACAGGGATTACTTGAAGTCCCATCACTGCACTGTGCAAGGAGGGCTATTACAAGAAACTGTGCTTGCTGAATTAAGAGTTACATAATCATTGACCCGTATCAATAGACCTTAAGTTGGAACTGTGATTTAACGAACTTTTGAAAGAATTTCAAAACTTTTTTCTATTTAGAGAATCATTTAAGAGGTAGTTTTATAATAGGTCATCTAGGTTAAGAGGACAAGAAGGCATCTATTTCTAGCCTATTTTACAAAGGCACATAGGCACTTGTGTCTTTATGAAATATGAGGGGTAAACTGGCAGAAATTATGGCTAGACCGAAGCTACTAGCTTGGGAGCTGGTGTAGTGTACACATATAAAATATGCCTGGTTGCACAGATTTTGTGTAAGGGACATGTATACTTTGTGAGTACACCTGCACTTCAATCAAGAATACATCTAAATGCAAGTCATATATAAGTAAGCGCATTCTTGTCCCAATGCATACTTGCATGTACATACCCCATGGGGTAATTTTATAAAATTTCTTTTACACATGGCAAAAGTTCATAAAATTATTCCCCGTATATGATTTAGCTTGAAACATGATCTCATTTCAGGATTTCAGAGACTTAGAGAAAGACAGTGAATGTTACATATGAATAGTGGAAAATGTTATTGGGGGGGGATATTCAATGGTGGTGGCTAGCCCCAGAAAAGCAGCTAGTCTTCACTGATGAACCTAAGACCCGAATATTCACTGCCGGGGCCACATCCTGCCATCAGCATTGAATATCTGGGTTGGCTAAGTAACAGGGAAGCTAAATGGGTAGTGGCGATATTCAGCTGCTGTCCTGTTAGCTTCTGTGGCGAAAGCTATACCACGCTTTAAGTTGTCTAGCTTTCGTCACTTAGGGATAACTGAGCAGCAGCTGAATATCGCTGCTGCACAATTTTCCCTGGGTGCCGCCTCCGCTCTGCTCCCAGAATGCCTTAATGCTCACTGGCTAGCATCAGGGCATTCAGTGGTAGTATCTGTGGATATTCAGCAGTAATGTGTTAGGGCCACTGAATATCCTGATGGCCATAATTAACAGGGTTAGCAGATCTGTTAACCATGATAATTGCTTTGCATATCAGGCCCAATGTGTTTTATATTGTTCTACTTTAGAAATATTTAGTTTTATTGCAAGCCACTTAGAATATCATGATTAGTGGCACAGAAGAATTTTTAAATAAAATACAATTATATTTTATGTTGTTTTAATTAAACTATCAAACATGGATCTTACCTCTAATTTATCTATTGTATATCCTGTGAAGAAATTTAAAATAAGATCCACTATAAAAATAAGATCACATATAGCACTGAACGTTCTCCAAGGAGCTTCCACGAGTACATCATTACTGAAAAAACTGGCTCCAAATGGAACAAGAATAATATTTATAACAGTCAAAATTCCAGTCATCCGAAGCCAATAATTCCTGTAAAAGAAATATGTTTATTAAGTCTAGCAAATGAAATTATGCAATACAAAATCTAAAATTACACTTCAAGGAATTATTACGTCAAAAAATTTAGATTTATGCAAAATTATACATTTTTTATACATTTAATTAAATAGAACTTTATAAAGCTGACATTTTACTTGCCAGATAATGTCCTTTCCTTAAGCCCTGTTAGACCAGTCCACATAAAAGTGGGTTGTGTTCCCCTACCAGCTGCACCTTTGATCACAGACCCATAGGGGGAGATGATGAAGGCATTGGGAATTGGCTCCTTGAATTCCAGGACATAGCCGAATTGAATGGTGTCTAACATCCAGGGATCCTTGGTATCCTGGGCCCATTCCTGAAAGAAAAGGCGAAGCCTGCCGCCCTCCGGAGGTACCAGGGAATGGGAGCCCAAACCTTTACTGCGTGGCCTGGGAGGATCCTCCTCTGGAGTAGGCCACGTTCTTGGGTCCATAGTGCTCCACAAAAGGACTGAGAATGAGCCCAAGGGTCCTGAAGCAGAGGGGGAGGTTTTCCAGGTTGGTAATGACGACAGTCCTGAGACGCGCACGCTTGTTGGTCGGCAGAGGCCGAGGAGAAAGGGGCACTCGCCTGTTGCACGGACCCCCTGGACCTGTCTTCTGGAGGGCAGTAAGATTTTGTCTCGCCTAGGTCCTTCAGCAGTTTCTCCAAATCTGTTCCAAACAGGAGCTTCCCCTTAAAGGCCAATTGAACCAACCAAGCTTTGGAGGATGTGTCCACTGCCCAGTGACGGAGACAAATCCAATTCTGTGACACAATAGTCAGGGCACCATTCCTGGCTGCCAGGTGCACCAGGTCATACATGGCATCAGAAAGGAAGGCCGCAGCTGACTCCAAGAGAGAAGTAGTATCAAGTGGAAGAGACTAAATCCACTGGAGCAGGGCTCGAGATGTCAGGCTGGTGCATACCCCCAGCTGTAGATTAGCCACCGCCACCACAGCAAACTGGCTCTTCAGCAAGGAATCAACCTTGCGGTTCAGAACATCCATTAAGGCTGATCTGCCTTCCACGGGAATAGTGGTCTGTCTGGTAACCACCATGACCTATGTACCCACCTTGGGAATGACAAACCACTCACCGGGCTCTTCCTCCAGGAGAATGTAGATCTTCTTATAGACCCTTAACCCTTTAGGCAGGGAGTTGGGCGAGTCCCACTCGGACCAGATTATATCTTTGATCACCTCCGGGAACGGGAAGATAGTAGTGGATTTCCATACCCCTTGAATAAATGGGTGTACTTTTGGCTCTTGCTCCATTCCAGAAGCAACTGCCAAGTTCCAGGTGGATGAGACTCTAGAAATCAACACTGCCAGTTCCTCCTTCCGGAACAGGCAGATCACGCCAGTCTCATCATAGTCTTGAAAGTGATAGGAGGTCCTCCTCCACATCAGAGCCCAATACCGATTCATCTGGGGTCAAGGCATAGTCAACATCTCAGATAGCTCACAAGTGTTCCTCATCTTCAGAAGTGTGCCGTGCTGGAGATGCTTAGCCAAAAGTAACGAGCAGAGCTTCTGCTTCCAGTCTGCCCAGTACGAGACTTAGTCCAGGGGGACCCAGAGGCCGCAGGGTCTGAATTTCCACGCCAGAAGGAACAGGCCTTTTGCAAAAAAGAAAAGAATTCTGGGTTAGACAATCCAGATTCCAGGAGCTCCCCTTTTGGAAAAGGCTCCCTGACACCAGGGGGCAAAGCAGACACAGACCACAGCTGAGCATGCTTATCCTTTGCACCATCTTGCACCCTCCTGTCCTAAGCAGGAGGGTGCAAGATGGTGCAGTTAACTGTATCCCCCAGCTGAGAGGGGGAAAGTATGCCCTCCAGGGGCGACTCAGATGCTGCCATACAGGAAAAGCAGAGTCTAGAATCAAAGGATGAGGCTCCTTGCTTGCCATAGGTCAAAAATCGTTTCTTGGAAGAATACATTTATTTTAAAACATTTATATACCGTCATTTGTCACAGGATTCATGGCGATGTACAATCCACAATAAAACACACAAAATTCATACGGCCCCATCTGGTAGGACCCACTAAATCCCCTCCCCCAAAATACCAACCCCACTGCTGTCCAACTGTTATTTCCTCTGACCATCACTACCTGATCAACATCTGTCAGCCAAATAAAAACCTGTTTTTCCCCTGAGTTAACGCTTTATGAAAGAATAGAGTAGTTTCCATCCGTAGCACTGCTGGCAAGGCATCCCACAAGCTCAGAACTACCATGGAAAATACTTGTCCACGACATTGCTGTAGACGGACATGAGAAAGTCCAGGTATCACTAACAATTGCTCCCCTGCAGACCACAAAGCCTGCCCAGGTAAATACTACTGTACCAACTCTCATAGATACCAAGGCCCCTGGCCTTGCAGAACTTTAAATGCTAGAACCAAAATTTGAAAAACACACATTTGTTTTATTGGGAGCCAATGTAACTGCTGCAAAGGTCCAGCCACCGCAACTTCCCACAAAGCAAAACGTCAGATTTAGAGACATTAAAAACCAATCGATGAGACTGCAGCCAAGCCACAAGATGTAGGGGTAAGTATCACCAGAACATGCATTAAGGCTGCTTTGGCGCATGTTAACTGAGCTTTTACAGAAAGCATAGTTACTCACCTGTACAGGTGATCTCCGGGAACAGCAGGAACTTAGTCCTCACATATGGGTATCGTCGGTACCTACGGAGCCTGCGCGGGAAAGCTCCCCAGCGTCCAATCAGAAAGCTTTTGGGAGCATCCCACAGCACCCGCGTGCTGCCTTCCTGCCTTTCCCAACTGCCTCTCTCCAGTTGAGTTTTAAAGCCAAGACAAAGAGAGAGAGAGGGAAACGAAAGTGAGAGAGAGATACAACTCCTAGGGGAGGTGGGTGGGTTGTGAAGACTAAATTCCTGCTGTTCCCGGAGATCACCTGTTACAGGTGAGTAACTATGCTATCTCCAGGAACAAGCAGGAATGTAGTCATCAATATGGGGACTCCCTAGCTTTAGGTGGCAGGGAAAGACCCCAGAGGTTGTGTGTCCCTGAAGAGGGCTCCACTTCCCCCCATGGACCTCTGGCATCCTACCAGGGATGGTGGGGAGGAGTTGATTAGGTATGGAACAGGTGTTTGAGAACAGCCTGACCAAACAAGGCATCCCGGTGGGAGTCCTTGTCCAAGCAGTAATGGGCTGTAAAGGTATGAACCGAGGCCCAAGTGGCTGCTCGACAGATGTCGTCGATAGACACAGAGTGCAGATGAGCCATTGAGGCTGCCATGGCTCTCACATTGTGAGCTGTGACATGGCCCTCCAGAGAAAGGTTCTTACTCTGATAGGCAAAGGAAATACACTGAGCAATCCAGTTAGACAGTGTTCTCTTGGAGACTGGAAGTCCCAAACGAGAAGGATCAAAAGCAGCAAAAAGTTGAGAGGACTTTCTATGTTGCTGTGTTCTTTGTAAGTGAAAAGCTAAAGCTCTTTTACAGTCCAAGGTATGAAGATTCCTCTCTGCATTTGATGCATGAGGTCCTGGAAAAAAAAAAGGTAGGTAGACCGCTTGGTTCAGATGAAAAGGCGAGACCACCTTAGGCATAAAGTGTGGATGAGTCCTAAGGACTACCTTGTCATGATGGAACCTTGTATAAGGTGGATTAGCTACTAGCGCTTGCAACTCACTAATGCGGCGTGCTGATGTGATTGCAATGAGAAAGATAACCTTCCAAGAAAGGAATTTCAAGGAGGTAGTAGCTAAAGATTCGAAAGGTGCCTTCATGAGCTGCCCAAGAACCAGATTTAAGTCCCATGCCACCGGTGCTGGCCTAATGGGAGGCTTAGTTAGAAGAAGGCCTCTCATAAATCTTGTTATAAGAGGATGAGAGGAAATAGGCTGTCCATTTAGAGGCTTAAGAGAAGCTGCAATAGCACTCAAATGGACTCTTACTGAATTAGTCTTAAGACCTGCATTGGATAAATTAAGGAGATACTCCAGCAGTGATTCCAATGGTATCGCAAGGGGGTTAAGAGCCTTTTGCGAACACCATATGGTAAACCTTTTCCACTTGAAAGCATAAGAGCCTCTTGTGGAAGGTTTCCTGGAAGCAAGAAGAATATCTTTCACTTGTTGAGGGATATTAAGATCATGCAGATCTAGGCTTTCAGCAACCAAGCCCTGAGATGCAGAGACTGGGGATTGGGATGCCATAACATTCCGTCCTCCTGGGATAGGAGATCTGGAGCAGACCCTAACTCCAGGGTGGGAGCTTGAGAGAGATGTAGAAGCAGAGGGTACCACACTTGCAGTGGCCAATGTGGAGCTATGAGAATCATATGGCCTCTCTCTCTGAAGCTTGAAAAGGGTTTTGGGAATTAGGGGAATGGGTGGAAAGGCATACAGGAAGTCTTGACCCCAGTAAAGGAGGAAAGCATCCCTGGCCTGAGCCCCCTGAGCCGGAGTTCTGGAACAGAACCAAGGAAGTTTGGCATTCCACGGACTTGCAAAGATGTCTATGTCCGGGGTTCCCCAAAGTTGAAATATCCTGGTCACCTGGTCTGCATGCAGAGACCACTCGTGTGGAAGCAGAACTCGACTGAGTCTGTCTGCCCAAGAGTTTTGAAAGTCTGGAAGATACACTGCCAGAAGATGAATCTGATGCTCTGGCGAGGGCCCATAGTTGCAAAGCTTCGTTGCAAAGCGACAGAGAGCCTGTTCCCCCCTGCTTGTTCACATAGAACATGGCTACTTGATTGTCAGTATGAAAGAGGACTGTCTTGTGGCTGAGCAGGGTGTTTAACACTCGCAGAGCAAGGAAGATTGCTCTGAGCTCCAAGAGATTGATATGTAGATAACTCTCTTGTGGAGACCAGGTGCCCTGGGTGGAGAGGTCTTGCAGATGAGCTCCCCAACCCATTGGAGAAGCATCTGTTGTGAGAGTTGCTTGGGGTAAGGGTTGCTGGAAAGGGGATCCCAGCAACAGGTTGTGAGTGGACTTCCACCATTGGAGGGACAAATTGAGGCGACTTGTGTTTGCTATTTTGTCTGACAGGCACCCTGATGCCTGGGTCCATTGGGTGGATAAATAGATGAGGCTTTAGCACTGCTTGAGAAGCTAACTGCACCAAGCGAAGGCAATGGGCCTGGGGGAGATAGGCCCTTGCCTTTGTGGTATCCAGGAGAGCTCCTATGAACTCTAAAGACTGAGTGGGAGTCAGACTGGATTTTGGGATGTTTATTACCAGCCCTAAATACTGAAGGATCCGCATTGTGCAGGATAGAGAAGTCCTGGCCTCTGACTCTGTTGGGGCTCGAATGAACCAGTCGTCCAAGTAAGGGAAGACGAATATCCCTAGAGTGCGGAGAAATGCTGCTACAACAGCCATGCATTTCGTGAACACCCTTGGTGCTGAGGCCAGGCCTAAAGGAAGCACCCTGTATCGGTAGTGCTTTCCTTGAAAAAGGAACCGAAGGAACCTTCTGTGAGTTGGATGGATGAGAACATGGGTGTACGCATCCTTGAGATCTACAGAACAAAGCCAATCCTGACTCTGAAGGTATGGCAGCAGAGATCTGAGAGAAACCATTTTGAATTTCTCCTTGACAAGGAATCTGTTCAATTCTCTGAGGTCTAAGCTAGGTCTGTAACCCCCTGTTTTCTTTGTAATAAGAAAATAAGGGGAATAGAACCCTGTACATGAAGGGGTACTTCTTCTATTGCCCCTTGGGCAAGAAGTATAGCGACCTCCTGACCTAACAGATTGATGAGAGAGGTCGGAGAATTGAACTGCCTTACTATTGTGTGAGGGGGCATGCTTGAAAAATGAAGCTTGTACCCCTCCTTTATGATGGAGAGTGTCCAATGCTCTGCTGTTATTTGCCCCCATCTGGGGGCAAAATGATATAACCTTCCTGGAATGGTGGAAGGTTCTGGTCCCCCCAGACCCAGGCAGGCTAAGTTCTCTAGATGAGAGTCAAAGGCCCTGTGAAGGCTGAGCTTGCTGAGCCAGTTGAAGCCTAGCAGCCTTTGCTTTCTAATGTTTGGGTGGTTGCTGACTTTTCTTGGCAAGCTGACCTGCAGAACGTCCCTGCTGAACATAAGCAGGGTAAAATCTTTTCTTTTTAGAAAAGAATGGTTTCTTGAACAATTTCTTTCTAGAAGGATCAGCAGTGGACTTGGACAATCTGTCCAAGGTGGAATTTTCAGCATCCATTTCATTGGCTTTTTCCTGCCAATCTTTACCAAACAGGTTCTCACCAGTACAAGGGATATTTCCCAATTTGTCTTGTACCCAGAGCTCTAGATCAGATGCCAGGAGCCAAGCAATTCTACGTGCCCCTATGGCAATAGCCGAGGTTCTGCTTATGCACTCAAAGCAGTCAAAGGCTGCACGGTACAAAAATTTAGAGACATCTTGGGCATGTTTGACCCAAGTGAGAAAATCCCGTCTTATCTTCAGAAAGGAAAGGACTGAAAGCCTCTAAATTATCTGTAACCTCCTTCAGGAACATTCCCATGTAGAGACTATAGGAACTGATCCTGGCAGAAAGCATGGAAGATTGGAAGACTCGACGTCCAAAAGCATCCAGGGTTCTGCACTCATATCCTGGAGGATTAGAGGCATGCCTTTTTGTGCTCTTAATCCTTCTCATAGCTGACTACACTACAATAGAGTGGTGAGGAAGCTGAGTCTTATGGAACCCAGGACAATAGAGGGACTCGATACATAGTATAGTCTATGAGAATGAGGAGAGGTGGTAAGAGGTGTTTCCCACATCCTTAACATGAGATCATATAAAATCTCATTAATGGGCAAGGTAGCTGCCTCCTTAGGAGTTTTGGGATATTGTAGAATTTCCAACTCCTTGGCCCTTGGCTCTGTTTCAGGGGCCACAGTAAGGGACAGGCCCCGAGCCACCTCCTTGATAAAATCTTGGAAGGAAATATCCTCTGGAGGAGACATCCTGTGTTTAGGGGAGGAGGGCTCCTCTGGGAGAAGCATCGCTGCATCGACAGGACTATCAGAATCCTCAGATTCTTCTGAGGACTTGAAGTATCGTCTGTCTGGATGCTCTTGAAGAGCCCGATACCCGTACCGACCAAAGTCGGTACCGGGAGTAAACGGTACCGGGGTATCGGTACCGAGAGTCATCGGATGACCGGGTACCAGCAAAGCAGACACCGATGCCGATGTCGATGCTATCGGTACCGGTACCGATACAGAAGGTGGTGTCGGTACCGATGGGACTGTCTGTCACGGTTCCGAGTGCTTCGATGCCGCAAGGAAAGCCGCCAGACTGCATTCCATAGCCAGAACTCTCTGGTCTATCGACGCTGCCAATGCCTGGATGTCGGTACCGAAGGTACCCCAGAGCATGGCACCAGTAGTTCTCGAGGCCTCGAGAACATCCTGGAACCCCGATAATGCTTTGGAAGCCGAAGCCTCCCGCCGGGGTAATTTTGCCGGTGCAGAATCCTCGAGGGCAACGCCAGAGGCATCTCGATGCTTAGAAGGAGATCTACCCTTCGAGGACCGGCTGGATTTATGTTTAGTTACCTGAGATCCACGGGAGGAAGAAGCAGCCCTGGAAGACATCGATGCCACCGAAGCTGCATCAGAGGGAAACAGGGTACTGAGCTTAGCAGCTCGGTTCTGTCGACCTCTTTTAGACATCATGGCACAGGACATACAATCCGTGATGGAGTGGTCAGGACCTAAACATTTTAGACACCATTCATGAGTGTCGGTGACGGAAATGGTACCGCCACACTTGGTGCGCTTTTTGAAACCTGAAGCAGGTTTCTCCATGGTAAGGGAAAAAACGTTTGGGCCTAAGGCCCAAAAAAAAAACATGCACCTGAAGAAAGAGAGATTTTTTTTTTTTTTTTACAGGAATAGGAAGGAAAAGACCGGCGGTACCGGTAGAGCATCGAGGAAGGCAGACGCGACCACAAAAAAAGAAAAAGACAAGAAAGAATTCTTCTGCGGTGAAAGGAACATGACCTGCTGGCTCCACGGAAAAAGAAGAACTGGAGAGAGGCGGTTGGGAAAGGCGGGAAGGCAGCACGCAGGTGCTGTGGGATGCTCCCAAAAGCTTTCTGATTGGACGCTGGGGAGCGTTCCCGCGCAGGCTCCGTCGGTACCAACGATACCCATATGTGATGACTATATTCCTGCTTGTTCCTGGAGATTGCATGTTTAGGGCACTAGGGAAGGAGCATGCATTAGAGCCGCTTGGGCGGAACACATGTTAGGACCGCATGAACCCCAGATGCACTATAGGCAAAAGAAACATTACTAACACATGCAAAAAACAGTGAGAAAAACCACACACAGTGCCAATGGTCGCTAGCAGCCACCTCAAATTGCATCCCTCAGAGATGGAACCGGGAGCCCCCAACAAGGACAATGACAAAGTCAAGCCTTGGTACTCACCCCCTGAGAGCCCCAGGTGAAGGATCCATACCGGGTTCAACTCTACTCCCCTGAAATTGCTTCACTGGGTTTATTTCAGCAGCACTGTGTATGAAAGGTGGCTGGCAGGCAGATCTCTCAGAGTCTTCTGCAATCTTCAGTAGAAGGGAAAGGAGGAGAAGGAAGGGGTGCCGAGGGTTCCAATTTGTAGCTGATCAACAGGCCCTTATGATAAGGGCATGGAGTTGAACCAAAGTTTCCATCCTCCTATGGCTACTAAACAGACCACAGTCCAGTGGAGCCTCCAATGTCATGCTCAAGTGAGAGAGTCACCCCTTTAGGCCTTGAGGCGGTCATTCACAAGCATTTAATCAATCTCTTTTCCTCTCAATCTTCAGATTGTTTAGAGAAGAGAAAGTCCATCCACCATCTACTGGAGACAAAAAATATACTGAAGAGACCTCTAGTGGCTGAGCTGGATAGAGGCATGGGAGTGATATCATTGAAACCATGACTTTTCATTGGTTCTATGTCTCCACCAATCTCCACAACCCACTTGTCTGGACTGGTCTAGCAGAACGATATGGAATTCCCTTTACAGTTGAGGAACACAGTTCGTATGTGCTGCTGAAAGGATAAAAGGTATGCATGTGTTCCAGAGCACCAAGGTGCATGCAGTGTGTGTTTGTGTTTGTATAATTATGTGTACTGCTGCACAGATGATGGATGTACTGTGTATGAGGACTGCTTCAATGAGTGCACAGAAAGTGGTTAATAGGCTCCAGCATCACCCAAGGTTGATCTAATTCTGGGCTAACCCTATTACATGCAGGGGCTTGAAATTCTAATTTCCCCAATTGTGTTCCTAAAGAAATGCAGGATTACAGGTCCATGCATGCAACATGGTACTGATCAATGCAGTCTGTGGATCTGCAGCAAGCTGGCAACTTTAATCCTAGTAGCAGTCTCAGCCTCCATCAGCGCCACCCCAACCCGACCTCTCTGATGGCAGCAGTCTCTGCCATCCCAATGGTAGTCTCAGCCCCTCTCTTCTCTACCACACCAGTGCTGGTGCTACCCAGTAAGCAGGGTAACCATGACAGGGAGCTGCCGATGTCAGGGGGTGCTGACTGTCCCCTGTCTTACAGCCCCTCTGCCTCCCAGCAGGATGACAAGCCCAGAAAGGAAGATCCTACCCACGGAAGCAGCAAGTATTGCAGGCAGATAAACTGCCAGCCAGACTGTGCCTGCAGCAAGCTCTGAGGTAGGAGTGCAAGGGCAGTTGTTGGGGGCCAAAGAGAGAGGGGCAGAGAATTTTGGATAAATTAAAAGAGGCAGTGATTTAGTGATGGAAAGATTGGAGGGGACAAATGGAGGGCAGGGGGTGAGAGTGCAAAGAGGAAGTGAGAAAGGGACAGGGAAGGGGAACAGAGAGTCAGGGAACAGCAGGAGAAGGGTTAGAGGGAAGATATTGGACATGGGAGTTAATTTTTTTATTTATTTATTAGCTTTTATATACCGCACTATTTAGTATCAGAGCGGTTTACAAGAAACGAGAACAGTCAAGCAACTTTACATAGAACAGGCATAAACAGCAAAGCTAGGTAACAGAGGCAGGTAATTATTAACAAGCAAATGCATCAACGAAAGGGATGGGGGGAGGGAGAAAAAGGGATAGGGGAAAGGACATGGGGTGGAATCGAGGCAGGGAAATAGGGAGAGGATGGAGAACTAAGTACATGTTGTGTAGATAGGACTCAAGGAGTGGAGGGCTAGGGAGACAGAGGGCATAGAGAGATAAAGGGGGAAATGAAGATGGAGAGAAAATGGTCAGACGCAGGGCGTATCACAGCACTATTACTACTACTACTAAACATTTGTATAGCGCTACAAGGCATATGCAGCGCTACAGAAGGGGGAGTTACAGAAAACAGGAGATGAACATGGAGGGGCACAGGGAGATCAAGGAGAGATACTGGATATGGGAAGTGGGCACAGGGAGAATGGACACACGGTGAAGCAAGGAGTGGAGATTTTTGAGATTGAATGAGGATGCTGGACATGGGAGGGGGGGGGGGTTATAGGGAGACTATGGGAAGATGCCGGACATAGGGGGTAGAACAGAGGTAAACAGAGGGGAGATGCAGAACACAGGGTAAGTAGGGTAAGAAAAAGACAGAGATGCTGAATATGGGAATAATAGGGAGGGGGTTGTATGGAGATGACGAGATGGTGGACATAGTGGGACAGGGAGAGAGAGGGGGGACATGAAGGACAAAGAGAGAGCGAGGGGAGAAATACTGGATGGGGAGGGAGATAGATGTTAGACACGGAGAGGAGACAGACCATAAGCAAAAAACTGGGGAATAATGGACCAGGGAAGAAGAGGTGGGGAATGGAAGAACTGGGGTGAGGGTAGTAGTAGGTAGATGGAGTAAAAAAAAAAAAAAAGGAGGAACTGAGGACTGGATAGTAAGAAAGAAGTGAAATCTAAGTGGACAGAGAGAAAAAAAAATGGAAGAAAGCTGAAAGGGAAAAAAAAAATCAATATCCAAGATGGAATGAAGTGAAGAAAACAAAAGGAGAGACAAGAAATGGCAGATGGACTAGAGACCGTAAGAGAAAACAGAGAAAAGCAGAATCCTCAGATCAGGACCAGCGAGATCAGAGAATAAAAGATCAGACAACAATGGCAGAAAAAAAGGTTTTATTTTTAATTTAGTGAACGAACTTTGCACTATCTTTATATTTTACACACTACAGAGAAATGCAACTCTATTCTTCTGGTGAAGCACTGCATGCAGAGCCTAGCTTCTAGGGATTTCAGTTTAATTTTTGTCTACAGGTTGTGGTCACCTGTATTTGGTGAGGGTCTGTGTTCTGAATGTGTAACCAAGACCAGGTGTTTTGTTAACATGGAGTTTGCACATAGGGATCTGTACTGTAGTAATCTGACTTGTTCAGCTTTTCAAATAGGTGTATGGATGTTGTAGAGCCTGCCACAATATTTACAGTGCTGCTTTTTTCTGGATAGGCTCCTTGTGTAAGTTTTGGAAATCAGTGCTGGTATGGTATGATATGGCATGGTATATTTGCTCTGTAGATCCTCCTTTGTATTAATTCACAATATGCGTGGTACTGGAGAATGTTTCTGGTTCTCTCAGTAACAAAATCATAGTTTTTTTAATCCACTTGCCTGCTTCTCTCTATGCCCTTTTCTTTCACTGTCAACTCCAGACTTCGATCCTTTCACCTTGCTGCTCCTTATGCCTGGAAGAAACTACCTGAGTCTGTATGTTAGGACTCATCTCTCCCCCCCTTTTCAAATCCATGCTAAAGACCCACCTCTTTGAGGCTGCTTTTGGATCCTGATCCCTTGTTTTCGTTGTGTCTCCTTACCTTCCCCCATTCGTACCCTTGTTCTTAGCTATTGTATTGTCTGTCTTGATTAGATTGTAAGCTCTGACGAGCAGGGACCATCTTTTATATATATCTGTAGAGCGCTGCGTACACCTTGTAGCGCTCTATAAATGATAAAAAGTAGTAGTAGTGAATGTCCTAGTTCTGCTCTGCATCCTTGTCAAGGGAGGGGTTTCTGTGGATGTAGAATACATGTTCAAGAAATAAAAGAGTAAGAACCATAACGGAGTTTATAACAAAATAAAGCATAGTTACTCACCTGTAACAGATGATCTCCGGGAACAGCAGGAATTTAGTCTTCACATATGGGTATCGACACCGACAGAGCCTACGCGGGAACGCTCCCCAGTGTCCAATAGGAAAGCTTTTGGGAGCATCCCACAGCGCCTGCGTGCTGCCTTCCCACCTTTCCCAACTGTCCCTCTCCAGTTGAGTTTATAGCCGAGACAAAAGAGAGAGGGAAAGAGAGAGAGATAGAGAGATACAACTCCTAGGGGAGGTGGGCGGGTTGCGAAGACTAAATTCCTGCTGCTCCCGGAGACCACATGTTACAGGTGAGTAACTATGCTATCTCCAGGAACAAGCAGGAATGTAGTCTTCACATATGGGGACTCCCTAGCTGCAGATGCCAGGGAGATGGCCCCAGAAAGTTGTGTGCCCTTGTGAAAGGGCTCCACTTCCCCCCATGGATCTCTGGCATCCTACCAGGGATGATGGGTAGGAGTTGATTAAGTCTGGAACAGGTGTCGAAGAACAGCCTGACCAAACAAGGTATCCCGGCGGAAGTCCTTGTCTAAGCAGTATTGGGCTGTGAAGGTATGAACCAAAGCCCAAGTAGCTGCTCGACAGATGTCGTCGATAGACACAGAGTGAAGATGAGCCATTGAGGCTGCCATGGCTCTCACATTGTGAGCTGTGACATGGCCTTCAAGAGGAAGCTTCTTACTCTCATAGGCAAAAGATATACACTGTGCAATCCAGTTGGACAGTGTCCTTTTGGAGACTGGAAGTCCCAAATGCCTAGGATCAAAAGCAACAAAGAGTTGAGAGAATTTTCTATGTTGCTGTGTCCTTTGCAAGTAAAAGGCCAAAGCTCTTTTACAGTCCAAAGTATGAAGGTTCCTTTCTGCATTTGAGGCGTAAGGCCTTGGAAAGAATACAGGAAGGGCAAAAATGAAAGGGCGAAACCACCTTTGGCACAAAGTGTGGATGAGTCCTAAGGACTACCTTATCATGATGGAACCTTGTATAAGGAGGATCAGCCACCAACGCTTGCAATTCACTGATGCGACGTGCTGATGTGATTGCAATAAGAAAGATGAACTTCCAGGAAAGGAATTTCAAAGATGTAGTGGCTAATGGTTCAAAGGGCGGTTTCGTGAGCTGCCCAAGTACCAGATTCAAGTCCTATGTCACCGGTGGTGGCTTAATGGGAGGCTTCGTTAAAAGAAGGCCTCTCAAATCTCGCTATGAGAGGATGAGAGGAAATAGGTTGTCCATTGAGAGGCTTGAAAGAAGCTGCAATAGCACTCAAATGGACTCTCACTGAATTAGTCTTAAGCCCTGCATTTGATAAATAAAGGAGGTACTCCAGTAATGATTCCAGAGGTATCACAAGAGGGTTAAGACCCTTCTGCGAGCACCATATGGTAAACCTTTTCCACTTATATGCATAAGAGCGTCTTGTGGAAGGTTTCCTGGAAGCATGAAGGATATCCTTTACCTGCTGGGAAAGGTTAAGACAGTGAAGTTCTAGGCTTTCAGCAACCAGGCCTGAGATGCAGAGACTGGGGATTGGGATGCCACAGCATCCCACCCTCTTGAGAAAGGAGATCTGGAGCAGATCCTAACTCCAGAGGCGGAGCTTGAGAGAGATGTAGGAGCAGAGGGTACCACATTTGCCGTGGCCAACGTGGAGCTATGAGGATCATATGACCTCTGTCTCTCTGAAGCTTGAACAGGGTTTTGGAAAGTAGGGGGATGGGTGGAAAGGCATACAGGAAGTCTTGACCCCAATGGAGGAAAGCATCCCTGGCCTGATAACATCAAGCCGGAATTCTGGAACAGAACCGGGGAAGTTTGGCATTCAGCGGACTTGCAAAGAGGTCTATGTCCAGGGTACCCCAAATTTGAAAAATTTGGGCCACCTGGTCTGCATGGAGAGACCATGTGTGTGGAAGCAGAACTCAACTGAGTCTGTCTGCCCAAGAGTTTTGAATGCCTGGAAGATACACCACAAGGAGATGAATCTGATGCTCTCTGGCGAGGGCCCATAGTCGCAAAGCTTCGTTGCAGAGCGACAGAGAGCCTGTTCTGCCCTGCTTGTTCACATAGAACATGGCTACTCGATTGTCCATTTGAACTAGGACTGTCTTGTAGCTGAGCTGGGTGTGAAATACTTGAAGAGCAAGGAAGATTGCTCTGAGCTCCAGGAGACTGATATGGAGATAGGCCTCCTGTGGAGTCCAGGTACCCTGGGTAGAGAGGCCTTGCAAATGGGCTCCCCAAACCACCTGTGAAGCATCTGCTGTTAGAGTGGCTTGGGGTAGGGACTGCTGAAAAGGAGACCCCACCAAAAGGTTTTTGGGCGACTGCCACCATTGGAGGGACAAAATAAGGCGATCTGAATTTGCTATTTTGTCTGACAGGCAACCTGACACCTGAGTCCACTGAGTGGATAAGGTCCACTGGACTGCCCTCATATGGAGGAGAGCATAAGGAACCACATGCATGGTGGATGCCATGTGGCCTAGCAATTGTAACATTTCCCGAGCAGTGAGGTGAGGTTTTAGAACTGCTTGGGAAGCTAACTGCACAATGCAAAGGCAGCAGGGCTGTGGAAGGTAGGCCCCTGTCTGTCTGGTATCCAGAAGACCTCCTATAAACTCTAGGGATTGAGTGGGAGCAAGTTTGGACTTTAGGAAGTTTATGACAAGTCCCAAATATTGAAGGATGTGCATTGTGCGAGACAGAGCAACCCTGGCCTCTGGCACTGAAGGGGCCTCGAATGAGCCAGTCGTCTAAGTAAGGGAAGACGAATATTCCCAGGGTGCGGAGAAATGCTGCTACCACAGCCATGCATTTTGTGAACACCCTTGGTGCAGAGGCCAGGCCAAAAGGAAGAACCCTGTATAGGTAGTACTTCCCTTGAAAAAGGAATCAAAAGGAACTTTTGGTGAGTTGGATGGATGAGAACATGAGTGTACGCATCTTTGAGATCTAGAGAACAAAGCCAATCCTGACTCTGAAGGTATGGCAGCAGAGTTCCTAGAGAAATCATTTTGAACTTCTCTGTGAACAGGAATTTGTTCAATTCTCTGAGCTCTAGAATGGGTCTGTGTCCTCCTGTTTTCTTTGGAATAGGAAATAGGGGGGAGTAAAACCCTGTACCCCGTTGGGGAATGGGTACCTCTTCTATTGCCCCTTGAGCAAGGAGCATAGTGACCTCTTGACCTAACCAGTCATTGAGAGAGGTCTGAGAACTGAACTGTCTTACTATTGTAGGAGGGGGCATGCTGAGGAAATGAAGCTTGTATCCCTCTCTTACAATAGACAGAGACCAATTTTCTGCTGTTATCTGACCCCATCTGCGGGCAAAATGACATAACCTTTCTGGGATGGTGGAGGGTTCTGGGCCGTTCAGGGCCAGGAAGGCAAAGTTCTATAGACAGGAGTCAAAGCCCCTGTGGAGGCTGAGGCTGCTGAGCCGGTTGAGGCTTAGCTACTTTTGGTTTCCTTTGTTGCCTAGGTTGTTACTACTGTCCCTTTTGGGCAGACTGACCTAAACAATGTCCCCTGCTGAGTATAGGAGGGATAAAACTTTTTCTTCTTGCAGAAGAATGGTTTCTTAGAGGATCTTTTCCTCACAGGATCAGCTGTAGATTTAGACAGACAATCTATCCAAAGTGATATTGTCAGCATCTCTCTCATCAGCCTTTTCCTGCCAATTCTTGCCAAAGAGATTCTCTCCTGTGCAAGGTATATTCCCCAGTTTGTCCTGTACCCAGATTTCCAAGTCAGATGCCTGGAGCCAGGCAATTCTACGTGCACCTATGGCAATAGCAGAGGTTCTGCTTATGCATTCAAAGCAGTCAAAGGCTGCACGATTCACAAACTTGGAAACATCCTGAGCATGTTTAACAAGAGCAAGATAATCTTGCCTTTTATCATCAGGAAGGAGAGGGCTCATAAGATCTAAGTCTCCTGTGACCTCCTTAAGGAAAATTCCCATATACAAGATATAGGAACTGATCCTAGCAGAAAGCATGGAAGCCTGGAAGGATCGACGTCCAAAGGCATCAAGAGTCCTACACTCACGTCCTGGAGGATTAGATGCATGTCTTTTTGCACTGTCTGTCTGTTTCATGGCTGATTCCACCAGCATGGAATGGTGTGGTAATTGAGTCTTCTGAAACCCAGGACAAGGAGGAACTCTATACATGGCGTCAGGTCTTTGAGAGTGAGAAGATGTGGTCAGAGGTGTTTCCCACATCCTTAACATAAGATCATGCAAGATCTCATGAACAGGTAAGATAGCTGCCTCCTTGGGAGCTTTAGGGTATTGTAGGCTTTCTAATTCCTTTGCCCTAGGCTCTTTTTCAGGAGCCACTGTGATGCGCATATCCTCTGGTGGAGACATCCTATGCTGAGGAGAAGAGGAATCCTCAGGAAGAAGTACTCTGGTATTGGCAGAGCTTTCAGAGTCTTCAGACTCATGCAAGGATTCAAAGTATCTCTGATCCAGGTGATCGTGCAAGGCACGGTACCGATTGAAGTCAGCATCGGAGTGGTCCGGTACAGACTTGTCGATGCCGGATAGAGATGCATGACTGTCCTGGTAGAATACCTGCCGATGTCGATGCAGTCGGTGCTGGTACCAGAGTAGGTGCCGGTACCGGTTGAATTGTCTGAAGCGGTTTCAGGGGCATCGAGGCCAAGAGAAGAGCCGCCAGACTGCGTTCAATAGCCAAGGGAGGAGTGGTCTAGTGGTTAGGACAAGGTACTTCAGGCCGGAGGGCCGGGGGTTCAAGCCCCACCTGGGGACAGCAATCTCAGGCCGGAGGGACTGGGATTTCTAGTCCTATAGGCACTCCTTGTGGTCTTGGGCAAGCCACTTAATACTTACAGGGAACATGGGCAATGGAGGGTTTACGTATCTGTGTCATATCCCCTCGTGTTAAATGCATCCCCCAATTGACCACTTTGACCCGGTGAAAAGCGGAATATAAATACAGCTAAATAAATAAAGAATCTCTGGTCTATCAATGCTGCCGATGCTTGGGTATCGGTGCCGGATGAAGCGGCCGGTACCCCAGAGCATGGCACCAGTAGTTCTGCCGAGGTTGAAGTCTTGAGAACATCCTGGAGCCCCGTTAGTGCTCTGGAAGCCGAAGTCTCCCGCCAGGACAATTTTGCAGGTGAAAGTCCATCAAGGGCAACGCCAGAGGCATCTCGATGTTTAGAAGGAGGAGATCTACCCTTTGAAGACCAGCCAGATTTATGTTTAGTTACCTGAGATCCATGGGAAGAAGATGAAGCCCTGGAAGATGTTGATGCCACGGAGGCTGCATCGGAGGGAAAAAGGGTGCTAAGTTTAGCAGCTCGGTTTTGCCAGACCCTTTTCGACATCATCCCACAGGCAACACACTCTGAAATAGAGTGGTCAGGACCTAAACATTTGAGGCACCACTCATGGGTGTCGGTGACGGAGATGGTACCGCCACACTTTGAACAATTTTTAAAAAATAAGAACATAAGATATGCCATACTGGGTCAGACCAAGGTCCATCAAGCCCAGTATCCTGTTTCCAACAGTGGCCAATGAATGGATAACACAGGTACACTACCAAAAACCTGCCTCCAGTTTTGCAACTGATTCCTATAGATTTTGGGGTGCTGAATCCAGGAAAAATAGCCAAAATGTTCCATCACATCACGTTTTCTTGCAAAATTAGATTTCTTACCCATATAAGGAATGTTCACATAATTTCTTTTTAGCCGACTGCAGTTTATTTTCTTGGCCCAAAATAGAGGTTGTAATGGTTAACTAACTAGAAACACTCCCTCATGATATTTTAGAGTGTTTTGTATTCATTTTATACATTAACAGGACAATTGGGAGGCGGGGGGCTAAATCCAGTACTCGCGCTGGCGCATGTTCTTTCCTGTTCGCCTCGCCTCGTTCGCTCGCTCAAACACGGTGGTTGCGACATGAACGTTCCTGTCAAATTACAGTTTCTTGCAAGTTCATTATTACCTTTTGTTTGCTCAGTCGCAATCCAGCTTTATTCCGAAGTGGTTCACTACAGTTGTAGTTTGCAGTGCTGTGTATTTGTGATGGCTCACAGAGCCAGAGGTTGCGTCAACTCTCCGGACAGTTTTTGTTTTATTTGTGGGGAATATACCGTGAAAAAGCGGCAGAGGAACATTTCTGCATTTATTAAAAAAGTATATTTCGCCTATTTCGGTTTGAAGTTAGGCGATCAAGACAAACCGTGGGCTCCTCACAAAGTGTGCAAGACATGTGAGGAAGATCTACGCTTATGGATGAAAGGTAAAAAACAAGCATTTCGTTTCGGAATACCTATGATGTGGCGTGAACAAAGAGACCACAGCAGTGACTGCTATTTTTGCTCTTGCATTGTGAAGGGATACAACTTAAAAAATAAGAACGTAATAAGTTACCCCAACCTTCCCTCAGCAATCAGGCCTATGCCTCATAGCAACGAAGTACCTGTGCCTGAACCACCAAAATCTTTGGATCATATTTGTGTGGACGGTTCTGATCAAGATGAGACTCATTAGATGGCTTTTCCCGATGAGTTCAGTACTTCCGAGTTTGAAACTGAACCAGATCCGAAACCTGAACTTTTCTCTCAAGCTGAATTGAATGATTTAGTCCGGGATTTAGGACTCCCAAAAGATGCTGCCCAACTGCTAGGTTCTCGGCTTAAACAGAAAAATCTATTGTCACCAGGAACAACTTTTTATTGGTACCGCAACCGCGAGACACAATTTTTGAAGTATTTCAGCAAAGAGGAAGATTTGGTATTTTGCAACGATATATACGGAGTGATGGAAAAGTTTAAACTCAAGTATGATCCTGCTGAATGGCGGCTGTTCATTGATTCGTCAAAAGACAGCATAAAAGGTGGTGTTCTTCATAATGGCAACACATTCGCTTCAGTTCCTATTGCTCACTCTGTTATTCTCCAAGAAAAATACGAGAATTTGGCCCTGATTCTTCAGAAGATTCGTTATGATGAGCATAAGTGGATGATTTGTGGAGACTTTAAAACTCTATCCATGCTATTAGGGCAGCAATCCGGTTTCACCAAATATCCCTGCTTCCTTTGCTTGTGGGATAGCCGGGCCCGCGACCTACACTGGGGGAAAAAAAGACTGGCCAATTCGGGAGTATTTGAGACCCGGTGAGAAAAATGTTCTTCATGAGAGCTTGGTACCTCGTGATAAAATTCTATTACCACCTCTCCACATTAAGTTGGGTCTCATTAAGCAATTCATCAAGTCCCTTCCAAAAGATGGTGAGTGCTTTCGGTACCTTTGCTCAAAGTTCCCCCGACTTTCTGAAGCAAAGCTAAAGGAAGGAGTGTTTGTTGGCCCTCATATAAGGAAACTCATTTCAGATGGAGCATTCGCTGAAACGATGTCTGAGAAGGAAAAAGAAGCCTGGGATTCCTTCAAGGATGTTGTTCTCAAATTCTTGGGGAACAGGCGGGATGAGAACTATAAGGATATTGTTGCCAGGATGCTCAATGCCTTCAAAGAACAAGGCTGTAACATGAACCTGAAAGTCCATTTCTTGCACTCCCATGTGAACTACTTTCCCGAAAACGTGGGGGCGTACAGTGAAGAACAAGGTGAAAGGTTTCACCAGGACATCAAGGACGCAGAGAGAAGGTACCAAGGAAGATGGAACACCACTATGATGGCTGATTTCTGCTGGTTGCTGCTGCGGGAAACCCCAGATGAAAAATACGCCAAGCAGCGCACCAAGAGAAGCATTTGGGGGGAAGAAGAAACGGGCCCACCAGGAGATTGATTGACCCAAGAATGACTTTAAAATCTAAACTGTGTTGACAAATATCGTGTTTTTACTAAACTTTGAAATAAAAATTTGCTAGTTATTACCACAGTGTCGGATCTCATTTATTAGAATTTTATTTTCACACCATCGGGTGTTTGTCTTCATGTATTGCAATGGTGCGGTTTGCGTTTTCTATTCTTACATACATACCTGTACAACATTTTTTGCACATTTCTTTGCTTTGCATCTAACCTCGCTCTTATATGCTCAATGTTTGTGCACATGTATGTGGCTGTTTTAAGTGCAGACTATTTTGCTACCATCACAGTGTGTTTTGTTGACATTGCTCTATTCTTATGTGCTGCCTTGTTACAATTTTCTTTATTCTTATTTGAATAACTACTAAACAATTAGTATAAAGAATTCATCCTAGAAACTTTTATCTCGATCGCACTCAATCTGAAACGTTCACCTCAAACTGCTAACCCAATGTAGCAAAAAATCTGTACGTGATGGAGCAAATTGGTTACCAGATTTGGATTCAGCGCACCAAAAAACGTAAAAATCAATCGAAACATTAGAGGCAGTTTAAAAAAAAATTTTTTTAGTGTACCTGTGTAATCAGTCTAAGAGTGGATTTCAAGCCTGCTCTATGGGTTTGCTTTGTATGACTGCACCCTTACCTGCCTGAAAATATACACAGCAACATATGATTGACACAAGAAAGACACGCATGTGGGTTATGAAACCGAGTATTTTGTGGCCTTGTATGGGAAAGCCTGGTGAACCACACTTTTGAACAGAAGTGTACAAGAGGATGTGGGCCTAGGAAAACAGGTCAAATGGAATACAGGCCCAGAAGCTGACAAACTGAGAAAAACAAAACTGTCAGTTGAGCCATACTCTAAACCCTTAAGAGCACAATGTCAGATCATACAGGACTCAGACTCAGGCAGGCAGAGATAAGAGGGGCTATGTCCAGTAAATACCAACTGTTTAGTAATCTGTTGCTTGGTGATAAACATAGGTGGGGTCTCACTGGCCGAAGTTCTGACTTGGCAGGTTCTGCTGGTTTTTTGCAAGTTTGGCCAATGACGTCAGTAACTCAAGCAGAATTCACTGGAACTTTGGGACAGACGTTTTGTGACAGAGAACAGGTATATAAAAGAGAGACATTTGCAGAGCTCAGCACGGGCGACTCTCTCCCCAGGGGGAGGGTTACCCGTCCTCAGATCCCTCAGACAGACACTTGCGTATCTCTGCTTGCAGTTTTTGCTTGTACTGAATAAAGGAATTTTGATGACAAGTGACTGTGATCTGAGTTTTTCTTTTAAATCCTGGTGTACGGCTCCCATGTACTCAGGCAATCTTGGTGAAAATTTAGGGATCCTTTTGTAGGTCTGACCCTGCCTACACCAATCTAGGTCATACGTACCTAGCAGTTTCCCCAAAAGACACAGGTTCCACAATGCTTGCATTAGGTCAAGCACTGATATCCTGGGTTCCTTCTTAATAATGGTTTATGGACCTTTCCTCAAGGAATTTGTCCAAACCTTTTTTAAACCCAGCTACACTAACAGCTTTTACTACATCCTCCGGTAAGAAATTCCAGAGTTTGATTACACGTCAAGTGAAAAAATATTTTCTTTTATTAGTCTTAAATAGTTTACCCTGTAGCTTCACTGCATGTCCCCTAGTCTTTCTATATTCTGATAACGTAAACAATCGATCTACGTTTACCCGTTCCACTCCGTTCATTAATATATAGACTTCTATCATATCTCCCCTCAGCCGTCTCTTTTCCAGGTTAAAGAACCCTAACCCGAAGCTTGTTTTTCCATTTTGAGGGAAAAAAATTGGGCCTAGTGCCCAAAATGGCATGTGGCACCCGAGAAGAGAATTACTGGAGAAAGACTCCAGAAACACAAGTTTTGTTTTTTTGTTTGTTTGTTTTTTTTAAGAGAAAAGAAAAGAACCACCGGCGGTACCGGTATAGCGTCGAGGGAAGGCAGACGCGACCACAAAAAAAGAATAAGAAGGGAAATTTTCTGCAGTGACAGGATGTGCGACCTGTCAGCGCCGCGGAAAATGAAGAACTGGAGAGGGACAGTTGGGAAAGGCGGGAAGGCAGCACGCAGGCACTGTGGGATGCTCCCAAAAGCTCTCCTATTGGACGCTGGGGAGTGTTCCCACGCAGGCTCCGTCGGTACCAACGATACCCATATGTGAAGGCTATATTCCTGCTGGTTCCTGGAGATACGGGGGACTGCAGCCCCCACTCTGTTGCTGAAGCGTCATCCACATACCAGGTGGAGGAAAGTTCAAGCAATCAAAACCACCAGGTCTCCCTGCCGGGACGGGCAGAAAATATCATCCCCCACATGAACCTCCAACAGAAAAAAAGTCTTCCTTTGTTTTGTGTGTTTTTTTTTAATCAGACTCCTCAGCTAAGATGCCAGGACCAGCACTCAAGTCCAGGTTTCTAACAGACCCCAGCCAACCCACATCTCCAGGAGGCAACCTCCATCCAGGTCGCTTAGGAGGAGGCACTCAAGCCAAGCTTCTGCATTCCACCCATCCCTCATGTGACTGAGCTCGAGGGAATCCAAAGGCTGCAGGGTCTGAGTTTCCATGCTAATGACCAGGCTTGCTGAAGGAGGAAAAGAATTCCGGGGAGGACAACCCAGACTGGGAACTTCCCAACCTGAGAAGCATCTCCAACACAGGGGATACAGCTGGAGCAGAGCCCTCAGAAGGGAAGCGGCCAGTAGTGCGGACACCAGAACTCAAGGCCAGGCTAGGATTCTTACCAACAGCACAATCAATCGCCTCCTACCTTGAGGCGGAAAATGCCGGACCAACTGAATTCCTTCTTTGGGAGAAGGGAGATGGGGGGCCCCCAGTGAAGAGTCAGAGGCTGCCATTCAGGATGAATCCTGTGAGAAGGCTCTCTGCTTTCCGCAGGTCAAACAAAAGTTTCCTAGAAAAAGACAGGAGTTAAGGCAAGGCCACGTAGGCATAAAGTTGCATGCTAACAGAGTGTGTATAAAAGCACATGCTAGGGCGCTTGGGCAAGAACACGAATTATAGCCGCTGAAGCAGAACGTGCACTGGGACCACTTAGGTGCAAGGCATGCAAGGACAGAAAACATTACTAGAAAAATGTTAATAGCATGTGCTGGAAAATGATGGGACGCGCCGACACAGAGTCAACAGTCACCCAGGGTCCACCCTGACTGTCGCCCTAACAGACAAGAATGGGAGCCCTTGACAAGAACAATCACTACATCAAGGCCTGGGAGCCTCAGGCAGGGAAAACCGTGCCAGGCTGAGTGCTACTCCCCAGCTTTTGTCTCTTTCTTTCATATGTTTGCATAACAGGCTAACAGCCACATACCTCTGAGGTTTCTTCTGCCCTTCAAGGAGAGCAAGGGGGAAATAGTGAAGGAGGGAGGGGGCACCGAGGTTGTGTGAGGCTGCTGAACTCTTCCAAATCCTTCCAATTTTCTGACTGCACAACAAGCCCTTAAAAAGAGAAAAGTGTGAAGATGAACCAGTTTTCCCTCCTCCTTTGGCTACCAAAAAGACCTTAGTCTAGTGGAGCCTCCCACATCACACTCAAGTGAAAGTCACCCTTCAAGGTGGTCATTCACAAGCAAATAAATATTTTTCCTCTCAATTGTTCAGATTTTCTTCAGACATGAGAAAATCCATCCACCACCTACTGGAGACAAAATACTGAGGTGCCCCCTAGTGGCTCAGGCTGATAGAGGCATGGGAGTGCTGTCATTAAAACCTGGCCATTTCATTGGCTTCTCTCTCCACAAATCTGCTGGTAGGAGAACATAACCCACTTGTCTGGACTAGTTTAGCAGGACAATATGGAACTATCATTAAAATCATATGTAGTACCTGAAAACTGGCACTACATTGCCCACTCTCCAGTCTTTAAAAAAGGTTCCAGGGCTGTTCAAGAAACTACAGACCAGTGAGTCTGAAGTCAGTACCGGGCAAAATGGTAGAAACCATTATAAAGAATTAAATCATGACTTTCTACATATTCAGTAATTTTATGAGAGAAAGCAAACATGGATTGAGCCAAGGAGAGTCTAGTCTTAATTTTTTTTAAGATGTGAACAAACAGGTAAATGAAAGCGAGCCAGTTGATATAGCATATCAGGATTTTCAGAAAGCCTTTGACAAGGTCTCTCATAACAGACTCTTGGCCAAATTAAAAAGTCATGAGATAGAAGAAAATGTGCTATTGTGGATTAGGAAATGATTAAAAGATAGAAAAAGAGTAGGGCTGAATGGCCAAGTTTCTCAATAGAGGAAGGTGAATAGTGGAGTACCCCCAGGATCTGTGCTGTGCCCACTGCTTTTTAACATTCATAAGTTACCTGGAAATGGGAATAACGAATGAGGTGATTAAATCTTCAGATGACAATTATTCAAAGTTGAAACAAGAGGACTGTGAAATTACAAAAGGACCTTGATAAATTGGAAGGCTGGGCATCCACATGGCAAATAAAATTTAACGTGGAGAAGTGCAAAGCTATGCACTTAGGGAAGAACAACCCAAATTACAGTTACACAATGCAAGGTTCCACATTAGGAACCACTACTCAGGAAAAGGATCTAGGCATCATGGATAATTTGTTGAAACCTTCTGCGTAGTGTGCAGTGGCAGTCAAGAAAGCAAATAGAATGCTAGGAATCATATGGAAGGGAATGGAGAATAAAACCAAAGATAATGCCTCTATCGCTCCATGGAGCAACTGAACCTTGAATACCGTGTGCAATTCTGCTCGCTATATCTTAAAAAGGATATAGCAGAATTAGAAAAAGGTACTGAGAAGAGCCGACAAAATGATAAAGAGGATGAAAGGATACCCCTACAAGCAAAGGCTTAAAAGGTTAGGGCTTTTCAACATGGAAAAGAGATGGCTTAGGGGAGATATTATTTTATAGCCCACTATCATGAGTGGACTAGAATGGGTAAAGAGATCGGTTGCTTACTCCTTCAAAAGGTAGAAAGGCCAGGGGACGCTCACCGAAGCTACAATGTAGCACATTTAAGACTGTTTGTGTGGTGCATATATAAAGTGCCTGTGTGTGTATGTGCCTGGTGTGTGTGTGCGTGTGTGCGTGTGCCTGGTGTGTGTGCGTGTGCGCGTGTGCCTGGTGTGTGTGCGTGTGCGCGTGTGCGTCCTTTTGGCATATACACATTGTGCCCTTTTGTCCCCATGCATTTCTCTCTTTAATCTCCAATACCTTATTTATTTTATTTGTGGATATTTTTATTCCGCCCCTTCCATAGATAAAGGGCGGTTTATATCATAACAATTAAACTAGAACGAACGATTACATGGAACGATATTTAAGAACTTTATACATAGAACAGTGTAGTTGAGGTGTCGCCTCAAACTATTTACATAGAGCGCTACTTGGAAGGACCACTTTGTATTCTTCCCTCCCTGCATATCTCCCCTGCCCCTAGAACTTCCACCTTCCTTGTCCTCCATTCCCCTATCTTCCTTCCATTTTTTGAAGCTAATGACCATTTAAAGTTTTTGCTGCGTCGCTCCTTCCCTCTAAAAACTTTTTTTTATTTATTGCAGGCCCTGATGCAGCACTCCTCTTTCACACACCAAGGATAGAATCCCTGCATGCAGCCTTCTGCCTTCCAGGCTGCAATCGTGGCCTTCTCCTTCTCTGCCAGTGGGGGGGGGGGGGGTTGATTGTGGGGTGTTTTTTGTTTTTTTTTAAAAGGGAGAGGGGGCAAGAAAATCTCAGATGCCAGGTGCAAATTTCTGGTCACCATGGTGACCTGGCACCTGTGATTTGTCGAGCCCTACCATAAACAATTATTAAAGTAGACAGAGAGAACCATTGCTCATCCCCGAGGATAAGTAGCATGAAACTGGCTACTTTTCAGATAAGCCAGATCCAGAAGTTTAACACACACTCGGATGTCTAATTCATTTGGGCTCAAAAAGAGAAATTAGACTTACCTGCTAATTGTTGTTCCTTGAGGATCTCCAGTTCAGTCCCTCACCTCTGGGTAGTGAACCTCCTCCTGCAGCATGGAGACTGGGCATGTCAAAACTGACATCACTGGATGTATCCTGCTGGCCTCTCCCACCAGCCCCCCAGTGACCTATTGACAAAGCAGACTCAAAGGAACAACAAATAAGTAGCTATAGTATTAACTTTAACCAATTAAAAACTTAAACAAATGTTCTAATCCCCATTAACTAAGAGGATAACTTCTCCTGCCTTCTCTTTAAAGACAAAGTAGAGAAAAGAAAAAAAAAAGAGAACAGAAAGAATACGCCATTGAATGCGGCAGACCTTCAACTGCCCCACGTTTTTCCATTCCCCCCAATAATCTGCCCCTGTTGAAAACTGAAAAATCCTCGGGTGGGAAATTGGGACTGAACTGGAGATCCTCAAGAACAACAATTAGCAGGCAAGTCTAATTTCTCTTTCTTTATCGTCTCTCCAGTTCAGTCCCTCACCTCTGGGATGTAACATAGCAGTAAACTATTAGGAGGGACCTGTCCAAACGGAAGGCAAAACCGCAGCCCCGAAACAGGCATCCTTCGCTGTTTGAACATCCAGTCGAAAGTGCTTACTGAACGTATATAAAGACGACCATATAGCTGCCCTACAAATTTCCACTGGCAGAACCAATCTATGTTCTGCCCATGAAGCCGCTTGCGCCCTGGTAGAGTGAGCTGGTAACCCTACGGGTACTTGACGTCCCTGCAATATATACGCGGACGCTATCGCCTCTCGTACCCATCTGGCAATGGAAGCTTTAGCCGCCGCCTCCCCTTTACACGGCCCTCCAAAAGAGAACAAATAAGCGTTCAGATTTACAAAAGGATTCCGAAACCTTCAAGTAGCGTCGTAGAACCCTCTTGATATCCAGTAGTTGCAAACTACGGTCCAATACGTCCTCTCCCGACACACTTAATACTGGCAGAGAGACTGACTGATTCATATGAAATGGCAAAACCACTTTAGGCAGAAACGACGGAACTGGGCGCAACACAACCTTTTCCCTAGAGAAGGACAGAAACGGCTCCCGACAAGACAACACTTGCAATTCCGAAATCCTCCATGCAGAACAAATGGCTACCAAAAACACTGTTTTCAAAGTTAAATCCTTGAGGGAAGCTGCGTGCAACAGCTCCAAAAGGTTCCCTTGTCAGCGCGCCAAGGACTAAGTTGAGATCCCACAGAGGAGAAATCAATCTTCAGGAAGGCCGTAAATGAGTCACAGCTTTTAGGAATCGTATCACCTCTGAATGCGACCCCAATGCTAATCCCTGGACCTTTCCTCGATAGCAAGAAATCGCCGCCAGCTGAACCCTTAAGGAACTAGCCACCAAACTTTTATCAAAACCGTCTTGCAAAAAACTTCACAGGGACTGTCGCCATGGTTGGTCAGACTTGATGTCGTTCACACCAGTCCTCAAAAATACGCCATACAAGCACATATGCTAGGGATGTAGACTTCTTTCTGGCCAGAAGTAATGTAGCAATCACTGCACCAGAATAACCTTTCTTCCTTAACCTAGCCCTTTCAATGGCCAAGCCGTAAGCGAGAACCGATCCACGTGAGGGATTCTTAGAGGTCCTTGCCTCAGCAGATCCGCTGTTGCAGGCATCCGCCAAGGATTCCCGTCCAGAAGCCGCACCAGATCGGCATACCAGGGACGTCGCAGCCAATCTTGTGCTATCAACACTACTTTCCCCTGAAGAGATTCTATTCGCTGAATCACTCGTCCTACGAGAGCCCAAGGGGGAAAGATGTATAGCAGACCTTGTGTAGGCCATCATTGCATCAAGGCATTGATGCCTTCCGACATCTTTCTCGTTTTCTGCTGAAAAAATGATTCGTTTTGGCCGACATGAACCTAGCCATGAGGTCCATAATCGGAGGACCCCATCTGTGGACTATCTGAGCAAACACCTCCAGATGGAGCTTCCATTCGCCGGCATCCACTCGCACTCTGCTGGGAAAATCCGCAATCACATTGTCCATTCCTGTGAAGTATGCTGCTGACAATGCTTGAAGTCGAGGCTCCACCCAAGCAAACAACATCTCCGCTTCCTCTTCCATAGCCGTGCTTCCTGTGCCCCCTTGCCAATTAAGGTAAGCCACTGTTGCGGCATTGTCCAAGAGCACTTGCATCGCTCGATCCCACACCGAGGATTCGAATGCCTGAAGCGCTAGCGCCCGCAATTCCAGACAGTTGATCGACCACTTGGCCTCCTGCTCGGTCCAGGTTCCTTGTGCGAATAGATCCTCGCAATGAGCTCCCCAACCTGCGAGACTTGCATCCGACAACACCGGAAGCCATTGTGGTTGCTTGAGTGGCATGCCCATTCCCACATTTTTTGGGCAAAGCCACCACTGAAGCGCTCTTCGTACCTTCAACAGACAGGGAAGCTGCTTGTTCAGACTGTCGTTCTGGTGCGACCAATCCCAAAGTAGAGACCTTTGCAAGCTCTGGCCCAAGGTACCACTTCTAGCATCGCCGCCATGGTCCCCAGAACACGAAGGCAGTCCCAGGCCGACAGAGCTGGAGTCTTTAAAAACTTGCGAACCCGGGCTCGCAGGTCTGGCAGAAACACTGCCCCCACTTGCATGTCAAATCGTATTCCTAAAGTATTCCAGAACCTGTGACGGAACCAAACGGCTCTTGGCTACGTTGACTACCCAGCCAAGACTCTGCAGGAACTGCACCACTCTGTCTGTCACCCTGATATCTCGACAACTGGTTAATACGTGCGAAATCAAGGGCCAAGAGTAAGGATGAACTAATATTCCTTCCTTCCGCAGTGCCACCGCAGCTACCACTATGATTTTGGTGAAAGTGCGCGGCGCTGTTGCCAACCCAAAGGGCAACGCTTGAAACGGAAAATGACCCCACGGTAGCACAAACCTTAGAAACTTTTGATATGCTGGCCTGATGGGAATATGCAAATACGCCTTGGTAAGATTGAGAGATGTTAAGAATTCTCCTTGTCGGACCGCCACTATTACCGATTGCAAGGTTTCCAGTCAAAAATGCGGCACTCTGAGACAGCGATTTATGCCCTTGAGGTCTAGAATGGGACGGAGAGCCCCGTCTTCTTTGGGCACTACGAAATAAATAGAGTAGCAACCGATGCCGTATAATTCTCGAGGCACCGGTACTACTGCTCCTAATTGCAGAAGACGAACTAACGTCTCCTATACTGCAATCGATTTCTCTCGCCCCCTGCAAGGCGAAAGCACAAACAAATCTGTTACTGGGCGAGAGAATTCAAGAGCGTAACCTTCGCGAATGATCTCTAACACCCACTGATCGGATGTTATCTGGACCCAGGCAGGGAGAAACTCCTGAAGCCGCCCTCCTATCAACTGAACCCCTGCCCGGGTCTTCCTCGCTTCATTGTGGCTTTCTGAGGGTCACGGAGGAGGGACTACTAAACCCCCTGCCTGCTCCTCGAAATCCCTGAAAACCTTGACCACGCGTGGTAAATCTCCCTCTTTGAAAACCTCCCAACCGAGAGGTCCGAAAGCACCTGAAGTCTCGAAACTGACCTCGGGCCGCCACCTGCCCACGACCCTGCTTAGGCGTGGATGGAGATTGTTGCGAAGAGATCCCCTCTATCGCACTAGAGGGACCTTGGACTCCTTCCCCAGCCTTGTCTTGAATGACCTGCTCCATATTGGATTCTGTCATGCAGTCTCGACAGACTCCCGCTTCTGATACTGTGCCTCTACGCGCCCCACACACTAAACACTGTGGGCGCGAAGGCATCAGATATTTTATCTGCATTAAGTTACAGTATTAGTTAACAGTAAAGAGGCAATATAGAAATAAAAGTAAAATAAAAAACTCCCTCTTGATCTTTTTTTTGTTTTTAATCACCTAAACAATCGAGCAAACTAAGTCTAAGACCTTAAGAAGGCAGCCCCTGACCCCAGAAGCCATAGTCTATACAATTAATTCAATTTTATTTTTTTTTTTTAATAAAAAACAGTCAAACGTGACTCTCACAGCAAACATCAAATATGGTAAAATTGCATATGTCCTGAGGCGAAATACATAATATCCGTGTTTCTCTAAACCAAAATGCCTCCGACATGAAAAAACGCGTGAAGAAACAACCGAGGCCCCGAACTCAGTTTCCTGCTTAAATCAACGCTGCCGACGACCGCGTAGGCCCAAGACTGCCCCGCACCAAGAAAATACCCCAGGGCACTCACCTCATCGCCTGGCAGTCAGACTCCATTTTTTTAAACCATTCTCTGCACTAACGGCATGTCCTACCATCAGCGCTGCTGCTCCAAACCCTCCTTCAAGCAGCCGCCGCTGAGAGAAGGAATCCTCCCGTTCTAGCCTGTTCCCTTAAAGAACCCATTTAAAGTTGTTTAAATTGTTTTGTTTTTTTAATGTAGACTACATCTACATCCTAAAGAAAATTAACTTAAATGTAGCTAAATAGCCAAAAGTAAACTCCAAAAACTATCTATCCAAATGAAATGCTCCTTATGTGTCTCCCTAGTGAGTCCAGCACCTAGGCTCACTACGTCCTCCTGCTGCATGGAGACTGGGCATACTGGGGGCTGGTGGGAGAGGCCAGCAGGATACATCCAGTGATGTCAGTTTTGACATGCCCAGTCTCCATGCTGCAGGAGGTGGTTCACTACCCAGGAGGTGAGGGGCTGAACGGTAGAGACGATAAGGAACAATCAGGCTGACTGCAAGCTTGGAAGGATTTTTCTCTTTTTATTATGTATTTATATTACGACTGTCCAGTAGTTATTTGAGGTGAGTTACATTCATGTACAGTAGATAGTTCCCCAAACACTGGGTTCAGCCATATAAATGGGAGGCAGACTGAGCCAGTGGAAAAAGGAGGAACAACCTGCCTAAAAGGAAAGACGACAACCCAGGTAGGAACCTACGACTGGGAGGAGTTTGTGATTGGGTGTTCTCCATAGGTATTATAGGTTAAGCTGATACAAAAAGGGTAAAGTGGAAGAGGAGAACCCAGGTTGCAGGAAGGCAGAACTCACCCAGAGTTTTGTATCTCTCTACAAGAAAAGCCAGTTTTATTTTACTGGGCTGCACAGCAGGGGCAATTAAGCCAGGCTGGAAAAGAGAAAAGGTAGTTACTCACCTGTAGCAGGTGTTCTCCATGGACAGCAGGAATAGACCCTCATGTATATAATGTCTCAGACAGAGCCCCAAGTGGGAACACTCTCCAGCTTCTATTGAAAGCTGTGGGAGGCTGCACCATACCTGCGTGTCCGACTTCCTGCATGCTGCCACGGCACCATCTTCTCCAGTCTGATAACAAAGCTGTAGCAGAATACAACTCTTTTGGGAGGTGGGAGGGTTATGAGAACTTATTCCTGCAGTCCACAGAGAGCACCCGCTACATGTGAGTAACTACCGTTTCTCTGTGGACAAGCAAAAAGTAAGTCCTCATGCATGTGACTCCCAAACTACAGGCTACCAAAAACCAAGGAGGCTGAGAAGCCCAACAAGGGCACAACTGAACTGAACTGGAGAATCAACTATGTACAGAAGTGGTAGTTCACAAAAGGGAACTCATCCAATTCAGCTTCTTCACCTTTTTTTCTTTTTTGGGTTTTTTTTTTGGTAGCCTGGATGGCCAATAAGGCCTTGGAGAGACGAGATGGATTCTAATCCCCAAACAGATGCTGGAATACTGATTGTCTGAAGTTGCTGTCACGTTGAAAATCCCCATCCAGACAATAGCGAGATGTGAATGTGTGGACAGAAGACCAAATTGCAGCCCTGCAGATCTCTTCCATGGAGACCAAGCGCAAGTTGACCACCAACACAGCCTGTGACATTAAGGCTCAGGCCAGCCTGATCATATGCAAAAGAGATGCAGTCTGCCAGCCAACTTGAAAGAGTGTGTTTGGAAGTGGCAGTCCCTAGCTTGCTGGAGTCAAAAGAAACAAAACAGCTGGATGAACTTTCAATGGGCCTTTGCCCTCTCCAAGTAGAAGGCCAAGGCTCATTTACAGTCCAGCATGTGCACACCGCTTCCCCTTTGTGAGCATGAGGCCTCAGGAAGAAAGTCGTCAGAACTGACTAAGATGGAAAGTGGAAACTATCTTCGGAAGGAATCGAAGATGAGTGCGCAGGACCACTCTATATAATGATGGAACCTGGTATACAGCGGATGAGCCACAAGAGCCTGGAGCTCACTTACCTGGCATGCTGACATAACTGCCACAAGAAACGAGACCTTCCAGGTCAAAAACAAAAACAAAAAAAACTTTATAGGGCAGGAATCGAGCATCTCAAAGGCAGCAAACATGAGCTGCACTAGAACTACATTAAGGTCCCAAGCTATCGCCAGGGGCTTAAAGGCAGGCTTTGAGAGAAGCAAACCTTGCCTGAAGCGAGCCACTAGCAGCTGAGCAGAGATGGACCTTCCTTCTATTCAGCGATAAAATGCTCAACCATGCCAAGGTGAACCCTGACAGAGTTAGACTTGAGACCTGACTCCGAGAGGTGTAGGAGGTACTTGCTCTACTGACAGACTGCTTCAGTAAAAAGATCTAGCTCCTGTTCTGCACACCAGATCGCAAATCTCTTCCATTTGAATGCATAAGACCTCCTTCTTGCAGCTCTGCTACGAGGGGACATAGGATGAGGGTGAAAGGGGATAGACTCAGGAATAATATTCAGAAATATTTCTTTACAGAAAGAGTGATAGATGCATGGAATAGTCTCCCAGTGGAGTTGGTAGAGACAAGGACAGTATCTGAATTCAAAAAAGTACGGGACGAGCAAAGGATCTCTAAAGGTAAAAAGGGGACTTTGTTGTTGATATGGAAGGGCAGACTAGATAGAAACATGACAGCAGAAAGACACATATGGTCTATGTTTCGTCGAGGCCCTCCTAGAGGCCAACAGAACCTCTGCAACTCTTATGCAAGTTAAGCTCCGAAAGGACTAGCCTCTTAACATCCATGCAGTTAGGATCAAGTACCAGACGTTGGGATGTAGCATCCTCCCATCTTCCTGAGATACAAGGTCTGGGGCACAGCCCAGCCATAGAGGTTCCCACTGGGAGAGTTGAAGCAGAAGGGGAAACCATGGTGGTCTGGCCCAGTACTCATTGTGCTGTATCATACCCTACTTAAACTCCAGGCAGAGGGGTATTTGCTATGAGAGATATGGGAGGATACAGGTATAGCAGGACTGCCACGGTGTCCATTCGTGTGGCTAGAGGACGTGATTCAGCTAGTCCACCAGGGTATTCTGCTCCCCTGGCAAATAAATGGTCCTGAGCTCCATCCCATAGGTAATGGCGAACCTCCATACCCAGACTTGTTTCCCAGCACACAAGATATGAACTTGTGCCTCTCTGCTTGTTTATGTAGTACACCGCAACCTGTCAGTCTGAATCAAGACAAGACAATCTGGTTGGCTAGTCATTCTTGGAAAGTCCTGAGGGCATTCACAATGGCTCTCAATTCCAAAAAATTGCCTTATGCAGGTTCTCCAGATGCGCTCTCCAACCTAGTTTGGAGGCATCTGTTAATGTTTTCTGAGATGATGCCTTTTGAAAAGGGAGACCCTTGAGCGGGTTCTGATGACCCAACCACCAAATCAAGGACGGGATGAGAGGACCAGTGGCAGTCACCCAATCCCAAAGGTGGCCTGATTCTACTGAGCCCTCAGTGTCCACTGAGCCTGTCTCATTGAGAGATGAGCCATGGGTGCGATGTGGACAGTAGAGGCCATATAGCAAAGCATGGTCAGCATCACCCAGCAGAGTCGTCAGCCAGTGGCTCGTGGATCTCGGACCAAGGCCGTCAATCTCCAGAGTCTGTCCAGCTGAAGGAATGCCATGGCTTGAGTTGTGTCAAGGAGAGCCTCTATGAACTCCAGTTGTTGGGCAGGCTGAAGGTGTGACTTTTGCTAACTGATTACATACCTCAAACAGTTCTAGTACCTGAATGGTCATAGTAACATAGTAAATGACGGCAGATAAAGACCAGCATGGTCCATCTAGTCTGCCCAGCAAGATGGCAAGAGTAAGTGCACCTGTCGCTCTCTGCAGGCCACCCCTCCTCATGTCTTTGTTTAGGGGTAAACCCACCACTCCATGTAGGACACCCCTATTTGTTGAGACGTTATATGGTTCAGAGGTTAGATGGTACCGTTTATCTTGTTTTTATCCTATTGCTGTAAAGGGATCCACTGTGTTTGTCCCATGCCTTTTTGAATTCCATCACCGTGTTTTCCCCACCACTTCCATCGGGAGGGCATTCCAAGCATCCACCACCCTTTCAGTGAAAAAATATTTCCTGACATTGCCTTTCAATTTACCACCTTGCAGCTTCATGTTATGCCCTCTAGTTTTACAGCTTCCCCGTCTTTGGAAGAGATTTGTTTGTTCATCATTTCTCTTTACGTATTTAAAAGTCTGAATCATATCTCCCCTGTCCTTCCTCTCCTCCAAAGTGTACATATTTAGGTCTTCAAGTCTCTTCTCATAAGGCTTCTGACGCAGGCTCAAAATCATTTTGGTCACTTTCCTCTGAACAGTTTCCAGTCTTTTTACATCTTTTGCAAAATACGGTCTCCAAAACTGAACACAGTATTCCAAGTGAGGCCTCACCAGTGACTTATACAGTGGCATAAGTACCTCTTCCTTTCTGCTGGTAATCCCTCTTTGTATGCAGCCCAACATCCTCCTGGCTTTTGCCACCGCCTTCTCGCACTGTTTTGCCACCTTGAGATCATCAGAGATAATCACACCAAGGTCTTTCTCCTGAACCGTGCATACCAACCTCTCGCCCCCTATCGCGTACATTTCCCTTGGATTTCTGCTACCCAAGTGCATGACACTGCACCTTTTCGCATTAAATCTTAGTTGCCAAGCATTACACCAGTCTTCCAGCTTTTGTAGATCTTTCCTCATGTTAACCACTCCCTCGGGGGAGTCCACTCTGTTGCAAATTTTTGTGCATCTGCAAAAAGACAGACTTTTCCATTCAGTCCTTCAGCAATATCACTCACAAATACATTAAACGGTGCCGAGCCCAGGACCGAACCCTGGGGCACCCCGCTAATCACTTTCCTCTCATCCGAGTGAGCTCCATGTACAATCACCTTCTGTCGTCTGTCAGTCAACCAATTTCTAATCCAGTTTACCATCTTGGGACCCATCCCCAAGCTACTGAGTTTGTTGACAAGCCTCCTATGAGGAACAGTATCAAAGGCTTTGCTGAAATCCAGGTAGATGACATCCATCGCATGCCCCTGATCTAGTTCCTTGGTCACCCAGTCAAAGAACTCAATCATATTTGTTTGGCAAGACCGTCCTTCGTTAAAACCATGTTGCCTCGGATCTTGCATCCTGTTGGTTTTGAGAAAGTTCACTATTTGCTCTTTCAGGAGCGCCTCCATTACTTTTCCCCGCCACCAAGGTAAGGCTCACGGGCATGTAGTTTGACACTTCTTCCCTGTCACCACTTTTGTGTAGAGGTAGGACATCAGCCATTCTCCAGTCCTGAGGAACCTCTCCTGTTTCCAAGGATCTGTTGAAGACATCCTTTAACGGTCCTGCAAGAACCTCTCTGAGCTCTTTCAGTATCCTGGGATGTATCCCATCTGGTCCCATGGCTTTGTCCACTTTCAGTTTAGCAAGTTGTTCTAACACCTCGTCTTCTGTGAATGGTGTGGTATCTACTTCATTCCCATCTTTATATTTGGGAGTCACAGCTGGTCCATCTCCAGGATCTTCTATAGTGAAAACAGAGCAGAAGTATTTGTTTAGCAATTTTGCTTTTTCAGTGTCACTTTCCACGAGTCCTTTCCCAGCACTTTTGAGTCCTGCAATTCCAACTCTGATCTTCTTCCTTTCCCCGAATATACCTGAAGAAAGTTTTGTTGCTACCCGTAACACCTTTAGCCATCCTTTCCTCTGCCTTTGATTTTGCTATCCTTATTACTCTTTTAGACTCTTTGAGTTGAATCCTGTATTCATTTCTGTGTTCTTCTGTTTGCAAGCTTGCAAGCTTTTGAATTTTGCGAAAGTTGTGTTTTTTGCCTTTATTTGAGCAGCCACCTCTTTGGAAAACCAAATAGGTTTCCTTCTCCTCTTGTTTTTATTTACTTTTCTTACATATTTATCTGTTGCCCCTTTTATTGCCTTCTTTAGTTTAGCCCATTGCAATTCCACTTCCTTTATCTCCTTCCACCATCATATTGATTGCTGGACTCCATCTGGAGTGATGCTTTTTATGAGCCAGTCATCCAGGTAAGGGAAGACAAAGACTCCTAGTGTTCTGAGATAGGCCACTACCACTGTGAGGCACTTTGTGAAGACTCAGGGCACCAAGGCCAGCCCAAATGTTAGTATTCTGTACTGAAAGTGCTTTTCTGCCAGGACGAATTTGAGATCCATCCTGCTCACAGGAGGTATCAATATGTGGGTATACGTGTCCTTTAGATCCGGGAAGCATAGCCAATTGTCTTTCTGAAAATAAGGGAGCAGGGTACCTAGAGATACCATTTTGCACCAGAAAGGTGTTGAAGTTTCTGAGTTCCAAGATGGCCAACCCCCCCCCCCCCCCTTCCTGTCTTAGGGAACAGAAAGAACCTGGAATAAAATTCCCTTCTGATTTGCTCCTGAGTCATGGGCTCGATGGTGAGATCAACCAAAAAGGCGGAGAGTTCCTCTGAAAGAGATTCAGATGCAGAGAGAGTCGAGGAGATCTGCCCTCGAGACACTGACGGCAGCTTGGCTTGGTGCAATATGTAGCCACTTTGGACTATTTGTAGCGCCCATGAGTCCTTTATAAGGCGCCACCTCTGGGCAAAGAGTGAGCCTTCCTCCCAACGGAGGGCTACCCTCTGGACACTGGCAGATTGGCTATGCTCCAGAGGGACCAGTCAAAGCCCCGCTCCCAGTTTTGGTTGTGGAGCAGGCGGGGCCTTATGAGGCTTTTCTCAGCACTTTGACAGAGGAGTCTGCATTTTTTGCTGGGAGGTTTGAGGACCAGGATAGCACCTGCATCTATATGGGTAGCAAGTCTTCTTCTGGCCTCCACTTTGATGCCTCCTGTAGAAGGCAGCTGGTTTGGACGTGCACCTCAAATGCCTGGTGAGGGTGATGTGTTGCTTCTCTATGATGCCCACCTTCTCCACATGCTCTCCGAAAAGGTTCTCTCCCTGGCCCGGCACATCCACAAGCTTATTTTGCATTGACTGTTCCAGGTCGGAAGATTGAAGCCAGGCGAGCCTGTGGGCTCCAAAGCTCAATGCTACCATTCTAGACACCATCTAGAAAGCATCGCCCAGATCAGGAACTTCAAGCAGTCCTTGCCATGGTCCACTAGTGCATAATAGTGTTGCAATTTCTCCTGGGGAGGGAAGGAAATGGCACAAGTCAGCAAGATCATGTATGATATCCTTCAAAAACATGCTCATGTAGAGCTGATAAGAATGTACTTGAGACACGAGCATGGAGCTTTAGAAACACCTTTTTCTAAAGAGTCCAACTCTGAGCTTCCTACCCAGGGGCGACAAGGAACGACCCTTGGTGCTCTTGATTCTCTTAAAGGGCAGACCCTACTACCAAGGAGTGGTGCAGGAGCAGAGGTTTCTCAAACACAGGAGCCTTTTGGATTCTGTACATAGCCCAGCCTCCTGCTGACCAGTGGCACAGTGAAGGGGTTCGCCCACATCCTCATCTGTAGCCACTGTAGTATGCGGTGCACTGGCAGCATCACTGCTTCCTTAGAGGCTGAGGAGTACTGTAGGATCTCCAGCTCCTCTGCCCTGGGCTCATCCTCCATCTCCAGTGAAACTGGGATAGCCTTCACCATATCTCTCATGAAGTCTTTTTGTGTGATGCGGAGGGGTCTGACGGGAGCTCAGGAGACCTGCCTTCCAAGTTCTCCAATTCCACATTGGTCACCCATCCATCAGAGTCAGACTCTGAAAGAAAGTCTAAGTACCTGAGACACTGCCCAGAGCTCTCCCCTGCCTCGAGGGGAGTGAGAGCCTCTACGGGATCAATGATGCATCAAGGATTTCCGAGGTTTCATCAGGACATCGGAACCCAAGAAACTTGAGAGGGAGATGGCCCCACTAGATACCGGCATCTGATCTCCTTGATGCCTGTGATAAGGAAGCTTATCATAGTTCAGGAAGGAACAATACAAGAGGTGAATTGGCTCTGAACAAGCAACCTGTGCTTGCTGGTAAAAACACTAAAACAGAGTGTTTGCATAAAAGACTACCAGACCCAGAATGCACTAGGTTACAGAAAGCCTCTAGGAGAGCTGAAGTGGGGAAACGTGTGCCTAATCAAGGAAGCTATGAGGTAATCCCTAATCACCCATCTCCTAGGGCAGGGCTTGATTCAGCACACCTGGACTGTGCTAGGATGGAGTGTCCATCTAGGCACTTTAAAAGTAAAAGACATCCTTCACACAGACAGCTAAGGAAACTAAAGAAGCAGGAGAAGCGTGAGAAGCAAGAGAAAGGACAGCAACGGCAACAGCAGAGAGAACACAGAAGGAGGAACAGCAAGACATCCAGGAGGTCTAAGGAAGGAGCTCAAAGCAGTACGTGTGTTGGGAGTGATTCCAGAGGCACGCATTCTCCATTGGACTGGAAGAAACCAGAGGCTTGGAGATACAGAGCCAGGAACCCCCAGAGAGCACCTGTAAAGGAGACGGCTGCATCTACTGAGAGAAGGAGCTCTGATACCTATTCAAGGAGGTATGGGAAAGGAGACCTAAAGTCCAGAGATTCTGACTGGAGAGCTGGGCATAGAAGCTGGACTACCTACTGGCCAGGATACCCAGAGAGGAAACCTAATAGCAACGTGATCTCAGGTATGAACTCTGATCTGTTCCCTAGCTTTTCACAAGGAAGACAGCAGGGAAACAAATGCTATCCTGAGAGTGATCAGTTTGGTAATTCCTCTGAGCCAATGCATGATAATGATTCCATGATATTTCAGGAGCAAGGGGAAATATCAAATGAGCCAGTAGAATGCATGGATTGCTCTCTGTCTAAGCTGCTGTTTTAAAGTTATCCTCAGTAAAGCAACAATCACCAAAAGGAACTGTAATGTGTTTTTTGTTTTTTTTTAACTACCCAGAAAGGTTTCTTTAAATGAAAGCTTTAGGGTAAGTTAGAGCCACGTAGAGAGTGGACCAGAAAGGGTTTGCAGCTGGTTAATTACTTGTGATTAAACCAGGCACAAGTGCACGTGAGCTCTGGAAGGAAAACTTCTTCATTGTGTGAATGGAAGAAAGTTGTGTTTTTGGATAAAGAACATTTTTCCTTTTGGGTTTGTTTTTCATTTTAAGCACTGCTAAGGTTCCATCAAGGTCTTTATTGAGTTATTGCCTAAGTATTTCAGTTGCCTTATACAGTTGTTTTGTTTTTCCTGATTACAATTCCTGAAGAAAGTATCCTATTGATGTTACCAAGCATATCTGTGCAAGGGAATAATCCCCATAAATAAAATCTGTTTTCTGCTTACACTCGAGCAACTACAATTCATTATTTTGTTGAACGGCTGATTTTGGTGTGGATGAACTACAACACCCACAATCCTTTGCAAGCCATATAAAATTCTGCCTTTGCCAAGATTGTGGACTTTCACAACCAGCACCCCCGTTTACTTGCCCCAATGTCTATGTCTCTGCAAGCAGAGGATTGGCTACACAATGCTAGATGATTATGCCATGGGCACTGAGGCATCAGCCAGCTCTTTCTCCAGCAGCAAGATGATGCAGACTTTGCGTGCCTAAAGGCAGCATTCCTCCATGGCTGCCAGTTCCGAAGGCCTTGGGGCCTAACCAGCTTCAACAATCGTCTCCAACATCTGTGCGGGGGTATCAGGAGCCGGTTGATGCCCCTCTGAAACCCTGGAGGTTGAAGGGTCTTCCCTCTGAGGCACCTTGACAGGCTGCTCACGTCCACTTTCAATATTCCACTTGAAAGGCTCTGATGCCAATGCACCCACGCCTTCACCCAGTGCTCGGATGGATCCCCTTTCGACACCAAAGGATTCGACTTCATCTCCATTCTCAACTCCAAGCATAGAATGGCTGATGCTCCGGGCATTGCGCGTGCTCTGCTTCGACTGAGCCCAAGAATGTCTGTTGATGCACCCTCGGCATATTCCTGGGAAGCCATCGAAACAGATAGCAGTGCTGAAGATATTGAATCAGATCTCTGGCCAAAAGGTTTCTCTCTACTCCCCCCCCCCCCTTCCAGGCCTCTCCTTGTCATCTGCAAGCAAAAATTGCTAGAAGAGGGCTGGTGATCGGAACCCAGGCACTGAAGGCACCAGTTGTTACAGAGATGGTCCTGGCACACTTGGTGTACTTTTTGAACCTGCTGGCCAGTTTATGGGATATTTCTATGACAATGGCCGTGGCAAAATCAGATTGCTCAATAGTGACCACGGGCTCTGTCGAGCCACAGGGAACAAATGAAAAAAGGAAACTTTACCAAAAGGTGTTGGAATCGATGAAGGAACCATGATGAACTGAACCGATGTGACTAACAGCAGGCACTAACACAAACACCAAACAGGATACTTGTTCAGGAAGGCCCTCAAAGAGGGGAAAAACAGCATTTACCGGCAGAGGACCAAATCAGCGTCGATGGGGCTCCATAGAAAAACAAAGACTGGAGAAAATGGCACCCTGGCAGCAGACAGGAAGGCAGACAAGCAGGCACGGTGCAGCCTCCCAAAAGCTTCCAATAGAGGCTGGGGAGCATTTCCGCGTGGGGCTCCATTGGAAACATTACCCATATGTGAGGACTTTCTCCTTGGATAAGCAGGAAGTAACTATGGGGGGGTTTTGTTTGTTTTTGTTCCTATGTATGGAGGTTTACCTAACCCAAGGCTTTACCTGACTGACAAGTGATCTGGAGAGAGAGCAATACTAAAGAACTAATGCTTGAAGTTCACTTATTCTTCTAGTGGAGTTAACTGCTACTACAGTACTTTCTAGGTGGCATGCGCAGACTGCATTGGTTCACTATCCTGCTTAACATCTCTTATGAAGCCCCGCTTGAAATCCCATGGCACAGGAGGCTTCTGCATTGGTGGTTTGAGATGAAGAAGGTGTCAGGACCGCAAATCGGGTTGTGGTCACTCATGGAACATTAGATAGAAAAACACTTCCATTTGAAGGGGTAAATATGCCTGGTAGAAGATTTTCTTGCAGGTGCTAATATATTCTAAATAGGCATTGGTATGCTATAGAAGAGACTAAATGCTGCTCAGTCTCTGCTGTGAAGGCTAGCAATTTGAGACTGTGATGAAGGTGGCCCTCATTCTGAGTCATCGTCAGTGGAAATAGTTAAAGCCTACAGGAGGTAGAACTGTGAACCTGTCTAGCAAAGAGTCAGTTCTGACATGGCCAATATGGTTTTTACTATGAGTGGAATGGGAAGATAAACATACAGTAGAGGCCAAGTCCAGGGAATTCCTAGAGCATCCTTCACCCACTGACCCAAGGATGGACATATCAAAAACAGTTGTGTACTTTCACTGCTAGTGAAGGAGTCTAACTGAAGGGACCCTTCCCCCCAAGCCTGAAAGATGCTGAGCAGGGTTCTTAGATCCAAAGACCACTTGTGGGAGGAGGAGATTCACAACCCAGAGGTAGAGGACTAAACTGGAGGAACGATAAGGAATGAGTAAGGTAATCAAATTTGTAGATGAGACAAAATTATTCAAAGATGTTAAAATGCAAGAGGATTGTGAAAAATTGCAAGAGGACTTTGAAAAATCGGAAGACTGGATGTCCAAATGGCAGATGAAATTTAATGTTTTGCTCCTTGTGGTCTTGGGCAAGCCACTTAACCCTCCATAGCCCATGTTCCCTGTAAAATAGTTATCTCCAAGTTATAATGCCCTGTTCAATGTAATTTCAGTTTGTTCAATGTAAACCGCACTGATGCAGAATAGCGCGGTATATAAGAGAATATAAATAATAAATAAAATAAAAATAATGTGGACAAGTGCAAAGTTCTGCACCTAGGAATAAACAACCCAAACTATGGTTACATGATGCAAGGTACCACCTTAGAAACCACTACCCAGGAAAAAGATTTAGGCATCTTCGTGGATAATACGTTGAAACCCTCCGCCCAGTGTGCAGTGTTGGCCAAGAAAGCAAATAGAATGCTAGGAATCATAAGGAAAGGAATAGAGAATAAAACAAAGGATATTATAATGACTATGTATCGTTCCATGTGTGACCACACCTTGAATACTGTGTGCAATTCTGGTCACCATATCTTCAAAAGGATATAGCTGAATTAGAAAAGATACAAAGAAGAATGACAAAAATGGTAAAGGGAATGGAAGGATACCCCTATGAGGAGAGGCTTAAAAGGTTGGGGCTCTTCAACTTGGAGAAAAGAGGGGGGATATGATAGAGATCTATAAATTAATGAATAGAGCGGAATGGGTAAAATGTAGATCGATTCTTTACACCAGGCATGTCCAACAGGTAGATCGCGGAGGGGTCAGAGGTAGATCGTCAGCCCCACTTGGCTCCATCTCTCCAGCAGCTCGCCCCATCGCTAGGAGAGCGCTCGTGCCGGCAGGTCATCTGCCAAGGGCTTGCCGCCACTGCTGTTGATCTTTTGCCTGTCCTTTTTCCCTGCCTATGGGACTCTTGCCTGCGGGTATATTGGAGGAGCTTGTTGTTTTCGTGCCAATAGTTTGTGGGTATCCCAGGGGGCTGCTGCCCGTGCCCCGTGACAAGACACCACAGGCCTGGCGTCATACCTGGTCTCCTGCCTCTCAGAATCACCCATTCCTGCCCCTGCCCCACCACCCCTTAGAAGTGTGTTATATACCAGGCGATATCCATTCACCCAGGCTTTACCTGAATACACTTACCATATTAATTATGTCGTGTGCTGGTCATTGGTCGCTTTATAGTTCGCTTTCATTAAACGTTTTTGGGCAGATACAACAAAGTGTCAAGAATTTGGTGATTTTGGCAGGCTTTTCCAATTTTGTTCTAACTTGCCTATGCCTTGCCTTCGAATTGATTCAAACCACTGTGACTTTTGCTTGCCTCTGCAATTTTGTTTTGCCTAGCTTTTGTGTTGATTCTACACTGCAATTTTATTTCACCTTGCTTTTAATAAATTCTGCACACAGTGTAGAATCAACGCAATCACGTGTGGTGGTATTTGAACTTGCTTGGCAGTATTTGATTTTATCTGGTTTGCTGGACAGGTGTTTTGAGTTTTTTTGATGATTGTTTGGTGGTATTTGATTATTGGCGCCAGTATGATGAATTCTTATTTTTACGTTTAGAACTGCATGTGTGGTTTTAGCATCTCCAGTCCTTGTAGTGCGCATCATCCAGAAGTCTTCAGTTCCTGTTGATCTTTAATACTTTGGGACAGTGACAGTTTTGGACCAGATTCAGCCAGTGTTTTTACTAACTTAGCAGATTTGGCCTTCTTAGATCCAACCACCCCAGTATAACGAAGATGAGTGTTCCAAAGAAGAGCAAAACCTACCACTTTCATGATGAATGGGAAATGGACTACTTCTTCATCATGGTGAAAGACAAGTGGTGTTGTCTAATTTGTAATGCCCCAGTATCCTTGCCCAAAAAGGGTAATCTGGAACGTCATTATAAGGCTCTGCATAGCAATAAGTTTGATGCTGATTTTCCACCCAAAAGTGAAATTCGTAAACTGAAGCTCAAAGAACTTAAATCGAAATTGGCTACTCAGCAACAGTTGATGACGAAGTCAAGGTCACATTCGGTCAATGCAACCATAGCATCCTTCAAGGACAGCAACCTGATCACAAAGAAATGCAAACCTTTCACTGAAAGGGAATTTGTAAAAGATTGTTTTCTTGAAGCAGCTGACAATCCTTTTGAAGGATATAAAAATAAGAAAGATCATAGCTGCTATTCAAGATGTACATTTGTCAAGAAACACCATTGTGCAGCGAATAGAAAAGATTTGTGGAGACACAACTTAACAATTGTTGGAGGATGTTTCAAATTGTGTTGCTTTCTCACTCCAACTGGATGAATCTACAGACATAAGAGACATAGCCCAGTTACTAGTCTTTATCCGGATGGTTTTTGAAGACTTCAGTGTTAAAGAAGAACTACTTGGAATGATTTCTTTAAAAAGGAGAACTACGGGGAGGAAGTGACGTCATCAGCTAGAATGGCAGCATAGGTGGTGAGCTCCGGAGGGCAGCTTACGAATTACAAGTTTTCCCCTAATTGAGCTTCAGGCTTTCGGGAGCAGAGAGCAGGTGGGGTAAAAGGCAGCCTGCCGCGTCGAATGGCGACGAGAAAAAAAGCCGCGGACCTGAAAGAGTTTGCGTATGGAGGCGCAAAGTCCACGGCTGGAGAGAAGAAAATAGCGGGCTTAAGCGCGGGAACTGGCGACACCCCAGCCACCACGGAGATGGCAATACAAAATGTGACGAGGGAAGAGCTGCGGAGCTGGTTCAGCGATATCACCACGGAACTGCAAGCGGTAAAAGCTGAGGTGGTGGAGATGTGTTCCGCATTGCGAGAGGAGGTGGGTGAGCTGGGTAACAAATTGGAGGAGCACGAGATGCAGCTGGAACGGCTAGACTCCCGGCAGAATGGGGTGGAACGCTCGCTTAAGGACCTGGAGGCCTGGAAGGAGACGGTTTTGTTGAAAGTTGAAGATCTAGAAAACAGGTCCCGCAGGAATAACCTGCGCATCCGAGGGGTGCCGGAGGAGAAGGAGTTTGTGGAAAGTGAGAAGGTGGCAAAAGCGGTGCTCCGGACTATATTAATGGAGCTGGGGAAGGAGAATGAGTCTGAGCAGGTGGAACTGAAGCTTGTTAGAGCCCACCGTGCACTCGGCCCTAGTAGGCCTAATAGACCACGTTATCTGGTTCTATTTATGGAGGACTATAAACTTAAAGAAAGGATACTCAATCTTCTGCGTACCCGCAAAGACTTTATATGGCAGGGGTACAATCTACAGATTTATCCGGACCTGGCTGCAGGGACTCTACAGCGGTGGCGGGAAATGCAGCCGGTCACGTCCATATTACGGAAGGAGAATGTCCGCTATAAATGGATGTACCCTTTTGGCCTCCTCTTCACCGTGGGGCTTAAGAACTGGAATGCCCACTCGGTGGCCGAAGCCATGGCAGCTCTAAAGATGGCGGGGCTGGGCAGTGGACTCACGAGGAACGTGCAAGATGATGGGTCGGATACAGCTGAGCAGGGAGGGCGCAGGAGTGCTGAAAAGCGACGCCGCAGTCCGGAGGTGGTAGCAAAGGAGCACCCGGCCAATACCGCTGGCGACGTAGACACCTGAAGAACCGGGGACTCTGTCTGTCTTTATGTATTTTTGTATTCTGCTGTTTTGCATTTCTGTATTGCTCTACTTGTTTGATGGTGAGCTTTTATGGGGCAGAGTTGGTTTGATGTTTATGTTGATAACTGTGATTAGTGAGGGAGTTGGCTGTCTGTGGGGGGAGGGGGAAGGGGGAATGAGTGAGAGGGGAGAAAGGGGGTGAAGGCTTGAGGGGGCGGAAGGGGAGGGTGGGGTGGGGGTGGAGGCGGAGGGGCTGACGGGGTAACGGTTGGGGCTGGAGGGCCGGAATGGAGGCATGGGGTAGGTGTGAACAGAGGGGGGGGATTGGGGTTGAAGGGGGGAAGGGAGCGGGATGGGGGAGGAGGGTAGGGGGTGGTAGTTGCCTCTGGCTGATGGGCACTACTCTGACGGAGACCTCCAGAGGATAGAGGGGGGATTTGGGGGGGGTGGGGGGAGGGGGCAGGAGGGACCACAGTGGGATCACAGCAGCTGGTAGTGGCTACAATGAATGTGCGGGGGTTGGGAACTTGGAGGAAGCGTAGACTGGTGGAGAGGGAGGGGGTAGGGTGCGGGCGGATTTTATCTGCATGCAGGAAACCCATTTGAAGGTAGGACAGGAGCGGATGGTGCAGTCGAAGTGGTACCCTTGAGTATTGTTGGCAGGACAGCGGGCGGAGGCTCGAAAGGGGGGGGTGGGTATTCTGGTAGGGGCGGCGTGGGTGGATAAGGTGGTGGGGGAATATAGGGATAAGAAGGGCAGAGCGGTGGGCATTAAACTACAAATAGGGAGGGAACAGGTTTGGATAGTGAGTTTGTATGGACCCAATGAGAAACAAGGGGAATTCTTTGAGAGGATGCGAACTGAATTGGGCAGCTTGAGCGGGGCCCCGATTATTCTTGCGGGGGATTTCAACTTGACTGTCAATCCGCGGTTGGATAATGGGGGGGGGAGAGTGGTTTAGGTAAGAGGGTAGATAGGGTCAAGCTGCGACATCTAAAGGAGTCCTTGGGGGTGGAGGATGTGTGGAGGATCCAGAATCCTGGGGGTAGGCAGTACACTTATTATTCAGCGCCCCATGGCACGTATAGCCGGATTGATATGGTGTGGGCGGGAGGGGGATGGCTGAATAGGGTGGTAGCGGCTGAGCATGGCTCTATCACGTGGACTGATCATGCGCCTGTATGGGTTGAGTTTAGTTTGGGGTATGTGGATGAGGGTAAAATTTTGGAGGCTCAATGAAGCTCTGCTGGACGAGCCGGCAGTGACTGAACGGCTGGGGAAGGTGGTGAGGGAATACCAAGAGTTTAATTTGAATGGCGAGGTCGCATTAGGGGTGGCGTGGGACGGCCTGAAGGCCGTGGTGAGGGGACACTTAATTCAGGAAACGGCCCGAGAGCGTCGGAGCCGGGGGGACCGGGAGCACCGGTTGCTGCAGGATATTAGTCGCCTGGAGAGGATGGATTGGGGGAGGGGAAGGGGGAGGTGGCGGGGAAATTAAAAGAGTTGAGGGGCGAATTAGCACGACTGCGGGCGAGTGAGATAGCTTATGAGCTGCGGGTATTGAAGCAAGGATGGTTTGAGGGGGGTAACAGGGTGGGGAGGAGGTTGGCACAGAGGTTGAGGAGTAGGGCCCAGCAAAGCAACATTGGGGGTATCCGGGGAGTAGGGGGGAAGATGGTGCATGGGAACAACGAAATTCGGGCGACGTTAGCAGATTATTATACCAAGTTATATACTAGTGAAGTGCTGGGAGGGAAAGCTCAATGTGAGGAATACTTAAAGGGGTGTGACTTGCCCTCTTTGTCACAGGAGCAGTCGGAGTGGTTGGATAGACCGATCACGGAGCAGGAAGTGGATGAGGCGATTAGTACGTTAAAACGGGGTAAAGCTCCGGGGTTGGATGGGTTGACGGGGCGATTTTATCAAGTGTTTCGCTCCAGTTTGGGGCCTTTCATGGTTGACGTGTTTAATGGAGTGTTGACAGGGGGGGGGGGGGGGGGGGAGAACCCACGCTCAATGAGGGAGGCCGGGATAACGCTTATTCCTAAGCCGGGCAAAGATTCCACGGTGTGTGGGTCATACCGGCCCATCTCACTATTAAATGTGGATGCTAAACTGCTGGCGAAGGTTCTCGCCACCCGGTTGGCCACGGTGATGCCTGCTTTGATACACCCGGACCAAACCGGCTTTATAGCAGGGCGGTAAGGCGGAGACAACATCCGGAAGATCTGTAACCTGACGTGGGAGGTGCAGCGGACGGGTCAGGGGGCCACTTTCCTGTCGGTGGATGCAGAGAAAGCATTTGACCGGGTGGAGTGGCCGTTTATGCTTAGTGTGCTGGAGAAAGTGGGGCTGGGATCCCATTTCGTTCAGTGGGTACAGGCGATGTATGCGGAGCCACAGGCCAGAGTGCGGGTGAATGGCAGTTGCTTAGGGAGGGGTACTAGGCAGGGCTGCCCCCTGTCACCTCTGCTCTTTGCTTTGGTCATTGAGCCATTGGCGGCGAGGGTCCGGGGGTCCCCGGATATTAAAGGGGTCCTAATGAATTCTCAGGAAGTTAAAATCACCCTCTTTGCGGATGATGTAATCTTTATGCTTCGGGAGCCCTTGACGACGCTACCGAATTTACTGAGGGAGATTGAGGGGTATAGTAGGGTGGCGGGATATAAGATTAATGATAGTAAATCCGAGATACTGGGGTTTAATTTACGGGGGGAGACGGTGGCCGGGTTGAAAGGGGCGTTTGCATTTAAGTGGGTGAGTGAGCATTATCGCTATTTAGGAATTCAGATGGGAAAGAATATGGCGGGGTTGGGGGCGGCCAATTATGGAGGGCTATTACAAGACGTGTGTAGGGACCTGCGAAAGTGGAAGGGGCTGTTTCTCACGTGGCTGGGTCGGATAGCAGTTATAAAAATGAACGTTTTACCCCGGTTCTTATTTTTGTTTAGCTCCCTGCCGTGTAAGGTGTCGCGAAACTATTTGAAACGCGCTCAGAAGGTACTGATGGAGTTTATTTGGGGAGGGACACGGCCGCGAGTAGCGCGGCTCACAATGTTTCGACATAGTAGGGAGGGGGGGATGGGGTGCCCTGGCTGGAGAAGTACTATTTGGCCTCCCAGCTACGGGTACTGCAGACTTGGCAGGGGGGGGGAGACTCCCCGGTGGGTGTACTTGGAGCAGGAGCACGATAGGAAAGGGAGTCTGGCGAAGTGGATGTGGGATCCAGGGGCCACAGCGGAGGGGGGGAGGGAAGGTAACCCTTTTAGAGCATTGACGAAGGAGCTCTGGCTGAGATCAAAGCGACAGCTGTTAGGGGGAAAGCGCTACACTCGGAGTATGTATATTACCGGGGTCCGGGAATTTGTTCCTGGGAGAGAGGGAGGGGTGTTCGGGGAGTGGGAAGGGAAGGGGTTGCAGTTTGTGGGGCAGCTGCTCCATTCGGGAGGGGAACTTAAACGTTGGGGGGAGTTACAAAGTGAATTTGGATTGGATGGTAAGGGGTTCTATGCCTACTTACAGGTAGCGTCTTTTGTGGGAAAGAAGGAAGTTAAGGAGGATTTGGGACGGGCGGCCACGAGGGTAGAGCTCCTGTTTGCGGGAGGGGGGCGGAGGGGGGTTATCACTCATCTTTATGGGGAGTTGATTGCCCAGGGGGGGTGGGGGGAGTATTCGGGGAGAGGTAGAGTGGGAGAAGGTCCTTGGGGGCGAATGGACTAGAGGGAGGTGGCAGCGTATTTATAAGTGGTCTAAACGCCTGGCACCGGGGACGGTATACTTGGAGAGTAGTTTAAAGATCAGGTATCAAACTTATTGGACCCCGTGGAGGTTGCGGGCCCTGGGTAAGGGGGAGTCGGGGGAATGTTGGAGGGGGTGCAAGGGAAAGGGGGATCTGTATCATTTGCTGTGGGACTGCCAGGTGGTGCAGGACATGTGGGCGGATTGGGAAAGGGTTATTGGGGAGGTGACGAGGGTTCCAGTGGTTTTAACACCTGCCATGGTTCTGCTGAATGAGTTGGAGGATGAGGGGGAGCGGGGCCTGCAGCAGATGATTGGCTACTGTATTGCGGCTGCGAGGGGGGAGCTTCTGGGTCGTTGGAAACGTCCAGATGTCCCCACTAGGAGGGACATTGTTGGGAGACTAAGTGGGTTGCGGGACATGTGCGAAATCGCGGCCTATGGTGACCATAGGCTGCAGAGCTTTCGCTCGCTATGGCAGGGATATGATGCGTGGCTTTTGACTTGGCGGGGCGGGGGGGGGAGGTGGGAGGGAGAGGGGATGGAGGAAGTAGTGGGTGAGAAGAGGGGAAGCGTGAAGGGAGGGGGGATTGGAGGGGGGGGGGGAGTGGGTCCATGCTGACTGATTGGGGTCGCAAAGTTGTCCTTATGGTTAATGTTGTGCAATGGGGGATTGGTGATGGATCCCGCTGGGGGGATGGAATGGGTGGGTTAGTTCTTCTGTTAGGGGGGACTGGGGTTCGTGTTTGTTGGGGTTGTTGTTGTTGATGTTATTATGTTCTGTGCACTGTGAGTTTTGGAAAAACTTAATAAAAAGGAAAGTTATAAAAAAAAAAAAAAAGGGAGAACTACCAGTCAGGAAATACTCAGTTCTTTCCATTATTTTGTGACAAAGTGTAATCTTCCATTACATAGACTTGTTTCCATCACTACTGATGGAGCAAGAGCAATGACAGGTGAAGTTAACGGTTTCATAGCCCTCTGTAGACAGCTTGACGACTTCCCAGATTTCCTCTTACCACTGCATCATTCACCAGCAGGTTTTGGCAAGCAAGAGACTCAATACAAAGACCGTCATGGACATCACTTTCAAAATTGTAAATTCAGTTCGTGGAAGATCACTTCAAGGACGGCTTTTCAATCTTACTCTTGACGAAGGGGCAGCGGAAATCATTTAGCACACAGATGTAAGGTGGCTAAGTAGGCACAAATTTCCACAAAGATTTTGTGATTTGCTGAATGAAATAAGAGGTTTTTTGAAGGAGAGGGGAGATGACCAAGCAGAGTTGAAGATGAGGAGTGGTTATATGATCTGGCATTTCTCGCTGACTTTACAGGCGAACTAAGTGATGTGAACCTTGAACTACAAGGTAAAAACAAATGCATTGGTGAGATGAGTACAGTTTCATCCTACAAGAGAAAATTTGAGCTAATGACTAACCTTGCAAACACTTTTTATCATTTTCCTAATACGCAGGACCATCTGGGACAATATCCAAATTTTGTTTTTCAGAACGAGAAGTATGTGACAGAAATCTGTTGTGTTATCCAGGAATTCGAAAATAGATTCTGTGACTTCCAAAAAATTGGAACAGTTGTGGAGTACTTGTTATACCCATTCAAAGTAGATGTGGATATTAAAGAAACTGCAGCTGCTATCAGTAAAAATTACTCATTGAACAAGCCATCTCTTGAAAACGAAATTTTAACCCTTAAAAATAGGAATTACACTTACCTGGTAATTGTGGTTCCTTGAGCGACTCCAGTTTAGTCCTCAACCTCTGGGTAATGAACCTCCTCCTGCAGCTTGGAGACTGGGCATGTCAAACTCATGACATAGCCTGCTGGTCTCTCCCATCAGCCCCCAATGAACTATTAACAAAGCAGACTCAAAAGGAGCAAAAAATCATTAACTTTTTTTTTAAAATTAAAAACGTAACATTATATTCAAGGGCACGTAGAACATAACCTATTTACCTACTACTCCCCTTCCAGAAGGAGAGGGACTGCTTCCTGCATGCTCTCCTTTCCGTTGAATGCCTAGCCCTAAACAATCCAGAGCAATATAGCAATATATATAACAATAACATAATATAATAATATAACAATATAGCGCAAACCAAATAGAAGCATCAAAAGAACTGAACACCAGTGAAGGCCTATATCCACTTTTAACCTTACACTTCCCCGAACAGAAAGACCACTGCTAAGACCCCCATCCCCAAGCGGGAATGAGGACTAAACTGGAGTCACTCAAAGAACCACAATTACCAGATAAGTGGGGGCGGAGCCAACCGCGAAGCAGAATGGACGGGTAATCGCAGAGCTCCCATTGCCGGTAAAGAATCCTGAACAAATACTGCCAGATATAGCCCCTAAGGGTGAATACTGAACTAGCTCGACTCAATAAGCGATGTCAACGTTGAAACCTGCAAGATTAGAGTTCCCGCAAGGCACTAGTTCAGCACCGAAGAGGCTGAAGTCAGAGACCGGATCCCCGCAAAAAATGGCCGCGGCTATCAAGGAGGCGACCGGTGAAGGCATAAAAGAGATTCTAATAGAATTGAGAAACGTAAAGGAACTCATTGTAGCCAATACATCTTCCTTGTCAGCGATCCAGGAAGACTTAAATGAAGTGAAAGGTCGAATGCAGGACCTGAACAGTCGATTAACCATAACGGAGGGAGTTGTGCAAAAACATGGCGCCATGCTCGAGTGCGTAGGATCCTTAGCAAAGCGTGTCAAGCTAATAGAGACTCAACTGGAGGATCAAAACAACCGATCGCGACGGAACAACGTTCGCCTGGTAGGCGTTCCCGAAGGAGCTGAAGGGACAAATATGATAGTCTACCTTGAAAAAATGATTCCAGACTTATTGCAGATCTCCTTTGACAAGGCCTTCGAACTCGAACGGGCGCACCGTGTACCAACGCATAAAAGCGAATCCAGCAAACATCCGAGGCCAATCGTGATGAGAGTCCTTCGCTATCCACAAGTGCTGCATATACTCCAAGCGTCGAAGAAAGCGACACCACTACGAATACAAGGACAGAGGATTTCCTTCTTCCCGGACCTCAGCAAGCCCACAATGGATCGCAGAAAAGAATTGCTTGCATGCAGGCCGTTACTACAAAAGTTACAAGCACGCTATGGCCTCTACTACCCCAGTATAATGCAGGTCACGCTGAACAACTCCACAAGAAACTTTACCGATGCCAAAGCCCTGCGAGCCTTCCTGCAAGAAAGCAGTGATATGGAGACTTACTGACACTCGAGGAAGAGTTTTTCTGCTAAGTATACGTTCAATAGCTATAAGTGGGAATGTACTGGGCTTTGACCGGGTAATTGCACACTGTACATGTATTCCCCAAAATAGCTAGTGCAGGGCAGTCATGATCAAGTACTTGATGCAAGTTATATTTTAAACTGTTTGTATCATGTCAACCTGTACCTTTCATTACTCTCCATATATTACGTGCTAGTTAGAACTATTGTATTGTACCATATTCTAAAGGGTGCGATCATATCAAATAGCATGTTGTACTGGGCAATGTTGGATGCTATCAACAGGGAAATTCTGCTAAGATGGGATGGTTTTTCACCAACAGATGTTTCATTGTTAAGTTCAAATGTTTTCTATGGGTAATCCAATCTAACGTACTGTATTCTCTGCAGCAGCCCCATTTGGAGCGGTATCATAGAGCTATCATGTCCAACATCACTCCACATATCCCCTACAATGAGTAGAATAACGCTGCTCACCCTGAATGTGAAAGGAATAACTAATCCAGCAAAGCGCAAAAAAATCCTCACCTACTGCCAACAAAAGCACGCTGACATAGTGTACCTCCAGGAGACGCACTTGTCTGAGAGTGAATCCTTAAAGGTAGTCTCAGCATTTTACCAGGTGATCGCCGCAGCACCTGCACTCAAACGGCGAGGAGGAGTATTGATATTGCTGCGGAAGTCCTTGGCTGCAACAGTTAGGGAAACGAAAATTGATACAGAGGGTAGGTGGGTACAAGCTACCCTGGAAATTGCACAACAATCCTATACATTAATGAACATATATGCCCCAACTAACGATGAGCCCTCCTTCTTCAGGGCCGTAGCCAAGACACTAGTGGACGCGTCCCACACTGAAATAGTGTTAGGCGGGGACTTCAACTTGATCCTAGATCCCCTGATGGACAGGAATCCATATCGCTCGATATATAAAGTAAAGTCCCACGCAATAATACAGAGCATGATAAAGGAATTGCACCTCAATGACGCCTGGCATCTTCTAAATCCCACTGACAGAGAATATACCTTTTATTCTATGCCACATGCTACCCAGACGAGAATTGACTACTTTCTTGTGACAAGTGGGCTGGTTAAACAACTAGTTGCTTCTGAAATCAAAGCGGGAACAGTCTCAGACCACTCAGCTGTCACTCTAGTCCTAAACCCCGGACAGACACATCAGACACCCCGTCGATGGACCTTCAATAAGGCCTTGTTATCCGATGCTGATTTTGTGGCCTACATGAATAGAGAAATTGAAACATACGACAAGGTTAACAACCCTTCCGAGACATCATCATGGGCCTGGTGGGAGGGCTTTAAGGCGACCATCAGGGCGCATATCACCACCTACTCCATTCAAAAGAACAGAGCCCAAAAGAAGGCACAACAAGACTTAGAGGACCAGATAAAAGCGGGAGAGCGCCTATTAACAAAGAGGAAAGATTCTATGATTTTGATACGGCTTCAGAAACCTCGCGAATCTGAAAGCCCTTGCAGAGGGGCTTAGCGGGCGGAGGGGGCCCCACGGGACACTGCACTCTGCCGCGTCCGTGGCAGCAGCCAGAGCCAGCTTTTTCTTTTTTGCGGACCTACCCGCGTGCCAGCTGCAAGGCCTTCGCGTGCCACAGCTGGCACGCGTGCCATAGGTTCGCCATCGCTGATCTAGGCGGTAGTGCTTACTGAAAGTATGGAGAGACAACCAAGTGGCCTCCTACAGATGTCCACTGGCGGACCCAAACTGTGCTCTGTCCAAGAAAATGCTTGCACTTTGGTAGAGTGAGCTCGTAAGCTCCCTGGGACTGTACGGTCCCGTAGAAGATAAGCTGACGCACTTGCCGCTCCAATCCATCCAGAAATGGACTCCTTCGCCACCACTTCCCTTTGCGGGGCCCTCTGAACACCCCGAAGAGAGAGACGAAAGTTTCTGAAACCTTTAAACACTGCCGCAGCGCTCTTGATGTCCAAACAGCGCAAGCTATGGTTCAATACTCTCCCCTCCGCCACACCTAGCGTTGGAAGAGAGACCATTTTAGTTAGGTGAACACAGAAACCACCTTTGGCAACAACGATGGAACCAGCCACCAGGCCACCTTCTGTCTGGAGACAGACAAAAAACGATTTCTGACAGGTCAACGCCTGCAACTCCGAAAATCGCCTCGCCGAACAGATGACCATCAAACATACCGTCTTCAAGGCAAAACTCTTTTTTTTTCTTCTTTTTTTTTATTGGTTTCAAAAAAAAGCATTTACATAATACAATCAAAAAGAAAATCAGAATAATACAAACCAAATCAGATGCAACAACATCAAACAGGAAAACACCCATTGATATAGCCCACATCAAGGAACTTAGCTGGATATAAAATAAAAGGCCATATTCAGGAAAATAAGACACAAGGCCCACAAAGGGAGGCAACAACTTATTCTGGGACACTCTGTACTTCACTAAGTGCCTTCCGCTTCTCAATCAAAAACCTTTCCAATTGGGTGACATCAGTAAAAATATAAGAAACATCCTTCCAGGTAATTACACATTTGCAGGGGAAGCGTAGAAAAAAAAGAGGCTTCTCCTAAGGACAAAACCTGTGGCTTTAAAGCCAGAAACTGTCTACACCTAAGCTGGGTGCTACGAGAAACGTCAGGGAAAACATTCACAAGATGACCACAGAACTTGACAGTCTTGTGTTTAAAAAAAGTACGTAGCACACTCTGCTTAACATCCTTAGTCAAAAATGTCACCAATAAAGTGGAACGAGAATCAATTGTATCTAGGGAGTCCTCTAGAAAGGCTGTGAGGTTAGTAATAGTAGGTTCAATTACATCAAACTCCCCCTCAACCGGATTAACTCTCTTAGAGAGTTAGGGGAAATATAATACAGCTGTACTACTGCAACGGATTCCGTAATCAGTAAGACTTCCTTAAGGTACTTATCTAAACAACAACTTAGGAGCGAGGAGTCTAGAAATGGGAAAATTTAAAAAACGCAAGTTACAAGAACGTGCAGAATTCTCCAACGCTTCAATTTTATTATGGAGAGTCAGTGAGTCCTTAATACCAGCTGCCTGAGCAGCGTGTACAGTCCCCATCTGACCCTCCAATTTTGAAATAGCAGTATTAAGTAAAACCGTCTTACCATCTAACTGCCGTAAAGAGACAACAGTCTCTTGAGAAAATTTAGCCAAAGAATCAAAAGTACCAGTGATCTTACTATCTATAGATTTTAGGACTCCCCAAACATCTTTTAAAGTAATCTCAGTATCAACAGATATAGTCGGGAGTGCAGCAGCACTACCCGACTCAGCAGAGAGAACCGGTTTAGGTAGGGAGAAAGAATCAGTTAAGCCTCTTACCTTATCAAGGGACTCCCCAGTAGAAGCGGGAAGCTCCATAGTGAAAGGGCACAGTGGAGGAGATCTGCCCCCTGAACTCAGGGAGGCGCCCTCAGGAGACGAATGGGCTATTGGAAGCAAAGAAAAATGCTTATCCAAGGGACCCGTCGGTTTGGCAACACCGGCAGGGTCACTCCCAGAAGCACCACGACCTTTAGCCTTCCGTTTGCCCATGACACGGGGGAACGAATACTAAATTAGCAACATTAGAGCAGACTGATAAACACAACAAATAAACCTGCCTTCCTTCCGCATCCAAGCAGCATATAGCCACTAGATGCCGTCGTGACGTAACACTAGCGTCGCAGTGGCGTCAAAGGGGCAGAGCCTGCCCCTTTGAACACGCCCCTTCGAACCACACTCCGCGAAACACGCTCCGCGGAAAGGAAGGCTGACTATAAACAAGGGCAGAGCAGAGGGGTCCTCTCACAGCTGCGGGTTCTCTCTCCCCTGCCTGTCCGGTAGTCCGGGGAAGGTCCAACGCCCACACAGCACGCTGCACTCAGCAGCAGTCCCTGAGGCCAACGAAATGACCCCAGATGCCTCCAGCACACTTCCCAGCCGAGCTCAGGTAACAAACAAGCTGGCAGCTTTTATACACGCAGGGGGGTCCTCTCTCCCCTGCCTGTCCGGTAGTCCGGGGAAGGTCCAACGTCCACACAGCACGCTGCACTCAGCAGCAGTCCCTGAGGCCAACGAAATGACCCCAGATGCCTCCAGCACACTTCCCAGCCGAGCTCCAAGGCAAAACTCTTAACCTACGCCTGTTGCAAGGGCCCCGATGGCGTGCTAGCTAACGCTCCTAAAACCAACTTGAGCTTCCCCGGTGGAATTAATATCCTACGAGAGGGCTACAGTCTGGTAACTGCCTGAGAAAGCGTACCACATCGACCTGTACATGAGAGCCACTCCCTGTCCTTTGCCCCTATAGCAAGACAGAGCTCCTAACTGAACTTTCCAGGACCTGCCTTTACCAAACCCGTCCTGCAGAAAACTTAATACCAAGGGAACTGACACTGTTGTCGCGCGAGCATGCCTCCACGAGCACCCATCCTCAAAGATGCACCATATACGCACATATGTAAGGGACGTAGACTTTTTTTTTCTTTTTTTTTAGCTGCAAGGTGGCAAAGACTGCTGCCGAGCAACTCTTTTTCCTTAAGCTTGCCCTTTCAACGGCCAACCCATAAGCAAAAAACAATGCAACCGAGGCATTCGAAGGGAACTCCGTAGCAACAGAATCTCCAATGTTAGAAGCTTCCATGGATTCCCGTCGAGCAACCGTATGAGGCAGGCATACCACGGGCGCCTCGGCCAGCCTGAGGCCCCCAACCACACGTTTCCCTGAAGCGCTTCGATACGCAGAACCACTCGACCTATGAGTGTCCCTGGTGGAAAGACAGAGAAGATCCGACGATGGCCGCCGTTGAAACAGTGCACCGATGCCTTCCGACCTCCTTTCGCGGTCTGCTGAAGAAGCAACCCGTTTACGCAGAGTGAAACACCGCCATGAGGTCCATTACTGGCTGTCCCCATATGCGACCGATCTGTGCGAACACCTCCGGATGCCACTCCCATTCTCCGGCATCTACTCGGACCCAGCTGAGGAAATCCGCCATCACAATGTCCTTACCTGCAACATGTGCCACCGAAAACGCTGGCAGCCAAAGCTCTATTCACACACACAGACCCTCTGCCGCAGCCTCTATGGCCACACTTCCGGTTCTGCCCTGCCGATTGATGTAGGCCACCGCCGTGTAGTTGTCAGACAGTACTCGCACCGCTCGACCTGTCACCGTAGCTTCGAACGCCTGCAACACCCGGCATATTGCTCGCATTTCCAATCGGATGATTGACCACTGGGTCTCCTGTGTACTCCAAGAGCCTTGCGCAAAACAATCTCCGAACGTAGCGGAGTTTAACAAAGTTTTTTGCCAAGCTCCCAGAGGAAAGGGCCATAACCTTTTATTAGAGAGCTGGAAATTTTTATTAATTTTTTTTTTTTTTTTACCAACTTTCACCAATTCAAGATGTTCTACAAGGTATACAACTCAGAGCGTCACATCTGTTGTACATGCAACGGAACCCTTAAAATAGGAGCATACATGAATCCACCGCTTGCTCCACTACAAGCATTGAGTAGCCTATTCATCTTTTTGGAAACCAGCCAGGTCCTTAAGACCTGGATTGGCTACCCTAGGAAACAAGATACTGAACCTGAAAGAGCTTGGTCTGACCCAGTATGGCATTTCTTGTATCCTTATGAACGGAACCTCCCCAAGGTCTCTGCCTTGGAAGTAACAGGCTGCGCCTGGCCCTATGGCTAGCTCACATGGAGCAGTGCGGCCTAGTGGTTGAGGCAAGTTGCCAGAGGACCAAGGGTTTGAATTCCAATCGAGACCACCAACCTTGGGCCATAAAAACTGGGGTTTCTGGTCCCACCAGTGGTCCTTCTGGCCTTCGGTAAGCGACTTAACCCTCTGCCTCAGGTACCGAAACAAACTGCAAGCCCTTCAGGGACAAGCGAAATAGAAATACCGTAATCGACTGCATGCCACCCTGACCTGTAGGCAATCAGTATACTCAAATAAATAACTGACTGGGAATATGTGACCGTAGCAAAACACTGGCAGTGGAGAGACATCAGAGCTGGTGCTGGTTCCTGGTCTTCCTTTCTTGTTCTCCCAGTCCTTCTGCCAGCATTGAGAAAAGGCTGATAATAGATTGTCCAGTGGGCCGGGGACCTTGCATCCTGGACATCAGAGAGAAAGAGAGGCTAGGATCTGGGAGCAAAGCCCAAAGAGAAAGAGAAACCAGTGACTGTGCCACTGTAGCTCCTCCGGACGGCTCACTCCACAGCAGATCCCACGACTGCATCTCCAACCCCATGTACCATCATGAGGACCTCACGCACTTTATTACAATCGACATCCCCCCCCCCATTATTGGAGAAATTACCTTAGCGTGATACTACAGTCTGAGCAAAGAAATGCAGTCTCACTCTGCAAAGAGTGCACCCAAAAATCATGCCTAAGCAATTGTGAGCACATACAAAATGCACATCTACATATACGGGTGACCCAGCACCTGTCACCCAAACACAGTGCAGTGAGCACACTTGAACATAGGCTGAATGCATGAAGCATACACAGAGTATTGACTTCCGCTATGAAACCTTCCAGTGTCCTGGAGCGCTAAGCCCCAGACTGTGCTACCTAGACGTCCTTCTCTTCACCCTCAGCATGGGCCCTTTAACAAGATGGCACAGACGGGTCAGTGCCCCTGCTAAGTGCTTAAAGCCCTGCTCTGACAGCACAGGCTCTAGAAATAGATGAGAATTTCATGAGAAGGGCATGCTAAGTGGAGCTATGAAACACACAGGCACCCCCCTCCCCCGGCCTTCCTGCAGTCAGAGAAATAGTGGTGGGATACACCGACAACCTTGCAAGTGGAGGTCTTAGAAGTTGCTGCCTATGTGAACCTGATGAAGAATACAATTTCATATTTTACAACCCCCCCCCCCCCCCAGGGATGGGGGCACTGAATACTATATGTGATTCATGAGCAGCGCTGCCATCCGGTGGCCTTTAGGGCACCAGAACCTGACAAACAATACAGAAGTTAAGAGCTTTAAATCTTGGTCATATAATCTTGATTTGCAGAACATTACAGTTGCTTGTTTAGTCACTAACCCCTGAGTGCCCATGAGGTGGCCCTGTGGTTATTTCTTCCCTGACTTGCAGAGATCAATCTGATGATGGCTGCATACACACGGTGACAGAAAGGCACTATTGAGTGTACCAGCTGCCCTCTGGTGGCCATAGATCGTAGCACAGGCACTTCTTGGTGGACACTTTAACTGTTATTATATTTTTTTTTTATATCCTAAGGTTTCCTAAACTTGTCCCTGTGAAACCACAGGCGTTTGGGCAACTTTCACTACAGAATACATTTGCAGACCATGAATACAAACAAAGAGCTACTGTCTCAAGCACATTTCCAGCCTGTCCCTCCTTCCAACTACAAGTTAGGGCTCTGCCCTTGAAGAACCTAAAAGCTGGAAATTTGCCTAATATCCCGGGACTTAACAGATGCTCCTCAGAGACATGAATAGGAGGGAGAGAACATGTGGCATCAGAGATCAATGCCAAAACTGCTGTCCTATAAAACTAAGAATAAACTTAAACTTAAAAATAAAGAGGACTGACAACAGCCCCCTTAAGGCTGAGGAACCCCCCGAGCCTCAAAAAACCTACAAACCAAAGAAAGAAACACTAGACCTAAAAATCTAGCTATTCTGCCTGTCGTCTTCCTCACACAGGCAGCTTGCTGCAACTCCCACCACGCAGTCCAAATACCTAGAAAGAAAATGGCCACCCTTTTGCCAACGAATTTTGGTGCCAAGATCAGCCGCCGCTGCAAAAAGGAGGTCTCAGCAGACCGACAGAGCCCGAAGGCCTTACCTGCAGGGCTGAAAGCCATGCAGCCTGCTCCTACCGCCTTGAATTCATCCGATCCTCAAGCCGTGCTGCCACACCCGGAAGCCACGGCGAGGACCGCTCAGCTGGTTCCACAGAGTAAAATTAAAATCACGCAGCAACGGAGAGGCTCCGTCTCACACAGCTTCAGTGTGGCTGTACGGGTCCCGGAGCTCTCTCCCATACCGTCAAAGGAGAGAGATCCGCACTGGCGAATGCCTGCAGTAAGTGAAAATAACTGACAAGGAGGGAAGGCGGGAGCTGCTACTAATTTAAAGAGCCAGGCTCAAATATAAAATTATTGTAAATAAGGAAATTTGCTCCTAACAACTAAAGGGAACTAATCCCTGATTGCCAATTAACCAAAAGTAACTGAATTAAAAGTAAAATTAAAGGTAAAAATCAAAAGTAAAATCGGAATAGAGTTTGTCACACTAAATGCTCCTTATCTGTTCCCCCAAGTGAGCTCAGAAGCTAGGCTCACTACGTCCTCCTGCTGCATGGAGACTGGACACACTGGGGGCTGATGGGAGAGACCAGCAGGCTATATCCAGTGATGTCATGAGTTTGACATGCCCAGTCTCCAAGCTGCAGGAGGAGGTTCACTACCCAGAAGTTGAGGACTAAACTGGAGGAACGATAAGGAAATGACATTTTTCTCAAGACCCGTGCTGAGCAAGAATCGTTTTGGAAGCTAGTGCCTAGAGACAAATTTCCCAACTTGAGAAGATGCAGTGAAGCTGTACACTCCTGTTTCGGTTCAACTTATTTGTGTGAATCTGCGTTTTCCCATCTGAAAATGACAGAGTACACAACGTTCCAACATGACAAATGAACATCTCCAGGATTCCCTGAGACTGGCCCTCACGCAATATTCACCCAACTTCAAAAAGCTGGTGGATGAAATCCAGGCTCAGACATCTCACTAATGAGCGAGAGTGAAATATTAAAGATGTGCAAGATCAGCCTGGATCAATACTCAACCTAAATTTAACATAAATTACTCAATAAAAGTTAAAGAACGCTATTAAGACAGTTAAAGAAAGTTATTACTCAATAAAACTTTAAGAAAAAAATGTACTTTCCATTTCCCTTCGCAGTTCTTACTGGATCTTCATCTGTTTTGTTTTTGCTTAATTTGCTTAACAGCTGATCACATCCAAGTAAATGACAGAAGGTTCATTAAAAATTGGGGGGGGGGGGGAAATCCTCCAACTTTATTGGGTTAAATTTTAATTTGAAACTTACATTTTCATGGTGGTAGATCACCGGCACTTTTGGCGGGAAAAGGTAGATCACGACCTGTTCGAAGTTGGACATGCCTGCTTTACACCATCAAAAAGTAGAAAGGCTAAGGGACATGTAATAAAGCTACAGTGTAACCCAATTAAGACTACTAAGAGAAAATATTTTTCGCTCAATGCGTAATCAAACTCTGGAATTTGTTATCAGAGAATGTAGTAAAAGCTGTTAAGTGTAGCTGGGTTTAAAAAAAAGGTTTGGACAAGTTCCTGGAGGAAAGGTTCATAAACCAATATTGCCACAGATGAAAGCATGACTGCCACAGCCTCACTGCCCTGTCCCCCCCTCCCCCGACCCCTCCCCACATATCCTACTACACAGGAGACACATAGCCAAGAAACAAAATAGCTACGGCTCCTGTACTGAAGTTACCTCAGACAAAGTGCCACTGCGCTTTCCAGAGTCAGCACCTAGAGTCCCTTCGGCGCCATTTAAAGTTATTTCCAAATGCTGAAACTGTCCCTTCTAGCTACCATCACAAGAGGAACAGAAGAACTCTGCCGTGCTGCTGGACTACAGTGTTCTACATACAAAGCGCAGGGCCTTCCTCCCAGCATAGCAATTAAAGAAAAAGGACTGCGGTTCCCCTTACCGCTCAAGTTATGCTAAGTGCTGCAGCCTATGACCTTCCCTCAAATTGTGCCTCACCTCAAAGTTGTCCCCCATTAAGGGAAAAGCTTTTTTAAATGACCAAGCAAAGATCCAAATCTTGGGAGGAGGAAGACAAGAGCACAGGGGAAGAAGTAGCAGCTTACTTCCCTGCCGACAGGTCCCATCTATTTATGTATTTAACAGGTTTTTTTATACTGCTTTATCAATTCAGTCAAAGCAGTTTACACCAACTTAATGTACATTAAACGGGGACATTGATAATACTCCATTGCCTCAGAAAAATCCAAGTTAAGTGACTTGCCCAAGGACACAAGGAGTACTAGTGGTAACTGAATCCATGGGGGCCAACTGCCACCACATGAAGACCCAAAGACTTAACTCTTAGGCTAAGCCTAGGAAGGGGCTGCCCCATGCTCAATTAGAGAAGAGTCTGTGGTCCTATCCCTACGAGCAAACAAGGGTCGGGAGTTGCCTTGGAACAAAGGCCATAGACAGCCCGAGAAAAACACAGAAAAAAAAACAAACAATTCTGCTACACCAGTCCACTGCAAACATCTGCTGGAGGCAGAGAATACTGGCTAGTTCAGGTTTGCACCAGTCTTTAGAGACAGAGAATTCTGAGCTTTGAGGTCATTATACCTATATCTATTGGCTGGGGAGCACGACCTACTCGTTGGGGTTGGTCTAGCAAAATAATGAGAGGGTTTATGTTCAGGCCCAAGACACTTTAAGCACCAACTGTGGATGTCTGCTCTGCATATGGTCTTGCTACACCACCCACATTTCGTTAAAGCTTCTGAGAGATTTTTTTCTGGGACATATCGCCCAAAATGCAGATGCTGCAAAATCAAACTATTTTTACAAATGCCCAGCCAGGACAACCAAGAACAAAAAAATAAGTCTTGATCGATAGATGTGTTTCAAGTTTTCTTTATTTTTTTACACAACTGAAAACCCTAATTAAAACTAAAGAGGATGTTCTGACTTTAAATAGGTATGCATGAACGCAAGAAAATGTACGCTTTCAAAAAAAATGTTACCACAAGAGTGCAGTAAGTGACATCCATTAGACTCTGGAGAAACTAAGGAGTATGTTTCCTAAACAGTCTTAACGTAGCAGCAGTGATAAGGCACACTTAACGCTGTGAAATCCGGCTCTGAAGGGTGGAGTAAGGCCTCCCAGAGGGCGGAGATAGGAGTCAATGGGCGGAGAGAGGCTCCAGGCACACTAACGCTGTGAAATCCGGATCTGAACACTAACGCCAGTGAAACCCTCGCGTTTAGGAGGCACATTTGCAGGAGAGAGAAACCATTTCAGTCAGCAATGTACAGCAAAGGCAGGGAAACACAGATAAGTGATAGTAGTGATACATGTGCAGGAACCAAAAAGGCAAACAACCATATAAAATGACAAGCACCACATCTGAAATCCCAATAACCAAGCTGGCCAATAGTGATATTAATGATAAACATAAAGCAACACTACTGACAAAGCGTAAAAAAGGAAGATATAATGTTTGGAAGGGTCTATGCTTTGTCCCCCTACAAAGTGAATGATCCCACATTGAAATAGCGGTGATCAGGATTTTTGTCGTTTATATTGGGCAGGTTTGTTAGGGCGTGCACATGTGTAGCAACAGCAGAGTGGGCACGTAGGAAAGGGCAACTGTACTGATGCTGTAAATGGGATACAGGGGGCTGCAGGCAGCACATGCTGTGGTCCAGCTGTGGCACAGTGCGGACTAGGCAGATGCCTAGGTGGCACATAGGAATGCAGGAACTGTAAAGCAGCAAGACAGCAACTGACAAGGGACCAACATGGGCACAAGTGTGTGTCCCACAGTGTCACAGGGGATATTACCCAGCAGGTACCCCCAAGGGCACATAACATTGGCAGGCGGTGCCGGGGGGAGGGGGGGGGAGTGCGCATGTCCATGTAGGCACCCCTACCCAAGAACCCACACCATAGGCAGCTGACTACCGGCACACTGGATGGCCTGGGACTGCACACCACCAGCATAAGGGCATTGCAGCATGGTGGCGGAGGAGTGCTGGTGGCGGAGGGGGCAGTGGCATCTGCCCACAGCAGACCATGGCCAAGCCCCGTTTAGGTGGGTGCCATGCACTGCAACAGACAAGGTCTGTCTGACGAACAGTCATGGCATCCCCAGGGAATGATCTGCCCCTGTGGCAACAGTCTGGTGCAGTACACACAGCCAGTGTATTCAGGGGCAAAAGATCACAAGTTCAAGTCCCAGCTGTGGCTCCTGCCAACCTTATCCCCATATTTTACCCAGTACTAAACCGTAGTAATAAAGACAGAACCTTTATTGCAGAAAAGTTAAACATGCCTGAAACGCCTATATTTTACCCTACAGAGCACAGGCACCATAAACATGTGCAATCCCTACAGTAGAGTTTCCCAACAGCAGTCCTGGAGGGCCAAACACCATTCAGGTTTCATGCTGTCCCTAATAAATATGCCTGTGCTACATTTGTATGCATCACCCCCATTGTATGCAAATGTATCTCATGCATATTCAGGTTTTCATGCTGTCCCTAATGAATATGCATGAGATACATTTGCAAACAATGGGGGCGATGCATACAAATGTAGCACAGGCATATTTATTAGGGACAGCATGAAACCTGAACAGTGTTTGGCCCACCAGGACCGGAGTTGGGAACCTCTGCCCTAGAGCAGCAACCAAACAGGGGCATAAAAACCCACACCCACAGGCTCCACTATCCAAAGCCTCATGGACAGTCAGGCTGTTGGGCCCTGCGTGAAGCAGCATCTCCCAATACTGGCACCTGCATACCTTAGCAATGCCGTCCTAAACTTGGGAACACTTTCCACATATATCAAAAGGTTGCTATGATTAATGTCAGCTAACAAATCCTAAGTTAAACATGGTTTGTTGATAGAGATTCATCATAGCAACCTTTCTGATATCTGTGGAGTGTGTTTCAGTTATTGCTTCTGACAGTGTTTACCACCCCGGGGAGTGACCCCCAACAGTATTGCGTACAATAGCAATGCCCGCACTGTGCCCAGGACTGGTGTGGTGGCCAGGGCTGCCACAAACCTCCATATTTGCACAATGCTGGCATAGGTGTGGGAGTGTGTGTATGTCTATCCAGTGTGTTGTGGCTGCCTACACCTTTCTGAGCCCACACTGCTTGCACCGTTTCCAGTTTTAGCCTGCCAATGTGCATAATGAGGAGCAAGGTACTGTAGGTATGGCCCGGACAGGGTGGCCTGGGCAGGATGCATCTGCACAGGGTATAGGGCAATGGCTGGGACATTGTAGTGCCCGACCACCACCTGCACGGACAGGGTGGCCACAGCATGTCATGCTGGGAGGTCACTCTCACCCTGACTGAGCAGTGACCACGGCATGGCTAGGTTCCCCCATAGTGCTATGCAGCATTTCTCTCAAGTGATATTTATGGGTTCTCTTTTCTAGGGCCCAATCACTGACATACCTCCTTGGTGTGTGTGCTGACATTCTATTTTGGGGTGCACACAGTTCCTCTATGCACTATGTACCAGCTAGCAGACTGTTTGCAGTTAGCATGTGTATGGCTGGAACACCTTGCAGGGTGCAGTGGGTGGAGACTGACTGTGCCCTCTGCTGGGGCATGTCAGATAGTGGTGGGGGGCAGCTGAGCTTCTCCAGCGTTCTGCCTGTCTGCCATTGCCTTATGTGATGCGTACAGATCTGCATCGACTGCCCTGTAGGGTGCCTGTTCCCCAGCAGGACTGGGGTTGATGGTCCTCTCTACTGCCCCCATTGCAGAGATGTACAATGTGGATCTGTTGGTGGGAGATCCTGTCTCCCCACGCTGTGCCACAGAGGGCAGGTTGGGTGGTACTACATAATCCGCTTTTAGGTCCAAACACCCCCCTTCACCTATAACATGTGACTATGGCACCCACACAGGATATGCACTATTCTGGGTGCATCATAGTCCACAAGGGCTAGACGTGACTGGGAAATATAGATGGACACAGGTGTATCCTAGGTGTGTCTACAAGGACTACCTATCACACCCTGGCACTGATGGGGACCGGCAGCATAGCCTATCGCACCCAAGCCAGGTGCTGCGGACCCAGTGCTGGGTGCCCCACCTCACCCTCAGGGTGAGCACAGGACCCGCACAATGTCACGGTCTGTAGCTACTCTGTGCCAGTAACACACATGGTCAGTTCCCCCTACCAGGCCTAGGTGCTGTGGGGGTGCATACCCCTGATCTGCATGTGCAGTGCATCATGGGTACAGGTGGGTTTACCCTATCCTGGTAATCACAGCAGACAGTTTGTGTGGTGACCTGCAGTCTTTCTGTAGCCAGCCAGCAGTGTGGTAGTAGCTATAAAGATGTAGCCTACTGGTTACTTCAATAACTGTGGAGGCAGAGGTCATGGGTTTGATCCCACAGTGGTGTTATTTAGGAATGCTGTCTGAGGCTTTTCCTTTTCATTCAATCAGTGCTGCCAGCAGAAACACCCTCACAGTGCAGTAGCCTAAGGTGCCTCATAGGTGCCCTATAGGGCACATTATAGGGTGCCTTGGCAGACAGGGCACTTTATAATGTGACCTATGGGCGCCTTATGAGGCACCTTAGGTTACGGCACTGTGAGGGTGTTTTTGCTGGCAGCACTGATTTAAATTAAAAGAAAATGCCTCAGTCAGCCTTTTTAGATTACACCACTGCGGGATCAAACCCATGACCTCTGCCTCCACAGTCATTGCAGTAACCAGTGGGCTACATCGTTATAGCTTTTAACACTGCGCTGGCATGTACTTAGGGTTAACGCGCGTTAACGTGCCACGGCACCCACTATCGCGCGATACAGATTCTTGCTACCTTAGGACTGGAACGCCCACTCCTTATATGGCATTCTTCACATTATCGCTGCAACTAGCGCCGGTAACATTAAGACGGTTTAGTAAACATACCCCTAAGATTAAATGAGTCCCACACAACAGTGATAGAGGGAAAGGGCATGCATGCTGCTTCTTCAAAACTCCAAGAGTAATCTATGCTTTATTTATTTTATTTATTTATTTAACATTTCTTCTATACCGCGCTATTACAATCAGCGCGGTGTACATCGAACAAAACATACTACAATGCATACAAGCAACATTGAGTTTTACATAGAACAGGGAAAAAAACATAGGATAACCGGGGTAACTATTTACAGGTTAAATTAGTATTGTCACCAATACTCTAAGCCAATTTGGTATCATCTTCATTTTGTGTGGGAAGGACAGGCGTAAAAGTGGTGGGTGGGCAGTAGTATAGGCTAACCATTTTCTGGTTGTAATAAGGTGCTATGGTAGCTGAGACATGAGGGAAGTTTACCCGATGTGTGGGTGTCAGGGTTGGTGTCAGGGTAGCATATTGTGAATAGGTGGTGTTTCAGAGCTTTACGGAATAGGATTAAGCTTTTGATGCCACGGATTTCATGTGGAAGGGCATTCCAATTTAGGGGAGCGAATATAGAGAAAGCCCTGTTGGAAGTGGTCTTAGTACATGACGTCATCATCTTGGGGACTATTAAGGTGTTCATTGAAGTGGATCTCCTGTCTCTGTTTTCCAGGGTGCTGTGGATTAGTTTGCTAATCGGTGTAGGTGGGTAGTTATTCAGGGCTTTGAAAGTAAGGACTAGTGACTTATATTGGAGTCTGGCGTATAACGGCAGCCAATGCAGATTTTTCATGATTGGTGTTATGTGGTCAGTTCTTGATGATCCAGAGAGAACTCTTGCGGCGGCATTCATAGCCAGGCGGAGCGGATTTAAAGTTGATTGAGGCAGGCCGTGGAGGACGATGTTCGCAAAGTCCAGGTGTGGGAGGACTAATGCCTGAAAAGGTTGTCCGGTAGTCACTGGATTCCAGTAGGGGGCGGAGGTGACGTAATGTTTTGATCTTGTGATATATAGACTTTGTAACGTTCTTCACATGTGTGGTCATATCTAGGTGCTGGTCCAATGTGATGCCAAGATATCTGATTGTAGGTTTGGACTTCAATTCTACATTGTTGACAAGTAGCGATGGGGGGGGGTGAATTTATGGTTCTTCGTAACAAAAAGGATATCAGTTTTACTATGATTGATCCGAAGGTTTTGTGTCAGCAGCCAATCAGCTACCGCTCCGAAACAATTGATTATTGGGGAGAACATCGGTTGGTCAATTTTGAACGGCATGTAGAGGAGGATGTCGTCTGCGTAAGCCAGGCATCGTACGTTGAAAGATCGGATCAAATCACATATCGGCTGCATATATATATTGAACATTAATGCCGATAAGGACGATCCTTGAGGTACCCCCTGAGACTGCAGGAATGGTTCCGAGGATGTATGACCTGTTTTTACTTGTTGCCACCTGTTGGATAGGTAGGATTTACACCATTCAAGTGCTGTGTCTTGAATCCCCTTTTCCTTCAGGTGTTGTAGAAGTATGTCATGATTCACAGAGTCAAAGGCGGCGGAGATGTCCAGGAAGATGAGGACAAATCCTTGTTGGATGCTGTCCATTCCAGTGACCAATTCGTTGAATAGGGTTGTGAGGACTGTGTCGACGCCATGCGCTTCCCTGAAGCCGTGTTGTGACGGGTCTAGTGGAGCTTCAGTGTCAATATGGTGCTGGAGTTGTTGTTGAGCAGCTTTTTCTATGATTTTTGCAAGCTGGGGGATGCTCGAGATTGGCCTAAAAGATTCGACTTTGGACGGGTCAAGTCTGCTATTTTTTAGTAGAGGCTTGATGGAGGTGTTTTTCAGGCGCTGTGGGAACGAGCCTGTTAGAAAAGACTGGTTCAATATATTGCACAGGATTTGGCTTAGTTCATGACGCAGCTCTTTGATCCAATTGGCTGGACAGGGGTCGTTGGGTGCTGTGCTGGGATTGATAGAGGCGACAATGTTCTCCATCTCTCTATTTGAGACCACAGTGAAATTACCTAGTGGAGTTGCTAGGGGTGTCTTAGACGGTATGGGTGAGGTACTGCTACACATGTTTATGTTGGTCTTAATCATCTTTGATTGCAAGTAGTTTGCAAAGTCCTGTGGTTGGGGCATTGAGGGTTGGGCGGAGACCGGTTCGCCTGTTATGGATTTTACTAGTCTGAATAGGGCGTGTGGTTTATTGATGGAACGTTTCAATAAATCTGTGTGGTAGAGTTTCCTGCTCTGTGTTATCTTTCGACGGTGGGTTATTAGGTAAGAGTTGTATGTATCAAGTGACTCTGAGGAGTGTGATCGTCGCCACCGTCTCTCAAGTTTGCGCAGGTGGTGGAGAGATGAGCGAAGGTCAGAAGAGAACCATGGTGCGTGTTCCCGTTTCCTTGTTCTCTTTTCAGTGTGGGATGGACAGGAGGCAGCTCGAAGGTTCTCGTCCCATTTGGAGATGAGATCATCTAAGTTTAGAGACGTGTTGGTCATAAGTGGCAGAAGATTTTCCAGGACTACGCTCCGGTTGAATGGTCGGAAGCGGGCAGTATGGGTATCAGAAATGTTTGATGACATTTGGCTCTTGTAGGATGTATTAAAGGGTATAATGAATCTAAGGAGGTTGTGATCTGACCAAGGCACACGTGATATATACAGTGCAAGGTCTTGGGCTGTTGAGTCGTTGAAATGGGGGGCAAAGATGAGGTCCAGTTTACCTCCCTTAGAGTGTGTGGGGGAGTCGACATGTTGTTTGTAGCCTAGATCCTCTAAGGCGTCTAGGAATGCTGTTGAGTGGCTATCATGAAGAGATGGGAGGTTGAAATCGCCTACCAACCAAGTTGGGGAGCGTGAGGAGGACGACACGCAGGCAAGCTTAATTATTGTTGAAAGGTCATCTGGTAAAGGGGTGGGTGCCCGATAGAAAAGGTTAATTGTGCATAGCTCATTAGCTATGGTGAGAGAATCAAGGTGGGCTGAGCTAGAGGAGTTGCATAGTTTGAAGTGTAGATCAGCTTTTGCAAGGATGAGCGTCCCGCCTCCTCTCTGGATGGTCCTGTGGCATGTGTATAAATCAAATCCAGGTGGCAGCATCTGATTCAATAGGGCGTTGTCGCAGTCAGATAGCCATGTCTCCGTGATCATTAGGATGTCAAGATTGTATAGCGGAATCAGGTCAATGGTAGCAGGCCATTTTGATTTTACTGATCTGGCATTTATCAGTGCACATTTCAGTCGGCGCTGATGATGCTGCTTCTCGGCTTTTGTCTTTTTGATGCTGGGGAACAATTTCTGATGGGAGGTTCCATCAGATGACATCACCCATCTGTGAAGGCTTGCTATCCCAGCTTGTCCTGGGAGAAACATGTACAGTACTGTGTATCTGTTGCTCATTCACATCTATACTTGCATCCACTCCAGAGCAGGTACAAATTTGTTATGCATGCCACCAGTAGCAAAAGCATACAAACAGCAAACTACCACTTTTTCTTCAAATACTGGTCATATCCACTTATACAGCCTGTTAAAAATCTCACCCTCTCTATGCAACCTGTTAACACACACACACAACTTACTCTCCCTATGCCTTCAATGACTGAGTTGCAACATGCACTCCTGGCTCTTTTTCAATGGAAATGGGCGTTTATAAAATCATCTGCCTTATGTAGTGTCTATCTATATAGATATAAGGGCTAGGAAAGGGTCTACACCAGTGGTTCTCAACCTTTTTTGTACCGTGACCTCTTTTACCGTTGGTCAACTTGTGGTGATCCCCAATGATAAAATCAAATGCGTCTCTCTTCCTTTACCGTTAACGCATTGTCGCTGTAATCATTTGTTGAATTATTAATATATTATAGGCCTTTGCAATATGTTATTTATAAAATACTTATTTAAACCACAATAATTAATCACAAGTAACAATATTTGATTTCAAAATTATGATTTTGTAGTCAAATCACTAATATGAAATAAAATTATTTTTTCTACCTTTGTTGTCTGACCAATTTATTCTCTGATCATGCTGGTCCCAATCTGAGTCTTCTGCTTTCCTGTCTTCTCTTAGCTCTCTTTCTGTGGTCTATGGTCCATCTGCCATTTCTTATCTCTTCTTTCGTTTTCTTCACTTCTTTCCATCAGCCTATTTCCAGTCCCAGTAACCCTCCCCAGTATCAGCCCCTTTCCAGTCCTCACTCCCAGTACCTTCCAATGTCAGCTTGCATTCCCATCCCTTCTAGTACAAATACCATGGCAGCCCCTCTCAGATCCACTCCCTTCCAGTTCCATTCTTCCATCCCCTCATATCAGCCCATTTGTAGCCTTAGCCCCCAGTTTTCTTCCAGGGCCAGCAGCTCTATCCTCCCCTCCCCACAATCAGCCCATTCCCAGTCAAAGCCCCCCAATCAGCTCACTTCCAGTGTTAATCCCCCCTCAACCCCATTACCAGTGCTAGCCTCCCCCAATCAGCCCAATACCAGTCCTAACCCCCATCAGCTCATTACCAGTCCTAGCCTCCCCTAATCAGCTCATTTCCAGTGCTAGTCCCCCCCCCCTCAACTCCATTACCAGTGCTAGGCTCTCCTAATCAGCCCATTACCAGCCCTACCCCCCCCCCCCATCACCAGTCCTATCCCCCAATCAGCCCATTTCCAGTCCTAACCTCACCGATCAGCTCATTTCCAATGCTAGCCCCCCATCAGTCCATTACCAGTTATACCCCCCTATCAGCCCATTACCAGTCCCAACCCCCCCTTGATCAGTCCATTCCCAGTCCTAGCCTTCCCTAATCAACCCATTACCAGTCCTAGCCCCCTCCCATCTGCCCATTACCAGTGCTAGCTCCCCCATCAGCCCATTATAATCCTAACCCGCACTGTCTCTCGCCTCTGTCCAGCATTTATCCCGTCTGTCCAGTATGTCCCCGTCTCTCCCCTTTGTGCATGCCAGCCCCCCTCCCTCCATCCCTGCATGTCATCCCCCCTCCCTCCATTCATATCAGCCCCCATCCTTCCATCTGTCCATGTCAGCCCCCCTGTCCATGTCAGCCCCCTCCATCCATCCATGTCAGCTCTCTCCCTCCATGTCAGCCCCCTCCCTCCATCCATCATCAGCTCCCTCCCTCCATGTCAGCCCCCTCCCTCCATCCATCATCAGCTCCCTCCCTCCATGTAAGCCCCACCTCTCTCCATCCATATCAGCTCCCTCCCTCCATGTCAGCCTCCCTTGTAATGCAGCCGCGGCTCCCTGCCTCTTAGGGAACCGCAGCTGTGCTTGTAAAATCACTGCGGAGCCCTTCCTGTCTCGACGGACAATGCTGCACGGAGCCCGTCGAGACAGGAAGGGCTCCGCAATGATTTTACAAGCACAGTCGCGGTTCCCTAAGAGGCAGGGAGCCGCGGCTGCAGAAGAAGGAGTCGGTGAGTTTGCCGCTGCCGAGAAGCAGACTCGGCAGCAACTTCTGCGGATTTAATTTTTTTTTTTTTTTTTTAACGAGGCGACCCCCGCTAAATCCTGTGGCGACCCACAGGTTGAGAACCGCTGGTCTACACTTACTTTTGAAGATTGTATGCATAGGTCCCGAAAATGCTATTCAAACAAGTTAGTAGGTGTAAAATGTATTTATTCATTTGGTTTTATATACTGCGCTTAAGATCAGCGCTGTTTACATAACAACTCAATACATTGAACAGGTACAAATAACACATAGAACATGTTGAAATAACAATAGAATGTTTCCATAAGCTGAATAGCTAACGTGTGTAGACCGTTTTCCTGGGATAATCTCAGGGCCAGCACAACCATTAGGCAAACCAGGTGGTTGCCCAGGACGGCAGCTTCTTTGAGGGGGAAGGGGGCAGCAAACAGCAGGGCATTCAAAGCTGAATAATTCTGACAGTCATGGGAGGCTTAAGGCTTGTCTAGGGTGCCAACATCTTGAAGCAAATCTGAGGCCGGCCTTGGATAATCTTCAAAGTGAAAGCATGCAAACACGTTTATTGAAAATCCAGCAAAGTCCACGTAGTGAAAAGTATGTGTTTGTGTTAATGTGGATAGTTACAAAATTACACCCGAAATGACTGTTAAAGAATCGCATAGTAAAAGATTCCTTCTGTTATTTATAACTCTGATAATAGAGTGGGATATGGGTTTAGCATTCCCCTTCTTACCGGAATAAGGAGTAGGGATGGATGATGAGCTGCCCCATGGCTTTTATTCTGCCTCGAGCTCTCACCACCGCTGCCTCGCTGCCGTACAGCAACAGAGTCTGCCTTGTTACCTCTGGCAGAAACAACCGCGGAACGGGCCAAAAGATGTGCACTCTGGGTGGAGAAACATTGACTTCGGGCCGGGGGATGCTGATTTTGGTCCAGGAGATGCCGACTCTGGGATAGGAGAGGCTGATCCGAGGCCACGACACGTTGACTTTGGGCCAAGAAACATTAACCCGAAGCCCCCGACTCTTAACTTCAAAAGGCCGGAAGTCCGCCGGCGGTACCTGTGGTTGGTCCGCTACGCCAATCCTTTTACCTCTTCCTCCCCCTCCTGCGAGACGCGGACGACGCATGAAAGTGCTTTTCACCCAGTTTTTGAACACCAGACCGAAGTTGCTTTTTCTGTCCTTTTCCTTCCCCTCCATCTGCCCCGGCGGCTTTTCGTCGCCCTCTTCCTCCATTACCCCATAACTGACCCCTTACAGCGGGGCTGGTACTCCGCCGCAGACCTGAGGTTAACAGAATACCGGCAAGTAAATACCAACGGCCGAGTGCAAAGCCGCGTGAGGTGCGTGCCTTCGAAAGCCGCGAGGGAAATGCACGTCTCCCTTTCAGGGTGGCACGTTTTTACCTTGGGAGAAGGACTGTGGAGGTAAATTCTCCGCCCCAACTAATATTGGATTCAAAGGTGACCGGCGCTCCTTGTAGAGGGGTTCTCAACCCAGTCCTTGGGACCAGTCAGGTTTTCAGGATAACCACAATGAATATGCATAGAAGAGATTTCCATATAATAGAGGCAGTGTATGCAAATCTCTCTCATACATATTCATTGTGGTTATCCTGAAAACCCGACTGGCTAGGTGGGTCCTGAGAACTGGGTTGAGAACCCCTAGGGGCCCAGTCGCAAAACACATTTGTCAGGAGCAACAGCTGAAACTAGGTGGTTTTCTCAGCCTAGACTTTGGATTGACCCTGCTTGTCAGCTTTTCAGGATAGTATCTACAATCAGTAGCCTGATAACCACATGCAGGTGGGGTGATCACTAAGGGCTTCCAGGGGTTGCCAGATAAGTCCTAAATTTCCAGCCCAGTGCTTGCTGAAAACTACCCCAAAGTATTGCCCCCCTTTGGCCATGTCACCTGATGCCAGCAGGGGACATCATGGATCTCTGCAACATTGACATGCTGCTGAGTGATGTCAGGTTACACTCGGGATGGGAGGTTGCCTGACATCACTCCTGTGCCTTTGTCTGCCTCAGCCACCAGAGGTCCTTTCAATATTTGTCCCAAAGCAAATGGGAGTTCCTTATCGTTCCTCCAGTTTAGTCCTCCACCTCTGGGTTGTGCACCTCCTCCTGCAGCTTGGAGACTGGGCATGTCAAACTCATGACATCACTGGATGTAGCCTGCTGGAATCCCCCATCAGCCCCAGTGTGTCCAGTCTCCATGCAGCAGGAGGACGTAGTGAGCCTAGATACTGGGCTCACTAGAGAAACAAATAAGCAGCAACTTAGGGCTTTAAGCTTATCCAATTTCTCTTCAGGGCTTTAGTTCACCAAATTTTCCAAATTTCCTTGATCATTTACCTTAAATTTTGGTTGGGACCCTTTAAATTTATTTTGTTTGTATACGAGGGGGTACCCAAAAAAAACAGGAATAACATTGCCGTGGGCGGAGCTTGTGTAGTACGCACTTCTGCCGCTAGGCGCGTATAGTGCAACTCATTGTCAGTTCAGTGCCATCTGTGTTGTCCACCTGGCTTGTTCTGTTCAACTGCAGTGATTGTTTTTGCTAGCGCTGTTTTGTTCTTGTTTCTTTTTTTATGATAATAAAGGCAACTAACTCTGTATTGCACTTAGAAAGTATAGTTTGTTCTCATGTAGACTAGAAAAACTTGATGGGCAAAGTAGACATATATCAATATATTCTCTTGGAAGCTAACGTGGTCTCAGTATTCATGGACAGGAAACAAGACTTCTGATTCTCTGTCACGGACTTCACATCAACGACCACACTTTCATAGCTACCAATGTGCATAAATAACTCTTAAAAACCCTCTCCATCAAGACAAAATAATCAAAAATGGTTCTTTGCTTAGCTTTTAGTGATCGAGCTTCAACTTCGATCTGCTGCCAATGGTACGTTCATATAGTCCCAATGGTATTCGCCGTTTTGTTCCCGACGCTAACCAGCGCAAGGCGTTTCGCCATTCAAGGTTCCTCAGGGGAAATGCTAAGCTGCTAAAATACAAAAAATAGTTCATTTTGACATCACTTTCTTCAATCGATGTAATTACTATTACACAATACTAAAGGCAGGAAACGTTATCTACTCACTTTTCCACTATCATGCTGGCGTTCCCATCACAGATAACTGCTGAACTGCTAAGCAAGTGTGTGGGACGCCAGCGCATGCGCTATAGTTAAATACTCTGGGATGGAGTTTGAATCACCCTAGCTGACTGAAACGTCAGAGGCATGCCTCCCATTCAATACGGGCATTCAAGCCTAAAGGTGTCACAGTGTTCAGGAGGTATATCCATCTCTGCTCCGTATGTAATAAAGTTTCATCCCTTGTGCTACCTGAATATGCACGTTGTACTTGAGTAATACAAAAGCATCGTAAATCTTCAAAGGTATGTTGTCGGGCTAAGCAGTGCTCTACTATAGGTGCCTCGGTTCAGCGAATTTTAACGGAAGATTTGGGAATGAAAAGGGTTGCTGCCAAGTTTGTTCCTCGGGTTCTGACTGACAATCAAAAGGAACATCGAGTTGAAACATGTCGTGTTTTGAAACAACAGCTTGAAACTGATCCAGATTTTCTGTCAAAGGTCATTACAGGTGATGAGTCCTGGTGCTATGGTTATGACCCAGAAACAAAGCAACAGTCAAGCCAATGGAAGACGTCATCGTCACCCCGTCCAAAAAAATGTCGTCGAGTCAAATCAAACATCAAAACAATGCTGATTTGCTTTTTTGATGCCAAGGGGGTAGTTCATTCAGAGTTTGTTCCCCCAGGTCAGACCGTCAATCAAACCTTTTATTTGGAAGTTTTAAGAAGATTGCGCAACAGTGTTCATCAAAAAAGACCCGATTTGTGGCAGACAGGAGACTGGTTCTTCCACCACGACAATGCACCTGCACACACAACCATCTCTGTTAGACAGTTTTTGGCTAAAAATGGCATGGTTCCGCTGCCCCACGCACCTTACTCGCCTGACCTGGCTCCGTGCGACTTTTTCTTATTTCCACGCATGAAAAGGGGCATGAAAGGACACCGATTTGACAACATTGAAGAAGTCAAGAAAAAAAGGAGGGAGGAGCTGTCAGCCGTTTCTAAAGATGACTACAAAAATGTTTCGAACAGTGGAAGCACCAGTGGGACAAATGTATCAGTTGTAATGGAGAGTATCTTGAAGGGGATAAGGTTGTTTTGTAAAGAATTTGAAATAAATAGCTTTTAAAAAATAATTCCTGTATTTTTTGGGTACCGTCTCGTATCTTTAATAAAAAAAACGGGATTGAGCCTTTCCCTGCCGCACCAAGACTGCTTGCTTAACCTTTGGATCTCTGCGCCTAGAAGGCACGGGGGAGAGCTCCTCGAATGGCGCACTTACACACAGGCTCCTGTGGAGCGCCGGAGCGCTGCTCCGAGGCCCTTAAGGGGGAGCGTGATCTTGTGCAAAAGAAGAAGCCCTCACTGCAGACGTTGCTCGCAGCAGTGATGAGCGATGTCGCAGCTTGAAGGGCTCCGTCCTGCTTGTAAGGTGCTTCTTGTGCTTTCTTTTCTTTTCTTTCCTCGACGGCGCAGTATGGGGGAATAACATGGCCTTCACGCACTAGGGGAGTTGGTAGTTTTGGGCGCCAAAACATTTCAGTCGGGTTTTGCGGCCATGTTGAGCATGCGTTTTTTGCCGTGTGTCGGCTTGGTGCGGCGCCGTGCTTTGGGGACCATAGCAGGGTTTCATTCTGTGCCAAGTTGTTTTGCTTTAAGCTCATTTAGTTTAATTCAGGTTCATTTCAATTTATTTTCACTTTGTTTTCAGTAGATTTCAGTTTAGGTACTGTTTGTGTTTCATTTCAGGGGGTTATAAGACGTTGAGGAGATTCCCTGAGAGAACAGTGTTTGACACTGCTTTCTTTATTTTCCTAAAAAAAAAAAGAAGAAACAGGGGGACACCAACGAGGCGGCCTGGGCCTTTTGTCCTGGCAAGGGCTCGTTGGAGGTATAGCACATATCAGCACGCCCGCAGTGTGTGGTGTCCGGCACCCACAGAGGCACAGTAGCAGACACCGGCATCTGTCGGGGCTGTGCTGTGGTGTCAGCCACTGTGGAGCAGCAGATGGAGAGTACAGCAGTTCCAGCCCCACAGGGGACATCAGCAGGGGTAGAGGGGGAACCGTAGTTGGCTGCTCCATCTATGCCTGGCCCGGAATCTTCCGCAGGTGCTTCTAGTGCATTACCAGGACTAGGATCCGGTCCGCAGCTGGGGGATTTTTGTCCAGAATTCGTATTGATAATGCATTAGGCATTTTGTTTGCGACGTCAGGGCAAGGTGCCTGAGCCCTTACCTCTTTCCACAGCTATGCAACAGCCCGGGATAGGGGACGGAGGGAGCATTTCCCCGAGACCTCCAAAACGATCGGAGCGTTTCCCCGAGACTTCCAAAAAGATCTCGTCCTCCTGACTAGTCACCGTCAAGAGTTCGGGTAGCAGGAGGCAGAGTTAGAACTCGATGCAGATATGGAGGAGTTGGAAGAAAGGGAAATACCGGAGCCTGAGGATCAGGCGAAAATCATTTGAGTGTTCCGGAGAGACGAGCTGACGGCACTTATTATGAAATTCCTCCAGACGCCAAAGCTCACTACGGCGCCACCAACAGAGGATGAAGATGTGGAAGATCCTATCATTCAAGCGGTGCGTCAGGCACAAGTGGTGTTCAGCGGGTGGTGGATCAGATGATACAGGACGAGTGGGATCAGCCAGAAGCGGGACTCAGAGGAATTAGGACTATGAACAGGCTCTATCCCTTGGTGGATAAGGACAAAGAGAGGTTCCGCTCTACGCGGATTGATGCTGCGTGTCAGCAGTTACAAAAATGACCACTATACCGGTGGAAGGTAGCACGGCCTTGAAGGATGCGCAGGATAGGAAAGTGGATGGGTTGTTGAAACAATCCTTCGAAGAGGATGCGCTGTCCTTGCAGGCTTCCATTTGTGGTGCTTGGGTGGCAAGAGCATGCCTTAGATGGTCTCAGCACTTGCGACAGTCATTTCCTTTGGAGCAGAAGAATGTAAGGAAACTGGAGCATCTAGAGTCTGGGTCAGCTTATCTGGCGGATGTGCACTACGACCTCATCAGAGCGTTAGCAAATAGTATGGCTTCGATGGTGGCCGCCCGGAGTTCTCTGTGGCTTCGGAATTTGACGGCCAACGGTTCGTCCAAGTCGCATCTCAGTAAGCTTCCTTTTAAAGGGAAGTTGTTGTTTGGCGAGCATCTTGACAAACTGGTTAAGGATTTAGGGGAGTCCAAAGGTGGAAGGCTTCCGGAGGACAAACCTAAGCAAGGAAAGTCCTTGCCGGCCTTTTGGGGTCAGTTTAGAGACTACAGGAGATTTTGTACTTCTCATTTGGGTGGTTTCCAAAGGGGAAGATTTGCTTCTAGGACCCAGGGGTTTCGGGGGTTTTGTGGAGCAAGTAGAGGGTTCGCAGCGGCGTCTGCAGGGGCCGCTTGAAAGCCACAATGAAAGGAGGCGGGTCCCGGCAGAAAGCCAGCCGATAGGTGGATGGCTTCAGGAATTTCTTTCTGCCTGGACCCAGATAACGTCCGACCAGTGGGTCTTGGAGATCATTCGCGAAGGTTATACACTAGATTTGGCAAGACCGTACTGGACTCGTTTGTGATGTCTCCCTGCAAAGGTCAATTAAAGATCCTAGTGGTTCGTCGTACTCTAGAGCGACTGTTACAGTTGGGAGCCATCGTGGCGGACTACAGATTGGGACGATACTCCATTTATTTCGTGGTTCCAAAGAAGGACGGATCTCAAAGGAGTAACTCGCTGCCTTCGGGTACCGCATTTCAGAATGGAAACACTAAGGTCAGTCATTCTGGCAGTCCGCCAGGGAGAGTATCTGATGTCTCTCGATCTCACGGAGTCGTACCTTCACGTCCCGATCAGAGCATCTCATCAGATGTTTTTACGGTTCGCTCTCCCTTGGGGATATTATCAGTTCTAGGCCTTGCCCTTCGGACTCGGGAAAGCATGACGGATTTTCACCAAGATCATGGTGGTAGTGGCAGCGGCGCTACAAAAGGAAGGAATCTTGGTTCATCCTTAACTCGACGATTGGTTAATTCGGGCAAAGTCCGAAGCCAAGAGTGTGCGGGCTACAGACAAGGTAGTAAACTTTCTACAGAACCTCGGCTGGATGGTCAATCCAACCAAGAGCTGCCTGGTTCCGTCTCAGGATCTCGAATATCTGGGAGGTCGGTTTGACGCTCAGAAAGGAGTGGTCTTTCTGCCGGATTGGAGAGCGCAAGCACTTCAGCAGATGGTGCGAAGCTTCAGATCGACTCCAGCGCCCTCAGCGTGGAATTATCTTTGGGTGCTGGGAACAATGGCGGTGACCTTGGAAGTAGTTCTGTGGGCCAGATTTCATATGAGGCCTTTACAGAGGGCGTTGCTTCGCCGATGGTCACATCAGTCCGACTCGTTAAGCATGCAGCTGCCGTATCCTCTCCGGGTCAGGCAGTCTCTTCAGTGGTGGCTGAGGCCCGAGTCTCTGAAGGCAGGAATGCCTCTGGAGCAACCGGTGTGGCTCCCATTACTGACGGACACCAGTCTCGCAGGGTGGGGAGCACATTGCGGAGAGCTCTTTGCGCAAGGCCCTTGGTCTGCACAAGAGAGCACATGGACAATCAACCGGCTAGAGCTGAGAGCGGTCTTCCTAGCCCTGCAAAAGTTTGAGACTTCGGTGATAGGTCGGGCGGTCCGTGTACTGTCCGACAATGCCGCGACGGTGGCTTACATAAATCGCCAAGGCGGTACAGGAAGTGTGGCTATGGAAGAAGAAGCAGAGGTGCTGTTCTCTTGGGTAGAGACTCAGTTACCAGTGATCTTGGCGGCGCACATTGCAGGGAAGGACAACATGATGGCGGATTTTCCCAGCAGAGTCCAGGTGGATGCCGGGGAATGGGAGTTGCATCTGGACGTATTCGTGCAAATAGTTCTCCGATGGGGGACACCGATCATGGATCTCATGGCGACCTTCCAGTCAGTGAAAACGAGTCATTTTTTCAGCAGACGGCAGGAGAGGATGTTGGAAGGAATCGACGCCTTGATGCAACCCTGGCCGTCGACAGGTCTGCTCTATGTCTTTCCGCCGTGGGCACTCATCGGGCGCGTAGTTCAGCGTATCGAAGCACATCGGGGGCAAGTGCTGTTGGTGGCCCCGGACTGGCCAAGACGCCCGTGGTACGCCGATCTCATTCAGTTACTCGACAGAGTCCCTTGGAGATTACCAACGTCAGAGAGTCTGTTGATGCAGGGACTGTTTCAAATGCCTCAAGTGAATCAGTTCTCGCTTATGGCTTGGCCATTGAAAGGGCGCGGTTAAGGAAGAAAGGTTATTCCAGATCGGTTATTGCGACATTGCTTCAGGCGCGAAAAAAGTCCACGTCGTTGGCTTATGTGCGCATCTCGCGTATTTTTGAGGACTGGTGTTCAAGGCATCAAGTATGCGCGACTACAGCTTCGGTACCTTTGGTCTTAAGTTTTCTGCAAGACGGGTATGATAAGGGGCTGGCAGCCAGCTCCTTGAGAGTTCAATTGGCGGCCCTGTCTTGTTATTGAGGTAAAGTTCAAGGAGTGTCGCTAGGTTCTCATGCCGATGTGGTGCGTTTTCTTAAAGCAGTTACCAGAATGCGGCCTTCTCATAGAATTACAATCCCGCTGTGGGATCTCAACTTGGTTTTGGGAGCGTTAGTAAAGGAATCTTTTGAGCCCTTACACCAGGCGTCAGTTAAGGATTTAACATTAAAAACAGTATTCTTGGTAGCCATCTGTTCGGCGAGGCGAATTTCAGAATTGTAAGCACTGTCATGTAGATAACCATTTTTGTGCTTCTCCAGAGAAAAAGTGGTTCTTCGTCCAGTTCCATTCTTTTTGCCAAAGGTATCTTCACCGTTTCACTTGAATCAAACTTTTTCTCTGCCAGTCCTACAGTCGGCGGTAGGAAACGTTTCAGACCATAGTTTGCGTCGTTTGGACATAAAGAGGGTGCTCCAGCGATACTTGAAGGTGTCTGAGTCTTTCCTCAAGTCAGACCGTCTATTTATGTTGTTCGGGGGTCCTCGCAAAGGCGAGGTGGCAGCAAAAGCATCCATTTCCCGATGGATTAAAGATGCAATTGCGTCGGCATATATCTTACAAGGTCTTCCTGCGCCTGTGGGTTTGAGAGCTCACTCCACTAGAGCGCAAGCGACTTCCTGGGCTGAACACAGCTTAGTTCCGCCAGTAGAGATTTGTAGAGCGGCCACTTGGTCCTCTCTTCATACCTTCAGTAAACACTACCGCCTCGATGTGCTAGCGGCGAATGATGCCTGCTTTGGGTCGGCGGTATTGCGTGCCGGCTGGAAAGGTCCCTCCCTATAGTACTGCTCTGTTACATCCCAGAGGTGGAGGACTAAACTGGAGGAACGATAAGGAAATAGAAATTACCTGGTAATTGTTGTTCCTTGAGGAACTCCAGTCTAATCCTCATTCCCGCTCGGGGTGTGGATTCAGTGGCAGAGCGGGTTCAGTGGAGGGAGATGTAAAGATTACAGGTGAGCATTGGTTTCATAAGATTGCATTCGTTCTGTTTATTCCTATTTGTATCCTTCTGTGCTTTCTTTTCCACGTCTCTGGATTGGCAGGGGGAAAGCAGCAGGTGCTAACACCAGGCCCTTCGGTTCAAGGGGTGGTTAGTTGTCAGATATGTTGTGGGTTCTACGTTTAGTTTAAGTATAAGTTTAACATTAATATGATAGCTACTTGTTTGTTGCTCTTTTGAGTCTGCTTTGTCAATAGTTCACTGGGGCTGATGGGGGATTCCAGCAGGCTACATCCAGTGATGTCATGAGTTTGACATGCGCAGTCTCCAAGCTGCAGAAGGAGGTGCACAACCCAGAGGTGGAAGACTAAACTGGAGTTCCTCAAGGAACAACAATTACCAGGTAAGTGTAATTTCTATATACAGAGCAAGCCTCACACAACCTCAGTGTGGGCAATGAGTAAACAATAGGCAACTATGTACATGAAGGTAAAAAAAGAAAACTGTCAGTAGAAAATGAGCCTGCAGAGCTAAGTATAAAAATCATGGCAGACCCAAGGGTACTGCAGCAGAAGAACAGAGCAAATACAGTTTCAGAGATGGGCCCTGGACTGGTCTAGTAGAATTTAAGGAAAGGACATTATCTGGTAAGTAAAATGTCACCTTCCATATCGTCCTGCGAGACCAGCCCATTCAATTGGGATGTACCAAAGCTACAACACTACTGGGTGGGAAGAAGACACAACAACTCACAAAACTCTTGAGCCGAAGGCAGTGTCCACCCACGTGTGGACATACAAGCGGTAATGCTTGACAAAAGTGGAAAGTGATGCCCATATTGCTGCCTGACAAATGTCTGCAGGGGCTACCGAGCTCAGCTCCACCCATGAGGATGCTTCTGCTCAGGTAGAATGGGCACGCAAACCCTCTGGGACCAACTGGTTCCGTAACAGATATGCTGAGGCAATAGCCTCCTTAATCCAGTGCCCCAAAGTTGACTTGGCCACCAATACACCTGTGCACGGGCCAGCAAACAGCACAAAAAAATGGTATGACTTACAAAAGGAATTTGTAACCTCTTAATTACTGGAGAAGCACCCTCTGGACATCCACAAGGTGAAGATCCTTATCCTTCCCCTGACACTGCACCTTAGAAAAGGAGGGAAGGCAAACCACCTGGTTCACGTGAAAGGGAGAAAGCACCTTAGGCAAGAAGGAAGGTACAGGCTGAATGAAAATGGCTTCATCTGAAAAAGACAGATAAGGATCTCGGCAAGACACAGCCTGAAGCTCTGAAATCCACCCTGCAGAAGGCCCTTCCCTAGACCATCCTGCAGAAAATCCCACAGTGAGGACACCTTGGCTGTCTCAGGAGCCAAGTGCCAAGCACCACATCAGCACTCAAAGAGGCACCATATCTGTAGTATGTTAGCTTGGTAGACCACCTTCAGGCACCAAGTATAGTAGAGATTACAGTTGGAAAGTAGCCTTTATGCGCTAGCAGTCTCCTTTCAAGAGCCATGCCATAAGTGAGAAGGGAGCCGGGTCCTCCAGGATGATTGGTTCCTGCCACAATAGCCCCAGAGACAGAGGCAGCCAAAGGGGAGGCGCTTGAAGGAGACCCGTATCAGGTCTCTAAACCACGCTCTCCATGGCTAATCCAGCGCCACCCAAACAATCTTGCCTAGGTGGCACTCTCTATGCCAAATCACACACCCCACAAGGGGCCACAGAGGAAACATGTACAGCAACCGATGGCTGGGCCAAGACTGGGTCACGGCATCAACGCTCTCGGACCCTAAGTCCATGTGGTGACTGAAGAAGCAGCACACTTTGGCATTGGAGTGGGTTGCCATCAGATCCATTTCGAGGAGATGCCAGGGGCCCAGAATCAACTGAAGCACTTCTTGATTCAATTCCCACTTGCTGGGATTCAGAGTGCCGGCTGAGGAAGTCTGTTTTCACACTGTCCACTCCAGCAATTTGCTGAGCGTAAAAGGCTAGGAGGTTCTTCTCTGCTCAGGAAAACAGGAGATTTATCTTCCAGGCCACTCCGACGCTTCTTGTGCCACCCTGCTGATTGACCTAAGCCACCACCATGGCATTGACTCACTGAAAACACTTGAACTACCCAGCCCTCGACCAGGGGCTGGAAACACAGAAGAGCCAACCTGATGGCCCTTGCCTCAAGACGATTGATGGACCACACCGTTTCCCTGCGGTTCCAATGTCCCTGAGCTATAAGGTCTCTGCAATGGGCTCCCCAGTCTGAGAAACTGGCATCTGTTGTCATCAGGATCCAGGAGAAATCGTCCAGCGGTACATCCTTCCTCAGATGATAGGATTGCTGAACCTCCCCTCAACATGAGCGGAAGCCTGCCCTCGAACTCCTGAGAACTCAGGGCCATCGAGTCAACAAAGACTGCTGGAGCAGTCGAATGTGAGCATGTGCCCATGGGACCATCTCTATGGTCGCTGCCATCAGTCCAAGGAGCTGAAGATAATATGATAGAGGTCTATAAATTAATGAATGGAGTAGAACAGGTAAACGTAGATCGATTGTTTACGTCATCAGAATATAAAAAGACTAGGGGACATGCAATGAAACTACAGGGTAACCTATTTAAAACTAATAAAACATTTTTTTTTCACTCAATGTGTAATCAAACTCTGGAATTTGTTACCGGAGGATGTAGTGAGAGCTGTTAGTGTAGCTGGGTTTAAAAAAGGTATGGACAAGTTCCTGGAGGAAAGGTCCATAAACCATTATTAAAAGGGACCCGGGATATCATTGCTTGACCCAATACAAGCACTGAGGAACCTACGTCTTTTATGGAGACTGCTAGGTACTTATGACCTAGATTGGCCACTGTTGGAAACAGGATACTGGGCTTGAAGGACCTTGGTCTGACCCAGTATGGCATATCTTATGCTCTTATAATCCCAGACTCTGGGGACCTAGCAATTCAACAGCCTTTTGATTTTCTCCTCTGGCAGGAAAACTCTGCCCACTTGAGTATCAAAACGTGCTCTCAGAAACTCCAAGAGACTGGGAAAGTAAAAGCTGGCTCCTTGCCTGATTGATCACCCAGTCGAGGCTTTCCAAAAAGGACACCAATCGGGATGTCACCCGAGATGCTTCTGACAGGGAAAGGCTCGGATAAGCCAGTCATCCAGATAGAGATGGACACAGATCTCTTGGTGCCGCAGCAGCCACCACCATGATCTTTGAGAACGTACTTGGGACGGTGGAGACTCCAAAGGGAAGGGTGCAAACTGATAGTGAGAGCCAAGGACGGCAAAACACAGATACTTTGGCTCATCTGCCCAGATCAGGATATGAAAATACACTTCGGCCAGATCCAGAGAAGCCAAGAATTCCCCTGGGTGCACTGCTTGACTCATGGAGCATAAGGTTTCCATCCAAAAGTGCAGGATACGTAAGTGTTCGTTGACAGCTTTGAGGTCAAAAATAGGCCAGAAGGAACCGTCTTTCTTTGGCACCATGAAAAATATGGAGCATTTGCCCTTGCCTTGTTGATCTGGGGGGACGGGCTCCACTGCCTTTAAGCGAAGCAACTTGTCCAAGGTGTTCCGTACTGCAGCACCTTTAATTGCAAACCCACAAGGGGCAACAATGAAGGCATCAGGAAGCGACTCCTTGCACTCCAGGACATAACCAAAATGAATGGTGTCTAGCACGCATTGATCCTTGGTAATCTGGGCTCATTCCTGAAAGAGCGAAACCTGCTGCCTACTGGAGGCACCAGGGAATGGGCCCCAACCTTCATTGCGTAGCCTAGGAGGGTCTTCCTTGGGATGGGGCTGAGTCCCTGGGTCCACATACTCCACAAAAGGACAGAATGAGCCTGAGGCCCTGAAGCAGATGGGAAGAGAGGTTTTCCAGGTCAGTAGTTTTTATTTATTTATTTACATTCTCTTATATACCGCGCTATTCTGCATCAGTGCGGTTTACATTGAACAAACTGAAATTACATTGAACAGGGCATTATAACTTGGAGATAACTATTTTACAGGGAACATGGGCTATGGAGGGTTAAGTGGCTTGCCCAAGACCACAAGGAGCACCTGTGGCACTAGAAACCCCAGTCCTTCCGGCCCAAGGTTGCTGTCCTCTAGTGGGATTTGAACCCCTGACCTTCTGGCCTGAAGTACCTTGCCCCAACCACTAGGCCACTCCTCCACTTCTAGTTACAATAGTCCCGAGACCCCCAGGAATCCAGCCAGCATGCCCTTGGTGGTCGGGTCGAGGCTAACTAGAAAGGGGCAGTAGCCCGCTTCACAGGCCCCATGGACCTTCTGGAAGGCAGTAAGATTTTGTCCCGCCTAGGTCCTTCACCAGCTTCTCCAAATCGGTTCCAGCAGGTGCTTCCCCTTAAAGGCCAGTTGAGCCAAATGAGCTTTGGAAGATATGTCTGCCTCCAAGTGATGGAGCCAAATACATCACCATGACACTGTAGTCAAGGCACCATTCCTGGCTGCCACGCATACCAGATCATACATGGCATCAGAAAGGAAGGCTGTAGCCTAATCCAAGAGAGAAGTAGTATCAGGAGTAAGAGTTAATCCGCTGAAGCAGGGCTTGAGATGTCAAACTGATACATACCCCCAGCTGTAGAATAGCCACTGCCACTGCAAACTGACTCTTCAGCAAGGAATTGACCTTGTGGTCCAGAATATCCTTTAAGGCCGATCTGCCTTCAATGTGAATGGTGGTCCATTTGGTAACCACCGTGACCTCTGCATCCACCTTGGGAATATCAAACCACTCTCTGTGCTCCTCCTTAGGGAGAGCATATATCTTCTTATAGGCCACTAACCCTTTAGGCAGGGAGTCAGGTGAGTCCCACTCGGATCACATCCTATCTTTGATCACTTCTGAGAATGGTAAGACAGTAGTGGAGATCTGCACCCTATGAAAAAGATGGTGTACATTCGGCTCCTGTTCCATAGCAGAAGCATCTATCAAGTTCAAGGCGGATGAGACCCTGTAAATCAATGGCATCAGCTCCTCCTTCCAGAACAGGCGGATCACGCCGGTCTCTGCATAGTCTTCTGAAGGTGAGAATAGGTCTTGATCCACATCAGAGCCAAATACCAATTCATCTGGGTCTGAGGCATAGTCAACATCTTGGAAAGCTCCCAACTATTCCGCATCTTCAGGGAGCGTCCCATGCCGGGGATGCTTAGCCAAAGGTAATTAAACAGAGCTTCTATTTTTAGCCTGCTCGGCACGAGACTGCATCCAGGGGCACCTAGAGGCTACCGGGTCTGAACAAAGTCCACCACAAAGAATCAAACACCCCAGGAACAAATGGATCACAGTGGGTTCTGGTAGATTGTGACCTGTAATGCAGAGACATCCTATACATCAGGGGTCTCAAACACGCGGCCCGCGGGCCGCATGCGGCCCGCGAGACAACTTTGTGCGGCCCGCGACGGCGGAAAACCAAAAATCCCCCCAAACCCTGGCTTCTGCTGCTGCCGTTGCCGCCGTGGCAGCAGCAGAATCAATTGTCAAATTAAAAAAAAAACTGACTTCTGCTGCTCAAGCAGCTGTCCTGCGGCCCCTGTCCCTCTGCCCGGAGATCCGACTCTGCTCTCAGCGGCGTGCTTTTCAAGCCGCGAAGAGAGTATTCCCCTCTCGCGCGGCTTGAAAAACCGCGCGAGAGGGGAATACTCTCGTCGCGGCTTGAAAAGCACGCCGCTGATAGAGCAGAGTCGGATCTCCGGGCAGAGGGAAAGGGGCCGCAGGACAGCTGCTTGAGCAGCAGAAGTCAGTTTTTTTTTTAAATTTGACAATTGATTCTGCTGCTGCCACGGCGGCAACGGCAGCAGCAGAAGCCAGGGTTTTGGGGGTTTTTTTGTTGGCCGGTAATGAGCTATGGAGGGGCTGACTGAACTGGAAGTGGGCTATTGGCAGAGGGGGGAGGGGGGGGTTATGACTGGTAATGGGCTGGGGGGTGGGTTATAACTGGTAATGGGCTATGGTGGGGGCTAGGACTGGAAATGGGCAGATGGGGGTTAGGACTGGAAGTGGGCTATTGGCAGGGGGGTTATGACTGGTAATGGGCTGGGGGGGTTATAACTAGTAATGGGCTATGGTGGGGGCTAGGACTGGAAATGGGCAGATGGGGGTTAGGACTGGAAGTGGGCTATTGGCAGGGGGGGTTATGACTGGTAATGGGCTATGGTGGGGGCTAGGACTGTAAATGGGCAGATGGGGGTTAGGACTGGAAGTGGGCTATCGGCAGGGGGGGGTTATGACTGGTAATGGGCTATGGTGGGGGCTAGGACTGAAAATGGGGTGATGGGGGTTAGGACTGGAGGTGGGCTGATTGGGGGGTTAGGACTGGTAATGGCCTATGAGGGGAGGTAAGACTGAAAATGGGGTGATGGGGGATACGACTGCAAGTGGGCTATGGGGGGGACTAGGACTGGTAATGGGCTATGGGGGGGGTAAGACTGAAAATGGGGTGATGGGGGGGTAAGACTGGAAGTGCGCTATGGGGAGGTTAGGACTGGTTATGGGCTATGGGGGGTCTAGGACTGGTAATGGGCTGGGGGGGTTGCTAGGACTGGAAATGGGCTGAGTGGAAGGGGGGCTTGAACTGCAAATGGCTGATGGGGAGGGGGCTTGGAATGGAAATGGGCTGTGAGGGGAGGGAGCTAGGATTGGAAATGGGCTGATGGGGGGCTAGGATTGGAAATGGGCTGATGGTGAGGCTAGGATAGGACTGGAAATGGACTGATGCAGGGACTAGAAAGGAGCAGATGCTGGGTGGGGCTGGAACTAGAAGGGAGCTGATGTTGGGGGAGGATTAGAATGGGATGGAGCTGGGAAAGTGAAATGGAGAGGGGAAAAATATTTTGTCTGGAAGAGAAGACAAATCTACAATTGGCCAGGTATTGGGAGAGTAAGTGGGGATTGAGGATGGAGGGGTAAAATTTGAGTGGATGAAATAGGAATGAGGAAAGAGCAAAAGGAGAAAGATTAGTATGTTAAAGCAGATGTAGAGAGAGAGAATGGAAAAAAAACTAGAAGAGAGAAGAAAGGACAAATGGACAGCAGACGATGGAGATAGCAGAAGACACGAAGAAACCAGAAGTGGCTGGAGCAATTGCAACTGAAAAAAAATGCACAAAAGGTAGAAAAATATCTCTTTATTTTGAATTTATTAACTGGAATATGTCAGCTCTGGGAAATGTGCATCATTAATGTCTGTGCTTTGGTACAAGAAATTATTTATAGTTTTATTTCTACAGTGCTGAGGTATTCTGTGTAATTCCTATTTGACATTGCTACTTGTTCTCTTTTCCCAGTAGGTCATGTATTGTTCTCTGAAATGTATTGATTTAATATTTGCAGTGTTGCCTTTTGATAGGTAGGGTCTGGTGCTTTGTGAGTCCTGGTAGTGCTGTTATGATACGGGGGGTTTGCTATGGGTTCCAAATGGGCAGTGTTAGTAGTAGTTCCTAATGTGCCTGGCGGTTGGCACTGGATTATAGTAATATAGAAATTTTCTAGTCTTTCTTTATCCATGCACTCATTATGCAACATTATGCAAATATTTATGCAAATGAGGCCCCTTATGCAAATGAGGCCCGTGTCTTATGCGGCCCCCGGGTTACTTTACAAGTCCTCATTCGGCCCTCAAAGCAATTTGAGTTTGAGACCCCTGCTATACATCAAGAGATATCCCTGCATAATGCCTTCTCTGCTTTGGCTAATGAGGATGCTCAATCCAAAGAAACTGAAGGGCCCTTAAATGAGTCAGAAAATGCCCAATCTCCTGCTAAAGCACCAAATATGAAGAAAACCTCACCAAACAGAAAACTACTACTACTTGGAGATTCCATCATCAGAGGCACCAACTTGGGAACACAGTTCAAAGGAGAGAAGATAGTCATGTGCCTACCAGGCTCGACAGCCAGCAGGAATACAAAGTTGTTGAAGTACTTAGCGCAAAAAGTGAACACTCCAAACTTGATGTTATCCACTTGGGCACAAATGACCTGGCTAGAATCAGTGCCTCTACAGTCCAAAGGGGCTTCCAATCTCTGGGAGAGAAACTCAAGCCCATTGTTAACACTGTTGCATTCTCAGAAGTTCTACCTGTTCTTGGTAAGGGGACAAAAAGGCTGCATCGCATTAACAACTTTAGTACATGGCTCCAGACCTGGTGCAAACGAGAAGGATTCAGATTTATTGGTGACTGGGGAAACAGATGGACCAACAAGAGACTATACTGTGCTGATGGACTACATTTCTCTGTCGCAGGGAAAAGAATCCTAGGTGAAAAATTCAGGCAGTATGTGGATATTTATTTATATTCTCTTATATACCATGCTATTCTGCATCAGTGTGGTTTACATTGAACAAACTGAAATTACATTGAACAGGGTATTATAACATGGAGATAACTGTTTTACAGGGAACATGGGCCATGGAGGATTAAGTGGCTTGCCCAAAACCACAAGGAGTACCTGTGGGACTAGAAACCCCAGTCCTTCTGGCCCAAGGTTGCTGTCCTCTAGTGGGATTTGAACCCCTGACCTTCTGGTCTGAAGTACCTTGCCCCAACCACTAGGCTACTCCACCACTCCATATGCATTTAAACTAGGAAAAGGGGGTGACGGATGTGGAAGGTCAAGATCTGCACGCCACCCCCTGCAAAAGCAGAATAACTTCAGAAACAGCCACACTTTTAAACCACACATCAAAAACAAGTGGGAAGATGTGGGCAGAACAAAATCAATGCAAAATACACACAAGCCAGGTAAATGCTGGAAAGCAATGAGCACAAATGCTCAAAGCTTAGCCAACAAAGTTCCGGACCTGGAAGCCCTAATGGTGGAAATGGATTTGGACATTGTGGCCATTACAGAAACATGATTTAATGAATCACATGATTGGGATATAGCCATAGCTGGCTATAATCTATTCAGAAGAGACAGAGAAAATGGAAAAGGAGGAGGAGTAGCCTTGTAGGTCAAAAGCAATATTAAAGCTACCAAAATGCAGGGGACATGGGGAAAAGAAGAAGCGCTCTGGATTGCATTGGAAATAGGAGATGGCACTGTCATCCATACTGCTGTAGTCTACAGACCTCCGACTCAAATTGAAGAGAGAGATAACGAATTGATTATAGATATTGCCAAGATAGCCACAAAGGGGGAAGCAATCATTTTGGGTGACTTTAATCTACCTGATGTGGATTGGAATACTCCTTCTGCACATTTATTTATTTTATTTAACAAGTCTTATATACCGCGCTATTTGTTATCAGTGCGGTTTACATTCAACAACGAGAGCTCAGTGCAGTCAAGACTGTTTAAGTTTACATTATAACAGGAGTTAGAACTTGGACCATACAGGGTAACTATTTACATGTTGCGATATCTTTAAATGATACAAATACAGAGTAACTATATACACGCTGAGTTTGGTCAGAATAGATAGAGAATACATGGTTGACATGGAGTAATAAATATTACATGGTGTGAGTAAACGTGAAGTGTTTACAGGCATGAGTGTGATTGCTTAAAGCATGAGTGTTATGTTGTGAGTGAGGTGTTTGTGGGGGATGGGGGGAGATTTCTCTGGGGCGGGGTAGCTGATTGAGCAAAATGTAGCAGAAAGAGATGGTGCTTTATTGCCTTCCGAAACTGTAGGAGGTCTTTGATTGTTCTTATTTCTGCTGGGAGGTCATTCCAGCATTTTGGTGCGTAGTGTGCAAAAGCTCTTCTCCTGGTTGTTTGGGTGCACTTTATGGAGTCTTTAGGGAAGGTCAATGTGTTGACCGTTACTGTCCTTCTAGATCTGATTTGTGGAGTTGGTGTAATAGGGTTCTTGAGAGAATTGGGGGCTATGTTGTTGTTAATCTTAAATGTAATCAGCAGGATCTTGTATGTTAGCCTGCAGTATATCGGTAACCAGTGGAGATCTTTAAGTATTGGCATGATATGGTCTGATCTGGATAGACCACAGAGGACGCGGGCATCCGCGTTCATAGCTAGTTGAAGGGGGTTGAGGGTGTTCTTTGGTAGACCATATAGAATTACGTTTGCATAGTCGAAATGTGGTAGTATGAGGGCCTGGAAAATGGTGTGGAAGTCCTTAGGGGGTAGCATGGGTTTGAGGTGTCGCAGTGTTCTGATTTTGTTGTAGATGGATCTGGTTATAATTTTTATGTGTTCCTTAAAGTCAAGGTGCTGGTCCAGTGTGATTTCGAGATATCGTATGGTACTTCGAATTGGAAGCTCTGCATCTCTTACTCTTAGGATGGGTGGAGGGGAGAAATTCTTGTTCCTTGATATAAATAGAACTTCAGTTTTCTTGAGATTTATGTAGAGGTTTTGAGTGAATAGCCAGTCTGTAATTGCGTTGAAGCAGTTGACAAGGTTGGATAAATCCGGGTGTTTGACTTTGAATGGAGTAAATAGTAGCACATCATCAGCGTAGATTAGTGTAGAGATATTGAAAGAACGGATGAGATTGCATATCGGCTGCATGTAGATATTGAAAAGTAGAGCGGATAGGGATGAGCCCTGTGGAACACCTTGTTGTTGGTGAAAAGGTGCCGAGGTGTGAGAGCCGACCCGGACTTGTTGCCAGTGATCAGATAGATAAGATTTACACCACTCCCAGGCGAGACCGTGAATACCCTTGTCGTGGATGCGGGTGAGTAGCTGGTTGTGATTGACGGAGTGAAAGGCAGCTGAGATGTCCAGGAATATAAGAGCGAATCCATTTTCTGCATTGTCAATTCCTTTGTTAAGGTCATTGATGAGGGTGGTGAGAAGTGTTTCTACTCCATGTGATTCTCTAAACCCGTGCTGGCAGGGGTCAAGAGGGGCTGCCATGTCTATGTGTTGTTGGATCTGTCTATAGACCACCTTCTCGATTATTTTGGCAAGTAGAGGAATACTCGAGATTGGGCGGTAGGAGTCTGGTTTCATAGGATCAAGTCTGCTGTTTTTTATGAGTGGTCTTATTGAGGTTTGTTTGAGGAGTGGTGAGAATGCTCCTGTTGCAAATGATAGACTAATGATGTTCAGCAAGATTGGGCTGAGTTCAAACCAAAGTGTTCTAATCCAGTAAGCTGGGCAGGGGTCGTTCGGGGCTGTGGACGTGTTGATGCTAGCAATGAGGTCTTGGATATTCTTCACTGCAGGTGGATAAAATTCTGTGAGTGGTGGTTGCAAGGTGGGTGTTTGGCAGGGAGTGGACGCAGTTGATGCTGAGGGTTTATTTGCTGTGCGGGTCTTGGAATGGAGGAAGTCAGTGTATGACTGAGGGGGTATTGGGTCCGGTTGGGTGGGGGATGGTTCTTTAATTAGGGATCTCGCTAGGGTGAATAGGTCTCTGGGTTTGTTAATTGAGCGGAGTAGGAGCTGGGCATGGTAATCGCTCATTCTGCGGTATATTGTTTCACGGTGGGACTTCAGGTGTTCAAGGTACGCTGTTTTGTGGGCTTGGGAGCGAGAGCGTCTCCACTTCCTTTCATGCTTCCTGAGTGCGATGAGGGAAGCGCGGAGTTCTACTGAAAACCATGGAGCTTGCCGTCTTTTACTTTTGTTGCTCTTGTGAGTCCCTGAATTGTCTGAAGAGGTTGGATAGGCGAAGGCTTTCAAAGTGCTGTTCCAGTTGAGGATTGCTTCTTCCAGGTTGGATGCCTTTTGTTGGAGGGTCGGAAGTACATTTTTGGAGAACTCATCTATGACAAGAGGTCTGGGGCGTGTGGTGTTCGCGGCATTTGTGGCAGCAGTGTGTGGTGTTAGGTCATGCTGCGAGGGGATTTGGAAAGTTATCAAGTTATGGTCGGACCAAGGAACAGGGGTGATGGATAAGTTGAGGTCAGGTTTGTGTCTTACCACAGAGATGGGGGTGAAGATTAGGTCGAGTAGGCTTCCTTTCTGGTGCGTGGGGGCCGTCACCAATTGTTCAAATTCAAGAGCTTGCATTGCATCCAGAAAGGCAACTGCCTGATCTGTTTGTAGGGATGGTAAGTTGAAGTCTCCGAGTAGCCAATTGGGAAAGAATCTGGAAAGAAGCAAAAAAATTGTAGATGCTCTCCAAGATGCATTACTTAGACAAATGGTCATGGAACCAACCAGGGAAAGCTCAACACTGGATTTAGTGCTCACCAACGGTGATAGCGTGTCGAATGTCTGCGTGAGTGCCCCTGTGAGCAACAGCAATCATCACACGGTGTGGTTTGAGATAAAAGCCAAGGTACAGGCCAAACATAGCAAGCTCAAAGTCCTAAACTTTAAAAACACTGACTTCAATAAAATGGCCCAGTACCTAAAGGAGGAGATGAGATAAGGGAAGTGGAATTGCAATGGGCTAAACTAAAGGTGGCAATAAAAGGGGCAACAGAAAAATATGTAAGAAAAGCAAATAAAAACAAGAGGAGAAGGAAACCTATTTGGTTTTCCAAAGAAGTGGCTGCTGAAATAAAGGCAAAAAACACAGCTTTCGCAAAATTCAAAAGCTTGCAAACAGAAGAACACAGAAATGAATACAGGATCAAACTCAAAGAGTCAAAAAGAGAAATAAGGATAGCAAAATCAAAGGCAGGAAAAGATGGCTAAAGATGTTAAGGGTGGCGACAAAACCCTTTCTTCAGGTATATTCGGGAAAGGAGGAAGATCAGAGCTGGAATCGCAGGACTCAGAAGTGCTGGGAAAGGGCTCGTGGAAAGTGACATAGAAAAAGCAAAATTGCTAAACAAATACTTCTGCTCTGTTTTTACTAAAGAAAATCCTGGAGATGGACCAGCTGTGACTCCCAAATATAAAAATGGGAATGAAGTAGATACCACACCATTCACAGAAGATGAGGTGTTGGAACAACTTGCTAAACTGAAAGTGGACAAAGCCATGGGACAGGATGGGATACATCCCAGGATACTGAAAGAGCTCAGAGAGGTTCTTGCAGGGTCATTAAAGGATGTATTCAACAGATCCTTGGAAACAGGAGAGGTTCCTCAGGACTGGAGAATGGCTGATGTTGTACCTCTACACAAAAGTGGTGACAGGGAAGAAGTGTCAAACTACAGACCCATGAGCCTTACCTCGGTGGCGGGAAAAGTAATGGAGGCGCTCCTGAAAGAGCGAATAGTGAACTTTCTCAAAACCAACAGGTTGCAAGATCCGAGGCAACATGGTTTTACTGAAGGACAGTCTTGCCAAACAAATCTGATTGAGTTCTTTGACTGGGTGACCAAGGAACTAGATCAGGGGCATGCGATGGATGTCATCTACCTGGATTTCAGCAAAGCCTTTGATACTGTTCCTCATAGGAGGCTTGTCAATAAACTCAGTAGCTTAGGGATGGGTCCCAAGATGGTAAATTGGATTAGAAATTGGTTGACTGACAGACGACAGAAGGTGATGGTACATGGAGCTCACTCGGATGAAAGGAAGGTGATTAGCGGGGTGCCCCAGGGTTCAGTCCTGGGCCCGGCACTGTTCAATGTATTTGTGAATGATATTGCTGAAGGACTGAATGGAAAAGTCTGTCTTTTTGCAGATGACACAAAAATTTGCAACAGAGTGGACTCCCACGAGGGAGTGGATAATATGAGGAAAGATCTACAAAAGCTGGAAGAATGGTCTAATGCTTGGCAATTACGGTTTAATGCAAAGAAGTGCAGTGTCATGCATTTAGGTAGCAGAAATCCAAGGGAAATGTACGCAATAGGGGGCGAGAGGTTGGTGTGCATGGTTCAGGACAAAGACCTTGGTGTGATTATCTCTGATGATCTCAAGGTGGCAAAACAGTGTGACAAGGCGGTGGCAAAAGCCAGGAGGATGTTGGGCCGCATACAAAGAGGGATTACCAGCAGAAAGGAAGAGGTACTTATGCCACTGTACAGGTCGCTGGTGAGGCCTCACTTGGAATACTGTTTTCAGTTTTGGAGACCATATCTTGCAAAAGATGTAAAAAGACTGGAAACTGTTCAGAGGAAGGTGACCAAAATGATTTGGAGCCTGCGTAAGAAACCTTATGAGAAGAGACTTGAAGACCTAAATATGTACACTTTGGAGGAGAGGAGGGATAGGGGAGATATGATTCAGACCTTTAAATACTTAAAGAGGAACGATGAACAAACAAACCTCTTCCAAAGACGGGGAAGCTGCAAAACTAGAGGGCATAACATGAAGCTGCAAGGTGGTAAATTGAAAGGTAATGTCAGGAAATATTTTTTCACTGAAATGCTTGGAATGCTCTCCCAATGGAAGTGGTGGGGGCAAACACAGTGACGGAATTCAAAACAGCATGGGACAAGCACAGCAGATCACTTTACAGCAACAGGATAAAACCAAAATAAACTGAACCATCTAACTTCTCAACAAATAGGGGTGTCCTACATGGAGTGCACTGTTCCTGCTAAGCTGTGCGCGTGTGCGCGCGCACACATCTCGCCGAGCGAGCGCACATACTTTACAACAGAGCGCACAAAAATTACGGTTCTGATTCTGATAGAAAACAACACAGACGTCTTAAAATTTAAAAGTTGTGATTGTAATTACTAGAAATTTTCCGCTTCATTTAGTAATTGTCTATTTTCATTTAATTTGATTAAAATCGATGTGGTGTATATACTGTATTCTGACGTGTAGTCAAATTTTAAAGTATATAACTCTGAGTGTCGTTATGTTGCGCACAAAAATTTAACCTTCCTTCAAAAGCTGCACAGCTGATATTTTATGCACACACAACCTACAGAAAATTAGAGGGAACATTGATGGAGTGGTGGGTCCACCTCTAAACAAAGACATGGGGAGGGGTGGCCTGCACAGAGCAACAGGTGCACTTACTCTTGCTGTATTGCTGGGCAGACTGGATGGACCATACTGGTCTTTATCTGCCGTCATTTACTATGTTACTATGACCCCCAGGCAAAAATGTTACTAACGCGTTCAGAAAATGGCAGGAAACTCCCACACAGCACCAACCGTCGCTAGCAGTCCACCTTGAATTTGCATCCCTCAGACTGAATCGGGAGCCCCCAACAAGGACAATGACAAGGTCAAACCTTGGTACTCACCCCCCTGAAAGCCCCAGGCATAGGATCCGTGCCAGACCCGGCTCTACTCTTCTGGAATTGCTTCAGTGTGAAAGGTGGCTGGCAGGCAGATTCCTCTGAGAGCCTTCTGAAATCTTCAGAAGAGAGCAAGGGGGAAAGGAGGAGGAGAGAGGGAGCACTGAGTTTGTGTGAGGCTGCTGTACTCTTCCTTTCAATTTGTGGTTGCTCAACAATTCCCTTATGATAAGGGTGTGGAGCTGAACCAATTTTCCCTGCTCCTATGGTTATCAAAAAGACTGCAGTCTAGTGGAGCTTCCCACATCGTGCTCTAGTGAGAGTCACTCCTTTAGGGTTGAGGAGGTCATTCACGAGCATTTATTCAATCTCTCTTCCTCTCTATCCTCAGATTTTCTACAGAGGAAAAAATCATCCACCATCTGCTGGCAACAAAGATTCTGAAGGGACCTCTGGTGGCTGAGGCAGATAGAGGCACAGGAGTGATGTCATCGAAACATAGGCTTTTCTTTGTTTCTTTCTCTCCACCAATCTGCTGGAAGTGGAACACAACCTACTTGTCTGGACTAGTCTAGCAGGATGATACGGAAACACCCATCAACTAGGGCTAGCCCAACTGTTAGACAAACTAGGTGGTCGTCTAGAGTAGCTTTGAATGCCCTGTTTTTTGCTACCTCGCAGAAGTTGCCAAACACTAGATTATGATAGCCAAGGGTGGGGAGAGGGGAGGCATAAGTTATAAAGTTTGCCTAGGGTGCCACATCTTGAATGAACTTTGGGCCAGCCCTGCCATCAACAAATAATACTTTCAAGTGCATCTGACAATGGATTTCTAAGTATCCTGCAAAATCTGTCAGTTATGACAATTTAATATATTCAAAACACAGTTATTTCAAGGATTTGCAAATCCTTGCCAGGGTAGGTGCTACCTTTTTTGTTGCCCTTTGTGAAAGATTACTGTGCTCTCCCCCACCCCATGGATTTCAGTGGAGACCTTCACAAGTTTCTCTTCCAACAATTACTTCATGACATGCTCAATGGAGTTGGAGTAAGGCTACAAGATTTTTACACAACTTCTCTCTAGTGTCAACTACCAGATGTATTATTTATTTATTTATTTATTTATCTATTTCTTCTATACCGCCCCTTCCAGAGATCAGGGGCGGTTTACATGGAACAATTTAACAGTTTTGTATACGTTCGTATAACATTACATTGAACAAGAATTTTTTAACTTTTTACATATAACAGAACAGTAAATTGTTAAAACTATTTACAAGGTGTATACTTTTGTATACTACTGTATCATTATCTTGATCAGAAGTTTCTAACTTTTTACAGGGAATAGGCAGCGAACTGACATTGCTATTTACAGATGTTATTTACAAAAAGGTTAGGATACAATGAATTATAGTGTCGCTATTCAAGTGTGTGTGTGTGTGTGTGTGTGTGTGTGATGGAATTTATTTCCATTTTTCGTGGGTTTTTTGGTGTGTCTTTGGGAGAACTGTTTGAGGGGGGCTGTGTATGTTCAGTTAATTGTGTTTTTGCGGTTTTTTTGTTTGTGTGTCTGTGGACGCTGTGTGGCTGGACTTGAAGGGTAGGGGATTCCGAAGTGTTCGGAGAATAAGTAAGTCTTGAGTTCTTTACTGAATTGGGAGAGGTCCTTTATGATTCGGATGTCTATTGGGAGGTCATTCCAAAGTGTGGGAGCGGTGAATGTGAAGGCTCTGGCACTGGTGGATTTTTTAGTCCTCGTGAATGTTTTTGGTAACTCCAGTGAGAGGGTTGCATTTAGTCTGCGGGCTCTTGAATCATTTGGGGCGTGAAGGAGTGTGGATAGATGGGAGGGGGCAATATCGTTTAGTAGTTTAAAGGTTGTTAGTAGTATTTTGTATTTGATTCGGTTATTTATAGGGAGCCAGTGTAGTTCTAGCAGTATAGGGGTTACATGGTCTGCTAGGCGGGCTTTAGTGACTACTTTTGCACAAATGTTCTGTGCTCTTTGTAATAGGTAGATATTCTTTTGTGGGAGGCCGATTAGGAGACTGTTACAATAGTCAAAGTGAGGGGTTATGAGTGAGCTAACAACTGATCTAAAGTCGTGCGTGTCAAGAAGGGGCCTTAAGTGTTGAATAGTTTTGAGTTTGTAGAATATGGTTTTTACCGTCTGCTTTATGTGTGGTGGTAGCATGGTGAGTGTGTGATCGATTATAACACCTAGGTATTTTACCTCTTTTTTAACAGGTATAGTTGTGTTATTGATGGAAATTGTTGTTGGGTAGGTATCTTCAGCCACAGGTGATCTTGATACGAACATTGCTTCAGTTTTTTTGAGATTGATGCTGAGGTAGTTGGTTTACATCCAGGATGTGGTTTCCGCCATGCATTCGGATAGAGTGTTATAAGTGGGGTTTTTCGTGGTTATGGGGAGGGCGAGCATGATGTCATCAGCATAGATAAAATGATTGATGTTGTGTTTTTTAAATATTTTTGTGATGGGTTGTAGGTACAGGTTGAAGAGGAGAGCAGAAAGGGCTGATCCTTGGGGTATTCCTTGTCCTTGGGGGAAGGTTTCTGATGCTTCCTGGTTTAATTGAACTCGCATTAGTCTGTGTGTGATGTAGGACTTGAACCAATTGAGGACAGTCCTGTCTATTCCTAAGTTTTCTAATCTATTAATCAGTGTAAGGTGGTTGATGTTGTCAAATGCGGCGGAGATGTCTATGAAAAGGAGTAGAAGGCCTTGAGTGTTATCGTCTGTATGTCTTATGAGGAAGTCCATCAGAGTAATTAAAAGGGTTTCTACACCATGGAAGGGGCGGAAACCAAATTGGTGGGAGTCAAGGGAGTTGTGCTCATCTATGTGTTCTTGCAGTTGTAGTTGAACAGTTTTTTCTATTATTTTAGCCATAAATGGAATGCTGGCTATCGGTCTGTATGAGTTTGGGTCTTTCGGGTCAAGTTTATTGTTTTTTATTATTGGGCGGATCGTTGTGAGTTTTAGGGCATCAGGCATAATGCCTTGGGAGAGGGATTGATTTACTATGTATTGAATGTTTCCAGCTAGTTCTTCCTTAGTACTTTTGATCCATGACACAGGGCAGGGATCAAGTGGGGAAGTTGTGGTGTTGATAATTGTTATGATCCTGAGGAGGTGTTTTTGATCTATCGTGTGAAAGGTTGTCCAGTTGTTATTAGTTTCGGTGTTTGTGGGGAGTAGTGTTGGTGTAGTATTAGGTTTGCATTTTAGTTTTTCTGCAAAGTGGGTTGCTAGGGTTTGAATACTTATTGCTGATTGTTTTGGCTCTGGGTTTTTGACTTTTGTCAGTGTTTTTACAATTGCAAATAGTTCTCTAGGGCGATTGATAGCTAGGTTTATTACCTTGGAGTGGTAATCCTTTTTTGATTTGTTAATCGCATTCTTGTATTCGTTGAGTGTGTTTAGGTATTGGGATTTATTCTCAACAGATTTAGTTTTCCTCCATTTCTTTTCTTGTTTTCTCAGTTGTTTTTTTAGGTTCACTAGTTCTTTCGTGAACCATTTTTCTGTCTTTTTTAACTGTCTATGCGTGGAGTGTGTGGGGGCAGCTGCTTTTTGCACTGTAAGGTTCCAGTGATTTACAGTGGAGTTGATGTCTGGGAGGTTCGTGTTGAGTATGGGTAGTACTTTGTCAAGGAAGGTATCTTTGTTGAAGTGTGCAAAGCGTGATATATGGGGTGTGTGGTGCGTGGTGTTCTGCGTTGCTTGTGCTGGGAGGTGGAGTGTAATGAGGTGATGGTCGGACCATGGTACTTCTGTTATTGTTGGAGGGGTGTGTTGCTGGTGGTTAATAAAGGAGATGGGGAGGAAGATGGTATCTAGAGTGTTGCCTTTTGTGTGGGTAGGGGCATGTACTATCTGTGTATATCCCATTTGGAACATAGTGTCCATGAAGTTGTTTGATTGGGAATCATTCAGGGAAGGGAGGTTTAAATCACCTAGGATTATGAGCGGTTTGTTTGGTGATGTTGTGCAAGCAAGTTCAAGGATGGGAGAGAGGTTTTTTTGATCTGTTGTAGGGGGTCTATATATGAGGGTGAGTGCAAGGGTTCTATTTTCTATGTTGATGATGTCCATTCCGTCTATATTATTTAAACTTGTTAAGGTGTATTGTAGGTCTTTTTTGGTGAGTATGAGAGCTCCACCACCTCTCTTTGCATCCCGATGACAGCTGAATATGTCATACTGATGTGTGGTTAGTTGGTTTAGTAGTACAGTGTCCGTGGGAGAGAGCCATGTTTCGGTGATGCATATGATTTCAGGGTTTTTTTCTTTTATCATGTCATTGATTATTGGTATTTTGTTTCGTATGGATCGAATTATGGCAGGCCTTGACATTTTCTTAGAATCTAGGAGCCGACCACTGAAACCTAGATCATAATGCATCGCCTGCCCCCCAAAAGGTGTATCGCAGTTACTCTTTTTAAGTTTTAGGACCTGATTTGCTAAGACTATCTTCCCGTTTTCTATGGGAAAAATCTTAATACATCACGTTCTTAATGGGTCACTGTACACTGCCAAGAGAAGGCAGTAGCCCCACTCCTCCTCCTCCTCCCACCACCCCTGCTGACACTTTAAAGCTACTCCTGTTGGGGGGGGATGAAGGTGAGTTGAGAGTGTGTGTGTGTGTATACACACACACACAGTAGTAATCATTTGTCTGGTTACCTCCAACAGAGCTATATCCCTCTCAGCACCAGCCCTCTGGAATTCCCTCCCAGATGAACTGCGGGTGCTAAATGACCTCAAGGAGTTCCGCAAATCCCTCAAAACCTTCCTATTCATGGAATTCTATGATCAAGCAACCTAAAAACCCCCTACTGACACTTAAATGTGAAGATAGAGCCATCCACAAAAGTCTATATGTACGTCTTGTCACCCTCCCCCCTGTTCAATGTAGATCCAAATTGTGAAGTCAACCACTTTGATTGAAGGAAAAAGTGGTTTACAAATCTGGATAAATAAATAGCGCTACAAGGTGTACACAGCGCTGTACATATAGATATAAAACAGTCCCTGCTCATCAGAGCTTACAATAAAGACAAAAAAAATCACAAAACTGGGGACTAGAATATGGCAAGATACATATAAGTAGTGGACAGGAGAATGAGGGGCATCAGGATCCAAAAACATCCTCCAAGAGATGGGTCTTCAGCCTGGACTTGAATAGGGCCCGAGAAGGAGCTTGACGTACCAACTCAGGTAGTTCAGGCATATGGAACAGCAAGGTGGAATGAATAAGTCTAGAGTTGGCAGTGGCAGAGAAGGGCACAGGTAAAAGGGATCTGCTAGAGGAGCGGAGTTCCTGAGGAGGAGTGTAGAATGTGTGTATGGTGGGAGGTGTGCCTTTTGCACATACACACTGTCCCTTTTAATTCGCATGCATTCTTCTCTTCACCCTCCAACTGCTTGCACTCCTCCTTCCCCACACTCCAAATCCTCTCCTGCTGTCTCTTCATCAGTTCTGCTTCCCTACTCTCTCCCCTTCCTCCCCCTTGTATTCACCCCCTGCCCTCCATTCCCCCCCACCACCACCACCATTCTTTATTAAATTTCCCTGCTGCCCCTTTAAAGTTTTTCAGCCTCTGTACACACAAAACTGTTCTGTTTTATTGCGCTTTGCACCTTTTTAAACCGCTGGCCACATCAAAGGTCTTCGACTTCGCAGGGGTCCTTTTCGCCCCAATGGCCTCCAGTTTCAAAAAATGTGATAGATATTCCAAAAATATGTCGCTCACGGACACCCATGACAGGTGTCTAGGAGCCAACCATGACCCGAAGCTATGCTCCCTCTGTAAGAAGATGTCCTCCAAGGCCATCCAGAGTCGTAAGCAGAAGCTGGATGATCTTTTCCGTAAGGCACCCCCGTATCCCCGATAGCGTCCCGCTCTTCGGCCACGCGAGCTCCGGAGTCTCCCAAGGCTCCTCCCCGGGCCCAGCGACACTCTGACCAGGGGTCGCCTGAACGCGAGCGGAAGAAGAAGAAGGCCTCAAGGACTCTGTCGGGGGTGCCAGACAAGCGTGAGAGGTCACACGCCTGGTCTCTCAGCCCCCCTTGGCAGTCTCTGGAGTCGGAGAGGGAGTGGCCCAGTAAGGTACCTCGAACTGATGCGGAGGCCTCCGGAGAAGGCGCCCGGTCTTTGGAGGTTCATCCCGGCGAGGATCTCCTCTCCATCTCGACACCCAACCCAGTCACCCTGGCGTCGGTGTCGCAGGGACCCACTCCCGAGTGGGAGGCCCGCATGCTGGCCTTGGAATGCAGCATTTCTGCATTCCTCGCTGCCCAGGAGGCACTGATGCCTGGCCCTGCTGGTACACGCCTCAAGACCACAGGGACCTCAACCTCGAGGACTCCCTGGGTCGCCGTTTGTGACCCCCAAGAGCCTAAAGCTTTGTGAGGATCCTCGGCGCGGGTCTCAATCTCCGTCCTGCTCTTCGGGTGCAAGATCTTTGCAGGCGAGCGCTTCCAGCTGCAGGCAAGTTTTGGACTCGGAGACCTGGCGCGGGTCACCGGCCCGTCTGGAGCCGCCCGGCCTCGAGTCTTCCTCGGACTACTCAGACTGGGAGTCCGACAGAGAGACCTCCCCAGAGACTCTGTCCCACCAAGACCTCCCCTCCAACTCCTCCCCACCTACCAGGAAGTGGCAGTCACCTCCCGAGAACACTTTCTTCCTGGAATTCATCCAGGACATGGCACAGGCCCTAGCGCTCGCCACTGAGTTGGAGGAGCCCTGCGCTGAGGAGCTCAGTATCATGCAATACAAAGCTCTTCCAATGGAGGCTCTCTTGGTGCTGGTTCTTCCCATTCTGATCCGTCTCCTACTCCACATATGGGAGACTCTGGCCTCTGTCCCAATTGTGAGCAAGCACCTGGACGCTATGTACAAGGTCCAGCGAGGTCCAGGGTTCCGGAAAGCCCAGCTTTCCCACACCTCGATGGTGGTCAAATCGACCATGTGGAAGCTCAAGAGCCTGAAGACTCATTCGTCCATTCTGCTGGGCAGGGAGTCTCGTACCCTTGATGCCCTCGGGTGCAAGGCTTACCAGGGCTCCATGCTGTCATGCCAAATCCAAAAGTACCAACTATATATTGGAATGTTCCTCCGTGACCTCACTAAGAAGCTCGGAGGCTTCGTGGTGGGCCTCAGTGGAAACCAGCTCCGACGCTTTTAGACCCCCTCAAAGTCCGTCAGGGAGTGCTCGAAGTATCTCTCGCTAGCAGCGTACAATGGCTTTGAATCTTCTGCCTGGGTGGCGGTGGTTGGCATTGGAGCCAGCCAGCAGGCTTGACTCCAGTCCTCGGACCTGGAACAGTGGGTCCAGGAGAAGCTGCTGGACGTCCCTTGCCTTGGGGAGCAGCTATTTGGCAAGCCCATGGTGGATAAGGCCGCGGAGATCGAGACAGAGTACATGACTCTTACTTGCTTCTCCCAGTAGACTTCCTCCCTCCCCAGTAAGAAGCAGCAGAACAAGAAGCCATTCTTCCAATGAAAGGGGCTCCCGTACAGGGGCTACCCGGCCTATCCGCTGGTGTTGACCCCTGCTCAGGGCCAGGGCAAGTCCACGGCTCAGCCAGCCTTGAGGTTGTGACGCCATCAGCATAGCCTCTCATCCTCTGGCAGGGCGGCTATCCGTCGAGGGTGTCTGGTCCATTTCTCCCACATGTGGGAGTCCATCTCCACTGAGGCCTAGGTCCTCCAGGTCGTTTGGGAGGGCTATCGCCTCCATCTGGACCAGGCCCCTCCCCCGTACTTCCCCATGGAACCATGTTGACTTCCCCAGCACCAGGCCCTCCTGAGTCAGGAACTCACAGGTCTCCTCGAGGATGAAGCGGTAGAAGCAGTCCCACTGCAACTCCGAGGATGGGGGTTTTACTCCCAAAACTTTCTCGTTCCGAAGCGGACAGGGGGCCTTCGGCCCATCCTCAACCTGCGGAACCTAAACAAGTTCCTGGTGCGGGAGAAGTTCAAGATGCTCTTCCTTGGAATGTTACTGCCCTACCTACAGCAGGGCGACTAGCTATGCTCCTTGGATTTAAAGGATGCTTACGCTCACATCCTCATCCATCCCAAACACAGGAAGTACCTCCGATTCATGGTTCAGGAAAACCATTACCAGTACAGGGTACTTCCCTTTGGCCTCGTGTCCACCCCACGAGTCTTCACAAAGTGCCTGGCTGTGGCTGTGAGCCATCTGCAGCTGCAGGACATCTTCGTCTACCCCTATCTAGATGACTGGCTCATAACAGGGGGCATGGCCTCCGAAGCCAGACAGGCCACGGACCACACCAATAGCCTCCTGTAGCATCTGGGGTTCATGATCAATTACCCAAAGTCCCACCTTACTCCAGTGCAGTCCCTGGAGTTCATTGGGGCTTGTTTGGACACCCTTGGGGCCATGGCTTTTCTATGACAGGACAGAGCAGACCGCTTTGTGTCCCTGGCGTTCGAGTTGCGATGCCGTGGCTCCTTCCCAGCCCGGACAATGCTTCGCCTTCTCAGCCACATGGCCTCCACGGTCCATGTCGTGCCCAACGCCCATCTCAACATGCGGGCGATACAGTGGTGCCTCTGAGCACAATGGGCACAGTTGGCCAGCCGCCTCCGGGACCCAGTCTTTCCCAGTGTGGCGGAATCTCTGGCCTGGTGGTAGGAGTTTCGGAACCTGCTTCGCGGTATGCCCTTCCAAGCTCTGGCGCATCAGGTGGTCTTGACCATGGATGCCTCCCTGGCGGGCTGGGGAGCCCACTGTGAGGGACGGCACACTCAGGGGTCCTAGTCCCTTGGAGTCCCGGCAGCAGATCAACCTGCTGGAACTCCAGGCAATTTGCCTCACTCTCCAGGTTTTCAGGGACCGCTTGCAGCACCGAGTGGTGCTAGTCCAAACAGACAACCAGGTCACGATGTTCTATGTGAACAAACAGGGGGGGCACCAGCTCCTATAGTCTCCGTGCGGAGGCAATGGCCCTGTGCCCCTTTGCAGTGAACCAGGGCATGACCGTCTGGGCCACCTACATCCTGGGTCAGGACAGTGCATTGGTGGACCAGCTCAGCAGGGTCCTCCAGCTGCACAAGTGGCGCCTGTGTCACCGAATGACACAGCTCCTCTTCAAGCATTGGGTAACTCTGGACCTGGACCTCTTTTCCAGCCCAGTGAATGCTCATCTTCCTCGGTTCTGCAGTCCCCTCCCCCCACCCAGACAGGGTAGCCCCCAATGCCTTCCTCATTTCATGGGATACGGGGTTGCTATATGCCTTCCCCTCCCCCATGTCTCTCATCTCCTGGACCCTTCTCAAAGTCCAATGGGACAGGGCTTCAATGATTCTCATAGACCCGAGGTGGCCCAGGCAGCCTTGGTTCCCCCTGCTGCTCCGTCTCTCGACACAGCTCCCGGTTCCACTCAGGTTCTCATCAGAGCTGCTGATGCAGGAGGAGGGTCTGCTTCTTAATCCCAATCTGAGGTTCCTGTCCCTCACAACTTGGCGGCTGAGCGGGTCGCTCTAGCCTCCTACGATCTCTCCGTGGAGATCAAGGACATTTTTCTAGTCTTGCGGAAGGACTTGACCAGATGGGCTTATGCTTTTAAGTGGCGTCAGTTCTTGGTGTGGTGCTCAGAGCTCTGAGAGGACCCTTTTTCATGGCCTACCAGCTTGGTCTTGCAGTACCTGCTCTATCTCTCGCAGTCTGGGCTGAAATTTTACTCGATCTGGGTTCACCTGAGCACAATTTCAGCGAACCACCACCCCGTTGAGGGCAAACCTCTTTCGGAGCTACCGCTGATCTCTTGTTTCATGCGAGGCCTGCTTCTCTCCAAGCCCCCTATCCTCCCTCCCCGGCGGAATGGGACCTCAATGTGGTCCTCATGCAGCTGACCAAGCTGCCCTTTGAGCCCATGGCTACCTGCCCACTGCGGCATCTGTCGTGGAAGGTGGCCTTCCTGGTGAACTCCAGGCGCTGATGGCTGAGGCACCGTACACGAGGTTCTATAGGAACCCGGTGGTCCTGTGTACTCCCCCCAAGTTCCTTCCGAAGATTGTCTCGGATTTTCATACCAATCAAGAGACAGTGCTGCTCACCTTTTTCCCGAAGCCCCACGCTGACTGGGTGTTGGCAATTCTCCATAAGCATTTCTATATTTTAATAGAGTCTGAAGATTTGGTATAAACTAATGCTAAAAAATTCCCAGAGAAGTCGTTGATGCTATGAGCGCTATAGTCGGCAGCTATACAGGCTGACTTCATGCGCGATCGAGTCTGAGACTTCTCTGGTATAATGACATAAATCTATTCACACTGTTGTGTTTTCTACCACGTAGAATATTGAAGTGGAGCAATTAAAGAAAAACTGTCATATATTGTGCTCTGGTAAAGACCAACAATTAGGTTTGTACAATCTCCAGGAACAAGCAGGAATGTAGTTTTCACATATGGGTATCGTCAGTACCGACGGAGCCTGCGCGGGAATGCTCCCCAGCGTCCAATAGGAAAGCTTTTGGGAGCATCCCACAGCGCCTGCATGCTGCCTTCCCGCCTTTCCCAGCTGTCCCTCTCCAGTTCTTTGTTTTCCGCTGAGCCAACAGGTCACACATCCTGTCACCGAAGAAAATTCCCTTCTTATTCTTCTTTTTTGTGGTCGCGTCTGACTTCCTTCGACGCTATACCGGTACTGCCAGTTCTTCTTTTCTTTTTTCTAAAAAACAACCTTTGTTTCTGGAGTCTTTCTCCAGTAATTTTCTTCTCAGGTGCCACATGCCATTTTGGGCACTAGGCCCAGTTTTTTTCCTCAACATGGAAAAACCCGCTTTGGGTTTTAAAAAGTGTACTAAATGTGGCAGCACCATCTCCGTCACCGACACCCATGAGTGGTGCTTCAAATGTTTAGGTCCTGACCACTCTATTTCAGAGTGTGTTGCCTGTGGGATGATGTCAAAAAGGGGCCAGCAAAACTGAGCTGCTAAGCTTAGCATCCTTTTTCCCTCCGATGCAGCCTCCGTGGCATCAACGTCCTCCAGGACTTCATCTTCCTCCCATGGATCTCAGGTAACTAAACATAAATCTAGCCGGTCCTCAAAGGGTAGATCTCCGTCTAAACATCGAGATACCTCTGGCGTTGCCCTTGAGGGATTTTCACCGGCAAAATTGCCCCGGCGGGAGCCTTCAGCTTCCAAAGCACTAACGGGGCTCCAGGATGTTCTCGAGGCTTCAACCTCGGCAGAACTACTGGTGCCATGCTCTGGGGTTCCGGCCGCTTTATCCGGCACCGATACCCAAGCATCGGCAGCGTCGATAGACCAGAGATTCTTGGCTATTGAATGCAGTCTGGCGGCTCTTCTCACGGCCTCGATGCCCCTGAAACCGCTTCAGACAATTCAACTGGTACCGGCACCGACTGCATCGACATCGGCAGGTATTCTACCAGGACCGAGTCATGCATCTCTATCCGGCATAGACAGGTCGGTACTGGACCACTCCAATGCCGACATCGATCGGTACCGGTACCGTGCCTTGCACGATACCCGGATCGGAGATACTTTGAATCCTCGGATAAGTCTGAAGACTCTGAAAGCTCTGCCGATACCAGAGTACTTCTTCCTGAGGATTCCTCTTCTCCTCAGCGTAGGATGTCTCCACCAGAGGATATGTCCTTTCAGGATTTTATCCGAGATGTGGCCCGAGGTCTTTCCATCACAGTCGCTCCTGAAAAAGAGCCTAGGGCAAAGGAATTAGAAATCCTACAATACCCTAAAGCTCCCAAGGAGGTAGCTACCTTACCTATTCATGAGATCTTGCATGATCTTATGTTAAGGATGTGGGAAACACCTCTGACCACATCTCCTCATTCTCGAAGACTCGACACCATGTATCGAGTTCCTCCTTGTCCTGGGTTTCAGAACACTCAATTACCACACCATTCCATGGTGGTGGAATCAGCCATGAGACGGATAAAGAGTGCAAAAAGGAATGCATCTAATCATCCAGGACGTGAGTGTAGGACTCTTGATGACTTTGGACGTTGATCCTTCCAGGCTTCCATGCTCTCTGCTAGGATCAGCTCCTATATCTTGTATATGGGAATGTTCCTTAAGGAAGTCACAGGAGACTTAGAGCTTATGAGTCCTCTCCTTCCTGATGATAAAAGGCAAGATTATCTTGCTCTTGTTAAACATGCTCAGGATGTTTCCAAGTTTGTGAATCATGCAGCCTTTGACTGCTTTGAATGCATAAGCAGAACCTCTGCTATTGCCATAGGTACATGTAGAATTGCCTGGCTCCAGGCATCTGACTTGGAACTCTGGCTCCAGGCATCTGACTTGGAACTCTGGGTACAGGACAAACTGGAGAATATACCTTGCACAGGAGAGAATCTTTTTGGCAAGAATTGGTAGGAAAAAGCTAATGAGATTGATGCTGACAATATCACTTTGGATAGATTGTCCAAATCTACAGCTGATCCTGCGAGGAAAAAGATCCTCTAAGAAACCATTCTTCATCGAGAAGAAAAGGTTTTATCCCCCCTATACCCAGCAGGGGCATCGTTCAGGTCAGTCTGCCCAAAAGGGACAGCAGCAAAAACCTAGGCAACAAAGGAAGCCAAAAGCAGCTAAGCCTCATCCGGCTCAGCAGACTCAGCCTCCACATGGACTTTGACTCCTGTCTAGAGAACTTTGCCTTCCTGGCCCTAAATGGCCTGGAACCCTCCACCATCCCAGGAAGGTTATGTCATTTTGCCCTCAGATGGGGTCAGATAACAGCAGAAAATTGGACTCTGTCTATTGAAAGAGAGGGGTACAAGCTTCATTTCCTCAGCATGCCCCCTCCTACAATGGTAAGACAGTTCATTTCTCAGACCTCTCTCAATGACCGGTTAGGTCAAGAAGTCACTATGCTCCTTGCTCAAGGGGCAATAGAAGAGGTGCCCATTCCCCAACGGGGTAAAGGGCTTTACTCCCCCTATTTTCTTATTCCAAAAAAACAGGAGGACACAGACCCATTCTAGACCTCAGAGAATTGAACAAATTCCTGTTCACAGAGAAGTTCAAAATGATTTCTCTAGGAACTCTGCTGCCATACCTTCAGAGTCAGGATTGGCTTTGTTCTCTAGATCTCAATGATGCGTACACTCATGTTCTCATCCATCCAACTCACCAAAAGTTCCTTCGATTCCTGTTTCAAGGGAATCACTACCAATACAGGGTTCTTCCTTTTCGCCTGGCTTCTGCACCAAGGGTGTTCACAAAATGCATGTCTGTGGTAGCAGCATTTCTCTGCACCCTAGAAATATTCATCTTCCCTTACTTAGACGACTGGCTCATTCAAGCCCCTTCAGAGCCAGAGGCCAGGATGGTTCTGTCTCACACAATGCGCATCCTTCAGTATTTGGGACTTGCCATAAACTTCCCAAAGTCCAACCTTGCTCCCACTGTAATGAGGAAGATCTGTCCCTTGCCTTGAAAGCACAGGAATCTGTTAGATTCAGATCAGATTCTGACAGGCAGGCAAGCCACATCTTTTATCTTTATCTTTATTTTTATATTTGATAGACCGCTTAGGCCGAAACATTGAAGCGGTGTACAAAGAAAATAAAAGGTCAACACTGCAAACTACGGAAAAAGAACGCCAAAATTAACAGAAAAGAAAGAGAAAGGATAGCGCAAAGCAAAAGACAGCAAACAATAATCACAATCCAGCACAGACAGACTCAGCCAACACTGACAAACACGGGAATAACAGGACCAAGACTCAGCTGGGACAAGACAGCAGCCTATTGTTGTATCAGGGAGGGGAATCTGGGGGAAGGTCAAAGGCTTTTCGAAATAGATAGGTTTTAAGTGAAGCTTTGAATTGAGGATAAGAGGTTTCAAGACGAAGGGACGAGGGTAGGGCATTCCACAGCCACGGACCAAGAAAGAAAAAGGCAGAGTGACGGGTCTTTTCAAGATGTGCATGGGAAGGGGATGGTAAGGACAGACGATTAGCGTGGAGAGCACGGAGCTGACGATAGGGCGTGTGCAGAGAAACCAAATCAGCCAAGTACAGAGGGTTATTGGTGTGAATAGCACGGTGAGTGAGGATGAGAAGTTTGTAGTGAAAGCGAACACGTAGGGGCAGCCAATGTAGGCGGAAGAGGATAGGAGTGATGTGATTGAAACGGCGGGCAAAAGTGATGATACGGGCAGCGGTGTTCTGAATAAGCTGAAGACATTGGAGCTGATAATTGGGAAGGTTGGCCATGAAAACGTTACAGTAATCGAGTCGGCTAGTGATTAGGGCAAGGACGAGAGTAACCAAGGAATCAAGAGGAAGAAATGTACGAACAGCTCGAATTTGACGGAGGGTAGCAAAACAGCGCCTAGTGAGGGAGGAGATGTGATCACGAAAGGAAAGGGAAGAGTCAAGAACCACCCCAAGGTACCGGAAAGAGGACACAATAGGAATGGGAGTAGAGTCGATCGCGGGGGCAATAGAGGGACATGATCCACTCAGGGATACCCACATAGCCATGGATTTAGATGGGTTAAGACGCAGGAAATGTTGAGAGAGCCAAGAAGCCACATGAGAAAGGCAGGAATTGAAGGAGGAGAGATCCAGAGAAAGTGGAGAGGTGTGATAGAGCAAGATAATATCGTCTGCGTAGACATAGGAAGATACTGGGTACTGCTGTAGCAAGAGAAGTAGAGGAGCCAGGAAAATATTAAACAACAGAGGAGACAGTACAGAGCCTTGGGGGACACCACAAGTAAGGGGAAGAGGGGCTGATGATTTCCCATTTAGGGTAACAGAAAAGGATCGAGCAGTGAGAAAGGAGCGAAACCAAAGAAGAACTGTACCGCGTAACCCTACCTCCGCAAGACGAGTGAGAAGAAGGGTGTGATCAATTAAATCAAACGCTGCAGACAGATCAAGAGAAACCAACAAAGTAACATCACCGCGATCATGTGCAACATGAAGTTCATTCAGAACCGCCAAAAGGACAGTCTCAGTGCTGTGGCCTTGCCGAAAGCCAGCTTGCCGGGGGTGAAGAGTGTTGGTGGATTCGATGTGAGAGGACAGCTGATTGAAGACAAAACGTTCCAGAAGCTTAGCCAAGAAGGGGAGATTTGAAACAGGACGCCAGTGAGCAGGGACAGATGGATCAAGGGATGGTTGCTTTAGGAGAGGATGAACAATGGCCGACTTCCACGGGGAGGGGAACAGGCCAGAGGATAAACTAGAGTTGATAATGGAGGTGATGATCGGAACCAACTGCAGCGAAGGCTCTGACAACCAACGGGAGGGAATCGGATCTAGGGCACATGTGGTCTTGCGGGAGGTAGACAGCATCGAAAGAAGTTCAGCAGGAAGAACCGGATGGAAGGAGGACCAGGTTTGGGCAAGAGCCCGATTGGACATGGGGGGAGAAGACGGGGGTGAGTGATCAATGGCGAGCAAATTGCAGGTGGAAGCAGGTGGCGAGGGCGGGGGTGGAGGAGGAGTAGAAAAGGAGGCACGTAAGGTGAGGACTTTGTCTGAAAAGAAGGCAGCCAGGGAATGAGAATCAGGGGCCCCTATGATCGAGGTACTGCGAGAGCTAGTGGATGAGAGTTTACGCAAGATTGTGAAGAGCTGGCGAGAAGAGTTCGCCACTTCCGAGATCTCAGCTGCATAATAAGCCCGTTTGGCGGACTGAACAGCCGAACGGTAATCAGCATAGAGCTGCTTGAAACGGACATATAGATCAGGAGAGTGATGACGGGACCATCGGCGTTGCACCTGGCGGAGTTGGGTCCGTTGCAGCCACAACGTCGGGTGAAACCAGGAAGAATGACCAGAGGTGGACAAGCGAGGACAGGGACACAGCGGCGCCACCTGGTCCAAAGCTTCTGAAAGGAGGGAGTTCCAGAGAGAGGCTTGGCTATTGGGTGAAAGCAATGCAAAATCCGGGGGGAAAGGAACTCAGGATGTCAGGAGTTAATCGGCGACGAGGGGGAGGGGGTGAAGAGGGTACCGGGAGCGGAGCGATCACCGGGGGAGAATGTGTAACCGAAAAAAGGACACAGCGGTGATCAGACCAAGGGATATCCAATGTGGAAGGGGGGAGATCTCAGCTGACAACATAGAGGAGGACAGAACTAAGTCCAGGGTATGACCGGCGGTGTGGGTAGGACCTGTGACATGTTGTTGAAAAGCAACGTCGTGAAAGAGGTTCAGGAAGGCATAGTCCTTCTGCCTGCTGGGATTGTCAGCATGAATATTGAAATCGCCTAGGACAATGAGATTAGGGAACTGCAAAACAATATCTGAGAGGGTCTGAATGACTCCCTTCCAGCGCTCCACAGAAAGGGAGGGTGGAAGATAGAGAAGAAGAAAATAGAGTGGGGGAGAGGAGTGGAGGCGGAGGAAAAGGGATTCAGAAACTGAAACAGATGGTGAAGTAACTTCCTCAAGAGAAATATAGAGGTGCGAAAGAGTAGGGCAACATGATCCCTAGTTGCCAGGAGCAACGTAAACAGACCCAGACACGAGGTCTACAGTCCCGCCCAACTAGCAAACATTTCCCAGCTCTTGATTCAAATAGCTTTCACCTGAGCAAGGGAACGCCTTATCAGCAGTATAAGAAGTACTCAGAACAGTTAGAGAGAGCAGAACTGCAAGGAGGTTCGGCAGAACTGCAAGGAGGTTCAGCAGAACTGCAAGGAGGTTCAGAAGAACTGCAGCAAGACTCACAGAGAGGACGTCATAGAGCTGTGGGGAAAACTCATGATAGAGTCCACGAGAGAGCCTGTGAGAATTCCACTTCAAGTTGGAGGAACAGGAAAGAACCAAGGGAGAGATTCAGAGGAGAAATCAGCTGTGAGAGTCAGTTACCTGAGACGCAGTTTGATTCTCAGAAGCTACGTGCTGTGCAGAGTGAATGGAAGGAAGAGAGAGAGAAACCGTATGTATCTGAAAAGTGTGACACTTGGGAACAGTTGCAAGCCCTAGAGAGGGAGAAATACTGTGTGGAGGATATCTGTATGTCTGAAGGGGAAGAATTTAAAGAAGCCAAACCCCGAAGGAAACTTCCCAGGGAAAAATCCTTCCATAGCAGAGCAGAGCTGTTCCACTGTCCACAACAAAGTATAAAAGGTAGGACACAAAGAGGCTTTAAAGGGAAAAGCTATTCTAAGAAGTGTGTCTCTCCTCTCTTCTACTCTGAGCTAGACGGTAGCAGTTTGCCTTACTTTGGAGAGGGTGTGTCAGACAAGCCTGGTGAGGGCACGGCACTGAAAACTCTACAAACATTTTGTTATAAGCAAGATGTTTGTCTAGATAAAACACAGCAGGAACCAGTGCTAGTAGATACTGCTAGTGCATTGTCTATTGATGAAGCAATGGATTGTACATTAATAATATCTGATAAGATCACTTCTTTGTGCTGAAGCCAGAGTTAGAGCACTGTTTAAAAGAAGTTGTGAAAAGCACAGAAGTGACGTATGAGAAAAGGAACTGTATGCTGAACAATATAGTTGCCTGTGATTCTAAAGAAGCAATAAGCTGTATTTAATTTCCTTTATTTACCTGCCAGAGTGTATGGCTTTTGTCCTTATGTTTATGGTATTATACTTTTGAAAATCCAACCCCGGGAGGGGAATAAATCCTCATTTGAATACCTGACCCACTCGTGTCACAACTACTCCTTTCAACGAAGAGGGTCATCCGGAATTCTAGCTGCTCGCCTAGGCCACAGTCTAGTCTAAGCCGTGACATAATTGGCGTAGTATTTTGGATTTAAAAAAAAAATACTACAAAGGACATTCTTTAGAAGAGGATACAACTTGCTGCACAGCAAAAGCAAAGTTCAGCAATCCTGAAAAAAAAAAAGAAAAGAAAACCTGTTTTGGATTACCAGCAGCTGGATTCCTAGTGACTGGATTTCCATTATCCTGACCTGGAAGGAGGTGAGAAAAGACCTTTTCTCAACGCAAGATCCTGCACTGTGCTAAGGTTCTAGTAGGTGGGCACGGGTAGCTAGGATTGGTGAGAAAGGAAAGGAATTGTACCACAAGAGCCAGGCAAGAAAAGAAAATCTGTGCCGCACTTGGTGGGCTCTGTTTTTTTTTTCTCTACAGGTACACTTCAACGCCGGAGATGGATCTCCAGGAAATCAAGGATTGGATGGAAGCACAGTGGAAAGCCCAGAGTGAACTGGCGAGGCTTACGCAGGAACGGACTATGGCAGCGCTAGCCGCTCAGCAACAACCGCTCCTGGAGCTTGTGGCAGCTCTGGTGAAGAAGACACATGCAGCTGAGGAAGCTGATACTACAATACCCCAGGGGGTAGGACTGCAAAATTGCAGTGCATTAACACTGGGACAATTGAGAAGTCATGATAATTTTGATGATTTTTCTGACGCTTTCGAGCGAATCGCAGAGGCGGCTAAATGGCCGTTAGACCAGTGGGCCGTTAGGTTCGCAATGTCTCTATCTGGAGAGGCATTAGCGGCCTACAAGGCAATGCCCGCAGATCTAGCATCCAGTTACCCAAACATAAAGCTTGCTGTAAGGGATAGATTGGGATTAACTCCACTCCATTACAGGCGTCTTTTTAGAGAGGCAAAACGTATGCCCAAAGAAACGCCTAAAGCACTGATGCAAAGGTTGAAGGGACTGGCAACAAAATGGCTTGCTCCTGAAAAGGCAACAGTAGAGTCATTAATGGACGCTGTTCTTTTAGAGCAATATTTTGAAGCCGTGCCTCCAGAAATTAAGGCTTTCTTAATGCTACAAAAATGCAACTCCACTAAAGAAGCCGCTGACCTCACCGAATGCTATTTTGAGGCAGAGTTAGCCGGGACTTCCAGCGGTAATGTTTTAAAAGTAGCAGGCATGGAGAAAATGTGGAAGTTAAGAAAGACCTATAATTCTGAGATACCTAATGAAAATGTGGTAAAGCGTGTTTCCATAAAATGTTTTCAGTGTGGTAAAAGTGGACATATACGCCGAGAATGTAGAGAGCATACTGCCCTTGTGTCGGGAGGAGAGAGACACACTGGGGAAGGATTTGTGCTCGATGTCCAGGTGGAGGGTTGTAGAGGCTTTGGCGCTCCTCGACTCCGGAGCAGACCAAAGTATGGTTTCCTGAAAGATGTGGCAGACCATTCAGGCCCGTAACCCTTCCTTGCTGAACCGAATAGACGGACAAGTGAAAGTAAGATGCGTACATGGGGCATCCTCTTTTTATCCGTTGTATGAGATGTGGGTGAATGGATTAGGTATTAGGGAAAAAGTGCAGATGGCAGTTGTCCCCCGACTCCCTTTTGAGGTGGTCTTAGGGCGTGACTGGCCCCCATTTGAGAAAGGCCTTAAGGGGAAGTCAGGTTCGACCCAGATAGAAGCTCTAGGAGAGGGTGAGGTGCGACCAGAAACCCCGAAAATGGAAGCTATTGCACAGAAAATCCCTAACGCTTTGTTTGAAAAACCCCAGAGGGCTAGTATCCACCCCAAGCCACGGGTAGGGGTTGGGTCCTCAGCCCAAAAGAAGTTTGTCTTGCGGTTTACTAAGACATCCCCGCAGGCTAAAAGTCCACAAAGGGCCTCTGAAGCCGCCGCAGGATATGATTTATTTAGCAGTGAGGATGCAGTAGTCCCTAAGGGAGAGAAGGCCCTTATTAATACTGGGGTGCAGATTCAGATCCCTGAAGGCTGCTATGGCTGAATAGCACCACGGTCCGGCTTGGCTGTCAAGCATTTTATTGACATTGGAGCCGGGGTGATAGACCCCGATTATCGCGGGGAAGTGAAGGTCCTGCTCTTTAATTTTAGTAAAGAGGATTTTGCTGTGAAAAAGGGCGAAAGAATTGCTCAGTTAATATGCGAACGCGTAGGCTTCCCCATAGTAGAAGAGGTCCCTTCGCTGACTGCTACAAGTCGCGGAGCAGGAGGGTTTGGCTCTACGGGATCGGGGGAGGTGAAGAGCCTAACAGCCCTGGCAGAAGAGAAGAAAGAAGAGGACTTAGGTCCACAACCCGCAGATTGGAGGGAATGGCCCGAGCTGAGAACAGGACCAGATCTGTCAGAGCACCAACATGAGGAGTTAACCAGGGTGTTGAGGAAGTTTTCGGACATATTAACAGTAGTGCCAGGGGAAACACGTATAGTGGCACACGAAATCATCACAACACCGGGGAAAATAATTAGGCAACGTCCATACAGATTGCCTGAAGCAAAAAAGAAAGAGGTTATCGCCCAGGTTAAGGAGATGGTAGGGATGGGAATAATTGAGGAGTCTAAAAGCCCGTGGTCTAGCCCAATTGTGCTGGTCCCCAAACCTGATGGGACTCTCCGATTTTGCATCGATTTTAGACAAGTCAATGCAATATCCCAATTCGATGCTTACCCGATGCCGAGAATCAATGATTTGTTAGACCGATTAGGACAGGCTAGGTTCCTAACTACGCTAGATCTCACGAAGGGATACTGGCAGATCCCATTAACTCGGGATTCTAAGCCAAAAACAGCGTTCACCACTCCAATAGGGTTATACCAATTCCGTCGTATGCCATTCGGGCTACACGGGGCAGCGGCGACGTGTCAGAGACTTGTCGACCAAGTCTTGAGACCGCACCAGGAATATGCGTTGGCCTACATGGATGATGTAGTTATCTATAGCAGTACATGGGCCGAACACCTATCCAGGATAGAAGCAGTACTGCATGCCATCCGAAAAGCCGGGTTGACCCTAAACCCTGAAAAATGTCTATTCGCAACTAGGGAAGCCAAGTACCTAGGTCACGTGGTGGGGAACGGGCTAGTGAAACCACTAGCAAGCAAAATCGACAGTGTTCGGAACTTTCCCCGACCAGTTGATAAAAAGCATGTCCATAGCTTTTTAGGGCTTATAGGGTACTATCGAAGGTTTATCCCAAGGTTTGCTGAGGAGAGTACCATTTTTACGGAAATGCTTAAAAAAAATGCGCCAAATACAGTAAAATGGACTCCAGAGGCAGAGGAAGCTTTTGTCTCCCTTAAGGAAAAACTTTGCAGAGCTCCTGTCCTGAGAGGAGTTGATTTTAGATTACCTTTTATAGTTCAGACAGACGCCTCTGAGACGGGGTTGGGAGCAGTTATGTCTCAAAGGTTTGATGGCGTAGAACACCCGGTTACTTATTTGAGCAGAAAACTGTCCAATGCTGAAAGGAAGTACTCCACAGTGGAACGTGAATGCCTCGCCATTAAATGGGCGGTGGAGGCAATGAGGTTCTACCTGACGGGGAGGAAATTTCTCCTGGTCACGGACCATGCGCCGTTAAAGTGGCTTAACCACATGAAAAACAACAATGCCCGACTGACAAGATGGCATCTGGCCTTACAAGCTTTCAATTTCGAAGTGCAGCATCGGACAGGAAAACTACATGGCAACGCAGACGCCTTATCAAGGATTACATGCTGTCCGACTGGGGCGTCAGCAGCCCGTAATATCTTAAGGGGGGGGGGGGGATATGTAATGAGGAAGATCTGTCCCTTGCCTTGAAAGCACAGGAATCTGTTAGATTCAGATCAGATTCTGACAGGCAGGCAAGCCACATGATCCCTAGTTGCCAGGAGCAACGTAAACAGACCCAGACACGAGGTCTACAGTCCCGCCCAACTAGCAAACATTTCCCAGCTCTTGATTCAAATAGCTTTCACCTGAGCAAGGGAACGCCTTATCAGCAGTATAAGAAGTACTCAGAACAGTTAGAGAGAGCAGAACTGCAAGGAGGTTCGGCAGAACTGCAAGGAGGTTCAGCAGAACTGCAAGGAGGTTCAGAAGAACTGCAGCAAGACTCACAGGGAGGACGTCATAGAGCTGTGGGGAAAACTCATGATAGAGTCCACGAGAGAGCCTGTGAGAATTCCACTTCAAGTTGGAGGAACAGGAAAGAACCAAGGGAGAGATTCAGAGGAGAAATCAGCTGTGAGAGTCAGTTACCTGTGACGCAGTTTGATTCTCAGAAGCTACGTGCTGTGCAGAGTGAATGGAAGGAAGAGAGAGAGAAAACCGTATGTATCTGAAGAGTGTGACACTTGGGAACAGTTGCAAGCCCTAGAGAGGGAGAAATACTGTGTGGAGGATATCTGTATGTCTGAAGGGGAAGAATTTAAAGAAGCCAAACCCCGAAGGAAACTTCCCAGGGAAAAATCCTTCCATAGCAGAGCAGAGCAGTTCCACTGTCCACAACAAAGTATAAAAGGTAGGACACAAAGAGGCTTTAAAGGGAAAAGCTATTCTAAGAAGTGTGTCTCTCCTCTCTTCTACTCTGAGCTAGACGGTAGCAGTTTGCCTTACTTTGGAGAGGGTATGTCAGACAAGCCTGATGAGGACACGGCACTGAAAACTCTACAAACATTTTGTTATAAGGAAGATGTTTGTCTAGATAAAGCACAGCAGGAACCAAAGCTAGTAGATACTGCTAGTGCATTGTCTATTGATGAAGCAATGGATCGTACATTAATAATATCTGATAAGATCACTTCTTTGTGCTGAAGCCAGAGTTAGAGCACTGTTTAAAAGAAGTTGTGAAAAGCACAGAAGTGACGTATGAGAAAAGGAACTGTATGCTGAACAATATAGTTGCCTGTGATTCTAAAGAAGCAAGAAGCTGTATTTAATTTCCTTTATTTACCTGCCAGAGTGTATGGCTTTTGTCCTTATGTTTATGGTATTATACTTTTGAAAATCCAACCCCTGGAGGGGAATAAATCCTCATTTGAATACCTGACCCACTCGTGTCACAACTACTCCTTTCAACGAAGAGGGTCATCCGGCATTCTAGCTGCTCGCCTAGGCCACAGTCTAGTCTAAGCCGTGACACCCCTCAATCCCTAGAGTTTATAGGAGCTCTTCTGGATACCAGACAGACAAGGGCCTTCCTTCCACAGCTCCGCTGCCTTCACATTGTACAGTTAGCTTTCCAAGCAGTGCTAAAACCTCACCTCACTTCTCGGGAAATGTTACAGTTGCTAGGCCACATGGCATCCACCATGCATGTGGTTCCTTATGCTCGCCTCCATATGAGGGCAGCCCAGTGGACCTTATCCACTCAGTGGACTCAGGCCTCAGGTTCCCTATCAGACAAAATAGTAAACTCAGATCGCCTTATTTTGTCCCTCCAATGGTGGCAGTCACCCAAAAACCTTCTGGTGGGGTCTCCTTTTCAGCAACCCCCACCCCAAGCCTTACTCTAACAATAGACGCTTCACAGGTGGCTTGGGGAGCCCACCTGCACAGCCTCTCTATCCAGGGTACCTGGACTCCACAGGAGGCCTATCTCATATCAACCTCCTGGAGCTCAGAGCAATCTTCCTTGCTCTTTGAGTATTTCACACCCAGCTCAGCTACAAGACAGTCCTAGTTCAAATGGACAATCAGGTAGCCATGTTCTATGTAAACAAGCAGGGCGGAACAGGCTCTCTGTCGCTGTGCAATGAAGCTTTGCGACTATGGGCCCTCGCCAGAGAGCATCAGATTCATCTCCTTGCGGTGTATCTTCCAGGCATTCAAAACTCTTGGGCAGACAGACTCAGTCAAATTCTGCTTCAACACGAATGGTCTCTCCATGCAGACCAGGTGGCCCAAATTTTTCAAATTTGGGGAACCCCGGACATAGACCTCTTTGCAAGTCTGCTGAATGCCAATCTTCCCCAGTTCTGTTCCAGAATTCCGGCTCGAGGTTGTCAGGCCAGGGATGCTTTCCTCCTTCATTGAGGTCAGGACTTCCTGTATGCCTTTCCACCCATTTCCCTAATTCCCAAAACCCTGTTCAAGCTTCAGAGAGATAGAGGTCATATGATCCTCATAGCTGCACGTTGGCCACGGCAACCGTGGTACCCTCTGCTCCTACATCTCTCTCAAGCTCCGCCTCTGGAGTTAAGATCTGCTCCAGATCTTCTTTCTCAAGAGGACGGGATGCTGTGGCATCCCAATCCCCAGTCTCTGCATCTCAGGGCCTGGTTGCTGAAAGCCTAGAACTTCACGGACTTAACCTTTCCTAGCAGGTAAAGGATATCCTTCATGCTTCCAAGAAACCTTCAACAAGACACTCTTATGCATTCAAGTGGAGAAGGTTTACCATATGGTGAACATAAGAACATAAGATATGCCATACTGGGTCAGACCAAGGTCCATCAAGCCCAGTATCCTGTTTCCAACAGTGGCCAATCTAGGTCATACGTACCTAGCAGTTTCCCCAAAAGACACAGGTTCCGCAATGCTTGTACTGGGTCAAGCATTGATATCCTGGGTCCCTTTTTAATAATGGTTTATGGACCTTTCCTCAAGGAACTTGTCCAAACCTTTTTTAAACCCAGCTACACTAACCGCCTTTACTACATCCTCAGGTAACAAATTCCAGAGTTTGATTACACGTTGAGTGAAAAAATATTTTCTTTTATTAGTCTTAAATAGTTTACCCTATAGCTTCATTGCATGTCCCCTAGTCTTTCTATATTCTGATAACATAAACAATCGATCTACGTTTACCCGTTCCACTCCGTTCATTAATTTATAGACTTCTATCATATCTCCCCTCAGCCGTCTCTTTTCCAGGTTAAAGAGCCCTAACCTTTTTAGCCTTTCCTCATAGGAGTATCCTTCCATCCCCTTTACCATTTTGGTGGCTCTTCTCTGAACCTTTTCTAATAACGCTATATCCTTTTTAAGATACGGTGACCAGAATTGCGCACACTATTCAAGGTGAGGTCTCACCATGGAACGGTATAGAGGCATTATAATATCTTTTGTTTTATTTTCCATTCCTTTCCTTATGATACCTAGCATTCTATTTGCTCTCTTGGCTGCCGCTGCACACTGGGCCGAGGGTTTTAACATGTTATCCACAATGACGCCTAAATCCTTTTCCTGGGTGGTGGTTCCTAATGTGGAACCTTGCATCGTGTAACCATAGTTTGGGTTGTTATTCCCTAGGTGCATAACTTTGCACTTGTCCACATTAAATTTCATCTGCCATTTTGATGTCCAGTCTTCCAATTTATCAAGATCCTCTTGCAATTTTCCACAATCCTCTTGGGTTTTAACAACTTTAAATAGTTTTGTGTCATCTGCAAATTTGATAACCTCACTCATTATTCCACTTTCCAGGTCATTTATGAATATGTCAAAAAGCAGCGGACCCAGCACAGATCCCTGGGGTACACCACTATTCACCTTTCTCCATTGGGAAAATTGACCATTCAGCCCAACACTCTGCTTTCTATATTTTAACCAGTTCCTGATCCACAGTAGTACACTGCCTCCTATCCCATGACTCTTTAGTTTTGCCAAAAGTCTCTGATGAGGGACCTTGTCAAAGGCTTTCTGAAAGTCCAGATACACTATATCAACCGCAGAAGGGTCTTAACCCTCTTGTGATACCTCTGGAATCATTACTGGAGTACCTCCTTCATTTATCAAATGCAGGGCTCAAGACCAATTCAGTAAGAGTCCATTTGAGTGCTATTTCAGCTTCTTTCAAGCCTCTAAATGGACAACCTATTTCCTCTCATCCTCTCATAGCGAGATTTATGAGAGGCCTTCTTTTAACGAAGCCTCCCATTAAGTCACCACCGGTGGCAGGGGACTTGAATCTGGTACTTGGGCAACTCATGAAACCGCCCTTTGAACCATTAGCCACTACCTCTTTGAAATTCCTTTCCTGGAAGGTTATCTTTCTCATTACAATCACATCAGCATGTTGCATCAGTGAATTGCAAGCATTGGTGGCTGATCCTCCTTATACAAGGTTCCATCATGATAAGGTAGTCCTTAGGACTCATCGACACTTTATGCCAAAGTTGGTTTCGCCCTTTCATTTAAACCAAGCCGTTTTCCTTCCTGTATTCTTTCCAAGGCCTCACACCTCAAATGCAGAAAGGAACCTTCATACTTTGAACTGTAAAAGAGCTTTGGCCTTTTACTTGCAAAGGACACAGCAACATAGAAAATCCTCTCAACTCTGTTGCTTTTGATCCTAGTCATTTGGGGCTTCCAGTCTCCAAAAGGACACTGTCCAGCTGGATTGCACAGTGTATATCTTTTGCCTATGAGAGTAGGAACCTTCCTCTTGAAGGCCATGTCACAGCTCACAATGTGAGAGCCATGGCAGCCTCAATGGCTCATCTTCACTCTGTGTCTATCAACGACATCTGTCGAGCAGCTACTTGGGCTTCGGTGCATACCTTCACAGCCCATTACGCTTAGACAAGGACTCCTGCCAGGATGCCTTGTTTGGTCAGTCTTCAACACCTGTTCCAGACTTAATCAACTCCTACCCACCATCCCTAGTAGGATGCCAGAGATCCATGGGGGGAAGTGGAGTCCTTTCACAAGGGCACACAACTTTCTGGGGCCATCTCCCTGGCATCTGCAGCTAGGGAGTCCCCATATGTGAAGACTACATTCCTGCTTGTTCCTGGAGATAGCATAGTTACTCACCTGTAACAGGTGATCTCCGGGAACAGCAGGAATTTAGTCTTCACAACCCACCCACCTGCCCTAGGAGTTGTATCTTTCCATCTCTCTCTCTCTCTTTCCCTCTCTCTTTTGTCTCAACTTTAAACTCAACTGAAGAGGGACAGTTGGGAAAGGTGGGAAGGCAGCATGCAGGCGCTGTGGGATGCTCCCAAAAGCTTTCCTATTGGACGCTGGGGAGTGTTCCTGCACAGGCTCTGTCGGTACCGACAATACCCATATGTGAAGACTAAATTCCTGCTGTTCCTGGAGATCACCTGTTACAGGTGAGTAACTATGCTCTCTCTGGATCCTGAAGAGTGGGAGTTGAGCCAGGAGGCATTTCAGTTGATTCTGTGCCACTGGGGTCACACAGAAATGGATCTGATGGCGACCCACTCCAGTGCCAGAGTTTGCCACTTCAGTTGCCACATGAAGACAGGATCCGAGGGCATCGTCGCCTTGACCTAGCCTTGGTGAAGCTAGCATATGCTGTACGTGTTTCCTCCATGGCCTTGGGTGGGGTGTGTGCTTCCGTGTATTGAAAATCTCCCGGGTAGGATTGTTCTGATGGTGCCAGATAGGCCAAGGAGAGCATGGTTCAGAAACCCTGTGCAGCTTCCTCTTTGGTTGCCTATGTCTCTGGGCCTATTGCAGCAGGGATTGATTGTCCTGGAGGAGCTGTCTGCCTTCTTGCTTACGGCTTGGCTCTTGAAAGGAGACAGATAGCGCGTAAAGGCTACTCTCTAGTGGTGATCTCCACTCTTCTCGGAGCCTGGAAGAGGTCTACCATGCTGACATATGTGCGGATCTGGTGCCTCTTTGAGCGATGGTGTGGTGTTCGGCAGTTGAATCTTGAGGCAGCCAAGGTGCCATCTCTTTTGGCCTTCTACATGATAGCCTGAAGAAGGGCCTTTCCCTTACCCACTAAAGTTCAGGTGGCAGCTTTGTCCTGTTTCCAAGGTCCGGTGGCTGGTAAGTCTCTGGCCTTGCATCTGGACATCTCACGCTTTCTCCAGGGGGGTTGGCGTCTGCATCATCCTTCTTGACCGTGATCCCTGCCTGGGATCTGTCTGGTGCTCAGGGCCCTGATGTCGGCGCCCTTTGAGCCGTTGAAGCATGCTACTTTGAAGGATTTGATGCTCAATGTAGTCTTTTTTTTGTTGCAATTTTGTTCCACAAGGCGGATTTCTGAGCTACAGACTCTGTCTTGCCAAGATCCTTATCTATCATATTCAAAGGAGGCTGTTTCCATTCGGCCTCTGCCTGCCTTCTTGCTTAAGGTGATTTCTCCCTTTCATGTGAACCAGGTGGTCTGCCTACTCTCCTTCTCAAAGGAGCAGTGTTGGAGGAAGGATAAGGATCTGCGCCTTGTGGATGTCTGGAGGGTGCTTCTCCGGTACTTGGAGATTACGAATACCTTTCGTAAGTCCGACCATCTTTTTGTGTTATTGGCTGGCCCGTGCAAGGGTGATGCGGAGGCCAAGTCAACTTCGAGGCACTGGATTAAGGAGGCCATTGCCTTGGCGTATCTGTTGCAGCACCAGCTGGTTCCAGAGGTTTTGCACACCTATTCTACCCGAGCACAAGCGTCCTCATGAGCAGAGCAGAGCTCAGTAGCCCCTGCAGACATTTGTCGGGTAGCAATGTGGGCCTCACTTTCCATTTTTGTCAAACATTACCGCTTGGATGTCCACGCATGGGCAGATATGGCCTTTTGCTCAAGGGTTTTGTGAGCTGCTGTGTCTCCTTCCTGCCTAGTGGAATTGTAGTTTTGGTATATCCCACTTGTCTGGATTGATCTAGCAAAACGATATGGAAGGTTACATTTTACTTACCAGTGAAAGGAATGGAGAATAAAACCAAGGATATTATAATGTCTCTGATTGCACTTTGAATATTGTGTGCAATTCTGGTCACTATGCCTTAAAAAGGATATAGTGAAATTACAAAAGGTACAGAGAAGAGCCACCAGAATGGTAAAGGAGATGGAAGGATACGCCTATGAGGAAAGGCTTAAAAGGTTAGGGCTTTTCAACTTGGCTGAGGGGAGATATGATAGAGGTCTATAAAGTAATGAATGGAGTGGAACAGATAAACATAGATTGGACTATGCCATCAAAAAGTAGAAAGACTAGGGGACACAAAATGGAGCTATAATGCAACCCATTTAAGACTAATAAGAGAAAATATGTTTTCACTCAACGCGTAATCAAACTCTGGAATTCGTTACCAGAGGATGTAATTTGTTTATTTTATTTAATAGGTTTTTTATTCTGCTTTATCATTTCAGTCAAAATGGTTTACATTGTAACTTAAACTTGGTAATGTACATTAAACAGGGACATTGATAATTTGGATTTTTCTGAGGCAATGGAGAGTTAAGTGATAAAAGCTGCCAGTGTAGCTGGGTTTAAAAAAGGTTTGGACAAGTTCCTGGAGGAAAGGTCCATAAACCATTATTAAAGAGGATCTGGGAAATCCACTGCTTGTCCCAAACAAGCTTTGTGGAACCTGTGTGCCTTTTTGGGAACCTGTCAGGTACTTGTGATCTGGATTGACCACTATTGGATATAGGATACTGTGTTTGATAGATCTTGATCTGACCCAGTATGGCATTTCTTATATTCTTATGTTCCTTCAGTCCTGCTAGACCAGTCCAGTGCCCACCCCTAAAACTGTATTTGTTCTGTCCTTCTGCTGTGATACCCTTGGGTCCACTATTATTTTTTTTTATTCTGCAGGTTCGTCTTCTGACAGCTTTTTGTTTATGCTATCCTGTACACAGTAATTTACTGTTGATTACTCATTGTTGCCCACGATTGAGGTTGTGTGAGGCTTGCCATGTATCTCCCATATGCTTTGGGACGAATACTGAAGGGACCTCTGGCATAGAGGCAAAGGGGTGATGTCATTGAAACCTGGGCTTTTCATTGGTTCTTTGTCTCCACCAATCTGCTGAAAGGGGAAAACAACCCACCTGTCAGGACTGGTCTAGCAGGACTCAAGGAAAGGACATTAACTGGTAAGTGAAATGTCATCTTATACTTATATTTGCTGTAGTGTCGCCTGAAAATATCCTGAAAGAAAAGGAAAAAAGATCTCAGAACTTATGGGCCAATATATACTAGCCTCAAATGTGCTTCATCATTGGTCTTGAAAAAAACCCCTTCTCTATATAAATACAATCTAAATTTGTAGTTTTCTATTGTGTGCTATGCTGGAAATGAAAGAAAAAGAAGAAATGGTATTATAATCAAAAAGAAACTTGCAAGAACTGTAATGAAATACAATGCAATCAATGAATGCTTAATTTCTATTCATCTATGAGGGATATCCATCAACACAGCTATTATTCAGGTATATGCCCCAACAACAGCTGCAGAAGAGGATGAAGTTGATGAGTTCTATGAACAAGTACAAGCTGAAATTGACAGAACATGCAGCAGGATATCCGGATAGTCATGGGTGACTAGAACCCAGAAGTTGGCAACAAAGAAGGGAAAGTGGTTGGAAAATATGGACTTGGCAAGGCTGATAGAATTCTAGAAGACCAATGATCTATTCATCTCAAACACCTTCTTCCAGCAACACAAGTGGCGACTGTACACAGGAACGTTAACCAATGGATTGTACAAAAATCAAATTGACTACATCAATGTCAGTCAACGATAGAAAAACTCTATAACATCAACAAAGACAAAACCTGGAGCTGACTGTGGTACAGATCACCAACTACTAGTATGTTAACTCAACCTAAAGTTAAAGAGCAAGCCACTCATGAATGTAACAAAATATGACCTTGAGAATATACCACCGGAATTTAAAGACTGCCTGCAAAATTGCTTTGTTGCTTTAGATAAAAATGACAGAGCTCCAGAAGAGTTCTTGGATGACATCAAAAGCTGCCAAAATGGATGACCAAAGAAACTCTGAAAATTGCCAAGAAATGTAGAGAAGCTAAAGTCTGAGGAGACAGAGGCAATTGCAGAACTCAACAGAAATTTCTACCATGCAGCAAGACAAGACAACAAGTAAATACAATGATGCATGTAAGGAAATAGAATCAGAAACTATCAGTGGAAGAACAAGATCGGCTTTCCTAAAGCTATGAGAGTTAAAGAAAACATTTTGGCCTCTAATTGGAATACTACAAGATGGTCAAGGATCCATGCTGAATGATGCTGAGAAGACCAAGAAAATGTGGAAAGAAGATACAGAGTCTTTATACCATAAAGAACAAGTGGACCAACAGCTGTGTCGACCTGTACCTTAAGCTCAGGAACCATTGGTGATGAAAGAAGAAGTCGAAGCAGCATTGAAAGCCTCATCAAAGAACAAAGACCCAGGCATTCATGGCAATCGAATACAGCTGTTACCATACTTTCAAGGCTCTGCCAGGAAATCTGGAAGACAACATCATGGCCAAGTGACTGGAAAAGATCTGTGTTTATACCAGTATAAAAGAAAGGTGATCCAAGTGACTGGAAATTATCGCACAATCGCTCTGATTCCAGATGCCAGCAAGATTCTACTCAAGATTATTCAGCAGAGACTACAACCATATGTGGAACGAGAACTGCCTGAAGTGCAGGCAGGGTTCAGAAAAGGGCGAGGTATCATCGCGGATATGAAATGGATCCTTGAAAAGACAAAAGGATATCTGTTTTATCAACTACAGCAAGGCTTTTGACTGTAAACCATGAGAAACTCTAAACCACATTAAGAAGCATGGGTATACCAGAACACCTGATAGTTCTCTAGCACAACTTTTACATTGATCAAGAAGCAACAGTTCGAGCGGAACAAGGAGAAACCGATTTTGTTTAAAATTAGCAAGGGCGTACAACCAGGCTGCATATTCTCCCCCTGTTTAATTTATACGTAGAAGAAATCATCAGAGAAGCAGGACTGTATGAACACAACCGAAGTGTGAAGATTTGTGGAAGACTCGGCAACAACCTTTGCTATGCTGATGATACCACATTACTGGCTGAAAGTAAAGACTATCTGAAACATTGCTTCTCAAGATCAAGGAACTTACTTAAAATGGGCCTGCACCTTAATTTTTAAGAAGACAAAGATCCTGGTAAAATCAATAAGTTCATCGTTGATGGAGAAGAAATTGAAATGCTTGATCCAAATAGGTTAAAGTTGTCAACTATCAAAAATGACAAGTACTCAAGAAATCCGATGATACATTGCTCTTGGCAGAATGGCTATGAAGGACCTAGACAAGATTCTCAAGAGCAGAGATATCTCTCTCCATACAAAGATTCGACTTGTTCAAGCCATGGTATATTCAGTAATGTCATATGGCTGCAAAAGTTGGACAGTGAAAAGATACAGGAAGAAAATAGATGCCTTTGAATTATGGTGCCAGCGAAGAATACTGCGTATACCATGGACTGCCCAGAGAACAAACCAGTCAGTACTAGAAGAGATCAAACCTAAGTTTTCTTTAGAAGCTCAGATAACACTTTCATACTTTGGAACATCATGTGAAGTGAGAGATCATTACAGAGAGACATCATGCTTGGCAAGGTAGAAGGTCAGCACAAAAGAAGAAGGCCGGCAATGAAATGGATCGATTCAATAACAGCAGCTATGGGTGCTACGCTATATCAACAATGAACTGCCTGACTGGAGACTGAACACAGTTTAGGACAACTATCCAGAGTGTCGCCATGAGTCAACACCAACTTGACGGCACTAACTGCAACACTTGTAGTTTTCACAATGTCCATATGAGATGCAATGATAATCAGAACTCTGCCACATTCAATAAGAAACAGAAAAATTGTATATATTTTGTATATATAGGAGGGAGGAGTGGCTCAGTGGTTGGGACAGGTTACCTCAGGCCGGAAGGCCAGGGGTTCAATTCCCGCATGGGGACAAGCAACTTCAGGCCAGAGGGACTGGGGTCTCTAGTCCCATGGCCACTCCTTGTGGCTTTGGGCAAGCTACTTAACCCTCCATTGCCTCAGGTACCCTTAGATTATGAGCCCTTCGGGGACAAGGGAATAAAAAGTACCTGTTAGTATACATGTAAACCGCACTGATTCTAAATAGCACAGTATAAAAAATAAATAAATAAATAATAAAATATTCCTCTCATCTTTATGCTGTGCTGTTAGTCATAATGTTCCACGGGTTTCCTCTTTCACTATGTTAAGGAACTTCTCCCATCAGGGACCTCATTGTTTTAAGAAAACTTCACTCCAACGGATCCTCTTTCACCATCCCGGCTGCTTCAGGGAGTGTCAAATATTATAATGTCCAGACTTCTAAACAGAGTTTTCCTCTCTCAAAAGTTCACCTTCATGCCATGAACGCCGTTACACCCTACAAGAGTAAAGGGATTGCAAGCTGATTGATGGCTTGCATCTTATTCTTTGATAGTAATACAATATTCTTTGCTGGTCTTTTCTCACAATACTGTATGCTAAATTGTTGTTTCTTCTTCTATTCCTCTGTATTTATATACACCTTCATGTTCAGTTTCCTTTGTTACAGTCATCAGTAGGAGACGTTTTCAGTTGGCCTCAATTTTTCTCCAAGGAAGTCTACCTTTGCACATGTATCTAGATCAAAAGTCATCTTTGTCATCTGAAAAGCTTTCTACTAGATGGCTTTTCTTCTGCAAGATGTTTATCATTGGGACTATACAGCTGCAAGTCATCTACAAACAATAAATGTGCTGTCACCTCTGGGTCTTGCCAACGTACTTTTTAATCATTGTAAACTGCCTTGAATGCAGGCGATATATAAAAGTTTTAAAATAAATAATACACTTTATGGTTAAGGCTAAACCCATATCCCAAAGAGTTAAGACATGCACTCAAAGGATTAAACCTTTTAATCAAAAACATCTGCAAGCAAGCAATAGTGCTTCGAACTAGCAATCAAGACAGAGCACCGCCACAAAGAACTTACTGACCTCACTTCCAAAGAACTGAATGGTTATTCGCTCAATAGCCTCTAACTTCCTGTATGTTTTCCCTAATTCAATCAGATCTTCTCAAAAACAATTGTTACTTCCACTGTACATATATATATATACCACAATTGTAAGTAACCAATCTCAGCTCATAACCAACATTTAAAATTGTATTGATTTCAACTACCAACATGGATATGCATACTTTCTGCTACATGTTGCTATATTCTCACTAATTGTTGCTATACACTACTATATACAATATACTATATGCTATTCACTACTATAATGTTCTCCTATGTTAATATATAGTACCATATCACTACTAATTACTGTTATATACTGCTACTATATTACTACATATTGCCATATGTTCTGCATATTGATATAATACTACAGTTCCAAATCATCTCTACTTCAATACCACCATTATTCTTGTTATCACTAACACATCCACCCAGAAACATTAGTTACATAATGCCATAATTCCCTCCCCCCCCCCCCCCCCCAAAGCTGCAATATCCCTCATCTATCCAACACGATGGAACTCATAAAGCTACTATTATGCACCTTTCTCCTCCTAAACATAGCACTCACTACAACCCTCTACTCTCCACTCAAAACAGAAACATCACAACAATTCTACATTCCTATAATCTGCTCAAATCACAACGTCTCCCACCACATACATAAAAACATAAACACCAAAACACATATTGCGAAACACAATAATACCCAGCGCAGGCTCATACAAATACACACACAAAAACATAACGCCACACAAAAACTACCTACACCTTCCACGCCCTTAAAATGCATTCTCATCAACATGAGATCCATCAGAAATAAAATCCCAATCATACTGGGCCTAGTTAGAGATGAAAACCCTCATCTACTGTGTATTACAGAAACTTGGATATCAAACACAGACACCGTGCTGATTAACCAGTTAAACATAGATGGATACCTTCTATTCAATTGTCCCAGAGACAAAAAAAGAGGAGGAGGCATACTCATACTATGCAAACAAGAACTGAAACCTACACTCAGCATATCTAGCAGCATAAATGGCATGGACATGATCAAAATAGAAAGCAAAACCCTGTCCATCTGCCTAATATACACATGCTCAACATCTCTAAGAAAGCCCCATATATTACTAGGTGACTTTAACCTACCATCCCTCCATAACACCCAGTCCTCACTATTTATCAACTTCATGACAGACATGGGATTCCACCAAACAGTAACTGTTCCCATGCACTCTAAAGGAAACACCCTAGACCTCATATTCATCCCAAAACAATCACCTGTCACCCCCTCTTCACACCCCCAAAAATAAACCATCCCATGGTCAGACCACTATATAATAGAATTCACCTTACCTATAGAACCATACAATCCTGCTCCAACTAATTATACATCCCACAAAAAAGATTCACACATTTCAACAAAGACAGCTTCCTGAATAGCATATTTCCCCATCTTAACTCAGCTACTGGCTTTAACACTTCAATAAAAACATGGAAAAAATGCTTCAATCGCCACAAAAACCCAAGAAAAACCAACGCACAAACCCACTGAAACCTGGTACACCAAAGAATTAAAAACACTAAAAAAAGAACTAAGGAAGAAAGAACAAAAATGGAGGGCATCTATATCTCCCGACAATAGAACCTCCTACATGATATCCCATCAGAAATATAAAGAAGCAATCATCAATAGAAAAAAAGACGATCATACCAAAATACTCACCAAATCACTTAATCGCCTGAAGGAGCTATTTGAAATAGTCAAATCCCTAATGAAAACCCCCAACAGCAACGCATTCAACATCAATATTAACCCCCATACATTCGCCAACCATCTTGCAGATAAACTAAAAAAAAAAACACTCCAAATGACACCACACCCCCAATCGAACAACCACAATCCCTAACATTTGGAGCTCCTTCCACTTAATTGATCAAAGACAACTTCTAAACACAATTACTAAAATTAACACCCCCCCCCCCCCCATATCCTCACTCGATCCATGTCCAGTAAGCTGGATCAAGGCGACCAAAACTGAATTAGCCCCATACCTATTACCCATAATCAATCAATTGCTCACACAGGGATCTCTTCCACCCAAACTCAAGCAATCCATGATCCGCCCAATTTTAAAAAACAAATCCCTAGACAAAACAAACCCCAGCTCATACAGGCCTAAAGCAAATATCCCATTTGCCACTAAGCTAATTAAAAAGGTAGTTCAAATGCAGTTACAAGACCACGTAGACTTCAGTGCTCCCCTAGACGATCATCAGTATGGTTTCTGTCCTTATCATGGAGTAGAGACACTCCTCCTAACTCTCCTAGATAAACTCGCATGCAGAATGGACAATACAAAATGAGTGGGGTTTTTTTGTAAATATTTTGACCAATGGCATAATACACACAACTCATTCCCACTTGTCATAACATGTCAAACAGCCACATCATATTTTCAGCTAACATATATCCTTTGTACTAGATAACTCTACTACTGCCACCCATCGTTTCCTCTTCCAATATGCATACTTTCCCCCTACCTGTTTAATTTATATGCAGAACAAATCATCAGAGAAGCAGGATTGTATGAAGACAACAGAGGTGTGAAGATTGGTAGAAGACTCATCAACAACCTTTGCTATGCTGATGATACCACATTACTGGCTGAAAGTGAAGATGATCTGAAACATTTGCTTCTCACAATCAAAGAACATAGTCTCAAAATGGGCCTGCACCTTAATGTAAAGAAGACAAAGATCATGACAACTGGCATAATCAACAGGTTCATCGTTGAAGGAGAAGAAATTGAAATCGTGAACAACTTTAACCTACTTGGATCAACTATCAATAAAGAAGCAATAAGCAGTCAAGAAATCAGACGACACATTGCTCTTGGCAGAATGGCTATGAAAGACCTAGATAAGATTCTCAAGAGCAGAGATGTCTCTCTCCATACAAAGATTTGACTTGTTCAAGCCATGGTATTTTCAATAACATCATATGGATGTGAAAGCTGGATAGTGAAAAAGATAGACAGGAAGAAAATTGATGCCTTTGAATTATGGTGCTGGCGGCGAATACTGTGTATACCATGGACTGCCCGAAGAACAAACCAGTCGGTACTTGAGGAGATCAAACCTAAGCTTTCTTTAGAAGCTCAGATGACAAGACTTCGACTTTCATACTTTGGACACATCATGCGAAGAGAGAGATCATTAGAGAAAGGCATCATGCTTGGCAAGATAGAAGGTCAACGCAAAAGAGGAAGGCCAGCAATGAGATGGATCGATACAATAACAGCAGCTACGGGTGCCAGTCTGTCAAAAATGAGCCGCCTGTCTGAAGACCGAACACAATTTAGGATGTGGAGGAGTAGCCTAGTGGTTAAAACACTGGCTTGGTAACTAAGCAACCAGGGTTCAATTCCCACTAGCACTCCTTGTGGCCTTGGGCAAGTCACTTAACCCTCCATTGCCTCGGAAGAAAGGCCTGGCAATCTACTTCCGGTGACACTGCCAAGAAAACCCAGGAGCTTCTGGGTTGCCAGGAGTCAGGACTGACTCAAAGGCACACATTGCATTGCATCCAGAGGGTCGCCATGAGTCGACTCCGACTCGACGGCACTTAACAACAACATCCATTCAGCTATACTTCTCATTCTCATCTGCCACTTCACTATGGTCGGGGCCCTGCCCTCTATCCAGTGTGCCACTATAGTTTTCCTCATAAACAAAAATAGAGCAAAAATAACAAAACTAATGAGCAAAAATGGATATATGTGAGTGTACTAATGTTGGAAGGTAAGCCGTGAGGAATTAAGCTAAACGTTTACGATTTGTATGCCCGAAACACAGTACTGTGTACCTGGTCAAAAGCTGCTGACTCCTGCGAGTGTTGATGGAACATTGCCGATTCCTGCGAATTTTGACTGAATTTGAAAATTGTTACGATTCAGTTTCATTTGGGCATCAGATAAGTAACCTTTTTTGATAACTGTCCTCTCAATGGTTTTTATGTGAAGTTGGAAGTCATATATTTTGAACACGCTTTGTGTAGGGTACACTCTTTATGGTGTTTTTACCTACGTTTTAAAGCTCCGTATGGGGCTAATTAAAATTGAGTAAAACGGAAGTATAGCCACGAGAGGTAGTTGGTATCCTCACGGCTTACCTTCCAACATTAGTACACTCACATATATCCATTTTTGCTCATGACTATAGTTTTCCTGGCAAGCAAAAGCGCCACTTGTGCTATCCATTTTCTCGCCATTCCCTGCACCTTTCTGTTCATAACCTGCCCATCTCCCAGCAACAGGGTTTTATAGACCCATTCCATCTTGGTGCCTAATAGCACCTGCAGTTTCTGTAGCACTCCCTCCCAATACGGCTGCAATCTCGGGCATTCCAAGAAGAAGTGTGTCCAAGTACCCCTCATGTTCTTACATCTCTGACAATTAAGGTTATCCCGTATTCACATTTTGGCCCCCCTGTCCCTTGTTAGATAAGCTCTGTGTAGTATTTTGTACTGCATTTCCTGTAGGCTCACATTCGGCGCAAATAGCTCCACATAGTCTCCCAATGAGTTGTTCATCAACTTCCTCCCACAGCTCCCTTGTCCAAGCTTGCCCAATCATCTGGTACCACTCCCTTTTTCGTGTCTCCCTGGCCACTTTGTACCAATAGGCTACTCTATTGTGTTTACCTGGTGTCGCCATGAACGTTCTGTCTAGCTTTGTAAACCCTCGCCTGTTCTCTGCCATTCTAAGCTTGCTGATAATGTAGTGGCGGCATTGCAGATATGCCATTAGGTGTTTGTTTAGGGCCCCCCATTTCACCATGAATTGGTCAAAGGTTGGCACACTCCCCTGCCCTTTTTCCAAGATTTGGCCCACATACCGGCAACCCTTCTCTGCCCACCTTTTAAAGGCCAAGTTATCATTTCCTGGGGGAACTCAGGATTCCCTAGCAGGGAATCAAATGGCGATTTTTCCCCTGGCCTCTCCCCTCATTCTCACTCTCCCACACTGCCAGGCCCTTTGCAGAGATTCAATAAAGCACCTAGCCCATTTAGTCTCGGCCCGCTGTCTGTGCTTAAGCTGGAATACACAGAAAGCTTTGTAGGGCATGCATAGGCCCTGATCAAAAAACTCTTGGGGCATATCTATCCTCCCCTGTGTATAATTCATGCACCCATCTGAGTAGTGTAGCTGTATTGTAGAGACATAAGTCTGGGAGATTTAAGCTTCCTCCTTCTCTGCCCATTGTCAGTTTTGCATAGCTAATCCATGTGGTCTTCCCCCTCCAAAGGAATGCATTCACCACCCTCCTATAGGTACGCTCTTCCATTCTCTTGACCCACAGGGGTCGCACTTGCAGAGGATAAAGTAAGCGCGGCAACCATACCATTTTGATTATCGCTACTCTCCCAAACAACGTGAGCGGCAAATCTCTCCACTTGTCGCACCATTCTTTCATTTGTTTTAATTTTTCCCATATATTCTTCCTATAAACAACCTTTTGGTCAACAGTAAGGTGTATCACCCAAGTGCTTCATAGTCTCCCCCTCCCGCACACTTTAGTGGGAAATCTTTTAGCCTTAGCGGAACAGTTTTGGTTCACCTCCATCTCTTTTGACTTACTCCAATTAACTTTAAGCCCTGCAAAGGTACCAAATTGAGCTATCATTTCCATTACCTAGTCACGTGTATTGATTCACTTGCCTTTCCTATGAATAACAGCATGTCATATGCAAAGAGATTGATTTTATAGGTCTCCAAACCCACCCTTATGCCTGGCCATCTTTGTGTTGTTCGAATCTTGATAGCTAATGGTTTGAGTGACAAGAAAAAGAGCATGGGGGACAAGGGGCTACCCTGCCTTGTGCCACGGCACAGAGGAAAGTTCTATGTGCTCTGTTAGTTCCCCATTAACCAAGATATGGGCTTGGGGTTTATGATACAGCACCCTGATCCATTCTAAGAATGCCTCCTTGATTCCATATTGTTCCACCACTCAAAATAGGTATTTCCACGAGACATTATCAAAAGCCTTCTCCGCGTCTAAGCTTGCTATGATATTGTCACCTTCTTTAGTCTTCCCTTCCAGTAGTATAACCATCATGTTCAGTAAATTGGTGGATGCAAACCATCCCGGCACAAAACCCACCTGGTCTGGATGGATAAGGTCCAGAATCACTCACACCAGTCTCCGTGCTAGGATTGCGGCCATCAATTTAACATCCTGATTCAGCAGGGAGATAGGTCTATACAACCCTACCATTTCCATGTCTCTTCCCAGTTTGGCCAGAACTACTATTGTAGCTTCGTTTTGCCATCCCCCTAGGTCTCTCCTTGTGACTGCATCCTTACACTGCTTTTGGAAGGGTTGAATGATCTCTCCACCTAATATTTTGTAAAACTCTGCTCCCAGGCCATCTGGGATAGGGGACTTTGCCAGCTTAAGCGCTTGAATAGCTCTCTTGGTTTCCCCTGGTGTGAAAGGGCGACTCAGCCCCTCCTGCTCCTCCATCATCCCTTTGGGTAGCTCCATCCCCTGGAAAAATTCCTCCCTGCTTATTTTGTCCTCGGGCCCCTTGCTGTACAGTGCGCGATAGAATTGTTGAAACTGCTGTCGGATACCTTCCTCTTGCTTCTCCAGCCCTCCCTGTGGGTTCCTCACTCCTTTTACTATGATCTTGTGTTTAGTGGAACTCACCAGGTGTGCCAACATTCTTCCGCATTTATTTCCTCACCTATGTAACTGATATTTATAAACCTTGATGTCCCCCCTCTGCTCTTTGGGCCAGCAAAGCATTCAGCTCCTTTCGCAGGGTTAAATATTGTTCCCTGTCCTTTGGTTCCACATAATGGATACGTTTCCTGCGCAAGGCCTGCAGCCGTCATGATGAGTCTAAAATTTGGGCATTATTGGTCCTTCTCTTGCCTGCTTTGTATGCTAAAATGCATCCCCGCAAGGTAGCCTTGGCGGCCTCCCAGAGCACCCGGGGGTCCATTCCCCCTGTAGTGCTCTCTCCCCAGTACTTTCCCCAAGCCTCCTTTAGGTACTGGTGGAATTCCTTGTCTTTACAGAGGGTTGGGTTCATTGGCCATTGAATTTTAGCTGTCTTTCCCCCTTCCCCTAGCCTTAAGGTCAGCCATACCGAGGCATGATCCGACAATCCCATTTCTGCTATTTCAACCTGCTTGACTCTCTATAACAGAGATTCTGTTGTTAAAAGATAGTCCAGCCAAGCATAGTTATTATGGGAGGCCGAATAGAAGGTGAAATCCACCTCCTCTGGGTGCAAGGTTCTCCATATATCTATCATACCATGTTCACCCATCAGATAGTCCACCCCCTTTCCCTGGTTCCTCATCTGCGAACCTTGGGGTGGTTTACAATCAATGGTCAAATCCTGGGGTAGATTGAAATCCCCTCCTATAACCCATTGATATCCTCCAAATTGCAAAAGCTTAGAGCTAAGTGCAAGGAAGAATTTGTGTCAGTACACATTTGGCGCATATATGTTACAGAAGACTATCTTATGTCCTCCCAACTGTCCACTCATCAGATGGTATCTACCCTCTGAGTTGGTAATGCATTTGTGTATATCGAAAGGTACCCACCGGTGAATAAGAATGACAACCTTCCTCTGCCTACCATTATATGATGAGTGACCCAACTGCCCTACCAGCCCCTTTGACATTTCTTGTGTTCCTTCGCGTTAAGATGAGTTTCTTGTAACATTACCACATCCACCCCTTCTTTCCTAAGGTAGTTAAGCAACTTAGTGCATTTTATCAGTGAGTGGATCCCATCGACATTCAAGGTGTACATTTTTAACTTATCCAATGCCATGGTGCTCTGCCTTTGCTTTGCTTATGCACCATAATCTTAGTCTAGTAGGACTGCCCATCTCCCAGCCGTTCAAGCCCCCCTACTTCCCTTTTGCCCCCTTACCCCACCCCCACCGACTTTGCTCCCTCCCACCTTCCCTGTCCTACCCCTCCTCCCATCCCTTGCATGGTCTCCCCTTCACCCTCCTGCTCCTTCCCTTTTGTTCCAATGTGTGGTGCTCCCCCCCCCCCCCGACTCCCAGCACCTCTCTCTTGGGCCCTCTCCCCCATGTCTATCCCTCCATTCTCCACATCACCGCAGTCACACCCCATTCAACCTCAAGCCATTCATTCACCTCTCTGTTGTCCCCCCCTCCACCACCCCCCCCAGTATTTCAATTATTAACTTTATACACTTGCTGTAACAGAGTGCCATTATGCTCATTCCCCCACATAGACTCTCTGGCAATGTTTGCCCCTATGCATTCCTACAGCATTCCATTAGTGGGTTGTCAATCGCAGATCCAGCGGGTCTAGCGCTCTCTCCTTGCACTGTTATCTCGCTGCGCCTCCCCTCTCTTTGGCAGTTTTGTGTTTTCTGGCCACTGTTCTCTGTATAGCTAAAGTTCAGTCCCATAGTTAAAAAAAAGAATTCCACAGTCCATTTATTGGTGTATTTAGCATGTGAAAAAGAAAAGATCAGGGGGTGGGGATAGGGGTATGCTGCTTCGCCTAACTTTGTCCTCCTGTGCAGATGTCCTACTCCACTTACACCCTTGGCATTGTGTCAATAAAGGCCTTTAGCTCCTCCGGGGTCTCAGAATATGACGTTTGGTTTTCATAGTGCACTCTCACCTTTGCTGGATATTGTAGTGCAAAACGCACGCCCCTCTGAACTAGCTGAGAGCAGTATGGCACCATTTTTTGGCGCCGCTCTGCCACCCGGTTTAAATAGTCACTAAACATTAGTAGCTTATGGCTTTTGTATTCCAGCTGTCTCTTCTTGCAGTATTCCACCATTAGTCTGTCCTTATCCACAAAATTAAGTATGTAAGCAATCACTGGTCTGGGTCTATCAGCACCCTCTCGTCGAGGCCCCAGCTGGTGCACTCGTTCCACCAGCAGTTGCACTCCCGCCTTTACTACACCCAGCTGCTGTGGCATCCGCTCTTCAATTATGTCCCTGAGCTTGTTCTCTCTGCCAAACTCAGGGAGCCCTATCACCCGCACGTTGTTTCGTTGCCCCCTATTTTTTTGATCATCAAGTTGCTCTGTGAGTGCCTTGCAGCTCCCCTCTAGTTGTTCCACTCGCCTCTCTGGGACCTATGCTGTGCTCTCCTGCTGCTTCACATGTGTCTCCAGCTGCTGGACTCGCTGTGTCTGAGATTCAAAGCTGCCCTTCAACTCCTCCAGCGAGGCATGTAGACGAGAAAGGGGCTCATCGAGCACTGCGGTCAGTGAGCGAATGATTTCCCGTATTGCTTCTTCCTGCAATGTTATAACCGCTGCTATTTGCTCTGCCGCCATTTTTGGTGATCTCTTCTTGCCTGGGGGTTTTGGCGGGCATCCCCACCGATTGGTCTCGTCGTTTGCCCCCGTCCCTTACAATCTGTGGGCTCACCTCTTTTAACTCTGCTTTGGGGGGAGTTTTTAGAGTCCCGTGCTATCTTTATGTGCAGTTTATTTGTAGTTTTTTGGTGTGCTAGGAGCGGAGCTCAGCCAGCAGGTGTCCATTCAGCCCTGCATCATCATGTGACCCTCAGTGTTCATTCTTATATTCCTTGGCATTGCATCCACATTTGACAGCGTCAATCATAACATTCTGATCAAAAGACTAGAACACATTGGCATCACAGGAACCACTCTTCAGTGGTTTAAGTCATATCTCCATAACCGCACCCAACAAGTTCAAGTAGGGACGGAAACATCCCAAAGCTTCAAACAAGAGCAAGGCAAATGCCCCAGGGGTCCGCCCTGTCCTCAATCTTATTCAACCTATACCTCCAACCTGTATGCAAACTTTTCAGAAAATTCAAAGTAGGATATCATATTTACGCTGATGATATCATGCTTTACGCACCCATAGACATCACCAACCCCAACAATCATGTTCTCCATTCATGCCTTAAAGAGACACAAACCTGGCTTAATGCAATGAACCTCCGAATCAACTTCAATAAAACAGAAGTCCTTTACACCACAAGAAACCCAAACTTCACCCCACCACTGACTCTCTCAATATGCCAAACAGAACTACCTACTAGAAAGGAAGTGGAATACTTGGGAGTCACCTTAGACCAATCCCTAAGCATGACTTCCCATGTAAAGTTAACTGCAAGAAACATATTTCATAAAGTCCGAACAATGCAACACCTTAGACACTACTAGACCCACATGACTTCAGATCAGTGGTACAAGCATTAGTCACACCCCATCTGGATTTTTGTAACAGCCTTCTCCAAGGCTTACCCAAAAAAATGAATCAGCTACAACTAGCACAAAATGTTGCAGCCAGGATCATTTGTAAAACCCCCCTAACTGACCACATCATTCCCATTATGTTCATGCTCCACTGGCTCCCCGTTACAAGCAGAATAAAATTCAAACTAATGATGACCGCCTTTAAACTCCTACATATCCCCATCATTCCTATCCACATTAATCATCCCATCTACAGAAACAAGAACCAAAAGAGGATGCTACATGAGCACCATCAAAATCCCACCAGACTACCGTAAAACAAAACAATCCAGCAGCAATAGAGCATTCTCGTATGTAGCCCCCACACTTTAGAACACCCTCCCTGACACACTGAGATCCATCAAAGACCTACAAACATTTAGAAAACACATCAAAACATTCCTATTCATTGAACATTGTGGCAATGACAATAACAGCACTATATATCCAACTTAACACCCTCCCCTCACCAAAATAACACCACCCTCTCCCTTTCATCACCCCCCATCTGCTCTAGGGACAACCCCTCCTTATCAATGATGCTAAAGCAACCTATTCTGTATATAGTTCAACCTGTATATAGTTAAGTGTAAATAATGCTCCCCAAATGTTGCTTTGGCAGTCAATCTCTCTTGAACCTCAGCAGACCTGTCAACCTACATGCAGGCCAGGAGGCCCATGGCCAACTCTTCAACCTCTTGATCTCTCTTATGTCTATCCTTTCTGCCTCTTGGCCTATTGTGCGTTATTCAAGTTCTCTGCAGTTCCTCCTCTGCTCACTGGGGTCGTCCTGCATTTCCTCCTCATTCTGCCTCCTGCCATTCTATTCCTCCAGGTCGATATTCTCATCTTCCTCAGATATGTCCTTTGTTGCCTCATGTAAGAGTGCTGGTTGCTGTGGCATTTTTTTTGTACTGCTTCGTGAACTCATTTATCTCTTTTTCTATTTCTCTTTGTGGCACTGCTTAGCTGTTTTAACATATCCTGACTTAGATATTTTTCTTTAATTTGTCCAGTAAGAGATCTTGCCTTTACATCAGTAGTCTTTTCCAGTTTTTCTTTTGGGATCTTCTCTTTCTTCCATTTTCTGGCAAGCTCTATTTGTCTATCCTCTGTAACCAAGTACAGGGTTTATGGCATAATAGGAGCAGTACATTATCTCTTTTTTTTCCTTCAGGAGTCCATCTAGCGTTTTTCAGTCCTCTTTTTCATTTGTTTGTGGTTTATCTCCTGCTGCAGTGGGTCCATGAACAAATTCATCATGGCCTACAGCTACATCAGGGATGTTATCTTATCCTGAAGGTTTTGCGCTATTGCTACTACCATTAGCTCTAGTACATAAGCTACGTGGGCACTTCTTTTTTATCATTGGCAATGTGCGGTCAGTATATATCTTCCTTTTGTACTTCCTCCCATACTTTTTATTGTAGTGTTGCCTTGTTAAAATTTGGTATAGAATTTATTCAATGGGGTCACCACATGAAGATACTCAGCAAGGCTTGGAGAGAAAAATATTTCATCCCCCTTTTGGCCCCAAATATTCTATTCCTCACCTGTGGGAAGCTGTGTGTGTGTGTGTTTGGGGTGTGCATTGGGTTCTTTCATTAATATTTGAGGATCATGGATCAATTTTAGCAGGCAATACATCAATTTTAGTCAAGGCTCAATACCATCGGATAAAGCTCTGTCCAGAATGAATATGCATAAGTTATATCTGTATGCACTGTTTCCATTGTATACAAACCTATGTGAGAATATTGTGGATATCCTGAAAAACAGATTGGCAATCATTGAGCCACAACCAATTTACAATATGTAGGTAGCTGCTGTTTTCTTTGTTTTGATTTTGCTTTTGCTTTTGTTTTGTTTGTTTGTTTTTTGTTAGAAGAATGAGGAAAGGCAGTGCCAGCTGGATAGAGTCTAATAGAAAATGTTGTTCTCTTCCTTTTTGCCCAGTTTAATATATTTGACCTAATACTTAGACAGCTCTTATGGTTGTATAACTCCAGAGGACAGAAATTTGAAGCAGTGTTGTGATAAGATGTCTCCTATAGTTATTGGAGCTTGTCACCAAAAGACACAATGGCAACAATAGGAAGTCAAGCATGAAATGCCCAAATTAATTTTAGGTAGTGGGCCTATTTTTCTAGTATATCAAATACTTTTGTATGTAGCATGTAATAGCTTCCATTTTTCTAATCTTGAGTCTTTATTTATGAAGAATAAAGGCTTCTACAGAAACTGTCCCCAATCCATCTTGCCCACTGTTCCTTGGATGCTTATTTTGATATATCTGATGACTCATCAACGGAAATTTCTCAGTTTTGTGAAAAAAGAAAACTCAGAGCAGACTCTTTTTTTCAAAGCAGAATGGGACAGCGTTGGTGGTGGAGGATCATCTTCCTGTGACAACGGCATCAACACTAGCATTACCTGCTCGGAAGAAAGGCCTGTCCCTCTTGCTGATGACAGGAAGTTCCTCCCACAGGATCTTGCAAGCATGATGTTTGACAGAATCAAATGAAAAAAAGAGTTGAGAAATTCCCAAGCTCTCACTCAAGTCATGAAGGAGACGTCGTCTGCACCTAACAAACATGCCATCTTCTTGCACACCCTCCTTTTCTCCAGCCCATGACTTTATGTAGGTCCTCCTGGCTTCACTGTTCCTCAAGGACATGGAGAGCTTGCTTCTTCTCCACATACTGCAGGCACAAAACCTCATCCTGGATATTAGAAAGACAGGCCTCGATCAAGCACCTCTCCTGAAAGCTGCTGAACTGTATGACACCTCTCACTGATAACACTCCTGGCATACCTCTGACAGAGAACTCGGAGGTAGACCTTCCCTATGTCCCACCACTGACAGACTGAAGAAAAGCCAAGACCTGAACTTTAAACCCAGATATTCAATGCCAGGGCCATATCCGGGCTCCGGCATTGAATATCTGGGTGGCCCAGATTCCTTCTAAGCTAACCGGGCAGCGGCAATTTTCAGTAGCTGTCCTATTAGCTTCTGTGGTGAAAGTTAAGCCAATCTTTCCTGCGCCTGACTTTCACCATGTGTTGCTAACCAGGCAGTGGCTCAATATTGCTGCCCAATTAGCAATGGGTGCTGCCCCAGAATGCCTCTAACACACTCCAGTGCTAATCAGCATCAGGGCATGTAGCGATGGCACCCATGGATACTAAGCAGCACTAATTATGTTAGTACCATTGAATATCCCACTTAGCAACATTTACACAGTTTGCAAGTCTGCAAAGTGTGTAAATGCCTTTGAATACTGTGCCTTTATGCCAGTCTATCCAGAATTCCCACACTGCTGAAATGAACTCATTCTTCTCTAGGAAAGAATGGTGTGCCAGTGGGTAGCTCAAGGTTAGCCAGGGTCCAGCCCCACATTCATGACTACAGCATTGTCATCTGAGAAGGGTGCCAGTTTCACAAAATTTGCCAGGGTACATTGTATTAATCAGTAGCTAATATACCACTGATTGATCCAGGAGCAGGATATGCCCCCCCCCCCCGCACCACCTGAATACAGATGAAGCTGGAAGCTACACCTGGATATCGCCTATTCCAAACATCAGTGAGTAAAGGTAAACAGCCTTCCCTAGGATGGCCGACAAGAGATGGGCCTCTGTGCCAGACTGATTCAGTCCTCTCTCCCCCTCCCCAAGTGCCAACTCCTCCTCAGGATCCCGGGTCTCCAAGTAACTCGACATGTGGTAGAAGAAGGCTAGGGTTCTTGAAGGACAAAGTGGTAAAAATAAAAGAAAGTGGACTCTGATAAGAGATAATGTGCTAATTCTCCAGGAACAAGCAAGAAGTCAGTCCTCACATATGAGTGATGTCAGCGCCAACAGAGCCCGCGAGGAAGCATCTCCCCAGCTTTCAAAGAAAGTCTTTGGGAGATGCACCACACATGCGTGGTCCTCTTCCCACACAAGGGTACCATCTTGCCTTTGTCTCCTTTTTTCCATGGAGCCCTCCAGATGTCGGTCCAGTTTCCCATGGAAAGTTGTCTTTTTGACTTGTTTTATCCAATACACATACCGGTTCCTTTGCTGCCCCCGAGCCAGCTCACCTCTGCATTACTCCTTGGGTTCATACTCTTTTTTTTTTTCTTTTCTCGGTGTTCCTCGACTTGTACTCGGTGCCCTTCATTGGCCACTGACCTCAGACCTATGCCTGGCAGCAGGACCCCTTTTTCACAATGGTCTCCAACAGCTTCAAGAAATGTGAACAGTGTGGTAAGATGTCCCTCACCGACCCACATGACAGCTGTCTCTGTTGGCTTGGGCTGGACCATGTCAACACTGACTGTGAACTCTGCAGGGCCATGACCCCAAAGGCCATCAAGAGCCATTAGCTGCAGCAGGAAAAGTTCTTCCACAAGTCCGACTCTGCCCGGAGTCTCCAGCAACACTGCATGCCAGGGCCCCCTCCAGTACCTTGGCAGCACTGTTCCCTCTAAGCTGTGTGCGTGTGCGCGCGCACACACCTCACCGAGCGAGCGCACATACTTTATAACAGAGCGCACAAAAATTACGGTTCTGATTGTGACAGAAAACAACACAGACGTCTTAAAATTTAAAAGTTGTTGTGTATTTATGGTTTTCACAAGTTCTACAATATTTTTTAGTGCAATCAATGTAGTGTACATTCTGTATTCTGACGTGTAGTCAAATTTTAAAGTATATAACTCCGAGTGTTGTTATGTGGCGCACAAAAATTTAACCTTCCTTCAAACGCTGCACAGCTGATATTTTATGTGCACACAGCCTACAGAAAATTAGAGGGAACATTGCTTGGCAGCCTGGGTTGTCTCTGAGTCCCGCAACCACAATTCCTCAGAAGAAATCTCCAGAGGCTGAACGTAAGAAGTCAGAACCCTCAAAGACAACCTCAGAGGATGGGTCTGGGAAGGTCGGAAAATCCCACTCCAGGCCCTGCAGTCCCCAGCGTGAGTCTGAGGAGCCGGAGTGAGAACAGCCACACAAGCTACCCGGAAGGAGTCATTGGCAGCTAGTGACTGGTCTCAGACACCTGAGGCCATCCTCGTCAAGGACTCCCACTCGACGGAGTTGACACCGGGCACGAAACCCTCAGTGCCTGCATCAAAGGCTGCAGAGCCAAATGGCATAGAGACCAGGATGGCAGCCTTGGAGCACAGTATCTCTATCCTTATGGCCCAGTAGCAGGCATTCACATTCACACCACCGGCCTCAAGAGCCATTGGCATTGCATGAGGTCCCGGTCGCATTCTTCGGGACTCTGGTCCTGTCCAATGATTACACGCAGCTCGGCCTACAGGTCCTCCGGAGGTCGCAGGCCTTCGGGCCTCGACCATGGGGCCTCTGACTCATCCTCCGACTTCGAGTTGGAGTGGGAGACCGAGGACAAGGAGTCCTCAGACACTCGGAGGCACCAAGACGTGTCCTCAGTCCCATCTCCCCCGGTGTCCTGGCACCAGTCCTCACCTGAGGACATCACCTTCCTCGACTTTGTCCAAGATATGGCTAAGGCGCTTGGATTCGAGACCAAGGTGGAGGAAGACCCTCACACGGAGGAAATGAAGATCCTCCAGTATGAGGCCCTTTCAAAGGAGGCCCTCATGGTAACTGTTCCTCCAATCCCCGAGCACCTTTTCCGTATATAGGAGACACCGGCGTCGGTGCCAATTGTAAGCCGGTGACTCGACTCCATGTATAGAGTTCACCGATGCCGGGGGTTCTAGAAAACTCAACTTCCCCACAACTCGATGGTCGTTGAATCTGCCATGTGCAAACTCAAGAGTCAAAAGACCCATTCCTCTGTGCCCCCTGGCAGGGAGGCCCGCACCCTCAACACCCTCGGCCAAAAGGCCTTCCAGGGCTTGATGCTTACTTGCCGAGTCCAGTTTTATCAATTGTACAGCGGCATGTACCTCGAAGATCTAGTGAGGGAGCTTGCTGGTTTCTTGGCAGACCTTGATGGGGATCCCCTCCAGCAGTTAAAGTCTCTGACTTCAGCAGTCAAGGAGTGCTCAAAGTTTTTATGCCGAGCAGCATATGATGACTTAGAGTCTTCAGCTAGAGTAGCCGCAGTGAGCATTGGGGCCCGACGCCAGGCATGGCTGCAATCATCTGACCTCGAGCAATGGGTTTAGGACAAACTCATCGATGTCCCCTGTATCGGAGAGAATCTCTTCGAGAAACCCATGGCAGACAAAGCTGCAGAAATAGAGACTGAGTTCCTGACCAGGACCAGACTCTCTAAAAAGACCAGCCCTGTAAGAAGGCCCCAGGGAAGAAACCCTTCTTGCTGAGGAAGAAAGGGGGTTTTCCAGTGCTTCAGTTTCAGAGCTTCTCAGCCCTGCAGCAGGGTAACAGCACAAGGGGCACGGATACGGTCCCCACAAACAGAAGACTCCCAAGCCCCATACACCAGCCCCAGCTCAGCCTGGGGGGAGCTTTTGACTTCTTGGGCATGACCTCCTCTCCCCCAGGAGGTCCCCAACAGCCCACAGGGGGGCATCTGGCCATGTTTTCTCACAGGTGGTCCCACCATCACCACTGATTCCTGGGTACTGCAAGTGGTCCAGGAGGGCTACCTTCTCCACCTGCAACAGACACCACCCTCATACTTCCTAGGAGAGCCCGTAAGGCCTCTCCTTCACCAGACTCTGCTCCTCACCGAGCTTGCAGATCTCCACGAGGACAAGACGGTGAGCCAGTGCCTAAACATCTCTGGGGCAAGGGCTTCTACTCCCGATACTTCCTTGTTCCCAAGCAAACAGGGGGCCTCAGGTCCATCCTAGACCTGTGGGACCTGAACAGATTCCTGCTGAGGGAGAAGTTCAAGATGCACTCCCTTGGAACACTGCTGCCATACCTCCAGCAGCGAGACCAGCTATGCTCCTTAGACTTGAAGAATGGTTATATATACATCCTGATCCATCCAGCCACCAGAAATACCTACAGTTCGTGGTGGGAGGAGGTCACTATCAATACAGGGTGCTACCCTTTGGGCTGGCTTCATTGCCAAGGGTCTTCTCCAAGTGCCTAGCAATGGTCGCAGCCCACCTTCATCTCCAAGAGGCCTTTGTCTTTCCCTACCTGGACAACTGGCTCATAAGGGGAGGCACGGCTGTAGAGGTGCACCATGCTACCGGTGCACCATACACACACTGCAGCACTTGGGGTTCGTTATCAACTACTCCAAGTCACACCTCACCCCGTCTCAGTGCCTAGAGTTCATAGGGGCTCAGCTGGAAACCCTCCAGACCAAGGCCTTACTCCCCCAGGGTAGGGCAGAACGCCTCAGGGGGCTAGCTGCAGAGGTACAGCACTGTCGGTTGCTACGCGCACGTCTTTTCTTCTGCCTGCTGGGCCACATGACCCCATACTCCTGCCTGCACATGAGGGCAGCCCAGTGGTGCCTCCACTCTCCGTGGACACAAGCCACAGGCAGGCTTCGGGACAGGGTGATAGTGACCCACCAGCTAGCCGACTCCCTTGACTGGTGGCAGATTCTCCGCCACCTTCAAGCCGGGATGCTATTCCAGGCACCCACCCCCCAAAGGGTCCTTACCACAGATGCCTCCTTGTTGGGCTGGGGATCTCATTGTCAGGACCTCAACACACAAGGCTGCTGGTCCCAGACTGAATCCCAGCTGCAGATCAACTTTCTGGAGCGCTAGGCGATATTCCTGGCTCTCCAAGCTTTTTGCCACTGGCTGCAATAGTCGGTGCTGGTCCAGACTGACAACCAACCATAGAACCAGTGTTCTATGTCAACAAGCAGGGGGGCATGAGGTCATACCCCCTCTGTCAGGAGGCGGTAACCCTCTGCTCATATGCAACTCACAACGGGATGCTCCTGAAGGCGGTTTATCTCCCAGCCAGGACAATGCCCTGGCAGACAAGCTGGTGCAGAATCCTTCAGCTGCATGAGTGGTGCCTGGATCCCAGAGTGGACTCTCGGCTGTTTTTACTCTGGGGCATTCCTCTAATGGACCTGTTCGCCAGCCTGGACAACACACAGTTGCCCCACTTCTGCTCCCACCAGTTGTACCCATCCCGGGTGGCTGCGGACACATTCCTCATCTCATGGACAGAAGACCTCCTTTACGCCTTCCCACCAACACTACTGGTCGCCAAGACCCTCTCCACTGATACTGATAGCCCCCCTGTGACCCAGGCAACCGGTTCCTGCTGCTCCTCTACCTGGCGGCAGCGTCGCCAATTCCCCTGGGCCGCGCCTTAGGACTTCCCTCACAGGAGAAGGGTTCTCTGGCACCCCAACCTGCGGTCCCTATCACTCATAGCTTGGCTGCTGAAAGGGTAGCTCTAGCCCCCTTCAACTTTCTATGGGACATGGAGGAGGTCCTTCTGGCCTCCCACAAGGCCTCTATGAGGAAGGCACAAGCCTTTTAAGTGGTGCCAGTTCTCGGTGTGGTGCGCTGAGGCTGGTGAACCCGTTTTCCTGATCTGTGCAGATGGTACTCAATACCTACTCCACCTGTCGCAGGAGAGGTGTCCAACTCAATCAGAGTGCACATGAGTGCTATCGCAGTGTACCACCCATTCCATTGAGGGCAAACCCCTCTCGGCCCAACCCCTTGTGTCTCAGTTCCTGTGGGGCCTCATGCTATCCAAACCCCCCATCAGCCCACCAGCAGCGGAGTGGGATCTCAATGTGCTGCTCTCGCAGCTCACTAAGCCACCATTTAAGCCTTTAGCTATCTGCCACCTGTGGTACCTCTCCTGGAAGGTCGTTTTTCTCATGGCACTCCCATCAGCTTGCAGGATCAGCAAGCTCCAGGCTCTAATGGCAGAGCCTTCCTACACAAGATTCTACACGAACAGGATGGTGCTCTGCATACATCCCAAGTTTCTGCCGAAGGTGGTACCCCCCTCCCACCTCAATCAGGAGGTGATGTTCCCCACCTTCTTTTTGAGGCCTCACGTCGGCAAGGCGAAGACAGTCCTCCATACTTTGGATTGTAAAAGGACCCTGTCCTTCTATTTGCAATGAACTCAGGGCCACTGCAATGCACCTCAGCTTTTCGTATCCTATGACCCCAGTTGACTGGGGCTCCCAGTGACTAAACAAACTCTGTCCACTTGGGTGACAGACTGCATTGACCTCGCCTATGCGCAGGCTGGGATCTCACTGGACCAGTGGGTCACGGCACACCGCATCAGAGCCATGGCCACCTCCATGGCAAAATTGCATTCCATACCTGTGATTGAAAACTGCCACGCCGCCACCTAGTATTCGGTCCATACTTTCGCAACTCACTACTGCCTGGAGAGGGAGTCCCGACAGGACAGCACCTTTGGCCAGGCTGTACTTTGTAATCTCTTCAGGTTTTAGGCAACTCCTGCCCTCCGACCCTTCTGTGTTCAGGCTAACAGAGTGCTGGTGCCCCACTGGACACTTGGGTCTTGCAGTTGGGATTCAACTGCTGCGGCTCACAGCTTACCCTTTGAAGGTTACCATGGCGTTTTTTACAGGCTCTTGGTAGTCTGTAGCTGGGAAGTCCCGTATGTGAGGATTGATGTCCTCCTTGTTCCCAGAGAAAGCGTAGTTACTCACCTGTAACAGGAGTTCTCCAGGGACAGCAGGAATCAGTCCTCACAACCTTCTTTCCTCTCCTTGGAGTTGCTTCTGTACCATATTTTAATTTTTGTCATCTTAGCTATGCCATTAGACTGAGGCAAGATGGCACCCTTGGGCGGGAAGGGACCACGCATGTGTGATGCATCTCCCAAAGGCTTTCTTTGAAGCTGGAGAAATGCTTCTGCGCGGTCTCCATCGGCGCCGACATCGCCCATATGTGAGGACTGATTCCTGCTATCCCTGGAGAACACCTGTTACAGGTGAGTAACTATGCTTTCACAATAAGCTAGAGAGATCAGAGAATGTGATAAAACAACATACTTTGAGGTTTAAACATTTTTTTTAAGTGTCTATAGTGTTATCTGTCAAAATAATTTGAAGATGTATTTCTGAGATACTAAAGATTCATGAGCAATCTACACATTTTACTCCTATTTCTAACCGCTTAGGTTTATCCTGTAATTTAGCATCCAAATCAGATGTTTTAAATATTGAAGTCTGCAATTGAGAAAGCAGTCTGCATTTTAGCTGAAAAAAGTTTTTTCAAATTTAGCAACTGTGCCATAGATTATCTAAAGTAACTTAGACCTACTATCTCATCCATTTTTTAAAAAAATATCCGAAGTCTCACATGCCGAGTAAGTTTCCTTTGATCTTGTAAAATGTGTGTTTCTGTTGTAAAACCACCAAATCCATTACTTTATTCATATTTTATAAAAGGTTCTGTGTTCAACAAGCCATTTTGTAAAATATGTCGTAAAATCTGAACATCTCGATGGACATCTGTTTTCAGATTATGGAGGATTTTTCACACGTAAAGGCTTAAGATCTTTAATAAAATTACCCCAAGACTTACAGGCATAAAAGTACATGTGATAAGATAGAGCATACTTTTACAAGACCCACAGGTAGGTGTGTTCTGGGGCGAAGCTTGGGCAGAATCCCTATTTACACATGTATTTTACAAAATACATGTATATGCATATACTTATTTGCTAACATCAAGCAGATATAAATGTCCTCAACTTCAGTCTAGCCACTATTTATGACAGTTTACCCATAGGCCTTTACCCATATGTGCCTTTACCCAGTTTACCCATATGTGCCTTTATAAGTTAGGCTAAAAATAGGTGCCTATGCAGCCTTCGCACACAGGCAATCACTTAATTACCCTCATAGTATTTAAATCAACCCTTTCAAGCTATAGAAAAAAAACAATAAATGTCGGTTCCCTAACTATCAGCTGTCTTTCACAGTCTTGGAGAAATAAAATAAAATAGGTTCCCTATTATGTGTTTACATCTGTCATGAATGTAAATTTTGTCTGATCATTCTTGAAATTAGCGATGAACTAAACAGAGAGGGTTTAAGTAAAGCAATGTTTTCCCTCAAAAAATGTGGTTAAGAAAAGAACAAGCCATCTTTTTGTTTGTCCTAATGATGTAGTATGTCATTTTTGTGATATGCGCTTGGCAGGAGCTCCTTAATTAGAAAATTCCAAGAGAAAGATAGGTAGTAGTTGAAGGCAATTATTAAGACCCAAAGACAACAAAAGTTGATAGAAAGTTCTTGCGCTGCTCAAAAAACCCGAAGCTTTCTAGAAGGAAAAACTACCGATCTACTGCAGTCTTTTTTAACCACAGCATTCAAATGGGGTATTGGATTCTGAATGAAAGCCTAAGTCTGATATTAATAGTAAGTATTGGCTTGTTATATGAATTATTTTCATGTATATCAAAATGTTAAGAGAGACTAGGTAAAATGTGAAGAAAATGTAGGTAAGTATGCTAAGATTTTGACACCAACATGCACAAATGAACATGCATGCACTCTGTTTCAATTGTTCTGTCCTTAAGAAACCGTGGTGCTTTAATTTTTGATTTAAAGATGTATTATGCAATCTCAGTTTTTCCTACTTTTAGATTCTCACAATTTTTGTTTTTAAATCAATGTTTTCCAATAACATGTTAATTTGTTTATATAAATAGCTAAAAGTAGATTAATTGTAAATGTAGCAAAATTTTGTTAACAACCACTCTATCTTGATAGTTAAATAACTTGCATGTAAGTGTCTTTTAATTTTCATTGTGTTGCCTCTTGTGCCTAAGTTAACTTACTGTATATTGTTGAAATAGCATGAAAGTTCATTATCTTATTTTCTTCCAGTCCCTGCTAGAACTGGTTACAGAACTGAGAGGTGTTATGTTACATGAATAGCTATCACTCTTAAAATCTGTACTGAAATATGGTTTAGTATTTCTTGGTACTCTCTTCTATTGCAGTTGGTTTGGTTGGGAACAAATTTATATCTCTTCATTGACACATTCCAGTGGTATGAAAAAGAAGATGCTTACCTGTACACTCGAGTTATGCTGGGTGTAAGTACAAGCTCCATGCTCTTTCACTGTGTCTTTTAGAAGTAATGTTTTAGGTAACTTTCCAATTATTTGTACTTTTATTATTTTCATATTGTTTTATTTAGTCCACATTGGCTTGGGCAAGAGCATCTGCAATGTGCCTTAACTTTAACTGCATGCTGATCCTACTGCCAGTCAGTCGAAACCTCATTTCATTCCTGAGGGGATCTAGTATTGTAAGTACATATTCTAGTCTTCTTTTGTATTCTGAACATTGTAGCTCATCGATATTCTCCTAATTAATGATTATTAAGAAATTTGGTGGTACTGAAGGAGGTGTACTGTTTGTAGACTAAGGGGCCCTTTTACTCAACACCACTTACTAGTTAACGCATGTTTTACCGTGCGGTAACTGACTACAATGAATGCTAACATGCAGGCATATCAGCTGCCAAAACGCCCCATTAACTGGCACTCACCTGTTAATCTGCAGAGTGGGTAGGTTAGAGGCAAAGTGTGAATGTGGACAGCACGTTAGTGTAATCTTCTGAATATGTAATCTTTCTGGTCTACTCTCCATTTGGTCCTGGGCTCATTTCACAGAGACAGTAGGGTAAGCAGCACAAATAAGATAACCAAATAGGTGTGGCTTGGAAAAAGGGTTTTATATAGAAATAGGCTTATTACAAAGTTACAGAACAGAGGTAGGAGGTTGTTAGAAAGCTGCTTCAGTTTACTTCAATGAATCTGTGTGTGTGTGTGAGAGAGAGAGAGGTAAGAAAATGTGGGTCAGAGCCTCATAGTAAGAAGAATAGGGAGAGAAAGAGAGAACAAGGGGAAGGGGAGAGAAGTGGGTGTCAGAGCCTCATGGCAAGGTGTGTCCGATGAAAATAGGAAGAGAGAGAGAAAGAGGAAGTGTTTCTGTCCTTTATAGTGAATTTTCTCTAGCACCTCCCTTTGAGGTCTACTATTGTTTCCAGCACCTCCCTTTGAGGTCTGCTATTCTTGATTTAGCAAGGAGGGGCTGCAGACCAATCTCATCAGGCCCGGAGACTGACATCACCAGGGGGTCAGAGTTAATCTCATCTTGTAAACTACCCTCATTAAGTTTGGAGACTGATATCACCAGAGTAACAAAGCTGCTTGAAATCCAAGGTCTGGGAACAGCCATGACACCTATGCTAGGCATAGTGTCCTGCTGGTGTATGCTGACATCTCCCACACCTTTTTTATTTTTATTTATTATTTGTGCCTGGAAATGGTGGAAGCAAACCTGTGGTACCTGTCCCAGCCGCAATTACATGATAGTAGGCAGCTTGTCTAATACCTCCTGTATTAAATACCTTGCTATGTCTAGCAGGTCCCCTGTCCTGCACAGTACTGTCTCTAGTGTTCTAGAGATAAACAAGTCCCTTTATGAGTCCAAACCTCGTGTCTTAGGTAGGGCAGCCACTACTGGGGGGGGGGGGGGGACCCAATATGCTACCTCCGTGCCCGTTTTAGAGAGAGTGAACAGTGCATAAGGGCTGCAGGAATTTTTGAGGAGGTTAAAGCCGAAAGGTACCAGGATGCTATGAGTGAGGATAGGAAGCAATACTAGACTGCAGCTGACTCTGGTATTCAGTGTAATAGGAAATGCTAAATTAGCCAAATTAGCAGGCCAAATTATGTTTATGTTTATTACATTTGATATACCGCTCAGGCCAAGAAGCATCAGAGCAGTTTACAATCCTACATTTATGTTATGGAAAATAAGAAAAGAATGCCATTAATAAGATAGGACAGAGTAGGAGAAACAGATAGACAAAGAGATAGCAAAGATAGGAGAAAACAGAACAGCAGACTACCTTCACAAACTACAGGCATGACAAATAGACTCACAATTTCTGTATGATTTTAATCATTCGCCACGGACCCCGCCTAAGGGCCACGCCAAAGGGCCCTCTAGCGAGGATCTCAGGCGCGGGCCCGCAAGGTGCGGGCGTGCCTCCGAAGCGGCGGTTTAAATGCCGGTGAACAGGGCAGTTGCTAGGCAGTCTGTGAGGTGAGGAGAGGTTCCCGCCCATTAGCCCGGATGTAGCGGTAGATGCTGGAGAAATTCAGTGTAACTACCTTAAAATGTTGTTGGTGTTTTTGTAGGACATGCACTGCATGTGTTTCATTTTACAGCAATATTTGTACAGCAGTTAAAATAATAATAGGGTGAATAAAAAACATTACAGACATGATCAGCAGTAGGGAAGTGTAACTACCTTAAAATGTTGTTGGTGTTTTTGTAGGACATGCACTGCATGTGTTTCATTTTACAGCAATATTTGTACAGCAGTTAAAATAATAATAGGGTGAATAAAAAACATTACAGATATGATCAGCAGTAGGGAAGTGTAACTACCTTAAAATGTTGTTGGTGTTTTTGTAGGACATGCCCTGCATGTGTTTCATTTTACAACACAGGAAAATTATGATATGCATAGCAATATTTGTACAGCAGTTAAAATAATAGGGTGACTAAAAACATTACAGACATGATCAGCATTAGGTGGGTAACCAAATAACAATTCTCACCCAGACGCATGAGCATCTTGTAGCAAGTGTCCAACAATTTGTTGAATGTATCCATTCTCATAAGCGATGGTGTGATTCACTTCAGTGGATGTTGTTTTAAGGTGATCTAGTATAGGCATGGAGTTTGTGATAAGGAAGCTTATCATAGCTCAGGAAGGAGCTATAGAAAAGGTGAAGTGTCTCTGAACAAGCAACCTGTCAGTTCTGGTAGAAATAAGAAAACATAATTTTCCCATAAAAGACTACCAGTCCCAGAATGCACCAGGTTTCCAGCAGCCATTAGAGGAGCTGAAGTGGGGAAACGTGTGTTCAATCAGGAGGGCTATGAGGTAATCCCTAAGCACTCATCTCAAAGGGCAGGGCCTGATTCAGCACAGCTGCGCTGTGTTAGGGAGGAGCACTCATCCAAGCAGAATAAGAGTAGAGTTTATTCTACAGATGACCATCTTCATGATCACCTTGGATATCCAGAGAATTATCCTCAGTTTCATCTGAAGGATCATCAGAAGCAGAAGCCAAACCGGACGGACAGAGAGGGAAAGAAACCCTCTGGAAGAAAGAGGAGAAAAGCCTTTGAGAGGTCTAGAAGAGTCCAAAGCAGTACGTATACTGGGAGGTATTCCAAGGGCCAGCATACACCATTGGACTGGGGAAAGCCAGAGGAATGGTGCTGCAGAGCTAGGAATCTCCAGACGCTACCTGGGAGGGAGACGGCTGCACGTGGAAGGGACCCTAAGACCCATGCCAGAAGGTATGTGAAGAGAGATCCAGTGTCCAGGGATCTGGATTGGAAGGCTGGACATAAGAACTGGACTACATACTGGCCAGGCTATATAGAGAGGAACTCTAGCAGCAATGGAAGCTCAGCTATAACCTTGAAAGACAGCAGGGAAACAAGTATTCTCCTGAAAATGCTCCATTGAGAGATTCATCTGTGCCAATCCATGATATTGAACCCATGCTTGTTGAACAAGAGGGAATAATAGCAGATGAGGATCCTGTTTATATGGACTGCTCTCTATCTAAACTCCGTTGGTAACTTTCTGTTTTAAAGTACAGCAACCATCACAAAGAAATACAAATTTGTTCTTTAATCTACTCAGAAAAGCTCCTGAAGCAGGATTTGACCCACACAGTGGAAGGCAAGCCAGCTAAGGGGTTTCAGCTGGTAACTGCTAGCAATTAAGCTTTACCTAATTGCTTGTGAGCTAGGAGAGAATCACTTCTGTATCTATGTGGGAAGTAATCAGAAGTTAAGAACAGTTTGTTTCTTGCTTTGTGACTTTTCATTTGTTGTTTTCCTGATTTTAACTTTGTTTTTCCAAGTTAACACTGAAAGCAAGTAACCTAATTTATGTGCTACCAAGCATATCTGTGTTGGGAGAAATAACCCCATAAATAAATATCTTATTGGCTTTACCCAAGAGCACAACTAAATTATTGTCAGCAGCTGTGTCTGGTGTGAATGAACTACATTGCCCACAATACCTTGCAAATCATATAGAAATATGCACTTGCCAAGAGTGTGAAGATTCTCACCCAGGCAGCCGTCTGACAAGTTCTGTAAAGTTGAGCAGTTTATGTAGTGTCTCTTCTCCCATGCCTAGTGGTAATGGATGCACAGCATATGAGATAAAGTCTGGAATGTCCATAGAGTCATTGGTAACCAGCGGTGTGGAATAAGTTGTCCCGTTAATGGTGATGGAGACCAGTGGTGTATGACTGCACCAGGTATTGTTTGAACTGTACAACAAAGTGTTCTTAGGAAGGCGGGTGTCATGCATTCTGGGAACAACTGACAAAGAAACATTCTTTGTCCTGACAGGAAATGTTGTACAAAATCTAGGCAGGAGGACCTAGAAAGTAATGTTCTGGAGGTGCCCTCAATTCTTGTGTCCTTTCTAGAGAAGTGGAAACTGGTGGCGCCCACTGTACTTGAGTGATGTTTAATGAATAGAACACTGGCTTGTCCTGTATGGAACAAACTCAGGATGACCAGATCCTTTCCTTCCGGGAAAGATGAGGGTATTTCTTGATAACGATATAACCCATCTGTGGAGTTAGCCCAGCCAATCGTGCATATTTGGATGATAGTTCCTGTAATGAGACTTGGGTAGAAGAGAGCAGATACAAGAACAACAGGAAACCGAGACATAATAAAATCTAACTTGTTTCACTCTACTAGGGAGTAAACTAGTGCTCCCCACTTATACTATGTAACAACAGAAATAATGTTTACTACTATTTACATAACTATTAGACACATGTCCATTATATAGGACACATCAACTATACAGCAGAAGTAAATAGTTACCATCCTCAAGCGACTTTTGTTTAGAAAGCAGCTGTCCGTGCTGTCTTCAGGTGGTATCTGAAAGCAAAGACTGATAAAACACCTATTACCCATATGGTTTCAACTGGGTGATGTGTTTCCAATATTGCTGGTTGTCGGGCATTAGGATTTGGTATAGGCTTGGGCCTAAGGTATCAGTAACTAAGTACGGTCCTTCCCACTTTGCAGTTCCAAAGGGGAGGTTTGGTCTAGGTCTCAGAATCATCACTTTACTCCCAACCCTGAGGAGCCTTAAATCAGAATCTTTTGCATGTACCTCCTGCAAATAATCTCTAGCTTTTTCTGTGTTAGCTAGCACAGTGGTCTGAATTTCTTTTAGATGTTCTTGCAGGGATTTTATCCACTCATTGGTGAGAATTACTGTCTGGTCCTCTGGAAGAAAAGGACTCAGCATATTTTCCCACCGTTGCATTGGCCTTCCTGTGGCAGGTGCAGGCCTGTGATCCACAGTGTCTGACATAAGCAGGCAGGCCTAACTAGCTTGACCTGTAAATGAAGCCTGTGAAGAGGCTCATAGGAATTACACATTCCCCAACATGCTGCTATTGTAGGATAGAACTCTGCAAGAGTACTAAACTAACTTAGATAAGCAGAACTGGAAGATGGAAAAATACAGAAAAATATGTTTAAAAGTTACTGATAAGAAAAGTACATCTGCAAGGGATTTAATTGGGATTGCTGACAGATGAGTTGCAGAGCCCTGCTCCCCTGCATGCACAAATTGGCTCTATGGCCTTGAGAGTATGAAAGTAACAAGTTGATGAACTGGCCATTGTAATTAGGACTGAAAGGGGGGTAAGCAGGTGCTGAGCCCACTGAAGGAACATAATTGGATACTCTTATCAGTACCGGCACCAATAGAAGGGGTACGGGAGGTACGGGAGAGTACCGGGACCAATGAAGTGTTTTTCTATACCTAGAATGGAACAGAAGTCTATAAAAGTTGTTGTAATGCTAGAAAACTTTGCTCAGCCATTTTGAAATTGACTTTATTTATTTATTTATTTTATTTATTTAACACTTATTTATATACCGCATCTTCCAGCGATCAGTTGCGGTGTACAATTAACAACAGTTAACAAAGCAGAGTTTGTTTTACATAGAACATTGAACATTATAACTTATTACATAGAACATCTTAACTTGCATAATTCAGTGATTCAACAACTAATCAGGATATTTCAGCTATAACAGAGTGTGTAACAATTTAAACAGAAGTACTGTCTGTACCACATTAGGCAGAACATACTTTGCTTGAGACTTGTGCACAAATAAATGATTTGGACCTTCTGAACAGACTCCTGGTATCATTGGTTTGTCTGCGCTTTGCTGCTACATATTCTTGGTGCGTTGGCCGGGAAGTTGTGGAATCAAAGTGTATATAGGGCAATATACCACGACTTTCCGCCTCTATAGGCTTGGTCCTGCCGGGATCGCGCCCTTCCGACGAGGGCTGCTCCCTGGCGCCGCCGGTCCCTTGTATCGGAGGGAGCTGGTCGGACCTCGGCGGGTGCCGGGCCCGGCTGGAGCCAACGCCTCGAACCCGAGTGAGGGGAGTCCGAGGTCCAACTCATGCGCCTGCTTGGGAAGTTTGAGGACCGGATCCGGTGAGTATAGTTTTGATTTGGTGTCTAGACAGATATAGAAAGAGCAGTGCTGCCATTGGAACTTGGAATTTGTAATCTCGAGAAATTGGAAATTGGTAAGAGAGCCTGATCACCTCTCAAAGAAGGGCCGAGTAACCCCGCATGAGTATTCGCAGGCCGAAACCCCCATCTTTTTGTAATTGGGAAATTGGTAAGACTAGTCAGAATAGATAGAGACGAATGCATTCTGGGATACGTTGCTAGCATGATTGTGTGAATGAAGTGTGAATGAGAGGTCTGGCAGCACGGACCAAGTGAAGGCGGACCCCTGAGTAGCGCATTTCCTGACCGGGCGACTGTGTTCAGGTCGCGAAAAGGGGGAAGCGATTGTCGTCTTGTCTTGTTATTTGTTCTCCTTATACGTTTCCAGGGCCGTGAGGACCCCTTACCCACGGTCCGCCCTCCTTTCCCCTTTTGTCTGTTGTTGCGCGCACACATCGAAATGGGAGGGGCGGGGTCTACTAGGAACACTCCATTAGAATGTATGATCGCACATTTTAAAGAGGGATATTCTGGAGATTATGGTATTAAAATGACAGCAGCCCGTTTACAGATATTGTGTACTAGGGAGTGGCCCGATATAGACCCCACCTGGCCCCGGGAGGGAACGTTTAATGTAGAAATTATTCAGTTAGTACACCATAGAGTGCGGATAGCGCACCCCGATCAGTACCCCTATATAGATTCCTGGTTAAGTATTTGTGAAGATCCGCCCCTCTGGGCGCAGCGCTGTTATGAGGAACAGTGCAGAATAATGTTAGCTAAAACAGATTCTAGACAGAAAACAGAACAGCCTAGAATGAAAGAGCAGGATAAGAAGTCCAGGAAGAAGCCCATCCTGGTAGATCCTGATTCCCCAGAAATAATTCCCAGACAGCCTCGAACCCCAGGTCCGATAAGAGTAGCCCGGCGTCCTGCCCCAGAGCCCCAGAGACAGCCGGTGCGGGACCCAACCCCTGACCCACCTCCCGGAGGGCGGGGAGAAAAATTTCCCTTAGCTGAAGAAGGTGATATTACAGGAACAGAAAAAGGCGAGTCAGATATAGAGATAGAGGAGGAAGAAATTGAAAATGCCCTAAGTGATGATGACAGTGTACAAGTGGTTGCCAGCACTAGCTTGCCAGCAAAATGTACACCCAAAGTGAAACCTGTCGAGAAAACGAAAGTGACCTCTGGAAAGACAGTTACGAAAACAACCCTTAGATCCCACAAGACATCTACTGCCAAAATGATGCCTTTACGGCAAGTCCCGGGGGTGCCTATAAAGAACGAAAATGATGAGGTGGTAGCGGGACCCCTAAGTTATGTGTACATCCCTTTCTCTACAACGGATTTGTTAAATTGGAGGTCGCATTATGCCTCCTATACTAGTAAGCCCCAGGAACTTACAGAATTAGTAACTACTCTAATGGAAACCCATCAACCCACCTGGGCAGATTGCCGCCAGCTCCTGACCACCCTATTCACGACAGAGGAGCGAGCACGAATTAGAAAAGCAGCTATTGAGTGGATGGCAGATAACCCTGTAGCTCCGGGACCGGGGCAGGACAGAATAGACCATCGGGAAGCGGCCCAGAGAGAGTCCCCGAATGAAGACCCCCATTGGGATCCAAATACAGAGCAAGGATCCACAGCCCTAGCCCGTTTTCGCCAAGGCTTTTTACAAGGTCTGAGAAGGGGGGGCCAGAAAGCTATGAACCTTTCCAAAGTTGCAGGAGTTATCCAAGGTGTAGATGAGAGCCTGGCAGAATTTCATGAAAGATTAACCGAAGCATACAGAATGTATACTCCCTATGATCCCGAGGCACCAGGAAGTTTATGTATGGTGAATTCTGCTTTTGTAAACCAGTCTCAACCAGACATCAGACGTAAATTACAGAAATTAGAAGGGTTTGCGGGCATGAATGCAATGCAGTTACTGGAAGTCGCTCATAAAGTGTATGTGAATCGTGATAATGAAAGGCAGAGAGAATGTGATAGAAAGATGAAGAAGAAAGCTGATTTTTTGGCTGCAGCCATAGTTGAACAGAAAAGGGGAGGTATCCCTAGTCGACGGAGCAGAGGAAGAGGGCGGAGCCGAGGTGGAGGCCGGTCCCAGCAGCTAGGCGTGAACCAATGTGCCTATTGCAGAGAAGAAGGACATTGGAGAGATGCTTGCCCGCAACTCGAAGACGCCCAGCAAGATGACGACAACAATCATCAGTGGCGAGAAGAAAGACGAGGCCGTCCCCAAAACCGCGGAGGAGCCAATCGAGAACAATACCAGCGAGAAAGAGGAGGAGCCATTCAAGCATTGGCCACAACGATCCATGATGAAAATGACGTGGATTAGGACAGACCGGGCTCCAAGTTTGCTTTAGGTCTCCAGGAGCCTATGGTCGGAATACAAATAGGAGACCAAGTTATGGACTTTATGGTTGATACTGGAGCACAACATTCAGTAATAGACAAGAAGATAGCCCCATTTTCTACAAAAGCAGTCACCATTATAGGAGCAACTGGTGCCAAAGCTACAAAGTCTTTTCTTCAGAATCGTATATGCAGTCTAGGAGGACAGCAAATAACTCATCAATTCCTTTACATGCCCGAATGTCCAGTGCCACTACTGGGACGAGATATGTTAGCCAAACTCCAAGCACAAATATCTTTCTCTGAAAAAGGAGAAATGCAAATGACAGTAAATCCCCAAGCCAAACCAGCAGGAATAATGCTGCTGACAGTTCCCCGAGAAGAAGAATGGAGGTATTACATTGATGACTCTATCCAAGACACTTATTTCGAACAAACTTTAAAGAACATCCATGCACCACCTGGAGTATGGGCAGAAGGCAGTCCCCCAGGCCTAGCCAAGCATATAGCTCCAGTAATTGTAACCCTCAAGCCTAGTGCTACACCAGTACACGTCAAACAGTACCCTCTCCCAAGAGCCGCAATTGAAGGCATTCATCGCCACTTGCAAAGATTGCTCGAGTATGGCCTACTAAAAGTGTGTCAATCCCCATGGAACACTCCACTTTTGCCAGTAAAGAAACCTGGGACGGATGATTACCGCCCAGTACAAGACTTAAGGAGAGTAAATGATGCAGTTGAAACTATACATCCAGTTGTACCCAATCCTTACACTCTTCTAGGACTGATACCTGCTGAAGCTACCCATTTCACTGTACTAGATCTAAAAGATGCATTCTTTTGCATAAGATTAGCCCCTGTAAGTCAAATATTGTTTGCATTCGAATGGCAGGACCCCATCTCTGGAAGAGGGGGCCAACTCACCTGGACACGATTACCCCAAGGATTCAAGAATTCGCCTACCATTTTTAGTGCTGCACTGAATCAAGACCTTTCAAGTTATCCAGTGGCCCGGGGAAGAGAGTGCTTCTCCAATACGTGGACGATCTGCTGATAGCAGCAGTATCAGAAAGTGAATGTATACAAGCCACCAAAGATCTCTTGCAGTTACTAGATGAAGCTGGATACAAAGTTTCCAGAGCAAAAGCACAGCTATGCCAAAAAGAAGTGAAATACTTGGGTTTTCGTATAACCCAAGGAAGCCGAAGACTAGGTAGAGAGAGAAAAGAAGCAGTATGTAGAATTCCAACCCCCACAACCAGAAAGCAAGTCAGAGCCTTTCTGGGAGCGGCAGGATATTGCCGAATCTGGATACCCAACTTTGCCCAAATTGCCAAGCCACTGTATGAAGCCACAAAAGGAGAAGAGAAGTCGCCACTGGAGTGGGGACTTGAGCAGGATACAGCCTTCAAGAAGTTAAAGGAAGAATTGATGTCATCACCAGCACTTGGACTACCAGATGTCCACAAGCCTTTCCACTTGTTTGTACATGAAGCACAGGGAAATGCCTTAGGCATGTTGACTCAGAAATTGGGAAATTGGGAGCGACCTGTAGCATACCTATCGAAACAATTGGACACTGTGGCCAAAGGATGGCCACCTTGCCTGAGAGCCGTTGCAGCTACAGCACTATTAGTGAATGAAGCAGACAAGCTCACACTAGGACAGAACATACGAGTCACTGTGCCACATGCAGTCCTTGCCCTCATGGAACAAAAAGCAAATTATTGGCTCACCAATTCCCGAATGTTGAAATACCAGAGCATGTTATGTGAAAACCCACAGATACAACTAGAAGTGAGTCATGCCTTGAATCCAGCCACTTTGATACCCATTAGCGAAGAACTCCCAGAACATGACTGTATCGAAGTCATGGAAACTGTGTTCTCCAGTCGACCTGACTTGACAGATGTGCCCATAGACAATCCTGACCAAATCTATTATGTTGATGGGAGCAGTCTCATCCTCGATGGACGACGCTGTGCCGGATATGCAGTCGTCACTCAACACGAAGTAGTTGAATCATCAGCTCTAGCCTCAGGCACATCAGCCCAGAAAGCCGAATTGATAGCACTCACCAGAGCATTAGTATTAGGAGCAAAACTTGTGCTAAATGTATATACAGATTCCAAATATGCCTTCACTACTCTACATGCCCATGGAGCTCTCTATAAAGAACGAGGGCTCATCACGTCCGGAGGAAAGTCAGTCAAATATGGTCCCGAGATATTGATGTTACTTGATGCAGTTTGGGCCCCAACACGTGTAGCTGTCATGCATTGCAGAGGACATCAAGCAGGAAAAGGAGAAGTTGCCCGAGGAAATAGATTTGCAGATGCTTCAGCACGACAAGCAGCTATGACAGGAAAGATTACAACACAAGCTATGCCAATGCAAGCAGCATTGTTTCCAGTACCTCTGAATTTATGGACACCACAATATACCACCCAAGAATTAGATTATTATTGTAACAAAGAAGATGGAGTACTGAAAGATGGATGGATTGAGTTGCCACCAGCAGAGGGCAGTCAACCCCCTGGACGAATAGTAATTCCTGAACTGTTAGGACCATCTTTTGTCAAAGCCTTTCACGAAGCCACCCACTATGGGAAAAGTGCTATGGAAAAAGCACTCAGACCACATTTTTACATCCCTCTATTGACAACCATATCAGCTTCAGTAGCACGTCAATGTCTAACCTGTGCCAAAAATAATGCCAAGCAAGGCCTTATAACGGCACCCCGAGTTCAGTCAGGAGGTGTAACCCCCATGCACAACCTCCAAATTGATTTCACCGAAATGCCAAGAGCCAATGGATACCATTACCTATTAGTATTAGTTTGTACTTTCTCTGGGTGGGTAGAAGCCTTCCCAACCAGAACTGAGAAAGCCCGAGAAGTTACCAAAGTTTTAATGAGAGAGATTGTCCCTAGGTTCGGAATTCCAGCAGTAATAGGGTCAGACAATGGACCCTCATTTGTCTCCCAGGTTACTCAACAGTTAGCAAAAGCTTTGCGGATACAATGGAAACTCCACACTGCATACAGACCCCAGAGTTCAGGGAAAGTTGAGCGAATGAATCGTACCCTAAAAGCCCAAATGTCTAAGCTTTGCCAGGAGACACACTTGAAGTGGCCCCAAGTGCTCCCGATAGCTTTACTCAGAATACGCTCGGCTCCTGTAAAGTCAACAGGTTTTTCCCCTTTTGAAGTCCTGTATGGTAAACCCCCACCAATAGTGCAGGGAATCAAAGGAAGTTTAGCCCAAATTGGTTCAGAAGTAACCAGACAAGAACTCCTAGCTCTTAGTTTTGTTCTGCAGACTCTCCATGCGTGGATCCAAGACCAGTTGCCTATCAACTTGACGGAACCTTTGCATCCCTATCGGCCTGGTACCTCGGTGTGGATCAAAGATTGGAAGAAGACACCGTTGGAACCCCATTGGAAGGGACCGTACACCGTCATCCTGTCTACCCCAACTGCAGTAAAGGTAGCAGAGATCGACGCCTGGATCCACCACAGCAGAGTCAAGCCTGCCGCTGATCCTGAACCTGAGCAGTGGACAACAGAACAGCATCTTGATGCACCCTTGCGAGTTACTCTGAGACGGCAACCAGCAGCTTAGACACTTCATCACAGTGCTTTGCAGTAGCCAAGTCTTTCAAAGAGGATTGCTGTTTTTCCATGCAGCAACAGCTTTGTTTCAACGAACTCAATCTGTGCGTGATTCTGCACACTACTTTGATACTACATTGATTAGCCAGACTTCACAATCCAACTGAAATTGCTAATAAGTTGGTTAATGTGTACTGGACAACCTGAGGATCTTCAATCAACACTCAGCACCCGTTAAATTGCTTCATTAGCAAACGGGACGAAGAGAAAAGAACGTCGTGATCAAGATCAGCAAGCTGAGGATTCAGAAGAACTCCAATCAACATCAATATGCATCTTTACTTTTGCTTTGCCCTGGTTGCCTTCTTTGGAGGTTTTGAACTGACTTATGCTTTACCTCCATGCACTGCTTGCATTACTTCTACTCGAACTGGACTGAAAGTAACTCAGACTTTGATTTATCATTCTTACTATACCTGCAAGGGAAAAGTGACTCGGTGTATTTATAACATCACTGAACTAAATGTTTGCACTTATGGCAAAATTAGAGCATGCTATAATCCGCATCAGAATCCATCCTATTACACGTTGGAAATACGATGGAAGGATGCAGATGGACCTATAATAGCTGCTACGCCACCACTTAAGGACATTACTAGACCTGCTGTTTTGAATTTTGATGCATGTAATGTCATTAACAGAGATAGTTATTCCACCTGTGGTACTTGGGAAAAAGCGTATCGAAATGACCATAAGTATATGTGTCCAGAAGGTGCCACAGGATGGAGGAAGTGTACAGGTAAAAAGGAACCAGGCTATAGTACTGCCCCAGCAGCAGATTACTATTGCCCGGATTGGGAATGTGTTTTTTATGCTACCTGGAATAATGGTATAGTTGACGAAAAGATAGATAAACGAATGGCCACTTTAACCAAGTCGACAACAAATGATAAATGTCAGAAAGATGCTTGTAACCCCTTACACTTACGCATACATAATCCCTATTGTGGTGAACAGCGCCCTCCTGAGCCTATGGAGATAGTAGAAAATCCTGAGGGTCAGCAGGATTTATACCAAAATGACAGGGCAAGGAAAAAAGAGAGACTCTATTCCTCAGAGCTGAGTAGGGAGACCAGCCCAGGGGAGGAGCCCTGCAGTTCTGATTGGGCACACCCAGCCCTAGGAAGGGGCGTGTCCAAAAGAGAATGTACATTTAAACCAGAGCATGGCTCTGAAGAGAGAGGACGGATAAGAGATCCGAGTAGAGAACGGGTAAGAGATCCGAGTGGAGGACGGATAAGAGATCCGAGTGGAGGACGGATAAGAGATCCGAGTGGAGGACGGATAAGAGATCCGAGTGAAGGACGGATAAGAGATCCGAGTAGAGGACGGATAAGAGACCCGAGTAAGGGAAGGACGAGAGACCCGAGTGGAGGAAGCACGAGTGGAGGTAGAGCAAGGAGTACAAGAAGTACAAGGAATACAGGAGGTAAAGGAAGGAAGGAATATTGGATGAAGAAACAAGGAGATGGTTGGAAAGCCAGTGGAGTGATTAATGATACTTTGGAACCTGGCATAAGAAGAAAACCTGCACAATCCTATTCCAGGGAAATAAGCAGAAGTCCCACGCAGAGAGGATTTAACCTTGAAGTGGATAGCCCTTGGAAGGCATCGCCTTGGGGGAGAAAGACTTCAGGACAAGCACAGGTGAAAGAGCAATCATTCCCTGAAACGTCGTTTGTGCCGGAGAGCAACAAACAGATCAGCTGGAGAGCCTGGGAGCCATCTGCAGGCAGAAGTGCTGCACAAACAGTGAGTAATTGGCCACCCGGCTGCCAAGCTGAATATAGAGATAATTCTTCCTCCTATGAGTCAATTGCTAAAGAAACTAGCAATTATCCTAATACCTTTATCTTAAAGGAAGAGAAGACAAACAGCCTTGAGCAGAAGGGAAAAGCTATAGCAGATAGTAGTGCCCTCTCTCATAAGGAACAGGCTGAATTGCTACTTCAGAGCTTCCAACAGTTTTTAGACTTACAGGCTAGAAAACAGCTAGTATCACAAGAGGCAAATAATTCAGCACAGCTTGAAGGAGTAACCCAGGGAAATACAAGCATACCTGAGTGTGAACAAATGGACTGTACATTCTGTTGTATAGGAAAGCCAAGCTGAAGGGAACTGCCTTTATCGTGTGTGAGCTGAGTTCTGTAAAGCTGTTGTATTGCCGTGAAAATGGAAGTTCTAATTACCTCCACCTGATTCTCAGCATAGTGAAAGTAACTGTGGCTGTAAGAGGTGCAGTGAAGCCAACTGACCTCTGGAGGCAAAAGAGAGCAATTTGCTGGAAAGAGAAAAAGCAGCATTTGTATTTTGAGTTGCATTTAACCTGAAGTTTCTGTTTGCCTTTGGAAGCACCCTTGTTTGCATGTGATGGAACATTTACCTTTTACTTTAATAAAATACTTATTATAAAGAAACCACAACTACAAGTTTCTTTAATTCGGAGTGAGAAGAGCTGGAACTACAACTCCCAGCATTCCTGGGGGCAAAGGTTTCCTCCTTCCCTCACGAAGTACAGCGGCTGCTCATGTCCTTAACCCCTTGAGCCGGGCAGGGTCGCCGCACTATGCATGGAAACAAGGATACAAGTTTGGTTTACGTATTGCTGGAGGGGCAATAGATCCAGGAACCATTGTGTATATCAGATTGAATACCCAAGCCCACAAATCATCTAAATATCATATCCATAATACTTTCTATGAGGCCATGCATGTAAATAAGTTTGAGATCCCTCATCCTTCTCAGAATTTATTTCTAGAATTAGCCGGAGCAGTAGTATCTAGTCTTAAAATCTCGAACTGTTATTTCTGTGGCGGAACCCAAATGGGAGACCAGTGGCCATGGGAAGCCCAAGAATTGAATTATTCCTTGATTTACAATCAGACTGAATTACACAAGACTACAAGTGAATGGGTGTTAGCGCACTCAATCGTTGGACGTCTTTGCTATGTCAGAACTGGACCCCAGTTCACCCAACAGGTAGGACAGCTGGTCTGTCTTAGCCAGAAATTCTATAATGCCACGACCAAAAAGACGTCATGGTGGTCAGGAATCAAACACACTGAACCTCCTAACCCATTAGCCAGATTTCCTGAACTTGCGGATTTATGGACTAATCTTGCCAAAGCCCATGCCTGGCAAGCCCCACCTGGCCTATATTGGATCTGTGGAAACCGAGCGTATGCGCAGCTCCCGCCACAATGGGGAGGAGCATGTGTCTTAGGAACCATCAGACCTTCTTTCTTTCTTTTAAACACTGAACATGGCGAACAATTAGGATACCCAGTATACACTACCCACCGACACAAAAGAGCATTGAGACAGAAGAGATCACCCCTCCAGGTAGGCAAGTGGGAGAAGTGGCAAGGTGATGATTGGCCACCAGAAAGAATCATTGAGTATTATGGGCCTGCCACTTGGAATGATGATGGTATGTATGGTTATCGAACCCCAATTTATATGATTAATCGTATTATTCGCTTACAAGCAGTAGTTGAAATAATAACCAATGAAACTAGTCATGCTCTTACGCTTTTAGCTAGACAAAGTACTCAGATGCGCACTGCTATATATCAGAACCGCTTAGCACTTGATTATTTGTTAGCAGCTGAAGGAGGAGTATGTGGTAAACTGAATTTAACTAATTGTTGTTTAAAAATAGATGATAAGGGTCAAGTGGTTGAAGAAATTGCTAAAGATATGCAAAGACATGCTTATGTGCCAGTACAAACTTGGCACTCATTGAAATTCCCTAACTGGTTTGCTAACCTTTTCTCATGGCTGGGAGGATTTAAGACGTTCATTGTCTTAGTACTAATCCTTGTTGTTGTTATTTTCTTATTACCATGTTTAATCCCATGTTGTATGCGCTCTATTCATAATGCTATTGATAGTACAGTAGAGCGGAAGACCGCAACTAAAATAATGGCTTTATATAAAGCCAGTCCTAGTCGGAATCCTTCGATCATGATGTGATTCTTCTAAAGGTGATTTAATTCTCACACCTTATTAAGTCATAGGGTGAGATTAATCAAAGGGGGGAATGTGGCAGGTGCAGGCCTGTGATCCACAGTGTCTGACATAAGCAGGCAGGCCTAACTAGCTTGACCTGTAAATGAAGCCTGTGAAGAGGCTCATAGGAATTACACATTCCCCAACATGCTGCTATTGTAGGATAGAACTCTGCAAGAGTACTAAACTAACTTAGATAAGCAGAACTGGAAGATGGAAAAATACAGAAAAATATGTTTAAAAGTTACTGATAAGAAAAGTACATCTGCAAGGGATTTAATTGGGATTGCTGACAGATGAGTTGCAGAGCCCTGCTCCCCTGCATGCACAAATTGGCTCTATGGCCTTGAGAGTATGAAAGTAACAAGTTGATGAACTGGCCATTGTAATTGGGACTGAAAGGGGGGTAAGCAGGTGCTGAGCCCACTGAAGGAACATAATTGGATACTCTTATCAGTACCGGCACCAATAGAAGGGGTACGGGAGAGTACCGGGACCAATGAAGTGTTTTTCTATACCTAGAATGGAACAGAAGTCTATAAAAGTTGTTGTAATGCTAGAAAACTTTGCTCAGCCATTTTGAAATTGACTTTGCTTGAGACTTGTGCACAAATAAATGATTTGGACCTTCTGAACAGACTCCTGGTATCATTGGTTTGTCTGCGCTTTGCTGCTACATAGAACCTTTTGCATGTACCTCCTGCAAATAATCTCTAGCTTTTTCTGTGTTAGCTAGCACAGTGGTCTGAATTTCTTTTAGATGTTCTTGCAGGGATTTTATCCACTCATTGGTGAGAATTACTGCGTGGTCCTCTGGAAGAAAAGGACTCAGCATATTTTCCCACCGTTGCATTGGCCTTCCCATTAAGGCTTCGTAGGGTGCAAAACCTGTGGATTTACAGACATTAGCTCTGATATGCATAAGGACTAAAGGGAGCACCAGATCCCAATTTTTCCCAGTCAGATTAAGCATAGGGCTGAGGTGGGCCTTAATTGTTTGATTCATTCTTTCTACCTGCCCTGCTGCCTGTGGATGGTACGGAATGTGGAGTTGTTGTTCTATGCCTAGAAAATCAAACAATTCCTTGATGAGCTGAGAAACAAATGCAGGACCATTATCAGAATCAATAGTCTTGGGAATGCCCCAGCGTGTAAAAAATTGCATAGTTAGGATTTCTGCAGTGGTTCGAGCTGTTTGATCTGGGACAGGGAATGCTTCTACTCAATGAGAAAAGGGATCAACAACAGTGAACAAAAATCTATTTTTCCTACCTGTTAACGGAAGAGGGCCCACATGATCTATTTGCAATCTCTCAAATGGGCCACGAGGAGGTGCTCTCATTAACTGTCCCCTTCTCTTTTTAGGTTGCCTCCCAAATGAAGCACAGATTACACAGGAGGAAACATGATCCCGTATATCATGTTTCATTTCTGGCCACCATACCAACCTATTGAGGATAGTCTGCATTTCTTTTGCTTTAGGGTGTCCCATAGGACCTGCACCATGAACCCAATGCATCCATTCTTTACCTTGAGCTCTAGGGATAGCTATAACCAAGCCTTCCTCTCTTTTTGCACATAGAATGTCTTTCTCTATAGCGAGTGTGAGAAAGGGTGTGTGCTGATATAGGTTATCTGGGGCGTCCTGCACAAGCTTCCTCAAATTGGAAAGCTCAGGGTCCTTTGTCTGCAGTGCTACGAAGTAATCTGGTGGTATTATCTGATCATAATCTGTGGAACGTGTAGCAATAGCAACCATGCGTGTCTGCTCATACCAGGGCCATATGAGGCCTACATGGCATGCTTCCTTGGCTAGTGAGTCTGCTAATGTGTTTCCTTTCACTAAAGGGCCTTTCTTCCTATGTGCCTTTATTTTAACTAAATGTACTCTCTGAAACTTCTCACTCAGTTCTTGTGCCATAGTCCACAGTGATGAATTTTTCACTGTGGACCCATCTGTAGATTTAAATTTATTTGTCAGCCACCAGGGTAACAGGGCAATGGCACTTTTAAAGACATAATCAGAATCTAAAATGATTTGTATCTCTGGGTGTGAATCCTGATATTGTTGCATACAAGCTACAAAAGCAGCCAGCTCACAGTACTGTGCTGACGCTGACCCACAGGAATACTGTCTCTGCAGTACCACTTGGTTATTTGGATCCAATTGTACAATTTCAAAACCTGCTAGTTGCCTGCCTCCTTCACATTGGCTACTACCATCAATATATACTGTAGGAAGAAAAGGTGAAATTTTGTCTAGTCCCAGTTCCCTAAAGATCATGTGATTGGGGGCACTGGGTGAGGACTGACAGTCATGAGGTTGCCCCTCCAGCAAAATTCCAGCCACTTGCACGTTAGGTTCTTTCAACAATTCAAACTTTACATTCTGTGCTTGCAACATGAGATTCCACTGGACTATTCTCTCAGTCCTAATCTTGCTACATGCTAACTTTCCCTCTACAATGAATTTGAGGGGGGTGTGATGGCTGCATATGTATGTGGTTTGAGCACCAATGATGTATGTAAATTTCTGCATAGAAGCATAGGAAGCCAGTACATGTTTTTCACAGTTTCCCATTTTGAGTTCAGGAGAAGTGAGAACTCTGGAACAGAAGGCAATAGGGCGATCTACTCCTCCTAGGCGTTGTGTTAGAGCTGCACCTATACTGGTCTCTCCAACTACAGGGTACAGGAAAAAATGTTGTGTGTGATCTGGGTGTGCAAGAACAGGAGCAGAAGTCAGAATGTGCTTTAATTTAGTTACAGCTTCTGTATGTTCTTCCTCCCAAACATAACTTTTACTTTTTAGCAGGGAGTAAAGTGGAGCTGCCACTTCAGCATAATTGTGCATGAAGTCACAACAGAAACCAGTGAGCCCTAGAAATGACTGGAGTGATTTCTGATCTGTAGGAAGTGGAAGTTTCTGTATCAGCTCTATCCTCTGAGAATCTACAGATTTACCATCCTGGCCAATAGTAACCCCTAAAAAGGAAACCTGTGATTTGCACAGTTGAGCCTTGACAAGATTAACTTTAAGACCAGCTTGTAAGAGGGCTTTTAAAACTTCTCTTACATGATTCCAGTGTACAGCTTCATTCTCAGACTGTATCAGAATGTCATGTACATACTGAATTATATTATCTCTTTAAGACAATAGTGACAGGGCTTCCTGCATGTATTTATGAAATATTGAGGGGGAATCCTTATATCCCTGTGGAAGCACAGTCCATGCATATTGTTTATTCAGCCACTGAAAGGCTGTTTTGTACTGGCATTCAAGGGCCAGGGGCAGACTCCAAAACCCATTGGATATGTCTAAAACAGAGAAAAATTTACATTTGGGGTTCATTTCAGGGTATGAGGCTACCACAGGCACTACAGATTTTGAAACTTGATTCAGGGCACGGATGTCCATAGTGAGCCTGAAGGAACCCCCCGGTTTAACTATCGGCCAGGCTGGTGAATTACATGTGGAAGAAATAGGTCTAATCAGACCCCTCTCCTCCAGTATCTTCACAATTTTAGTCACTGGTTCTATAGCCTGATGAGGTACTGGGTATTGTTTCTGTGGTGGAGGATCCTCGCCTTCCAACAGTATTTCTGTGTGCATTTTCCCACAATCTAACTTGTCTTGAGCCCAGACTGGAATATCAGCCACCTCTGAGGGAATTACACACAGATCATACTGCTGAGCTGCCTTGGTGCACTGAGTTGCTAACTGCATGGGAATGACTTCATGCACTAAAGTTTTAGAAGCACTTGAAGTTCCTGAATACTGCCAAAATTTAAGATTAGCCATATCCACCACCAAATTTAACTGGTTGAGAACGTCAATTCCAATTATTTCCTTTGGTGTGTTCACTATAGTGGAGGCATTGGTTTCTAACATTTCCTTGTTTTGTTCACTGTGCACAGGGATACCCCATTTAACTGGGATAGCCACACATTTGGAAGCTGTGTCATTAATTCCTTGAATTTCATAAATTTCCATATTTTTCTGATCTGCAGTGGGAGAAGCTCTGTTTGTAAAACTAATTCCAGCCCCTGTGTCAATCAAAGCTAGTTTATCCTGACCCCCTACTCTACTGATAACATTGGGGCGTCCACAAGAGTCCAGTATCAAGGATGTTACAAGCCTTAAACTGTATTCTGGGCCTGTGTCTGTTTCATCATCCAGAGGCTCTGGAATTGAGGCCTCTGCTGAGAGAATGGAGGCAGGCTGGGCTATGATGGCTTGAGACATTTTGATATCTGAACCCAAGAGGTCAGGACACCCCTATGCACTAGCCTTGTGTTTGTCCTGTGCTGCTTGTTAATTTATCTATTTCTATCTGCAGTATGTGTTTGTCCTATTCCCATTTAATTTTCTCCTTTTCTAATCCATCTGTCTGTGCTTTGAGCTCTTGAAAGGGAATGTAACCTGAGGAGTTTCTAAAAGTACCTCTGCTTTGTCCTCTCCAAGGTGACTGTCCTCGGTATCCTTTGTCTGTGTTTTTTGTGTATTGGGAGGATCCCTCAGCTTGCCACTTCCGTGCTTCTGATACTGTTATGACCTGTGAGGGCTGGGTCTTCCAAACAGACCCAATTCTGAGCATTAAAGTATCAAAAGAGGTTGCTTTAGGGTCTTCAGAAAATAACAGAAGGTGTTTTGTAATCTCAGGGGATAGCAATTCTAATAAAAATGTTTTATGCGTGCTCTCCCTATAATCTTCTGCATTGGGCCAGGACTCCTGCTCATTAAGAACTGCTTTTAAAATCCAGGCTCTATATGCAAACTCTTCCAGTGTATCATTTGGTTGAGGTGAAATAATTTTAAATACTTGCATTGGGGAACAGTGAAATAGTTTCTCAATGCCCCTTTTAACCAACTGGTATGGGTGAGTGAGAGAGCCAACTTTATAATAGTGTGGCCCCAGAGCCAGATGCATAAGTCTATCAAAGTCTGATTGTTTTCTTCTGTATTTCCCTAGACCCCAGTGAATCAGAATATCAGTGGCCCATTTGCACCAATCATTTACATTAAAAGGCATAGGGCCAATTTTCTCAACTATTCTTTCCATGTCTCTATCTTTTAAATTGTCCTGCAGCATCACTTTAACTGGTGCTCTGAGTTCAGTACTGGGTGCCATGTCTGAGTCATCTGAATTATCCTCCTGACACAGATCCTGATTATTGCTCTGTTCTGGCTGAGATAAACTATTAAGATTTTCTTCCTGTGATTCGTCTTTATTTTTTTCCATTCCTAAGTCCAGCTATGCATACTTTTGTATTCTTTTGTTTCTCAATAGCTTGGATGCATGGCTTATAGGGTGTGTCATAGGCATAGGGGGCTGAGGGAGAAATGGGTGTTGGCCAGGGCGTATATTTCTTTTGTCTTTCAGAGGCCAATTGATCCTTAACGTGCCTCAATTCAAGTTTAAGTGCTTCTAATTGCTCACTAACAGTTATAAAAGAATTTGTGGCTTGTATCACCTGAGTCCTTTGTACGGCAATGCAACTTTGTGCCTCCTCAAGATCTTTGGTCAATTGGGTACAATGAGAAGTCAGTTCAGTATTGTCCTGTTTCATGCTAATGAGCCCCCTGCACATGCCTTGGATAAAAAGGCATTTTCTTTTAACATAAAAACATAAGATATGCCATACTGGGTCAGACCAAGGTCCATCAAGCCCAGTATTCTGTTTCCAACAGTGGCCAATCTAGGTCATATGTACCTAGCAGTTTCCCCAAGGGACACAGGTTCCACAATGCTTGTATTGGTTCAAGCATTGATATCCTGGGTCCCTTCTTAATAATGGTTTATGGACCTTTCCTCCAGGAACTTGTCCAAACCTTTTTTAAACCCAGCTACACTAACAGCCTTTACTACATCCTCTGGTAACAAATTCCAGAGTCTGATTACACGTTGAGTGAAAAAATATTTTCTTTTATTAGTCTTAAATAGTTTACCCTGTAGCTTCATTGCATGTCCCCTAGTCTTTCTATATTCTGATAAGGTAAACAATCGATCTACGTTTACCCGTTCCACTCCGTTCATTAATTTATAGACTTCTATCATATCTCCCCTCAGCCGTCTCTTTTCCAGGTAAAAGAGCCCTAACCTTTTTAGCCTTTCTTCATAGGAGTATCCTTCCATCCCCTTTACCATTTTGGTAGCTCTTCTCTGAACCTTTTCTAAAATCGCTATATCCTTTTTAAGATACGGCGACCAGAATTGCACACAATATTCAAGGTGCGGTCTCACCATGGAACGATATAGAGGCATTATAATATCTTTTGTTTTATTTTCCATTCCTTTCCTTATCCTACCTAGCATTCTATTTGCTCTCTTGGCCGCTGCTGCACACTAGGCCAAGGGTTTTAACATGGTATCCACAATGATGCCTAAATCTTTTTCCTGGGTGGTGGTTCCTAATGTGGAACCTTGCATCGTGTAACCATAGTTTGGGTTGTTCTTCCCTAGGTGCATAACCTTGCACTTGTCCACATTATACTTCATCTGCCATTTTGATGCCCAGTCTTCCAATTTATCAAGATCCTCTTACAATTTTCCACAATCCTTTTGGGTTTTAACAACTTTAAATAGTTTTGTGTCATCTGCAAATTTGATAACCTCACTCGTTATTCCACTTTCCAGGTCATTTATGAATATGTCAAAAAGCAGCGGACCCAGCACAGATCCCTGGGGTACACCACTATTCACCTTTCTCCATTGGGAAAATTGGCCATTTAGCCCTACCCTCTGCTTTCTATCTTTTAACCAGTTCCTGATCCACAATAGTACACTGCCTCCTATCCCATGACTCTTTAGTTTTGCCAAAGGTCTCTCATGAGGGACCTTGTCAAAGGCTTTCTGAAAGTCCAGATACACAATATCAACCGACTCACCTTTGTCCACCTGATTATTCACTCCTTCAAAAAAACATAAGAGATTAGTAAGACAAGATCTTCCTTGTCTAAAGCCATGTTGGCTGTCTCCCATTAGGTCATGACTATTGTCACCCACCAGCGTCCCCAGAGGCCAGCGGCTTGGGTACGTCAGTGGGGGTAGTACTCCAAGAACTATAGAGTAGTGTGGGAAGGCTTTGCAATGCCTTCTGGAACCTGTGGTTCTAAACACCAGTCAAAGAAATTGTAGTTGCAGACCAAGTGTAAGGTTATAATACAGGATTTTATTCCCCGTCCGGGATTGGATCTTTTAGCATTTGAAACAAAGGAAAACAGACCATTCATCTGGCATCAAAATTAAAGAAATGCTGGAACAAAACTTGGCTTTAACTTCAGCTTTTGTAACAAACAAAAGGAAAAAGAAAACAGTCCTTTTCACATGGAAAACCTTCTTCCTGTTTTCTTTTATACAGTTTTCGCAGCACTCTAACATAGAGAGGATATGGCATCTGCCATAGTGTACATATAGTCCATATCACTGCCATTCAAAGATTCCTCATAAGGCTCATATTGCATCTCTTCACTGTCGGAATAACTTTCTCCTGGAGTAAAGCTTCCGTTGCAAAGTTCCTCTCTGTAACTCACAGCATTCCCCTCCTCCACTGCACTAGAGGGAAATGGGTAATTACCACATTCACTAGAATCACGGTCATGAGAGCTACACAGTTTCTGGTAAGTGCAGGGTAATTCTCTGTATTCTGGACCTCTTCTATTAAGGTTAATACGCCTACCCTCTGGCACTCTCTCTTCCTGGTCTATCAGCCGAGCAGAGCTCCGTTTGTGTGAAAACCTCTCACTGTGTTTCTCTGCTAGCTGCTTCTCTGATATAAAAGTTTCCTCAGGGTAAAAACTATCCCCTGCTTGGTACCTTGTGCTGGGTAATTTGGCCCTCCTTAGCCTGGCCACCGGATTACCACCTCTGCTCCCTTCATAGCAAGGTTCCCGGGGATTTTGGAGAGCTGTGCCCTGCTTCTCAAAGCAGTCCCTCCTGGATTCCACAGTTCTGTGTTTCCCTCGTGAGGCTTCTCTCCAAAGGTTCCTTTGGCTTCTCTCCTCAGCAGCTTCCTTCCTTAACGTTCCTTCCACGGCTCTCTTCCTGCACGTTCCTCCAACTGCTCTGCCACTACCTTCAGGTGAGTGACTTTTAACTGTCTTTCTCGTGGTGTTTGTTTGGGCTCCGCCCCTACCCAGCTGCCCCTCATTTCCTAATGAGTTCCTATCCAGGCTTGTGTTTGGGCGTTCCCTTACACCTCGTGATCCAGCTTGTATCTGATGCCCGTGGTAACCTTTCTCCACGTGTATTTCTGAGCTGTCAGCTATGTTTTGCTCAGAGTTCCCTATTTCCATGGGCTCTGACAGCGCTACCTCATGACACTATCTACATGCTGAGTAATTTTATTCTTTATGAAGGTTTCTACCATTTTTCCCGGTACTGATGTCAGGCTCACCGGTCTGTAGTTTCCCGGATCACCCCTGGAACCCTTTTTAAAAATTGGTGTTACATTGGCGATCCTCTAATCTTCAGGTATTAGAGATGATTTTAATGATAGTTCACAGGTTACTAATAGCAGGTCTGCAATCTCGTATTTCAGTTCTTTCAACACCCTTGGATGTATACCATCCGGCCCAGGTGATTTGCTACTCTTCAGTTTATCTAATAGTTGTAATACATCTTCCCGATGTATCGATATTTCCTTCAATTCTTCCGCACCTTTAAATACCACTTCATTCATGGGTAACATCCCTACATCTTCCTCAGTAAAGACTGAAGCAAAGAATTCATTCAGTCTCTCCACTATCGCATTGTCGCCTTTTAGTGCTCCTTTAACCCCTTTATCATCTAATGGACCAACTGACTCTCTCACAGGTTTTTTGCTATGAATGTACTTGAAAAGGTCTTTACTTCGCGTTTTTACTTCTGCAGCAAGCTTCTTCTCAAATTCTCCCTTTGCCTGCCTTATCAATGCCTTGCATTTGACTTGCCAGTGCTTGTGCTGTTTCCAGGTTTCGTCGTTTGGCTCTTTTTTCCATTTCCTGAAAGATGCTTTTTTGGCAACAACAGCCTCTCTGACCTCACCTTTAAACCATGCTGGCAGTTTTTTGGACTTCCTTCCACTTTTCTTAAAGCGTGGAATACAGCTGGTCTGGGCTTCCAAGATAGTATTTTTCAACAACAGCCAAGCCTGATGTACGTCTTTAACCTTTGCAACTGCTCCTTTTAGTTTTTTCTTAACTGTTTTCCTCATTTTATCATAGTCTCCCTTTCGAAAGTTAAAAGGTAGTACTGTGGATTTCCTTACTATCCCTCCTCCACTAATTAAATCAAAGGCGATCATGCTATGATCACTATTGCCAAGTGGCCCCAACAACCTTATCTCTTGCACTAGATCTGGTGTTCCACTAAGGATTAGGTCTAATATGGCTTCCCCTCTGGTCTGTTCATGAACCAGCTGCTCCAAGAAGCAGTCATTTATTTCATCTAGGAACTTTATCTCCCTAGCATGTCCTGACGTGACACTGACCCAGTCGATACCGGGGTAGTTGAAATCACCCATTATTATTACTGTGCTGTAACTTTTGTTAGCTTCCTTGATTTCTTTGAGCATTTCATCATCCATTTGGTCATTCTGGCCAGGCGCTCGATAGTACACCCCCACTGCCATTGCCTTCCCCCTTTTACATGGAATTTCAATCCATATAGATTCTACAGCAGATTTTGTTTCCTGCAAAACTTTAATCCTTTCTGACTCAATGCCCTCTCTAACATAGAGAGCAACCCCTCCACCAATTTGATCAGCTCTATCATTACGATATAGTTTGTACCCAGGTATCACAGTGTCCCACTGGTTGTCCTCCTTCCACCATGTCTCTGATATTCCAATCATATCTAACCTTTCATTTAGTGCTATATATTGTAACTCTCCCATCTTATTTTTTAGACTTCTAGCATTTGCATACAAGCATTTTAGAGAATGTATTTTATTCATATTAATTTGGCTATTGTTAGACATGGGTAATTTAGGATCTTTAAGCTCTGTCTGCTCCATACTTGAGGGCATTTGGGCTACTTTACTCTTTTGTGGAACCTCTCTGCTTTTGGTAGTATCCTTCAAAGATACATTCTTCCGAACCATCCGCTCTTGGGCGACTGTCGGCTTTCCCCTAATATCTAGTTTAAAAGCTGCTCTATCTCCTTTTTAAAGATTAATGCCAGCAGCCTGGTTCCATCCCGGTTAAGGTGAAGCCCATCCCTTTGGAAGAGCCCCTCCTTTCCCCAGAATGTTCCCCAGTTCCTAACAAATCCAAAACCTTCATCTCTGCACCATTGTCTCATCCACGCATTGAGACTCCGGAGCTCTGCCTGCCTTTTGGGTCCTGCGCGTGGAACAGGAAACATTTCGGAGAATGCTATCCTGGAAGTTCTGGATTTCAACTTCCTACCTAAAAGCCTAAATTTAGCCTCCAGAACCTCCCTACCACATTTTCCTATGTCATTGGTACCAACATGTACCAAGACAGCAGACTCCTCCCCAGCACTATCTAAGACTTTATTTAGGTGGCACGTGAGGTCCGCTACCTTCGCACCAGGCAGGCATGTTACCAGGCGATCCTCACGTCCACCAGCCACCCAGCTATCTACATGCCTAATGATAGAATCACCAACTATAACGGTTGTCCTAACCCTTCCCTCTTGGGCACATGAACCTGGAGAAACTTCCTTGGTGCGAGAGGGTTTTACATCACCTGGAGGACAGGTCCTAGTTACAGAACATAAGAACATAAGATATGCCATACTGGGTCAGACCAAGGTCCATCAAGCCCAGTATCCTGTTTCCAACAGTGGCCAATCTAGGTCATACGTACCTAGCAGTTTCCCCAAAAGACACAGGTTCTGCAATGCTTGTACTAGGTCAAGCATTGATATCCTGGGTCCCTTCTTAATAATGGTTTATGGACCTTTCCTCCAGGAACTTGTCCAAACCTTTTTTTAAACCCAGCTACCCTAACAGCCTTTACTACATCCTCCGGTAACAAATTCCAGAGTTTGATTACACGTTGAGTGAAAAAATATTTTCTTTTATTAGTCTTAAATAGTTTACCCTGTAGCTTCATTGCATGTCCCCTAGTCTTTCTATATTCTGATAACATAAACAATCAAACTAAGTTTACCCTTTCCACTCCGTTCATTAATTTATAGACTTCTGTCATATCTCCCCTCAGCCGTCTCTTTTCCAGGTTAAAGAGCCCTAACCTTTTTAGCCTTTCTTCATAGGAGTATCCTTCCATCCCCTTTACCATTTTGGTGGCTCTTCTCTGAACCTTTTCTAATAACGCTGTATCCTTTTAAAATCCCACCTCTTCACTATTGTTTTCTGTTCCTGTCTTACCCTATCTTGATCTATCAACATTTGCTTACTTTGTCCAGTAAATTTTTGTATTATGTACCTTATTTTGTTTTCTGTCTTATTAGATTGTGAGCTCTGATGAGCAGGGACTGTCTCTCTTCTATGTTTGTACAGCGCTTCGTATGTTGTGGTGCTTTATAAGTCTTTAATAATAATAACAATGATGGATGTTTTAAGCTTGGAAGATTGAAAACATTATTGTACTTTGGATAGGGTGAAAAATTAATAAAATATAAATTACAAAAAAATATCATTACAAGCAAAGGTTCAGGAACTTGCTAGCAATCAATGGGAACTTGCTGACAAACTGGAATACGTAGAAACAGATTCCTATGATGCATCCTTTGTTTTTGTGGGGTCCCCAATGGGGAGGCATATCGGGACTGCAGTCTAGTGGTGGAAAAAATTGTGCATCACTTCCTGCCACACCAGGGTGATGCTCTCCTGTCACGTGACCTCTCTCTCCATATTTGTTTTCTTTTTGAATTCTTGATAATGGTTTAACATTTGTCTTTGAATATTATACCATGATGGCTCAGGGAATTCACCTTCAAAGGGACCACCTTTCCTCTCACAGTATGACAGTACTATTTGTTTCAGTTCTTTAAAATCAAAGGCTTCCATATTTGAGACTGCAGAAAGGCTGTAGTTGGACTATCTCAAATGTGCAACCTTGGAAGGACGAATGCTCACTTTTATGAAGAAGTGAGACTTAGAATTATAGTTGGCATGGCATAAATTTTATGGGTGTTCAGTAAAGAGTACTGGCATAAAGACCACGCCTTAAAATTATACCTGAATAAAAAGCGGTTACCACCTTTTAACAGGGTGGAAGTTCAGGATGAAATTATAGTAAGAAGGAGATTAACAGAATTGTCAGTTATACCTGACAGGAGACTGAGAAATAAAAGGCAAGACAGGAGGTAATAGTGTTACCAGGAAAGATGTATATTGTATTCAATGAGGGAATGTTTACCTGTGTACCACTTCCAAACTAAAGCTGGACTATCTCTCTGTCTTTTCTTAACAGCTCAAGTACTAGAGAAAAATCTGTGCCTTGTAACAAACCTTAACAAGCCTCTACCTACAAATAAGAAAATTGCAAGCCACTCTATGTAATGTCCCTAGGTGTAGGTAATATTAAAATTCTGGATTATTACAGAGCCTTTTGACAATAAAAATCTCACTTTGTCTAACCCACAAAACAAAGGTATCACTGGAACTTTTCATTAATCCAGCCTGTAACCAAAATTGTCAATTGTACATGGTCACAAGGGCTTTTGATTTTCCTGTCGCACCCTGTCTGAAATCCACTTTAATGTATCAAACAAAATTATTACTTACCCAACTGGAGATCTGCTGTGAAGTCTGAGACGAGCCCCCATAAAATGTAATCTTCTGAATATGTAATCTTTCTGGTCTGCTCTCCGTTTGGTCCTGGGTTCATTTCACAGAGACAGTAGGGTAAGCAGCACAAATAAGATAACCAAACAGGTGTGGCTTGGAAAAAGGGTTTTATATAGAAATAGGCTTATTACAAAGTTACAGAACAGAGGTAGGAGGTTGTTAGAAAGCTGCTTCAGTTTACTTCAATGAATCTGTGTGTGTGTGTGTGTGAGAGAGAGAGAGGTAAGAAAATGTGGGTCAGAGCCTCATAGTAAGAAGAATAGGGAGAGAAAGAGAGAACAAGGGGGAGGTGAGAGAAGTGGGTGTCAGAGCCTCATGGCAAGGTGTGTCCGATGAAAATAGGAAGAGAGAAAGAAAGAGGAAGTGTTTTTGTCCTTTATAGTGAATTTTCTCTAGCACCTCCCTTTGAGGTCTGCTATTGTTTCCAGCACCTCCCTTTGAGGTCTGCTATTCTTGATTTAGCAAGGAGGGCCTGCAGACCAATCTCATCAGGCCCGGAGACTGACATCACCAGGGGGTCAGAGTTAATCTCATATTGTAAACTACCCTCATTAAGTTTGGAGACTGATATCACCAGAGTAACAAAGCTGCTTGAAATCCAAGGTCTGGGAACAGCCATGACACCTATGCTAGGCATAATGTCCTGCTGGTGTATGCTGACAGTTAGCACATGATCACTGTTAACGTAACAATTAGTGCAGATGCACTTAATGATATCTCTATGGGTATTGTTAGATGCATTCTTGTTAACTGCACTGCATGTCAACATAGTCACGCATTAACTGCTGAGAACATACTGGTTTTGCCCCCAACAGTTAACATGGAGGCTTTGCACTTACTGTGCATTAAGGGCCTGATATTCAAAAGGCATTTACACGGTTTACAGCCCAATAAACTGTGTAAATGCCTTAAATGGGGTCACTCGATGGCACTTACATGGTTAGTGTCATTGAATATCCCCGTCTAAGTCCTCTACATGCCCCAAAGCTATCCGGTTAGCATCGGGACGTGTTGGAGGCATTCCAGAGTGGAGCGGAGGCAGAGACTACCACTATCTTCAGGAACAATCAGGAATGTAGTCCTCACGTATGGCCAACATCCGGCGCCGACGGAGCCTGTGTGGGAAGCTCTCCAGCTACCAATAGGAAAGCTGCTGCCCCCCCCCTCCTCCAACTGACTCTCCTCAGTTCTCTTTCTTCCGTAGTGCTGACAGGATCTCTTCCGTATCCGCTGAAGAACTACCACTTTCACCCGTATCATTGTGTAGCCCCCTCTATGGGTTAGGCGGTTGCCTATATGTAGTGAGCGTACCTCTTTATGTCCCTTATCACCTGAATTCCCAATGCTGAGGCTTCTCAATAATGTAGTTGTGTGGTAAGAACCAAAACAGCCGAGGGTTTCAAAAGGTAACAGGAATTTTATTTTCTACTTAACCATTGAACTTCTTTGTCAGCAGTTCAGATATAACCAGAACAAAAATGGGATACTTCTCCATTCAAAAAGGAAAACAAACTTTACAGCACAGTTCAGGCATTAGCTGTTTCAAACAGCTTGTTTTAAACAAAGCAATAAACCTTGCCTTCAGTCAAGATTCCATCCTTAGGTCCCAGGCTTGATATAGCACAAATCTGTATCACTCAGGGCTCTGCACAGCACCTTGGCTTCTTGGTTACAAGCTGTTAAACCTTTGTATCATTCCTTTTTAAAGACATTAGCATTCTTCACTTTCAAGTTGCAAATATTGGCTTTTAACTTCCAGCATTCATAGCCTTGTTTGAGCCTGTCTGACTAGCTCAACATTGGTGCTTTAATTAACCAAATTTCCAGCAGGTCATAAACTTTCCAAAGCTTCTGGCTTTTTCACTACTTTTAAAAACCATACAGCTTTTACCAGGGCCGGATTTACCTATACGCCATGTACGCCATGGCGTAGGGCCCACAGCTGGCAGGGGCCCACAAAAAAAGAAGAAGTTAATTTTTTTTAAATAAAATAAAAAAAAAAGCTGCTGGCTGCCGCCGCGGGGCCCCCTCTGCTGCCGCGGCAGCACCGACTGACCCGGGGGGCCCCCTCTACAAGCTAAATCCGTCGGGTCGGGTCGGGTCGGGTCATTCCTTCCTCCCTCTCTCCCTCCGTGCAGGCTGTTCCTTCCTCCAACTCTCCCTCCGTGCAGGCTGTTCCTTCCTCCAACTCTCCCTCCGTGCAGGCTGTTCCTTCCTCCAACTCTCCCTCCGTGCAGGCTGTTCCTTCCTCCCTCTCTCCCTCCATGCAGGCTGAATCTGTTAAGCCGGCAGGGGCTGATGGGAAATTTCCCATCAGCCCCTGCGGGCTTAACAGAGGCGCGACGGAGACACTCTCCCTTCGCGCCTCTCACAGCGTGCACGGAGGGAGGGAGGAAGGAACGACCCGACCCGACCCCACGGATTTAGCTTGTAGAGGGGGCCCCCGCGGGTCAGTCGGTGCTGCCGCGGCAGCAGAGGGGGCCCCGCGGCGGCAGCCAGAAGGTTTTTTTTTTAAATTACATTTTACTTTAGGCCGACGGGGGTGGGGGGGTAGGACTGGTAATGGGCTATTGGGGGGGGGGGCTGGGGCTGGGACTGGAAATGGGCTGGTGGGGGTTAAGGCTAGAGGTGGGTTGATGGGGTTAAGACTGGTAATGGACTGTGGGCTGTTGGGGGGGCTTAGAACTGGCAATGGGCTTTGGGGGGGGGCTTAAGACTGGTAATGGGCTGTGGGCTGATGGGGGCTGTCAGGTAATGGGCTATCGGGGGCCTAGGACTGGAAAGGGGCTGGGGGGTTAAGACTGGAGGTGGGCTGATGGGGTTAGGACTGGTAATAGGCTTTGGGGGGGGGTTAAGACTGGTAATGGGCTTTGGGGGGGTTAAGACTGGTAATGGGCTGTGGGCTGATGGGGGCTGTCTGGTAATGGGCTATGGGGGGCTGGGACTGGAAATGGGCTGGGGGGGTTAAAACTGGAGGTGGGCTGATGGGGTTAGGACTGGTAATGGGCTGTGGGCTATGGGGGGCTGACTGGAAATGGGTTGATGGGGTTAGGACTGGAAGTGGGCTGATGGGGGGTTAGGACTGGTAATGGGTTATAGGGGGGGCTTAAACTGAAAATGGGTTGATGGGGGGTTAGGACTGTAAGTGGGTTGATGGGGGGCTAGGACTGGTATTGGGTTGGGGGTTGCTAGGACTGGAAATGGGCTGATGGGTGGCTAGGACTGGAAATGGGCTGATGCAGGGACTAGAAGGGAATGGATGCTGGGTGAGGCTGGAACTAGAAGGGAGCTGATGTTGGGGGAGGATTAGAATGGGATGGGGCTGGAAGAGTAAAATGGAGAAGGGAAAAATATTTTGTGTGGGAGGGATAAAAAATCTACAATTGGCCGGGTATTGGGAGAGTAAGTGGGGATTGAGGATGGAGGGGTAAAATTTGAGTGGATGAAATAGGAATGAGGAAAGAGCAAAAGGAGAAAGATTAGTATGTTAAAGCAGATGTAGAGAGAATGGAAAAAATCTAGAAGAGAGAAGAAAGGACAAATGGACAGCAGACGATGGAGAGTTAGCAGAAGACACGAAGAAACCAGAAGAAAGTGGTTGGAGCAATTGCAGCTGAAAAAAATGCACAAAAGGTAGAAAAATATCTCTTTATTTTGAATTTATTAATTGGAATATGTCAGCTCTGGTAAATGTGCCTCATTAACGTCTGCGCTTTGTTTAGTACAAGAGCAAATTAATGTATAGTTTTATTTCTACAGTGTTGTACTTTCCAAGTTTGGCTTTTGGGATTCCCAGTTTAATTATTGTCTTCCTGTTTCTAAATTATGATTACTTGTTTGATGGTCTATGTTCTGCATGTGTAACTGAGCTGAGGTGTTCTGTTTTATATAATTCCTATTTGACATTGCCACTTGTTCTCTTTCCCCAGTAGGTCATGTATTGTTGTTCTCTGAAATGTATTGGTTTAATATTTGCAGTGTTGCCTTTTGATTGGTAGGGTATGGTGCTTTGTGAGTCCTGGTAGTGCTGTTAGGATACGGCGGGTTTACTATGGGTTCTAAATGGGCAGTGTTTGTAGTAGTTCCTAATGTGTCTGGCAGTTGGCACTGGATTATAGTAATGTAGAAATCTTTTAGTCTTTCTTTATCCATACACGCATTAAGAGGCACGTTTACTAAAAGTTAGTATATGGTAACATTATGCAAATATTTATGCAAATGAGGCCCCTTATGCAAATGAGGCCCCGCACCCCCCTTGGGCCGCCCCTGCTGGGGGCCCACAATTTTTGTTGGCGTAGGGCCTCACTCAAGGTAAATCCGGCCCTGGCTTTTACTTCTTCTGACTCACACAGTAAGAGCAATCCATTTCAACATCAGAACATACACTTTCTGAAAGGCATTCTTCTACTTCCATACTTTCCTCATTTGGTTCAATTAGCACCTGGCTGGCCTCAGCGTCTCTAACGGCAGGTTTTAACTGCTCCAACAATTTCAAAACCTGTTCCCATTGGGAATCCTCACTACGCTGAGTTGCAGGGGAATATAGTTACCCCCTTTTCTCCAAGTTATACCTCCTGTTAAATGTAATGCCCAGACATATGTGAATTGTCGGATGTTTCTGTTCAATGTAAACCGCGCTGATGGCTAATAGTGCGGTATATAAGAATTGTTAATAAAATAAAAATAAATAAATAAATAAGGATATAGGAGATCTTTCTTTTTTAATAAACCTTTTAAAACTTGCAGGGGCTCACCTTGTTCCCAGCAACCTGTCTTCTCTCAGGCTGTGCCACAGGTAGAACCTTCTCCACAGACTCTCTCACAGAGATTCCTGTTCCTTGCCTTCCACCAGCATTTCCCCCAGAATCAACTCTCCTGCATTCCAAACCAGCTGTACTCTTCCTACCAGCTAGGCTTCCTTCAGGGCTTGAGTTGTCTGAATGCTGCATGCAATAAGGATCTCCTTTGAGGCTTCTGATAGAGCACTTTTCTCTTACATGTGTCCTCCTAATCTCCTTACTTCCTGTAGTTTCAAGAGATTCTCTGCTAGTGTCCAGCCTGCTAGGGAACGTCTCCTCCTCAGAGGATTTCCCTCCTGGACTCTGCCCACGGACATGATCTCCTCCTGCTTTCCTTTTCCCCTTCGTTCCTCCTTTTGTTCCTCCCTCTCTGGAAGACTCTCTCTGCTTATATGATTGGGGCTGCCCTATAACCTCAGACTCCACCCCCAGGCTTCCATCGTCACCTCCCCTGGTCACCATGGAGCTAGGGCGTGGCTCACTCTCTACTTCTCTGTGCACAGAGTTTTTTTCTTTGGTTAGAGTTTTAACCCTTAAACTCCCTGAAGCTTTCTTCTGCCCAGAGGTAAAAGGCTGTTTTTCCCCACTTTCTCTGGGCTCTATAGCTGTCCCACCACCACAATTGATACCTCATACTTCTCATTATTCTATCACTAATCTTTATATTTCTAATCTTACTACTTCTACCTTGATAAAATAAAAAAACAACCCTTTTCTAAGCAAGCTTTCTTTTCCTCTGAGGCCTTACCATGCCTACCCTCTGAGGCAACATTTTTAAAAATGTACGAAGTGCTCCGGCACAATATCGATAACTGACAAACATGACTGGTGCCTTAAATGCCCTGACCCCACTCATGTCCCCACAGAGTGCACACTCTGCAAGCAGATGACAAAACAAGGCCTTGGGAATCAAGCCAAGAAGTCTGAAGAATTCTTCCCAGCAGACACCCTCTCCTTGACCTCCACCTCATTGAGGGCTTCCTCTGGCTCCAAGCACTTGAAAGACTCTAGACAGGGTGAGAAAGAATCCTCTCCTTCCCGCACTCCCAAGGAGAAGTCGCTGCCCGGGAGCCCTCAGAGACTCAGAAGGATCAGAGCAAGAAGATAAAGGACCACTCTGGTAGGCCAAAGACATCAAGGGAAAGGTCTCAGGAGCATTCCCTCGCTCACTGGGAATCGTCCCGGACATCATCCAATTTCAGTAATAGGTCACAGCATCCCTGGCGGGAGGACTCCTCCAAAGCCTCAGTGGGGAGTGAAGTAGTAACTGGAGCACCCACCTCTGTGGAACATCTGACGCCAGGCCCAGGTCCGGTGGCAGCTGGCCCTGCTCCATCCAATGACCAAGCACCAGAACTGTCGTTGACTCAATGCACGCTGACTCTGGAACACACCCTAGCAGTGCTACTAGCAGTCTCGGTGCACCTACCACCATTGGCCCCGATGTCATTGCAGACTACATTGGCACCGACATTTGGAACGCAGTCCGGCTCGGTTCCGATGTCAATACTACCATCGACCTCAGTGTCGATTCCACCTGCGATGTCACTACCGTCACCGATGCCGATACCTTCTCTATTGCCCGGACCTTCCTCAATGCCAATACCTTTGTTGATGCCAGGGCCTCCTTCAATGTCGATGCTGGTAGATCCATCCTCTTCCATGCATCATGTGAAACCGGAGGACATTGACCTGCGCAGACACTCTAAGCACCGGCGATACTCTCCAGGATCTGACTCAGACACCTCCAGTTCCGACTATAGATCCCTGGACTCTGTCGACCTCAGAGAGCCTATCTTGGAACCTTCACCACCGTAGGCCAGTATCAGAAGAAAATCCCCACCAGAAGATGTCTTTCCAAGAATTTATAGAAAACATGGCGGTGGGTCTCTCCATTCCTGGTGCTTCGGAGCCAGAGCCCAGAGCAGAACTCGAGATATTACAATATCCAACTACACCGAAAGAAGCAACCATCTTACCAGTGCATCGTATACTGCACAACCTGATACCTTGAATGTGGAAAACACCGTTATCCGTTGCTTCCATAAATCAACGTCTCGAAACCATGTACTAGGTTTCAGAGTGCCCTGGCTTCCAGAAACAGCAACTCCCACACCACTCCATCATAGTGGAAGGGGCAATGTGTTAGATAAAGAGTGCCAAGAACCATGTCTCAGTTCCTCCAGGTCGTGAATCCAGAACCCTCAATTCCTTCATGAGGCGCATCTTCCAGGCCTCCATGCTCACCAGCAGGATCAACTCATACATCTTGTGTATGGGGATGTTCCTTAAATAGTTGAACAAAGACTGGGAGGGCTTCCTGCTGTTCCTCCCTGAAGAGAAGCACCCTGCCTTTCAGGCAGTCCTCGCCCACAGTCAAAACGTCTATAAGCTTTTTACGCCTTCGAATCGAATAGTAGAACCTCCTCCATAGCCATAGGGGCAAGACGGTTGGCTTGGCTCCAGGCATCCAACTTAGAACAATGGGTGCAGGACAAGGTAGCCAATATCTCCTGTACAGGTGAAAACCTCTTTGGGAAAAATTGGAGGGAAAAAGCAGGAGAACTTGAAACCGATGATACCACCCTCAAGAGGTTGTTGAGAAAAACTTTGGATTCCTCCAAAAAGAAGGCTCAATCAAAAAAGGCCTTCTATCCAAAAAAGAGGAGATACTACCCAACCTACTCCCAACCAGCCTCAACACAAGCAACAGGGAGCTAAGCAAGCCAAAAAGCCACTGTTGACCAAGCAAACATCTCAACCTCAGCCAGCTGCTTCAGCACCATCCTTTTGACTCTTACAGGGGGAGCATGGCCAGTCCCATCCTTACCATTCCAGGAAGGCTCTCAAGGTTCATCTCTCAATGGAGGACTATAACTTCCAAAAAATGGACACTGTCCATCGTCCACAAGAGATACCATCTCAATTTCAGAGAACTTCCTCATCATTTCAGTGGTCAAGTCCTGTCCAAAAATGCTCTTGACACCCTTTTACATCAGGAGGTTGCCTCACACTTCTCTCAAGGAGCCAGCAAACCAGTTCCCCTACAGGAACATCGCAGGGGGTTCTACTCTCCCTATTTCTTCATTCCAAAGAAATCAGGAGGCCTCAGGCCTATCCTAGATCTCCAGTCTCAACAAGTTCCTCATAAAATAAAAATTCAAGATGATCTCCTTAAGGACCCTCCTTTCTCGCCTGCAGCAAAACGACTTGCTTTGTTCCCTAGACCTCAAAGAGGCCTACACTCATGTTCTAATCCAACCTTCACAAAGGCAGTATCTACAATTTGTGTGCCAGGAGAGGCATTATTAATGCAGGGTGTGCCCCTTCAGCCTCACGTCAGCGCCAAGAGCCTTCACAAAGTGCATGGCTGTTGTGGCGGCCCATCTTCAGATCAGCCGAGTCTACGTCTTCCCCTACTTAGATGATTGGCTCATAAAGGCAAACTCTCCTGGGGAGCTCTCCTCTGCACAACACAAAACCGTAGGCCTCCTGAAATCCCTAGGCTTTGTGATCAACTTTCCAAAATCACAGCTCATTCTGACGCAAAGGCTGGAGTTCATAGGAGCCGTTCTGGACACCATTCAATGCAAGGCCTTTCTCCCACAAGATCATATGCAGAGACTCATACTATTAGCAGAGACCATTCAACAACGCCGGTCGGCACCAGCACAATCCTTCCTACAGCTGCTGGGCCACATGGCCTCCACGGTACACGTAGTTCTGAATGTCAGGCTGCACATGCACCAAGCACAGTGGACTCTGTCAACACAGTGGACACAAGCCACCCACAGTTTGCATGTGTCCATCACCATCTCACCACACATGGCACAATCACTACAATAGTGGACAACCCCCGAAATCTCCTCAAGGATCTTCATTCTGCCCCCCCCCCCCCCAGCCTCAACATACCCTAACAACGGATGTGTCCAAACTCAGCTGGGGAGCTCACTTGAATGCTCTCTCCATGCAAGGCCACTTGACTCCCCTCGAGTCCACACAACAGATAAACCTCTTGGAACTCCGAGCTGTGTTGAGGACTCTCCAATTCTTCAAGCATCTTCTCGCCAACAGTTCTGTCCTCGTAAGAACAGACAATCAAGTGACCATGTTCTATTTCAACAAACAAGGGGGTATGGGCTCTCTTTCCCTCTGCACGGAGGTGTGCCAGATCTGGGACCAGGCCATTCAGCATCACATACTGCTCAGGGCAATCTACATTCCAGGTCAGGACAACCTACAAGCGGACAAACTCAGCTGCTCCACCCTCACAAATGGACTCTAGACCAGATGGCGGCCAACCGCCTGTTCGGAACCTGGGGATTTCCGTGGATAGACCTATTTGCTACTCAGCGCAATGCCAAACTTCCCCACTTTTGCTTGAAGCTGCCAACAAACCTCAGTCTGTCCGACGCATTAATAATTCTTTGGAATCAGGGACTTCTCTGTATGTCCACCAATGCCCCTGATCCTGAAAACACTTCTCAAACTACGAGGGGGCAACCTTGGTTCCCCCTCCTCCTTCAACATTCTCAAACTCAACCAATCCCACTGGGATCCTCACCGGTTCTCCTCTCTCAGAACAATGGAACACTTTTCCATCCCAACCTCTGATCCCTTCACCTAACAGCATGGGTCCTGAAAGCCTAGAATTGTGGCATCTTCCTCTCTCCACAGAGGTCAGAAGTATTCTCTTCAGTGCCAGGAAACCTTCCATGAGAAAGGCTTATTCACTAAAGTGGCAGAGATACGATGCATGGTGCTCACAAAATGCGCACAATCCTTTTCAGACATCTGTGATGACACTACTCCACTACCTCTGGCACCTCAAGACCTCAAATCATCTTCAATAAGAGTCCAACTAAGTGCAATTTCAGCTTGGTGCGAATTGGTTCATGAGTATGGTGTCCATCTCTGTAAGCCATGTTTCTGTTGTACAGAGAATATCAGTCTTTTGAGTTGTGATGAGTTCTTGGATTATGGGGATTTTATTCCTCACTGACCGTGCATTTATGAGTGAAATTTTGGAGTGTTTGTGTAGTTACTGTTGCTGAGGTGTGTTCTGGTATGGTTGGGATGGGTTATGTCTTCGTTGGGGTTGTGCTCAAAGCTGGCTGCGGCTGTGATGTACTATGTGTTAGGTATTGTGGTTTGTATATTGCTTTTGGATGTTGAACTGTTAGCAGGTATGCTGGTGCAAGAAAAGGAGGCATGATGTCTGCTGTACCTGGTTTTGCTGGTTAATTCAGTTAAGTTGTCTGTGCTTGCTTTGTTGGTAGCTCTTTCTGGTTGCCGTTTTGGTTTTATGCTTCTTGGTGCTGCTAGGTTGTCCAAGTTTGGTGTGGCTGAATCATATCTGGGCTCTGTTTGTCCTCTCCTACAGTCCATGCCTGGTGGGCCATGCCAAAGGGCTCTCTGGCGAGGCCCTCAGGTGCAGGCCCACCAGGCATGGGCGCACCTGATATCCTTTGTTTAAATGTTCCCGCTGCTGAGCCCACGTTGATGGTAAAGTCCTGATTGGCCTGCTGCAACTGAGGGGTGTGAGAATCCTGTGTTCCTGCTCTTGTGCAGTGGGATGCCGATCGGGCAGCAGTGGCCGGCGAGTTGGAAGAAAACACATTATGATTTCATTGCTGGGGAATGTGTAGAAGTGCAGTGTTTAATATACTTGGCAAAACCATTAAAACTTATTTCTTTCAATTTAAAGAAGCAGCACTTAGCTGAAGAGATGACCAGGTAGAGAAAGCAATGAGGCGTCCATAGACGACATAGCACCATGCTTTGAGCTCACAAATCACATTCAAAGAGTTCTGTCAGGTACAAAAGAACCTTCTCACCCTTGGCAATAAAAGTATACAGTCCAGAAGTTCTTTTGTACCTGACGTAGCACTGTTTGAACATGATTTGTGAGCTCAAATATGATGCTACATCTATGAACACCTCGCTGTTTTCCCTGGTCATCTCTTAAGCTAAGTGTTGCTTCTTTAAATTGAAAGATATAAGTTTTAATGATTTTGCTTATTAAAAGTTTGATTAAAAGGAACATGTTGCTTGAGAGTGGCATTCCCTCTCCTGACAAACAGTGTGACATAAAACCATTTGAGTTTTGCTCTTCCTCAGGCTCACAACTTTGGTTATGTGATGTATTAAACAGTTGGAGAACGTCTGGGGTTTTTTTTTGGTGCTTTTTACCAGGGGCAGGTCTTGTCCAACAAATCTGATTGATTTCTTTGACTGGGAAACCAGGGAGTTGGACCAAGAGAGAGCCCTAGATGTGGTGTATTTAGATTTCAGTAAAGCATTTGACACTTCCGCACAGGCGACTTATAAACAGATGGACCCTAAAGTAACTTCTTGAGTTAGAAATTGGTTGAGTGGGAAGCGACAAAGGGTACAGGTAAATGGGAGTTCACTCTGAGGAGAAGGAGGTTACCAGTGGAGTGCCTCAGGGATCTGTCCTTGGTCCGATTCTTTTTAACATCTTTGTTAGTGATATTGCGGAAGGGCTGTCAGGTACGGTTTGCCTCTTTGCTGATGATACCAAAATCTGCAACAGAGTAGACACCCAGGAAGGTGTAGATAACATGAGAAGGGATCTAGCTAAGCTTGTAGAATGGTCAAGAATTTGGCAGCTGGGATTTTAATGCTAAAAAATGTAGGGTCATGCATTTGGGCTGCAGCAATCCAAGGGGATATGGGGTGATGTACTTCTGTCCATGAAAGAAGAACGGGACCTAGGCGTGATTGTGTCTGACGATCTCAAAGTAGCTAAAGAGGTAGAAAAGGTGACGGTGAAAGCTAGAAGGATGCATGGATGCATAGGGAGAGGAATGGCCAGCAGAAGAAAGGAGGTGATAGTGCCTCTGTATAAGTCTTTGGTGCGACCTCACTTGGAATATTGTGTGCAATTCTGGAGACCGCACCTTCAAAAGGATATAAATAGATTGGAGTTGGTGCAGAGGATGGCTACTAAAATGCTTAGTGGTCTTCATTATAAAGCATATGAGGACAGACCTAAGGACGTTAATATGTATACTTTAGAGGAAAGGTCAGACAGAGGTGATATGATTGGGACGTTTAAATACCTCTGTGGCATAAATAAACAGGAGGAGAGCCTTTTTCGCTTGACAGCAAGCTCTGCTACAAGGGGACATAGGATGAGGGTGAAAGGGGATAGACTTGGGAGTAATATGCAGAAATATTTCTTTATGGAAAGAATGGTAGATGTGTGGAATAGTCTCCCAGTGGAGGTGATAGAGATGAGGACAGTATCTAAATCCAAAAAAGCATGGAACAAACACAGAGGCTCTCTAAAAGAAAAAAAGGGACTTTTGTAGTGGTTGATATATGGAAGGGCAGACTAGATAGGCCATGTGGTCTCTTTCTGCCATCATGTTTCTGTTTCTACTGACATTCTGTCCATTTCTGCATAGACTTCAGACTTCACTCCCACATAGAAAACTGTTGAATGATGCCATCAAACAATTTCAGTGGTAGTTTTACAGGGTGGCTGAAACTGGAATTGGAGACCACAGAGGACAGTGAAAAGCTCAAAGACCACTGGAGGGCTTGCATTACATTTATTTATTTAGACAGATTTGTATCCCACCTTATCCTTCAATCAAAGTGGTCACAATACAAGTGGAAGGTTACAAATAACATAGGGTAGATAAGACATTATCAGATAAAACTAAGATGAATTAATGTAATAAAATGGGCCTATTGGTAAAAACTATATCAAATTACATGGGGGGATGAGGGCATACGGTTGTTGACCCATCCTTGATTGTTTGAACAAACAGGCTGTTCTTAATCGTTTCTCCAGTACAGTCCCGGTACCTAATGACATCAGACTGGGTAACTAGCTGGCACCTCCCACCAGCCACCAGTAACTCAGTCTCCAAGCAGCTGGTGAGATATGATTTCCCAATTGCGACTCATTGAGGCGATTAGGTTACAGCAAGCCCAAGAGAGACACAGAACTAGGCTGACAGGCTTAAGGGAATTAAATTAAATTGCAAAAAAAAAAAAAAAATACCAAGTGGAAAAGTCAACGGAGGCCATTTGGACACCCTCTACTCTATGCAGGGCTAGGTGCTTCAACCCAAGGTAGGAGGGGGGCTTGCCAGCACCACTGGCAGCATCAGCCAATGGCTCCAGGGCTTGGAAAGGAGTAGAGCTGGCAGCGGCTGTGGCAGCCTGTCAGCAAATGCCCGCGCCAAAGCCATGCAGGAGGCTGAGCATTGGAGCAAAGGAGACTGCACAGGGTAAGGGGGGAGAGCTGGAGGAGACTTCCTTATCTGACAGAGGAGCTACAGTGGTGATCGGGGAAGGGGCCAGGAGAGCGTGCAGGCCTGATCTCCACCGCATGAGCTTGTGAGGCAGGTGGCAGCTTAGCATGGAACAATGGCTTTTGCTGCAAACTGTGAGTGACAGAGCTCACAAGGGGAAGAGCTTCTCGGACACTGAGAGTCTCTCTCTCCACTGCGTTTTGTTTTCTGGGGATCTGTGGCATGCTCAGGAACAGGCTGAGCAAGCACAATACAAAAAAAAAAGACAGAAGAGAAAGGTGAACAGGTCATGAGTGGGCTGTGGGAGCATGCCAGCAAGGCAGACTAAGAAGGGAGGAGAGGATGAAGGTTTGGTCCTTCCTCTGAAAAACCGCAAGGGCAAAGATAAGAAACAAGCTAAGGCCTCATCCTCTGGAGAGGGATGGATGGAGATCTTTCCGGAGACATTTCCCCAGAGTATATCCTCCTAATGCACAAGGCATTTCGGATGCGACAGCAAGCTGGTAGGGAGCTGGCTGGGGGTCATGGCAAGGCCCAGAAGCATGGGCCTCCATTAGCAGGGGCAATAGACTGTTTGGAGGCAGAGCCAAAGGTGCCTGGAGGAGGACTTGTGGGGAGACTTGGAGTCTGCTCCTTCAGTAGAAGTGGAGGACCCGGAAGTCAACATGAAGGCAGGGTCAGATTTGGAAGAGGGCAAGATCCCTCAGGAGGTTTCTCCTTTGCACCAGGTTGTCTGGAATCTGATCCAGGAGTGGGACATGTCAGACTCTGCCCTTAAGGGGACACGGACAATGGCGCACCTCCTACCCACTACCAGGAGCTCCTGTAGGCCCCCAAGGTGAATGCAGCAGTAGCGGTGGTCTCTAAGAAGACCATGATCCCGGTAGGATTGGCACTTAAGGATGTGCAGGGCCGCAAAGTGGAGGCACTCCTGCAGCAGGCATTCAACATTAATGCACTAGCGCTGCAGGCTTCCATTTGTGGAGCCTTCGTGGCTCAGGCCTGCTTGCACTGGTCACAGGGGATCCTGGAAAGCTCAGGGTTGCAGCTAGGGGTGGCCCAAGGTGGGTGTGGGGCCTCATTTGCATAAGGTATCTCATTTGCATAAATATTTGCATAATGTGAATGTGCACTAACTTTTAGTAAACCTGCCTCTTAATGAGTGTATGGATAAAGAAAGACTACCAGATTTCTATATTACAATACTCCAGTGCCAACTGCCAGGCACATTAGGAAGTGCTACAAACATTGCCCATTAAGAACCCATAGCAAACCTGCTGTATCATAACAGCACTACCAGGACTCACAAAGCACTATACCCTACCTATCAAAAGGCAACACTGCAAATATTTTACCAATACATTTCAGAGAATACCAATACATCTTCTACTGGGGAAAGAGGACAAGTGGCACTGTCAAATAGAAACTACATAAACAAAATACCTCAGCTCGGTTACACATGCAGAACATAAGCCATCACCAAACAAAGAACAGGGGTTCACAATTTAGAAATAGGAAGACAATAATTAAACTGGGAACCCCAAAAGCCAAATTTGGAATGTACAACAACACTGGAGAAATAAAGCTTTAAATTAATTTCCTCTTGTACTAAACAAAACGCAGACGTTAACGATGCACATTTCCCAGAGCTGACATATTCCAGTTAATAAATTCAAAATAAAAAAGTATTTTTCTACCTTTTGTTGTTTGTTCATTTTATTTTTCAGTTGCAATTGCTCCAGTCACTTTCTTCTGGTTTCTTCGTGTCTTTTGCTAACTCTCCATTGTCTGCTGTCCATTTGTCCTTTCTTCTCTCTTCTAGTTTTTTTTCCATTCTCTCTCTACATCTGTTCCAACATACTGATCTTTCCCTTTTTGCTCTTTCCGCCATTTCTTTCTTTATTCTTTTTTTCATCCACTCAAATTTCACCCCTCCATCCTCAATCCCTACTTACTCTCCCAATACCCAGCCCATCGTAAATTTTTCTTCCCTCCCACACAAAATCTTTTCCTCCCTCCATCCTCACTCCCCCAGTCCCATCCCATCCTAGTCCTCCCCCAACATCAGCTCCCTTCTAGTACCAGCTCCACCCAGCATCTGTTCCCTTCTAGTTCCATTCTCCCTCCCCCCCATCAGTCCATTTCCAGTCCTAGCTCCCCCATCAGCCATTTACAGTCCTAGCCCCTCTCCCCCCCCCCCCCCCGCGAAGAGCCCCACGGCTGTCTGACAGGCTTTAGATGGAAGCAGAGGCCCCGGCTCACCTCCGACAGCTGCCAAAGTGAAGAGCGCCGTTTTTCTTCACTTCGGCAGCTGTGTTGTAGTGTAGGCTACTGGCGCACTGGAGGTCAAAGGGAATTTTTTGTTTCCTGGCACTCAGCGCCAGTGCCAAATCTGCAAGATGTTGATGGCGCAGGGCTCCCTGAAGCACAGGGCCCTGTGCGAACAACATTCTCGCACAATGGATGGGCTGGGGCCGCCAGAGGCCGCAAAGTTGGAGTCGGGTAATGCCTAATTGGCAGACACCTTTTATGATCTAATTAGGTGCTTGTTTAAGGGGATGTCCTCGGTAGTGGCCACGTGGTGCTTGCTACCGTGGTTGAGGAATTGGTCAGCAGATGTCTCAAAGTCCTAGCTCAGTAAGCTACCTTTTCGGGGCAAGCTCCTATTTGGCAAGGATTTGGATAAGTTGATAAGAGTTGGCCAAGACAAAAGGGGGGAGACTACCTGAGGACAAACAGAAACCACTTCGCTCCTCTAAGCCACTGAGGGGGCAGTCAAGGGACTTTCAGAGATTCAGGGCTGTGAGGTTTTCACCTTGTCAAAGAGGGCACTCACCTGCCAGGGGGCAGTCCTTTTGGGGGTTCGGGCCCCAAGAAGATGAAATGCAGCGAGGACGTACCAGGAAGCATGGGTCCCCGTGGGCAGTCAGCTGTGGGGCTTTTATACCGCCTGGACCCAGATAACAACCGACCAGTGGGTGCTGGAGGTGATCTGCGAGGGGTATGCTCTGGAGTAGGCACTCCCGTTCAGAGAATCTTTTGTTGCCTCACTGTGCAAGGCGCACACAAAGTGGTATGACATTCTGCAGCGTCTCCTTGACCTTGAGCCATAGTGGAGGTTCCCAAAGACCAACATGGGTGTGGTCGATACTCCATATACTTTGTCATCCACAAAAAGGAGGGGTCGTTTTGGTCTGTTTTAGATCTCAAACACATGAACTGGTACCTGCGCGTACTGCTTTTTCACATGGAGACACTACAGTCGGTGATAGCAGCGGTAAGAGAAGGAGAGTTCCTTACCTCCATTAGATCTTACAGTGGCCAAACTCGCTGGTCCCTCCCGAGTGTAGTACTGCTATGGTACATCCCAAAGGTACCGGGACTGGACTGGAGGAACGATTAGTAACATAGTATATGACGGCAGATAAAGACCAGCATGGTCCATCTAGTCTGCTCAGCAAGGCAGCAAGAGTAGGTGCACCTTCCGCTCCATGCAGGTCACCCCTCCCCATGCCTTTGTTTAGGGGTGTCCCACCACTCCGTGTAGGTCACCCATATTTACTGAGATATATAAGTGATAGTTATGTTTGTTTTGATTTTATCCTGTTGCTAGAAAGGGGTCCACTGTGTCTGTCCCATGCCATTTTGAATTCTGTCACTGTATTTGCCCGCACCACTTCCATCAGGAGGGCATTCCAAGCATCCACCACCCTTTCAGTGAAAAAGTATTTCCTGACATTGCCTTTCAGTTTTCCCCCTTGCAGCTTCTTGTTATGCCCTCTAGTTTTACAGCTTCCCCATCTTTGGAAGAGGTTTGTTTGTTCATTAATACTCTTTAAGTATTTAAAGGTCTGATTCATATCTCCCCTGTCCCTCCTCTTCTCCAGAGTGTACATATTTAGGTCTTCAAGTCTATTCTCAAAAGTCTTCTGACGCAGGCTCCAAATCATTTTGGTCGCTTTCCTCTGAACTGCTTCCAGCCTTTTTATGTCCTTTGCGAGATATGGTCTCCAAAACTGAACGCAATATTCCAAGTGAGGTCTCAGGTTGAATTCAATGATTTTAGTGTGAAAGTAAAGCGCTTTTGTTGGAATCCCGTATGCCTGAAGCAGGGCCTTAACCTAAGGGTCCAAAATGTGCCACATCGTATCAGGAGGATTCCTTGATGCTCTGGCATTATGACTGCAAAGTTAAGTCAATTTTCTAGATAAATAAAAAAAAGAAATAAAAAAGTAAAAGGAGTCTCTACAGCGAGGGGATAAGCTGTTACTTCCCCCTCTGGTAGTTTGTCTCCGACATTTAAAAATAGTCAGTAAAGGTCTGCTTTACCCGTTTTAGTATGACTTGAGACCTCATATCTGGTGTTTAGTTTGATCTTTAATGATTGGGGTTAGTATTGTATGACTGATATAGAGTCTGGCTTATTGGGGTTTCAGTTTCAATTTTGTCTACATATGTCTATTTTTAGTTTGGTGAAGATTTGAGTGTGTGACTGAGGCAGGTATTCTGTTGGCATGGAGTTTTTATGTCTGGATAGGTAATTTTGCTTGCTCAGTTTGCTGAATGTTTATGGATGTTCTATGGCCTACTGCAATATTTATTGTGCTCCTCTTTTCTAGATAGGTCTCTTGTGTGTTTTGGAAGTTGATGCTGTTATGGTATGGTAGATTTTCTCTATAGGTCTTGAGTAACAAAAGATATTATAATGCCTCTATATTGTTCCATGGTGAGACCGCACCTTGAATATTGTGTGCAATTCTGGTCGCCGTATCTTAAAAAGGATATAGCGTTATTAGAAAAGGTTCAAAGAAGAGCCACCAAAATGGTAAAGGGGATGGAAGGATACTCCTATGAAGAAAGGCTAAAAAGGTTAGGGCTCTTTAACCTGGAAAAGAGATGGCTGAGGGGAGATATGATAGAAGTCTATAAATTAATGAACGGAGTGGAACGGGTAAACGTAGATCGATTGTTTACGTTATCAGAATATAGAAAGACTAGGGGACATGCAATGAAGCTACAGGGTAAACTATTTAAAACTAATAAAATAAAATATTTCTTCACTGAACGTGTAATCAAACTCTGGAATTTGTTACTGGAGGATGTAGTAAAGGCTGTTAGTGTAGCTGGGTTTAAAAAAGGTTTGGACAAGTTCCTGGAGGAAAGGTCCATAAACCATTATTAAGAAGGGACCCAGGATATCAATGCTTGACCCAGTACAAGCATTGCGGAACCTGTGTCTTTTGGGGAAACTGCTAGGTACATATGACCTAGATTGGCCACTGTTGGAAACAGGATACTGGGCTTGATGGACCTTGGTCTGACCCAGTATGGCAAAGCTTATGTTCTTATGTTCTTATAATTTTTGTAAGGGTTTGTATTACTTCACAATATTCCTAGTACTGGTTAGGGTTTATATTGCTATTACTGAGCTGACACCAGAATTAGGAATTTATTTTTGGTATTTTGAGTTCTGATTTTAAATCTTAGTTCTGCCCTGCACCTATGGTTGGAGAATGGTTTCTTTGGATGAAGACTGTATGTTCAAAGAGAAAGTGAAAACGAAAATGACAGCACAGTTATTTATAATTTTATTATGGCGTTCCAAACTGTACTGTGGTTCTCGCTTTTTCTTTTTGCTCATTGGTGTTATCACCTTGCATTTCCTTTGTCTTTTTTGCAGAGTACAGTATATGTTTACAGTAAATAACAAGCTGGTCCAGTGTATTTACTTATTTAACATATACTGCCTTTCATGATATCAAGGTGGTTTTAAATTGAACAGGGCATTATAACTTGGAGATAACTATTTTACAGGGAACATGGGCTATGGAGGGTTAAGTGGCTTGCCTAAGACCACAAGGAGCACCTGTGGGACTAGAAACCCCAGTCCTTCCGGCCCAAGGTTGCTGTCCTCTAGTGGAATTTGAACCCCCAACCTTCTGGTCTGAAGTAACTTGCCCCAACCACTAGGCCACTCCTCCACTCCAGTGTACAATGTCAGGAATCTGTTTTATATTAGATTCCCAGGCTACATAATTAAACTGCTACATTTTTTACTGACTATACAGTAAACATCACTGCAAAGTTAAAAAAAAATATATAGGCTAGAAATGCGTTGCTTTTTCTATTCTTGGGGAAACCACTAGACCCCCTATTCTCTAACTAGAGCTCTGAGGGGGCCCCTCCATTTTGGCTGTTGAGGCGGGGGGGGGAGGGCGCTATCTCATCTCTTGCTTCAGGCAGCAGATTGTCTTGAGCCACCCCTAATTATAAATAAAAGCAGCTTTCTTAATCCTCTCATGTCGCCATTGCTGGAAAGGTAGAATACATAGAAGATGGGCCTGTCGAGCTGGAACATAAGGAACTAACATGCTGATAAATAAAGTGGAAACCAGAATAAAAAGCACGATAAGAACATCAAAATTTAAAAAATAATACATTGAGTAATCGGGAGCCAATGTTCCTTCATCCGCAGAGGCGTCACATGATCACTTCTCTTGGCCCCATATAAAACCTTAACTGCTGTATTCTGCAACAATTGCATACTTTTTAATGTATAGGAAGGAAGAGCCAAATACAAAGCATTGCAGTAATCTAGATGATTCATTACCAATGTATGAATAAGGGTCCGTAAAGAATTAATATCAAAGTCATGCTTTAAAGAATGCACCAGGTGCAAAATATAAAAAGATTTCTGAACTAGGACAGAATCTGCGGTAAAAATGATAATTTACTATCAAGAATTATACCTAAAGTGGTAATCTTGTTCTTAATCTGGACAGAAGAACTCCCCGCATTAGGGGCAAATACAGGAACAGATCCCCCCTCCACCTAACCATATAGCCAAAGACGTCTTGGTATAAAGTAACAATTGATATGCCCTAAGCCACTCGTGATACTGCCTATCTGACCAGGATGGACAGACTGAAATGAATCATCCCAGGAATCATGACTAATAAGCATCTGTATGTCGTCTGCATACATATGCACACCCAACCCCAGTCCCTCCATCATAACTGCCAAGGGGGCCAAAAAAGATGTTAAATAAAATGGGGGGAAGAGTAGACCTCTGAGGTGCCCCACATACCAGCAGTCGGGGGAGGAAACATCATTCTGTATGCAAACCTTGAATGGTCGACTGGAAAAATAGGAGCGGGACCAACTCAATGCTGTACCGCCCACCCCTATTTCCTCCAACCTTGCCAGTAACAATGATTAATCAAATCAAACACTGAGATCAAATCAAGTTGGAGCAAAAGAACACATTTACTCTTATCTATAGCCTTAGCGATATCATCATAAATTGCTACCAATAAGATCTCTGTATTGTGGTAAGCCCTAAAAGGCTACTGCCTCGGATGCAAAATATTATTCTCATCCAAAAAGGAAAGGAGATGATCAAGAATCACTTTCTCCGTCAGCTTACTCAAGAATGGCAAATTTGATATCAACCTTTAATTTGAAAGGAGGCCTAAATCTAAGTTACCATCCTTCAAACAAGGCCTAATAGGACATTTTCCAAGAATCAGGAACAATATCCTGACTAAGGGGTATGTTTACTAAACCTTCTTAACGTGCGCGCCGCGTTAGTCTGCAGGATGCCATAAAAGGAGTGGGCGGTCCGGGCAAAAATAGCAAAACGGGATTAGCGTGCGCTGCGCTGCGCGCTCTTGTGCGCCGTGCACATTAGCGCACGAGTAACGCGCGCAGGAAGCATAAGCAAGCGTGCTGATGTGCAAACAGAGGAACAGGGCTGCAGTGGTAGCTCGGCATTTGAGCTTTAGGTTGTTCCTTGCGATGATCAGTACTCCTCCTTTCCTGTGTTGTCCAGTGCAGTTGAAGGCAATGTGAGTAGGGGGAACTAGCTGGTTGAAGAGTACATTGTCGGTGGGGGTGAGCCATGTTTCGGCGATGCATAGAATATCCGGCTGCTGGGCTTCTATGTGGTCTGCTAGGGTATTGATTTTGTTTCTTATCGATCTGGCGTTGATGAGTTCAATGGAGATTGGCAGAGGTTCCTTGGGTGCTCTTGGTGCTTTGTGTGAGTGGGTGTTATGTTTGGCTTTTTTGCATCCACACTGTTTGTGGTGCTTGTGTGGGTGTTGTGTGGTGTTGTGGAAGGTAGCGTACAGATTGTGTGGCAGTGGAGGGGACCACAGGGTGTTGTGGGTATGTAGTGGGTGGTTGAATGGTGAGGGAGAAGTTGTGTGAGTAGGAGGAATATTGGGAGGTAGGGGGCAGTCGCCAAGATGCTCAAACCATTAGGCCACTCCTCCACTCCATGATAAATATAAGTGTAATCATGCTACTATAATTTCTTTCCTACTCAAAGACCTCCAAATCAAAAAGTCCACCAATTAATATTCAATATAAAGAGAGAACCTTCCTAAAAACAGGAGCTCTTCATTCTTTTGATGGAATGTTTGTCATGAGGCCGTGAAACCTCTTGTGACCAATTTTCCTTTTTAATATTTTTTAACTAGTGTACTAAACACCTCTAATGTGTTCAAGCACAAATATGTGAAAACACTTTAAAACACCTCTAAAAATCTTTGGAAAGACAAAAACTTGTGGTTTAGTTCTGCTGAACTCCCAAACAAAATCCAACAGCTATGCCTGCAGCCTAAACCCAGCTGCTTGTTCCACTAGGAAAATCATGAAGAGTTTTCTTATTTCACAAGAACGCTCTGTTCAATGATAAGCTGTTCTAGTCCAAAATAATGTCCCAAAATGAACACAGCACTGTGTTTTAGAGCTTATTGATCATTAAAGTTCTATCTCAATGCTCAAAAAGGACATGTTTTAATCCAGCCTTTTTAGGAAGGTTCACTCTTTATAGTGGACTGTAATTTCTTTGACAGCATTCTATTTCTTCAGCATTGTTTGCCATAGTATCCTCAGTAATAAGTGTGAACCACATATCCAAATATTTTATATATCTAATGTTAACCTGAAATGGAAAGGCCTCAAGGTCCAAAGGAAAGGTGTATTTATTTGATGGCATAAGCTCAGTTTTGGTCTAGTTGATCCAGTATCTCCAACAAAACACTAAACTGATTAATCAGTTGCAATAGCACAGGGATAGACTACAGTACATACAAAAAATATCAAAAGATTATCCACATATGCTGTTCACTGTTCAACAGCCAAAATGCTTCGGACATGAAAGCAGCTGTTCTAAACTAATTTAAGGCTGCTGAACACAGAAATCATAATGAAAATGGCTGCTTAGGTCTAGTTGCTAAGATATATGCTATTATAGTCATTAGGGGCCATTAACTGTGTATTACGCAACATTTGTGTGAGATTGTGTAATCTCTACTTGCAACCAATAGAAATATCTGTCCAAAACCAGATGATGCAGTCAGTATTTAAATTTGCATCACTTGACAGTATAAATCTTAAGGTGTATTAGTCATAGAAAAATTAAAAATTAATTATTTTGCATTATTTTATGCCGATAGGTCAATCACTGCATATTCAGCGATGCATCGTACTTGTGTTAATAATGCAGATAATTTCTGCTATATTTGTGGTGAAGTGACTTTTACATCACAAAAACGGAATATGGCTGTGGCAGTTAAGAAAGCCTACAACTTATATTTTGGCTGCAGAATAGGAGATCAGGATAAGAACTGGGCGCCACACATATGCTGCAATACATGTGCAACAAATCTCAGGCAATGGATGAATGGGAAAAGGCAATCAATGCCTTTTGCAGTTCCAATGATCTGGAGAGAGCCCACGGATCACGTCAGCAATTGCTACTTCTGCAGGGTTCCTCCAATTCCGAAAGGCATATCCAGAAAGAGTAAGTGGACCGTGCAATATCCAAACATTCCATCTGCAACACGCCGAGTGCCTCATGGAGAAGGGTTGCAGATTCCCAAAATGTCAGAATCATTATCATTAGAATCAAGTGAGGAAGAGGAAGAAGTTTATTGTCATGAACCGTCAACCTCAAGTGACCCAGAGTTTCTTCTGGCCACTGCTAATGAGCCACACCTCATAACGCAAGGTGAATTGAATGACCTTGTCAGGGATTTGGATCTTCTGAAGAATAAAGCTGAGCTTTTGGGTTCCAGACTACAGCAGTGGAATCTTCTGGCTGGTGACATTCAAATTTCTTTTTTCCGGGGCCGTCAGAAAGACTTGGTGTCATTCTTTTTCAAAGAAGGTGATCTTGTTGCATGCAACAACTTAAAAGGTTTAATGGCAGCTCTCGATATCAATTACAATGCAGATGATTGGAGTCTCTTCATTGATTCATCCAAAGCAAGTCTTAAAGCTGTATTGCTGCATAATGGCAACTTGCTACCATCAATTCCTATTGGCCATGCAGCTTTTATGAAAGAGACTTATGACAATATGAAACAACTTTTCAAATGTATAAACTATGATCAACATCTATGGTCAATCTGTGATGACTTCAAAGTGATTGCTCTCTTGCTTAGTCTTCAGAGTGGATACCCCAAGTACTGCTGCTTCCTGTGTGAATGGGATAGTCGTGCTAGAGATTGTTATTTCATCAAAAGGGACTGGCCACTCCGTCAGTCACTGGATCCTGGAAGCAAAAATGTTCTGTTTCCAGCACTTGTAGCACTTCAGACCCCAATGCTAACCTGTTAGCTTCAGAGGAGGCAATCCGGGATTGCCACCGGGTGATACCAGCCAGCAAATATCGCTGCTGCCCAGTTATGGCAAAGTGGTGAACGTCAGGCACAGAAGGTGCTGTCCTTTCACTGTCTAAGCTAACCAGGCAGCAGCTGATTATTGCCACTGCCCTTTTAGCTTCCTGGAAATCTGGGCAACCTAGATAGTCAATCCCAAGACCCGGATATGGTCCTAGTATTAAATATCTCTGTCTAATGTTCAGTGGCAGCGGCTAGCCACTGAGTATCAGGCCCATAGAAACCAATAGCAAACTACATGGTTCAGTCACTTGATATCACCTTACATAGCAACCATTAGAAAAGCTGTATGATTCAGTCACTAGTTGTCACAGCAGAATTTACAACAAAGAAAATGAAATGCACATCTGACTCAAGGATATGTCCAACATGGATAAGGATGTGGCAGCAAAGAGGTGAGGGACCTGGAAGATTGTGGGGAATTGTCGCGTCCATCCCTTATATAGGCGGCTGCCTAGTGGGAGTGGGCGGACCACATATTTATTTGTATCCCTTTAAGTGCTGCAGTCTCTGTTCCCTTGTAGTTGTGGCACAGACTGAGTCAGCAAGGAATAGGGTTAACAATAAGTTTTATTGTTATTGTTGCACAAGTGTTCACTTACTATCCCAATAACAGAAATAAAGGATTCTTCTCCAAAGTAAAGTCTCTTTAACTGAAACAGGATTATTCAGCTTCTAAACATACAGGCATGTTCCTTTCACAGCACTGTCTTCAAGCTTCTTCCTGATATACAACATTTACTGCTTTCTCCTTCAGAAATGAAAATGCTTCCTTAAAATACCAAAAGCAGTAATGCTGTTTTCTTCTAGGTTTTGCCTAATTGGCCTGGCTTTTACACTCCAGCAGCTCTCTGCCTCTTCCCGAGTAAAATCCTCCTGGCCCAATGTCAGGCTTCTTCCAGCACTTAGTATCACAGTTCATAGCTTTTACCCTCTCTGGCAAAATGCACAATCAGTTTCCATATCAGAACCCTCACTAGCAACACCAGCTTCTTCAAACTGCATGGGCTCTCCTTCTGAGTCTGATATGCTTTCTTTACTTACAGGCTTCTCTTGAACAGGCTTCCACTGCTCTAATAAAGCCTTTAACTGTTTCAAACGGGACTCTTTTTTAGTCTGAGCTGTGGGGGAGGAACTTAGAACACCAGACTCTTTGAGTACTGCCTTAATAGATTCAAAAGGGCTCACCTTTTTCCTGGCCTTCCGTACCCTTTCTGGCAAGTTCACAGGCAACCTCTTGTCCCCAGACTGCTTCCTCTGCTCCCGGCTGTTCTCCTGCTCAACAGGGTCTGACTCTGACTCCTGTCTCCAGAGCTTCCAATCAGCCACTTGCTCATATGCAGCTGTGCTTCTCTCTGAACTAGAGCTACTCACACGTTGCCTGCAATCAGAGTATCTGTGCAGCCTTTCCCTTGGAACTTTGCTCCTGCTTAAACTCTCATCTCGGTTCCTCTCACAGGTCCCCTCAGAACACCTTCCAGCGTCTCTTCCAGAACTCTTACAGCTCCTTGCTGCCGACGTTCTTTCTGACCTTCCTGTTCTTCCTGTTCCTGTCCTTCCTGACTTCTCTCTAACTGTTTCCTCGTGGCTAAATGTTTGGGGCTGTCCTATGGGCTTTGACTCCGCCCCCTTCCTCTTACGTCAGCTCCCCTGGTTGTCATGGAGCTGAGGTGTGGCTCACTCTCCTGCTTTCTGAGCACAGGGTTTTTTCCATTAGTAGAAGGTTTAACCCTTTCTCTGCCTGCACTACTCTTAGCTACAGGGGAAAAGAGTGATTTCTGCTCCTTTCACTAGCATTTAACCCAGCTGCGCCATCACAGAATGCATGCACTTGGAATCTAGCACTTGAGGTTTGCTGTAACTGGACTCTGCCTTGGCTTTTATCTCAAACCACATCATGTGGTGATCCTGGAAGCAAAAATGTTCTGTTTCCAGCACTTGTAGACAGCAACAAGATTTTGATGCCTTCCTTGCACATCAAGTTGGGACTAATGAAAAACTTTGTCAAGGCGATGGATAAAACTAAACTTGCTTTCAGGTATCTTAGTGGTAAATTTCCTAGACTTGATTGATGCCAAAGTTAAGGAAGGAGTTTTTGTTTGCCCTCAGATTCGTGTACTTCTTCAAGATGACAAATTTAAGTATTGCCACTCAATACTATCAAAAACCTTTTCAACATCCAGTGATAGCACAACTTCTGGTATATGATGTTGCTGGTCAATACTTATCAGGTCATTGAATAGTTTTGTATTTATTTATTTGGCTATATTTATATACCGGTGTCAGACGGCTGCCTGGGTGAGAACCTTCACAGTCTCGGCAAGTGCATATTTCTATATGATTTGCAAGGTATTGTGGGCAATGTAGTTCATTCACACCAGACACAGCTGCTGACAATAATTTAGTTGTGCTCTTGGGTAAAGCCAATAAGATATTTATTTATGGGGTTATTTCTCCCAACACAGATATGCTTGGTAGCACATAAATTAGGTTACTTGCTTTCAGTGTTAACTTGAAAAAAACAAAGTCAAAATCAGGAAAACAACAAATGAAAAGCTACAAAGCAAGAAACAAACTGTTCTTTGCAGGTTAACTTCTGATTACTTCCCACATAAATTCAGAAATGATTCTCTCCTAGCTCACAAGCAATTAGGTAAGGCTTAATTGCTAGCAGTCACCAGCTGAAACCCCTTAGCTGGCTTGCTTTGTACTGTGTGGGTCAAATCCTGCTTCAGGAGCTTTTCTGAGTAGATTAAAGAACAAATTTTTATTTCTTTGTGATGGTTGCTGTACTTTATAACAGAAAGTTACCAACGGAGTTTAGATAGAGAACAGTCCATATAAACAGGATCCTCATCTGCTATTATTCCCCCTTGTTCAACAAGCATGGGTTCAATATCATGGATTGGCACAGATGAATCTCTCAATGGAACATTTTCAGGAGAATACTTGTTTCCCTGCTGTCTTTCAAGGTTATAGCTAGGGCATAGATCAGTGTTCATACCTGAGCTTCCATTGCTGCTAGAGTTCCTCTCTATATAGCCTGGCCAGTATGTAGTCCAGTTCTTATGTCCAGCCTTCCAATCCAGATCCCTGGACACTGGATCTCTCTTCACATACCTTCTGGCACAGGTCTTAGGGTCCCTTACACGTGCAGCCGTCTCCCTCACAGGTAGCCTCTGGTGATTCCTAGCTCTGCAGCACCATTCCTCTGGCTTTCCCCAGTCCAATGGTGTATGCTGGCCCTTGGAATACCTCCCAGTATACGTACTGCTTTGGACTCTTCTAGACCTCTCAAAGGCTTTTCTCTTCCTTCTTCCAAAGGGTCTCTTTCCCTCTCTGTCCGTCCGGTTTGGCTTCTGCTTCTGATGATCTTTCAGATGAAACTGATGATCAAACTCAAGCTGATTCTCAGGATACTGAGGACAATTCTCTGGATATCCAAGGTGATCATGAAGATGGTCATCTGTAGAATAAACTCTACTCTTATTCTGCTTAGATGAGTGCTCCTCCCTAACACAGTGCAGCTGTGCTGAATCAGGCCTTGCCCTTTGAGATGAGTGTTCCATCCTAGCACAGCGCAGCTGTGCTGAATCAAGCCCTGCCCTTTGCAATGAGTGCTTGGGGATTACCTCATAGCCCTTTTGATTGAACACACGTTTTCTCACTTCAGCTCCTCTCATGGCTGTTGGAAACCTGGTGCATTCTGGGACTGGTAGTCTTTTATGGCAAAATTCTGTTTTCTCATTTCTACCAGCACTGACAGGTTGCTTGTTCAGAGACACTTCACCTTTTCTATAGCCCCTTCCTGAGCTATGATAAGCTTCCTTATCACAACCGGTTTACAAGAAACTTGGTTTTACATTTAATGTTTACATTTAAAACAAGTAACTGTACAGAGAAAAGGAACAGTAGTTAACTTAAATTAATTATATACAGGTTGATAAACTATTACATGTGTCTTGTAATATCTTGTATTCTCAGAAGAGTACCAATCATACACAAATCCTGTTTGCTCTCCTCCCACAAGTGTTGGAAAAACCTTGTTCAGACTGGTGACCAATATTTTGGAATACATTTTACAATAAACATTAATTCCCTACGCAGCATGAATCTTTGCTCGGCTCACCAAGCACCACAACTCGCATCTCTGCTATCGTGCAGGATAGTTTTATCAAAGTTTCTAATGCGCTGTATTCTTGCCTCAGCTGAGGGACCAACTCTTTTGGAAAGGACAGGTAAAACTCAACAGGCAGTTCATCCTGCCCTGGAGGCATGTTACTAGACAGATCTTTGATTGCCACTAAAATTGCATTCTCCTTTATTGACCTTTCTTCCATCAGCTTCAAGTGAGGTATGTCGTTCAGAAAGGCTTCTATTGAAGCAGTTATATCACTCAACCTACTAATATATAATTTATTATAAAACTTCCAAAACCATCTAAGATCTCGGCATTTGTTAACACAAACTTGCCCTTAACTGTAACAATTTTCTGCCTTTCCCTTTTTCCTTTAAGATATTGGGCTAGAAGATGCCCTGATCTATTAGACTCTTCATAGTAATGAGCTGCCTTCATATAAAGGGAGGCCCCAGCCTGCTTACTGTAGCATTGATTGATTGTATTTGTATCTTAACTTTTTTTGAACTTTATCAGCAGGGGGTTATCCCTGGTCACTGTATGCAATTGCTCAACTCTCCTCGTTTCAGATTCTAACTGCTGCAATTCTAGTGTTTGACCCCAATGATAGCAGGCACTAGAGAGATGCTAGGCACCGGGCTCCATGTAAGGAAGTTTCTTCTGTGGAGCAGGCAGATGTTGGGGGTAGCGAGGCTAGAATCCAGAGCAAGAGATCATGCCTTTCTGGGTTTCTTTGTATATAGATTTTAATCTTCCATGTAGAGGCTCAGGGACGGTCTAGCCTCAAGATGGCTGGAAAGGCTACGGAATGCCACTGGTAGAATATTTCAGGGGCAGTTAGATAGCACCCAGTTAACTGGTTTCCCAACCATATTGTTCTGGAATATGGTCCCCAGTTAATGTGTTTCTACCTCAGGCTGGAATTTTGTACAGGAATTAAATCCTAAGTTTCATTTCTTCAGGAGGCTTCATTGCACGGTTTTAGATGCTGAGATGCTGTTCCTGAGAATTGTGTGTCAACCCACGGCCTCCAGTTGTGGTTGGATAGGGAGCCCTTCCCAGGTATTTTGGACTAGGCTGTTTGGCCTTTCTCAGGGAGGGGTGACTGCTCTCCAGTCAGTTAGGAGTGTTTTCCTAAGGCTTCTTGCAGCGAGTAGGTAAGGATCTTTAGGTCCTTCGCACTGGGGTTGTACATTAGGTTAAATTTCTTCCCAGTGGTAGTGTAGGAATGGGACTTTGGTTGTCTTCCTTTTTTAAACTAGCTTGGGTACCAGCTTCTAGGCCTCCCTTCTCCCTCTTCAGAGACAGCGTATTATAGGCCATAGGTTCCATCTTTCCTGATAGGCTTTCCAGAATTGCAACATGGTAGTGGTTGCTTGTGTTTTGGAAGAACTATCCTGCTTTTCACCGCTTTGACCTGGTGAAAAGCGGGATATAAATGCAGTTAAATAAATAAATAAAATAAACTATGGACTTGGGAGCTCCCCAGCACAGTTGTAGCTTGAAATAGAAGTGTATACTGTTGACAGTGTTAGTCCCACCCAGACTAATGGGGTGTTTTGTTATATCCCCCTTGTTCTGGACTGGCCTGGTGAGATGAGGAAGGAAAATTTGGTCTTAATCTGATCTTTTTCTTTCCTTGAGTCTACAAGACCAGTCTAAAGACCCACCCTAGATTGTTCTGTTGGTGAGTTTTGTCATCTTGTGTTTACTGCTTTTGGTAGTTTTTGTATTCAGTTGTCAAAGGGTTACTACATGCTCTCATGGATGCATATATGGAAATTTGATATTCCCCTTCCCTTCCTGGGTATAGCTGATATCGGGGGATTGTCTCCTGCTTTGTTACAGAAAATACTGAGGAGCATGTGGCTTCATGATGCCCTATATAATGTAGAGTTCACAAGTGTTTGGTCTGTTGTCTCCATCTGCTGGTAGAGGGGCATAGCCCACTTGTTCTGGACCAGTCTGGTGGGCTCAAGGAAAGAAAATTAGCAGGTAAGACCAAATTTTGCCATATCAAAATACTATGACCCAGGTATTTGTACAGTGCCTTAGCTCAAGCTGCCTGCAACATGATCTGCACAGGTGGATATTGCAGAATATTAGCACATATCTGCAGATGATGAGGATAGGACCCTGGGTGCTTGAATTTTAGGTCCAGAAGCTTCAGAATCATCTCCAAGAATATATCCATGTCCCAGTCCTCAGTGGCTTATGCTATGCTTAATGTACAATGTTTTTTTTGCCACATCCAGTTATTTTGGTCTTCAAAATTATGCTCTAGGGCCACGGGTCTGAGGCCGGCTGCATGAGCTGTGGATCTTTCACAAAGCTAAGACTCTAATTTTCTTTCTCATCTCTGTTGGGTTCTAGCTACCAATATAGAGTTTAACTGTCTGTTTTGTGGGAATTACTAATATTAAGTTTAACTGTGCTTATAAATTAAGCTTGGGGATAATCTGACTGACTGCTTTTCTGGGTAGCCTTGGAGCAGATATCTGTGGGTGCCCCCAGCTCAGGAACAGCCTACTGGCCAGAGACACTTAGGTTCCTGCCCACCCTACCCCTCGCCCCACGCACCCAAGGGGCTGCATTACCTATTAAACCGCCGCTTCAGGGGTGTGCAGGAAAGCAGCGATGTTACCGGAGCTGTGAGCAGGAGCCCCTCCTCCCTCCTATTGCCTGCCTATGAGAAGCCATCAGCAACGGCTTAAACCGCCGCTTCAGGGGTGTGCAGGAAAGCAGCGATGTTACCGGAGCTGTGAGGAGGAGCCCCTCCTCCCTCCTATTGCCTGCCTATGAGAAGCAATCAGCAACGGCTTAAACCGCCGCTTCAGGGGTGTGCAGGAAAGCAGCGATGTTACCGGAGCTGTGAGCAGGAGCCCCTCCTCCCTCCTATTGCCTGCCTATGAGAAGCCATCAGCAACGGCTTAAACCGCCGCTTCAGGGGTGTGCAGGAAAGCAGCGATGTTACCGGAGTTGTGAGCAGGAGCCCCTCCTCCCTCCTATTGCCTGCCTATGAGAAGCCATCAGCAACAGCTTAAACCGCCGCTTCAGGGGCATGCCCGCGCCTGAGGGCCTCGCCAGAGGGCCCTTTGGCGTGGCCCTTAGGCGTTGGTCCATGGCGTTTGTCTTGAAAGGAGCAATGGAGATGTGGTCTGGATTGTCATACACATATATTATGGTAACTTGCTGTTCTCTTTCTTTGCCTATCCTTTTGTCTGTTTCTTTCCTCTACTCTGTCCTATCTTACAAATGGCGTTCCTTTCATGTTTCCTCAAATGATATATTATTGTAAACCGCTCTAATGCTTCGGCCTGAGCGGTATATCAAATTCAAATAAACATAAACATATATAGCACTCGCATACATTGCCATCTATCCCTTTAACTTGGATTAGAGCCCACATCTTCTTCCTCCTTTCCTCTTCTTCCTCTTCTCCTTCTAGGACTGCTTATTCAGCATGTCGTGTATTCAGTGCAATAATTGCAGTACTTTCATTCCAAGACGAATCATTTGGAACCTCAGAGCTTGTCCTATGTGCCTCAGGTCAGCTGCCATGCATAAAGAACTGACTCTACTAAGGGAAAACCTAGCTGCCATGCATAAAGAGGTGTCCCTACTGAAGGAGGAACTGGCAGCAATGAAGCGCACCTTTTCTAGGATACAAACTGAACAATGTCCACCACTGCTCCCACAAAGCATCAAACACCCCAGGGACAAGTGGATTACAGTGGGTTCTGGTAGATTGCGACCTGTAACGCCCAGACATCCTATGCATCAAAAGATATCCCTGCATAATGCCTTCTCTGCCTTGGCTAATGAGGATGAGGAACTGGCTGCAATGAAGCGCATCTCTTCTAAGATACAAACTGAGCAAAGTCCACCACCACTCCCACAAAGAATTAAACACCCTAGGAACAAATGGATCACAGTGGGTTCTGGTAGATTGCGACCTGTGACACAGAGGCATCCTATGCATCAGGAGAAATCCCTGCATAATGCCTTCTCTGCCTTGGCGAATGAGGATGTCCAATCCAAAGAAACTGAAGGGCCCTTAAATGAGACAGACAATGCCCAATCTCTTGCTAAAGGACCAAATAAGAAGAAAACCTCACCAAACAGCAAACTACTACTACTTGATGATTCCATCATCAGTGGCACCAACTTGGGAACACAGTTCAAAAGAGAGAAGATAGTCAAGTGCCTCCCAAGCTCGTCAGCCAGCAGGAATACAAACCAAGTTGTTGAACTACTTAGCGCAGAAAGTGAACACTCCAAACTTAATGTTGTTATCCACTGGGGCACAAATGATCTGGCTAGAAACAGTGCCTCTACAGTCCAAAAGGACTTCCAATCTCTGGAAGAGAAACTCAAGCCCATTGTTAACACTGTTGCATTCTCAGAGGTTCTACCTGTGCTTGGTAAGGGGGCAAAAAGGCTGCATCACATTAACAGCTTTAATACATGGCTCCAGACCTGGTGCAAACAAGAAGGATTCAGATTTATTGGCGACTGGGGTAACAGATGTAACAACAAGAGACTATACTGTGCTGATGGACTACATCTCTCTGTCGCAGGGAAAATAATCCTAAGTGAAAAATTCAAGCAATATGTAGATATGCATTTAAACTAGAAAAAGGGGGTGACGGATGTAGATGGTCAAGCTCTGGACGTCACCCCCTGCAAAAGCAGATTAAAATCAGAAACAGCACACTTTTAAACCACACATCAAAAACAAGTGGGAAGATGTAGGCAGAACAAAATCAATGCTAAATACACACAAGCCAGTTAAATGCTGAAAAGCAATGAGCACAAATGTTCAAAGCTTAGTGCTAGTTCAGCTGTTTTCAGCTGTAATTTACCTTGCCTCTCTCAACTAACTGGGCTTTGTGTGGTAGCCAGGTTAACTGTTCATTTTAAATTTAATCTCTCTACCCAGACCCTGCTGTGTGTTTAAACTTTTCCTGCCCTAGCCTGCTTGAGTGAATCCTCCCCTCCCCCCCCCCTTTGCTGAGGTACTGTGTAGCCTTCTTCCTGTTTTCTCCACGTGTGCATAGTCTGTTTTTAGTTTGCTTCTTCTGATCAGAGAGGAGCAGTGCTTTTTACAGTGCTCTGCTAGAAAAGTGGATTTTGCCTCCTGAGAAACTTTGCTGTGAGTTCTAGCTGTTTATTTAACTATTTATTGTTTGTCTAACTGTTTATTTAATTATTTATTGTTTGTCTTAGTGCTAGTTCAGCTGTTTTCAGCTGTAATTTACCTTGCCTCTCTCAACTAACTGGGCTTTGTGTGGTAGCCCCCTGCCCCCCTCCCCCCCTCCTGAGGGTCCAGGACAGGGTACCTTGTAACTGCCCTCTTTAATAGGACTTATCTCCCTCCCTCCCTCCCCAGCACCCACCCACCCCTGGGGTAATTGTAGTTTTATAGGTACTTGCACATCTTAGAGGAAAGGGGCTGCTCTCCGGTGCAGCTCTTTATCCAAATCAGTCACACACAGAGGACCTGAGATTACTTAATTAAGCTTTAGGTACACAAGGTGTATTAGGGGTATTAGATACACTTTTATTGGTATAAGCATCTACACCAATCCTTATTATATACAGAATTTAAAAGATCTAAACACAAGCTTTAAACTAAGATGTAGACAGAAGTCCAGCAACGAGATGGGGGTTCTCCGGTCTTTTGCATTGAGTGTCACATGTATGATTTTCTCCCATTTGGTGAGAGATCTTACGTATGCACTAAGTGCAAAGAACTCTTTGCTCTCAGGGAACGAGTCCGTTCTCTAGAGGCTAGAGTAGCAGACCTGGAAGACATAAGAAAGAGAGAGAAGTACATGGACGTGACCTTCAGGGATATAGTCCTGAAGTCCCACCTCCAGTCTGGCAGCATCCCTGTTGCCATGGAGGAGAGAGGTCACGTGACAGGAGAGCATCACCCTGGTGTGGCAGGAAGTGATCCTGTAACTAGGACCTGTCCTCCAGGTGATGTAAAACCCTCTTGCACCGAGGGCGTTTCTCCAGGGCCATGTGCCCATGAGGGGAGGGTCAGGACAGCTGTTATAGTCGGTGATTCAATCATTAGGAATGTAGATAGTTGGGTGGCTGGTGGACGTGAGGATCACCTGGTAACATGCCTGCCTGGTGCGAAGGTAGCAGACCTCACGCACCGCCTAGATAGGATCGTAGATAGTGCTGGGGAGGAGTCTGCTGTCTTGGTACATGTTGGTACCAATGACATAGGAAAATGTGGTAGGGAAGTTCTGGAGGCTAAATTTAAGCTTTTAGGTAGGAAGTTGAAATCCAGAACTTCCAGGATAGCGTTCTCCGAAATGCTTCCTGTTCCACGTGCAGGACCCAAAAGACAGGCAGAGCTCCGGAGTCTCAATGCGTGGATGAGACAATGGTGCAAGGATGAGGGTTTTGGATTTGTTAGGAACTGGGGAACATTCTGTGGAAAGGGGGGGCTCTTCCGAAGGGATGGGCTTCACCTTAATCAGGATGGGACCAGACTGCTGGCATTAACCTTTAAAAAAGAGATAGAGAAGCTTTTAAACTAGAAAATAGGGGAAAGCCGACAGTCACCCTGGAGCGCATGGTTCGGACAAAGGTATCCTTGAAGGATACTACCAAAAGCAGTGAGGTTCCAAAAGGGGGTATAGTAGCCCAAATGCCCTTGAGTAAGGAGCAGACAGAGCATAAAGATTCCAAATTACCCCTGCCTACCAATAGCCAGATTAATAAGAATAAAATACAGTCTCTAAAATGCTTGTATGTCAATGCTAGAAGTCTAAACAATAAGATGGGAGAGTTAGAATATATAGCACTAAATGAGAGGTTAGATATGATTGCACTCTCAGAGACATGGTGGAAGGAGGATAACCAGTGGGACACTGTGATACCTGGATACAAACTATATCGTAATGATAGAGCTGATCAAATTGGTGGAGGGGTTGCGCTCTATGTTAGAGAGGGCATTGAGTCAGAAAGGATTAAAGTTTTGCAGGGAACAAAATTTGCTGTAGAATCTCTATGGATTGAAATCCCATTTATGAAGGGGAAGGCGATGGCAGTGGGAGTATACTATCGACCGCCTGGCCAGAATGAACAAATGGATGATGAAATGCTCAAAGAAATCAAGGAAGCTAACAAAAGTCACAACAGAGTAGTAATAATGGGTGATTTCAATTACCCCGGTATCGACTGGGTCAGTGTCACGGCAGGACAAGCTAAAGAGATAAAGTTTCTAGATGGAATAAATGACTGCTTCTTGGAGCAGCTGGTTCATGAACCGACCAGAGGGGAAGCCATACTGGACCTAATCCTTAGTGGAACGCCAGATCTGGTGCAAGAAATAAGGGTGTTGGGACCACTTGGCAATAGTGATCATAGTATGATCATGTTTGATTTAATTAGTGGAGGACAGATAGTAAAGGAATCCACAGTATTACCTTTTAACTTTCAAAAGGGAGACTATGATAGAATGAGGAATATAGTTAGGAAAAAACTAAAAGGAGCGGTTCCAAAGGTTAAAGACTTACAGCAAGCTTGGGTGTTATTTAAAAATACTATTCTCGAAGCCCAGACCAGCTGTATTCCACGCATTAAGAAGAGTGGAAGAAAGTCCAAAAAACTGCCAGCATGGTTTAAAGGTGAGGTCAGAGAGGCTGTTGCTGCCAAAAAAGCAACCTTCAGGAAATGGAAAAAAGAGCCAAATGATGAAAACTGGAAACAACACAAGCACTGGCAAGTTAAATGCAAAGCATTGATAAGGCAGGCAAAGCGGGAATTTGAGAAGAAACTTGCTACGGAAGCAAAAACACAAAATAAAGACTTTTTCAAGTACATTCGTAGCAAAAGGCCTGTGAGAGAGTCAATTGGACCGTTAGATGATAGAGGGGTAAAAGGGGCAGTAAGAGGAGACAAGGCTATAGCAGAGAGACTGAATGAATTCTTTGCTTCGGTCTTTACTGAGGAAGATGTAGGGATGTTACCCATGACTGAAGTGGTATTTAAAGGTGATAATGCAGAGGAATTGAGAGAAATATCACTACACCGGGAAGATATATTACAACTATTTGATAAACTGAATAGTAGCAAATCACCTGGACCGGATGGTATACATCCCAGAGTGTTGAAAGAACTGAAATATGAGATTGCAGACCTGCTATTGGTAATCTGTGAACTTTCATTAAAATCATCTGTAATACCTGAAGATTGGAGGGTCGCCAACGTAACACCAATTTTTAAAAAAGGTTCCAGGGGTGACCCGGGAAATTACAGACCGGTGAGCCTGACGTCAGTACCAGGGAAAATGGTAGAAACCATCATAAAGAACAAAATTACACAACATGTAGATAGTCATGGCCTAATGGGAGACAGCCAACATGGCTTTAGACAAGGAAGATCTTGTCTTACTAATCTGATATGTTTCTTTGAAGGTGTGCATAAACAGGTAGACAAAGGTGAGTCAGTTGATATAGTGTATCTGGACTTCCAGAAAGCTTTTGACAAGGTCCCCCATCAGAGACTTTTGGCAAAGCTAAAAAGTCATGGGATAGGAGGCAGTGTACTACTGTGGATCGGGAACTGGTTAAAAGATAGAAAGCAGAGGGTAGGGCTAAATGGCCAATATTCCCAATGGAAAAAAGTGAATAGTGGAGTACCCCAGGGATCTGTACTGGGTCCGCAACTTTTTGACATATTCATAAATGACCTGGAAAAGGGAATAACTAGTCAGGTTATCAAATTTGCAGATGACACAAAACTGTTTAAAGTTGTTAAAACCCAAGAGGATTGTGGAAAACTGCAGGAGGATCTGGATAAATTGGAAGACTGGGCATCCAAATGGCAGATGAAATTTAATGTGGACAATTGCAAAGTTATGCACCTAGGAAAGAACAACCCACACTATAGTTACACGATGCAAGGCTCCACATTAGAAACCACCACCCAGGAAAAGGACTTAGGAGTCATCGTGGATAACATGTTAAAACCCTCCGCCCAGTGTGCAGCGGCGGCCAAGAAAGCAAATAGAATGCTAGGTATCATAAAGAAAGGGATGGAGAATAAAACAAAGGATATTATAATGCCTCTGTATCGCTCCATGGTACGACCGCACCTTGAATATTGTGTGCAATTCTGGTCGCCGTATCTTAAAAAGGACATAGCGTTATTAGAAAAAGTACAGAGAAGAGCCACCAAATTGGTGAAGGGGATGGAAGGCTACTCCTATGAAGAGAGGCTAAAAAGGTTAGGGCTCTTTAACCTGGAAAAGAGACGGCTGAGGGGAGATATGATAGAGGTCTATAAATTAATGAATGGAGTGGAACGGATAAACGTGGATCAATTGTTTACGCTATCAGAATATAGAAAGACTAGGGGACATGTAATGAAGCTACAGGGTAAACTATTTAAGACAAATAAGAGAAAATATTTTTTCACTCAACGTGTAATCAAACTCTGGAATCTGTTACCGGAGGATGTAGTAAGGGCTGTTAGTATAGCTGGGTTTAAAAAAGGTTTGGACAAGTCCCTGGAGGAAAGGTCCATAAACCACTATTAAAAAGGGACCCAGGATATCAATGCTTGACCCAGTACAAGCATTGTGGAACCTGTGTCTTTTGGGGATATTGCTAGGTACGTAGGACCTAGATTGGCCACTGTTGGAAACAGGATACTGGGCTTGATGGACCTCGGTCTGACCCAGTATGGCATGTCTTATGTTCTTATGTTCTTATGTTCTTAACAAAGTTCCGGACCTGGAAGCCCTAATGGTGGAAATGGATTTGGACATTGTGGCCATTACAGAAACATGGCTAAATGAATCGCATGATTGGATATAGCCATAGCTGGCTATAATCTATTCAGAAGAGACAGAGAAAATGGAAGAGGAGGAGGAGTAGCCTTGTATGTCAAAAGCAATATTAAAGCTACTGAAATGCAGGGGGAATGGGGGAAAGAAGAAGCGCTCTGGATTGTGTTGGAAAGAGGAGATGGCACTGTCATCCATACTGCTGTAGTCTACAGACCTCCGACACAAATTGAAGAGATAGATAACAAATTGATTATAGATATTGCCAAGATAGCCACAAACGGGGAAGTGATCATATTGGGTGACTTTAATCTACCTAATGTGAATTGGATTACTCCTTTTGCAAATCTGGAAAGAAGCAAAAAATCATGTATGCTCTCCAAGATGCGTTACTTAGACAAATGGTGATGGAGCCAATCAGGGAAAGCTCAACGCTGGATTTAGTGCTCACCAATGGTAATAGCATGTCGAATGTCTGCGTAGGTGCCCCTGTGAACATCAGCGATCATCACACGGTGTGGTTTGAGATAAAAGCCAAGGTACAGGCCAATCATAGCAAGCTCAAAGTCCTAAACTTCAAAAACACCGACTTCAATAAAATGGCCGAATACCTAAAGGAGGAGCTGACAGGTGGAAGGACATAAGGGAAGTGGAACTGCTATGGGCTAAACTAAAGGTGGCAATAAAAGGGGCAACAAATAAATATGTAACAAAAGTAAACAAAAACAAGAGGAGAAGAAAATCTATTTGGTTTTCCAAAGAAGTGGCTGCTCAAATAAAGGCAAAAAACACAGCTTTCGCAAAATTCAAAAGCTCGCAAACAGAGGAACACAGAAATGAATACAGGATCAAACTCAAAGAGACCACAAAGAGAGAAATAAGGATAGCAAAATCAAAGGCAGAGGAAAAAATGGCTAAAGATGTTAAGTGTGGGGGACGGAGCCTGCGCGGGTGCAGGATGGCAGCTTGAGAACCTAGCTCCTCGGTCCCCTGGCACGAATCCTATGAGAAACTCTGCTTTTGAGAAGACTTATATGTGTGAAATTGCTTCTGCAAGTGCATGCCGTGGTGGTAGATATGGCTAATTGTAAACCTACGAAGTTGGACTTTGCGGCTGGCGGTAATTCGGGCTCTAAGAGGGCAAAGTCTGACCCCTTGTCTCCTCACAAGATGGCCGCCACAAGGGAGTCAGAGGAGATGATACGGGAACTGCTGGGAGAGATGCGCTCGGTGAAAGAGCTAGTTTTGGCGAATGGTGAGGCACTAGGGAAGGTGCACATCGAAATGCAGGACATCAGAGAACAAATGGAGAAGTTTACTAGCAGATTGGATACCATCGGAGCGACAGTTGCTGTTCACGAGGAAAAACTTGCAAGAGTGGATATGACTCTAAAAAAGATTGAGCGGCTGGAATTAAATTTGGAAGATCTTGCCAATAGAAACCAAAAGAACAATATTAGAATTTTAGGAGTTCCGGAAGGCGCTGAGGGGTCTGACATGATCTCTTTCCTTGTAGACGCCTTGCCATCGCTGTTACGTCTGAAACTGTCGGGCCCGATTGACATAGAGAGAGTGCACCGGATCCTTGCACAACCTAATTTGCACGCCCGGGGTCCAAGACCGATCATTTTCTGCCTCCTGAGGTATCAACAGGTGGTGCAGATTTTGGATGCTGCAAAGACTTTGAGGTCAGTTACTTTTGAGGGGCACAAGATTCTTTTTTTCCCTGACTTTTGCAGGGCTACTGTAGAGCGGCGGAAGCAATTTCTTGCCTTGTGACCTCGCCTCCAGCAATTACAGGCCCGTTATGGGTTGTTCTACCCCGCTCGATTTAAGATCACTTTAAATAACCAGACGAAGTCCTTCGATGTTCCGGCGGCAGCGGCGCAATACATTGAGAAGCAGGAGGTCTTGCAGATGCAGTAGTTATCGAGGTTGAGATGCGGCTGCTGATCTGCTCGAGGGGACGGAAGATGCTGTAAGAGACTGTTTGTGGCTTCCCAGGAACTGGTTCTCTGTGTTTGGGAGACATTGTGGGGTACTTTTTGTATGGGATCAAGCGTGCCTGCCGTGTTTAGTATTAATGCTAGTATGTGTAATTTCTATGTGTACAGAGAAACTTGATTTCAGGTGGGGGAAGTAATATGCCCATGCGGTAAGAGTCTCAATTTGTATGTTGTTTATTTATTTATTTATTTATTTTATTTACTTTTCTTATATACCGCGCTATTAAAATCAGTGCGGTTTACAATTGAACAAAACATACTGCAATGTCACATGACAGTTGAGTTTACATTGAACAAGGAACAAGATAACTTGGAGGTGAACTGGGGTAACTATTTACAGAATAGGTATTTACAGAGTATGAAGTTGTGCATGGGGTTATACTGACTGCTTGTTTACATAATATAGGTCGGTTCACAACAATGTTAAATGTTAAACAGGAGAGGGGACATAGTGGTAGATCTATGTTCTATAGTGGGAAGCCCTGGGCAGGGTGGCTCCCTTTGGGGAAGTGGTTACGTATAAGGTGTTAAGTGTGGGATACGGAGAGGTAGTGTTAATAGTAAGAATTAAAGCATTGTAGATGGCGGCATGTTGGATAAAAAGACAGAAAGTAGTTGTTGTTTGGTTAGGTTGTGTTTCTCTTGCTATTCTTTTTCTGTAACATGGCTGGGGGGTGGCTGGGTCTTTGGGGGCCATTTTGTAAAGTGTGTGAGCTCACTCATGTTGTTTTTCTCTTTAGTGGAGACACTGTTGGCACCTTGCAAGCCCGTTCGGGGGACACCCTGCTTGGTTCACCTAGATATTGCTAGAATGGGGGCGCAGATCACAGATTGGGGCGAGATAGTGCTTTGTGATAAGGATTATGGGCTTGGTTAAATTTTTATCCCTAAATGTTAAGGGAATAAATCATCCTGTCAAGCGCAAAAAAATATCATTGTACTGTCAAAAGCAAGATGCAGACGTAATCCTTCTTCAAGAAACCCATCTGTCTTCTGGCATCACAACTTCAGCCGCGTGCTGATAAAGCACGGATAGTAATGATAGAAGACGAGCAAGCAGGACCCCTATATAAAGACCAGGATATTTCGGATGCTTTCTCTGAGTATTACCGTCAGTTGTATGCGTCTGAAGGAGTCAGTAAGGAGTCTGAAATGCAGAGCTTTCTGGAGCAGATTGACCACCCCTGTTTGGAACCGGGTCAGAGAACAGCTTTATGTGAACCGATTCAGCTGGAGGAGCTTAAGTTGGCACTAAAGGAGATGGAGAGTGGGAAAGTAGCGGGCCCTGACGGAATCCCAATAGAATTCTATCAGATGTTCGTGGCGGACCTCGGTCTGCAGTTGTTGACCTTCTATCAACGCCTTCAAGATCAGGCAGGCAATCCTGGGGCCTTTGTGGAGGCTACTATAGTTGTTATACCTAAACCCGGGAGAGATCCGGGTCAGGTGGGTAGCTACAGACCCATCTCATTGTTAAATGCCGATTATAAGCTCTACTCCTCTATTCTGGCTGCTTGCCTTAAGGGGGTCCTGAACTCGTTGATTCATCCCGATCAATGTGGGTTTGTTGCCGGAAGGTCCACCGCTGACAATGCTTGGCTACTCTGTAACATTCTGGAGGTTACCGAGTCTCTGGATGACCCTTACATTGGCCTCTCTCTGGATGCTGAGAAGACTTTCGACAGGGTGGAGTGGCCTTTCTTATTCCGAGTATTGGAATGGTTTGGATTTCCCCTCCGATTTATTTGTATGGTGAAGCTGCTATATACCAACCCTGGCGCTAGGATTCTGGCCAATGGTGTATTGTCTCAATCCCTCTCTTTGTGTAGGGGCATGCGGCAGGGTTGTCCATTGTCTCCCCTGTTATTCAATTTGGCATTAGAACCACTGATGTTACTCATACGACAGACGGAAGAGATTAGAGGAGTAGTCGTCAAGGATCTACAGGTGAAAGCTTCCGCTTATGCGGATGATCTCTTGCTGTTTCTCAGCCCAGATTCTATTTCTTCGGTACTGTATCAAATTGGTCGTTACTCCGATTTCTCTGGCTACAAAGTCAACTGGACAAAATCGGTGGCATTCCCTCTTAATAAGTTTGGGACCCGGATGATGGGAGCCAGCGACAATCAAGTATCTGGATGTTCAGTTTGGTACTCCAGTTGAGGAAGTCATTAGAATAAATAGCGAGAGATTGAAGGAAACTGCTCATGTTTTTACAGTAAAATGGTCTCCTCTGCATCTTACATGGTGGGGTAGGTTGGATTCTATTAAGATGGTACTGGTGCCGAAGATCAACTATGTCCTGGGGATGATCCCCGTGTTATTTCGAGAATCTCTGTACAAAGAGCTTGAGAGGATTTTGTGTCGCTTTCTTTGGAATGGGAAGACCCCCCAGATTGCGCTGAAAAAGCTGAAAGTCTCCAAGGAAAACGGGGGGGGGGGGGGGTGCAATTCCCGGATTTTTATTTGTATCATCAGGCGACTATATTAAGTCAGGGTGCCTTGTGGGCGGCTGATCCTGGAGTTGTGCAGAGACCTGTGTGGCTGGAGCTAGAGGAACGGTTGGTCTCTCTGTGCCCAATTAATTTGATTATGGGGATGACTTTTTCGGAGACCTCTAAAGTGGGGCGTATAATATTATCTATGCAATGGGCATTTCAGAGTTTACTGCTTCGTATGGGGGATAGTAATCCCATATCTAGAGAGATGCCCATATGGAATAATCCTGCTTTCAAAATAAATAGTCGGATGGTTGCCTGGAAAGTTTGGCAGCACTGTGGTGTTTGGCGAATGGGTCAGCTGTTTTCGACAGATGTATGGAAGTCATTTCAAGATCTGCAAGAGGAGTTTCACCTACCAATTTCTTGTTCTTTCCAGTGGCTTCAATTAAAGCATTGTGTGGGGCAAAAAATAAAAAATCATGGCCTGGTGATGGATAAATGGGGTCTGAAGGAGTTTGTTGAAGAGGTTGCTTCAAAGAAAGGCCGTGTATCGAGTATTTATGGTTTCTTTAGGAATAAGATGCCGACCCAGACCTTGGGGCTAAGGAAAGCATGGGAGGAAGATCTGAGTGTCTGTTTACCTCAAGATTCATGCTTTGCGCACTGGGGCCCGCTGGTGCGGTCATCTAGATCGGCCTCCCTTACACAATCAATGTTCTTCCTTGCACACAGGGCGTTTTGCACTCCGGTTAGCATGGCCAAGTGAAGCAAGGGTATGTCCCAGAATTGTTGGACCTGTCGCACAGAGCTTGGAACGTTGCGACATATGATCTTGGAATGCTCAAGTCTTCAGACATACTGGAGGGATGTTTGGAAGAAGATCCAACAGGTCTTAAGCTTTACTTGCTCACTGTCATGGAAGATAGTTGTGCTGAGAGCTACTGCAGGAATTCCCAATGTTGCTAAGGAAAATTATTTTGCACTAAATTTTATGTTGGCGCTTGCTATAACAGTAGTCCTCTTGAGGTGGAAGGACTCTGGGAAGTTAAGCTGGCTGCACTGGTGGAATTTAGTTTGTTTATATAGCCGTTGTGAAAAAGCTTATGACAACATTTTTGCCTCCAGGGGTGTTGGGGTAGATTGTAAAAAGTGGTCTGCGCTAGATAAGTTTGCGAATGTGGCTGTGAGCTGAGCAGTGGGGTCGGTCTGGGCTTGCAAGGTGTCAGGGGAGGGGGGTAGGTGATGTGGTAACTTAGTAGGGGTTGTCTAAGGTTTAAGACATATCCCGGTTATGTAAGTGTATTATGGTTTGGGATTGTTGTTTTTTTTTGTGTATTGTGATGTGGTGTAAATCTAAATATATTCAATAAAAAAAAAAGAAAGTTAAATCCATAACATCCAAAGAATGGATGACTTGCAGGAACTTAAGACAGAAGATAACAGCCATTTCGCGCCACTAAGAGTTCAAAGGCCGTGGGTGTACCACCAAGGAAAACAAAAATGGCAATGAGTTCTCAAACTAGTTAATTAGATGTTTCAAAGACTAAATAAACTGTACTGGACCACATGTATCCAAATATACTGTAAACTGTGTTATAAATAAAAAGATACAAATTCGGAAAAAAAAAAAAAAAGATGTTAAGTGTGGCGACAAAACCTTCTTCAGGTATATTCGGGAAAGGAAGAAGATCAGAGGTGCAATTGCAGGACTCAAAAGTGCTGCGAACGGACTCGTGGAAAGTGACATTGAAAAAGCGAAATTGCTAAACGAATACTTCTGCTCTGTTTTTACTAAAGAAAATCCTGGAGAAGGACCACCTGTGACTCCCAAATATAAAAATGGGAATGAAGTAGATACCACGCCATTCACAGAAGATGATGTGTTAGAGCAACTTGCGAAACTGAAAGTGGACAAGGCAATGGAACCGGATAGGATACATCCCAGGATACTGAAATAGCTCAGAGAGGTTCTTGCAAGGGAGTACCGATGGGGTCAAAAGTGACCCCATTGCAAGTTTCACAACGTGTATCTCGGAAACTAGTTGTTCAAGAATGCAATCTTTTTATGACTTTTAACATGTCAATATTCTCTTATATTGCGCCATGAGAGGAATAATTTTCATCCGCTAGGTGACGCTAGTGATTAATTGCAGCACAGAGTACCAGTGGGGTCATTTTTTATCCCAGTTGCTTACGTCCGGTTTGGATTGTGATACAATTTGCAACTTTGTGAATTTTTTGATCTGACAAAGGTATTTATCATTAATTATATATCATTTATTTTTTGTACTCTTATTTTATGAAAATTACACATTTTCTGTAATTGATATCATACTGTGATACTGCGGACCCTCTGACACAAAGAAAAGAAGTTTTAAATCTTGAAAAAAACAAGATTTACATGCAATTTCCTGAAGGTCCACATAGAGGGAGCAGGAGAGCAAGCCTGGAAGCAGAGGAACCACGCCTCTATGGGCAGGACCTTGAATCAGTTAGTCCCGATTTAAGCAGGGACAGAGCTCAGTTAAGCAGAGCAGATCGGAGAGACAGAGACGGAGCCAGATTGAGCGTCAAAGCCGGACTGGAAAGAGCAGCTCGGAGAGTTGGAGTCACTGTCAGACCTAGAACGGCTCAAGGAGTTGAAGCAGCTTGGAGAGCAGGCCAGAGAGTAGGCCGAGAAGCAGACCAAGGGATAACTCATAGAGCAGGCCGAGGTGAAGGCCCAAGAGCAGGCCTAGAGGAAGGCCAGCTACAACTGGAAGGAGCAGCATTGCAGAGAGCAGCCAAGGAAGGAGGTGCTCTCCCTTCCAACCTGAGAGGAAGCCCTATCCAGGGAGAAGGACTGGGATACAAGCTAAGGAAGAGATATCCGGTGGCAAGGAATACCCAAGGAGAAAAAGGTACTTTTAAAAGTTTTTATAAAAGTAACCTGAAAGAGGAAGGGAAAACTCAGAGGCCTGGGGAACAGGGAAGTGCTGAGAGGGCGCGGCCAGTAGCCAACTGCCACAGGGGTGGAAGTGGAGGACAAGCGCCACAGCAGCAGCCATGCCTCAGAGGAGTTACTCCCCATTCTAAAGGAAGAAAGACACCCAGGGAACACTTGAGCCTGCAAGAAGTGGAGGACATTCAGGCTAGGCCTCAAGCCTTTCCCAAAAGAGACTGCAGGAAGTTAAAAGGTGAAACAGTGGTTGCCTGCAAGTGCTTACCTAAGCCTAGCACAAGAGAGAAACAAAGGAATAACTTTTATCTGTATGATAAGGACACTTTTATGCCAAAAGTACCAGATAATCTCTCTAGGAAAAAGGCTAGTAATAATAAAGGCTGGGATAAGTGAACTTTTAATCCTGTAGCAGAAGAAAATCCAGAGTTCTACAATATAGCTAAAAGCCGACGCCCCAAACTGACAAGCCAACATTGGAACACAGTATGGCATGCTTTTAGAAAGCCTGAATCCAACCTTCCTGAGGTTTCAGATTCGGACCCCTCAGAGATGGAGTGGATGCCAGGGGAATCTGAGGTTAATGAGGCCGTGGAACCCATGGATTGTAATTATTGCACAATAGGAAAGTTTTAAGTTATTTGGAGCACCAAATGTATGAAGAGAATACAAGATGCTTTATGTTTTGAGTTCGTGAAGATTAACAATGTTACTTTGAATGTTTTTGTGAATTACACTTGATACAAGAAAGGATACAGCCCTGTTATGTTTCTTAACCGCATATTTTGGACCATTTGCGTAAGGGTGAAATAAATGCCTTTTTCTTTTGCCCTACACTTGGCTAAATGTTGCTTTATTGGGAAGTTGACCACGAGGCTGACACAGAGGGCCGCTACCTCATGACCCTCGGAACAGGTCAACCCTAATACCCCTATTCTTATGAGCTCCCCAGCCCCGTGGAACCACTACGCCGCCACCAGAGGGGGCTGCGGGGGACAATACGTTCTCTCATTATTTCCAATGAAATCTAAAGGCTTTCAGCTCATTCATCATGATTATTGTACACCTATAGTAAAACTGCTTTGCATTTTATTTAACTTTATCTTTGTTTATTTATTTTAGGTTATTGTTTATGATGTCAAAACAAAAGTATTCAGCTGCCCAAGTAAGAGAAATATTGCAATGAGATGCTGACAGTGACGGCTCTGAGTCGTCTGATGATGCAGCATATTCAGCAAGCGAAGAAGCATATCAGCCAAGTTCGGGCGATAAATCTGATGATGACAGTCATAATTCAGATGGCGACAGCAGTTGCTGAGCCGGTAACATCGCCTGCAGCAGATGCTGAGCCGGTAACATCGCCTGCAGCAAAGAGTCAAGTTACAGGTCGAGGCTGTGCTGGACGGGGAAGAAGGCAGGAGTCCTCGGTGTCAGTATCATCTGTGAGGAATCTTAGTTGTGGTCGTAGAGGAGCTAAGAGGTCATCAACTATAAGCACAAATGTTGCCATTGAAGCCTATGCATCTAAGGATGCCACATCATGGAACAGGAATCCTATAAAGCAAGCTGCTGGAAAATACGCCAGAGCTAATGTCATGCCCTTACAACAAGGCCTACAAGGTATGCTGTACGAAATGTTGATGGCCCTCTCACAGCATTCCACTTGTTCATGAGGAAGAACTTATTGAATGAAATCATGATGTGGACGAGCAAACAAGGAAGACACATTTATGATGACACCTGGAAAAATTTGACAGACGGAGAATTTCAACGTTTTCTTGGACTTCTGATCTTCTCAGGCGTGTACAAGTCACGAAATGAATCCATAGTTCAGTTGTGGAACCTTGAAGATGGTCGTTCTGTTTGCGGCAAAAATATGGCCCATAACCGTTTTCAGCAAATTTCTTGTGCTCTCAGATTTGATGATGCAACCAAAAGACATGAACAACGAGGCGTGGATAAGCTTGCTCCGATCAGACACGTTTTTGATACCTGGGAAGCAACTCTAAGTGACGCCTTTGTTCCTGGTGAAAATGTTACCGTGGATGAGCAACTGCTCACATTTCGTGGCTGTGTTCCGTTCAGGCAATATATTCCCAGCAAACCTGGGAAATATGGTATAAAGCTATGGATGTTGTGTGACAGTGTAACATCATATGTTCTGCGTCTTCAAGTATATACAGGAAGGGAACTCGGACAAAACAGGGAACAGAATCAGGGTGAAAGGGTTGTGCTGCAACTCATTGAAGGATTGACGCGATCTGGCAGAAATGTTACTGTTGACAATTTCTTCTGCAGTTTATCCCTGTCACGGAAATTGCTAGAAAAACAAATGACACTTTTGGGGACAATTTGAAAGAACAGAAAAGAATTACCTCCACAATTTGTAATAGCAAAGGGCCGAGAGGTATTCACTTCACTGTTTGCCTTTCGCGATGACGCTACTCTGGTTTCCTATTGCCTGAAGAAAGGAAAAGTGGTTGTTCTTCTGAGCAGTTTGCATGATCAAGAAGAAGTAGATAACACACGTCCAGACAAAAAAACCACGCATGATCTTGGACTATAATTCTAGTAAAGGTGGAGTAGATACGGCAGATCAAATGTTGCGCACGTATACCACAAAACAAATGACAAGACGCTGGCCAGTGACAATCTTCTACAGCATGTTGGACCTCAGTGCTTTGAACGCCTTCATTGTTTGGATGTCATAAATTCAGAATGGCAGTCCAAGTCAAAGCACAGACGTCGTCTATTCCTCTTGGAATTAGGAAAGCAGCTGCTTCAGAGTAATTGCAGCGAGACTTCTTCCAGCATTGAAGAAGCCACTGATACTGTTTGCAATGTCGGGATCCCAAAGAAAAGGGCAAGGTGTCACTGCTGTTCCAGAGAAAAAGACAAGAAAAGCAACATAGTTTGCACCTCCTGCAAGTGCAATGTTTGCAAAGAACATTCAGAAATTGTCTGTGTCTCATGCAAATGACTGTAGTACTTTACTGTGTTCATCAAGTGCATGCAAAAACTGCTTTCATGACAACTCTTCTTCATGTAATTTTATGATAAAGCATTAAATTTCAAAACATTTAACCTTCATATAATAAATAATTAATTCGGAATAATATTTTGTCTGTTTAGTTTAAAATTTTCATTGTTAACTATTAAAATTCATCGTGGGGTCATTTATGACCCTAACGGTATTCAGTGTGTGCAAAAAATCTCGGTAATTCCAGGGTTAAAGGATGTTTTCAACAGATCCTCGGAAACAGGAGAGGTTCCTCAGGACTGGAGAATGGCTGATGTCATACCTCTACACAAAAGTGGCGACAGGGAAGAAGTGTCAAACTACAGGTCCGTGAGCCTTACCTTGGTAGCGGGAAAAGTAATGGAGGTGCTCCTTAAAGAGCAAACAGTGAACTTTCTCAAAACCAACAGGTTGCAAGACCCGAGGCAACATGGTTTTACCGAAGGACGATCTTGCCAAACAAATCTGATTGAGTTCTTTGACCGGCTGACCAGGGGGCTTGATCAGGGGCATGCGATGGATGTCATCTACCTGGATTTCAGCAAAGCCTTTGATACTGTTCCTCATAGGAGGCTTATCAATAAACTCAGTATCTTGGGGATGGATCCTAAGATGGTAAATTGGATCAGAAATTGGTTGACTGACAGACGACAGAGGGTGATGGTAAATGGAGCTCACTCGGATGAAGGGAAGGTGATTAGCGGGGTGCCCCAGGGGTCGGTCCTGGGCTCGGCACTGTTCAATGTTTTTCTGAGTGATATTGCTGAAGGACTGAATGGAAAGACTGTCTTTTTGCAGATGACACGAAAGTTTGCAACAGAGTGGACTCTGCCGAGGGAGTGGTTAACATGAGGAAAGATCTACAAAAGCTGGAAGAATGGTCTAATGCTTGGCAATTAAGATTTAATGCAAAGAGGTGCAGAGTCATGCACTTGGGTAGCAGAAATCCAAGGGAAATGTACGCGATAGTGGGCAAGAGGTTGGTGTGCATGGATCAGGAGAAAGACCTTGGTGTGATTATTTGTAAAGATCTCAAGGTGGCAAAACAGCGCGACAAGGCGGTGGCAAAAGTCAGGAGGATGTTGGGCTGCATACAAAGAGGAATCACCAGCAGAAAGGAAGAGGTACTTATGCCACTGTACAAGTCACTGGTGAGGCCTCACTTGGAGTACTGTGTTCAGTTTTGGAGACCGTATCTTGCAAAGGATGTAAAAAGACTGGAAACTGTTCAGAGGAAGGCGACCAAAATGATTTGGAGCCTGCGTCAGAAGCCTTATGAGAAGAGGAGGGACAGGGGAGATATGATTCAGACCTTTAAGTACTTAAAGGGAAATAATGAACAAACAAACCTCTTCCAAAGACGGGGAAGCTGTAAAACTAGAGGTTATAACAAGAAGCTGCAAGGTGGTAAATTGAAAGACAATGTCAGGAAATACTTTTTCACAGAAAGGGTGGTGGATGCTTGGAATGCCCTCCCGATGGAAGTGGTGGGGGCAAACACGGTGACGGAATTCAAAATGGCATGGGACAGACACAGTGGATCCCTTTACAGTAACAGGATAAAATCAAAGTAAACTGAACCATCTAATTTCTCAACAAATAGGGGTGTCCTGCATGGAGTGGTGGGTTCACCCCTAAACAGGGACGTGGGGAGGGGTGGCCTGCACGGAGCGGCAGGTGCACCTACTCTTGCCATCGTGCTGGGCAGACTAGATGGACCATACTGGTCTTTATCTGCCGTCATTTACTATGTTACTATGTTACTATGTATATGGTTAGAGTGCTGATGAACCTTCACAAATTGCTCTGTTTGTGCAGCACCTTACTCTCCAGCACCTCAATTCTGCCATAGATAAACAGGAGTTGTGCTTTAACCCTGGCCATCTCATCCTTCAGTTCTACCATAACATCTCTATTTTTTTCAACAAATCTTTTATCTGTAAGACTTACTTCATCATGGCCTGCAATATGATCTCGGATTCTTTTCTGCCCACTATTTTATGCAGGGAGGGGTACAGCTTTGATTTTTTAATTCCCTGCGCCCTGTAATCACAAAGCCCGGCCTGGTCTGCATAACCCCCGGGGTGCTGATCATTCTGCTGTCATTTCTATCACCTCCAGTGGTGCTGGGTACATATAAAAACATGATTAGCCATCAGGGTTACTGGAGCCTGGGCATTTTAGTCTGTGTTCACCAGCACCCTCCCCCCAAAAAAATCATCATTTTAAAGGTTAATGCCAGCAGCCTAGTTCCACCCTGATAACGTTGGAGCCTGTCATTTCAGAAAAGGCCCCCTCTTCCCCAGAATGTTTCCCAGTTCCTAACAAATCTAAAGCCTTCTTTTCTGCACTATTATCGTATCCAAGCATTGAGACTCTGGAGCTCTGCCTGCCTCTTAGGTCCTGCATGTAGAATTGGAAGCATTTCTGAGAATGCTGGTTGAACATTCTGGATTTCAATTTTCTATCTAAAAACTTAGTTTGGCTTCCAGAACCTCCCTCCCACACACCAATGTGATTGGTATCCCCATGTACTAAGACAGTTGACTCCTTCCCAGCAATGTCTAAAATCGTATGTAGATGATGCATGCAGTCTGCCTCTTTGCACCAGATAGGCAAGTTACCAGGCAATCCTCACATGCACCAGCCGCCGAGCAATCTATATGCCTAATGATTTGAATAACCAACTACAATGACTGTCCTAATTCTTCCTTCCTGGGCACATTCCCCTGGAGACACATTCTTAGTGTAAGAAGATATTACATGACCTGGAAGGTAGGTCCAGCTGCAGGATGACTTTCTGTCACATCAAGGTGGTGCTGCTGTCTTTTCAGGTGACCTTTCTTTCTTACTCCATGCCAGACTGGTGGTGGGACTTCTCTACTTTGTTCCTCTATTTACCTCTGTCTTCCTCCTCCAAGTTTTAGTTATTTGAAGTTGTATTTAAAGTTGCTAAGGGAGTAAGGATGCTTAATATAAAGTCTCATAAACTATTAGGTATATTGTATGATATTCATTTTGTATTCACTTCAAGATGAACTGCAAGAACCTAGAACTAATCTAATCCTGGTAGCTAATTTGCTGATGAAGAGGACCGGTTTAACCTGTAGGTAAAAAATGTCCCTCTTCTGCTCTTAATTGACTTAAAGCCTATAAATCAAAGATTGAGCCTAGTGTGAATGGGTAATAAACACTAATGGAAAGTTTGGCTGTTAAGCTATGGGTCCAGTATTCAAAAAGGTTTATCCTGTTAGCAGGACCTGTTGGAATTAAAGCAGAGCTGCTGTTGCTGGGAGACTTCAATCTGCCAGATATAGATTGGAATGTTCCTTCTGCAGAATCAGAAGTAGGGAGATACGAGGTATTAGATGCCCTTCAAGGTGCTCTGCTCAGAAAAATGGTGATGGAACCCACGAGAGAAGGGGCAGTGGTGAATCTACTACTCACAAATGGAGAAAGTGTCTAATGTCCATTGGGTGCTCATTTGAACAGCTGTGATCACCACATGATGTGGTTTGAGATAAAAGTCAAGGCAGAGTCCAGTCACAGCAAACCTCAAGTGCTAGATTCCAAGTGCATGCATTCCCCACAATCTTCCAGGTCCCTCATCTCTTTGCCGCCACATCCTTATCCCTGTTGGACATATCCTTATGAATTAGATGTGCATTTCATTTTCTTTGTTGTAAATTCTGCTGTGACATCTAGTGACTGAACCATACAACTTTTCTAATGGTTGCTATGTAAGATGATATCAAGTGACTGAACCATGTAGTTTGCTATTGGTTTCTTTGGGCCTGACACTCAGTGGCTAGCCACTGCCACTGAACATTAGACAGAGATATTTAATACTAGGACCATATCCGGGTCTTGGGATTGACTATCTAGGTTGCCCAGATTTCCAGGAAGCTAAAAGGGCAGTGGCAATAATCAGCTGCTGCCTGGTTAGCTTAGACAGTGAAAGGACAGCACCTTCTGTGCCTGACGTTCACCACTTTGCCATAACTGGGCAGCAGCGATATTTGCTGGCTGGTATCACCCGGTGGCAACCCCGGAATGCCTCCTCTGATGCTAACAGGTTAGCATTGGGGTCTGAAGGGGCAGCACTCATGGATATTCAGCAGCACTAACTGTATTAGTGCCACTGAATTTCCTGGCTAGGGGGATTAATACAGTTAGCTGGTCTTCTAACTGTGTTAATCCTTTTAAATATCGGGCCTATATGTATGGCCTTCCAGTGTCTTGGGATAGTGGCACTCAGTGGTTAAAATGTAAAATCAATTCTTGGAAATCTGTGGAGAGTGATATCTAATTCAGTGAGCCATGCTTTCCCCACGTGTCGATACATCAATTACTGTCATTAGCACCAGCACTAAGCCTAGAGTTTTGTTTGTGTGCGTATAGTCATGTGGCTTATTACATTAGCCCTATAGTACTTAAAATGACGGTTAAGTGATAGGGAAGGGAACTGGATTTAGCTCACACCTTTTCTCAGGAGTTCAAGACAAGTTATATTCAAGTACAGTAGGCATTTTCCTGTCCCCAGAGGACTTACAATTTAAATTTGTACCTGAGGCATTAGAGGGTTAAGTGATTTTCCCAAGATCACAAGGAACAGCTTGCAATTTGAACCCACACTTCCCTGATTCTAGCCCACTGCTCTAATCACCTTAAAGAGTGTCCTTGTTTTTTTTTAATTGGTTAAACTTATTTTGAACTATATGGGAATTCCAAATTTTTATGTTAATCTTGATTTACAGAGTAGCTTTTGACTAGTCTGTTTTCTCCTCCTCCAGATATAGATTCTAACTGGTCCATATTTATGCCACTTATCTGGTTGTCAATGGATACTGGCCACATAAGTGGCTTATTTTGTTGAATGTACTACTACTACTACTGATCATTTGTATAGCGCTACGAGGCGAATGTAGCCTGGGAAAGAGATAACCATTTGCTGTTTAAGTTGTTAAATGGCTCTCTGACAGTATCATCCAGCTGTGACAGCAGCTGTGGTGTGATGTTATTGGAGTGCCCAAGGAAGAATATTTTGAGGGAGGGGGTTCCAACTATAACTGAAAATCAGAAACTTTAGGTATAATCTTAAACAGATAAGCCATGTGTATTAAGTGACAGCACTTTTACATGTATATTCAGTGTTGCTATCTGCATCTTTAAAAAGATAATTTATCCTTTAAAGATGTATGCCGTCCTTCCCGCTGAATATGTACCATCACAGATTTTTTAGCAAGATGACAAAAAACATGAGTGTGTATAAATATCATCTGAGCACAGAGCCATCAAACTACTCTTCCCTATGAGGAGACCTATGGCAATTACTAATATGTAGAACGCTTGGCTGTTAAGTTAGTTATCAAGGCAATATGAATACCATTCAAAATAAACATAATTTGTTTTCTTTTGAACAGAAAGGCAAGTGCTAATTAGTTCTAGTGAAATATATGATTACTAAAGAGTTGGTGAGCCGGTTAATATAGTGTATCTGGATTTTCAGAAAGCCTTTAACAAGGTCTCTCATGAGAGACTCTTGGTGAAGTTAAAAAGTCATGGGATAGGAGGCAGTGTACTATTGTGGATCAGGAGCTGGTTAAAAGATAGAAAGCAGAGGGTAGGGCTGAATGGCCAATTTTCCCAATGCAGAAAAGTGAATAGTGGAGTATCCCAGGGATCTGTGCTGGGTCCACTGCTTTTTAATATAATCATAAATGACCTGGAAATGGGAATAACGAGTGAGATAGTGAAATTTGCAGATGACACAAAATTATTCAAAGTTGTTAAAAAGCAAGAGGATTGTGAAACATTGCAAGAGGACCTTGATAAATTGGAGGACTGGACGTTCAAATGGCAGATGAAATTTAATGTGGACAACTGCAAAATTATGCATCTAGGCAAGAACAACCCAAACTATGATTACACGATGCAAGGTTCCACATTAGGAACCACTACCCAGGAAAAAGATTTAGTCGTCATCGTGGATAACACGTTGAAACCCTTCTCCCAGAGTGCAGCGGCAGCCAAGAAGGCAAATAAAATGCTAGGAATTATAAGGAAAGGAATGGAGAATAAAACAATGGATATTATAATGCCTCTGTAACATTCCATGGTGTGACGGCACCATGAATATTGTGTGCAATTCTGGTCGCTGTATCTTAAAAGGATATAGCGGAATTAGAAAAGGTAAAGAGAAGAGCCACCAAACTGGTAAAGGCGATGGAAGGATACCCCTACGAGGAGAGGCTTAAAAGGTTAGGGCTTTTCAACCTGGAAAAGAAACTGCTGAGGGGAGATATGATGGAGATCTATAAATTAATGAATGGAGTAGAACGGGTAAATGTAGATCAATTTTTTACGCCATCAAAAAGTAGAACATGGGGGCATGCAATGGAGCTACAGTGTAACCCATTTAAGACTAATAAGACAAAATATTTTTTTCACTCAACGTGTAATCAATCTCTGGAATTCATTACCAGAGGATGTTGTTAAAGCTGTTAGCGTAGCTGGGTTTAAAAAAGTTTTGGACAAGTTCTTGGAGGAAAGGTCCATAAACCATTATTAAAGACGACCCAGGTAATCATTTATTTATTTTATTTAGAGGTTTTCTATACTGCCTTATCACGTAATCAAAGCAGTTTACAATGAACAAATTCAAAAGACAACATTTTACAATATACAGTATTTAGCAGTATATACAAGTTAGTAATCAACAAAACTTTGATCCAAGATAACAGGCAGTAACTTATTTACATGATTGCATGCTTTCCCCAATAATCCACTGCTTTCCCCAATACAAGCATTATGGAACCTATGTCTTTTTGGGAAACTGCTAGGTACTTGTGATCTGGATTGGCCATTGTTGGAAACAGGATACTGGGCTTGATGGATCTTGGTCTGACCCAGTATGGCATATCTTAAGTTCTTATGAGTCTTGTTTTCTTTCCCTAGTGCTGCAGGAGAGCTCTGAAGAAACAGCTCGACAAAAATTTCATATTTCACAAGACAGTGGCCTATATGATTGCTTTACTTACAAGTAGGCACTATATTCTATTATCTCATTGGCATATGTACAGTGTTAATTATCATACTGAGTGCATTTAAAAATACAACTTCATGGAATAAATGTTTCCTAAGTAGGAATGTTAAGAGTGCAATTACAATATAAAATTGCTGATTCAAAGGAGAAATGCCTTGATGTTTTTGAATGCTTCAAATCATTCTGCACCTCGGGAGCAGCACTCCTAAACCTTTCCTGGTGACCCCTACAGCCAGTGAGGTTTCCAGGATATCTGTAGTAAGCATGCCTGAGATTAATTTGCATGATTGTAGGCCCAGTAAGTGCAAACATGTCTCAGGCATTGTCACTGTAGATGTTACCAGGACAGATCTGGAAGTCCTGCTTTAGAGTCCTTCGGCTCTTGCAAGTATTTGGCATTTCTTTAGTGTTATATGTTTTAAGGTAACTTCATATCATAGTTTCTTGAGACTACTTCAATTCTTCAAGGTACTCTGTTTTGAATATGTCTCAGTGTATCAGTAGCTGTTAACTTATTGCAATTCTAGAATAATTATATATATCAGGAGTGTGCATGAGCTTTCCTGAGTTCTTCACATCTTGAGCGCTCTATTGACTTTTATTGTGGCAGTGCTTTATTGGTGCTTTTCTATACCCTGATGAGCAGGGACTGTCTCTCTTCTATGCTTGTACAGTGCTTTGTATGTTGCGGCGCTTTATAAGTCTTTAATAATAATAATAATAATAATAATAATAATAATAATATACACCGAAACTCCTCTAATACCTCAAGAGCACATTAGTACTTTTTTGATGCCTTCAACAGGGCCAGCCCGAGAGTACTGCTGCCCTAGGCAAACCTTCAGCCATGTGTTCCCAGGGTTGCTCAGGGTCTCGCACCCCTCCCCCTTCGGGGCAACTTGTGGTTCTGCACCCCTCCCCCCTAGGGTGACCCAGAGTTTTGCACCCACCCATAATTCATCTCTCCTTCTCTCCCCCAGGCCGTCTAGTATCTCCTTTTCCCTTACCCCTCACTCCTCCACACCCTTCAAGGCAGCAGCAGAATCTTTAAGCATCCATGTACATGTGCACACTCATAGCCTGCCTGTCCTGTCTCCTTCAACGCAAACGTCCTGTTGCAGGGGGCAAGAACAGCCAATCATGAGTGCACACGTTCAGGTACTTCAAGGTTTGCATCCACGCCAACAGCAGCTTATCTGCTGCTGCCTTGAGGGTTGTGGAGGGGCAGTGATGCCACCCTCCAGGTCCACCACTGCCTTCCACTTGGGTGAGGGGAAATGGGAAATGCTGATGACCCCAGTCACACCAACAACCAGTTGCTCTGCTGCTGCCTTGAAGGATGTAGAGAGGCAATGGTGCTCCTGTCTCCCCCCCAGGCCTGTCCTTTTAGGCTGGCACCTGGCCTGTCCTTTTAGGCTGACACCTAGTCTGCTTAGTGGGCAGGCCAGCCAGCCATGGCCTTCAAGGATCTGCTTCAAGAATGCTTCCCATAAAGACTTTTGTGTTTCTCAAGGGCTTCCGATCAAGATGGCAACCTGAGAAGATGCATGGAGCAGAGCTCCTCTATCCCCACCGCAACTAAGATCTATATGGTAATGAAAACACTCGGAAAAGCCTAGGATAGCGTCAAAATGCCGAAGATCATGAAAACTAAGCCTGCCAAAACTATAAAAGATATGTATGCAGTAAAAGTTGCAATGGTGAGGAAAAGCACTAGTCCAGCCTCGGGGCCGCCATCGTCTTGCTCATCTGCGACAAGTGAGTCTGACAGAAACTCCATGGATGGCAATGAAATGCTATTAAGTCTTTAAAGAGATTCAGGCATCCAAAACAGAAACAGTAAATACTGTATTAAATAAAATAGAAGAAAAGTTTATGGCTCTAGGAGAGTGTCTCGATCAGCAGGAGGAATGGATTGCCCAAGTAGAGGACTTGAATCACACTCACTGCAAATGTAAGTCACAATCAAAAACAAATGCAACGAGCACAGGAGAAATTAGAGGATTATGAGAGTAAGGAATGGTGCTCTAATATATGTATTTTTGAGATTCCCGAAGGCGTGGAGGGGCAAGACCCTTTGGGGTTTATACAGCAGTTGTTAAAGGGAAGCTTTCTCGGCTCCCTTGCCTCCTTGGAGTATGAGCTTGAACGAGCACATAGGGAACTGCGTCTGAAAGTAGAAAATCCTGCGCGCCCCAGAGCCTTTATTGTTTGAGTGATATATTTCCAAGAACGTGAACATGTCATTCGCAACGCTAGGAAATCCAGCTCAGTACAGTATAAGACCTGGAAAATTATGATTTTCCCTGACATTGTTGCAGAAACTGTCTGTAGGAGGAAGGAACTGATGAAATGCAGAGACTTGTTTTCAGTGAGAGGCATCAAGCCAGCTATTTGGTATCCTGAGAAATTTACATTTATGGACAAGGGGGTTCAGAGATTTTTCATGACACCCGAGGCTCTACATAAATTCTTGAATATTCTCCCACAAAAATAAAACTAAGATTGCACCCGTCAAAGCCCGTCTCTGAATGGTTCCTGTCCCTCTGACAAGCCTCTATCAGCTACACCAAGAACTGCTGAGCATGGAGCCTCACCTACAAATCCGGTGAGAAGCCTTTCACTGACATGGAATGTAGACCGGAGAACAGGAATTGTCAGCTGCTGGAGGGGTTCAAAGATTGCATCAATGGACAGCCCTCATCTGTAGGGTTACCAAGAGGATATAATATAAATGGAAACTATTGTTTTTATTCTCTTGATCTGGACATATGAAGAGAACTCTGTCGGCCTGGTGGCCATGATGATGGGCCAAGAAAATGGCTGACAGGACAGAGCAATTGTCGCAGATTAAGAAAGTATGGCAAATAGGATATGAAGAGACAATTACCAAGGGGTGGGGGTATTCTCCCCTGCCAGATGGATACAGTTGTGGATGCGAAGGTGTGAGAATGACGAGTGGAAGGATGAATGGGGGGAGAGGGGGTTGCACTGGCAAAAGATATTGATGCTGGTAAGATACTAAAGAGTTATAGTGGTAAATATGGAAGGGTTTAAAATTGCTTCCCTTAATATCAGAGGGATAAATCACCCAAGCAAGAGATGTAGACTGCTGGATTTACTGCTTCACAATAGGGTGAATATCGCCCTTTTACATGAAACCCACTTAACCTAGATGAAACACAAGAAACTCCAAGCTAAAGGCTATGATCAAATGTTTTGTTCCGCATATAATTCGCAAAAAAAGAGGGGTGGCCACCCTATACGGTGCCTTGTGAAAATATTCATCCCCTTGGTTTTTGTCCTGTTTTGTCGCATTACTTACAACCTCGAATGAAAATGGAGGTTCATTTGGATGTTAGGTAATGCACCTAACAATACAGTCCAAATTGGTGAAGTGAAATGACAGTAAAATACCTTGTATATATAAAAAACCAAGTAAAAACGGAAAAGTTATGAGTGCATATATATTCATCCCTTTTGCTATGAAACCCCTAAATAAGTTCTGGTCCAACCAATTAACCTCAGAAGTTACATAATTAATTCATTAGGGTCCACCTGTGTGCAATCAGTGTCACATGATCTGTCACGTGATACCTGTATAAATATACCTGTTCTGAAAGGCCCCTGACTGCACACCACTAAGCAAGCAACATGAAGACCCAGGTGCACTCCAAACAGATCAGAGACAAAGTTGTGGAGAAGTATAGATCAGGGTTGCATTATAAAAAATATCACAAATTCTGAATATCCCACAGAGCACAATTAAATCCATTATAGCAAAACAGAATATGGCACCACTACAAACTTACTCCAACAAGTCTACAGAACCTTATTTTCCCAATGTTTCAATACTTTCCTGCTCGTATCATCAATTCTTTAAAGCAACAGGTCTCAGACTTTAAAGAGCTTTTGGTCTTCACTTGAGGTTAACCCATGCTCTATTTTGCATCAATGACCTATATGTTGCTCTTACTTGCAATTGGTAACTGGTAATTTATAATCTTATATCATTTCCAAAAAGAGAGAATGAGTGCTTATCTTAAAAATTGCCCGACGCCGACTTCAGCGCTGTTGCGTTTCACAACGATGCTGTTTCTTCAGGGGCTAGGCTCTCTCTAACTTCCCCTTAGTAGGTATTCCAAAAGGCTATTTTATCTCATATTTTTCTCTTGTTCTTCATAATCGTGGCTCCTTTGTCAGTTGCTGCTAGCACTCTGAACCATGCTTTACTAACAACGCCGCGCATGGTTCAGAGTGCTAGCAGCAACTGACAAAGGAGCCACGATTATGAAGAACAAGAGAAAAATATGAGATAAAATAGCCTTTTGGAATACCTACTAAGGGGAAGTTAGAGAGAGCCTAGCCCCTGAAGAAACAGCATCGTTGTGAAACGCAACAGCGCTGAAGTCGGCGTCGGGCAATTTTTAAGATAAGCACTCATTCTCTCTTTTTGGAAATGATATAAGATTATAAATTACCAGTTACCAATTGCAAGTAAGAGCAACATATAGGTCATTGATGCAAAATAGAGCATGGGTTAACCTCAAGTGAAGACCAAAAGCTCTTTAAAGTCTGAGACCTGTTGCTTTAAAGAATTGATGATACGAGCAGGAAAGTATTGAAACATTGGGAAAATAAGGTTCTGTAGACTTGTTGGAGTAAGTTAATGATGTATACAGCTTAACAGTTACTTTACTCTATAAGACTAGACCGCACACTAGTGTTGTTACCACTACAAACTTGACAAGAGAAGGCCACCCACCAAAACTCACAGACCAGGCAAGGAGGGAATTAATCAGAGATGCTACAAAGACACCAAGTATAACACTGAAGGAGCTGCAAAGATTCACAGCGGAGATGGGAGCATCTGTCCATAGGACCACTTTAAGCCATACACTCCACAGAGTGGGGCTTTATGGAAGAGTGGCCAGAAAGAAGCCATTGCTTAAAGAAAGAAATAAGAAAACATGTTTGGAGTTTGCACAACAGCATGTGACAGACCCCCCAAACACATGGAAGAAGGTTCTCTGGTCAAATGAGACTAAAATTGAACTTTTTGGACATCATGGGAAACGCCATGTGTGACGCAAAAAGAGTCCTCTCAGTGTTGATGTCCGCTGAGGACACTTAATCAGTCAAGTCCCCTGGGGGGACTACCCTCGCTGTTTCTTCTGGTTCTTCAGTTTTGTTGCCCCTGTTGGGCTTTTGCCTCCTCTGTTTTCAGTAGCCTGTAGCTTGTGAGTCCCATATGTGAGGACTTACTTCCTGCTTTTTCATGGAGAGAGCATAGTTACTCACCCGTAGCAGATTTTCTCCGTAGACAGCAGGAATAAGTCCTCACAGCCCTCCCACCTCCTCGAGGAGTTGCTTTTTTCCTATTGCTCTGTTATTGTACTGGGGAGAATGTGGCGCCGCGGCAGACAGGAAGGTGGGCACACATGCGCGATAGTCTCCCAGAAAGCTTCCAATTTAAGCGGGGGGAGTGTTCCTGCGTGGGGTTCCATCAGGGATGTCACCCTTACGTGAGGATTTATTCCTGCTGTCCATGGAGAACACATGGATCAGTAACTATGATTGTTTTTAGCTGGAAAAAAGATTCTAGGTGAAAAATTCAGAAAATATGTAGAGAACATAAGAATTGCCTTACTGGGTCAGACCAAGGTCCATCAAGCCCAGTATCCTGTTTCCAACAGTGGCCAATCTAGGTCAAAAGTACCTAGCAGTTTCCCCAAAAGACACAGGTTCCTCAATGCTTGTATTGGGTCAAGCAACGATATCCCGGGTCCTTTTTAATAATCGTTTATGGACCTTTCCTCCAGGAACTTGTCTAAACCTTTTTTAAACCCAGCTACACTAACAGCTTTTGCTACATCTTCTGGTAACAAATTCCAGAGTTTGATTACACATTGAGTGAAAAAATTTTTCTCTTATTAGGCATTTAAACTACAGAAAGGGGATGATGAATGGAAAATAAGTTCAGGATGTTGCCCTCAACAGAAGCATTACAGTAATGGCAAAAATATAAAAACTACATCATCTTAACTCATGCATTACTAATAATGGGGAAGAGGAGTCAGGAACAAATCCCATGCAAAATAGAAGCAAGCCAACCAAAATCTGCAGAAAGGTAATGAGCCCAAAAGCTCACAGTCTAGGCAACAAAGTTCCTGATCTGGAAGTCTTGATGGTGGAAATGGACTTGGACATTGTGGCCTTTTCAGAAACATGCTTTAATGAGTCTCATGGATGGGATATATTGCCATCAAAGTCCTAGATTTCAAAAATGCTAACCAGTACAATGGAAAAGTATCTGAAGGAGAAACTGGCATGGTGGGAAAAGATATGCAGTGGATAAACTAAAAGAGGCCACAGCAAGGGCAACAGATCTATATGTAAGGAAAGTATATAAAAGCAAGAAGGAAAGGAAACCAGTGGTGCTTGAACCCCAGGGTAATGAAGCAACTCTTTCCTTGCTGGGGCAGGCCCATGATGGACATATTTGCCTCCCCAGACAACACGCATCTACCTCGCTTCTGCTCGCGCCAGCCACACCTGGGGAGAGTGGTGGCAGATGCCTTCCTGATCTCGTGGTCAGAGGGCCCACTCTACGTGTTCCCACTGACACCCCCCTGGTCTCCAAGACCTTCTTCAAGGTCCAGGGCGAGAGGGCATCAGTTATACTGATCACACCCAGGTGGCCCAGACAACCCTGGTTCTCTCTGTTGCTTTCCCTGTCGGTGGCACTCCCAGTCCCACTGGGCCGGGCCCCAAACCTCCTGTCCCAGGAGGAGGGCTCCCTCCTGCACCCCAACCTAGGGTCGCTAATGCTAATGGCGTGGCTGTTGAAAGGGTAGCACAGGCCCCTTTCAACCTTCCAGAGGAAGTCGAGGAGATTCTGCTGGCCTCCCAAAAACCCTCCACCAGATGGGCTTACGCCTTTAAATGGAGAAGGTTCTCAGCCTGGTGTGCGGAGAAGGGGGAGAATCCCTTCTCCTATCATGTGTAACTGGTTCTTCAGTACCTACTGCACCTGCCGCACACCAGACTGAAATCCAACTCTGTGAGAGTGCATCTGAGCACCATAGCTGTGCACCACCACCCTATCGAGGGAGAACCCCTCTCAAACCAGCCTGTGGTCTCTAGGTTCCTCTGGGGCCTCCTGTTATCCAAGCCCCCCCCCCCTCCGCCCTCTGATGGCAGAGTGGGACCTCAACGTGGTGCTCTCCAAGCTCACTAAACCGCCATTTGAGCCTCTAGCCACTTGCCACCTGAGATACCTGTCTTGGAAAGTGGCCTTTCCAGTGGCCCTCATGTCCGCTCAAAGGGTGAGCAAACTCCATGTCCTGATGGCGGATCCACCATATATGAGGTTCTATAAGAACAGGGTGGTGCTCTGCACACATCCAAAATTCCTCCCGAAGATGGAATCTCCTTTGCACCTCAACCAAGAGGTGGTCCTCCCCACATTCTTTCCGTGGCCCCATGCCGGCAGGGAGGAACTAATACTTCATACATGAGATTGCAAGTGAGCCCTGTCCTTCTACTTGCAGCAGCCTCATCCATCGGAAAGCTCCTCAGCTTTTCGTGTCTTATGACCCCAGTAGGCTGGGACTACCCATGACTAAGCGAACTCTGTCCACTTGGGTGGCGGACTGTATTGCCCTTGCCTATGAGCGAGCTGGCCTCTCCCTTGAGCAGCGGATCACAGCGCATCATGTGAGGGCAATGGCCATGTCAGTGGGCAACCTCCGCTCAGTGCCAGTGATGGAGATCTGCAAGGCCTCCACATGGTCTTCAAGTCATACGTTAGCAGCTCACTAGTGCCTGGAAAGCAAGTCTGCAGGGACAGTGCCTTTGGCCAGCAGTACTCAGTAATATTCTCAGGTTGTAGGCAACTCCTGCCCTCCGACCCTTCTGTGTTCAGGCTACCGGAGTGATAGTGTTGCTGGACGCTAGGGTCTGCAAAGACTCTCAGTGGGGCATCACCTTCTGCAATTCACGGCTACCCCATTGATCGCTGTTGGTGCTGTCTTGGTTCGGTCCTCAGCAGCCTGGAGCTAGGGAGTCCCATATGTGAGGACTGACTTCCTGGAGAAAGCATAGTTACTCACCTGTAACAGGTGTTCTCCAGGGACATCAGGAATCAGTCCTCATAACCCTTCCTCCCTCCCTAGAAGTTGCCTCCCTGCCTTGTGTTAGTTTTTACTGCCGTCCTAGCTATGTTATCTAACTGAGCAAGATGACACTCTTGGGTGGAAAGGGAACCACACAAGCATGGTAGCAAGTCCCAAAGGCTTTCCTTGAAAGCTGGGGAAATGCTCCACACGGATTCTGTTGGCTTCGATGTCACCCATAAGTGAGGACTGATTCCTGCTGTCCCTGGAGAACACTTGTTACAGGTGAGTAGCTATACTAAATGTTCGGGTGGGTGCCTGTGTATGTCTGAGGTAAAAGCCAAGGCAGAGTCCCATGATAGCAAACTCCAAAGCCATAGACTTCAAAAACGCTGACTTCATTAAAAGAGGAACGTACCTGAAGGAGAGATTGGCAGGGTGGGAGGAGATAAGGGAAGTGGAATTGGAGTGGGGTAAACTAAAAGAGTGGAGGAATGGAGGAGTAGCCTAGTGTTTAGAACACTGGCTTGGTAACCAAGCAAGCAGGGTTTGATTCCCACTAGCACTCCTTGTGGCCTTGGACAAGTCACTTAACCCTCCATTGCCTCAGAAGAAAGGCCTGGCAATCTAATTCCAGTGACACTGCCAAGAAAACCCAGGAGCTTCTGGGTCACCAGGAATCAGGACTGACTCAAAGGCACACATTGCAAACTAAAAGAGGCAATAAAAGGGAGCAACAGGTATCTATGTAAGGAAAGCAAATAAAAACAAGAGGAAAAGGAAACCTATATGGTTCACTAAAGAAGTGGCTGCATAAATAAAGGCAAAAAATACAGTTTTCACAAAATTCAGAAGATCACAAAAACAGAAAAGAATACAGGTTAAATCTAAAAGACAAAGAGAAATAAGGATAGCAAAAGCAAAGGCAGAAGAAAAGATGGCTAAAGATATGAAGCGTGGAGACAAAACATTTTTCAGGTGTATTTGGGAGAAGAGGAAGATCTGAGCAAGACTCAAAAAGTGCCGAGGACAGATTTCTGGAAAGTAACACCAAAAAAGCAAAAATGCCAAACAAATACTTCTATTCTACATTCACAAAAGAAAATCCTAGAGAAGGACCATGTGTGATTGACAAATATACAAATGGGAATGAAGTAGATACCACACTGTTCACAGAAGGTGATATTTTTGAACAGCTTACAAAACTGAAAGTGGACAAGGCCAAGAGACCGGATGGGATACATCCCAGGATGCTGAAAGAGCTCAGAGAGGTCCTGGTAGGGCCTTTAAAAGATGTTTTAGTAGATCCTTGAAGATAGGAGAGATTCTGCAGGACTGGTGAAAGGGAAGCTGTAAAACTAAAGGACATACGATGAAGGTGGTACACGTAAAAGCAACATCAGGAAATACTTTCACTGGTGGTGGATGCTTGGAATGCCCTTCCGATGGAGGTGGTGGGGCAAATACAGTGACAGAATTCAAAATGACTGCAAGAGGATAAAATCAAAGCAAACTTAATTATCATTTATACTCAATAAATAGAGGGGGCTGACCTGCACAGAGCTGTGGGTACAACCTCAAACAAAGGCATTGAGAGATGACTTGCATGGAGTGGCGGTTACAACCACCCTAACTACCTTATTGGGCAAACTAGAAGGACCATACTAGTCTTTGTCTGCTGTCGTATACTGTGTTCCTGAGGATATGCAATACTGTGTGGTAACTGATTGGTTTCCCATGATGAGCAGATTGTATGTTCAAGGACTATTCAATGTGTAGTCTTTATCTTTATTTTGTTTCTAGATATACCGCTTGGGCTGGAGCATACAAGCGGTGTACATAGTCACATTAGTTCCAAGCATTTTGTAATCAGATTGCATGTACAGTCTAGATATCAGCACTATGTCATTGTAGTTTGTGCATTTGAATTCTGAAGAGCAATCTTTGATCGAATATAGAATTTTAGGAAGCCACATAATTTTATTATCTAAATCTCTGTCCAGGATACTTCTTTCCCTAAATGCTCAAACCATATATTTTTGTCGGAGCTTGTCAGCCCAGTGTCAGGAAATTTTCCAAAGACACCACAGTGACCACTCCTTTTATTAAATAAAGTTAAGATTAGGAATAAAGTCCATAACTTAGCTGTATGCCAAAGCGCCGCCAAGACACCGAAACACCTAATAGATGACGTGGCTCACGTTTTGGGTTTTTCACCAACGCATACAGAAAACCCTGCTTCAGGTCCAACGAATCAGCAATTGGCAGATCTTCAGCTTGCAGGCCCCAAGGAATGTCACCTACTTTATCGTCGCCGGCGTCTGACGTCAGAATGATGAGGAGAGCAGTTAGAGCCAATCACATACAATCTACAACTGAGCCAAAGGGGGATACCCACTGCATAGGGAATCCCCAAATGGACAGCCAGAGTGAAGATAAAAGCACAATTCAAATTATAGTGTACCAATCCAGTTGGGAATTGAGCCCCTCCGGAAAAACTGAGTTGAGGAGGTAAATCCAGCGCTGTTCACATAGCTGAAGTTTTTGTTCGCGATCGCCCCCCCGGGGATCCGGCGGAACAAAATCCAGCACCCGCCACCGTAATGCAGTAAAAGCATGACCCTTTAACAAATGATGTTCCACCATAGGAGCCGAGAGGCTTTTAGTGCGGAGGCGAGAGGCATGTTCGGAAAGGCGGACTTTAATGGCCCGCTTAGTATGGCCAACGTAATAAAGGGAGCATGGGCATACAATCAGGTAAACAACAAATTCAGTAGAACAATCTGTGTGCCAGCGCGTGGTGAACTTTCGAGACGTGCGCCCATCGACCCAATCAGGACCCTCCAGAGTTAAAGCACAGTAAGCACATTAGCCACAAGCAAAGTGGCCACTGTCAGCATGAAACCTGGGAGGACGATCCTCAGGCGAAACAATTGTCATAACTTTGTCCCGCAAGTTTGCAGTGCGGGAATATGCAACTTGCAGAGTCCGGTCCCGAAAACAAGCATGTATCCCAAGAATCAGCCAAAATTGGTGCAACAATCTCGTAACCTGAGTAATGTGACGCGTGTATGGCAAAACTCCAGTAATTGCAGAATCAGTGGTCTTTGGGGTAGAAGGAGACAAAAGCCATTCGCGGTGTAAATGACGCGCCCTTTTGTATGCCCTGGAAACCACCAGTTGTGGATAACCCCATTGAAGCAGTCGTTGTTCAAGCTCCCGAGCATGTACTTTAAAAGCCTGTAAGGTCAAACAGTTACGGCGTAAACGTAGGAACTGTCCGAAAGGTAGACCCTGTTTTAAGGCTCGAGGGTGAAAACTCTGATAACAGAGAAGCGTGTTACGCTGTACCGCCTTGCGATACAGTGTTGTCACAAAGCCCTCTGTAGTTAAAGAGACCTGAACATCCAAAAATTGTAAGGTACTGGAAGAAATCTGTGCTGTAAATTGGATTCGGGACACATGTGTATTTAGGCGGCCTAAAAAGCTCTCCAGGTCCGTACGGGTACCCGCCCAGAGGAAAAAGATATCATCCAGAAAACGTTTCCAGAAGGGAACCATACAAAAAGCAGGATCAGAATAGACATATAGCTGCTCAAATGTCGCCATATATATAGTAGCCAAAGATGGGGCCACAGTGGCTCCCATGGCTATTCCATGAATCTGATGGTAAAAGACACCCTGATGCAGAAAGAAATTTTCGCCCAAAACCAGTTCCAACAAATCCAGCACGAAAGAATGTGGGATCCGATCCGGGAGGATGAGCGGGTAGTCCTGTAAACAAGCCAGCATCTCCCGCTGGTCAATGTTTGTATAAAGGGCCTGAACATCAAGGGACACCAGAAACTGGTAAGTGTCCACTGCTTGACAGGATTGCAATTGGTTCAAAAAATCCCCTATATCACGAAGATATGAGCGGACCTGCATCGCCGCCGGCTGCAAAAAAAGATCACAAAATTGGGAAAGAGGTTCGAGCAAGGAATTCTGACAGGAAACAATAGGGCAACCCGGTGGGTCGGACAATGATTTATGCACTTTCGGGACCAAATAAAAAACTGGTGTTTTAGGATGTTTCTTAATCAAAAAATCCATCTCATGGCGAGTGATCCAATTCTGCAGAAATGCTGCAGAAACAAGTGAAGAAATTCGTGCTTGTATGACCCCCGTAGGATCCAATGGGAGAATCACATAGTTGGTGCGATCCTGCAGGTGGACATCAATTTGGCGCAGATATTGGTCCCTAGAGAGAAGGACGGTAGCGCCACCCTTATCCGCCCGCCGTACTAAGCGGGCCATTAAAGTCCGCCTTTCCGAACATGCCTCTCGCCTCCGCACTAAAAGCCTCTCGGCTCCTATGGTGGAACATCATTTGTTAAAGGGTCATGCTTTTACTGCATTACGGTGGCGGGTGCTGGATTTTGTTCTGCTGGATCCCCGGGGGGGCTATCGCGAACAAAAACTTCAGCTATGTGAACAGCGCTGGATTTACCTCCTCAACTCAGTTTTTCCGGAGGGGCTCAATTCCCAACTGGATTGGTACACTATAATTTGAATTGTGCTTTTATCTTCACTCTGGCTGTCCATTTGGGGATTCCCTGTGCAGTGGGTATCCCCCTTTGGCTCAGTTGTAGATTGTAGATGACATTCCTTGGGGCCTGCAAGCTGAAGATCTGCCAATTGCTGATTCGTTGGACCTGAAGCAGGGTTTTCTGTATGCGTTGGTGAAAAACCCGAAACGTGAGCCACGTCGTCTATTAGGTGTTTCGGCGTCTTGGCAGCGCTTTGGCATACAGCTAAGTTATGGACTTTATTCCTAATCTTAACTTTATTTAATAAAAGGAGTGGTCACGGTGGTGTCTTTGGAAAATTTCCTGACACTGGGCTGACAAGCTCCGACAAAAATCTATGGTTTGAGCATTTAGGGGAATTGTTGGGCAAATTGGATTCTTTTTCCTGATGTTTCTGGTTTAATCCAATTTGGGTTCCTTTTTTTCTTTACATCAGGATATTTCTTTAGCAAGACAGGAATATCTAGTATAGTGTGCAGTTTGCCAAGCAGCCCTTTTATTAAAGTTGCACACTTACTGCAAGATTAGCATCAATGCCAAGTTCCCAGCAGGTAACGCACAATCACGAAACCTAATGCGCAGCCCGATTAACATGGGTGCATCTAACACCCGTAGATGTATCATTGTGCACAGTCATGCTAATTTGCACATATTCACTGAGCACGCAGCAATGTGCTTTCCATGCTCACACTCTGCCCCAACCACACCTCACTCTTCGCCCTAGCACACGATGGCCGATTACTGTACGTTTTAACAGCCAATAGCTGGCATGCACACGTTAGCATTCAGTGCTGCCAGATACTACACATTAAAACACATGTTAACCGGATTTTGGCGTGTAGTAAAAGGCTTCTTAGTTATTTACAGATGGAACTGTTCTTGTATTTTCATAAATGTTGAATTCCAAGACAGCTCTAATCACAGAGAGCCCAGCAGATAAATGAGCAAGAGAAACAAATATGATAGGCTTATTTTCTACTAAACTCAGAGATATGCAGAAAACCTATCCATAGGTATAGATCTCCATAAGGGAGTCAAATATCCTTTCCACTGGCCATCTATCTAGCAGTATGAGAAACTATCTTCTGATGTTTGCCTTTTAAATACACATTAGTAATATTGCAGAGATGCATTTATCTTTTTTTATCTAATGTGAAATTTATTCTAGTTATTCTCTGCTAGTCACTATTCAAAGGTATTGATGGCATAAATGCTTTCTTTTTAAAAAATTTGGGGCACTTGGATGAATAACTTTGCTTTGGCGATTTAAATCACTTAGGGGTATGTTTACTAAACCGTCTTAATGTGCATTTTGTAACGTTAGCGTGCGATAAGGTACCTTATCGCGCGATAATGTCGCATCTTGCGGCGCACAGGTACCTTATTGCGCGATAATGCGCGCCGCGGCGAAAACGAGCGATGAAGGCGGGCAAAGGCTCCCGGAGGGTGGAGGACGGCTCCCCAGGGGCGGAGAGAAGGGGTCAATGGGTGGAGAGTGGGAGGGGAGATGCTCCCCGCACACTAACGCTGTGAAATCCGAGGCAAAAAAATAACGCCAGAGAAACCCTCGCGTTAGAGCCGATTTAAAGGGAAAAGAAACCATTTCCGTCAGCAATGTACAGCAAAACCAGGGAAACCAACAAAAAGTGATAAGTGTGATACATGTGCACGGAACAAAAGGGCAAAGAAACAGTGAAAATGACCTCAACAAAATGGAAAAAAACCATAACCAAGCTGGCCAATAGTGATATCAATGGGCAACATCAAAAAACACTCTCAAGAAAGCTCCAAAAAAAAGAAATGAATTTTGGAAGGGTCTACGCTCCGTCCCCATACAAGGCGAATGAGCCCACAGTGAAATTGTCCAGAGCAGGATTTCCGACCCCATTGGCCAGGTTTCCTATCTCCAGGGACTGCACTGTCTCTGTGGTCACAGTGTGGTGCAGTAAACACAGCCAGTGTGTTCAGGAGCAGAAGGTCACCAGTTCAAGTCCCAGCTAGGGCTCCTGCCAATCCAGTCCCCATATTTTAACCACTACTAAACCGTGAAAGTACAGATGAACCTTTATTGCAGAGAACATAAGCATGGTTCAAACGCCTATATTTTACCCTACAGAGCACAGACACCAGAAACATGTGCATTACCTAGAGCACATTCCCCCAAATGCAGCCCTGGAAGGCCACAAATCATTCAGGTTTGATGCTGTCTCCAATATAAGGCCATGTCAGCATGGTGGCGGAGGGGTACTGGTGGTGGAGGGGGAAGTGTCTGCTGCCCACAGCACACCATGGCCTAGCCCTCTTCACGTGGTTGCCGTGCACTGCAACAGACAGGCCCTGTATGACGAACAGCCATGGACTCCCCAGGGAATGCACTGTTTCTGTGCCAAGATGGTGGTGCAGCGCACACAGCCAGTGCCTTCAGGAGCAGAAGGTCACAGGTTCAAGTCCCAGCTGTGCCCCTGCCATCCCAGTCCCCACATTTTACCCACCACAAAAATGTGATAATACACACAGAACCTTTAGTGCAGATAACGTAAACATGCCCAAAACATCTACATTTTACCCTACAGAGCACAGACACCAGAAACATGCGCATTACATAGAGCAGAGTCCCCCAAATGCAGTCCTGGAGGGCCACAAATCATTCACGTATATGCTGTATCTAATAAAGATGTGTGTGCTTCATTTCCATGCGCCTCCCCCATGGTATGCAGATGTATCTCATGCATATTCATTAGGGACAGCAGGAAAACATGAACAGTGTTTGGCCCACCAGGACTGGAGTTGGGGACCTCTGCCCTAGAGCAGCGGCCAACAGGAGCAGAAAGAACCACACCCACAGGCTCCATTCTCGAAAGCCTCACGGAGAGGCAGGATATCGGGCCTTGCATACATCTCACAATACTAGTACGTGCATACCTTAGCAATGCCACCCTAAACCTGGGAATATGGTACACATATATCAAAAGGTTGCTATGATTACTGACAGATAGCAATTCCTAAGTTAAGCACAATATGCTCATTGAGCTGTATCATACCAATATCTCTGATGTCTGTGGAGTGTGTTCCAGGTCTAGTGTCTGACAGTGTCCAGCACCCTGGGGAGTGACCCCAACAGTATTGCATACCATAGCCATGCCTGCGCTGTGTCCAGGACTGGTGAGTTGGCCTGGACTGCCAAAACTCTCTATAGTAGCACAATGCTGGCATAGGTGTGGGAGTGTGTGTCTGTCCATCCAGTGTGTGGTGGTTGCAACACCTTACTCAGCCCACACTGTTTGCACTGTGTCCAGTGTTAGCTTGCCAATGTGCATAATGAGGAGCAAGGTACTGTGGATATAGCTCGGACAGGGTGGCCTGGGCAAGATGCATGAGCACAGGGCATAGGGCAATGGCTGGGACATTGTAGTGGCCGGCCATCACCTGCACGGACAGGGTGGCCCCTGCATGTTCTGCTGGGAGGTCACTCTCACCCTGACTGAGCAGTCACCATGGCATGGCTAGGTCCCCCATCGTGCTAATTGCATCTCTTTCAAATGATATCTATGGGCTGTCCTTTTTGGGGCCCAATCACTAACCTATCTGCTTGGTGGGTGTGCTGACATCCCAGTTTTGGGTGCACACATTTCTTCCAGTAATATGCACTATGGACTAGCTAGCAGACTGTTTGCAGTTAGTATGTGTGAGGCTGGAACACCTTGCAGGGTGCAGCGGCTGCAGATTCACTGTGCTCACTGCTGGAGAATGTCAGATAGTGGTGGTGGGCAGCTGAACATTTCCAGGCCTCCTGTCTGTCTGCTATCACCGTATGGATGTGTACAGAAATGCATGGACTGCCCTGTATGTTGTTTGTCCCCCAGCTGAACTGAGGTTGATGGTCCCCTCTACCAGCACCATTGCAATGATGTAGAATGTGGATCTGTTGGTGGGAGATCCTGAGCTCCAGAGGGCAGTTTGGGTGGTACTACATAATCCGCTTGTGGGTCCAAAAGCCCGCCCCACCCCCTCCTCCTCTCTCCCCCCTCCCCCCTCCCCTCTCCCCTCTCCCCTCCCCCCTCCACCCCTCCCCTTCCCCCTTCTCCCCCCTCCCCCCTCCCCCCCTCACATGATATGGCACCTTAGGTTATGCCAATGTGAGGGTGTGTTTGCTGGCAGCAGAAATTTTAAAAAAATCCAAATGCCTCACAAAGCACTGCTGATATTAAAGGGTAATGTCTCAGGCAGTCATATGCAAAAGCCGCACTGTGGGATTGAACCCATGACCCCCTGTACCATCAGTTACTGTCTTAACCATTGTGCTACACTGCTGTTCCTCCTTGCATGTCAGCACACCTACTTAAGATTTCCATGCGTTAAAATGCACAGTGCTGCCATCAAAAACAGTGCTGTGACCTTGCGGTGCCTCATACGGCACCCTATAAAGCGCACTATAAGCAACATTCTAGGGTGCCTGGGCGGACAGTGCACTTTATAATATGCCCTCTGGAGTGCCTTATAGGGCGGCTAATGCGGCACCTTATGTTACAGCACTTTGAGAGTGTGTTTGCTAGCAGCAGTAATTAAAAAAAATTAAAATGCCTCATAATGCAATATTACACATAACAGGTAGTGCCTCAGCCAGCCTTATTCATTGTGCACAGTGGAGGATTGAACCCATGACCCCTGCACCCTCAGTCAGTGTCTTAACCATTATGCTATGCTGCTGTTGCTGTTTGCACGTCAGCACAACTACTTCAGCTTACCACAAGTTAACATGTGCAGTGCTGCCATCAAAAACAGTGCTGTAACCTTGCCGTGCCTCATAGGGCACCCTATATGGCGCCCTATAGGCCACCCTTTAAGCAACATTGTAGGGTGCCTTGGAGGACAGTGCACTTTAAAATGTGCCCTTTGGGGTACCTTATGGGGTGCCTTATGCAGCACCTTATGTTACAGCGCTTTGAGAGTGCGTTTGCTAGCAGCAGTAAATAAAATAAAATTAAAATGCCTCATAATGCAATATTACACATAATAGGTAGTGCCTCAGCCAGCCTTATTCATTGGGCACAGTGGGGGAATGAACCAATGACCCCTGCATCATTAGTCAGTGTCTTAACCATTGTACTGCAGCTCTGTTCCTCTGCTTGCACATCAGCACGCCTGCTTATGCTTCCTGCGCGCGTTTCTCGTGCGCTAATGTGCCCGGCGCACATTAGCGCACGATAATCCCGGTTTGCTATGTTAAGACTGAAACGCCCACTCCTTATATGGCATCCTGCACACTAGCGCCGGGCGCACATTAAGACGGTTTAGTAAACATACCCCTTAATAGCTAACCTGTTAAAAAAAAAGAGGCCTGGCTAGGGGCATCCCAGGCCTAGCTGCGCAAATAACACATAACTTTAAATTGATAAGTTATCTTTTTAAAGTTATGGATAAGTTAACCTTTCAAGTTAAGTATGACTGCACTACTGAATATTTACTTTCTGTTTTTCCCACAGAAAATGGTGTAATGTTTATATTAATAAATCTGGTGATTTGTTTGACTCATTGCATACTTTCATTAATCCCAATCCCAACCTTTTCATATATTTCTAAGAATTATCTAGCTTTTATCTTTTAATTTTAACTTAATAAATGTGCATTGTTTTCTACGTATGTGTAAATACTGTGACTATTTCCATTAAAAGTTTAACATGTCTCTCTCTAAAATGACTCAATTTGCCTTTTAAAGACACCATCCAGCTAGGCAAATCTACGCAAATGTCCAATCAATTCGCATTGTACAGATGTAAATAGTTACCCCTGTTTCTTTCCAAGTTCCTATTCCTGTTAATTGTAAACACAAATCAAGTCATTTGAAATGTGTATGTAAAATGTTCCATGTAAACCGTACTGATGGAAAATAGCGCGGTATATAAGAAAATGTAAATAAATAAATAAATAAAATAAATAAAGTGGAATGGAACAGGAAGTGCTCAGAAGGAGCAATCTGAAGTATACATTTACATTCTTTTGAAAAGTCCATGTCATACTAGGCCCCCTCATGGAGCCCGATTCTGGTAGGGGCAAGTCCAGGCCGTCTGGACAGCCCCAAGCAAGACAGGCCCATTTGGACCCGATTTTGGTCCGCAGGAACAAAGCGCTTCTGAGGAGCCAGAATGGGGCCCAAGGATGGCCCAACGTGCCCCTGCCACCTGCAAGACATTCTCCCCGCAGGCGCCCCCGACTCCAGTGTTCCCGGTCCCCCTTTTCCCCGCCCCCCAACCCAAGACTGGCCTGCCATGACCTGGATCAAGCTGTGGGGACCCACCCACACCCGGCCCCGGTGCTGCTTATGCCACTTTTGAGGTGGAATAAACACTGCGTCCCCATGGGCTCGGTAGCATGTACAGGGCTGTGACCTGAATCTGCCCTCCATGTGCTGTCGGGCTGGCCCGCCCCCTGCCGGCTCGCCCCATCCTGATGCACAGGAAATACAGGGAGAGCCGGTGGGAGAATTGGGACCTGATGGCTTTCAGGACTGCATGTCCCACTGAGACATGCAGCCTCTCAACCCGCGTTTCAGAATGGGGCCCAAAGTGTTGCAACATCCTACCAGAAGATGACACGTGACACCCACAAAACCACAGGACATTAGGATAGGCAGTTCTTAAAATGTTTTTTGCAACTTGTCTTCCTTATTGAACTTGCACTGTCCACGGAGGTCATTATGTTCCCAAGATGCTACTTTGTTGGTGGTTCCAAATTTTATGGAAATCCACCATCAAGCATTTAGGAATAGATTTTCCTGATCGCCTCTCCAGTCTAGTCCCGGACCTCTGGTTGTCTACCTTAATCAGCAGTTTGAAGACTGAGGAACTTCCTTCTTTTGTGATGTCACCGGTATATCCTCCCAGGAGCCGCCTCCATTCACCAGTTACCTCAGTCTCCAAGCAGTCTCCAAGCAGCTGATGCTGGAGGTCAGGGCTCACTGGAGGAACAACTGAGGATAGCTTTTAGAATAGTTTTCTAGGATTTATTGGGGTTGAAAAAAAAAAAAAAAGGAAGGAAAGGGTTATATTCCCTTAGCATTTCAAGGTCTGTACCTTTAAATCTGCAGGAGGCTTTTCCCCCAACCTTTTGGTTACCCTGCTACCTGTGGGTAGTTAGTCGGTTGCCACTGAGGAAGCAGGAGTCACTCCGGTTCAGAAGCCGTCCAGGGGGTGAAGAACCGGAGCGGTGCACAGCCGGCGCTTCACAGAGGGTCTGCTTGTCAGTGCGTTTTGGCTGATTGCGGCGGACATCTGGCGGCGGGCGTTCGCGTGGTGCACGGCTCTCCAGCCCCCCCAAGCCATGAATGCTCTCCGGAGTCGGAGGCCAGCTCAGTGGATAGCAACAACGCTACTACGTTGGGGGGAGGCCGGCAAAGGTAAGGAGGCCAGATTGCTGAAGCTTTCTTCGTCAGCGTGTTTGGGCGCGAAACGAGGAGTAGGCCCGGCCGTGTGGTGGCGGCGTGGGAAGCGCAGAAGCAGCGTCGGGCATGGCAGAGGGGCTTTTCTCTGTGAGGGGAGCCTCGTTTAATGCTTTAATGGATGGTTTTGTCTGCGTTAGAGGAGCTAGCTGTGGCATTGTATTGATTTAAAAAAAAAAAAAAGTTTCCCTTGAGTTTTGCGGTTCCTGGCTGCTTCGGGCACTGTGGTCGGCAGGGGACAGCTAAGGGTGCCTGAAAGCTCTTCTCAGGGCTGGGATGCCTTCTAGACCCCAATGTTTTGTCTGTGGGGCTAGAAGAGGATCAGTGTCTGACTCGGGGGTATGTAAGAGCTGCACAAAGGAGGCTTCTGCCATGGAGCAGGCTGGGGAGGAAAAGGAGGAGCGTCTGGGGGCCGAAGCGGGTCTTTTGGTCGCTCAGTCTTCAGACATGCCTCTTGGGGATCCAGTAGCTGGGCAGTCTTCCGCCTCAGACATCCCTCCCTCACCTGTGACCTGGCCTAAGGGGCTCACGTCCATTTTCTCACAGGAGTTTGTGGCTCTCCTGCAGCAAGCAGTTGTAGGCACCCTGCAGAGGCAGGCAAAGTTTTCCACCGAGGGCCGTGGAGTGAAGAGACTCACGACCTCTCTGAATACAGAAGAATTGCTAGATGTGGTCAAGAGGCCGCGGCTAGACGGAGAGCCTAAAGACCAGTCAGTAGTCTCAGAGGGGCATATGTCGGATGAGGAAGACCTCGAGGAGGAGTTAGAGGACGGTGAGCTCGCAGATAAGGAAGATCAAGCGAGAGTGGTGCGTGTGTTCCGCAGGGAGGAACTGCCGGCGCTCATTTTAGAGACGCTCCAAACACTGAACATGCCGGTTCCGGGGTCGGCAGGGGAGGAGACCTTGGAGGATCCGTTGTTGCAGGTCTTTAGAAAGACTCAGAGAGCCTTTTCGGTACACAGAGTGTTTCAGGAAATGATTCAGGAAGAGTGGAATGTACCAGAGGCATCTCTGAAGGAATCCAGAGTGATGAGCCGTCTTTACCCGTTGGTGGACTAGGATAGGGAGATATTTAAGTCTCCCAAGGTGGACGCGGCCGTGGCGGCAGTGACAAAGAAAACAACTATCCCGGTGGAGGGCAGTACAGCCCTCAAGGATACTCAGGACAGAAAGCTGGATGTGTTGCTAAAACAGGTCTTTGATGTGAATGCCCTGTTACTCCAGGCAGCTATCTGTGGAGCCTGGGTGGCCAGAGCCTGTCTGTGGTGGTCGCAGCGGATACAAGGTACACAGGAGAATGAGATGGTCGGTGAGGTGTCCAGGCTATAGTCCAGAGCGGCCTACCTTGCGGATATTCATTATGATCTTATGCGCGGTTTGTCAAAGAGCATGGCGTCGGCGGTAGCGGCGAGACGTTATCTGTGGCTCCGTAACTGGGCGGCGGATAACTCGTCGAAAGCGAGTTTAAGTAAGCTTCCTTTTAAAGGGTGGCTCTTGTTTGGAGAAGAGTTGGTCAAGGATCTCTGGGAATCTAAAGGCGGTAGATTACCAGAGGATAAACCTAAGCAAGGGCGGGCGACTCCCGCGGGCAAGGGGCAGCAGTGGGATTTTCGTCGGTTCCATTTCCAAAGGTTTAATTCCAGTTAAAGACGCAGATACCCCAATAAATATCAGGGGGTTCGAGGTTTTCGATGTGCAGGAAGAGGGTTTGGGGCCTCTTCCTCCTCTTCCTCCACCTTTAAGAAGTCTCAATGAAGCCAGGGGGACCCAGGCGCCCCTAGTTCCCGTAGGGGGTGATTGCAAGAGTTCTATGCTGCCTGGGTCCGAGTCACGTCAGATCAGTGGGTGCTGGAGGTCATACGAGAGGGCTATGCATTGGAGTTACAGCGTCCAGTGCGAGATGCCTTCGTAAGGTCCCCCTGCAAATCGCCAATCAAGTGTGAGGCAGTAAGGGGGACAGTACAAAGGCTCCTAGGCCTCAGGGCAATAGTACCGGTACCTCTAGACCAAGACCAAGAGGGAGGAGTAGCCTAGTGGTTGGGGCAAGGTACTTCAGGCTGGAAGGTCGGGGGTTCAAATCCCACTAGAGGACAGCAACCTTGGGCTGGAAGGACTGGGGTTTCTAGTCCCACAGATGCTCCTTGTGGTCTTGGGCAAGCCACTTAACCCTCCATTGCCCATGTTCCCTGTAAGTATTAGTGTATGTGTCTCATATCCCCATGTGTTAAATGTATCCCCCAATTGTGTTGTGACCGCTTTGATTGAAGGATAAGGCGGTATACAAAACTGTCTAAATAAATAAATAAAATAAATAAATATGGATGCGGTCAATACTCCATTTACTTCGTGGTACCAAAGAAGGATGGGGGGTTTCGTCCAATCTTGGATCTCAAGGGAGTGAATCGTTGTCTTCGGGTGTCTCAATTTCACATGGAGACTCTGTGATCAGTAATAACAGTGGTTGGGAGAGGAGAATTCCTCACGTCCCTGGATCTGTCAGAAGCGTACCTTCACATCCCCATAAGGCCGGATCATCAAAAGTATCTCCGCTTTGTGGTTCCGTTCAGACAGTTTCAGTTCCAAGCGTTGCCCTTTGGCCTAGCGACGGCTCCGCGCACATTCACCAAGGACATAGTAGTGGTTGCGGCTGCGTTGCGAAAAGAAGGGATTCTGATACACCCATATCTAGACGATTGGTTGATCCGGGCAAAGTCAAAGACCGAGAGCGAGAGGGCTACGGCCAGGGTAGTGGCCTTCCTAGAAAGTCTTGGTTGGGTAGTCAATATGACAAAGAGCCAATTGGTCCCCTCGCAAAGCCTAGAATATTTGGGGGCTCAGTTTGACACGAGTTTAGGACAGGTGTTTCTGCCTCAACACAGGGCGTAGGGTCTACGGAAGCTTGTCAGAAGATTTTTAAGCAGCTTGGCGCCCACAGCATGGCAGTACCTCCAACTGTTGGGTACTGTGGCGGCAACGATAGAACTGGTACCTTGGGCGAGAGCGCACATGAGACCATTGCAGAGGGCGCTACTCAGGCGCTGGTCACATCAGCGGGATCCGCTGTCTCGGAGGCTCCCTTGTTGGGTGGAGATGCTTGTGGCCCTTCGTTGGTGGTTGATTCCTGAATCGCTGGAAAGCGGGAAACCATTGGAATCGCCCCACTGGTTGCCTTTAATGACAGACGCCAGTCTCTTGAGCTGGGGAGCGCACTTCCAGGGGAGGTTCACGAAGGGGCAATGGAACGCCCAAGAGAAGACTTGGTCGATCAACAGGTTGGAGTTGCGGGCAGTGGCGCAGGGGCAATGGAACGTCCAAGAGAAGACTTGGTCAATCAATAGGTTGGAGTTGCGGGCGGTGGCGGTGGAGTTTTCAGGATTTTCTCGGAGGGGCGGCGGTTCGGGTGTTTTCCGACAACGCAACCGCAGTGGCTTATGTCAATTGGCAAGGGGGGACCAGCAGTGTGGTGCTGGAAGCTGAGGCCGAGGTCCTGTGTGGACAGGCCGAGGAGAACCTCTGGGCCTTGTCGGCAGCACATGTAGCAGGGGTGGACAATGTAGAGGCCAACTATTTAAGTCGGGTGAAGGTGGATCCAGGAGAGTGGGTCTTTATCCGGAAGTGTTCAAAATGCTAGTGCGCCGGTGGGGCACGCCGGTCATGGATCTCATGGCAACGTTTCATTCAGCAAAGGTCAGTCGCTTCTTCAGCAGATGAAGAGAGAGAATGTCGGAGAGGCTGGATGCTCTCATTCAAAGCTGGCCAGAGGAGCAGCTTCTGTACGTTTTTCCCCCGTGGGCCTTGATAGGCAGAGTGGTTCAGCGGATAGAGCAGCACAGATGGCAGGTAATTCTGATAGCTCCAGATTGGCCGCGCTGTCCTTGGTACGCGGACCTGATAAGGCTCCTGGCAGGGAGGCCGTGGCATCTTCCGTCTCGGGCGGACCTGTTATTGCAGGGACCTCTGATCATGCCTCACGTGGATCGGTTCTCGCTTACGGCTTGGCTATTGAGAGGGCTTGGTTGAAGGCGAGAGGTTATTTCACGGCAGTAATTACCACGTTATTGAAGGCCAGGAAAAGATCTACGTCCTTAGCGTATGTTCGAATCTGGAGAGTTTTTTAAGCATGGTGTGGTGACAGGGTGTGGGTGGCGTTAAGAGCAACCATTCCCCAGATCTTAGAGTTTCTGCAGGATGGGTTCGACAAGGGTTTAGCTGCCGCATCACTGAGGGTGCAGGTAGCAGCGTTATCGTGTTACAGAGGTAAGATAGGTGGACAAGCGCTTGGGGGCATTTGGATATTAAGCATTTCTTACGAGCGGTTTCTCTCTTGAGGCCGCCGGATAGACAGACAGTACCTAAATGGCACCTGCCTTTCGTGCTAGAGGCATTGGAACGGGAGCCATTTGAACCCTTGTCTCGAGCGACGGTGAAGGATCTCACCTTGAAAGTAGTGTTTTTGGTGGCGATCTGTTCAGCGAGAAGAGTCTCGGAATTGCAAGGAACCTTATCTCTCGTTTTTTGAGTCAAAGGTAGTTTTGAGGCCAGTGCCTGCGTTTTTGCCGAAGGTGGTGTCGGCGTTTCACTTGAATCAGGAAATCTCCTTACTGGTGTTTACTGCGAACTCTAGCGGTCCAGCCACGAGGAAACTGAATCTCTTGGATGTCCGACAGGCGTTAAAGAAGTATCTGTGTCGGACAGCGGGCTTTCGCAAATCTGAGAGACTCTTTGTTCTCTTCGCAGTTCCAACGAAAGGAGAAGCGGCGTCAAAAGCCTCCATCGCAAGATGAATCAGGGAGGCGATTGCGTCAGCGTACGTGTTGAAACATAGGCCGGTGCCTGAGGGGCTACGGGCCCATTCCACTAGAGCTCAAGCGGCACCCTGGGCGGAAGCTCGTTTAGTGCTGCCGGTAGAAATTTGTAAGGCAGCGACTTGGTCATCATTGAATTCTTTTGTTAAACATTACCGTCTGGATGTTCAGTCAGAAGTGGACACGTGTTTTGGATCGGCAGTACTTCAGGCTGGTATAGCGGGTCCCTCACGTTGATTTACTGCTCTGGTAATACCCAGAGGTCCGGGACTAGACTGGAGAGATGATCAGGAAGGTGAAATTAGACGTACCTGCTAATTGTTGTTCCTGGAGTAGATCCAGTCTAGTCCTGTATCCCTCCCCAGTATTGTGTTCATACGGACAGAAGCCTGAAGGTCCTGAAGTTGACACAGGTAAGAAGATATTTCAATTTGGGTTCTGGATGCCCTGGGGTGGAAGGTGTTTTTGTGAGGCGTCAAGTAAGTTGGGGGCTTTATCCTTCCAATCAGGTGAGGGAGCGGCCTCAGCACGTTTAAAGATCAGTTGCGGGAAAGGAGTTCCTTCCATGTTTTAAAAGTTATTGGTTAAGTTAGTGGCAAGTTTTACAGTGGGTAATTTCAGTAGGTAATGTCAGTTGATACTTGCTTGTTGCTCTGGTGAGTCTGCTTTGTCAATAGGGAACTGGTGAATGGAGGCAGCTCCTGGGAGGATATACCGGTGACATCACAAAAGAAGGAAGTTCCTCAGTATCCAAGCTGCTGATTAAGGTAGACAACCAGAGGTCCGGGACTAGACTGGATCTACTCCAGGAACAACAATTAGCAGGTAAGTCTAATTTCACCTTTTTTCAATGTCTGTTCCACCTTTGTGGAATATATTACTAGAAAATTTACATAAGATTTCTGATTTGTCATCATTCAGAAGACAGTTAAAGGTTTAGGCAAGCATTTGCTACATTATGTTAAGAATTGTATAATTAGAGCTGCAATCTGATTATTGCCTTTGTGTTTGTTTGATGCTATGTTATGTTAATTATTATGTTTCTATGTTAATTTTGAGGTTTTGTTTTCTAGTACTTTGTAATCTAGATTTTAATATTGATTTTACTTCATATGATTTTGTATGTACTTTGTGTAATCTGCCATGTTAGTGAGCAGAATATACATTTTTTAAATAAATAAGTGTAGGCGGAACTTATCACTCATTTTAGATGATCTGCCAGCATTTCTTTGTAATTTATGCATGCACACAAAAATGCTTAATTTTTCCTTCAAAGTAATGACAGTTGACAACTTGTCAGCAATAGAATGAATTCCAGCTGACATCTGCTGTTCCATGCAAAAGACAAAGTATCTGTTTATTTCAGATCATTAATGCTTCATTTTTACAATGTTGATCTCAATATTTTGTATTTTTTCAAAAGCCTCCACAGCTTCTGTTATATCTGGGCTAAGTAAGTGCTCCATGGTGCTAGATTGCAACCATAGGTAATACCAGCAATAATCTCCTTCCAGATGATCCAAATATTTCTCCTTGGACGAGCAGGAAAAGATCATCCACACATGGACTTTTTATTCTGATGGCATCAATTTGGATCTACCCTCTCAGAGCCCAGAATAACTTTAAAACTCTCTTGGCATGCCCCAGTGCTTCTTCCCACCTAGGGGTGGCTCTAAAATGAGGTGGGCAGTGGCCTCAGGTGGCAAACCTTTGGGGGCGGCAAAAAATGCCCTCAAAACAGCTGCCTCACTCCGCCTTCAGATTTAAAAATAAAAATAAAAAAGGGAGACAAACTGCTGCTGCTACTCCAGCCACAGTGCAGGAGCTGCGGCTGCGATAGCAGTAATTTAAAATGAAAACAAAACTGGTGCAGAGCCTTCCAGGCCTATGGAACCCCTGCTGCTGCGTCCCACTTTAGTGTCACTTCCTTTTGGGGGCAGGATTCAGCAGCAGGGATTCCATAGGGCCAGAAGGATCTGCACCGGTTTTGTTTTAATTTAAAATTATTACCACTATCGCAGCCACTGAGGAATGCAGGAACCATGGTTGCTAGGGGAAGGAGGGGGGCAGGAATGGAGCTGCCACAGGGGAAGGAGGGGGAGCAGAATGGAACTGACAGAGGGGGAAGAAGGTGACTGGAAGGGTGCTGACAGAGGGGGAAAGAGACGGCTGGAATAGTACTAATAGAGAGGAAAGAGATGGCTGGAAGGGTGCTGACAGAGGGGGAAGAGATGGCTGGAAAGGAACCGACAGAGGGAGAACGAGAGGGCTGGAAGGGAACAGATAGAGGGGAAAGAGATGGCTGGGAGGGAGCTGACCCAGGGGGAAAGAGATGGTTGGAAATGAGCTGACACAGGTCAAGGAGATGGCTGGAAGAGAACTGACATGGGGAGAAGGTAGGGAGCTGGAAAGGAGCTGACAGAGGGGGGAAAGAGGGGGCTGGAAGGGAGCTGATACCTAAGGATGGTACTGGAGGGGGACTGGAGGAAGCTGACACTTGGGGATGGGACTGGTAGGTATCTGGGTAATGGGGAGGAGGCTGGAAGGGAGGGGGCACTGGGACTGGAAGGGAGCTGACACATGGGGAGAGTTACTGGGATTGGAAATAGGCTGATGGAAGGAAGTGAAGAAAACAAGACACGAAATGACAGATAGACTATAGACCATAGAAAGAGTGCTAAGAGAAGACAGGAAAGCAGAAGCCTCAGATCAGGACCAGCATGATCAGAGAATAAAATGGTCAGACAACAAAGGCAGAAAAAAAATCATTTTATTTTCAATTTAGTCATTGGACTTTGCGCTGCCTTTATATTTTACACAGGGTAGTTTCTCCAAATGGGTTAGTTTTGCACGTACTGTAGTAATCGTGAACCTCACTTCTAAGCCCCAGGGTATGTGGAGTATGATCTTAGTCTCTCAAATTTACTGCTAATGCTTGGCATAATACTTGCATCGTGCCAAAGAGAGCCTCCTGCTGGAGTTCGTAAGATGTAACATGTTGGGTAGTTTATCAAGATGTGCTTGGAAATTCTTCTTTATCAAGCCTGTGGCTCACAGTACAATGGGAAATATTTCTGTATCTTTCTGTCACATTTTCTTGGTCTTTGATTGCATTTCTTGGTGCTTCAGGATCTTCTGACTCTCTACGCGATTCACAGAATAATCACTCAGTATCGACACTTCTATTATCACAGTATGGAGAACTGCATCTCTTATTTATCTGGTGTTGCATTGCATGCAGAGTCTGGTTTCTTGGGGTTTCGGTTTAATTTTTGTCTACATATTTTTATTTTTATTTTTGGTTATGATCACTTATTCTGTACTTGGTGAGAATCAGTGTTCTGAGTGTGTAACCAAGGCTGTGTGTTCTGTTAATATGAAGTGTGTACACAGGGATCTGTACTGTAGTAATTTGCCTTGTTCAGCTTTTCAAATAGGTGTTAGATGTTCTAGAGCCTGCTGCAGTATTTATAGTGCAGCTTTTTTCTGGGTAGGCACCTTGTATGAGTTTGGAAGTTTATGGTATGGTAGATTTGGCCTTGTAGATCTTTGGTGACTTTTGTAGGGTTTATATTAGTTCCCAATATGCTTGGTACTGGAGAATGTTTGTTAGTGAGATGACCAGAATTGGATATATTTTTTTTTAATATATTGAGTTCTGGGGGTGAATATCCTATTTGTGCTCTGCACCCATTGTCAAGGGAGAGGTTTCTGTGGATGCAGAATATATATTCAAAAAGAAAGTCATAACCATAATGCAGTTTATAACAGAATAAAATGAGTTATAATTTGGTCTTAATAAACTATGCTGTGGTTCTCACTTTTTCTTTTTGTTCCTTGGTGTGTGAGCATCTTGCATTTGCATTTCCTTTGTTTTTTATGGAATATATATTTACGTTAACACCATGTTGGTCCAGTGCTCTGTTTCAGGAGTTATGTTGGGGTTGCCAAGCCCTTCTTGGTATTTCTGTTGGAGTGGGAGGTGTTTTGTTGTAGTCACAAAGTCCCTCTTGTTTTTCAGAATGGTGGGAAGTGCTGTGTTGGGGCGCCAAGCAGCTCTTGTTTTTATGGAAGTGGGGGATACCGCATGGGTGCTGTTGAACCCATCTTGTTTGGCATATTTAGCAGCATGTTTCCTAGGCTCTGCCCTGGTAACATATGAACATAAGAACAAAAGAAATGCCATACTGAGTCAGACTAAGGTCCATCAAGCCCAGTATCCTGTTTCCAACAGTGGCCAATCCAGGTCACAAGTACCTGGCAGGTTCCCAAAAAAGTACACAGGTTCCACAGTGCTCATCCCAGGGTAAGCAGTGGATTTCCCAGGTCCTCTTTAATAATGGTTTATGGACCTTTCATCCAGGAACTTATCCAAACCTTTTTTAAACCCAGCTACACTAATAGCTTTTACTACATCTTCTGGTAACTAATTCCAGAGTTTGATTACGCAGGGTCATAATCAAACATGGAGGCAGTTATATCCCCCTGCATTTGCCACATTTCAGCATGGCAAAGCAGCTGCCAGTGCAACTAAAGCCACCCACTGAGGTGGCATTAGTTGCACTCACGATACTTGCGCTGAGCCATTATGTTAGTTTCTGCTGACAATGCAGATGCCTGTTGTAATCTTCTGAATATGTAATCTTCTGGTCTAGTCTCCGCTTGGTCCTGGGTTCATTTCACTTCACAGAGGCAGGAGGGCTTGTAATAAGACAACCAAACAGGTGTGGCTTGGAGAAAGATTTTTATGTAGAAATAGGCTTATTACATAGGTATTTAACAGAGGTATATAGTGATTGTTGCAGAGCTGTTTCAATGTGCATCAATGAATCTGTGTGTGCATGTGCATGTGTGAAAGAGAGAGAGAGAGAACATGTGGGTCAGGGCCTCATGGTAGGCCAGAACATGTGGATCAGAGCCTCATGGTAGTGTCCAAACCTGTCCGATGAAGGAGGGAGAGAGAGCGGGGGGAGGGGTGAAGGGAATTGATTATCAGAGCCTCCTGTCCTTCATGTCCACTGGATGGTGGGAGAGAGAGAGAAGCAGGAAGTGTGTCTGTCCTTTATAGTGCCTCTCCAGCACTTCCCCTTGAGGTCTGCTATTGTCTTTGGCCACTCCCTTTGAGGTCTGCCCTTCTTGATTTAGCAAGGAGGGGCTGCAGACAGGTCCTAGAGACTGACATCACCAGGGGGTCAGAGTTTAAGTTTGGAGACTGAATTTACCAGAGTCCACAGCTGCATGAAATGTATGCTGACACCTGTGTGTAAGAATTCTCTCTTGCCTCATTTTGCAGTAAAATATACTTTTGGGAAGAAATCCTGTAAACCTAATAGTAATGGGTAAAAGCATTTTTGACTACATATGTCTGTTTTTAGTTTGTACTGATATATTCCCTTCTTGGTGAAGATCTATCTCTGTTCTGCATATGTGTGACTGAGGCTACATGTTCTGATAGCATGGAGTTTCTGTGTAGGGAGCTGTAGTAATCTGGCTTGTTCAGTTTTCTAAATAGGAATATGGATGTTCTAGGGCCCACTGCAATATTTATGATGCTGCCCTTTTCTGGGTATGCTCTATGTTGTGTGAGTTTTGGAAATTAGTGCTTTTATGGATAGTAGTTTTGCTCTATGGGTCCTGTACTCTGGGTTCTTGAGGTCAACTTGGGGGGGGGGGGGGAGAATACTGGAATATGTATTGTTTTTGAGATTTGCAGTTTTGTGTTTTTTATGCTGCCAGACTGAAAATTTTTAAATATTTCGTCAGTTCAGACTCAAAGAAATTTCAAATTTTAAGGGAATGCCTGGAGTGGAACAGGTAAATGTAGATCAATTGTTTTTGCCGTCAGAATGTAGAAAGACTAGGGGGCATGCAGTGTGGCTACAGTGTAACCCATTTAGGACTACTAGGTGAAGATATTTTTTCGGCAATTCATTACCAGAGGATGTAGTGAAGGCTATTAGTGTAGCTGGGTTTAAAAAATGTTTGGACAGGTTCCTGGGGAGGGTCCTTAAACCATTGTTAAAGAGGACCCGGGATATGCACTGCTTGCCCCATTACAAGCATTGTGGATCCTGTATGTCTTTTGGAGAAACTGCTAGGTACCTGTGACCTAGATTGGCTACTGTTGGACACAGGATACTGGGCATGATGGATCTTGGTCTGACACAGTCTGGCATATTTTCAGGTACTATGTACTTATGTGCCACCTAGGAAACTGCCTGGTCCACCCTGTGCACCAGCAGCCCCCACTACATGATCCACATACACCCTCCTTTGTCCCATTTGCACCATCAGCAGAGTGCCCTTTCATACTTGGACACTATGCTGTTGCTGCTAATGGAGCACTACTATCACTTTTTTTGGCTCACCTGTCTGTGCAGCACATTGCAGACGTTAAATAGGCTCTCTCTCCTCAAAATATACCCTTACCTACAGGTTTTGATATGTGGTAAGGATCTCCAGGAACAAGCAGGAATGAGTCTTCACATATGGGTATCATCGGTACCCACGGAGCCTGCGCGGGAACGCTCCCCAGCGTCCAGTAAGAAAGCTTTTGGGGCAAGGTAATTCTGGCCGGAAGGTCGGGGGTTCAAATCCCACTAGAGGACAGCAACCTTGGGCCGAAAGGACTGGGGTTTCTAGTCCCACAAGTGCTCCTTGTGGTCTTGGGCAAGCCACTTAACCCTCCATAGCCCATGTTCCCTGTAAAATAGTTATCTCCAAGTTATAATACCCTGTTCAATGTAATTTCAGTTTGTTCAATGTAAACCGCACTGATGCAGAATAGCGCGGTATATAAGAGAATGTAAATAAATAAATAAATAAATAAATAAATAAATAAATCCCACAGCGCCTGCGCGCTGCCTTCCCGCCATTCCCAAACGCCTCTCTCCAGTTCTTCTTTTCCGTGGAGCCAGCAGGTCGTGTTCCTGTCACCGCAGAAGAATTCTTTATTTTTTTCTTTATTTTTCTGTGTTGCGTCTGCCTTCTTCGACGTCAGACTGGTACCGCCGGTCTTTTCTTTTCTTTCTATACAAAAAAAAAAAAAAAAAAGCTTTTCTTTCTTCAACTGTGCATTTGCGGTTTGGGCCTTAGGCCTGAACATTTTTCTCCTCATGGAGAAGCCCGCTTCCGGGTTTAAAAAGTGCACAAAGTGTGGCGGTATTATTTCTGTCACCGACACCTATGATTGGTGTCTAAAATGTTTGGGTCCTGACCATTCCATCACGGATTGTGTGTCCTGTACCATGATGTCTAAAAGAGGTCGGCAGAACCGAGCAGCCAAGCTCAGTACCCTGTTTCCCTCTGATGCAGCCTCGGTGGCATCGACGTCTTCCAGGGCTTTCTTCCTCCCATGGATCTCAGGTAACCAAACATAAATCTAGCTGGTCCTCGAAGGGCAAATCTCCCTCTAAGCATCGAGATGCCTCCGGGCTTGTCCTCGAGGAATCCGCACCGGCAAAATTACCCCGGCGGGAAGTTCCGGCTTCCAAAGCATTATCTATGGGGTCACAGGTTGACATCGATGGCTCGGCCTCGACTGATCACCTGTTGCCGTGTTCTGGGGTACCGGTGGCCTCCACCGGTACCGACATCCAGACTCTGGTGGCGTCGATGGATCAGAAGATTCTGTCCATTCAACGCACCCTAACGGCGTTTATGCAGGCTTCGACGCCTTCGGTACCGCAACAATTTCCGTTGCCGGTACCGACTCCGGCACCGGCATCGTTTACGGTGCCGGTACCGATTGCATCGACATCGGCTTCGGTGTCGACTGCAACGGTACCCTGTTCTATGATGTCCATCGGTACCGAACCGGTACCGCTTACTCCCGATGTCGATCCCACTCGGTACGCGTATCGGGCTTTACAGGAGCATCCAGACAGGCGATACTTCGATTCCTCCGAAGACTCTGATGAGTCGGAGGCTTCTGTCGAGGCACCGGTACTTCTTCCTCAGGAGTCTGATTCTCCAAAACGAAGAATGTCTCCTCCAGAAGACTTGTCTTTTCAAGACTTCATTAGGGAAGTGGCTAGGGGCCTCTCCATTACAGTGGCCCCTGAGTCAGAACCTAGAGCCAAGCAATTAGATATTTTGCAATACCCTAAGGCTCCTAAAGAAGCAGCCACCTTACCTATTCATGAGATTCTCTATGATCTCATGTTGAGCATGTGGGAGACTCCTCTTATTACCTCTCCTTATTCTCGTAGGTTAGACACCATGTACCGTGTCCCTCCTTGTCCTGGCTTTCATAAGTCTCAGCTTCCTCACCACTCTATTGTGGTAGAGTCTGCCATGAGGAAAATAAAGAGTGCAAAGAGACACTCATCTAATCCTCCAGTACGTGAATGCAGAACCCTTGATGCTTTTGGCAGAAGGGTTTTCCAAGCTAATATGCTTGCTGCCAGAATCAACTCCTATAGTCTCTATATGGGGATGTTTCTAAAAGAAGTCACAGATCATCTGCAGACTTTAGCCCCTTTTATTTCAGAAGATAAAAGGCAGGAATTTCTCACTTGGCTTAAACATGCCCAAGATGTTTCCAAATTTTCCAACCGTGCAGCCTTTGACTCTTTTGAATGTGTAAGTAGAGCCTCGGCTATTGCCATAGGTGCACGCAGAATTGCTTGGTTACAAGCATCTGATTTGGAACTCTGGGTCCAAGATGAATTGGGAAATCTTCCTTGTACAGGTGAAAACCTTTTTGGCAGGGATTGGAAAGCAAAGGCCACTTAGATGGATGCTGAGAACTCTGCTTTGGATCGACTTTCAAAGTCTACCTCTGCTCCTGCTAAGAAAAGATTGTTTAAAAAGACACCTTTTTCTAAAAAGGGAAGATACTATCCTGCTTATGGTCAGCAGGCATCTTCTACAGGTCGTTTTGCTGCAAAGCGTCAGCAACCACCTAAACAGGCCAAGTCAAAGGCTGCCAGGCCTCCCACGGCCCAGCAGCCTCAGCCTCCTCAAGGCCTTTGACTTGCAACTAGAGAACTTAGCCTTTCTGGCTCTGGAAGAACCAGAGCCCCTCACCATTCCAGGAAAGTTAGCTTACTTTGCTCCCAGATGGGAGCAAATCACAGCAGAGCAATGGACCCTCTCCATTATAAAGGAAGGGTACAAGCTTCGTTTCTTAAACCTTCCTCCACACACCATGGTGAAACAGTTCAATTCTCCAACATCTCTCCTCAACCTTCTGGGTCAGGAGATTGCTACCCTTCTTGCCCAATGGGCAATAGAAGATGTACCCCTTCTTCAACAGGGCTCAGGGTTCTACTCCCCTTAATTTCTTATTCCAAAGAAAACAGGGGGCTACAGACCCATTTTAGATCTCAGAGAATTGAACAAGTTTCTATTCAAAGAGAAATTCAAGATGATTTCTCTCGGTACTCTGCTGCCATACCTTCAGAGTCAGGACTGGCTTTATGGTTATGGTTATGGTTATGGTTAGGCATTTGATATACCGCCCTTTACGTATGCATCAGAGCGGTTTACATGTATATACTAACAGGTACTTTTTATTCCCTTGTCCCCGAAGGACTCACAATCTAAGTGTACCTGAGGCAATGGAGGGTTAAGTGGCTTGCCCAAGGCCACAAGGAGCAACCATGGGACTAGAGACCTCAGTCCCTCCGGCCTGAGGTTACTTGTCCCCATGCGGGAATTGAACCCCCAGCCCTCTGGCTTTGTTCTCTAGATCTCAAGGATGCGTACACCCATGTCCTCATCCATCCAATACACAGAAGGTTCCTTCGGTTCCTTTTTCAAGGAAAGCACTACCAATACAGGGTGCTTCCTTTCGGTCTGGCCTCTGCACCAAGGGTGTTCACGAAATGCATGGCTGTAGTAGCTGCATTTCTATGCACTCTAGGAATATTCGTTTTCCCATATCTGGACGACTGGCTCATTTGAGCTTCATCCCAGTCAGAGGCCCAGATTTCTCTAACCTGCACAATGCGTGTCCTTCAGTATTTGGGACTGGTAATAAACATCCCAAAATCCCACCTCACCCCTACTCAGTCTCTGGAGTTTATAGGGGCCTTGCTGGATACCACAACTGCAAGGGCCTATCTTCCTCAGGCCCGTTGCCTACGCTTGGTGCAGTTAGCCTCCCAGATACAGTTAAAGTCCCATTTAACTGCTCGAGAGATGTTACAACTATTAGGCCACATGGCATCCACCGTGCATGTGGTTCCATATGCTCGCCTTCACATGAGGGCAGCTCAATGGACTTTGTCTACCCAACGGACTCAGGCATCAGGTTGCCTGTCAGACAACATAGCAAACTCCAGTCGCCTATTTTGGTCTCTCCAGTGGTGGAAGTCCCCTCCAAATCTGTTGCTGGGGTCCCCGTTTCAGCAGTCACTACCCCAAGCAACTCTGACAACAGATGCTTCTCCAATGGGTTGGGGAGCTCATCTGCAGGATCTCTCCACCCAGGGCATCTGGTCTCCACAGGAGACTTCTCTGCATATCAATCTCTTGGAACTCAGAGCAATATTCTTAGCTCTCAGAGTATTCCATTCCCTGCTCAGCTACAGGACAGTCCTCATCCATACGAACAACCAAGTAGCCATGTTCTGTGTAAACAAGCAGGGCGGGACTGGCTCTCTGTCGCTTTGCAACGAAGCTTTGCGACTGTGGGCCTTCGCCAGAGAGCATCACATCCATCTTCTGGCAGTATATCTTCCAGGCATTCAAAACTCTTGGGCGGACAGACTCAGTCGAGTTCTGCTCCCACACGAGTGGTCCCTCCACATGGACCAGGTAGCCAGGATTTTTTGAATTTGGGAAACCCCGGACATAGACCTCTTTGCAAGTCCGTGGAATGCCAAAGTTCCCCGATTCTGTTCCAGAATTCCGTGTCAGGAAGTTCAGGCCAAGGATGCCTTCCTCCTTCACTGGGGTCAAGACTTCCTTTATGCCTTTCCACCAATTCCCCTAATTCCCAAAACACTATTCAAGCTTCAGAGAGATCGAGGGACCATGATCCTCATAGCTCCACACTGGCCACGCCAAGTGTGGTACCCTCTACTTCTGCATCTCTCTCAAGCTCCTTCCCTGGACTTGGGCTCTGCACCAGACCTTCTGTCCCAGGAAGGGGGAACATTGTGGCACCCAAACCTCCAGTCGCTCCATCTCAGGGCTTGGTTGCTGAGGGCCTAGACCTTCAAGATTTTCATCTCTCTCAGCAAGTCAGAGATGTTATTCATGCCTCTAGAAAGCCTTCTACTAGGCGTTCCTATGCTTTCAAATGGAAAAGATTTACCATTTGGTGTTCAGAGAAGGGTCTAAACCCTCTTGCAATACCTCTGAATTCTCTATTAGAGTATCTCCTGCATCTATCCCATGCAGGCCTGAAAACGAATTCAGTAAGAGTCCATTTGAGTGGTATTGCAGCGTCCCTCAAGCCTCTCATTGGACAACCTATTTCCTCTCACCCTCTTATAGCAAGATTCATGAGAGGCCTTCTTTTAACTAAACCTCCCATTAGACCACCTCCAGTGGCATGGGACTTAAACCTGGTTCTTGGCCAGCTTATGAAGCCACCCTTTGAACCTTTAGCCACCACCTCCTTGAAACTTCTTTCTTGGAAAGTTGTTTTTCTCATTGCAGTCACCTCAGCACGCCGCATCAGTGAGTTGCAAGCTTTGGTGGCTAATCCACCTTATACAAGTTTCCATCATGATAAGGTAGTCCTCAGGACCAATCCACACTTTATGCCTAAAGTGGTCTTGCCTTTTCATCTAAACCAGGAGGTATATTTACCTGTCTTTTTTCCAGGACCTCATGCATCAAATGCAGAGAGGACTCTTCATACCTTGGATTGTAAGAGAGCTCTCACTTTCTACTTACAAAGAACACAGCAACATAGAAAGTCTTCTCAACTCTTTGTTGCTTTTGATCCTTCTCATTTAGGACTTCCAGTCTCTAAAAGAACACTGTCCAACTGGATTGCTCAGTGTATTTCTTTCGCCTACCAGAGTAGGAACATTTCTCTGGAGGGCCATGTCACAGCTCACAATGTGAGAGCCATGGCAGCCTCAATGGCTCATCTAAACTCTGTGTCCATTGACCAAATCTGTCGAGCGGTCACCTGGACCTCGGTTCATACCTTCACAGCCCATTACTGTTTGGGCAAGGACTCCCGCCGGGATGCCTCATTTGGTCAGGCTGTCCTCAAACACCTGTTCCATTCCTAATCAACTCCTACCCGCCTACCCTGGTTGGATGCCAGAGATCCATGGGGGGAAGTGGAGCCCCCTGCAAGGGCACACAACCATGGGGTCTCTCCCTGGCATCTGCAGCTAGGGAGTCCCCATATGTGAAGACTCATTCCTGCTTGTTCCTGGAGATAGCACAGTTACTTACCTGTAACAGGTGATCTCTGGGAACAGCAGGAATAAGTCTTCACAACCCACCCACCTCCCCTAGGAGTTGTATCTCTCTCTCTATCTTTCCTTTCCTCTCTCTCTCTTTGTCTCAGCTTATCAGACGGCTGCCTGGGTGAGAATCTTCACACTCTTGGCAAGTGCATATTTCTATATGATTTGCAAGGTATTGTGGGCAATGTAGTTCATTCACACCAGACACAGCTGCTGACAATAATTTAGTTGTGCTCTTGGGTAAAGCCAATAAGATATTTATTTATGGGGTTATTTCTCCCAACACAGATATGCTTGGTAGCACATAAATTAGGTTACTTGCTTTCAGTGTTAACTTGGAAAAACAAAGTTAAAATCAGGAAAACAACAAAAGAAAAGTCACAAAGCAAGAAACAAACTGTTCTTTTCAGGTTAACTTCTGATTACTTCCCACATAGATACAGAAGTGATTCTCTCCTAGCTCACAAGCAATTAGGTAAGGCTTAATTGCTAGCAGTTACCAGCTGAAACCCCTTAGCTGGCTTGCCTTCCACTGTGTGGGTCAAATCCTGCTTCAGGAGCTTTTCTGAGTAGATTAAAGAACAAATTTGTATTTCTTTGTGATGGTTGCTGTACTTTATAACAGAAAGTTACCAACGGAGTTTAGATAGAGAGCAGTCCATATAAACAGGATCCTCATCTGCTATTATTCCCCCTTGTTCAACAAGCATGGGTTCAATATCATGGATTGGCACAGATGAATCTCTCAATGGAGCATTTTCAGGAGAATACTTGTTTCCCTGCTGTCTTTCAAGGTTATAGCTAGGGCATAGATCAGTGTTCATACCTGAGCTTCCATTGCTGCTAGAGTTCCTCTCTATATAGCCTGGCCAGTATGTAGTCCAGTTCTTATGTCCAGCCTTCCAATCCAGATCCCTGGACACTGGATCTCTCTTCACATACCTTCTGGCACGGGTCTTAGGGTCCCTTCCACGTGCAGCTGTCTCCCTCACAGGTAGCCTCTGGTGATTCCTAGCTCTGCAGCACCATTCCTCTGGCTTTCCCCAGTCCAATGGTGTATGCTGGCCCTTGGAATACCTCCCAGTATACGTACTGCTTTGGACTCTTCTAAACTTCTCAAAGGCTTTTCTCTTCCTTCTTCCAAAGGGTCTCTTTGCCTCTCTGTCCGTCCGGTTTGGCTTCTGCTTCTGATGATCCTTCAGATGAAACTGATGATCAAACTCAAGCTGATTCTCAGGATACTGAGGACAATTCTCTGGATATCCAAGGTGATCATGAAGATCTTCATCTGTAGAATAAACTCTACTCTTATTCTGCTTAGATGAGTGCTCCTCCCTAACACAGCACAGCTGTGCTGAATCAGGCCCTGCCCTTTGAGATGAGTGCTTAGGGATTACCTCATAGCCCTCCTGATTGAACACACGTTTCCCCACTTCAGCTCCTCTAATGGCTGTTGGAAACCTGGTGCATTCTGGGATTGGTAGTCTTTTATGGCAAAATTCTGTTTTCTTATTTCTACCAGAACTGACAGGTTGCTTGTTCAGAGTCACTTCACCTTTTCCATAGCTCCTTCCTGAGCTATGATAAGCTTCCTTATCACAAGCTTTAAAACTCGAACTGGAGAGAGGCGGTTGGGAAAGGTGGGAAGGCAGCGTGCAGGCGCTGTGGGATGCTCCCTAAAGCTTTCTTACTGGACGCTGGGGAGCATTCCTGCGCAGGCTCTGTCGGTACCGACGATACCCATATGTGAAGACTTATTCCTGCTGTTCCCAGAGATCACCTGTTACAGGTAAGTAACTGTGCTTTCCTGGTGTTAAGGTGACAGCGTTAAGGGAGCTGGGCCTTGTTTCCACCCACTCCCCACCCATTGGCCCCCTACTCTCTGCCTACTCTCTGCCCATAGTGTGCTTTACGCTGCCGATTCCGTTAGTGCACGCTAAAGCAGCGTTAATGTGTTATAAAGGCATATTAGCATGGGTTAACAGTGCGAATGCCCCGTTAATGCGTGTTAACAGAACACTTGCTCCTTTAGCGTGGTTTAGTAAACATCCCCCTTAGTGACTGCATTATGCAGTAGTTCTGTGGGTCCTATGGCTACACAAAAAAAATGTATACGTGAAGTGGAATTTTAGAAGGGATGTGTAGGAAGAATCTGGCATGTCCAGAGCAGAATGTCCAAAAATGGGGATGGGGGGGGGGGGGGGAAAGAGTGGCAGTAGCAAGGTGCATATAAGTGCCTTCTGAAATCATTCTATCTCCACCCTGAACAATTTATGTCCCTGTAAATGGTTATGGAAATGGGCCCCTTGCAGATTGAACGGTCGGGTACGAGCATTGGTGCAGGCCATTTCACAGACGTGGATGTCCCCGAATTGTATGGCCTCAGAACCAGGTACTTGGACATGCCATCAGGGGTATTGCAGAAGGAAGTGAGACTATGTTATGAGACTTGCACATCCCGGCCTGCCATTTCAGATACTCAAACTTGTGGCAGCAGACCAATATAATGTTTGGAATATGTATTTGTGTGCAGATTTCTTCAGCCCAGTAATACTAACTGTGGCGATGTAGCACATTTTGCTCTCCTCCCCCCCCCCCCAACCCCGGAAACGTTGTATCCATGAAATGACTTCTTTTTTGCACCTTATTCATGGTCAGAAGCAGGTATAGGCATGGATGCCTCACCTACCAGGACCAGACTTGCTTGTGCTATTCTGAAATTGCACCTTCACTTTTGCTATGCCCAGGTCATTCCCCCGCCATGCCCTCATGTCTGTGCTGGCACCAGGGATGTCTATATACCCGGGTTTCTAAAATAGGTCCAGGGACATCTATGTGTTTGCTCATTTTCAGATGTCCAAGTCACTGAATAAAGGTTAATTCCACCTCCCATTATTATCTATATTTTTTTTATATTTCCTTGTCTTACAGACAGATCATCTACTTCACTGAAAATTTCTGACATTTTACCACTGCCGAACTTTAACAATATACCATTATTATTCCAATGGACACACTCGGCACCTGCGTAGCTTTCAGGGACCCCAAGAACACCTGATTTGCTCCTCCCAAAGGGCTGCAATGAGGAACCTATGGTTCAGAACAAGTATTCGGTCAACAGCATGGACCTCCAGGCCGCCTTTGGTGCCATGGTCCTCCCAAATTTTGCCTGTAGTTGCTCTAGCGGTCAGCAGTACAGACTCTCTGGGCCTTCTTTGATACCACAGTCCTCCCAAATTCTGACTGCAGTTGCTCTAGTAATTAACATGGACCTCCCATGCCTTCTGTGGTCCTTCTGAATTCTGCCTGAACTTGCACTTTCAAACTTGAGGCAATTAAGAAAACTTAAAAAAACAAAGGTAAGTTTCCTGTTGTGGTGACATTTTTCTTTAAAACCACAATGAATCTTCACAGTTCCCACACAAAGGGATATGTTTACTAAATGGCAGTAAGAGAGCATGTCTTTCTGAGCGGCAACAGCAGCGATAAGGGTTTACTGTATGGTAAGTGTGCTGAGCGTGTTAGAGACATTCCAGTATTAAGGGGTGATAGTGGACACTTAATGTGCGGTGGACATTAAGGAGTGGTCGTGGACACTTAGGGGTATGTTTATGAATCAGCGGTAGCGGCGTCCGTGCGATATCACAGCTCTGATATCACACGGAAGCCACTACCGCTGATTTGTAAACATACCCCTTATTGTGCGGTAACAGGACATGCTGCATTAAGGTGTCTTGCATGCACCTTAACGCAGGAAGGCCTCTGAAATGCTGAAAGGGAGGGCAGGGAAGCCATTGGAGAAGGTATGGATGCAAGCACAATTGGTAGCTGATGGAGTTGATTTACCCAATGCCTGGCTATGTGGCAGTATGTGTGATGAGCATGTTTGACCGTACAGCGGGCCTGTGCTGTTGACTAGGTGAGATAGGTGGCTGCCTAGTGATGCTGGTCAGTGTGGGTGTTGGCAGCAGCAGAGTCAGCAGAGGGGTTGCAGCAGCAGGGGGCGCTATGACAGGCGTGCAGTCCTAGATTTCCTGAAAGCATACACCATGCCATAAGCTATATTATAGTGTCTGTGAGGTGTGGACATGTATCCAGATGTACTGTCAGTGTGTGGCATGCCATAGGCCAGGACAGTGTCTGGGTGGAGGCAGCATGTTCTGATGTGAACAGCAAAGTAAGGATTGTCCATGAGTGCAAATGTGGGGCAGTCACAGGAGAGGTGTGCATGATATGGCTAACAGCTGCAAATGACCCTTGATATTCATGGTGGGGCTGCCCCACCATGAATCCCCCTGATGGCCAAACGGTGGGTGCAGGGCTGTGCCATGGATTTTTCAAGCAGAGAGTTTATAATGTGTGTGGTGGTGGATGTATGGGATCATACTGGCCAAAAGCATTTGGTGTGTGTGATCCAAAAGAAGCAGTGCCATGGGCTACATGAAACACCATTTGTGTGGGTGGGACTGGTGCCTCAACCTGTGCAACTGCACGACAATACACCCGACAGAGTGGCATGATAGTTCTCCAGGAACAAGCAGGAAGTCAGTCCTCATTTATGGGTGATGTCGGCACCGACGGAGCCCTTGTGGATCAATTCCCCAGCTTTCAAAGAAAGCCTTTGTGATTGCTACCACGCATGCTTGGTCCTCTTCCTGCCCAAGGGTACCATCTTGCTCAGTCTCCCTTTTTCCAGGGAGCCCTTCGGATGCACATCCTCGTCCCTCAGAAAAAGTTTGGTTTTCCTCACCTGAACAGGCTCTCTTTTTTCTGGTTGCACTGGTCCTCTTTCTGTCTTTTCCCCTGATCTGCTTTAGAGTTTTCGAGGATATACATTTTCTTTTAAAAAAAAAAAGAATAATTTTTTTTTTTCGGGCTTCGCGCCCTTTTTTCCTGAACTGCTGGCCACGTGGGTCTTCGACGTCGCAGGGGCCATTTTTGCCCCCATGACCACCAGATTAAAAAAATGCGATAGATGCTCTAGGAACATGTCGCTTACGGACACTCATGACTGTTGTCTGCGGTGCCTGGGATCCGACCATGACCTAGAGCTCTGTTTGCTCTGCAAGAAAATGTCCTCTAAGGCCTTGCTCAGCCGTAAGCAGAAGTCCAAAGACATTTTCAGGAAGGCCGCCTCGGAGTCCCCGTTGGTGCCCTTGGTCGTCTCTCCTCCAGTGGGTTCTCCCCTTGAGGCCCCGCATTCTCAGCAGCACTCTGACCAGGGTTCCCCCGAGGTGGAACAACGCAAAAAGAAGAATGTCTCAAAGTTGCTGGCTGGGACTCATGACAAGTGCAAGTGCTCCCGTGCCCGGTCGCTTAGTCCCCTTCAGCGTTCCCGAGAGTCGGAGAAGGAGCAGCCCCGCAAGGTACCTCGCAGGGAAACGGAGGCCTCCGGCAAAGGTGCCCAGTCTCCTGAGGGTCGTCCCGGTGAGGACTCCCTCTCCTCCTCGATGCCCAATCCGGTGACCCTGGTATTGGAGTCCCAGGGCCCCACGCCCGCGTGGGAGTACCGTATGCTGATGCTTGAATGCAGCGTTTCTGTGTTCATTGCTTCCCAGGAGGGGGCTCATTGCCAGCTTCGCTGACTTGCACCCAGAGAACGCAGGTCCCTCACATGGGACACCCAAATCCGTCCAGGAAACCCCCGAGAGCCGCGGGCCTCATGAGGGTCTGCGATGTCAGTCTCGCTTGCTATCCCGTTCCTCAGAGGCGAGATCGTCCAGGGCCTCTAGCTCCAGGCCGCCGGCCATCAGACAGGGCAAACCGCCCGGCTCGGATCTCTCGACCGATTTTTCGGACTAGGAGTCTGATGGGGACACCTTCCCGGAAACCCATACCCACTGGGACCTTCCGTCGGACCCCTCACCACCTGCATTCCAGCGGCGTTCACCACCTGAAGACACCTCCTTTTTTGTGTTTATCCAGGACATGGCCCGGGCCCTCAGCCTGGTCACCCAGGCGAAAGAGGACCCTCGTGCTGAAGAATTCAATATTCTTCAGTACGAGTCCCCGCCCAGGGAATCCCTCATTGTGCCTGTACCGCCGATTCTATCTCAGCTGTTGCTCCACATGTGGGAGACCCCAGCCTCGGTCCCCATTGTGAGCAAGTGCCTTGACACAATGTTCAAGGTGCAGCATCTTCCGAAAGACCCAGCTTCCGCACACCTCGATGGTTGAATCGGCCATGAGGAAGCATAAGAGCCCAAAGTCTCACTCATCGGTACCACCGGGCCGGGAATCAAGAGCCCTTGATGCCCTGGGCCGCAAGGCCTATCAAGGCTCCATGCTCTCTTGTCGCATCTTGGCATACCAATTGTACATTGGTATGTTCCTGCACGACTTGGCAAAGGAACTTGGAGGTTTCTCTGTGGGCCTCAAGGGAGAACCCCTTGACAGATTCCATGCCCTGTTAAAATCAGTGGCCGACTGCTCCAAGTATATCTCTCGAGCCTCCTATGATGGCTTCGAGACATCGGCTTGGGTGGTAGCCGCCGGCATCGGAGCCCATCGCCAGGCATGGCTCCAATCTTCGCATTTGGAACAGTGGGTTCAGGAGAAACCCCTGGACATGTCCTGCCTCGGTGAACAACTTTTTGGTAAGCCGATATTGGAGAAGGATGTGGAGATCGAGACAGAGTATATCGTTAGGACCTGTCTCTCCCGCAAGACCTCTACATTGCCTTGGAAGAAGCAGCCAACCAAGAAGCCCTTCTTCCCCAGAAAAGGCCTCCAGTATGGCGGCTACCCGCCGTACCTGGCTACCCCAATGCCAACCACTCCGGCACAGGGGAAGCCCGACCAGGGCCACTGTAAACCAAAGGGCCCAAAGGCCCAGACGCCGGCTCCCCCACAACCCTCTCAGTGGTTTTGATGCCAGCAGCATGGCCCATCGCCCCCTGGTGATACAGCAACCAGTGGGGGGATGCCTGTTCTTCTTCGCCCTGTTGTGGGCGCTTATCACCTCGGACACCTGGGTCCTCCAGGTTATCCTGGAGGGATATCGCCTCCACTTCAAAAGGCTTCCACCTCCTTTCTCCCCGGCGGAGCCTCCTCGATTCCCCGCACACCAGCTTTTGCTGCAGCGGGAATTACACTCCCTCCTTGCCCAACGGGCAGTCGAGAAGTTCCCTCCCCACCTTCGAGATCGGGGCTTTTATTCCTGGTACTTCCTCATCCCAAAAAAGACGGGGGAGAGGGGGGTCTTCAGCCCATCCTCGATCTCTGCAAGCTGAACAAGTTCCTGGTGCGTGAGAAATTCAAGAAGTTATCTCTTGGCGTGCTGCTCCCCTTCCTCTGGCAGGGTGACTGGCTATGCTCCTTGGATCTGAAGGATGCTTACACCCATATCTTGATCCACCCCCAACACAGGCAGTACCTACATTTCAGGGTGCAGGGAGAGCACTTCCAGTACAGGGTGCTCCTCTTCGGCTTTGCATCCGCCCCACAGGTCTTCAAGAAGTGCCTCATTGTGGCCGCCGCTCACCTTCGGCGCCGGGGCGTGCCAGTGTTTCATTACCTCGACGACTGGCTCGTTACGGGCTCCTCCATCGAGGAGGCCCGGCAAGTGATGTAGCTTACCGTCCTCCTCTTGGAGAGCTTGGGGTTCTTGGTCAACTACCCAAAGTCTCACTTCGAACCAGCGCAGGCTCTCGAGTTCATCGGGGCACCTCATTACTCATCAGGCCATTGCCTTCTTGCCAGTGGATCGCTCCACCCACCTCCGAGCTCTGGCGGCTCGTGTCCAAAGCGCCCTCCAGGTCACCGCTCAGTCCATGCTACGTCTCCTGGGCCACATGGCCTCGACCATGCTTGTGGTTCCATACTCCCACTTGCACAAGCGGACGGCTCAGTGGTGTCATAGGACCCAATGGAGTCAGTCCCTCAGACACCTCAGGGACCCCGTCAGGGTTCTTCCCAACCTCCGCTTGTCCCTGAACTGGTGGCAAAGCCCCCACAACCTCCTGCGGGGATTGCCCTTCCAGGCCCCACAACATGATGTAGTGCTGACCACAGATGCTTCCCTGTTAGGGTGGGGAGCCCATTGCGGGTCTCTCTGCATGCACGGGCAATGGTCACCCGCGGAGCTCAGCAGCAGATAAGCCTGTTGATAAGAGGAGCCATTCAAGCCATACTGCCTATGGAAGTGGTACAGTGCTTATTAGAAAAGGGAAAAAAATGCTGATGGTTGTAATGGTGCTACAAAGGACTCCACAAAAGATATAAAAGTACTAGTGCTCTCCTTATACTTGGAGCAAGGCTTGGAGAACTTTATGGTCTTTTATTGTTTATTTATTTATCTCCAAGAACAAGCAGGAATGCAGTCTTCACATATGGGTGACATCAGCTCCGTGGAAAATGAAAACCTAAGGAGAGGAGTTTGGAAGCAGATGCACAGGTGCAGTGGATTGCTCCCAAAAGCTTTCCAATTGGACACTGGGAAGTGTTCCTGTGCGGGCTCTGTCAGTGCTAATGTCACCTATATTTGAAGACTGATTCCTGCTGTACCTGGAGATCACCTGTTACAGGTGAGTGACTATATTTTCCTTACATGACAGCCTGTTACTACAGCCTAACCTGAATTTCAGATACTCATAGAATGCCTGCATGATAGTAGGGTGTACACTACAGTGCTAATGAGGCAGCCTGATTTTTATAGCATCTCTCCAATAACAAAAAAAAGAGCAAGAAAGAAACGTATAGAAAATTGTTTTTATCACATTTACATATTCCACAATGATTTGGTAGAACCAGGGAACCAGAGTTCACACAGCTCTGATGCTCCTTAGCATGTGGATCCTCAGTGCAGGTTTGAAATGAAGCCTTTTGAGTTCAGGGAGCATGGCTGCTGTAGTTCAATGCCAGGTCCTTTCCCTTACCCTTCTAACCTCATCTTTAACTTCCCTTACCTATTCTATAAGCTTATCATTATTCAGTCATTGGTTATCACGGGCTCAAAATGGAAAGTTCCAAAGTTTGAGAAAGGATTAATTAAGGAATCATTACTAGAGTGGAAATCAGGTAATATGAACTAGAATGTTTTTGGCAGAGGTGTAGTATTGCATTCTTAACACAACTACATACCATCACTTACCCAAGCCGGAACCCATTATAACCTCTGGTAGAGTAATAAATCAATGAAGTGAGTTTCCCAGTGCTTTAAAACGTCTAATCTCTAAGTAGTTGGGAATCAGAAATGCAATCCATCTGCTGTTTCTCAGCAGGCCAATTAAATAAATTAATAAGAAAGCACATTAGATATCTATTGACAGCCCTTTTGGGAGTGTTTTAAATATTATGGTTAATCCAAAGTAATATTCTTGTTCAGATTTACTTTTAACAGAATACTCAAGAGATCTTCCACCTAAAATTCTTAAGAGACACTAGATGCTTGAAGCTTTCATGGCTCAGCTGAGTCTTTTTTTTCTAAAGGCAAAACACTCAGCATGATAAATATACAATGCATTAACTACATTTTCTGATCTCAGATTACTTTTCATCCTACCAGAGGATCAATTCTCCCTCTTCGTGATTTAACAGGTGGAACTATGATCCTTCTCACTCAATACCTGTATCTCCTCCATGCTCACGGTATCCAGATTTTAATATTCCCCATCTTCTTAAAAAAAGGAGGATGCATCTGGTGTACTTGCATCTTTTCCTATTTGATGGAAGAAGCATTAGCAGTAAATCTAAGGGACAGAGGTCATGCTCCATATACCCTGAGAAGTAAGCAGGCCAAAATTCAAAGCCCTTAGCTGGCTGGCCAGAGGGAGACCAGCCAGCTAAGGGGGCAGACTGCTATATTCACTGACATTATCCAGATAAAATCTGGGATTTTTTTCCAAATATTTCCTAATGTCAAAAAAGACAGGAGAATTGTAGCTGATCTTAAATCTCATAAGAATGGTGTTTGACACTGCAATCCAGATCCTTTCTTCCGGAAGACAGGATTCAAATGCTCATCTTCCATGTGTATGCCATCCAAGCGGCATCCAAAGTCACATAGCATATGTGCAAATTTATTTATTTATTTATTTATTTACAGTTCTTATATACCGCGCTCTTTGGTACCAGTTAACTTTGGTTTACAGTTAACAAATTTTGCATTGGGACAATCCTTTGCTTACATTATAACAGGGTTGGTAACTTGGAGATAACAGGGGAAACTATATACAAATTATATACAAACAGAGTATTATCAGTGTCTGAATTTACAGTTCAGGTTACATATTGGGATCATGACTTTGGGGCCATAGGGCAGCGGCAGTTCATGTCATCCATTAGCTCAATTTAGAATGCAAAGACCACATTGAGATCTGAAATTGCAGTTGAATCAACACTCTTCAATCTTTGCTCATAGCCATTAATTCACCATCTCGAATACATACTACCATACTACATACAACAACAATAAGTCCTTCCTTATCATCCCTCTAGCCCAGTCCCTCACCTCTGGGTAATGTACCTCTTCCAGCAGCTTGGAGACTGAGCATGTCATATTTTTGATGGCACCTATGTACTTATGCATCTGGCACCACCTACCAGCCCCAGTATGCTCAGTCTCCAAGCAGATGGAGGAGGTAGTGAGCCCGGGTGCTGGACTCACTGAAGGGATAACTAAGGAGATAGGTTTACTTAGAGTTTCCTTTTTATTTCCCCTGTAAAACAGATCAGAAAGAACCCGGGGACAACAGGGCTAAGCAGAGGATATTCCTTCTCCCACCTCCTCCCCCCAGGATTTTGGTGTGTGGGGGGGGGGGGGAGTTCTGTGGAGGCCTTCCTCAGTCCGAGACTTCTAGTGGCTCCTGAACCTGTTATTGGGTGAGGAGCCACCATGGGGGCAGCAGTGGATTGACAGGAGTGAAAGCCGGCAGTCCTGAGTCGCCCCCCTCAGTGCTGAAGCTGGGAAAGAAGGCTGAGCGCGAGAGGTAGAAAAGCCACATGGCAAAGAGGCTCCAAGGTAAGAGCAGCAGAGGGGAGGACAGCAGGAACCCCTAACAACTGCTGGAACACGAGGAGACAGAGAGCAGCCTGCAGCTGCGTGTTTGGGAACTTGCAGCAGTAAGGGAAACTCCCTCCACTGTGTTTAGGTGTGATTTCTTCTTCTTCAGGTCCACGTGCGTTCTAACCCCCCGTGGTGTTTTGGGCGCCCGGGTGAGGCAGCCACCGGAGAATAAAGCAGGACAGAGCAGCTTCTTCCTAGGGGAACATTTACAGTTTCCTTTCAATTTCGGTTTTTGTTAATTAGATATTGGTAAATTGGTTTTGTTTTGTTTTGTTTTATTTTAGTTCAGGTACTCTAGTGCTCCTTGCCTGAGTCTGTGGAGGTGCAGTGTGCTAGGGATCCTTCTACCTACCCGGGTACAGATTTAGGGCGTTCTGGGGAGTACCCGCAGCCCTTCCCATCATGCCAGCCAGACCACAGTACCTGGTATATGATGGTATCAAGGGGAGTGAATCCCACTTCATACCACATCCTTAAACATTACTTGTGTTTATACAGCTCAAAACTTATTCAGTGCACATTGACTTGATGCAGACTTGTGGCAAAAGCCTAACTAAATGTGCCATTGTCTTGTTGCTGGGCAGATTTCAGAGAGCCATTGTGCCTGGTCAGGTGGATCAGGAGATGTACACCTATTGAGGTAAAATATATTGTCACGCCCTTAGCCCCTTACAGACAGTGTGGAGGGGCATGCTTGTCATAGGAGAAATTCACCATTTAGCCTTTACCTGACTGGCTGCCTTGTAATGCCTCATGGGAAAGGTAGTTCAGTCAGGAGGTACTTGGCTTCAGGTAAAAAAAAACCAACACATTTGTAGTTGGCTTTGAGTGGTAAGGCTTTTGACAGAAATTTATTGATGGGGTAAACGCTAGGGTCACAAATTAACACCTTTGGATTGTTTCTCCAGGATTCTTTCAAAAATACATCAGGATATAACTGAACTCAAAACAAAACAGCTTATAATGTTCTTTAGCATAAAGGAAAAGTCCTTTCAACAGCTAATGCTACCTGACACGGCTAGCAGTGCTGTTCCAAACAAATAGAAACAGCTTTTCCTAAAGCAAGTTTCTTTTCTCTCAGTCCAGAACACTTCCCGGCTGTTTGTCTCCTTAAGCACAGTAAAAACTTTCAACAAGAAGTTAAACTCTTCATAGGCAAACAATTCTCTATGCAAGGTTTTTTAGGAATAGTGAAAACCAAATCAAAGCTTTTCTTACTTTCACCATCAGCTCGGCTTCAGGCTGTGCACTGCACTGGCTAGCAGCTGTTTAACAAGTTGTAATTAGACAGCTGCAGTTTGCTCAGCAAAGGTATTTCTTCTTTAATACAGGACTTTCACAAGTTATCTACAGGCTCTCAGGGTTACCAGACTCTGGAGGTTTTCCTTACGGTTGACTCCCTTCCAAACCCTCTGTATTTGAAGATTGGCATAAAGAGCAATCCATGTATGAGTCTTCTTCTTCTACAGCTAGGTCTTGTTCACCCAGTTGCATGGGCTCTACCTTAGTCTCTGGCTCAGAGGGCTTAGCTGACTGCCTTCTGTTAGGGCAAAAGCTGTCTCTTGCAACTCTGTAGTGCTCCAAATTAGACAAGCTTCCAATGCTCCTACCTGGGTCAAGGCTTGTACCAGCTTCTCCTCGCTCATGCTCTGGCCACCATTCACCTGAGCTTCCTCGTCCTGTCCTCCAACTTGTGTTCCTTGTTCCTGCTGTTCTTACTGTTCCAGCTCCATTCCTCTTCCAGTAAGCATTCCTACTCCTCTCTCCCTCTGGATAATCTGACCTAGTCTTAAACCTCTCAGGCTCCAGCCCCACCCCTTCTCCTCTCAGGTGTTGGAGATCAAACTGCCTCGTGGCAGCTGAGCACTTGGGGAATTCAATGACATAAGGGTTCCTTACCCTGGGCCTGTATTCCCTCTCCTTTTCTCCAGTAGGGGCATTCTGCAACCTATTGCAGCTAGGAATTACCTGCTTTCTAGGTGTAAATGGAGTTCTGTGTCTCTGACCTTGTAAAATAGGTCCTTTGATAAGGATGAATTCCTTCTCTTTATCCCTGTCTCCTGGGTCCTGATAAGCTTCCTTATCACAATATATTAAATGTAGTATTTTATATATTACTATGCAGACTATGCATGCCGACCCTGCCCAGCTGAATATCGGGCCCTTACTGCACAAAAAGAGAACAATTTTAAAGTCCAGCATTATTAATGTGTATTTTTCTATATTTATTTTTTTTATTTCGAGAGTTTGATATACCACCAACAAGCTTGTGGCCAACGCAGCGGTTTACAACTGAAAAGGGGAGGCAGAAAATAGAGAAGAAACAGGAAAGGACAAAAGAGTGGGGCATTATAATGCAGGGCAGGGGAGGGAAAGACAACGTTGGGCTTATCTCAGTCTAGAACATAGATGCAGTCTGCCTGCTTTGTTTTGTGGGGGCAAGGGGTAGGGAGATTGGTGGCAGGGGGAAAGATCTCTCCTCCTGTCAGAATGGCAACTATTAGCTCTCTCTTCCCCATCTCAACCAGCACTCACCCTCTCTTGCACACGTGTGCACACATATGCACACGCATACACTATAGCCCTGCCCACCGACCCTGAACACCGGATATTCAATGCCACGGTGACAGCACTGAATATCCAGCGTCGCTGCATATGCCCAGGAGCCACCAAGGCTAAACGGGTAGCAACGATATTGCACCATGGTCAGCAATCTGCAGCTAAACTAGGCCAGCTTTTGGTTCACCTAGTTTTAGCTGCGGATTGCTAACTGGGTAGCAATTCAATATTGCTGCTACCCAGTTAGCAACAGTCTCCGCTCCGTCCTGAAATGTCCCCAACATGCCCCGATACTAGCTGCAGAGCATCAGGGTGTCTAGAGGGCTTTGAAGGGGATATTCAACAGTACTGACCGTGTAAGTGCCATTGAATATCCCAATTTAGGGCATTTATACGGTTTACTGGGCTGTAAACTGTGCAAATGCCCTTCAAATATCAGGCCCTAAATGTCTGCCTGGTAACTGAAGGGCAAATGCTGGTCACACCCTCAACAATTACAGCACAAACGTTGCATTTACTGCACATTAATATTTGCATCTAACGTGCAGTAAGTGCAAAACTTTACTGCACCTTAGTAGATACAGTAGTCCCCTTAGTTTCTTAAAGATGAATAGAGAGGTACCATGTTGTAAACAGGTACTGCAGACTGATACACAGTATAACACAAATGCAATATTAACCTGTAATTTTCTTTCTTGTGCAGTCGTCCATATTGTTGCACATTTGATCAACATAGAGCGGTATAATATAGGCCAATCAAAAGAAGCTGAGGAGTTACAGAACAAGCTTTCCTGCATTGGCAAAAATCCAAATGAAAGCTACTTAAACCCTATCAGAAACTATAAAACGGTGAGTTTTCCAATTCTGTTGCAGAATCCTATTCCTTACATATGAAATAGAATGTGAGGAATGAATGGTCTGTAATTATTTGCATCACTGAACAATTAATTTCACTGTTTTGTGACTTATGACCCTCACTTCCTCCCCAGCTAATGTGAAATAAAACATTTGCCTGTCCCGTTCTCCACCTTCAAAGACAGGGAGTTCAAAGCCTGATATGCAGTTATGTTCCTATGGACAAGTCAATTTATACAGTATATAAAGGTGTTAGCCTTTCTCAACACAGGATAGATTATGGTAGGTCTACCCACTTTTATAGGTATGCCTTGCTATTTCAACTAAGGTCCTTCTCCTACACGCAGCCCAATAAAAAGACACGTGGAAGGAATTTTAAAACCCATTTAAGCCTGTACATAATGATTTATGCACATTAATTAGCTGCCTGAAAAATTGCCCTCCCCTCAATATAGCTAAAAGTAGCTGCATTCAGAGAAGTCATTCCTTGGATGTATTTATAAGTTTGGGGAGCAAAGTAACCCACATAGATTACATTTTAGACTCTGTGCACATTCATTTCTATTGAAAAAGTGTCACACAAAAATTAAGTGCAAATGTCCAAGAATTCTTTGTACAAGCAGTGGGTTTCAAAGTGAAAGTATTTTCTCTTTGAAAATTGGTGGAACTTTGTCCCAGTATGGGCAGTTTGAAAATTACGTCCTAAATAGTGATATTTATACAGAAGGCAATATACAAATGGCCCTGTTTACTAAACCACTTATGACCCTATTTTATAAAGTAAATTATGTGTGCAAAAAAGAAAGTCTGTGTCGGAGGGGGCCTGCAGTGACAGAGAGGAGGTTATAGAAACAGCAACATAATGCTGAAACCTTTAGGTAAGCATTGCATTGCAGTTTTTGAGCCTTTGCCGCCATTGCAGGCCCTGGAGAGGGGTGGCAGCAGCACCTATGAAGGGCCAGCACTCTAGGCAACCACCTAGTTCACCTCATGGTAGTGCCAGTCCTGAGTTTTATCACACTGGTATTTTTAGTGCACAGTAGTGCTCTTTAATAATCATGCTCCTATAAGTTTAATCACAAAACATATTTTCCCCAGGCTCCTAAAATATTTGCTTTCCTCCCAAGATTACTAAGGCCCTCATTCTATAACGCGGGTTGTGGGGCTGTATGTCCTGCTGGGACGCGTAGCCCCGCAATCCGCCTAAACCCTATTCCCCCACCAGCTCTCCCTATTCGTCCTGTGCTTCAGGACAGGGAGAGCTGCGAGGGGGCGGGCTGCCTGGCAGCATGTACAGAACCAGGCCCGTTTTTTCGGCAAATCGGGGCATGGCAGCCACCACCGGGGCCAAGGCCGGGTGGGGGGAGATGCCCGCCACCCGATCCAGAATGTAGGAGGCCAGCCTTGGGTCAGGCGGCGGGGATCTTGGGGTTCAGAGCCATGGCAATCTGGGGCACCTGCAGGGAGGACATCCCCGCAGGCCGGAGGGGCATGCCAGGCCATGCTCGGGACCAAGTCTGGCTCTCCCGTGGACCAGAATCGGATCCTAATGGCCCCATCTTCAGCGGGGACATCCGGATGGCCCGGACATCCTTCTTCCAGAATCAGGCTCCAAATATTTGTTTTTACCAATTTAAGTGGTTGCTGAAATTCAAGCATTTCTTTAAAAAAAAAAGACGACTGCCAAGACCTATGACTTTATATAAGACTATTTTAGTATGTTTAATGTAATATGCTATAAATAATATGCCTTTCATATTTATTTTCTGTTCACAGTAGACTTTAATATTTGAAAGGAAACAGACAAGAACAGAATGGTAGAATGCACAATTTGTGCTACATTTGTGTTTTGGTAGGTGACGCTATAAAATATTAGGTAATAGCTTATCCTCAGCAATAAATAAAGTTAAGTAATAATTTTGGTGTAACTCTATTCTAACATTGACCTGCTTGTATGGTTTAGCTTGTGTACTAGTTGTCAATAGGTTGAGAGTCCATATTTAACCTTCTACATTTCTTTCTGCAGGACACAACTAAAGAAATTCTTGTTACTATAGCTGGTATTACTGGCCTTGTGATCACTCTGGTTTTAATTCTAATTATAACCTCATCAACAGAACTCATTAGAAAGTCCTTCTATGAGCTGTTCTGGTATATTCATCACCTTTCCATTGTTTTCTTTATCAGTCTACTTATACATGGTGCAGGGTAAGTGTAAATATATATGGAGCCTGATTTTGTAACAAGACACCAATGTGAGAAGTCCAAAAAGGTGCTTATGTTAAGCCTATTTGATAACGGCATCATAGTCACCTATGCGCCTTTAGAAAACAGACACCCACAACCATCCCCTGTAGTGCACAAATGCCAGTGCAGACAATTACATCTGCTCTGAAGTTGACGCAAATGTGTGTGTGTGTGACCCATGTATTTTATAAAATATATGCATACTATTTATCACAATGCTACCCCTCCATCCAATCTGTACTCCTAGGAAAGCCTACATGTAGCAAATGTATAACTACATGCCATTTCATCACCACATATACCTATATACCAATACACAATTTTATAAAAGGCCTTTTCCGTGTGTAGAACAGGCTTTACATGCAGCAAAAACCTTTATAAAATTATTCCCATATGCATGTGTTATCATTATAGAGAGATGAAATTTTGAATTCCTAAATGCATCTGAGCCTTATTTAGCACAAAAAGAAAGTTATTGTAACCATAAAAAATAATGCTGAATTATAAACATTTTATCTAAAATATGGCAATTATATTTTGAAACGTATCAAAGAACTGCTTGACAAGCATAATGTGGTAGGGTTTTCCTAACCTACTAACGTAAGATCAAGATTTGTTCGGTGATCAGTAGACTTTATTGCATTTGCTGCTGATATGGAAGTTAGCCTTCAAATCAGGACAGATACAATACAGTATCTGTGTAGTGGCGCATCTTGAAATACAATATAAAAGTCTATGCCATCAAATCAGTGTGTTGTAGATCAGTGATATTGGAAAAGAGGGAAGCTAAAATAAGCTTTGAAAAATTGCTAGGCATCAAAACACTAAGAAACAAGCTGCACAAGATGCATTTGTTGAAAACCTGAATTAGTCAAAAACCAGAGAAGGGAAACCTCTGCAATTAGGCAGCAGTCATCAAGTAGGAGCGGAGAAAACAATACCAACCCCAAAACACAAGGGGTAACAGCATCCAGTTTATTAAGAAAAACATCCCGATGGCCATAGTTCCACAATATTCCTGTGCAGGGGTGAAACCTATAAAAACAGAAAACATAAAAATCAAATCATAGAAACATAAAAATAATATAAAAATCTTTTTGTCAATAAATATTAATATGAAACACAAAAATACATACAGGGTGGCCCAAAAAAAAGTGAGAACATCTCATAAATTAAAACTTAAATAGTTTACTTATTTACCTTTTTTAGCTATATAACATCTTTATTTCAACAATTTCCGGTCGCCATCTTTGTTTTTTTAATTTGTCAATCGTTTACATCTGTCTTTTTGACTTTTTAAATAACTTATATGCTACGAGATGTTCTCACTTTTTTGGGCCACCCTGTATATGTAAAACTTAAAAAATTATAGTTATGGCAGGGTATCAAAGTTTTTGTCTTTTCATATTAAAGTTTGTTTTATACATGTTTTTATGTATTTCATATATACTTTTAAGACCCTTTGTTTTTCTGTTATTTTAAATTTCCTTATGATTCTGGGATGGGGAGATGCATAAACAAGAGAAATCTGCACACAAAGTGATAAAGACATCTGATTGCCTAACCCCTTCTTCACAATAATTAATATAGAGAAAACAGCTTAATAAGCTTAAAATAAACAAAAATAAATCAAATACTCATGGCCATCTTTCCAGACATGTCCCAGAAACTGACCAGTGGGCTCAAGAAGAGCACCAAGTGTGCCAGGACCATCTCTGTCACCTACAAGCACAATTGGTGCCTCCAATGTCTGGATCCAGATTACCAGCCCTCTTCTTGCAATTTCTGTTTGCAGATGGCAAGGAGAGGCCTGAGGGGTCAGGAGAAACAGAGTAAATCCCTCTTTGGCCAGAGGTCTGATTCAGCATCTTTGGCACCAGCAACGGTCTCAATGGCTTCCCAGGAATCTACTGATGGTGCATTGACATCAATGGAGCCGAGCACCCTCAGTGCCCCAGAGCATCAGCCATCAGTAGTTCTCTGCCTAGAGTCAAGGAAGGATTCGGTCTCATATCCATTGGTGTCAAAGGGAGATCTATCCAAGCAATGGGTGAAGGCCTGGGTGCATCGGCATTGCAGCCCTTCCAAGCAAGACGTCGAGAGTAATGGGCACGAGCGGCTCGTCACTGTGCCCTGAAGAGAGGACTGCTCAACCTCCAGGGTTTTTGAGGGGCACCAACCATCTCCCAGCAACCAAGGCCATGCCAATACCACCACATAGATGCCGGAAACATTGGTCAAAATTGCTCAGGCCCCAAGGCATTCGGAATCGGCAATGATGGCGGAGCATCTCCTTCAGGCATTTGAAGTTTGCATCACATCATTTCTGGAGAAGCAGCTGGCTGGTGCCTTGGTGCCTGTGCATTGTCATCAAGTGTCTTGCAGCTGATCCTCAAAATGCATGCTCTGCTTCCGGAGGCATCAACGTTGAGGCATCAAAGAGATCCAACGCTGGTTCCCGGCAGGGCCATCTCCCTCTCAAGTGTCTCAGGTTCTGATTTCCTGGCGAAACTTCAGAAGGCCTCGACACATCATTGATCCCATCGAAGCTCACACTCCCCTCGAGGCAGGAGGACGCTCTGGGAAGAGTCTTAGAGGTACTTTGACTTGTCTTACTAACCTGCTATATTTTTTGAAGGTGTGAATAAACAGGTAGACAAAGGTGAGCCAATTGATTTAGTGTATCTGCTGTGAATAAACAGGTAGACAAAGGTGAGCCAATTGATTTAGTGTATCTAGATTTTCAGAAAGCCATTGACAAGATCCCTCATGAGAGATTCTTGGCAAAATTAAAAAGTCATGGGATATGAGGCAGTGTATGTTTATGTTTATGCAATTTATTGATATACCACCCAGGCTGAAGGGCATCAGAGCAATTTACAATCACTAGAAGCAGGTACTGGATACATTCCCTCATCCCCAAAGAGCTCACAATCTATGTGAACCCAAACTATGGTTACACGATGCAAGGTTCCACAGTAGGAACCACCACCCAGGAAAAAGATTTAGGCGTCATCATAGATAACACATTGAAACCCTCCACCCAGTGTACAGCGGCAGCCAAGAAGGTCAATAGAATGCTAGGAATTATAAGGAAAGGAATGGAGAATAAAATAAAGGATATTAATGCCTCTGTAGCATTCCATGGTGCGACCGCACCTTGAATATTGTGTGCAATTCTGGTCACCATATCTTAAAAAGAATATAGCAGAATTAGAAAAGGTACAGAGAAGAGCAACCAAAATGGTAAAGGGGTTGGAAGGATACCCTATGAGGAGAGGCTTATAAGGTTAGGGCTCTTCAATAGCTAGCCAACCAGACTGGAGGGGAGATATGATAGAGGTGTAGCAGCCCTTTTTTAATAAGTGTTATATCCCACCCACCCTCCCCTGGGAAAATCACAGCTTTATAGGTACTTGCACAACTTAAAAGACAGGAGGTGCTCTCAGGTGAAGCTCATTACCCAAATCAGTCATACACCAAGGACCTGAGATTAATTAAGCTTCAGGTGAACAAGGTATATTAAACTTCTTAGGTACAGTTTTAGTGGTATAAATATCCATTGCACCCTTTAGTACATATAGAACTTAAAGATCTAAACACAAACTTAAAACTAAGATGCAGACAGCAGTCCAGCAGCGGGATGTGGGCTTTCCAGTCTTTTGCATTGAGTGTCACATGTATGATTTTCTCCCAGCTGGTGAGAGGTCTTACGTGTGCACTAGGTGCAAGGAGCTCTCTGCTCTCAGGGAACGAGTCCGTTCTCTAGAGGCTAGAGTAGCAGACTTGGAAAACATAAGACAGACAGAGAGGTACATAGACGAGACCTACAGGGATATAGTCCTGAAGTCCCACCTCCAGTCTGGCAGCATCCCTGTTGCCATGGAGGAGAGAGGTCACGTGACAGGAGAGCATCACCCTGGTGTGGCAGGAAGTGATCCTGTAACTAGGACCTGTCCTCCAGGTGATGTAAACCCCTCTCGCACCGAGGAGGTTTCTCCAGGGCCAAGTGCCCATGCGGGAAGGGTTAGGACAGCAGTTATAGTTGGTGATTCGATCATTAGGCATGTAGATAGCTGGGTGGCTGGTGGACGTGAGGATCGCCTGGTAACATGCCTGCCTGGTGCGAAGGTAGCGGACCTCACACGCCACCTAGATAAGGTCTTAGATAGTGCTGGGGAGGAGTCTGCTGTCTTGGTACATGTTGGTACCAATGACATAGGAAAATGTGGTAGGGAGGTTCTGGAAGCTAAATTTAGGCTTTTAGGTAAGAAGTTGAAATCCAGAACTTCCAGGGTAGCGTTCTCCGAAATGCTTCCCGTTCCACGCGCAGGACCCAATAGGCAGGCAGAGCTCCGGAGTCTCAATGCGTGGATGAGACAATGGTGCAGAGATGAGGGGTTCGGATTTGTTAGGAACTGGGGAACATTCTGGGGAAAGGAGGGGCTCTTCCGAAGGGATGGGCTTCACCTTAACCGGGATGGAACCAGGCTGCTGGCATTAACCTTTAAAAAGGAGATAGAGCAGCTTTTAAACTAGATAATAGGGGAAAGCCGACAGTCGCCCAAGAGCGCATGGTTCGGAAGAATGTATCCTTGAAGGATACTACAAAAAGCAGAGAGGTTCCAAAAAAGAGTAAAGTAGCCCAAATGCCCTCGAGTATGGAGCAGACAGAACTTAAAGATCCCAAATTACCCATGTCTACCAATAGCCAAATTAATATGAATAAAATACAGTCTCTAAAATGCTTGTATGCAAATGCTAGAAGTCTACAAAACAAGATGGGAGAGTTAGAATATATAGCACTAAACGAGAGGTTAGATATGATTGGAATATCAGAGACATGGTGGAAGGAGGACAACCAGTGGGACACTGTGATACCTGGGTACAAACTATATCGAAATGATAGAGCTGATCAAATTGGTGGAGGGGTTGCGCTCTATGTTAGAGAGGGCATTGAGTCAGAAAGGATTAAAGTTTTGCAAGAAACAAAATTTGCTGTAGAATCTCTATGGATTGAAATTCCATGTAAAAAGGGGAAGGCGATGGCAGTGGGGGTGTACTATCGTCCGCCTGGCCAGAATGAACAAATGGATGATGAAATGCTCAAAGAAATCAAAGAAGCTAGCAAAAGTTACAGTGCAGTAATAATAATGGGTGATTTCAATTACCCCGGCATCGACTGGGTCAGTGTCACAACAGGACATGCTAGGGAGATAAAGTTCCTAGATGAAATAAATGACTGCTTCTTCGAGCAGCTGGTTCATGAACCGACCAGAGGGGAAGCAATATTAGACCTAGTCCTTAGTGGAACACCAGATGTAGTGCAAGAGATAAGGGTGTTGGGGCCACTTGGCAATAGTGATCATAGCATGATCGCCTTTGATTTAATTAGTGAAGGAGGGATAGTAAGGAAATCCACAGTACTACCCTTTAACTTTCGAAAGGGAGACTATGATAGAATGAGGAAAACAGTTAAGAAAAAACTAAAAGGAGCAGTTGCAAAGGTTAAAGACGTACATCAAGCTTGGGTGTTGTTGAAAAATACTATCTTGGAAGCCCAGACCAGCTGTATTCCACGCTTTAAGAAAAGTGGAAGGAAGTCCAAAAAATTGCCAGCATGGTTTAAAGCTGAGGTCAGAGAGGCTGTTGTTGCCAAAAAAGCATCTTTCAAGAAATGGAAAAAAGAGCCAAATGATGAAACCTGGAAACAGCACAAGCACTGGCAAGTCAAATGCAAGGCATTGATAAGGCAGGCAAAGAGAGAATTTGAGAAGAAGCTTGCTGCAGAAGCAAAAACGCGAAATAAAGACCTTTTCAAGTACATTCGTAGCAAAAAACCCGTGAGAGAGTCAGTTGGTCCATTAGATGATAAAGGGGTTAAAGGAGCACTAAGAGGCGACAAGGCGATAGCGGAGAGACTGAATGAATTCTTTGCTTCGGTCTTTACTGAGGAAGATGTAGGGATGTTACCCACGACTGAAGTGGTATTTAAAGGTGTGGAAGAATTGAAGGAAATATCGATACATCGGGAAGATGTCCTACAACTATTAGATAAACTGAAGAGTAGCAAATCACCTGGGCCGGATGGTATACATCCAAGGGTGTTGAAAGAACTGAAATTTGAGATTGCAGACCTGCTATCAGTAATCTGTGAACTATCATTAAAATCATCTCTAATACCTGAGGATTGGAGGATCGCCAATGTAACACCAATTTTTAAAAAGGGTTCGAGGGGTGATCCGGGAAACTACAGACCGGTGAGCCTGACATCAGTACCGGGAAAAAATGGTAGAAACCATCATAAAGAATAAAATTACTCAGCATATAGATAGTCATGACCTAATGGGAGACAGCCAACATGGCTTTAGACAAGGAAGATCTTGTCTTACTAATCTGTTATGTTTTTTTGAAGGAGTGAATAAACAGGTGGACAAAGGTGAGTCGGTTGATATTGTGTATCTGGACTTTCAGAAAGCCTTTGACAAGGTCCCTCATGAGAGACTTTTGGCAAAACTAAAGAGTCATGGGATAGGAGGCAGTGTACTACTGTGGATCAGGAACTGGTTAAAAGATAGAAAGCAGAGGGTAGGGTTAAATGGCCAATTTTCCCAATGGAGAAAGGTGAATAGTGGTGTACCCCAGGGATCTGTGCTGGGTCCGCTGGTTTTTGACATATTCATAAATGACCTGGAAAGTGGAATAACGAGTGAGGTTATCAAATTTGCTGATGACACAAAACTATTTAAAGTTGTTAAAACCCAGGAGGATTGTGGAAAATTGCAAGAGGATCTTGATAAATTGGAAGACTGGGCATCAAAATGGCAGATGAAATTTAATGTGGAGAAGTGCAAGGTTATGCACCTAGGGAAGAACAACCCAAACTATGGTTACACGATGCAAGGTTCCACATTAGGAACCACCACCCAAGAAAAAGATTTAGGCGTCCTTGTGGATACCATGTTAAAACCCTCGGCCCAGTGTGCAGCGGCGGCCAAGAGAGCAAATAGAATGCTAGGTATGATAAGGAAAGGAATGGAAAATAAAACAAAAGATATTATAATGCCTCTATATCGTTCCATGGTGAGACCGCACCTTGAATATTGTGTGCAATTCTGGTCGCCATATCTTAAAAAAGGATATAGCAATTTTAGAAAAGGTTCAGAGAAGAGCCACCAAAATGGTAAAGGGGATGGAAGGCTACTCCTATGAAGAAAGGCTAAAAAGGTTGGGGCTCTTTAACCTGGAAAAGAGACGGCTGAGGGGAGATATGATAGAAGTCTATAAATTAATGAACGGAGTGGAACGGGTAAACGTAGATCGATTGTTTACCTTATCAGAATATAGAAAGACTAGGGGACATGCAATGAAGCTACAGGGTAAACTATTTAAGACTAATAAAAGAAAATATTTTTTCACTCAACGTGTAATCAAACTCTGGAATTTGTTACCGGAGGATGTAGTAAAGGCTGTTAGTGTAGCTGGGTTTAAAAAAGGTTTGGACAAGTTCCTGGAGGAAAGGTCCATAAACCATTATTAAGAAGGGACCCAGGATATCAATGCTTGAACCAATACAAGCATTGTGGAACCTGTGTCCCTTGGGGAAACTGCTAGGTACGTATGACCTAGATTGGCCACTGTTGGAAACAGAATACTGGGCTTGATGGACCTTGGTCTGACCCAGTATGGCATATCTTATGTTCTTATGTTCTTATGTAGGTCTATAAATTAATGAATGGAGTGGAATGGATAAATGTAGATCGATTGTTTACATCATCAAAAAATAGAAAGACTAGTGACATGCAATGAAGCTACATTGTAACCTGTTTAAGACAAGCGGTATGTTTACAAAGCAGCGGTAGCGGCCTCCGTGTGATATCGGAGCTGTGCTCCCATTGAATTCAATGGGGCTGCGGCTCCAATATCGCACAGAGACCGCTACTGCTGCTTTGTAAAGATACCCCTAAGAGAAAATATTTTTTCACTTAACATATAATCAAACTCTGGAATTCATTACCAGTGGATGTAGTAAAAGCTGCTACTGTAGTTGGATTTAAAAAAGGTTTGGACAAGTTCTTAGAAGAAAGATCTATAAACCATTATTAAAGAGGACCTGGGAAATCCACTGCTTGCCCCACTACAAGCATTGTGGAACCTGGGTGTCTTTTTGGGAAACAGCTAGGTACTTGTGACCTGGATTGGCCACTGTTGGAAACAGGATACTGTGCTTGATGGACCGAGTATGGCATATCTTAAGTTCTTTTTGGAGTCTGACTCTGGGTGACCGATGTGGAATCAGAGAACTTGTCGGTGGGCAGGTCTCCTGAGCTCCTGTCAGAACTCTTCCCTGCATATGAACTGCAGAAGTCTCCTTTGGAGGACTTGTCCTTCCATGATTTTGTGAGGGATATGACCAAGAGCATCCCATTTTCACTGGAGACAGAGGATGAACCCAGGGTGGAGGAATTGGAGATCCTCCAATACTTCTCAGCCCTAAGGAAGCAGTGACAATGATGGTGGCAGTGTACTGCATCCTACAATGACTACAAATGAGAATGTGAGAGAACCCCCTCACTGTGTCATCGGGCAGTAGGAAGGTGGACCTGATGTACAGAGTTCAAAATGTTCCTGGGTTTGAGAAACCTCAGCTTCTGCACCACTCCTTAGTGACAGAGCCCACCCTTAAGAGGATTAAGAGCACCAAAACTCATTCCTCGATGCCCCCAGGTAGGGAGGCTCAAATGTTGGACTCCTTCGGAAGGAGGTGCTTTCAAAGCTCCATGCTCACAGCTTGAGTACACACCAGTTCTGCATGAGCACGTTCTTGAAGGACATCATGTGTAATCTTGTAGACTTGTGCCATTTCCTTCCCCTGGAGAAATGAAAACACTGTCATGTCCTGGTGGGCCTCAGCAAGGACTGCTTCAAATTCCTGGTCTGGGTGACCTATGATGCCTTTGAGACAGTGTCTAGAATGGCAGCAGTGGGCATTGGTGCCCACAGGCTCACCTGGCTTCAGTCTTCCGACCTGGAATAGTCAGTGCAAAATAAACTTGTGGACGTGCCGTGCCAGGAAGAGAACCTCTTTGGAGAGCAGGTGGAGGACAAAGCGGGCAGCATAAGAACATAACATATGCCATATTGTGTCAGACCAAGGTCCATCAAGCCCAGTATCCTGTTTCCAACAGTGGCCAATATAGGTTATACGTACCTAGCAGTTTCCCCAAAAGACACAGGTTCCACAATGCTTGTATTGGGTCAAGCATTGATATCCTGGATCCCTTTTTAATAATGGTTTATGGACCTTTCTTCCAGGAACTTGTCCAAACCTTTTTTAAACCCAGCTACACTAGCAGCCTTTACTACATCCTCCGGTAACAAATTCCAGAGTTTGATTACACGTTGAGTGAAAAAATATTTTCTCTTATTTGTCTTAAATAGTTTACCCTGTAGCTTCATTGCATGTCCCCTAGTCTTTTTATATTCTGATAATGTAAACAATCTACGTTTACCCATTCCACTCCGTTCATTAATTTATAGACTTCTATCATATCTCCCCTCAGACGTCTCTTTTCCAGGTTAAAGAGCCCTAACCTTTTTAGCCTTTCTTCAAAGGGGTATCCTTCCATCCCCTTTACCATTTTGGTGGCTCTTCTCTGAACCTTTTCTAATAACGCTATAATCTTTTTACGATATGGCGACCAGAATTGCATACAATATTCAAGGTGCGATCGCACCATGGAACAATACAGAGGCATTATAATATCCTTTGTTTTATTTTCCATTCCTTTCCTTATTATACCTAGCATTCTATTTGCTCTCTTAGCTGCCGCTGCACACTGGGCGGAGGGTTTTAACATGTTGTCCACAATGATGCCTAAATCTTTTTCCTGGGTGGTGGTTCCTGATGTGGAACCTTGCATCGTGTAACCATAGTTTGGGTTGTTCTTCCCTAGGTGCATAACTTTGCACTTGTCCACATTAAATTTCATCTGCCATTTTGATGCCCAGTCTTCCAGTTTATCAAGATCCACTTGCAATTTTCTACAATCCTCATGGGTTTTAACAACTTGAAATAGTTTTGTGTCATCTGCAACTTTGATAACCTCACTTGTTATTCCCTTTTCCAGGTCATTTATGAATATATCAAAAAGCAGCGGACCCAGCACAGATCCCTGGGGTACACCACTATTCACCTTTCTCCATTGGGAAAATTGGTCATTTAGTCCTACCCCCTGCTTTCTATCTTTTAACCAGTTCCTGAACCACAATAGTACACTGCCTCCTATCCCATGATTTTAGTTTTGCCAAAGGCTTTCTGAAAATCCAAATACACTATATCAACCGACTCACCTTTGTCTACCTGTTTATTCACACCTTCAAAAACACATAATGGATTAGTAAGACAAAATCTTCCGTGTCTAAAGCCATGTTGGCTGTCTCCCATTAAGCCATGACTTAAGCCAGCACATCACCCTCACCAGGCTTTCGAGATGCACATCCGAATCAGCTGCCTATCACAGGAGGTACCAAAGTGGGGGTCAGAAGACTTATTATCCTCACAGGGGCAGGTACATCCCTGGTCCTCAAACCTCCCCGTAAAAAACATAGGCTCCTCATCTGCAGTATTGAGAAAAGCCTCAAAAGGCCAAGCCTGACCCGTAGCCAAAGCCGAGAGTGGGATTTTGACTAGTTCCTTCAGAGGATAGCCAATCTGCCAGTGTCCACCGAGGGGAGCCTTCGTGGGGGGGGGGGGGGGGAAGGCTCACTCTTGTTGGCCACAAGAGGCCCCTTATAACTTTGGACTTATGGGTGCTACAGATAGTCCAAAGCAGCTACATGTTGCACATTGCCAAGCTGCCATCATATTGCCCCCCGAGAATGTATCCTCTTGAACCTCTGCATCTAGATCTACTTCGGAGAGAAATCTCTGCCGTTTTGGCCCATCTCACCATTGAACCTGTGCCACAGGAACAGATTGGGTGGGGATTTTACTCCAGGTACTTTCTGGTCCCAAAAAGACAGGGGGATTCTGGACCATCCTGGATCTCAGAAACTTCAACTCCTTTCTGGTACAAGAAAAGTTCAAGATTGTATCTCTAGGTACCCTACTCCCTTATCTTCAGAAAGATGATTGGCTATGTTCCCTGGATCTAAAGGAAGCCTATACCTACATATTGAACCATCCCACTCACAGGCGGTATCTCAGATTCGTCCTGAGAGAACAGCATTTTTAGTACCAGGCGCTACCTTTTGGACTGACCTTGGTGCTCTGAGTCTTTACAAAATACCTTGGGGTGGTAGCAACCTATCTCAGAGCACTAGTGGTCTTTGCCTTTCCTTATCTGGACAACTGGCTCATAAAAAGCACCACTCTGAGGGGGGGGGGAAGCAAGATGGCGGCAGGAGGTGTACCTCTGTGAGGCTGCTTTCTGTTAGTTCCTGAGGTTCCTGAGTGCTGCTCCACCTCTGTGATATGGGACGGAAGAAACGGAAGCAGGCCGGCCTACCCCTGGGACCAGCTCTGCCGAGTGCACCTGGGCAGTGGACATTGGAGTCTTGCGGCTTTGCTGTTGATGATGGAGCAGTGTCTTCGGCGGGGCCGGCAGAAGATCTGTCAGCCCTGTGCGCATCGGGTGTCTAGCTTTCTCCAGACTAGAGAACCCCCCACCATGACCCGGAAGCAACTCAATGCTGGGTAGTGTGCTTCCCTCTGGCTTGCCATGGAGCACACCATCAAAGGGAATTGAAGGGGGCACCCCAGCATTAATTATTCCCTCTCCTGGATCTCTGGCTCAGCAGGGAATAGCAGTGGAGTCTTCAACATGGGAGGTGGAAGTTGCTGTGGCACAGTCTAGAGAGGAGGTTGCTTTGGTTACTTTTAAGTTGGTGAGACTCATGGTGATTACAATGGACATGCTGTGGGACAGTTTAGCGACTTTGAGCTCTTCTCTGAATCAACATGGGTTTTGTGAGTACTGAACTTGTTGGAGTGAAGATGACTTGCGCTAATCTCTCCAGTGGATTTGAGGAACATGCGGGGAGAGTCTCCAGGATTGAACATGAAGTTGGGCAGCTCTGGGACCTGGTTGATGCCCAAATTAAGGTCAGAACTGTGACTCTTAGGAAAGTAGAATACCTGAAAAATCAGGCTCGTCGGAGTAAACTACGATTCCTGAATTTTCCCAGGTCTCCAGATTAGACACCAGTGGAGATGGTGAGAAATATACTTTGGGGAGGTTTTAAAAATCTACCTGGAGCTTTCCCACCAGTGACCAGGGCTTTGTATCTGTCTGTGGGCACAGGGTTCCGTAGTACTGCTAATTCTTCTGTCTCTCTCGAGGTTGGAGACCTCACAGGGTTTTTAGAAAGCTTCTTGGAGGTTATTACTGAAAGAACTACCCTCCTTGTTACCTTTGCTCTGGAGTCTGATAAACTCTTTATTTTAAGGTATACTTTAAGAACTTCAGTGAGGCTTTCTTAGGTTTACAGGTTACGATTTTTCCTGATGTGTCCCGTACTACACATTGAAAAGGAAGGATTTTTGGCCCTTTGCCCCAGGGTCTTGGCTCTGGGGGCAACTTTTCAATTAAAATTTCCTGTTAAATGTTGTGTTTTATATAAAGAAAAAATATATATGAGCCTAAACAACTTCTGGAGTTTTTAGTTGCTAGGGAGGATGTCTCAATTGTAGCTGCTGGGTCGTCCCATTCATCTGATGCTTAAGTCTCTGCTTGCTTTGTAATTTTCTTTCTGCTAGGTTAGTTTAGGGCCAAGGTGTGCCTTAATCTTTTCTTTGTTATAATTTCCTGGGACCCCCCTTGGATTTGTGGACTAATATTTAAATGGTCAGTGTATTATGATATTTTTTTTCCTGATTTGTTTTAACCATTTTCTTTTCATTCATGTATATATTTGGATGTAATGTTCAGTAAATATGAATAAATATTTTAGAAAAGCACTACTCTGGACAGAGACCAGCAATCAACAAGATTGACCATTCAGGTGCTAGAGCTGTTGGGATTTGTTGTCAATTATCCAAAGTCCCACCTTCAGCCTGCCCAACAGCTGGAGTTCATTGGGGCTTTCCTCGACATGACTCAAGCAAAGGCCTTCCTGTGCTAGACCGACTCCAGAGCTTGACGGCCTTGGTCTGAACTACCCAGCAGAGTCATCAGTCAACGGCTCGGGGGATGCCGACTGAGCTCGGCCACATGGCCTTTACAGTGCACGTCACACCCATGGCTCGTCTTTTGATGAGACATGCTCAATGGTCACTGAGGATTCAGTAGAACCAGGCCACCGGCCCTGCCTTTGGGAATGAGTGCTTGTCACTGGTCCCCTCATCCAGTCCCTGTGTTGGTGGTTGGATCATCAGAACCTCCTCAGCGATCTCCACTTTCAGAAGGTATCATCCCAGAAAACATTGACAACAGAGGCATCCAAACTGGGTTGGGGAGTGCATCTGGATGGCCTTCTCACTCAGGATGTCTAGTCTGAACAGGACAACCTGCACCAGCTCAGTTTTTTGGAATTGAGAGCCATAGCGAATTCCCTCAGGGCTTTCCGAGAATGGCTAGCCAACCAGATTGTCTTGATTCAGACCAACAATCAGGTTGCAATGTACTCAATAAACAAGCAGGGGAGCATAGGTTTGTATCTCCTGTGCTGGGACACAGTCTGGTTATTGAGGTTTGCCATCACTTACAGGATGGAGCTAAGGGACAATACCTGCCAGGGGAGCAGAATATCCTGGAGGACCAGTTCAGTCGCTTGGACACTGGACAGGGACGTTAAAGCCCACATCTTTCAGAAGTGGGGTACTCTATCGATAGACCTATTCGCCACCCAACAAAACACTCAAGTGGATCATTTCTGTTCCAGAATCACTTCGCTCAGCAGGCTGGTGCTGGATGCTTCCCTCCTGCACTGGGGAAAGGGCCTGCTATACACATATCCTCCCATACCTCTCATTGCAAAGACTCTGCTGAAACTCCAGACAGACAGGGGTATGATGATACTCATCATGCCATATTGGCTCAGACAGCCATTGTTTCCCCTTCTGCTTCAACTCTCTCCCAGTGGGAACCTCTACGGGCTCTGCCCCAAACCTTATATCACATCCCAATGTCTGGTCCTTGGCCCTAACTGCATAGATATTGAGAGGCTAGTCCTGTCAGAGCTTAATCTGCCCGACAGAGTAACAGATGTTCTATTGGCCTTCAGAAGGGCTTCAACGGGAAGGTCTTATGTATTCAAATGGAAGAGATATGTTATCTGATGCGCAGAACAGGCACTATATCCTTTTAATTGCCCTACTGACAGACTACTCAAGTACCTCCTACACTTCTCAGAGATGGGTCTGAAGTCCACCTCTATCAGGGTTCATGGGTCTCAAGTCCACCTCTATCAGGGTTCATCTCAGCATGATTGGGGCATACCATTGAGGAATGGAGAGAAGGTCCATCTTGGCTCAGCCTTTAGTGATTTGCTTCATGCAGGGTTTGCTTCTTTCAAGCCTTTCTTCAAGCCCCAAACAATGACTTGGGACCTCAATGTGGTTCTGGTGCTGCTCATATTGAGCTGCTCAATTCCTGCCCTGTGAAGTTCTTTATCTGGAAAGTCTTGTTTCTGATGGCAGTTATGTTAGCACACTGGGTAAGTGAGATCCAGGCTCTAGTAACTCATCCGCTGTACACTAGGTTCCATCATAATAGCATGGTCTGTTCATTCTCAACTCCTTCCAAAGGTAGTATTGGCTTTCCATCTTAATCAGTCAGTCTTTCTACCGACTTTCTTCCTGAGGCTTCACGCCCACAGAGGGGAAGCAATGCTGCACATGTTGGACTGCAAACAAGCTTTAGCCTTCTACTTACAGTGGACAAAGGCCCACTGAAAGTCCATCTAGCTGTTTGTTTCTTTTCACCCCAGGAAGTTAGGGGCTGCCATTTCCAAACACACTCTTTCAATTTGGCTGGCAGACTGCATCTCTTTCGCTTATGCCCAGGCTGGCCTGAGCCATGATGGTCATGTCACAGCTCACAACGTCAGAGCCATAGCTGCGTCGGTGGCCAACTTGCACTTGGTCTCCATGGTAGAGATCTGTAGGGCTGCAACGTGTTCTTCTGTCCACACATTCCCATCTCACTACTCTCTGGGTGGTGATTCCAATGTGACAGCAACTTCAGCCAATCGGTACTCCGGCATCTGTTTGGGGATTAGAATCCAAGTCCATTCCTCCTGAAGGCCCTTCTGTCCATCCAGGCTACTAAAAATAAAAATGGCGAAGAAGATGAATTAGATGAGTTCCTTTTTGTGAACTACCACTTCTGTACAAGGTTGATGCTCCAGTTTTTAGTTCAGTTTTGCCCTGATGGGCTTCTCAGTAGCCTCCTCAGTTTTCGGTAGCCTGTAGCTTGGGAGTCCCATATGTGAGAACTTCCTTCCTGCTTGTCCATGGAGAAAAGATAGTTACTCACCTGAAGGAGGTGTTCTCCATGGACAGCAGGAATAAGTCCTCACAACCCTCCCACCTCCACAAGGAGTTGTATTCTGCTATAGCTTTGTTATCAGACTGGAGAAGACAGCATCGCTGTGGCAGGTGGAAAGGCAGGCGCAGGCATAGTGGAGCATTCCCACGCGGGGCTCCATCAGAGATGTTACCCATATGTGAGGATTTATTCCTGCTGTCCATGGAGAACAACTGCTCTAGGAGAGTAACTACATTATACTTACTATGCTTTCAGCAACATAGGTACCTTGTACCCACGGATCTTTAAGAAGATTTTAAACAGGAAACTCCCCTTTCAAAACCTTCAGGACAGCATTTTGGGAAGGCTTTTCTCCACATATTCTTCAGGTGAAAAGTGTTGGGGGAAAAAAAAACAGAAGAAAGCAGGTGTGAGATTTTTAGAATGAAATACCTGTGCATACTTTCAACAGCCCACATCAGCCTCATCCACTGTGCTGGCCATTTCCTCCACAGGAATAAATATATGCGCTGTCAGCAGCATATATATATTTCCTTGCTGAGGGCACAAGGTAAATTTCAAAAATGGGTTTTCTGTTAGTTAAGCACCCATTTAAAATCTGCCCTTGTAATGCCTCAATTTCTACTCTTAAACATATTCCCCCTGACTCTTCCACCTCTTCGACATTTGATCTCTGCCTCTTTCCCACCTCCTCCATAGCACCTGCTTCTTGTCCTTTTGTTCCTTCTCCTCTGTTACGTCCCCAGCATGTTCCCCCTACCTCTTCCACCCCCAGCCTGTGCACCTATATTTCTTGGAAGGAAACTGTAGCTGGGTCTAGGCAACACTATATTTATACAGAGTTCAATATTTACAGCAGATACAGGGTATAATGATTTATATGAGTTTGTATAGAAAATGCCAAAGTCTGATTGGTTAATAATTTTCTTTTGACCTGTAATAGCAAAGGAGTATTTGTCTAGAACAGTGGTTCTCAACCTAGTTCTCTGGGACCCCCAGGCCAGTAAGGTTTTCAGGATATCCACAATGAATCTGCATGAGATAGATCTGCATGCACTACTTCCATTGTATGCAGATCTATCTCATCCATATTCATTGTGGATATCCTGAAACCCTGACTGGCCTATGGGTCCCAGAGGACTGGGTTGAGAACCACTGGTCTAGAATCACTGATACATTATGAAGCAGAGAAGGGCAGCAGGGAGTTTTTCCACATTTTTCTTTTTCTGTCTGATTTACAATTATATTTCTGCATGCCAATAATTCTGTCCATGAGGGTCATTTTACATTGCCTAGACACAATTTGGACATTCACAAATGTGCATGTAGATGTTCAAATCACAGAGATGTCCCCAGAATGATTTCAGAAATGTTTTTTTTAGATGTCTCTGCTGCAGGGATGTCTAAATAGGCAGAGGGTGTGATGGAGATATGTGCGGAACAGAGCTACAGACATAGACATCCCCGATTGATCTTAGAACCCTCAGGGAAGTCTGCTCATGTTCAAACTCAGACCTGTTAGAGGCACGAATAGGCATCAGAAGAGTGCTCATTTTAGCACTAAAACCTCAGAAGTGTGTAGAGAAGTTGGCACTCCACTATCTTCAGTACTCTCTACACTCACAATGATATGCTGTGTGTGTTTGTGAAACCTGTGTTTGGTTTGCAGTATTGCTGCATATCTTGTAGATGCCCCTGGTACTGAACAGTATGCCAGGGATGTCTATGTAGATGCAGACATCCATGTCAGGCACATCCACATTTATGAAATTGTGCTTGAACGTAGACGTGATTGCGGTTTTTAGAGACGTTCTGGCTTCAATGTCCCCAGTTGCATGTAGACATCTTATGTAAAATGTGCCTTCATTATGAGATCGAAATACAAGAACCTCATGAATATTTTCAAAATTTTACATGAGTCATCAGCAAACATTCTAACAACTATTATTTCTAAGGACATAGGCTCAAGGCCCAGACGCTCACAGTCTACTAACAGACTTAATTCCCACTTGAAGTTTAATAGATCCAAACAAATGACATCTAATAGGGCTTCCTCCTTTATGGCACCACAACTATGGAATTCTATTCCTAGTGATTTAAGAAATGAGTATGATATCAAAGATTTTTGAAAGTCCCTTAAAACGTACCTATTTATTGAAGCATATGGCAATTAATCTAATTCCAATAGAACAAAATGTTTTAACCCTTTGAATTTCAATTTTCCTATAATGTTTAAATTATTTTAACATTTTGTAAGATTGCAGTTATTTTTTTAATGTAATTGTAATGAATTATGAAATGTAATTTTGCTGTAGTTTATGTATAATTTAATGTAATGTACTGTAGTTTACTGTAATGTACTATCTTGTTGTCTCCCCCCCCCTCAATGTAGTCCCTCTGTTGTCTTGTTGACCACTTTGATTGAAGGATAAGGTGGTATATAAAACTGATTAAATAAATAAATGTACTAATCAGACTTTTTACCTAATCCCTATAGATTTTTATTAATAGCGATATGAATTTCAGCTTGGTATATAACTCAGCTGGTATAAGAAGACAAAGGCTATGAACTAAAGCAGTAATGTTTATATATTTTTGTTTTGATTGAAGTCAGATGGTCCGAAGTCAGACACTTCAGAGTCTTTTAGTGCACAATGTCACATACTGTAAAGATTACTATTATGAATGGGGAGAAATGGCGCAATGTCCTATACCAGAGTTTTCTGGCAACAAACCTGCGGTAAGAAAGGTCTTTTCTTTACTAGTTCTTTTCTAATCAAAATAGTGTAAAAAACCTGTAGTTGAGGCTGTATATCTATATGCTAGACTGAAAGAAATTCAAGTTTGGATTCCCCTATCTGTCAGGGTCAGCCAGACCTGACTGCACTGTGGAAGTAGTGCACTGAGGCCTGAGACAGAGAGAAGACAAGTATATCTATTATGGCTGCTCCTGATGACTAAAGAGCACTATAGGGGCGAATCATGTTATGATGGGTGATTTATTATTAACTAGTATGGCAGTCTATAAGTATATTCAAATAAATAAAATTCCCCTGAGTTTTATGGACATGGGGACAAAAAAGACTGAAAAAATATAAAACCTAGCCAATTTGTTCCTGCATCAAGGAGTAAAGGTCAACAAACAAGCTGTTTGTAATACCTTTTGTTGGACTAACTCAGTATATCTGTGGCTTGATTTCTAGAGCTGTGACCCCTTCATTAGCTCTCATAAGAACATAAGAAATGCCATACTGGGTCAGATCAGTGTCCATCAAGCCCAGTATCCTGTTTCCAACAGTGGTCAATCCAGGTCACAAGTACCTAGCTTGTTGTTGTTGTTAAGTGTCGTCAAGTTGGCGTCAACTCATGACAATCCTCTGGATAGTTGTCCGAAACTGTGTTCAGTCTTCAGTCAGGTGGCTCATTGTTGACAGAGTGGCACCCATAGCTTCTGTTATTGTATCAGTCCATCTCATTGCTGGCCTTCTTCTTTTGCATTGACCTAATACCTTGCCACACTGCCAAGAAAGCCCAGGAGCTTCTGGGTCGCCAGGAGTCAGCACTGACTCAAAGGCACAAATTGCATTTTGCAATACCTTGCCAAGCATGATGTCTTTCTCTAATGATCTCTCTCTTCGCATGATGTATCCAAAGTATGAAAGTCAAAGTCTTGTCATCTGAACTTCTAAAGAAAGCTTAGGTTTGATTTCCTCTAGTACTGACTGATTTATTCTTCAGGCAGTCCATGGGATACACAGTATTTGTCGCCAGCACTATAATTCAAAGGCATCAATTTTCTTCCTGTCTATCTTTTTCACTGTCCACCTTTCGCATCCATATGACATTATTGAAAATACCATGGCCTGAACAAGTCTAATCTTTGTATGGCAAGAGACATATCTGCTCTTGAGAATCTTGTCTAGGTCCTTCATAGCCATTCTGCCAAGAGCAATCCATCATCTGATTTCTTGATTGCTTGTTTCTTTATTGATAGTTGATCCAAATAGGTTAAAGTTTCCACCATTTCAATTTCTTCTCCATCAATGATGAACTTATTGATTTTGCCAGTTGTCAGGATCTTTGTCTTCTTTACATTCAGGTGAAGGCCCATTTTAAGACTATGTTCCTTGATCTTGAGAAGCAAATGTTTCAGATCGTCTTCACTTTCAGCCAGTAATGTGGTATTATCAGTATAGCAGTGGAGTGGAGGCGTGGCCTAGTGGTTAGGACAAGGTACTTCAGGCTGGAGGGCCAGGGGTTCAAGTCCCACCTGGGGACAGCAATCTCAGGCCGGAGGGACTGGGATTTCTAGTCCTATAGGTACTCCTTGTGGTCTTGGGCAAGCCACTTAACCCTCCATTGCCCATGTTCCCTGTAAGTATTAGCGTATGTGTGTCATATCCCCTCGTGTTAAATGTATCTCCCAATTGACCGCTTTGACCTGGTGAAAAGCGGGATATAAATACAGCTAAATAAATAGCAAAGGCTGCTGATGAGTCTCCCACCAATCTTCACACATCTGTCTTCATACAGTCCATCTTCTCTGATTATTTGTTCTGCATATAAATTAAACAGGTAGGGGGAAAGTATGCAGCCTTGTCATAACCTTTGCTGATTTTAAACCATTCTGTTTCTCCTTGTTCCGTTTGAACTATTGCTTCTTGATCAATATAAAGGTTGTACAAGAGAACTATCAGGTGTTCTGGTATACCCATGCTTCTTAATATGGCCCAGAGTTTCTCATAGTTTACACAGTCAAAAGCCTTGCTGTAGTCAATAAAACATATATAAATATACTTTTGGTATTCTTTAGTCTTTTCAAGGATCCATCTCACAACCGCGATGATGTCTCTTTTTCCTTGCCCTTTCCTGAACCCTGTTTGCACTTCAATCAGTTCTCATTCCAGGTATGGTTGTAGTCTGCTGAATAATCTTCAGTAGAATCTTGCTAGCATGTGGGATCAGAGCGATTGTGCAATAATTTCCACAGTCAGTTGGATCACCTTTCTTTAGTATTGGTATAAACACAGATCTTTTCCAGTCAGTTGGCCATGATGTAGTCTTCCAAATTTCCTAGCAGAGCCTTGTAAGTATGGTAACAGCTGCAGCTGTAATACGTCACTGGGAATGCCATCAATGCCTGGTGCTTTGTTCTTTTTTTAAGGCTTTCATTGCTGCTTCGACTTCTTCTTTTATCACCAATGGTTCCGGATCATAAGGTACAGGTTGAAACGGCTGTTGGTACACTTGATCTTTATCATATAATAACTCTGTATATTCTTTCCACCTTTTCTTGATCTTCTCAGCATCATTCAACATGGATCCTTGAGCATCTTGTAACATTCCAATTTCTTTAACTCTTGTAGCTTTAGGAAATCCGATCTTGTTCTTCCTCTAATAGTTTCTACTTCTATTTCCTTGCATGTATCATTGTAGTACTTCTCCTTGTCTTGTTTTGCTACATGTTGGAAATCTCTATTGAGCTCTGCGATTGCCTTTTTTTCTCCTCTGGCTTTAGCTTCTCTACATTTTTGGGAAATTTTCAGAGTTTCTTCGGTCATCCATTTTGGCCGTTTTTGCTTTTTCACCTTCTGTAGAGATTTCTCACTTTCTTCCAACACAACCTTCTTGATGTCACCCAATAACTTTTCTGGAGCTCTGTCATTTATATCTAAAGCAGCAAATCAATTTTGCAGGCAGTCTTTAAATTCCGGTGGTATATTCTCAAGGTCATATTTTGCTACATTCATGAATGGCTTGCTCTTTTTTAACTTTACCTTGAGTTTGTTTACTAGTAGTTGGTGATCTGTACCACAGTCAGCTCCAGGTTTTGTCTTTGTTGATGTTATAGAACTTTTCCATCATTGACTTTCACAGATGTAGACAATTAGATTTTTGTACAAACCATTGAGTGAAGTCCATGTGTATAGTAACCACTTATGTTGCTGGAAGAAGGTGTTTGAGATGAGTAGATCGTTGGTCTTGCAGAGTTCTATCAATCTTTCTCCAGCTTCAATTCTGTTGCCAAGCCCATATTTTCCAACCAATTTGCTTTCTTCTTTGTGCCAACTTTTGCATTCCAGTCACCCTTGACTATCAGGATATCCTGTTTGCATGTTCTGTCAATTTCAGCTTGTACTTGTTCATAGAACTCATCAACTTCATCCTCTTCTGTAGCTGTTGTTGGGGCATATACTTAAATTACAGTTGTGTTAATAGACGTTCCTCATAGACGAATAGAAATTAAGCATTCACTGATTGCATTATATTTCCTTACAGTTCTTTTAAGTTTCTACTTAATTATGAATAGTGTCACGAGGTAACGCCAGCAGAGCCCATGGAGGTAAGGGAAAATGACAGCTCAGTTTCACAAATGGGAAAGGGTTGCCAAGAGCAACGGTGGAAAACACACTCACAAGGTGTTAGGGAACACCCGAGCAGAGACGGAGCTCAGAGCTCATTAGAGAATAGGGAGCACCTGCAGGGAGGCGGAGCCCAGGCTAACACCAAGTGCAATATATTGAGGACTCACTCACCAACAGATAGAACACGAGAGGGCCAGAGAACACGAGAGGGACTGAGAACACGAGAGAGAGCTCAGGAAGGAACTCGTGAGAGAGCTGTGAGGACAGTGCCAAGGAAAAGCTCCAAGGAGTCAGAGGTTGGTGACTTGCAAAGAAGCTGTGGGGAACAGCAATGCATATCCTCCCAGTATCCTCCGGAGTATTGCAGTGAGGCAATAAGGAAGGGCAGTCCTACAGCTAAGCTTACAAGCTATAAACAGTTTAACTCCAGGCAAGCAGAAGGGGAAAGTTCTTACCCTGAGGCACATTGGCTGGAGTCAGAAAAACGCCGTGAGAGAAGGGGAACAGAACAGAGCTACACACGTCATAGAAAGCAGGAAGCATTAGGATCTAGAGAGAGACGTATTCTCCCTAGTAGAAGGGATTTAAAACACCCAGACTTCCTCTGCACATACGAAGAGCTATGTAGAGCTCAGGACTCTAAATACAAACATTACGGTGATTTCCCACAAGCCACTAGGATAGTGGAAGAAGAGAATCTGTTCACTCCTCGGCAAAGACAGTTTAACTTAAAGGGCATTTTGGAGCCAGAAGTTCTGTCTGACGAGGGAGAAATGCAAGTGGAATTTCCTGAAGATATTTCAGAGGGTATAGAAATGGACTGTACTTACACTTTGTCAGATGGTATAAATTCTCTATGCTAAAGCAGCAAGAAGTGCTGATTGAAGAAACAGCTGCAAGTTTGCACGTGAGTGGAAAGAACTGTTTCTGTTGTTTTTGTGCTGTTTAATTAATGCTGAAGGAAGCTTATTTTTGTTCCAGTATTTTCCTTTGATTGTTACCAGACATATGGTCTATATTTCTTTTGTTCCATGGTTTTGAATCCACCCCGGACGGGGAATAAAACCCAAGTTAAACCTTACCCTCTGCCTCAACTACAATTATTGGTACAAGGTACAAACTACGGGAACCAGAAGGCTTTGCTACTGCCTTCCCGGGGACGTAACTGCCAGTAAAATACTGCCCCATCAAGCTGTCCAAGCACCCCTTAGCCTCTGGGCCAGCTAGTGGGTCACATGAAAGTGGCGTCGTCTTAAGGATTTTTTTTACTGTGGAAAAAAAGGACACTTTTAAAGGAGAAAAATACTGCTGGACAACAAGACCCATAAAGAAGCAAGCACCCAGGACAGGCCAGACGCTGACCAAGAACCTCTCTTGCCAAAGCCTGAGTCTACGCAGAACCTAAGGTAAAGGATACCTGGGGCACTCGCATAGGAGGACAGCAGGGCAAGAAAGGGGGCGCTCCTGTGGTGTGGGAAAGGGGGAAGAGCTTTTAAAAAAAAGTACCGCACTTGGTGGTGTTTCTTTTTCTTTCCTTTTACGCAGGGTCACAACCGGAAGATGGAGGTCCAGGACATTATGAGCTGGAAGCAACACCAATGGGACAAACAATTCGAGTTGGCACGACATATGCAGGAACAAACCGCCCAGATGATTATGGAACAGCAGAGGCCACTCCTGGAAACCATGAAGGCGTTCGTTGAGAAGTCACCAGGTTCTGGGACTGAAAACCCCTACATTGCTGGGGTAGGACTAAATGCAAGTCAGGCATTTACCTTGGGACAATTAAGTCCAAGAGACAATATAGATGATTTTATCGATGCCTTTGAACGAATAGGGGGGGGCATTAAAATGGCCACCTGAGCAGTGGGCCACACGCTTTGCTGTTTCTCTTACAGGGGAAGCTCTCTCTGCGTATAAGGCCATGCCTGCCATCCTTGCTACCAATTATGAAGAAATAAAAAAGGCAGTTAAGGACCGGTTAGGTTTATCCAGTATGCATTATCGCAGATTATTCAGAGAGTCCAGGATGAGGGATCAAGAAACCCCGAAAGCCTTACAGCAAAGGTTAAAGAATTTAGCATATAAATGGTTGACTCCTGAACAGAGGACAATAGAATCACTGCTTGATGTAATTGTCTTAGAGCAGTTCCTCCAGGCTGTCCCAAATGAAGTGAAAAAATATCTCACCTTGCAGAACTGCCAGAATACAGGTGAAGCAGCCAATTTAGCTGAGCGCTATTTTGAGGCACAGATTGTGGGCGCCTCAGAAATAGGGCCAAGAAAGGCAGCAGGAATGGCAGTGCATAAAAATGAAAGTTATGTTAAAAACAAAAGGTTTAATGTGTCTAAGTATGCTAATAATGATGACATTTTTTCTGTGTGTAATGGAAAATGCTATGTATGCGGACGAGCAGGCCACTACCAGAAAGACTGCACGGAGAGAATGATCCTCATGGCTGGGTGAGAGAAACCAGCGCAGGACGGGTTCCTAATTCCCATACAGGTAGAAGGAGTAGGAATGCTGGCGCTGCTTGACTCGGGTGCTGACCAGAGCATGATTACATCTAAGCTCTGGGAAACCATTGAGAGGCAACGTCGGTCAGCCCCGAGGCAAGCAGGCGGCCAGGTCTGCCTAAAGTGCATACATGGGGCATTTTCCCGTTATCCTTCACAGACTGTATCCATACAGGCAATAGGTGGGGAACACACATTGCAGGTAGCCATAATCCCTAGCTTGCCTAGAGATATTATTTTAGGCAGGGACTGGCCACCCTTTCTCCAGGGTCTAGAAGTAGGATTAAATACCCGGACCGGCCTGGTATCTACCCGATCCCAGGCGGGGACCTCAGGCGAAGGAAGGATAGTATCTGAGGATCCTAGGAGGTCTGAGGGGGAGGAAGAACCCCAAGAGGAGGGTGTAGATGGAGGTGTATTAGGTATTCTGCCCACGGATGATGAGCTAATACATGAACCAGTTAAGCAAGGCAGAAAGGCGAAGGCAAAGAAACGCCAAGAGAGGCGTCAAAGGACCCGGGGGAGGGCCGAATTGGAGGCTGGTGCAGGGTTACCTTGGGTACCTGCCGAGGTGGTAAACAAGTTCCCCTCGTTTCCGGCAGAACAGCGGGCCGACCCGGCTCTTAAGAGAGCTTTTGAATGGGCCAAAGAAATTAGGCCTACGCTACCCAGGTTTTTCTTAGAGAAGGAAACCTTATACAGGGAAAGCACAGACCCATACTATGGAGCTATAAGAAAACAATTGGTCGTACCAACAACATTTAAAGCCACAGTATTAAGGTTGGCACACGACCACCCCATAGGCAGCCATAAGGGAGTCCAAGGCACCCTGGACCAAATATTGGTTCGATTTTATTGGCCAGGGGTTTTTAAAGAGACAAAGCAATACTGTGAGGCTTGTCCGACGTGTCAAAGGGTCACAGCTTTGAGACCAAAAGCTGTACCGATGATATCCACGCCCACCATAGCAATACCTATGGAACGCATAGGTATGGATATCGTAGGACCCCTGATACGTACTCCCAGAGGTTTCCAATATTTGTTGGTGGTAGACCACGCAACTAGTTTCCCATGGGCCATTCCCTTAAGGACTACATCAGCCAGAGTAATAGCCCAAGAGCTGGTAAAACTCTTCTGTGAAGTGGGTTTTCCCAGAGAGGTATTAACTGACCAGGGGAGCAATTTCTTATCTAAGCACTTGGCATAAGGCACATAAAGACTGCAGCATACCATCCTCAAACAAATGGCCTTGTTGAGAGGATGAATCAGTCTTTGAAACAAATGCTAAGGAGAGGTTTAAAAAGGGGAGAGATGGATGAATGGGATACCCTACTCCCATTTGCACTTTATGCGTGTAGAGAGCGCGTACAAACATCGTTAAAAGCATCCCCATATGAGCTGATGTTTGGCAGGGCCCCTAGGGGAATTTTAGACATTCTCCATGAGCAGTGGGTGGAGCCAAATTCACAGGAAGTTGGGGTGCCGCAGTTCCTTAAAAACTTGAGGGAGCGCCTAGAGAAAATGGCAAAAGCCTCAAGGGAAAATTTGCAGGCTAGTTAAGAAAAACAGAAACGGTACTATGACAGGAGCACAAAAGAAAGGCACCTGAACATAGGGGATAAAGTCCTTGTTCAAGTAGCGGACCCGGGACTCACGTTCGAGGCCCACTGGAAGGGACCGTGCACAGTAATAGGGAGAGTAGGTCCTGTAATGTACAAACTGGAAAATGAGAGGGGACGTCAGCAGGTGTACCACCTGAACGTTCTCAAGCCATGGAAGGAAAGATTGGCAACGGTCAGTTTGGCCTATGTAAAGCAACAAGACAGAACCCATGAGTTGATTATGTGCTGTCCGGGTATTGTCCCAGCAGCCCGTAATATTTTAAGGGGGGGGGGGATCTGTCACGAGGTAACGCCAGCAGAGCCCATGGAGGTAAGGGAAAATGACAGCTCAGCTTCACAAATGGGAAAGGGTTGCCAAGAGCAACGGTGGAAAACACACTCACAAGGTGTTAGGGAACGCCCGAGCAGAGACGGAGCTCAGAGCTCATTAGAGAATAGGGAGCACCTGCAGGGAGGCGGAGCCCAGGCTAACACCAAGTGCAATATATTGAGGACTCACTCACCAACAGATAGAACACGAGAGGGCCAGAGAACACGAGAGGGGCTGAGAACACGAGAGGGGCTGAGAACACGAGAGAGAGCTCAGGAAGGAACTCATGAGAGAGCTGCGAGGACAGTGCCAAGGAAAAGCTCCAAGGAGTCAGAGGTTGGTGACTTGCAAAGAAGCTGTGGGGAACAGCAATGCATATCCTCCCAGTATCCTCCGGAGTATTGCAGTAAGGCAATAAGGAAGGGGAGTCCTACAGCTAAGCTTACAAGCTATAAACAGTTTAACTCCAGGCAAGCAGAAGGGGAAAGTTCTTACCCTGAGGCACATTGGCTGGAGTCAGAAAAACGCCGTGAGAGAAGGGGAACAGAACAGAGCTACACACGTCATAGAAAGCAGGAAGCATTAGGATCTAGAGAGAGATGTATTCTCCCTAGTAGAAGGGATTTAAAACACCCAGACTTCCTCTGCACATACGAAGAGCTATATAGAGCTCAGGACTCTAAATACAAACATTACGGTGATTTCCCACAAGCCACTAGGATAGTGGAAGAAGAGAATCTGTTCACTCCTCGGCAAAGACAGTTTAACTTAAAGGGCATTTTGGAGCCAGAGGTTCTGTCTGACGAGGGAGAAATGCAAGTGGAATTTCCTGAAGATATTTCAGAGGGTATAGAAATGGACTGTACTTACACTTTGTCAGATGGTATAAATTCTCTATGCTAAAGCAGCAAGAAGTGCTGATTGAAGAAACAGCTGCAAGTTTGCACGTGAGTGGAAAGAACTGTTTCTGTTGTTTTTGTGCTGTTTAATAAATGCTGAAGGAAGCTTATTTTTGTTCCAGTATTTTCCTTTGATTGTTACCAGACGTATGGTCTATATTTCTTTTGTTCCATGGTTTTGAATCCACCCCGGACGGGGAATAAAACCCAAGTTAAACCTTACCCTCTGCCTCAATTACAATTATTGGTACAAGGTACAAACTACGGGAACCAGAAGGCTTTGCTACTGCCTTTCCGGGGACGTAACTGCCAGTAAAATACTGCCCCATCAAGCTGTCCAAGCACCCCTTAGCCTCTTGGCCAGCTAGTGGGTTACAATAGAAACATAGAAATATGATGACAGAAAAAGACCACATGGCCTATCTAGTCTGTCCTTCCATATCAACAACTACAACAGTCCCCTTTTCACCTTTAGAGATCCTCTGTGTTTGTCCCATGCTTTTTTGAATTCAGTTACTGTCCTCATCTCTACCACCTCCACTGGGAGACTATTCCACGGATCCACTACTCTTTCCATAAAGAAATATTTCCGCATATCACTCCTGATTCTATCTCCCTTCACCCTCATCCCATGTCCCCTCATAGCAGAACTTGCTTTCAATTGAAAGAGGCTCTCTCCCTGAACATTTATGCCATGGAGGTATTTAAACATCTCAATCACATCACCTCTATCCCGCCTTTCCTCTAAGGTGTACATATTAAGATCCTTCAGTCTGTCCTCATATGCTTTATAATGAAGACCACTAATCATTTTAGTAGCCACTCTCTGCACCGACTCCATCCTGTTCACATCCTTTTGAAGGTGCAGTCTCCAGAATTGCACACTATACTCCAAATGATGTCGCACCAAAGACTTATACAGAGGCATTATCACCTCCTTTTTTTCTGCTAGCCATTCCTCTCCATATGCACCCAGGCATCCTTCTAGCTTTTGCCGTCACCATTTCTAACTGTTTAGCTACTTTAAGATCATCAGACACAGCCACGCCTAGGTCCCGTTCTTCTTTAGTGGACAAAAGTACTTCACCCCCTATACTATATTGCTCCCTAGGATTGCTGCAGCCCAAATGCATGACCTTACATTTTGTAACATTTTAATCCCAGCTGCCAAATTCTAGACCATTCCTCAAGCTTAGCTAGATCCCTCCTCATGTTATCTACACCTTCCTGGGTGTCTACTCTATTGCAGATTTTGGTACCATCTGCAAAGAGGCAAACCTTACCCGACAGCCCTTCCACTATATCACTAACAAAGATGTTAAAAAGAATCAGACCAAGGACAGATCCCTGGGGCACACCACTGATAACATCCTTTTCCTCAGAGTGAGCTCCATTTACTTGTACTCTTTGTCGCCTCCCACCCAACCAATTTCTAACCCGAGCAGTAACTTTAGGGTCCATCCCTAGGGTGCTCAGTTTGTTTACAAGTCGCCTGTGAGGAACAGTGTCAAAGGCTTTACTGAAATCTAAATACACCACATCTAGGGCTCTCCCTCAGTCCAACTCCCTGGTCACCCAGTCAAAGAAATCAATCAGATTTGTCTGACAAGACCTGCCTCTGGTGAATCCATGCTGCCTCGGATCCTGTAATCTGCTGGACTCCAGAAACCTCACTATTTTCTCTTTCAGCAGCGTTTCCAATAATTTACTCACCACCGAAGTTAAACTAACCGGCCTGTAGTTTTCAACCACATCCTTACTTCCGCTTTTGTGTAAAGGCAGTACATGAGCCTCTCTCCAGTCCTTTGGCACCACTCCCGACTCCAACGAGGCATTGAAAAGGTCAGTCAGTGGAGCTGCTAGAACGTCCCCAAGTTCCCTCAGTATTCTAGGGTGTATCCCATCCGGTTCCATCGCTTTGTCTACTTTAAGTTGATCTAGTTTCTCACGAACACAGTCTTCTGAAAATTGTTCAAGATGTCCCTCGCTTCTGTTCCTGTTTGTGGGTGTTTTCTGAGGTCCTGCTCCTGGTTCTTCATCTGTGAACACAGAACAGAAATATTTGTTAAGCAATTCCGCTTTATCCTTATCAGCTTCTACATATTCCTCCCCTGCACCCTTGAGTCTGACAATACCACTTTTTCCCTTCCTCTTCTCACTAATATATCTGAAAAAAGTCTCATCCCCCCATTTTATTGCATTGGCTATTTCTTCCTCCTTTTGAATCTTTGCCTTCCTGATTACTTTGCTAGCTTCTCTAAGTTTTTCTAAATACAGATGTCTGTCTTCCTCTCTCTGTGATCTCTTGTATTTCATGAAGGCCTCCCTCTTTTTCTTCACTTTTTCAGCTACTTCTTTCAAAAACCATAGCGGTCTCCTTTTCCTTTTACCTTTATTTACCATTTTAACAAAAAGGTTGGTTGCCCTTAAAGTATCCCCTTTCAGTTTTGCTCACTGTTTTTCTACATCCCCCAGCTGTTCCCATCCCACTAACGACTCCCTGAGGTATTGGCCAGTCTTGGCAAAGTTAGTCTTCCTAAAGTCTAAGATCCTCACCTTTGAATGGATTCTAACAGCCTTAGTCTTAATACTGAACCACACCATCTGGTGATCACTGGATGCAAAATGATCTCCCACTACAACATATTTATTTATTTATTTACATTCTCTTATATACCGCGCTATTTTCCATCAGTGCGGTTTACATGGAACCAATTACATACACATTTCAACCCATTTGATTTGTGTTTACAATTAACAGGTACCAGAACTTGGATAGAAACAAGGGTAACTATTTACATCTGTACAATGCGAACTGACTGAACCATTTGTATTGACTTAGCTAGCTGGTTGATGAGGTATTTGTGGTGTTGTCATCCGGGTAATGCATGAGGAAGAGGTAATGTTTCAAAGCTTTCCTAAAGTGGGTTAGATTGTTGATTGTCCGGATACTGTGTGGAAGGGTGTTCCAGCATTTCGGTGTGGCGAGCTTAAAAGCCCTGTTTGCTGTTGTCTGGCAGCACTTGGTCATTGCTTTTGGGACTACTAGTTTATTGGCTGCTAGAGATCTTCTAGATCTGTTAGGAGGGATTATCTGTATGAGGTCGGTTAACGAAGATGGGGCGAGCCTGTTTATGATCTTGAAGGTCATTATTAAGGTTTTGAATATGATCCTACCTTTTTATGGGGAGCCAGTGGAGTTGTTTCAGGATGGGTGTCATGTGTTCCCACATGGAAGCACCTTGGAGAACACGTGCTGCTGAGTTCATTGCCAACTGTAAAGGATACAGAGTGGATTGCGGGAGGCCATGGAGGATGGCATTTGCATAGCCAAGACGTGGTATAATCAAGGCTTGATACAGTGTCAGGAAGTCGTCCGGTTCCAGTAGGGAGCGTTAGTGTCTGAGGGATCAGATTTTATGGTATACAGCTCTTGCAACATTGCTTATATGAATCTTCATGTCTAGTCGTTGGTCAAGTGTAACTCCCAGATAGAGGGTTTGGTAAGAAGCTCTGCATCTAGGATTTTCAAGCAGGGTGGTGTGATGAATTTTGGATTCCTTGTGATGAAAAGGACTTCCATTTTCTTATGTTGTATTCGAAGATTTTGCGTTTGGAGCCAGCTGGAAACTGCGTTGAAACAGTCCGTCAGTGGGGAAAGGTCAGGGCTCTCTGTAAAGAATGGCATATATAGGAGAACATCGTCGGCGTATAGCAGACAATTCACCTTGAAGGACCAGATGATATCGCAGATAGGTTACATATATATATTAAACATCAGGGCAGAGAGAGAGGATCCTTGCGGGACCCCTTGACTCTGGTGGAAAGGTTCTGATGTTGCTTCCCCTGATCTTACGTGTTGCCATCTATCTGAAAGATACAACTTGCACCATTCAAGAGCTGAGTCACATATCCCCTTCTCCTTGAGGCGGTGTAGGAGGAGATCATGGCAGACTGAATCGAATGCAGCCGCTATATCCAAGAAGATAAGCACATATCCTTGACGTATGTTGTCAATTCCCGCTATTATGGTACTAAAGAGGATGGTGAGGAGAGTTTCCACCCCATGCGCAGCTCTAAAGTCATGCTGATATGAATCAAGTGGGGCAGAAGCATCAATGTGTTCTTGGATTTGTCTTTGGACATCTTTTTCGATGATTTTCGCCAAGAGTGGGATGCTTGATATCGGTCTATATGACTCTGACTTCTTGGGGTCAAGCTTGCTGTTTTTTAGTAGTGGCCTGATTGAGGTACGTTTGAGGGATTGGAGAAAAGTACCTGTCGTGAAGGAGCAATCCATTAGCTTAGCTACAAAAGGGCTGACCGTTGATCGTAACTCTTTTATCCAGAACACCGGGCAAGGGTCAGTTTGTGCAGTGGTTGTGTTGATTCCAGCGATTGTGTCCTCAATGTGTTTCTTGGATGGCTTAGAAAAAATGGACAATGGGGCTGAAGATCTTGGCTCGAGTGCCATGGTGGGTGCAGGGGACTTATTGGTCTGGCACAGCTTCGCTTGTAAGTAGTCAGCGAAGACTTGGGGGTGGATCTGACTAGGTTGCTCGGGTGCTGGCTCTTTTGCTAGGTTCTTTACAAGGGTGAACAGGTCGTGTGGTTTGTTTAGGGACTGCTTTAGTGTGTCCGTGTGGAATCTTTTCATGCTCTCCGATATTGCTTGGCGGTGCTTTTCCAGTTGAACCTTGTATGCCTTTCGGTCATCCGTGGAGTGGGTTCTGCTCCAGCATCTTTCCAGTTTTCTTAGGCAGGAGAGTGACGCTCTAAGCTTGATGGAGTACCAGGCTGCAGAGGTTCTTTTCTTGGGTGGATTGTTTGATGGTGGTCGTAGAGCAATAGAACTGAAATTTTCGTTCCAGGCGGAAACCAGCTCTTCAGGATCGAGAGATGTCAAGTCGAGAAGTGAGCGGGTTTGGTCTAAGATCGAGTCTTTGTCAAAGGCTTGGAACCTACGAGGTGCTGTTTTGGTTGTACTGTTGGGCTTATTGGTATTCTTCTTGAATTTGTTGGGCAGTAATATTTGGAAGATAATTAACCAAACACAGGCCGGGGAAGCTGAATTAAGGAAAGGCAGTCTCAGAATAGATCGCAATCCTCCAGAAAGCTAAGCAGGTACTCTAATACCCTGGGATCTTGATCCTAGTCATTATTCATATTTCAGACCCTGCCCAATGGACTTTGCTAACTATTTTTTTTTTTTTGTAACTTAAGTTTTTATTCAATGCCTTTGTGATACAAAACACCAACTGTGCAAAACAGATACATCTGTACCATTAACTGAACATGGTTTACATTCTTACCAACCAACTTCTCTGACAGAGTCCACCTCTGTACAAACATTCTATATTACATCAACCAAGAACATCACCTACATTTGTATGGCATGTTTCGTTCTCTATTCTTTTTATAATTAAAGTTTATTCAACAATAACAGGAACACCATACCCAATACACAACTTCTGTACCACATTTTGTTTCAACCCATATAAACCTATTATCTCTAGTAGCTCTTCTGTTATCACTAGTTGAGCCCTCTATAACCCCATCCCTTGCTCCACCCCTCATTCTGTATCCTGCGAACTTTAAGTACCTCCCCAACCCTACCCCCTCCCCCTACCCCTCCCCTCCCCCTTCCCACCAGCCCCTTCCCCACATCCCTACCTAGCTATAACATCACCAGTAGTGACCTTCATACTCCCTCCTGTATTACCCCTATCTTCCCTTCCCCACCCCTACTTAACCATCGCCACACCCCCTCCCACTGCCTTTCCACCTTCTCCCCATACCCCTTGTTTAGCCCTGTTAATTTATGCATTTGATACAAATCTGCCAAGCGCCCTGCATATTTCCCTGTGGGCGGCATAACCCCCTGCTTCCAATGTTGCGTGAGTTCACACCGAGCCGCAATAATACAGTGCCCCACAATACTCCAATTCCCTTCTTCCCCTGCATGCTTCTTTAGTAGGAGACATAGCTCCGGTGTCAAATTAATTCTGGCGCCTGTTATGCTTTCAATGATGTCCCCAATATTCGCCCAGTACTGCCGTACTGCTGGGCACGTCCACCACATATGCAGCCAAGTTCCTTTCTCTCCACACATCCTCCAGCATTCATCCGTCCCTCGAGCCCCCGCTTTGTACAATCGCTCCGGCGTCAGATACCACCTCGACAACACTTTCCATCCATTCTCACGCAGGGACGTAGCGATAGACGCCCTCGCTATGTCCTGAGCTATTCGCTCCCACTCCTCCACCCCCCACTCTACCCCTAGGTCCCTCTCCCACGCCTTCATATAACTTAATTTCTCTCTCCCTCTCTCTGTTAGTCCTTTGTAAATTCTAGAAATAACCCCCTTCCTCCCCAGCGAACCCAGACAGCTACCCTCAAACCATCCTGGGTCCTGCACAATATCCTGCCAGTGCCCTCTCTGCCTAAGAAGGGAACCCAACTGTAGATAATGGTACCGGTCAGTTTCTTTCAACCGGTACAGGTCGCGAATGCCCTCAAAATCTCTGATACCTTGCCCAAAGACTATCTGAGACACTCTTTGCAGCCCCTGCTGCGCCCATCTTTTCACTACCAGCATATCAGGGCCTATTCCCCCTCCACAACAGGCCAGCAATGACATCCCACGCACCCACTTCTTCTCCCCTATCAGCCTTTTCCTATGTACCTGCCACACCCCCAATGTATGCCCCACCAATGGATTCTCACCCTTGCTCCCCTTCCCCCCCCAGACGAGTCTTTCCAGCTCACCGGGCCGGAATCCCGCTTCCTCCATCAGCACCCAGTGCTTATGTTGCTCCCTCAGCCATGAGTATACCGCCCTCAACTGTGCCGCCAGGTAGTATTTCCTGAAGTTTGGTACCCCCATACCACCCTCTATCCTTGCCGTTTGCAATGTTTTAGCAGCCACCCTGGGTCTTTTATTTCCCCAAATAAACCCCTCGACTTGCTTTTGTAGCTTGGCTAGCATCTTTGTGGGTATCGCTACTGGCAGCACTTGAAAGAGAAAAAGGAACTGGGGGAGCAACATCATTTTCACCACTGCCACTTTCCCCAACCACGATACGATCCCCCTATTCCAAGTCCCCAATTGCGCCTCTACTTGCCGAAACGCCTTCAAGTAATTCAGCTCAAAAAGGTCCTCCAGGTTCCGCCCTAAATTAATTCCAAGATACCGAATTGATTTGGCTGCCCACCTAAATTTAAATGTTTGTTGTAGAGTCGTTTGCTGCTCCTCCCCCGACTGACAAGTTTAATATTTCCGACTTACTCCAATTGATCTTAAACCCCGCCATTTCCCCATACTCCTGTACCTCCCTCATCATCCCTGGCACCGTTTCCTTCGGCCTAGTGACCATAAGCAAGATGTCATCAGCAAACATGGCTAACTTGTATTCCCTCTGCCCTACTGTCACCCCCGTGATTTCTGCACTCTTCCTTATTCTCCCCGCTAGCGGCTCCAGCGATAAGGCGAACAATAGGGGTGAGAGTGGACACCCCTGTCGCGTCCCCCTCCCCAACGTAAAGAAATCTGAATAGCCTCCATTTACACGCACACACGCAGTAGGTCTCTCATATAATGCCTTTAATCCAGCCTACAAAACTATTCCCAAACCCCATATGTTCCATTACGGAGAAGAGAAATCCCCACGACACCTGATCAAAAGCTTTTTCCGCATCTAACGATAGAAGCAATGCAGGCTCTGATGTGCGTTTTACGGACCATATTACATTTAACGCTTTCCTGATGTTGTCCGCCACCTGTCTCCCAGGTATAAACCCCGCTTGATCCTCATGCACCAGCTTCCCCAGCACTTTATTGAGTCGCCCTGCTAACACTTTAGCCAGCAGTTTTGCATCAATGTTTATTAATGAGATCGGCCGGTACGACGCACACTCCAACGGGTCCTTACCCATTTTAGGGATCAGTGTTATTCCCGCCCACCCCATTGTTTCCGCTAATCGCTCCCCCACCCTTGGGACATTGAACAGGTGCGTCAGGGGCCCCACCAACTCTCCCTTAAATTTTTTATAGAAGCTGGCCGTCAGCCCGTCGAGGCCGGGGGCTTTCCCTGTTTTTAGACTCTTAATTGCCACCGCCACTTCTGAAGCCTGTATTTCCCCTTCAAGCGCCTCTCTTTCCCATCGTCCAGATGGTGTAGACCAGCTGTCGCTAGGTAAGTCCTCATTTCGTCTTCTGGTCTGTCCACTTTAGCCTCATATAAGCCCTTATAGTACTCCACAAATGCTTCCCGGATTTCCTTCTCATCTCTAGTAACCCCCCCCTCCCCCTAATCTGCACAATCAGGGACATATTCCGCTTCTGCTTTAGTCTCCTCGCCATAAACTTTCCTGCTCTATTCCCTCCCTCAAAGAACTCCTGGCGTAATAATTGTAACCGATAATGGATTTTGTCTGCTTCGAGCGCATTCAGCTTAGCCCTAGTCTCTAACACCTCCCCTCTCAAATTCCTGCCGGCACTACAGGCATCAGCCTCTTCTAACTGCACCAGTTTCTGCCGCAGTTGGAGCTCCTTCTCCTCCCCTTCCCTCTTTATTCTCGCCCCCCACTTGACTAGTGTGCCTCGCACCACCGCCTTGAAGGCATCCCATACCACACCCTTTCGAACTTCTCCCATATCATTGAGCGCAAAGTAGTCTGGTATCAGGCTTTGTATATCTTGCACTACCCTAGTATCGCTCAAAAGAGCCTCGTTCAATTTCCAGAAATGGATCCCCCGATCTTCTCCCCGTCCCCTCAGTGTCACCCGCACCGGTGCATGGTCCGACCATGTAATCGGTTCCATCTCCCCTTCAATAATTCTCCCCGCGATCTCCTTCCCCACCCATATAGTGTCAATCCGTGAGTACGTACCGTGCACTGCTGAAAAAAAAGGAGTACTGACGCCGACTTGGATTGAGCAGTCGCCATGCATCAATCAAACCATTGGCCTTTATAAATTGCTGGTACCGACTCCTATCTGCCCACCTCGCCTCCCCCCTCCCCGTGGAGTCTCTCCCCACCTCCCAAGTCATATTGAAGTCTCCACCACATATCCTCGCTCCGTCCCCCAAAGCATTCATTTTCTCATCCACTTCCTCCCAGAAATCCTTTTGGGCCCCTGTGGGTGCATACACATTAGTCACACAGAACCATTCATCCCCTATCCTCATTCGCACTAGTAGGTATCGACCTCCTCTATCCCTAATTACAGTGTGCATCTCCACTTTGAGTGTCCCACTGACCAGCAACGCTACCCCCCCTTTCTTCCGCTCTCTCAGATTAGAAGCAAACACTAACTCTGTATATCCTTTGGGTTTCACTAGCGATTCGTGTCTGCGTAACAGATGAGTTTCTTGCAATAGGACTATTGAGGCTTTGTGTCTTGCTATTTCTCTGTACAATTTCTGCCTTTTAAAGGGGGAATTTAAACCTTTCACATTTAGAGTAATAATTTTCAGGTCACCTGTACTGTGCCCTCCCCCCGCTGCGCCCCCCTTGCCTGCCCTGTCCCTCCCCCCTCCCCCCACTCTCTCTTCCCCTCCCCCCGTCCACCCCCGCTCCCACCCCTGATCAACCTCCCTGAAGGGAGTATCGACTTCCTTACTCGTGACTGTCTATCGAGCCTTAGCCTGCCCCTTCCCTACCCCCCTCTTCCCCCTTCCTCGCCGCTCCCTCCCCCCCTTCCGTCCCTACGCCCACCTGCCAGCCCCTTCAACCCCCGTAGCCCCTCCCCCCCATTGCTTTACACCGGAGCTGTAGTCAGAACAACATGCAAAGTCTTAATATTCAGCTCGCTCCAGTTTTCTCAGCCAACGTTCCAGCGCTCCCTCGATGCAGTCTTGCCACTCTTCTCCCTCCAGCTGGTGCTCTGTGCCATCGCTGGGTGTTCCATTTTGAAAGTGTATGTCCCGTGGCGTTGGTACTTCCATTGGACGGTTGTGCTCCCTCCGGCAAGTGTGTTGCGCCTAACTCTCGCAATGCTTTCCACGCTTCCTCGCATGACTGCACCCGTCTCGATCTTCCCTTTACTGTAATCAGCAGTCCGAATGGAAACAGCCATTTATAGCGCAAGTCTTCGCGTCTCATATACTCCGTCACTTCTTTAAGGTTTCTTCTACGCTGCAACGTTCCGGGGGACAAGTCCTGGAAAAATTCCAGCTTATGTTCTTCCCAAACATACTGTTTCATTGTCCTCGCGGCCCAAAGTAGTTTTTCCTTACTTTTGTACGAGCTAAGACATACTACTATATCTCGAGGTTTGTTGTCCCGCACCGGGCCCAAGCTTCTGTGCGCTCTCTCTATCAATACGTTCGCTCCTGCCTCCTCTTCCACCTCATCTGCCGACTTTAGCAGTGAACTGAATATTTTAGCCACAACTTCTTCAGAGTTCTTGTATTTTGGCTCTTCCGGGAGACCTCGTACCCTTATATTGCATCTCCTAGATCTATCTTCGAGGTCCTCCAGTTTCACCTGCAACTCGTTGAGTCCACATGTGTGTTCTTCCCATCCTTTTTGTAACTCTTCTAGTGCTGCACCTTGTTGTTCCACCTGCACTTCAGTTTCTTCCACACGACTGCCCAGGTCTGCTAAATCTTGTCTCAGTGCTTGAATTGTCTCTTTTAATTCCTTCTTTACCCCACTGAGCTCAGACTTAATCTCCTCTTTCAACTCAGTGAGCCAGTCCTTCAGCATGCTTGTTAGCTCTGAGTTGCTCTCCTTCTCCACCCTCCGCTCGGATTCATTTAGGGCCAGAGGGGGCGATTTGTCTTCCTTATCTCCTTCTTTTCCACCTTTGGGTGTAACATAGGTGGAGCGGAATTCAGCTAGCTTCTTCTTAACTGATGGCCCACTTTTACTTTTCTCCATGGTCTCTCTTCCGCCCTCCCGACTGGAGAGCGCAGCTATCACAGGAGTTCCGGTCTCTGGCTTCCTTGCTGCCTTCCGCCCACTGTCCCCCACCTCTGGGCAGGACTTTTGCTATTAGTGTTATACAGCGCAATGCCGCAGGTAGCAGTGCTCTTTATTAATTCAGCTGAGGCCTGTCTGTTTTATTAGGATCACAAGCACTTAGCACCTCCTGGGGCACTTAATTCTCCAGCTCACACTCAGGCCCAGAAGTTACTGTCTCAGCATTCCGTCGCACTGCCCTTGCTTCTCACTCCTCTTCACCCACTCGGGCCTTTATCTGCTCTGCAACGTGCCCCCTCAGACTCTGCTCCGGAGCCAAAACAGCTACTTCTCTACCTCCCCGGACTGCCCTGGGGAAAAGTGCTCCTCTATACTTTCCCGCCTCTCGTAGGAGCTACCGGCAGCCCGCCGCTTCACTTCTGGAGTTGGGGGTCTGGCAGTCTTCAGCCTTTGTGCCTCGCGTTCACTCCCCTCACTTCCTCACCACGCGGTGCTACAGTCGGCCTCCTCTCCCCTCCTCCACGTGGTGTTTCAGTGCCCCGGGGCCTCCGCACGTTCTCTTCCCACTGTCTCTTACCGGGCTGCCTCTGCGCAATTTCTACTTCTGCCGGCTGTCCAGTGCTGCGGCGCGTTCTCGCTCCGGTTCTCCCGTGCGCCGCGCTCACATCCAGGCTCTTCCTCTGCTTGTCTGCACCTTCCCGAGCACCTCTGCCTAGCTCTGCAGGCCGCCGATGCGAGCCGCTCCGGGTAAAGCCCCTTCACGCTCGTTCTTGCACATCTATTTGTTTGGAGCAGGGTCTTTCAGCGCTCCCACATATCGCCTTGCCTTTCCTCTAATTTGGGGTTTTTACACCCGTTTTTGCAGGCTTCGGCAGCGGAGCCCGATCACTTCGCTGCCATTCCGCTCGGTGACGTCACCGGAAGTCGCTAACTATTTTTAGTCTCATCGCCTGGCTAAATTTCTTAACCACACTAAATATCAGTTTGCTAATAACTATTGGTTAACACCTGACTGCTTAATTGAACTGCCCGTGTGTATACCTGTTTTTCGCTATTTACATTATTGCCTGTTAATTATACATGTCTTCGGATCTGTATCCATGCCATATGTTTGTATGCTTATCAGAACAAACACCTTTACTACATGACTGTTACCAGTTTATAACTGTATACCTTTGACGCTTCTCTGACTGCATGTAAAATAGCTAATTATCTACTGTGTTATTTTACCAGTCAAATTGGTGCACCTATCAGCCTGCTGTAATAGCATCATTTAAATAACTGACCCGCCCACATGTCTCCTTCAAACACGCACAATAGAAGATACCAAATGGCCTTCCACTTCACTGCCTTTGTCAGTTTTTACCTTCTTGCAGGTTGGCTCGGTAACTCCGTTGCCCTATCCCCCTCATCCAATCAAATTCCAATCCTTCAGAGTCATGGGAGAAGATGGTCAGGGGCCCCCTTTCATTATCCAAAAGGTGAAGCTCACACACGTCACTCTCACTTGCTACACATCGCACTCCAACAATCTAGGAAAACTAAACAAGTGGAATCCCCTCATTCCCTAAGCCTAAAGTGTGCCCTCATAAATGCACGTTCAATTCGTAAGAAATGGCCGGTCATCTCAGACATAATATCCCTCCATGGTCTGGATATACTCATGATCACTGAAACCTGGCTATCATATGAGGACAATGTCCTCCTCAACCAACTCTTACCCCCCAACTTCTCTATACACACACGACATAGGGAAAATAAGAAAGGAGGAGGAGCGCTCATACTCACCAAGACGGACCTTCATTTCCATACAACTGACTGCACTAGCACAAACAACTTGGATATAGTATTGCGATGCTTCCGCTGGGGCCCGAGAGCTTACCAGCTGGAAGTGGCCTTTGAGTGTCCTCTTTTGAATAAAGCTATTTCTATTGTCGCCAGGGATTCTGGGACTTGTAGTTTTGCTTATTTCCTTAAGGACAAAATTGTAGTTATGACATGAGTGTTTCAAGGCTGCAAGAATATTTATTGTGGGGAATTTCCAGCGCATCAAAGCTCAAACACAAACAAACATAAATGATGCATCTCCAACATATAGGTATTTCAAGAACAGAAGAAAACGTAACAGAAATATCTCAGCACTGCTCAGCTGTTTCTCAGTCCCACAAACTTTCCACCGGACACTGCCCCTTGTGGTTATTCAACGGAAAACTGTTAAACTGCAACAGCTGATTTTCTTTCTCACAGCACGGCTTCTTATCCTCAGAAGACAATTAAGCTTATTAAACATAAAACAAGCCTTTCCAATTCTTCAGCAGGTATGGCAAGTACTTTCTATATTATTTCATACAGTTTTCAGTGCTGTTCAACAATGCCTTCTTCCTTTAAACATAAAGATCAATCCATGGGAGAAGATTCACTTTCTAAAGCTGGCAAACAAGAGTCTATTTGCATTCTTTCAACAGTATTAGAATTACTGGCATCTCTATCAGGTTTAACAGTTCTCCCTGACTTTCTTTCCTCCAGAAATTCCTTGAACTGGTTCAGGAGCAATTCAGCGTGTACAGGCACATTAGCATTAGGAGAGAAAACTTTTCCTTCTGACAACAGCTTGCTTATAGTTTCTAACTCTGAAGGCTTGGCTGTCTTGCTTTTGTCAGTGTTATAGTTTTCCCCGTATGTAAGACTCTCCGCCCACCTATTATCAGTTAAAGGTGTTGGGTCTGCCTTCTGGACAATAGCAAAGGCAAATGGAATCTCCAGGAACAAGCAGGAATGAGTCTTCACATATGGGTATGTCGGTACCGACGGAGCCTGCACGGGAATGCTCCCCAGCATCCAATCAGAAAGCTTTTGGGAGCATCCCTCGCACCTGCGCGCTGACTTCCCGCCTTTTCCACTTCTTCTCCTCAGTTTTCGTTTTTCCGCGGAGCCGGCAGGACGTCCTCCTGTCACCGCAGAAACCTTTTTCTTTAAATTCTTCTTTTCTTCTTTTCTTGTGGTCGCGGCTGTTTTTCCCGCCGCCACCGGTACCGCCGGTGGTTTTTTCTTTTATTTTTTTCTTTAACTCAGAGAGATTTTTCCCTCTGCTTCTGTCTTAATTTTTTGGGCCTACAAGGCCTCTTCATCATGGAGCCTTCTTCTCCTAAGAAGTGCCTTCACTGTGGAAACACAGTTTTCTTTTTAGACTCCAATAACTGGTGTCTAACCTGTTTGGGTCCTGACCCTTTTTCCCCTGAACCATCAGGCTGCAATACTGTGAGAAGACCTTCCCTCTTTCGAGTTTCCCTCGATACCGTTTTCACTCCGGCAGTGAAGGCACCGGGGTTTTCTTCTCTGCAGGATCAGGTAACCCACAAACAGTCTGTTAAGACTTGCCAATCCTTGAGTGGTAAGTCTCATGCCAAGCATGATGACGGCTCCAGCCTTGCCCTCAAGACCCCATTGGCATTAAAACCCCGGCGGGAGTCTTCGGGCTCCAAAGCATTTCAGGGATTTCAGGTTGTTCCTGGGGCTCACCCCTCACAGAACATACCTGAGCCATGCTCGGTGGTGGTATCCGCTTCGAGCGGTACCGATACCCCGGCATCGGCACCAGTGTCGAGTGTTCCACTCTTCACCAGGGATCGTCATCTGGCATCCTCGGTACCTTTGGGACCGATCGATACGTTCCTGATTGACTTTCCTGTATCTAAGCCATGCTCGGGGATGGCACCCGCTTCGAGCGATACCGATACCCCGGCATCGGCACCGGTGTCAAGTGTTCCACTCTTCACCAGTGATCGTCATCTGGCCTCCTCGGTACCTTCGGGACCGATCGATACCACCCAGACTGACTTTCCTGTATCGGCATCGCCGATACCACCACCAACGTCGGTGCCCTCTAGACATGCATCGATAGACTCGCTCCCTTCGATGCCGAGTCTGGAATCGATATCTAGTCTAGATGATTGGGTACCGACGCATCTTGGAACCGACCCTTATTGTTTCTGGATACGCAGTACCGAGGATATTCACCAAGACTCTCTGGTTACCTCGGTACCACTTGAGCAGCCTCCGATGACTGCCTCGATGACATTACCATCTCCGATTCCGCCTCAGCTGCTGGTATCGGTATCGATGTCAATTCCTGCAGTTACATCGGTACCATCAATCCTTTCTATGCCTAGTTTGGAATCGATACCTGGCATGGACGATGCAGTACTAACTGCCTCAAATCGTAACTGCCAGTATCACCATCCATCTAGTAGAGTTCTTTTTCTGCACCAGACCAGTACATCCTCTGGTGCTCAGGCTGCTTCTTCAACCTTAGCCTACTCAGGGATGGTTCCCATTGGAGATCCTTCTTTTCAGAAATTTCTCCTTGATATGGCAACCTTTCTTGCTATTCCTATCCCTGGCTGTGATCTTAACCAAGGCTCTCCTGCAGAAAAGGAAAATATAATGCTTCCTTTACATCATTCTTTGCAGGATCTTCTTCTAAGAATATGGGAATCACCTTTAAGGGTTCCCTCACCTTCTACAGCAACTAATGTTCTGTATCAGGTGCCCCCCTCTCCAGGGTTTCAAAAGATTCAACTTCCCCATCATTCCATTGTAGTGGAATCAGCAATGAGGAAAGTAAAAAGCAAGAAGAAGCATTCTTCTTATCCGCCAGGTCGTGCATCTAGAGCACTTGATGCCTTTGGACGTCAAACCTTCCAAACATCTATGCTGGCATCAAGAATTATTTCTTATATATTTTATATGAGTCTAACACTCCAGGAGGTCACAAAGAAATTATCTCTTTTGACTTCTTTTTTGTCAGAGCCTAAGGCTGCTGACTATTCCTTGCTTCTTAGTCATAGCCGGGATATCTCTTGGTTTCTTTCTCGTGCTTCTCTAGACTCTTTTGAGTCTATTAGCAGATCCTCTGCTATTGCCATTGGAGCACGTCGTAGAGCCTGGCTCCAAGCTTCAGACTTGAGCAGATGGGCACAACACACACTGGGTAATTCTCCTTGTACTGGAGAAAATCTCTTCAATAAGGAGGCTTTACGTCAGGTTGCTCATTGCTCCACTGACTTCCCTGGTTCTGCAGACCATTCTAAGCCTTCTTCTTCCCCAGGAGGTAGGAAATGTCCTACCAAACCTTCTTTCCCTAAGAAAATAAAGTTTCATTCTTCTCCTGCCCATCATCCAGATGTACCCAAGCAAGGGACACCTCGTCCTAGTCTGAAGTTTCCAAACTCTAGCCAGTCTGAGCATACCCAGCAACCATACGTGCTGAAGGTTGCAATCTACAGTTAACTTCTTCCTAGCAGAAGTTTGTTCACTGTTTTTTCTTACAGCTCTACACTGGGGTTTTCCTTTTTCAGTATGCTAAGCTGTCAGGATATTCTTGTTCATGGGTTACAGAATTCTCCTCTTCTTACTACCAAGAAGGGAGGTTACAACTATCCCATGATAGTTTCTGTCCCAACATGAACATTTTTTCCTTCAGCTGACTCGCCATATGGGTAAGTCACCCTCCAATTACCTGTTTTCTCTACCCTCTCATCCAGGGTTTCCCCTGACTGAGTGGTATCATACTGAAAAGCTTCTCTAGCCTTTCATTCCAGTGTAGACTTTTTGTTTCCTTGAATACATTCTCAAGATAACTCATCAGGCAGGGACAGGAATATCTCCTCTCCCTTTGTCTGTTTCTCTTTGTTTTGCACAGGATGATTCTCTCTGCTGTCTTTTTCAGCTGCTGTGCATGCAGGAGTTCCAGTGCTTGAACTACTGGTACCTTTCCACAGGTTCCAGTTTATCTTCCACAATTTTTGTCTAGCCTCAGTAGTGATTCCAAGCTGTCCTCATCTATCTTGGATAATCCTACTGATTTTAGGCTTCTCACATTATCTTCTTTTTAGCCATCTCCTTTTCCTAGGATGTGGCAACACACCTGACTTCAGTCAGTTTTATCTCAAAATTCTCCTGCACAATGCTCTCTGCAATCTTCAGAGAAGCTTTCTACTATGGGCCCTTGCTACAGAGCATTGAACTTTAACTCTGAGGGCTATTTTATATAGTAGAAAAAAGCTTATAAATCATTCCCATGACTGTGAGGGTTCTCCACACCCTCTTGTCTCCTGTTATAATTCAGAATATAAGCTTTTTCTGCGTGAATATCCAAGGCTACTAGTAACGCATGATACCCCTATGTCCCTCCAGTGGGTCCTCCTGGTATCTTCTCTATGCGTTTCTACCCATCTACCATGTCAGAGTTCTAAAGAACTCCCGACTTGCTCTTTACAGACTGATATTATCCTCTGTTTTTCACGCAACCATCCTGGTTATTTTACTGGATTGCATTCCTGCATCCTCTTAGCCCACGGAAATAGATTCTCTATATATCTGTCAAGTGGGTTTCACCTCTGGTTATTGAATGAATCTTTCCCCTTCACATTCCCCATGTGAATGTTTTTATGGGGCTTAGTGGTAGACATGTATCTTCATATTCATATTCATGTATGTTTATGTTTATGTTTATTAAAACTTGTTATACCGCTCAATACCGTGGGCACCTGAGCGGTTTACAATAGATAAAATAAAGCAAGTTAATTAAAACAAGCTCTTGGCTGCAGAAAAGGAAAAGAACGCCATCAATTATGAGAAAAGGAAAGGAGAGAAAGGAAAGAAAAGCTGAGAGCAGGAAATAAAGATAAAAACAGAAAGAGTGACAATATACGAGTACTATCAAGGGGGGAAGGAGGGGGGGACATACAATACATGGGTAGTCACAATAGAAAGGAGGGGAGAGGGGATGGACTAGGGAGGAGGATCAAACGCGAGGCAGAAGAGGTGAGTTTTGAGCTGGGTTTTGAATGATTGATAGGATTCTTCAGCACGGAGAGAGGGGGGAGCGAATTCCAGAGGCTTGGAGCCAGGAAATAGAAAGCAGAGGAGCGGGTTTGTTCGAGGCGGGCGTGTGCGGGGGAGGGAAGGACCATGCGGTTTATGTGTATGGAGCGGAGAAGACGATGGGAGGTACGGAAATGTATCTGATTTGCCAGGTAAAGAGGCGTGCCAGTATGGATTACTTTGTGTGCAAAGATTAGAAGTTTATATTGAATGCGGAAGAAGATGGGTAACCAGTGATGCTGATAGAGAAGGGGAGTAACGTGATCGAAACGTGATGCATGGGTCAACAAACGGATGGCAGCATTTTGGACACGTTGGAGACGAGACAATTGGGACTGTGGTAAGCCGGCGAAAGAGACATTGCAATAATCAAGACGAGACAGTACAAGGGTAAGCAGGAGGGTGGTTAAGGCAGGAATAGAGAGAAAAGGACGGACTGCTCTGAGTTGACGGAGGGAAAAGAAGGAGCGCTGAACAATTGAGGAGATGTGATCTTTAAAATTAAGGGCAGAGTCAAGAACAACACCTAAGTATCGGAGTGACGGGACCAGGGGGATGGATTGTGAGGACAGAGAAGGGGCACAGGTAGGGGAGGGGCTGCCAAAAGTGAACCAGACAGCAAAAGACTTTGCCGGGTTAACATGTAGAAAATTAGAAGAAAACCAGGACACCACAGCAGTAAGACAAAGGTTAAGAGGGGAAATATCAGGGGAAGAAGAGTCAGGGTGATGTAGGAGAATGATGTCATCTGCATAGTAATATGCAGAGATGCTAAACTGTTGGACTAAAAGAGCAAGAGGGGCTAGAAAAATATTGAAGAGAAGTGGGGCGAGAACAGACCCTTGGGGAACACCACAGGATAAAGGAGTGGGAGCAGAGGAAGAGGATGCAGTGATGACGGAGAAGGAGCGACAGGATAGAAATGAATGAAACCATCGGAGAACCGCACCAGAGAGATCAGCTTCCCGAAGGCGGAAAAGAAGGGTGTGGTGGTCCACCAAGTCAAAAGCCGCAGAGAGATCAAGAGAGACAGCCAAAGTGATGAGACCGCGATCGTGAGCAATGTGAAGATCATTGAGAAGAGAAAGAAGAACGGATTCAGTGCTATGACCAGGGCGGAAACCTGATTGATGGGGGTGAAGAGTAAGAGAAAGTTCAAGATGAGAGGAAAGTTGAGAGAAGACCAGCTTCTCAAGGAGTTTCGACAGAAAGGATAGATTAGAAACGGGGCGCCAATTAGAAAGAATGGAGGGGTCAGAAGAGTGAGATTTCAGGATGGGGCGGACTATCGCATGCTTCCAGGTGGAGGGAAAAGAACCAGAGGATAGATTTGTGTTGAAAAGAGAAAGGATATATGGGGATAGAGCTAGGGAGGGTTCTAGAAGCCATTGGGAGGGGATAGGGTCAGCTGAGCAAGTAGTTTTACGGGTGGTAGAAAAGGTCTTATTTAGAACTTCGGAAGTGATGGGATCAAAAGAGGACCAGGAATGTGATAATGCAGGAGTAGAGGATGGTGAAGAAGGGAGAGGGGAAAGGGGGGACTCGGTGGGGGGAGAAAGAGGTGGGGGACATTGGGGAAAAGCTTGGCGAAGAGTACTGACTTTGGAAACAAAGAAAGAGACAAGGGAAGAGGAATCCGGGGAGGAGGAAGTTACGTTGGGAGAGGGGGATGATGCAGAATGAGAGGCTGTAAGAGAACGTAGGACAGAATAAAGCTGACGAGCATAATTCGAGGAAGAAGAAATGAGGTCAGTGTAGTAATCACGTTTTGCCGCGTGAAGAAGAGTGCGATAGTGACGGTGACAAGTATGGAAATCAGTGGAGGTGACAGGAGAGGGATGTTTCAGCCAAAGGCGTTCTGCACGACGAAGGTGCTTACGGTGTAGAATTAGACCATGGTGAAACCAAGGGTAGTGTGGAAGACGACGACGGGGGTGATGTGGGTGAAGAGGAGCGGCAAGGTCCAAGGCGGAAGAGAGTGATGAATGCAATTTATGAACCTGAACGTCGAGAGGGAGAGCATAAAAATCTGCCGGAAGTAAGGAGGCTGGGGAGGGAAGTTGAAGAAGGGTATTGGCAGTAATTCGGCGAGAAAGCGTGGAAGAGGAGTTGGTACTGGAGTTCAGGGAGGAGGTAGTGGGTGGAACAGAAACATCAAAAAGAAGACATACGTGATCGGACCAAGGAAGAGAAGAAGAGGAGAGGGACAGGGGTGGTAAAGGGAAGGAGCTTGAAGCGATGAGGAGATCTAAGGTGTGACCAGCAGTATGAGTGGGGAAAGAAACAAATTGACGAAGGCAGTGATCGGACAGAAAAGTAAGAAAAGAAAGATCTCTCGCTGAGGAGGGGGCGTCAACATGAATATTGAAATCACCTAAGATTAAAAGACGAGGATAGCGGAGTGAGACTTCAGAGATGGTAGTCAATAGAGAATCCCAGGAGGGAGGGGAAAGAGAAGGAGGGGCGTAGATAAGAAGGAAATAATATGGGGAGGGGGAGGAATCTAGTCGCACAAGGAGGGACTCAGGGTAGAATAGAGAGGCTAAAAGGGGGAGCTCAGATAGTGAAGCAGAAGAGCGGTAAATAACAGCAATTCCGTATGTATATGTATGTATATATCTCTATATATGCATCTACATACATATGTCTGTAAGCTGTGTGTGCATACTTTATGCCCTCATATATATATATATATCTTTACACATATCTATATATACATATATATAGGTATATATATCCCCCTATATATATATATATGCATCTGTTGGGAGGCTTTTTATAGGTCGCTATGTAGTACATACTATCTCCCTAACTGTCTATGCTATAAAAACTTTTACCTTCTTAGAAGTTCCAGACAGTGGGCTTCCATATTTTCATACTGTTCCTCAGTATGTGGGGGCTCTTATGCACACAACCATTGCTGTGGTGCTAACAGCTTCTACTTTGCCCTAAGTCTCCCTATCCTTGAAGCGTCAGGCTTCAATATCTTTCCTATCTCTCACCAGCTAGGAAAGACAGTGTACATCTTCATTAGTTCTGAGTACACATCTATTCTCCTTGGGAATACGGGCTTCTTTCCATACCCCTCCTTTCCCCTAGGACTGGGCTAGTTGTCCAAATTGGTCAGTCTTCTTCTTTTAGTCCTCAATGTTAATGACTCTGTACCTAAAAGAATTTTCAGCTTTCCCCATAAAGCTTTCCGTTGAAGACCTGCCGTTCTTATTCTGCCCCAGTTGACACCTGGGTCTCCTGCTAATTCCAAGTTTGGACCTTCATCCTCACTGCTGTGAGGTCACCTTGAGGATTCCGCTACTGCATATCCAGTAGACTCCATCCCGCTCTCTACTTCCTACATTCCAGTAGGTAAGCTCCATGTTATAATTGTTCATTAAATAATTTTAATGATACTTATCATACTTACCAAGGACTCCTCTCTGTAGTCCTTAGGTTCGCTGTTTTTCCTTACAGCTCCTCTCTTCTCAACTCCTACCCTCCATCCCTCATGGGATGCCGGAGATTCCTGGGTGGAAAATGCACTCCTAATCCAGGGACGCGCATTTTATGTGATCTCTCCCTGGCATCTATAGCTAGGGAGCCCCATATGTGAAGACTCATTCCTGCTTGTTCCTGGAGATAGCACAGTTACTTACCTGTAACAGGTGATCTCTGGGAACAGCAGGAATAAGTCTTCACAACCCACCCACCTCCCCTAGGAGTTGTATCTTTCTATCTATCTTCCTTTCCTCTTTCTCTCCTTTGTCTCAGCTATGAAACTCAACTGAGGAGAAGAAGTGGAAAAGGCGGGAAGTCAGCGCGCAGGCGCGAGGGATGCTCCCAAAAGTTTTCGATTGGATGCTGGGGAGCATTCCCGTGCAGGCTCCGTCGGTACCGACATACCCATATGTGAAGACTTATTCCTGCTGTTCCCAGAGATCACCTGTTACAGGTAAGTAACTGTGCTTTCTCTAACAATGATTCAGCATTAGAAATGGTAGCTTTACCTTTGACAGGGTTTCTTAGACAACTGTTGAAGCCTCTTCTCCTGCTATCCTCCAGGTTCTGGAATTCAGCTTCCTTATGTCTATTTCCAGTGCCAGTTAGGTACCTGCTCTGAAGAGGCTTTTTTCCCTTCTTTCCTCTACAGCTGCTATAGCCCTTGTTGCTGTATGTCCAATTGCCGTCTCTCCAATGGCTTCCCTTGCTAGCTCTCTTGCTCCAAGGTTCTGCCCTGCTGTAACGTCCTCTCCAAGGTTCCCTCTCTCCTTCACCTTCTTCATAAGGTTCCTTTCTTGCTTGCTCTTTTCCTTCCTCTCCACTTCCTTTGCACCTTCCCATGCTTCTTCCCGTGCTCCTTCCCGCGCTTGTTTCCTTGCCACTTCTCGTGCTTCCTCTCTGCCCTGTTTGTGGATTTAAAAAGCATTTGCTTCCTGGCACTCCCTGTCCTTCCCCCAGGTGTGACCAATCAGTGAGGAAGACTGTCTCCCTCTGAGCTGGGGCGTGGCCTGAGCTCAGCAGAAAGCTGTGTTTTTTCCTTATCTGGCTTGGAAATCCTGTGCACAAGTGCAGTGTCATTTATATCAACAGGATATTCCTCCAACTCCATCTCCTCCTGGGGACTTTCACCATTACAGTATCCATTGCAAACGAACAGTGCTCTATCAACCTACTATACAGAGCCCCCTCATCCTCCCCAGATGATCTCCCTACTATTTTAGACCTAGCTACCAACATCCACAATCCCAGCACACCAAACTGGATACTGGGAGACTTCAATCTCCCATCTCTGCAATACAATCAGGCTTCTGCCCTCCTGGATGCTATCGAGGATCTGGGATACAAGCAAATAATCAAGGAATCCACGCATATAAAGGGAAATATTCTTGACATGGTGTTCGCTCCACTGACAGCCTTTGATCCAAGCCACGACCTTGTGATGTCTGTTACCTCTGTACCTTGGTCGGACCACAAGCTAATCAACTTCCAGATACCCATTAACAACAAGCAACCGCAGGATAACAGAAGATTGAGCAGCACCTCAAGAGCATCAACAAGAAGTTTTCGATCGTTCAGTAGAGAGCTCATCCTGTCAGAGACCCGCCCACTCCTCAACGACACAACTCTCAACCTTGAAAATTTGATCTCCTCCTGGAACAGCAATCTTAGCGCCATTGCACAATGACCAAACCCTAATAACACCCCAAGGAAAAGAAACTCTGCTCCATGGTACTCCCCGGAGCTGCGGTCTTCTCTTACACATTTGCGAAGACTTGAGAGACGAAGGCGCCGATCACGCTCCATAGAGGACCAGACAGCTTACAAACTCCACTTATCAATTCACCGAGAAACAATCACGGCGAAAATGAAGCAATTTCACACCGACACTCTCAAAAGATCACTAAACAAATCACGTGATCTGTTCAATTTAGTCAAAACTCTATCGAAGGAACCATCTCCAGAGCAGCATGATGAGATTCACCCACAAAAATTTGCCAACTACTCCAGACACATAAGGTCTCAGCGGCCACCGCACAAGAGCCAACCTGCCTAATGTCCCTATCTATGTTCTCCACACCATCCACAAAATACATTGAGGACACCATCACATCTCAATACCACCACGGCTCAAACTGACCCTTGCCTAGCCTTTTGGATAAAGGAGCTACGCAGTGAATTCAATCCTTTCATTACAAGACTGATGAACCTATCATTCACAACCGGATCTTTCCCTACAGCTCTCAAACATACATCCATTAGACCTCTTTTAAAAAAACTCCAAGCTAGACCCCCAGAAGGTCGACTCATATAGACCTATAGCTATTATACCTCTCCTAGCTAAGATAATTGAGAAAGAGGTACAAAGACAAATCCAAGATCACATAGACTCCGCTGCCCCTCTAGACCATTGCCAACATGGTTTCAGAGAGTCTCATGGCGTTGAAACCCTTCTTACCACCCTCTTCAATAATATAATCACAGGTATCGACAACATCCATCAAGGTTTTGTGCTTATTTTCTTAGACATCGCTGCAGCATTTGACTCAGTAAGTCACGAACTTCTCCTGGGGCGACTAAAAGAGAAGGGCATCTGTGGCACTGCACTCGAATGGTGTAAGTCATATCTGGCTGGAAAATTGCAACATGTAAAATCCGGAGCAGCAGAATCAGAACCTTTCCACCAAAGGCAGGGTGTACCGCAAGGTTCCTCTCTATCATCACTCATGTTCAACATATACATGCAGCCCATCTGCAATATCATCAGATCTTTCAATGTGGACTGTTTGATATATGCAGATGATATCCTGCTCTACATGCCGTTCTCTACAGATCAAATGGACCTTTCCCCTCTGATAGAATGCTTTGACGCAGTTTCCGAAAGGCTCCAATCTCAAAACCTCCGTATTCAAAACAAGAAAACGGAGGTGCTCTTTAACACGAGGGACCACAGTTTCACTCTGCCACCCCATGTAAGAGTCAAGGAAGCAGATCTGAAAACAAAATCCACAATACGATACCTTGGGGTCACTTTGGACCAACGTCTTGATATGAAGGTTCACATAGGTAACATAGTAAGAGCAATCTACTTCAAGATCCGAACACTCAGGCATCTTCGCTCCTTATTAGATTCAGAGGACTTCTGGACTATATACCAAGCACTAATCTTACCTCACTTCGACTATGCTAACGCCATCTTACAAGGCCTCCCACAGTCTACCCTGAACCTGCTACAACTCGCCATGAATGCTGCAGCAAGGGTCCTTCATGGAGCCTCTAGGAACGACCATGTGACGCCTATCCTGAAGCAGCTTCACTGGCTCCCCATACATGGAAGGCTTGTGTTCAAGACCTTACTACTGACCTTCAAGGCCGTCAATGGTCTTGCATCCTCCTCACTAACAGAGCTCATTCACGCTGTTCCACCTAACAGATCCAGAAGACCTACAGCAATAAACTCTCTAATAATTCTGAAGGCCTTAACAAAATGCACCCTCACAACGGCAAACAGGGCTTTCAAATTTTGCGCCCCAAGATGCCGGAATGCTCTACCATCGAACATTCGTGCTATCATTGACCTAGCCCAATTCAGGAAGGCACTCAAATATCACCTGTTCCGCAAGTACTACCCAGTCAGCAAGACACCTAGCTAGATAGCCTCATCAACTCTCTATATGCGATATCTGAGATCATTGAGCTTTGTCATAACGCCTGTATGTAAATATTACATGTAAATAGTTCCCCTATGTTATCCAAGTTTGTACACCTGTTCTCTGTAAAACAGAACAGCTTGTTGTTCTGTTTTTTTTGTTTCATGTAAACCGCGCTGATGTCGAATAGTGCGGTATATAAGAGATTGTAATAAATAAATAAAAAATAAATAAATAAACCTGTGGTCAGACCAGGGGACTGCAGTGGTGGAGAGTATTGTAGTGGTTATTGTGTTACAGGTAGTCTGCGGGGCAAAAACAAGGTCTAGTGTTCCGCCTTTCACATGGGTGGGCTCATGGATGAGTTGTATGTATCCTAATTTCCTAAATGCATCAAGGAATGCTGAGGCCTGCGCCTCTGGCAAGGATGGTAAATTGAAATCACCTGCGACCCAGCTTGGAGGGTTTGGGTATTGTGAGTTGGATGCGAGATCAATTGTTGTTGCAAGGGAATCGGAGTCTGTGGATGGGGCCCTGTATATCAGGTTGATGGAACAGTGTTTGTTGGTAATGGTGATTGCGTCTATGTATGCTGCGTTGGTTGCATTGCTCAAGTGGAAATGGAGGTCTGTTTTGATGATAGCGAGTACACCTCCTCCTCGTTTACCGCTTCTGTGACATGTGTGTATTGAAAAGTTGCTAGGTAGTAGCTGGTTGAGGAGGACATTATCATCATTTCATAGCCATGTCTCGGTTATCAAGAGTATGTCTGGGCAACGGAGGGAAATCATGTCTGGTATGACTGGCCATTTCTTGCGTATTGATTGTGCGTTTATGAGGGCACATTTTATATTCTGCGGGTGAGTGAGTATTTCTTTTTTTATTTTCGTATTATGTTGTAGTGATATGTGTAGTAGGTGGGGTTGGCGAGGGTGCGCATCCCCATCGGATATGTGGTGGGATGTACTTGCCCACCTCCTCCTGTGGCTTTGAAGAATGGGTATTTGGTTATGGTTTGAGGAAAGCGCTACGGCATTACCTAGCCAACCAGCTAGGAGGTATAACATCAGAAACACTTTCACCATTGGTAAGCACCAAGTCCAGTATGGCCCCTTCACGTGTGGGGTCTGTTACCAATTGCCTGAATAGTTCTCCCTATAGAGAATCCAGGATCTCTTTACTTCTAGATGATACTGGAGCAGGAATGTGCCAATCAACATCTGGCATATTGAAATCTCCTATCAGTAGCACTTCCCCTTTCCTAGCAATGCTGCATATGTCTTCAATTAACTCTCTGTCCACCTCTTCCTCTTGTGAGGGAGGTCTGTATATCACACCAATGCAAATAGATTTCTCTTTCCCTCTTTCTAGTTTAATCCACTCCCTTTTAAGCTCTGTAATTCCAAAGCTTTAATAGTAGTTTTTACATATAGTGCCACTCCTCCTCCCCTTCTTCCTACCCTGTCCTTTCTGAATAAAGTATAGCCAGGTATAGTTATATCCCAATCATGGTTTTCTGTGAACCATGTTTCTGTAACTGCCACTAAATCCAAGTCAGCCACTCCCACCAAAGCTTCAACATCAGGGATCTTATTTCCCATGCTACAGGCATTTATATACATTGCTTTCCATATGTTACCCCTGTTACCCATTTGCATAAAGGTATTTAATGTATCACCTACCTGGGGGCTTTCATCTACATGGGGGCTTTCTTCACCCATCCCCAACAAATATAGTTTAAAGCCCTCTTCAGTAAATTAGCCAGTCTACCACCGAAGACACGTTGACCTTTCTTGGACAGATGGATGCCATCTCTGCTCTGCAACCCTTGGAACAGCATCCCATGGTCTAGGAAATCAAAATGCTCTCGATGACACCATCCACGCAGCCATGCATTCATCTCCAGGATGCGAGCCTCAACAGGGAGGATTGAAGAGAACACCACCTGTGCACTTAACTGCTTCACCCTCTGTCCCAGAGCCATGAAGTCACTTTTGATACGTTCCGAGGTATACCTGGCAGTATCATTTGTTCCAACATGGATTAGCAACATTGGGTAATAGTCAGTGGGCTTGATGAGTCTCGGCAAACTCTCTGTAACATCTTGGATTTTGGCACCAGGCAGACAGCATACCTCTCTGGATATCAAGTCTGGTCGGCAGATTGACACCTCAGTACCCCTCAGAAGAGAGTCTCCAACCACCACTACCCTTCATTTCCTTGTGGTCACTGATTCTGCAACTTTGGGGTACTTAAGCTCTGGTTCTTCCCTTTGCAGGGATGCTTTCACCTCCTCCATTTCCAGGGCTGCATAATGGTTCTTCAATTCAAGGGTTGGAGAAGTTGGATTGGTGATTTTGCATTGTGTTGGCACCCAACTTCTCCTCTGCTGGAGAGCTTGGTTGCTGCAAGAAGCATCTCATCAATATACTTCTCACTGTCTTGAATGCTCCTCAGCCTCGCCACCTCCTCTCTGAGTTCCTCCATTTGTTTCCTCAGAGCTTCAGCATTCAGGCACCCTGCAGATGGAACCGGTCCTTCAACTGGCATTAGGACCTCTGTTTGGACCAAGGCAGAAGCTGTAACGGGGGCAACAGCTTTAGAAATACGATTTTTCCCAGCCATTGTTCTGTTCATGGAGCTTAGGTATCTGTTAAAGCAAAAGAGAGAGAGATCTACCAAGTTTCCCAGCTGTCCTTTCAGAGAAAAAACAGTTAAATCTCTTTAATTATATTCAAAATGTGCTGGTACAATTCTCTGTGCTTTGTTAAATGGTGTCCTATAAAGCAAGACTGCTTATTAGGGGTGGGTGGGAGTCGGGGTGGGTAGGGAGGGAACTAACACCTGATTAGGTGTTAGCAGTTCCCAAAGCTGAGGAGGTTACTAGAGTTCAACAACCTACTCTGCTCAAGGAAAGTTCCACTAAAGCACCAAAAAGAAGGTAATCTTGCTTTAAAAATATACAAAAACCCTTTTAAGAGCTCCCAGTCAGAGAGCTAGCAATTTAATAAAATAAACCCTCAAATCCTTACTGTTGGTTGAATGCAACACCATTTCTTCTTTGTCTTTCATTTCCAGCATAGTAGATCATGTGGTCATTAGATGCAAAGTGCCCAATGCCAGTCCATTTCAGTTCAGTGATACCCAACAGATCAAGTTGTACATGTTCCATTTCATTCTTGACCACCTCCAACTTCCCTTGGTTCTTGCTTCATACATTCCATGTCCCAATATGTAAGACATCCTTGCAGCTTCTGACTCTTATTTCATGTACAGCTACATTAGCAGTCAGACGACCTGAGGACTTTCATTCAATCACGTCATAAATGCTGGCTTTACTCTGAAAAGTCTTCAGCTCCTCCCTAGTAGCCGTTGAATGCCTTCTGACGTGGGGTTCTCATTATTCCAGCACCATAATGCAATTTGTTTTGTTGTGATTATCCATTGGATTTTTGTGGCAAGATACAAAATTAGATTGCCAGATCTTTCTTCCGCACAGTTTAAATTTTAGTGTTGTTGCCATTGTCACAGAAATGTGTTCCTCCGCTGCCAACACCATCCCATTCTGCTGCTGCCCAGTTTGTCTTGGTCTGGCACCCCAGCTGAGACCTGTCCATTTTGGGAGACCTTGCCAGTAGTTAAACTACCAATAGCTTAGCCCTCAGCATCATTGATGCATACAATCCCTCACAGCATGACAAGCTGCAATCCAAGTACATGGCAGGTTCCCACAAAGGTACACAAGTTCCACAATGCCTGTCCCGTTGTAAGCAATGGATTTCCCCGGTCCTCTTTAATAATGGTTTATGGACCTTTCCTCCAGGAATTTGTCCAAACCTATTTTAAATCCATCTACACTAACAACTGTTATTACATCCTCCAGTAACAATTCCAGAGTTTGATTACACATTGAGTGAAAATATATATTCTTCGACTAGTCTTAAATATGCTATATTGTAGCTTCAATGTGTGTCCCCCTAGTCTTTCTACTTTCTAATGGAGTAAACAACCAATCTATCTACCCGGTCCACTCCATTCATTAATTTATAGACCTCTATCATATCTCTCCTCAGCTGTCTCTTTTCCAAGTTGAAGAGCCTTAACCTTTTAAGACTTTCCTCATAGGGGTATCCTTCCATCCCCTCTACTATTTTGGTTGCTCTTCTCTGTATCTTTAATAATACTGCTATATCCTTTTTAAGATATGGCGACCAGAATTGCACACAATATTCAAGGTGTAGTCACACCATAGAACAATACAGAAGCATAATATCCTTGGTTTTATTCTCCATTGCTTTCCTTATGATTCCTAGCATTCTATTTGCTTTCTTGGCTGTCTCTGCACACTGAACAGTGTGTTTCAATGTATTATCCATGATGATGCCTAAAATCTTTTCCTGGGTGGTGGTTCGTAATATGGAACCTTGCATTGTGTAACCGTAGTTTGGGTTATTCTTTCCTAGGTGCATAACTTTGCAATTGTCTACATTAAATTTCATCTGCCATTTGGACATCCAGTCTTCCAATTTATCTAGCTCCTCTTGAAATATTTCACAATAATCTTGTGTTTAACAACTTTGAATAATTTTGTATCATCTGCAAATTTGATCACTTCACTCATTATTCCCATTTCCAGGTCATTTATGAATATGTTAAAAAACAGTGGGCCCAGCACAGATCCCCGGAGTACTCCACTATTCTTCTTTCTCCATTGAGAAACTTGGCCATTTAGCCTTACTCTTTGCTTTCTGTCTTTAAACCAGATCCTGAACCTCAATAGTACACTGCCTCCTATCCCATGACTTTTTAATTTCACCAAGAGTTTCTCATGAGGGACCTTGTCAAAGGCTTTCTGAAAATCCAGATGCATTATATCAACTAGCTCACCTTTATCTATCTGTTTATTCACACCTTCCAAAAAATATAACACCATCATACATTGAAACCCTAACCCCAAATAAAATAAAATAGACAAGATAAAACAAAACTCCCTGCCCCTAAAAATGCTGTCTGCTGTCCCAGTCAATAAGGAGCCCACCAGAGAGAAGCTGCTTGACCTACATTACGGAAAAAAAAAAGTCTTTAAGTTCTTCCTAAACGATAGTAAATGTGTCTCCTTCCGAAGTGCAACTTGCAGAGAATTCCACCACATAGGAACCGCCACTGAAAAAATCTATGCTTGCCATCGCTGTAGGTGTACCTCAGAGCAACTTGGCAGCACCAAATGACATTCTTCCGTGGAACTCAAGGTCCAACTCTGTACATACCTATGTAACAGCTCTTTCAAATACCAGAGTCCAATTCCCCGCAAAACTTTGAATGCTAAGACCAATAATTTAAAAACACATCGTTGTTTCATTGGAAGCTAATGCAGCTGATACAAAACTCCCGCCACCGGATCATGCTTCTGCAGACCCCAGATCACACGAATGGCTGAGTTCTGTGCTATCTGCAACTTCCTCAAAAGATAAGAAGGCAGCCCCACAAACAGTGCATTACAGTAGTCCAGACAGGCCATTACCAACACCTGTACCACCCTACGCAATGCATCCTGACTCAAATAAGGTTTCAGTTGCTGAACTAAATGCAGGTTAGAAAAAGTGGCACGCACCACCTGCGACACCTGTTGACGAAAAACAAGCTCACCATCCAAGATGACCCCTAAGTCCCAAATCTCATTTTTCCAGGGTAGTTGAACACCCTCAATAAAAAACCCCAAACACTGACTCTCATCACTAAGGTTCCTACAAGACAGTACCTCAGATTTCTTAATATTAATAGAAACATAGCAACATAACATCAGAAAAAGACCACATAGCCTATCTAGTCTGCCCTTCCATATCAACCACTATGACAATCCCCTTTTTCCTTTAGAGATCCTTTATGTTTGTCCCATGCCTTTTTGAATTCAGACACTGCCCACATCTCTACCACCTCCACTGGGAGACTATTCCACGGATCTACCACTCTTTCTGTAAAAAATTATTTCCGCATATTACTCCTAAGTCTATCCCCTTTCATCCTCATCCTATGTCACCTCGTAGCAGAGCTTGCTTTCAATCGAAAGAGGCTCTCCTCCTGTGCATTTATGCCACGGAGGTATTTAAACATCTCAATCATATCACCTCTATCCCACCTGTCCTCTAAAGTATACATATTAAAATCCTTAAGTCTGTCCTCATATACTTTATAATGAAGACCATTAACCATTTTAGTAGCCACCCTCTGTACTGACTCCAACCTGTTTATATCCTTTTGAAGGTGCGGCCTCCAGAATTGCACACAATACTCCAAATGAGGTTGCACCAAAGACTTATACAGAGGTTATCACCTCCTTTCCTCTGCTGGCCATTTCTCTCCCTATGCACCCAAACATCCTTCTAGCTTTTGCCATTGCCTTTTCTACCTGATTAACTACTTTAAGCTCATCAGACACAATCATGCCTAGGTCCCACTCTTCTTTTGTGGACAGAAGTACTTCACTCCCTATTCTATATCACTCCCATGGAATGCTGCAGCCCAAATGCATGACCTTGCATTTTTTAACATTAAATCTCAGCTGCCAAATTTTAGATCATTCTTCAAGTTTAACTAGATCCCTCCTTATGTTATCTACACCTTCTTGGGTGTCTACTCTATTGCAGATTTTGGTATCATCCGCAAAGAAGCAAACCTTACCTGACAGCTCTTCCACAATATCACTAACCAAGATGTTAAGAATTGGACAAAGGACAGATCCCTGGGACACACCACTGGTAACCTCCTTCTCCTCAGAGTGACCTCCATTTACCTGTCGCCTCCCACTCAATCAGTTTCTAACCCAAGTAGTAACTTTAGGGTCGATCCCTAGGGTGCTCAGTTTGTTTATAAGTCGCCTTTGTGGAATGGTGTAAAAGGTTTTACTGAAATCTAAATGCACCACAGTTAAAGAAATCAATCAGATATGTCTGACAAGACCTGCCTCTGGTGAATCCATGCTGCCTCAGACCCGGTAATCTGTTGGACTCCAGAAACCTCAGTATTTTCTCTTTCAGCAATGCTTCCAATAATTTACTCCCCACCAAGGTTAAACTAACCGGCCTATAGTTTTCAACCACAACCTTACTTCTGCCTTTGTGTAAAGGGACCACATGTGCCTCTCTCTAGTCCTGTGGCACCACTCCAGACTCCATTGGAAAGGTCAATCATGGAGCTGCTAGATCGTCCCCAAGTTCCGTCAGTATTCTTGGTTATAATATTCAGGACTAAAGTGTGCGAATATAATCAAGCCGCAATATTTCCCAAACAAGAATCCATTTGCTGGCTCACAGCAACCTCATCATCATCATCAGTCTCATTCAAAAGTTGGATATCATTGGCATATAGAAAACCCATAAGGCCATGACTCCTACACATAGCACCTAGTGGACTCAAGTAAATATTAAAAATACTGGGGACAAGGCGGACCCCTATGGGACCCTGCATGACCAATGCCAAACCTCAGAGTATTGCGATCCCCAACGAACATTTATTTACTTATTTAGCTGCATTTATATCCTGCTTTTCACCGGATCAAACCGCTAACCAGTCATAAACGAGACCAGCCATTGAAGGACCAAACTACCAATCCCTAAGGCCTACAACAAATGGCCAGAACCTCCGGATCAACTAAATCAAATACAGCCGATAGGTCTAACATCATCACCAATACCATTCTCCCCCTTTCCCGGATTTTACCCAAAAGGTCCAACACTGCGACCAAAAGGGATTCTGTACCAGACCCTGCCCAAAATCCAGTCTGCTCCAGTCTAAATCCCCCTCCCTATCCAAAAATGCTGACAATTGCACCAAAACCGCCTTCTCCAACACCTTCGCCAACCCCATCAGGGAGGAGATACGACGCAAATTGGAATATTGCAAATCAGTACCTTTTTTTGGGATTGGGGTTAACATGGCTTCCTTCAACTCAGAGGGATAGCTGCCCTGGACAAAAGAAGCATTAACCAGGTCTGCCACCCACTCTAACGTCGACTCAGGAGCCTGCCGGAGGAACTCTACCGGTACTGGATCCTGATGTATCCAAGTGAGACGTAATCCCTGTAGGATCTCCCCCAAATTGCCCACCAAAATCATGGTAAAGATGAGCATTTCACTTCCACTATCGACTCCACCACTTTTCCTGAATTCTTCATCACCTGGGCCCATAGACTCTCCACCTTCTCTAAAAAAATAATCTGCCACCTTATCCACATCCAACACCTGCCCATGCCCACTCAACCTCTTACCTTGCCCTAAAAGGTAATGAGTTACCTGAAAAATCACTCAAGGCTTATTCCTGGCTGTAACAATCTGAACATAACATTGCTGCCGCTTAGCATCCTGAAGTGCTGAAGGTAAGTATTAGCCGCTACCCGCCATTGAAGTCTATCCTCCCTAGACCCAGTTTTTCGCCATTGTCTTTCCAACCTCCTCACCGCAGATTTCAAGCTGCTGAGAACCACACATGATTACGAATCCTTTCCTCCCTTATCCAAACATGCCTCATGGGAACCACCTCTTCTACCCCCCGCCCCACACACACTGCTTCCATCCAACTATGAACCTGCACGTCAACAGACTCCTCCCTTCCCACAATCCGCTTACTAAGTGCCAACATCCATAACCTACCTTCATCTATCCTCCTCCTCCATTTACATAAACCCAATCTAAATCTACTCCCCTCCCCCCACCCCACACAAACCCACAGGGAAGTATAAAATGGGCAAACCAAGGGACTGAGATACCCGTTTGCACCACCAAATCCCACCAATCTACAAATCTCTCTGACCCAAACAATCAATCTAAAGTATTCCCCTTACAATACATGGAGCCCTGTACCATCTGCTGAAGACCCATGTTACTAAACAAGGACAATAAAAACTGTACAAAACTAGGCAGATTTAACAGATTAAACACTCCTAAAACCAATAAATCAGGATAGTCTAAATGAATTAATGTCACACTATCCCCAAATGCACCCCACTGCTCCTGTGAGAGACCAGGTGGACAATATACCAATAAAACACCCACTTTCTCAGAACCCCTCATTTCCATTAATAAACCTTCACATGGCTGAGGAATTCCCCATTATACCTGACTAATATCCCACTTAGTATAATAAATTATAGCCACACCCTCACCCTGCTTGAAGACAGGCATACGTCGGAGGTCAAAGCAAATTAGCTACCATCCCTCTCCCTGAGGAAAACCAGGTCTTGGTTATAAACAAAAAAACAACCTTTCATCCCTAATAATATCAGATAAAACATGCCATTTTTGACAAGCAGAACGGGCATTGATGAGAGCACATTCTGTCCTCCCTGTCCCTCCCAAATACCTCTCCTTAAGCCCTGAAAAACACTAACCCTTCCTAATCCCCTATGATGCTGCATTCCAAATCTAACCCTAGCATGCCCTGCATAAACTCCTCGCCACATCACCACCTTAATCCCTCCCTCCTTCTCCCTATTCACCGAGAAACACATGCTCCGTCACCCCACTACTACTCAACAAACAACTCCACACCTACTGCCCCCAAATATACAACACTAATACCCCCCCTATCTGGCGTTCCCCACAGCATTCCAAGTGGCATACTAAGTGGCCCGCCTGGAGCTCAAATGGTCTTTTAAAAGCAGGAACTGGCATTCTGTTGATGACATCAGTGGGAGAGAGCGGCCTCAGTGATACACTCCCGGGCTCCCACAACGCTGGCTGCAATCCAGGCAGTAACCAGTTATCACAGCTTAGTAAATAGAGCAAGTTTTCCATTATGGCCCCAATTCCATAATGCAGATAGTGGGGGATGGGGGAGTGCCAGGGGTAGAGAGGGAAAGGGGCATGAGCGGGACCGACCCCTGGACATACAGGGCCAATTCCGCACATGGCCCTGTATGTCCAGGAGTTGCCATGGGGACGGCCTGTTTATTCCACCTCAGGGGTGGAATAAGTGCCAGCCACCACCCCCCCCCATCCTTCCCGGCAGCTTCCCCCGGAGATTGCCAGCACCATCCCAGAGCGTGTGACAGGCCAAGGTAGATCAACGCTGCCCAATTGGGGCACTTGCCACCCCTGTCGTGGTTGGGCGGTGGGGTATCGAGATCCGGACACCCATATGGTGGGCTGTGCCTCTGGGGAGCACATCCCCGTGGTGCTGCTGGGATGGCCAGGTGGTCTCCAAGGCCCCGATCCTGCATCCACATGGGCATCTTGCTCCTGCAGTGCAGAATCAGGTGTTGATACCCTGTCTTGGTCGGGGCTGTCCAGACGGCCCAGACGTGCCCCCTATTGGATTGGGTTCTTTGTGTTTCATTTTTGTTAAATAATCAAGGATTATTTAAAGGAGTAATTTTATAATTGCAAACATGCATGAAAAGTGCACACAGACCTTTCCTTGTGAGGGCTTTAATGAGTTTTGAAAACCTTGTCTTTGAATTATCTCAGGGGAATTTATGTACTTTAAACTTATAAAGTACTCTTTAGTAGACACAATTTTCAGGCTTAGATTATTTTAGAAACATGCCCATGTGTAAATAGCAGCATTTACATGTGTAGACTGGCAAACATATGTAAATGCTGTTTTAGAAAGGGGCTATTTATATGTAGTGATGCTTATCATGTTTGCTTTGCTAGGAGGTGTGGTAGGGGTGGGGAGAAGGAGTGGTTTGGATGAACCTAATCTATTGACATGGATTCACCATCTTATAAGGGGAATCCATCCACGTTGATGTAAAAGAAATCTAGTCTGTCATTTTATGCACTTCATTGACTTCCTATAAGATGGCATATTGAAGTTAAGATTTTGATGATTTTGCATATGTTTATTTCTCCATGGACATGCATAAAAAATGCTCACATATATAGGTGATGTCACTGACAGAGCCCTTGCACAGGAACCTTTTTCAACTTCTTCCAGAAGCTTTTAATTTTCCCAGCCTTGTCATCACATGCCACATGTATGCTCCTTTTAGCTTCTTTAATTCGATTTTTTGGTCATTTTAAAGTTTTCTATATTTCTGCTGCGTCACCGCTATAGACTGCATTTAGGTTTCAGGCGATTCGGCTGCTTTGAATTTTTTCTTGCTTTCAGCATTTTGTTGGTTGGTTTCACAGCAGCTATTTTTCCAGACGATATATCTCAGAAACCTGCCAATGGGTTTAAAAAGTGCAGCCAATGCAGCAGGACCATGGCCATTATGGGCACCCATAAATGGTGTGTGCAATATCTGAGGCCCAGCCATAAGCCTTCTTCTCATTTTTTGTGTTTACAGATGACAAAAAGAGGGCTTCAGGGTTGAGAGAAACAGCTTGAATGCATTTTTGATACCAACAAGGCCTATCCATTGGCATTGGCATCAATGGCACCGATCTCCCAATCATAGACATTCAGAGAAACAACACAGGTATAAATACACAAACACACAAGATTAGACAGGACCTATGTGATGTAAATTGTCACTGTATTCCACACTTGACTTTGATATGTAAGACAACCCAGAGTCTAGATTGATTTACTTAAACCCAGTGTAATTGTCTCATGGCCTCTCGTCCGTTTACCTCCAATCGCTAATACACAAAACCCCCAACAGATCCAGAAGGACAAATTCCCTAAACACATACCCACCATAAATACAAAGGGCAACCAGACAATGTCAAATGGGGCCTTTTCATTATATGCTCCAACCTCATGGAATGCATTTCCAGAGAATCTACGTGTCATAATTGACTTAGCTGACTTCCGAAGGAAACTAAAAACAGATCTCTTCATGGGCCACTTCACCAATGAGACATAATTTCAAGGAACCACATGACTCTACTATGTATCACAATATCCCTGGCTACCTTGCCTTCTTGCCTTCTTACCACTGCCCCATGTTATAGTTACAAAGTTAAAGTTAAAGTTGCCTGTTAATTAGTTATAAATTGTTAATGTACAGTCATGTTGAGCCTATTGTTGTTCATTATGTAAACCAATTTGACTTGCAGATATAGCAGTATATAAGAATAGATAGATAAATACATGAATAAAATAACTGTATTGTCCCTTCGTAGACCTGATGAAGAGAGTATAGCTCTCAAAGGATTGTCAAAAATATATTGCATACTTTCCTGCTATTTCAGTCCAGACAAGTGGGTTGTGTTCCCCTACCATCAGATTTGTGGAGACAAAGGACCAATGAAAAGCCCATGTTTCAATGACATGACTCCCATGCCTCTATTCGCCTCAGACACCAGAGGTCCCTTCAGTATTTCTTTGTCTTCAGCAGATGGTGAATGGATTTTCTCCTCTGAAGAAAATCAGAGGATTGACAGGAAAAGAATGATTAAACGCTCCTGAACGACCACCTTTAGGGTGAGTCTCACTTGAGCGCTACGTGGGAGGCTCCACTAGACTGCAGTCTTTTTTGGTAGCCATAAAAGGAGGGAAAATTGGTTCAGCTCCACACTCTTATCATAAGAGCCTGTTGAGCAGCCACAAAATTGGAAGGATTTAGCAGGAACTGGAAGAGTACAGCAGCCTCACATAACCTCAATGTCCCTTCCCTCCTCCTCTGTTTCCCCCTGCTCTCTCCTGAAGATTACAGAAGGCTCTCAGAGGAATCTGCCTGCCAGCTACCTTAAATGCAGTGCTGCAAAGCCAGTGAAACAGCATCATGGTAGTAGAGCTGAACCTGGCATACATCCTCTGCCTGGGGCTCTGAAGGGGGAGTACCAAGGCTTGACCTCATCATTGTCCTTGTTGGGGGCTCCCAATTCCATCTGTATGGGACGTAATTTGAGGTAGACTGCTGAAAATCATTGGCACAGTGTGAGGTTTCCTGCCATTTTCTGCATGCATTAATAGCTTTTTCATCTCTTGTGCGCCTGGTGGCCACGCGGTCTGTATGTGCGTTCCATACAATCAGCTGCAATGCGCGTTCCTATCCTAGTGCCAGTAACATGCATTGCAGTAAAAGCACAGTTAACGCGTACCTTCAGGCCGCCGCAGCCTTAGCGCACACTGTTGCAGTACTTGCCTTAACTCTTTGTCTTCTGCCAGGAAACATTCTTTGATCTGTGGCAAGTGAGGTGCTTCATATTTGGATTCTGGACTCTGCTGTTCTTGCATGGCAGTTTCTGAGTCATCCCTGGGAGGCCTGCTCCCCCTCTTTCAGCCGGTGGATGCGATTAGTCTGACCTTGCCTGTCTTAGGGCAGGAGGTGACGGATGCTGCTATGATAAAGGATATCCAGCCGGCCGGAGGATCTGACGACCTTGCTGTGAGCTGCTCATTGTCCTCTAGGGGGTCTCTGGCAGCTGTGCCCCTGGTGCTGGGAAGGATCATTTCTGAGAGGAGAGCTTCCAGTCTCCGGATGTCTTCCCTGGAATTCTTTCTTTTTTGCAGCAGGCCCGGTCCTTCTGGCATAGAAATTCAGACCCTGCAGCCTCTGAGTGCCCCCAGATGCAGTCTCATGCGGGTCAAGTGGAGAGTGAAAGCCCTGTTCGATTGCCTTTGATTAAGCATCCCCGACATGGGTTGCTCCCTGGAGATGAGGAAAAGATGGGAGCTGTCTGAGATTTTGACTTTGACTTGGATTCAGATGGCTCAGTACTATACTCTGACATAGATGTAGAAGTACTCTTGCCTTCAGAAGATTATGAGGGGGCCAGTGTGATCTGCCTGTTCCGGAAAGGGGATGCTGGTGGCACTGGTTACCAGGATCTCATCCGCCTTGAACTTGATAGATACTTCTGGCATGGAGCGGGAGCCGAAGGCACATCCACTCCTTCAAGGGGGGTGAAAATTCACTACTGTCTTCCCATTTCCAGATGTGATCAAGGATATGATGCAGTCAGAGTGGGACTCTCTCAACTCCCTGCCTAAAGGGTTATGGGTGTGTAAGAAGGTCTCTGCTCCCCCAGAGGCGTGCGCTGAGTGGTTTGCAGTTCCCAAGGTGGATGTGCAAGTCACAGCAGTTACCAGACAGACCACATTGCTGTGGAAGGCAGATCAGCCTTAAAGGATTTTCTGGACCATAAGGTGGAATCGTGGTTGAGGAGGCAGTTTCATCAGGGCTGCAGCTATTCTGCAGTTGGCGATATGTATCAGCCTGATGTCTCCAGCCTTGTTCCAGTGGATTCAGTCTCTTCCGCCGGATAATCCTACCCCTCTTGTGGAATTGGCTATGGCCTTCCTTTCTGGTGCCATGTATGACCTGGTACATTTAGCAGTCACAGAGTGTGCCCTGACAATGGTGTCATGACATTGGATTCTGCTCTGACACTGGGCAGTAGACATATCTTCCAAAACCTTGTTGGCCAAACTGGTTTTTAAGGGTAAGCTTCTGTTTGAAGCCGATTTGGAGAAACTGGTGAAGGACCTGGGCAAGCCAAAAGTCTACCACCTTCCATAAGATAGGTTCAGGGGGCCTGTGAAGCAGGCTGCCACCCCCTCTCATTAGCCTACGCCCATCCACTGAGGGCATGCTGGCCAAATTCCTGGGGGTCTCAGGACTCTTGTCATTACCAACCTGGAAAACTCTTCTTCCCCTCTGCTTCTGGGCTTCAGGCTCATTCTCAGTCCTTTCATGGAGTATGTGTGCCCAAGGACTCTATCCCTTCTAAAGGAGGACCCTCCCAGGCTGTGCATTGAAGGTTTGGGGGCCCATTTCCTGGTTTCTTCTGTTTGAGGCTGGCTTCACCTTTTCTTTCAGGAATGGGCCCAGGTTACCAATGCTAGACACCGTTCAGTTCAGCTGCATCATGGAATGCAAAGAGTCGATTTCAGATGCCTTCATCATCTCCCTTTGTGGTTCTGTGATCAAAGTGCCACTGTGCAGATTACCTTGGATAAGTTGCTGCACCTAAAGGCAGTGGTGCCTTTCCCGCTGGATGAGTGGGACTAGGGAAGATACTGCATCTATTTTGTGGTGCCCTAAAGGATGGTTCCTTCTGGCTCATTCTGGACATTGAGGGTGTTGCTGAGCACTTGTATGTCCCATGCTTCCAGATGGAAACCTTGTACTCTGTGATTTAAGCAGTGTGCTGAGGGGAGTTCTTGGCTTCTCTGGATCTGGCCAAGGTGTATTTTCATTTATTTATTTAGCATTTCTTATATACTGCCTTTCATGATATCAAGGTGGTTTACATTGAACAAACTGAAATTACATTCAACAGGGCATTATAACTTGGAGATAACTATTTTACAGGAAACATGGGCAATGGAGGGTTAAATGGCTTGCCCAAGACCACAAGGAGCACCTGTGGGACTAGAATCCCCAGTCCTTCCAGCCCAAGGTTGCTGTCCTCTGGTGGGATTTGAACCCCTGACCTTCTGGCCTGAGGTAACTTGCCCCAACCACTAGACCACTCCTCCCTCCCTTTCATATCCCAATTCAGGCGGATCAACAAAAGTATCTGCATATTGCCATGCTTGGCTCTCACTATCAGTTCGCCACCTTCCCTTTCAGGCTTTCCATCACCCCAAAGATGTTCTCCCAGGTCATGGTGGTGGCAGCACTGCAGCATCAAGGGATCTGTGTCCTCTTGATGTGATTTGTTACGCAAGGTGAATTTTTGAGCTGCAGGCTCTCTCTTGCCAAGTTCCTTTTCTGTCTTGTTCAAAGGAGGCCGTTTCCATTTGGTTTGTGCCTTCCTTCTTGCCTAAGGTGCTTTCTCCCTTTCATGTGAAGCAGTGAGTATTGTCAGGGGAAGGATAAGAATCTGTGTCTTGTCGTTGTCCAGTGGGTGTTCCCTGATACTTGGAGGTTATGAATTCCTTTCATAAGTTTGACCATCTTTTTGTTCTGTTTGCTGGCATGCACAAGGTGACACAGTGGCTAAGTCGACTATGGGGCGCTGGATTAAGGAGGTATTTGCCTCAGCATATCTGTTGCGGGAACAACCAGTTCCAGAGGGTTTGTGCACCCATTCTTGGGCGGAGAGAAGCTCGGTAGTCCCTGCAGGTATTGTTGGGCAACAACATGAGCATCACTTTCACTTTTGTCAAGCATTATCACTTGGATGTCCACATGAGGGAGGACACAACCTTTGGCGCAAGGGTTTTTTGAGCTGCTGTGTCTTCTTCCCACCCAGTGGAGTTGTAGTTTTGGTATATCTCACTTGTCTGGGACTGGTCTAGTAGGATGATATGGAAAGTGACATTTTACTTACCAATTAATGTCCTTTCCTTGAGTCCTGCTAGACCAGTCAAGGGTTCGTCCCTGGAACTGTATTCCTCCTCTTATTCTGCTGCAGTACCCTTGGGTCCCCTCTATTGACAGCTTTATGTTTATGCTGTCCTGTACATACTGTAGTTCTCTACTGTTGATCACTCATTATTATCCACAGTTGAGGTTGTGTGAGACTTGCCATGTTTCTCCCATATGCTTTGGTTGAATACTGAAGGGACCTCTGGTGGCTGAGGCAAACCAGTGTACAACAAATGAAACACAACACAATAATCCCCCAGGAGGACCCCCAAACCACCCCAAAATAAAAATAAAATACAATATACAAAGAGACAATTGCTGCCAACTACTGCCCCACCAGACCAAACACCCTCCCTGCCATGCTACCAGCTACCCACCAACCTACCCCATCAGCCTTTTGGAAACAGCAAGGTCTTCAACTGCCTCTGGAATGTTAGCAGATCCATCTCCATGCGCAAGGCAGATGACAAGGTATTCCAAAGAGTTGGGGCTGCCGTGGAAAAAAACATGTGCTCGCTAGCATTGCAGGCAAACCTTGGTAGGTCCCAGGATGGTCAACAACTGTACCTCTGTAGATCGGAGAGTCCACCCAGGCTGATGCCATCGTACCAACTCCTGTAGATAATATGACTCTGAGCCCCGTAACAACTTGAAGGGATTGGGATTTCTCAAGCAGCCATTTACACCTGTAAAATGCTGTAGTATTTTTGCTTGAGTGTAAAATTGCCTTTAAAAAAGGCACTTTTTTACTTTATAAATATTTGCTGGTTTCTGTTTATAATTAGACTGCACATGAGAAACTGATGGAACTGCTGATTTCACTGGAAACAAATATTTCTATTTTAAGATGCATTGTTTCTACGTTGTTTTTCTTTTAACAGACTTGGAAATGGATTTTAGGTCCTATGGTGCTGTATATTTGTGAGAGGATAATTAGGTTCTGTCGATCTCAGCAGGAAGTTATCATTACCAAGGTATGTATCGTCTTTTGTCTGAGAAAAAACATTGAAAATAGCCTATTGGGCATTCTTAATACCAATTTTAAGGTGGCAGTTTTTAATGATCTGTCTGTATTTTAATGATTTACCATTACTACTGTTTTATTTATTAGTTCTACAAGGGTGAGTAATTTTAGCCTTATCAACAAGCAGGATCTGAAGCAACTAAGATTTGTTTTTCTCTAGAGACAATTTATAGGGTATATTTACTAAACAGTGGTAGCGGCTTCCATGCGATATTGGAGCTGCAGCCCCATTGAAATCAACGGGGCTGCGGCTCCAATATCGCACTAAAGCCGCTACTGCTGTTTAGTAAACATACCCCTATATGTTTTCCACATAGCAAATGCAGGATTCTGCACAGGTGGAGAATTCTGCACAAATTCTGTGCTGCGCAGTTGTGCAGAATTCCCCCAGGGGTAATATCTTGTATGAGTCTCTAATAGGAATTTTCTGTCCTGGAAATTATGGGCAAGCAGCTTCTGTGAGATTTAAAAATGACCTGGGCAGTAAAATTATAGATCATCTATGCAGATTCTTGATGCTATTAATACAATAACAATTTAGTTTTAAATATCACTTTTCATTCAAACAGCATATCAACATGCTTTTACATTTTAGAGAGCAGATCTTCAGGTGTTTCAATGTGCAAATAGAAATTTTCTGTGCAAATTGACTGTCTGAAAATTTTCCTCCCTCAGTGAGGCTGAAAGTACACAATTTATTCCACAAAATTCAACATCAAAGAAATAGCTCCAAGATAGCAACAGATTCCTCAAGTATATTTTCATACAAGAGTGGGTTCTAGAATAAAACAGGTATTTCAAAATGCCAGTAGAGGAGATAATTCTATAAACGTTTTTCCACACGTAAAGCCTATTTTACACGCACAAAAGGTCTTTTATAAAATTGTGCAACCATTTACACGCATATAAGTATGTGTTACCTACAAGATCACTGTGTGTAAGTGCTCCTGAAGGTGTAACATAGTAAGTGACGGCAGATAAAGACCAGCATGGTCCATCTAGTCTGCCCAGCAAGATGGCAAGAGTAGGTGCACCTGTCGCTCTGTGCAGGCCACCCCTCCCCATGTTTTTGTTTTTGTTTAGGGGTGAACCCACCACTCCATGTAGGACACCCTTATTTGTTGAGACGCTAGATAGTTCAGAAGTTAGATGGTACCGTTTATTTTGCTTTTATCCTGTTGCTGTAAAGGGATCCACTGTGTTTGTCCCATGCCGTTTTGAATTCCATCACCGTGTTTGCCCCCACCACTTCCATCGGGAGGGCATTCCAAGCATCCACCACCCTTTCAGTGAAGAAATATTTCCTGACATTGCCTTTCAATTTACCACCTTGCAGCTTCATGTTATGCCCTCTAGTTTTACAGCTTCCCCGTCTTTGGAAGAGGTTTGTTTGTTCATCATTTCTCTTTAAGTATTTAAAGGTCTGAATCATATCTCCCCTGTCACTCCTCTCCTCCAAAGTGTACATATTTAGGTCTTCAAGTCTCTTCTCATAAGGCTTCTGACGCAGGCTCCAAATCATTTTGGTCGCCTTTCTCTGAACAGTTTCCAGTCTTTTTACATCTTTTGAAAGATATGGTCTCCAAAACTGAACACAGTATTCCAAGTGAGGCCTCACCAGTGACTTGTACAGTGGCATAAGTACCTCTTCCTTTCTGCTGGTAATCCCTCTTTGTATGCAGCCCAACATCCTCCTGGCTTTTGCCACCGCCTTGTCGCACTGTTTTGTCACCTTGAGATCATCAGAGATAATCACACCAAGGTCTTTCTCCTGAACCGTGCATACCAACCTCTCACCCCCTATCGTGTACTTTTCCCTTGGATTTCTGCTACCCAAGTGCATGACACTGCACTTTTTCACATTAAATCGTAGTTGCCAAGCATTAGACCAGTCTTCCAGCTTTTGTAGATCTTTCCTCATGTTAACCACTCCTTCGGGGGAGTCCACTCTGTTGCAAATTTTTGTGTCATCTGCAAAAAGACAGACTTTTCCATTCAGTCCTTCAGCAATATCACTCACAAATATATTGAACAGTGCCGGGCCCAGGACTGAACCCTGAGGCACCCCGCTAATCACCTTCCTCTCATCCGAGTGAGCTCCATGTACCATCACCTTCTGTTGTCTGTCAGTCAACCAATTTCTAATCCAGTTTACTATCTTGCGACCCATCCCCAAGCTACTGAGTTTATTGACAAGCCTCCTATGAGGAACAGTATCAAAGGCTTTGCTGAAATCCAGATAGATGACATCCATTGCATGCCCCAGATCTAGTTCCTTGGTCACCCAATCAAAGAACTCAATCAGATTTGTTTGGCAAGACCGTCCTTCGGTAAAACCATGTTGCCTTGGATCTTGCAACCTGTTGGTTTTGAGAAAGTTCACTATTCGCTCTTTCAGGAGCGCCTCCATTACTTTTCCCACCACCGAGGTAAGGCTCACGGGCCTGTAGTTTGACACTTCTTCCCTGTCACCACTTTTGTGTAGAGGTACAACATTAGCCATTCTCCAGTCCTGAGGAACCACTCCTGTTTCCAAGGATCTGTTGAAGACATCCTTTAATGGTCCTGCAAGAACCTCTCTGAGCTCTTTCAGTATCCTGGGATGTATCCCATCTGGTCCCATGGCTTTGTCCACTTTCAGTTTAGCAAGTTGTTCTAACACCTCATCTTCTGTGAATGGTGTGGTATCTACTTCATTCCTATTTTTATATTTGGGAGTCACAGCTGGTCCATCTCCAGGATCTTCTTTAGTAAAAACAGAGCAGAAGTATTCGTTCAGCAATTTTGCTTTTTCAGTGTCACTTTCCACGAGTCCTTTCCCAGCACTTCTGAGTCCTGCAATTCCAACTCTGATCTTCTTCCTTTCCCGAATATACCTGAAGAAAGTTTTGTCGCCACCTTTAACATCTTTAGCCATCTTTTCCTCTGCCTTTGATTTTGCTATCCTTATTTCTCTTTTAGACTCTTTGAGCTTGATCCTGTATTCATTTCTGTGTTCTTCTGTTTGCAAGCTTTTGAATTTTGCGAAAGCTGTGTTTTTTGCCTTTATTTGAGCAGCCACCTCTTTGGAAAACCAAATAGGTTTCCTTCTCCTCTTGTTTTTATTTATCTTTCTTACATATTTATCTGTTGCCCCTTTTATTGCCACCTTTAGTTTAGTCCATTGCAATTCCACTTCCCTTATCTCTTTCCACCCCGTCATCTCCTCCGTTAAGTACTCGGCCATTTTATTGAAGTCAGTGTTTTTGAAGTTTAGGACTTTGAGCTTGCTATGATTGGCCTGTACCGTGGCTTTTATCTCAAACCACACCGTGTGATGGTCGCTGTTGCTCACAGGGGCACTCACACAGACATTCGACACGTTATCACTGTTGGTGAGCACTACATCCAGCGTTGAGCTTTCCCTGGTTGGTTCCATCACTATTTGTCTAAGTAATGCATCTTGGAGAGCATCCGCAATGTTTTTGCTTCTTTCCAGATGTGCAGAAGGAGTAATCCAAACCACATCAGGTAGTTTAAAGTCACCCAATATGATTGCTTCCCCCTTTGTTGCTATCTTGGCAATATCTATAATCAATTCATTATCTCTCTCTTCAATTTGAGTCGGAGGTCTGTAGACTACAGCAATATGGATGACAGTGCCATCTCCTCTTTCCAACGTAATCCAGAGCGCTTCTTCTTTTCCCCATGTTCCCTGCATTTCAGTAGCTTTAATACTGCTTTTGACATACAAGGCTACTCCTCCTCCTTTTCCATTTTCTCTGTCTCTTCTGAATAGATTATAGCCAGCTATGGCTATATCCCAATCATGCGATTCATTAAACCATGTTTCTGTAATGGCCACGATGTCCAAATCCGTTTCCACCATTAGGGCTTCCAGGTCTGGAATTTTTTTGGCTAAGCTTCGAGCATTTGTGCTCATTGCTTTCCAGCATTTACCTGGCTTGTGTGTATTTTGCATTGATTTTATTCTGCCCACTTCTTCCCACTTGTTTTTGATGTGTGGTTTAAGAGTGTGGCTGTTTCTGATGATGTTCTGCTTTTGCAGGGGGTGGCATGCAGATGTTGACCTTCCATCACCCCCTTTTCCTAGTTTAAATGCATATCCACATACTGCCTGAATTTTTCACTTAGGTTTCTTTTCCCTGCGACAGAGAGATGTAGTCCATCAGCACAGTATAGTCTCTTGTTTGCCCATCTGTTGCCCCAGTTGCCAATAAATCTGAATCCTTCTTGTTTGCACCAGGTCTGGAGCCATGTATTAAAGCTGTTAATGCGATGCAGCCTTTTTTTCCCCTTACCAAGAACAGGTAGAACTTCTGAGAATGCAACAGTGTTAACAATGGGCTTGAGTTTCTCTCCCAGAGATTGGAAGTCCTTTTGGGTTGTAGAGGCACTGTTTCTAGCCAGGTCATTTGTGCCCAAGTGGATAATAACATCCGGTTTGGAGTGCTCACTTTTTGCGCTAAGTATTTCAACAACTTGGTTTGTATTCCTGCTGGCTGAAGAGCCTGGTAGGCACATGACTATCTTCTCTCCTTTGAACTGTGTTCCCAAGTTGGTGCCTCTGATGATGGAATCTCCAAGTAGTAATATTTTTCTGTTTGGTGAGGTTTTCTTCATATTTGGTGCTTTAGCAGGAGATTGGGCATTGTCTGACTCATTTAAGGGCCCTTCAGTTTCTTTGGATTGGGCATCCTCATTAGCCAAGGCAGAGAAGGCATTGTGCAGGGATATCTCTTGATGTGTAGGATGTCTCTGCGTTACAGGTCGCAATCTTCCGGAACCCACTGTGATCCATTTGTTCCTGAGGTGTTTGATTCTTTGTGGGAGCGGTGGTGGACTTTGTTCAATTTGTATCCTAGAAGAGGTGCGCTTCATTGCAGCGAGTTCCTCCCTCAGTAGAGACACTTCTTTATGCATGGCAGCTAGGTCTTTCCTTAGTAGAGTCAGTTCTTCATGCATGGCAGCTGACTTTAGGCATATAGGACAAGCTCTTAGGCTCCAAATGATTCTTCTTTGAATGAAAGTACCACAGTTATTGCACTGAATACATGACATGTTGATTAAGCAGTCCCAGAAGAGGAAGAATAATAAGAAAAGTTGAAGAAGATGTGGGTGTTACCCAATTTAGGAACGACAGATGGCACGTATGTGACCACTATATAGGCAATGTAACCCCTGGGGTGGATGGGGTGAAGGGTAGGGTGGGCGGGAACCTAAGTGTCTCTGGCTAGTAGGCTGTTCCTGAACAGTGGGCACACAGCAAAGGAGTAGGTAAGGGAACCCCCCAAGAAGGGCAAATAGATAAATATGTGGAGACAAACAGACAGACAGATAGAACTCTCAGTTTAGCAGCAAATTCAGCAAAAATCACCTTTTGGGAGAACCCTGGAAAGCACTCCTCTTCTCAAGGAACAGAAAGGCAATCTGATCAAGCCCACATGCACAACAGGAAATGGAGGTCTACAACAATGCCTCAGCAGGGGGGGGGGGAGGGGTAGTCACTCAGGTAGACTAAGAGAAAGATAGATTAAAACTCTATAGCAATGGAGGCTGTTCCTGAACAGTGGGCACACAGCAAAGGAGTAGGTAAGGGAACCCACCAAGAAGGGCAAATAGATAAATATGTGGAGACAAACAGACAGACAGATAGAACTGTGTAGTTTAGGCAAAGCAGAGGTGGAGTTCTGATGCCTGTGCATATTTTATAAAATGTGCATGCATACACAGAGTATAGAGAACTTTCTGGGTCATGCTGCATCTTAGTAACTGAAAAAATGGACCTGGAAAACTGCAGAGATCATCATACTAGCTGTGGAAAGCCCAAGATAACATTTAAAGAAACTTTATGGGGAGAACATCTTTAAACTCACCCCTCAAAAACAGTATGGTGGCTGAAATGTCAGTTCCAAGATGCAGCATGACCCAGAAAACTGCAAAGTTCATCATACAAGCTGCGGAAGCCCAAGAGAACAAAGCAAACTGGGTTCAAAATGGTGCCTGTGACCCTTTGTGATAGTCTTGTGGTATTATCACTACGTGTCTAGCTGCCATAAAACCATTGCAGCACTGAGCTGGAGCGAGTGGGGATCACTCCTGCCCAGATCCCCTAGACCATCAGAGAATGGATTAGGTAGACTTAGAGTGGCCTATGGGTGGTGGACGGTTGTGATTGGGGGTCCAGGGCGGGCTCTTTGTGGGGAAGGGGTTTGAAATGTGTCTTCTGGGGTGGATGGGTATGGTGAGGTGGAGATATCTTTGGAAGGCAGTCTGTGCTGGGGGAGAGAGTGCCAGCTTTGAGCTGACATTATTTTTCGAGGAATAATGCAGCTTGCACAGTTCAACGCAAGCTTCGTTATTCTGTTTCATAATGAGGTGTTTTGCATGTATTTGCATCTCATTATTAAGCACCATACGGTGCAGCTGACATGTATTACAGCAAAATAATACATGATTTTGCCTTTTAATGTACATTAAGAGGCAAAAATCATGCATTTATTCCCTTAATACACTTGAATTTAGTGGTGATCATGGATGTGGTACATGGAAAACCATGACTGGTATATAGTTATATTGGCTAGGAAGGACAGGCTAGGAGTCATGCTATATATAAAAAAAGAATATTAAAGCAACAGAACAATAATATTGAAGGGGCTTACAGACATAGTAGTTGTTTCTTTGGAAGGATAGACTAGATAGGCCATGTGGTCTTTTTCTTTCATCATTTTTCTATGTTTCTATGTTTGTAAGCCCCTTCAATATTATTGTTCTGTTGCTTTAATATTATTTTTTATATATAGCACGACTCCTAGCCTGTCCTTCCAAAGAAACAACTACAACAGTCCCCTTTTTTTCTTTAGAGATCCTCTGGGTTTGTCCCATGCTTTTTTGAATTCAGATACTGTCCTCATCTCTACCACCTCCACTGGGAGACTATTCCATGGATCCACTACTCTTTCCGTAAAGAAATATTTCCTCGTATCACTCCTGAATCTATCCCCTTTCACCCTCATCCCATGTCCCCTCATAGCAGAACTTGTTTTCATTCAAAAGAGGCTCTCCCCATGTGCATTTATGCCACGGAGGTATTTAAACGTCTCAATCATATCACCTCTATCCCGTCTTTCCTCTAAGGTGTACATATTAAGATCCTTAAGTCTTTCCTCATATGCTTTATTATGAAGACCACTAACCATTTTAGTAGCCACCCTCTGTACCAACTCCATCCTGTTTATATCTTTTTGAAGGTGCGGTCTCCAGAATTGCACACTATACTCCAAATGAGGTTGCACCAAAGACTTATACAGAGGCACTATCACCTCCTTGCTTTCATCGATCCTCATCTGAAGGTCTCCTAGCCTGCTCTCAGTTTTCTCCTGAGACTCTTCATTGGCCCTCTTTCCCTAGGTGAGCTTCCCCACTTTGGTGTTCAAATCACTACACTTGTTTTCCAGTAAATGCCTATCTCTGTTCAGGTCTTCCACTAAGCCACTGGCTTGTGCAAACTGCTCTGTCAAGCTCTTCTACCCCTTGTGTCTGGGCCTGCCTTAAGTTCTGTGATTGTGCTCTAAGTCCTCTAACCTCCTGTTCCAGTGACTGGTTAGCCACTTTTAGCCTGTTTAGCAGTTCACTACATTCTCTTCTCCTGGGAGACTCTTCCTCAGAGCCTGTTTCACTTAGCTTATCCCCACCCTTCCAATTCTGGCCCAAGTGCTGAGACTCTCCTTGCTCATCAATACTGTCATCTCTCTCTTCCTCTGGAACCTCATCCTCATTGATCTTTTCTTTCTCGAGGCTTCTACCAACATCCTCCTCCCCCGATAGAGGGACATCTTCCAGCTTTTCCCAACTTTCTTCTGCCTCCTGCAGAGCACTAGTTAGCTTGTCCACTTGCTGGTCCTTTCTAAGCCTAGTGGTTAGTCTCTTTGTCATGGCCTAGAAACATAACAAAGGGTACATCCACTGGGATGACATAGGGGCTGACTTTCTCCCCAGTTTCTCTCCTGGCCTTTCCTAATGTTGCCCAAACCAGCTTCATGTATGAAGGCAATCTCTTTTAAAGTGTCTGGGTTCTCCACAGGCATAGCATAGATAGTCTTTCTTATCACTTTCTGGGCTCTGCCTTCCTTCCTCTTACCTTTAGGGGGATAAGCTTCTCTAGACTCTCTTTTAAGGTTATGGGATTTATAAAAACTCCCATACTGGGACATCTAACCCATTTGGAGAAGCTGCTCCGGGACATCTCTAGCCCATTCCCCTCTTTCCCTTCTCTAAGATTACTGTATTCTAGGAAACACTGTCTCTTATAAATCCTCTCCTCCCAGAAATACTCCAAGTCTAGATACTTCTCTGATAGGTTAACAGCCTCCTTTATGGAATTTGCTCCCTGTTTAGTTAACCAGTCTCTCAGTCAGGTAGGGACATTCCCCATGTATTGCTTCAGGGTTTTCCCCCTGGTTCCACCCATCTATTTAGAAAGTTGCTAATATTCTGTAGTAATCCCCAGGTTGGTAGCCGAGACTTCTCAGCTTCTTCCTGTAATGTTTATTTCTTTAGAAAATTCATATACTACCATTTGGTCCAATGGCTATGAGCTGAAATTTGTCAGACGGCTGCCTGGGTGAGAATCTTCACAGTCTTGACAAGTGCATATATCTATATGATTTGCAAGGTATTGTGGGCAATGTAGTTCATTCACACCAGACACAGCTGCTGACAATAATTTAGTTGTGCTCTTGGGTAAAGCCAATAAGATATTTATTTATGGGGTTATTTCTCCCAACACAGATATGCTTGGTAGCACATAAATTAGGTTACTTGCTTTCAGTGTTAACTTGGAAAAACAAAGTCAAAATCAGGAAAACAACAAATGAAAAGCCACAAAGCAAGAAACAAACTGTTCTTTTCACTCCTAGGACACAAGCAATTAGGTAAGGCTTAATTGCTAGCAGTTATCCAGCTGAAACCCCTTAGCTGGTTTGCTTTCTACTGTGTGGGTCAAATCCTGCTTCAGGAGCTTTTCTGAGTAGATTAAAGAACAAATTTGTATTTCTTTGTGATGGTTGCTGTACTTTATAACAGAAAGTTACCAACGGAGTTTAGATAGAGAGCAGTCCATATAAACAGGATCCTCATCTGCTATTATTCCCCCTTGTTCAACAAGCATGGGTTCAATATCATGGATTGGCACAGATGAATCTCTCAATGGAGCATTTTCAGGAGAATACTTGTTTCCCTGCTGTCTTTCAAGGTTATAGCTAGGGCATAGATCAGTGTTCATACCTGAGCTTCCATTGCTGCTAGAGTTCCTCTCTATATAGCCTGGCCAGTATGTAGTCCAGTTCTTATGTCCAGTCTTCCAATCCAGATCCCTGGACACTGGATCTCTCTTCACATACCTTCTGGCACAGGTCTTAGGGTCCCTTCCACGTGCAGCCGTCTCCCTCACAGGTAGCCTCTGGTGATTCCTAGCTCTGCAGCACCATTCCTCTGGCTTTCCCCAGTCCAATGGTGTATGCTGGCCCTTGGAATACCTCCCAGTATACGTACTGCTTTGGACTCTTCTAGACCTCTCAAAGGCTTTTCTCTTCCTTCTTCCAAAGGGTCTCTTTCCCTCTCTGTCCGTCCAGTTTGGCTTCTGCTTCTGATGATCCTTCAGATGAAACTGATGATCCTTCTCTGAATATCCAAGGTGATCATGAAGATGGTCATCTGTAGAATAAACTCTACTCTTATTCTGCCTTGATGAGTGCTCCTCCCTAACACAGCGCAGCTGTGCTGAATCAGGCCCTGCCCTTTGAGATGAGTGCTTAGGGATTACCTCATAGCCCTCCTGATTGAACACATGTTTCCTCACTTCAGCTCCTCTAATGGCTGTTGGAAACCTGGTGCATTCTGGGACTGGTAGTCTTTTATGACAAAATTCTGTTTTCATATTTCTACCAGAACTGACAGGTTGCTTGTTCAGAGTCACTTCACCTTTTCTATAGCTCCTTCCTGAGCTATGATAAGCTTCTTTATCACAAATTATTATTTATTATTTTATTTAGCTATTTTTATATATCGCTAAATCTACAAGTCTAAGCTGTTTACATAATAAGCAGATGGCCGACATGGCTTTACATAGAACATTATAACCTTATCACCTAATAACAATATTATAACAACTGTAACCCTAACATAGAACTGGTTAATTAAGGTAACTTAATATGTATGCTGATTTCAGCATTAGGCATTAGGAGAAGAGGGGGTTGGGTGGGAAGGAAGAGGGTGGGGAGTAGCTGAGTGGTGTAATTGTCCATTGCATACACACAGGCACAATATGAAGGAAATGAATAGCACAACAATCATAAACTTTTCAAAACACTCCTAATTCTGCAACACAAAAGGAAAAACATTCGCTGGTGATCCCCAGCCATTCTAAAATGACTGCTTTACTGTCTCATAATATGTTACCTGTCTAGCATCTAAGGCCCTGCAAGCAGCATGTGCCTCCCTATTTAATCCCAGGATTAGCCTCAGCACTCATTGCTTTTTGGACCACCTCACTGCCTCTGCCACCCTCACAAAGGTTGTAATAGTATACGATATAAGCCTTTGGGTCCTCTGCCATCTTAGGCAAATGCAAGTCTCTCAGTGGTACAAGTGTCCAACTCTCCAGAATACCTGAAACAGCAGGCTGAAACAGTACAAAAACGTAGGCAGGATGAAAATTCTCACAAAATCTTTATTGGTCCATACATATTAAGGGAGGGCCAGACCCGACACAGGCTCCTTCTCCACTGTTGTGCCATCACTGCCTCTGTGGTACTAACTCAGGCTTCCAGTAAGTTCAAAAGAGGCTGTTGCTTCTGCTATAACTGCTGGAATGTTTGTTAAATCATTTTCTGTGTCACATCATACTGAGCCTCCATCTGTTTGGCCATTCATTTCAAGATATCGTTGGCTGACAAGATGAATCTTAGAAGTGAAACACATAGGGGGTTATTCTGTGCCATGAATAGTGGGGATGGATGGCCCAACGGGACGTCCATCCCAGCTATTCGTGTCTTCACCCGGCCGCAACTAACTTCCCCGCCGGTTGTGTGGGGAAGTTAGACGGGGGCGAGGAAGGGGCAGCTCGGGGGCAGAGTTTGGACGTTCGCCAGCCCTGGACATACAGGGCCGGCGACTTATATGGGAAAGCTATTCCACCTCCGAGGTGGAATAACTTCCCCATATGTCATTTTGCGGCAGGCCCAGAGCTTGCAGTGGGGGCCTTAAGGCAGTCCCCACTGCTCTACCCTGGCCTTTGGAGGCAGGATCGGGGGTCGGGCTGCGGGGAATGAAGTCCTGCAGTCCGGTAGCCAGCATCGTGCTCTTCAATGGAGCCGCGGTGCCATGGCAACATGATGCCAAGCGCTGTGGCTCCATTGAGGAGCATTAACTGAGTTAGCCAGGGACAGTCCTGCACATGCAATCCTGACTGAATCGCAGTCCTGGCCTGCATTTGCAGGACTGTTCGCGATTCTCATCCCGCAGGGCTAGACATGCCCTACGGGATCAGAATCGCAATCCCCTCTGTACGTCCGGCCCATAGAAAACAAAACAAGTGGGGCAAGGTACTTCGGGCCGGAAGGTCGGGTGTTCAAATCCCACTAGAGGACAGCAACCTTGGGCCGGAAGGACTGGGGTTTCTAGTCTCACAGGTGCTCCTTGTGGTCTTGGGCAAGCCACTTAACCCTCCATAGCCCATGTTCCCTGTAAAATAGTTATCTCCAAGTTATAATGCCCTGTTCAATGTAATTTCAGTTTGTTCAATGTAAACCGCACTGATGCAGAATAGCGCGGTATATAAGAGAATGTAAATAAATAAATAAATAAAAAAGTGCAGCTCCAAAACTTCACTACAGCTCCCAAATCCCTGGCTCTGGGATTCTCGTATTATTTCCTCAACCTGCAAGACTCCAGTCACCAGTGATTCCCCCAGTACTTGAGCCCAAGCTAGATAATATTCTTTTTACCCTAAACTTTCTTGGGACTCTGCTTTTCCATGGGCCTGTACCCTCATGTTCCTGCAGCTGCCACGACTTCCTGGTTCTGAAAGCTTCTCCGGGCTCTCCGGTCTCTTTAGCTTTCCTCCAAAATCACAGTATACTCGCCCTTGGTGATTTTATAGTCCCACTTCTGACATCATATGTAGCAACAATAGTCCAACAAAAAGGGCAAAGAATCACGTTAAAACTAAAGACACAGTCCAAAAACGTGATAATAGTGGAAAAACAATTTTATTAAACAAAAGCCTCTTGTCAACCCGACACAGGCCGTGTTTCGCATACCTTCATCAGGGGTTGACCAGGTCATATCCTACAAACATAAAAAACATGAACATTTGATATAAAAACATAATTAAAATAATGTGAAAGAACAGAGCACTGAATATAATACATAAAATATACATATATACTTAAAAATAAATGTCGTAAATAGTTAAGATAATAAATATAATAAATACAATATGAAACAAATAAAAGGAATGGAAAGTGTGGACACACAATTATAAATAGTTAAATAAAATCATAATATATACTTATAACTGATAAAACTGTTATAGACTAATAAGAACAGATTCAAGGATAAAACAGAAATGTGACAATGAGTACCTCAGTATGAAGACCCAGCAACTTGTGGCCTTCAAAGGAAATTGTGCTTGTCAAGCTAAAATAAATAACCCACAAGCAATTAAATAAATATAATTAGAACGTTCCTTAAAACGTCTAAAATAAATATCGTAAATGTAAAAACAACTAAATGGAAAGGGGGACAAAAGTGGAACAAAGAGCAACAGAAGCAAAAAATAGAAAACCATAACAAATAATTAGCTAAAATTAGCGATATCTTTTAACATACATAATAAATAACATAGATGTAAAACTAACTAAATACTGGGGACAGGCTAGCTAAGGAAGAACAGAAAGCAGCAGGAGCGAATGGCGAGAGGGATTACTATCAATCGTGGACTTTTGTTCCACTAAATAATATCTACAATATCTACAGCACCAATCCCTAAATTTGTAAGCTAAAACAGAGGGGCATATTTGCGATTGCAGACTTTTGTTTAGTAACCTCGGCTGAGTATTAAATAGACACTGAAAAGTTGATATTCAAAGAATGATATAAACTGTTCTGGACCGGCAAGCCCATATAAAACTTAGAAAAACATCATATAAAAGTCATATAGAAAAAAAGAACACTTAGACATTATCAAACAAAGAAAAACCGAAGGCTCTATTCTGGCTAAAAAAAGTTAAAAACAGCAAGCGTATAAAAACATTGAAACTGGCGCTATAAGCATTGTGCTTATGTTATGCATTTTCTCTTCCCACAAACCTCCGTCGCACAGCTCAGTTAACTGAGTTAAAATACTTTGTTATTAAAAAAGTTAGATCCAATTGGAGAGGTGGTGATATGAATAAAACTATTTTGAGGCTTGAACAGAAATATATATTTTTACTGGATTCACTTGTTCCAAATGGCCTCAATCTAGTGTCACTCACCTACTACCCCGGAGGCGGAAGACCTGGGGCTTCAGGGAGGATCCTCTTATGTAGCAAGGGCGGAGTAGTGCCCCCTGGGATTTTGAGTCCCAATAGCTATTCTAATAAGAAGGTAGCTGTGGTCGAGTAGCTATGCTTAAAGAGGTATTTATTTCCCTTCCCGGGAGAATTCTTGCAACAAGGGTCAAAAGAAATTAAACCATAAAACTGGTACAACACAAGTGGGAACTACAAATTACAACAAAAATGCTTCTTGTCAGCTTTAAACAAACAATAAGGAAAAACAGGCTTTTTCTCTCACCAAAAGCTTTCCAGTGAAATCTGTGTTCCTCCACAGATTTCTCTTAGGCAGGGTTTTACTCAGGCTTCAACAAAAAGAGGTCACGCTGTCTGAAAACACCATTGTACAGTCCATTTTACAAATATCTGAGCTCTCTTCACAGAAGTCACATTCCATGTCCTCGTGTGCTTCTTGAGAGTTATATTTGTCAGGGCTGTAATGGGTATCAGTGTTTAAAAGTTCCCTCTCCTCTTGGCTAGAGCTTCTCTCCCCTCTCCCCCTGCAGAAAGGCTGATTACCGTGCACTATGGATTCTCTCCTTAGAGGGCCATATCCTTCAGGACCATAGTAGTTAAAATCCAGTGCCCCTCTATTCAAGGTACTATGCCTTTCTTCAGGCTGAGCTCTGACTCTCCGTTTTGCAACCGGGAAGGTGACAGTTTTCTCCCTTTCACTTCCCCTCAAGGGACGTCTTTCTCTCGGGTAGGAACTCACTTCTGGATAATAGCTTTTGCTCCCCAGGTACCTGCTCTCGTGGGTATTCCCTCTCCCAGCTCCTCGTGGTTTGCAGCTTGGAATCTCTCTCTGTCCCCAACCGGACTTTGGCTTAGTGCAGCCCAACTTTCCAGCACTAACCTCTGAGAATTCCTCCTGGGCAAACCCCTCTGAGGTACAGATGGAATCCACGTCAGAAGCTTTCAGGTATGACTCCTGGCTCTCCTGAGCTCTGCTCTTTCCTCTCCTGTGAATCCTCTCAGGGTCTCTTTCTCCCTTGGCATCAGAGAATGAGTCTGACTCCCTGCTCCCGTCTCCGTTTCCCTTGTGTGTGTGTCTGCTCCTGTCTCTGTTCCCGAGACTGAGTCTGCTTCTCTCTCGGTTCTGCTCTGCTTTGCTCAAGACTGACTTTTTAAGTGTGTCATTCTCTGAGACTCCTGTTAGCTCAAACTGCTGCAGCTGTGTCTGCTTCTCTGATGAGCTATGACGTAATGCTCTATCTGGGCGTTTACCTACAGCCTGTGCTCTTGTTTTGCTTGGTTGCTCATAGCAACCTCTAGCCATGTGCTTTGCACTGCCGGTTTTAAAACTGCCCTGTGTGTTTTCATCTACTTTTATAGGCCCTATCTGCCTTGCTCCATGACAAATCCCCCCCCTTAAAATATTACGGGCTGCAGTTCTTACCTGACAGCCCGGAATCTCTTTTCGGGATCTATCTCGGGGTAATACTGTCTGGGACCTATCTCGATATATAACGGTAATTAGGCTGGCAGTGGCAAACCTGTCCTTCCACAGTTTGAGGACATTTACGTGATATGTCTGTTGGCGACCCTTCTCATTTTCCACCCGGTAGGATACTGGGCCAACCTTCCCTATCACTGTACCCGGGTCCTTCCACCGGGACTCGAATTTTGGTCCGGGGTCAGATACCTGGATCAGGACTTTGTCCCCTATGCTTAGCTGTCTTGGTTAGGTGCCTCTGTCATAATACCGTTTTTGCTTATTTTTAGAGGCCTGTAAATTCTCTCTAGAGGCCCTGGATGTCCTCTCTAGGCGTTGCCTTAACTCCTTAAGGAATTGGGGTACCCCGACCTCTTGCATGTTCGGCTCTACCCATTGCTCATGCAGGATGTCCAAGATGCCTCTTGGAGCGCGGCCGAACAGCAACTCGTATGGAGATGCCCCCAGGGACGCCTGTATGCGCTCCCTGCTTGCGTAAAGCGTGAATGGAAGCAATGTATCCCATTCATTCATTTCCCCCTTTTTCAAACCTCGGCGTAGGAGTTGTTTAATCGACTGATTCATACGCTCCACGAGCCCATTAGACTGTGGATGGTATGCTGATGTCCTTATATGGCGGATGCCGAAGGCTTCCCAGACCATAGCCAGATGTTTTGACAGGAAGTTACTCCCCTGATCAGTCAGGACTTCCCTGGGGAAACCTACCTCACAGAAGAGTTTGATTAACTCTAAGGCTATCAATTTGGCTGATGTATTTCTTAAGGGAATGGCCCACAGAAACCGCGTGGCATGGTCAACCACGACCAATATATACTTGAAACCCCTTGGTGTCTTCACCATAGGTCCTATTATATCCACGCCTATTCGGCTTATAGGAGCCGCTATGGTGGGAGTTGGCACCATGGGTACTGCCTTAGGCTTTATAACTGTCACTCTTTGACAGCTAGGGCATGCCTCGCAATATTGCCGTGTCTCCTTGAAAACCCTGGGCCAATAAAATCTAGCTAAGATTTGGTCCAGCGTCCCCTGGATCCCCTTGTGACACCCCACTGGGTGGTCATGTGCTAATCTTAATACGCTAGCTTTAAAGGTCACGGGTACAACTAGCTGTTTGCGTATGGCATCATTATGGGGGTTTACAGACTCTCGGTATAAAAGGTCATCCTCCAGGAAAAATCTTGGTAGGGTTTGTCTACCTTCCTCCGCCCACTCAAGCGCCCTTTTAAGTGCTGGGTCAGCTCTCTGCTCCATGGGAAATGAAGGAAATTTTCTTACTACCTCGGCCGGTATCCAGGGCATGCCTACAGCACCTTCTAGCTCGGCCCTCCCCCGGGTCCTGGTGTATCTTTCCCTACGCTTCCTGGATTTTTATTTCTTCCCTACTTTATCAGGGGAATGTACTAGGTCATCATGGTTAGGGAGGGTAGCTAACCCTTCCTCATCTGGGTCCTCCCTCTGAGCACTTTCCTCCCCTTCGGGTTCCTCAGTATTTTCCACTGACTCCTCTCCCCCCTCCCTAGAGGGTCCTGCTTGAGAGCGAGTGGATATTAAACCTAATTTAATACCCCAGTCATTTCCCAATACATTATGAAAGGGAGGCCAATCCTTCCCCAATACAACATCCGCTGGCAGCTTGGGAACTACAGCCACTCTCATCTCTCTGGTGGTGCCCCACCCTTGTACCATAACATTGTGTAGGGGATAAGGAACAAATGCGCCGTGCACGCATTTGACCTTTACTTGGCCATCTGCTTGACTCGGGGGCGACTGACACTGTTCCTGAATGGCTTCCCAGAGCTCCTTGGAAATCATGCTCTGGTCAGCCCCCGAGTCAAGTAGAGCCAGTGTGTAAATACCTTCTATTTGTACTTGTATACGAAATTCGTCCTGCTCTGTTTCCTCTGTCCCTGTCACCAGGACTGTTCGTTCTGTGCAGGATCTCTGATAATGTCCAGTTTTTCCACACCTAAAACATTTTCCTTTGGGTACAGGATAGACATTACCATCAGAGACATTGACATTCAACATTTCAGGTTTATACATCTTATCATGCACATATTTCTCACTTCTACTACTTTTTCTCCTACCAGCTGCCAACCAGATACCTTGCCCTGAGGTGTCAGTCCTCTCGGCAGCGAAGTACCGCTCCGCTAGAGTGGCTGCATCCTCTGAGGTTTGGCAGTGCTGGAGCGTCAGAAATGTTTTAAGACCTCTGGGAACAGCCTCCATAAATTGTTCTAGCACAATTTTGTCAATGACTGTTTCCAATGTAGCTCCCTCAGCTAGCAACCATTTTTTGGCTACACTTTTTAAACGTTGCGCTAGGGCCTTGGGGGTCTCTTGAGGCCTAATAACTGCCTCCCTAAACATTCTCTGATAGTGAAGGGGGGTGCACCCTAATCTATCTTTCACCGCTTTTTTCACTTCAATCTAATTGGAAGCTAACTCCGCTGGCATAGCCTTATACGCTGAGAGGGCCTCTCCTGTGAGGGACAGGGCAAACCGGGTGGCCCACTGCTCCTCCGGCCATTTCAGGGTGGTAGCTATGCACTCAAAAGCGTCCAGGTAATCGTCCAAATTGTCCTGCGGTTGTAATTGTCCTAGCGAAAAGGCACCATACGACCTCAGACCTGCGGCTTGGAGTGCCATGGGGACGTCCGCTGCGGCGTCTAGCGGTTTCTTTAAAATCGCGTCCATGGTTTCTATCAAGGGCCGCTGCTGCTCCCGTATGGTCCGCGTTGTTTGTTCGTGCAGGTAGTGGATAAGCTCGACTTGCTTATCCCATTGCGTCTTCATCCATTGGGCTACATCCTGTGGCTCCATCTTCCGCCTTGATGTACCTGTAAGAGATAGAAACAAAAACAAAAACCAAGGGCGATACCGCAACTTTTTGTGTTTTTTTTTTCCCACCGACCTCTCACTGCCCACCAGCGCCCCCTTTCTCACTTTATCCTCACCGCGTCTGCCTAGGTACTTTTTACCTGAGCTTTCATGCAGGGATCAGCATGTGAGAAAGGTTTCTCCGGGTCCAACACCTGGCAGCAGAAATCTTCCTGACGGTTCTCTCCTGTTGGATGACAGTTCTCCTTTTCCAGCAGACTGTAGTCTTTTGTGCTTGTCCTTTTGAATTCTTGCACAAAAATCCTGCCAACTACGCCACTTGTCACTCACCTACTACCCTGGAGGCGGAAGGCCTGGGGCTTCAGGGAGGATCCTCTTATGTAGCAAGGGCAGAGTAGTGCCCCCTGGGATTTTGAATCCCAATAGCTATTCTAATAAGAAGGTAGCTGTGGTCGAGTAGCTATACTTAAAGAGGTATTTATTTCCCTTCCCGGGAGAATTCTTGCAACAAGGGTCAAAAGAAATTAAACCATAAAACTGGTACAACACAAGTGGGAACTACAAATTACAACAAAAATGCTTCTTGTCAGCTTTAAACAAACAATAAGGAAAAACAGGCTTTTTCTCTCACCAAAAGCTTTCCAGTGAAATCTGTGTTCCTCCACAGATTTCTCTTAGGCAGGGTTTTACTCAGGCTTCAACAAAAAGAGGTCACGCTGTCTGAAAACACCATTGTACAGTCCATTTTACAAATATCTGAGCTCTCTTCACACTAACACCCCTCTCTATCTTGCTGATCGAATTTCCCTTCACACCCCCTACCGTCAGCTTCGTTCCCTTCATGCAAATCGTCTGTCCCTTCCTTCCCCGTCACAGGCACACCTTGAACAGACCCGCCACGCCGCTTTTTTCTTCTTAGGTCCAGTACTTTGGAATGCTTTACCACCGTTTCTCCGTTTGGAACCCTCATACCCGCAATTTAAAACACTACTAAACACCCATTTATTTCAACAAGCCTTTCATCTCTCTCCTGATGTTCCTCCCTGATGTTCCTCCCTGATGTCCTCTCACTTATCTGTTGTTATGTCCACCTTGTCCATCTGTTTTGTTTAGTTGTGTCCTTTTGTCTAAACATGGTTAGTTTGTCTCCCCCTTTTTGGGCCTTTTATTATACTTGTTTTTAAAAAAAAGTCCTGTTAATTTATGTTTTAATTATTGGCCCTTTAATTGTTTGTATAGTTTTGGTTTTTTGTCACTTTATTTGTCTATGCCTTTATTCTTTATACTTGCTTTTCTATTTTACTTTGGCGTTCTTTTCATTATTTGTGCATTGCTAACCTTTTTATTGTACACCGCTTTATGTTACGACGGAAAGCGGTTTATCAAATTTTAAATAAAGATAAAGATAAAGATAAAGAAGTCACATTCCATGTCCTCGTGTGCTTCTTGAGAGTTATATTTGTCAGGGCTGTAATGGGTATCAGTGTTTAAAATTTCCCTCTCCTCTTGGCTAGAGTTTCTCTCCCCTCTCCCCCTGCAGAAAGGCTGATTACCGTGCACTATGGATTCTCTCCTTAGAGGGCCATATCCTTCAGGAGCATAGTAGTTAAAATCCAGTGCCCCTCTATTCAAGGTACTATGCCTTTCTTCAGGCTGAGCTCTGACTCTCCGTTTTGCAACCGGGAAGTTGAAACTTCTCTCCCTTTCACTTCCCCTCAAGGGACGTCTTTCTCTCGGGTAGGAACTCACTTCTGGATAATAGCTTTTGCTCCCCAGGTACCTGCTCTCGTGGGTATTCCCTCTCCCAGCTCCTCGTGGTTTGCAGCTTGGAATCTCTCTCTGTCCCCAACCGGACTTTGGCTTAGTGCAGCCCAACTTTCCAGCACTAACCTCTGAGAATTCCTCCTGGGCAAACCCCTCTGAGGTACAGATGGAATCCACGTCAGAAGCTTTCAGGTATGACTCCTGGCTCTCCTGAGCTCTGCTCTTTCCTCTCCTGTGAATCCTCTCAGGGTCTCTTTCTCCCTTGGCATCAGAGAATGAGTCTGACTCCCTGCTCCCGCCTCCGTTTCCCTTGTGTGTGTGTCTGCTCCTGTCTCTGTTCCCGAGACTGAGTCTGCTTCTCTCTCGGTTCTGCTCTGCTTTGCTCAAGACTGACTTTTTAAGTGCGTCATTCTCTGAGACTCCTGTTAGCTCAAACTGCTGCAGCTGTGTCTGCTTCTCTGATGAGCTATGACGTAATGCTCTATCTGGGCGTTTACCTACAGCCTGTGCTCTTGTTTTGCTTGGTTGCTCATAGCAACCTCTAGCCATGTGCTTTGCACTGCCGGTTTTAAAACTGCCCTGTGTGTTTTCATCTACTTTTATAGGCCCTATCTGCCTTGCTCCATGACACTAGATAGAGATTTTTCGTTTTTTTCTCTAATATAATTTTATATCCTTGGTTTCCTGTTGTTCCTGTATTTTTATATAGTGCCTTTTTTTATATAGTGTTTTCTCTTTTTTATATAGTGCTTCCTTTTTTATATAGTGCTTTCTTTTTTATAGTGTTTTTCTATAGTGCTGCTCTTTTTATATAGTGCCTTACTTCATAGTTTCTAACAATATATGGTTTTTATTCACAGATCTGTCTGTATCTGTTTGGCTTTTCATGCAAGTTTAGCAGCTATGGTACAATTCTGTTTTTTGTCTTTTTCAAGATATTAGTGTATGATAATTAGTTATTTAGATGGGTTCATTTTTATTTTGTACTGTGGAGACACATCTTTCTATAATTATCATCCCTTGTAGGTTTTTACTCACGTTGAACATAGTGGAGTTGGCGTTTAATTGGGAATGGCCACGCCCCCTGGTACGCCCCCTTTCTTCCCGCCCCTCGGCGGTTCTACAAAACCTATGCGAATGAGCCAGCGTTCCTACGATTACTGTGTATCAGAGTGATGAGGAATATTCTGAGCCCTTTACAAGTACGCCGTGTGACCGAAGCATGTGGGAAGGGAAAAAGCATAACATAAGCAGAACGCTCATAGCGCTAGTTTTAATGTTATCATCCTTACACACCCGCTGCTTTCAATCTTTTTTTAGCCAGAATAGAGCCTTAGGTTCTTCTTGATTTGATAATGTTAAGCGCTTTTCTTCTATACGACTTTTATATTATTTTGTTTCGAAGAGACACATCTTTTTAGATTTATCATCTTTAGTAAGTTTTTTTATTAAGTATGCAGTGTAGTTGGCGCACTATATTTTATTTGGGAATGGCCAGGCCCCTTGGTACGCCCCCTTTTTTCCCGCCCTTCGGCGGTTCTACAAAACCTATGCGCATGAGCCGGCGTTACAAAGATTACTGTGTGTCAGAGTGATGAGCATGACTATCGGTTTTTGAGCCAAGAATATTCTGAGCCCCTTTTTAAGCACACTGTGCGACGGAGGTTTCTGGGAAGAGAAAATGCATAACATAAGCACAATGCTTATAGCGCCAGTTTCAATGTTTTTATACGCTTGTTGTTTTTAACTTTTTTTAGCCAGAATAGAGCCTTCGGTTTTTCTTTGTTCGATAATGTCTAAGTGTTCTTTTTTTCTATATGACTTTTATATGATGTTTATTCTACGTTTTATATGGGATTGCCGGTCCAGAACAGTTTATATCATTCTTTGAATATCAACTTTTCAGTGTCTATTTAATACTCAGCCGAGGTTACTAAACAGACGTCTGCAATCGCAAATATGCCCCTCTGTTTTAGCTTACAAATTTAGGGATTGGTGCTGTAGATATTGTAGATGTTATTTAGTGGAACAAAAGTCCACGATTGATAGTAATCCCTCTCGCCATTCGCTCCTGCTGCTTTCTGTTCTTCCTTAGCTAGCCTGTCCCCAGTATTTAGTTAGTTTTACATCTATGTTATTTATTATGTATGTTAAAAGATATCGCTAATTTTAGCTAATTATTTGTTATGGTTTTCTATTTTTTGCTCCTGTTGCTCTTTGTTCCACTTTTGTCCCCCTTTCCATTTAGTTGTTTTTACATTTACGATATTTATTTTAGACGTTTTAAGGAACGTTCTAATTATATTTATTTAATTGCTTGTGGGTTATTTATTTTAGCTTGACAAGCACAATTTCCTTTGAAGGCCACAAGTTGCTGGGTCTTCATACTGAGGTACTCATTGTTGGTCACATTTCTGTTTTATCCTTGAATCTGTTCTTATTAGTCTATAACAGTTTTATCAGTTATAAGTATATATTATGGTTTTATTTAACTTTTTATTTAACTATTTATAATTGTGTGTCCACACTTTCCATTCCTTTTATTCGTTTCATATTGTATTTATTATATTTATTATCTTAACTATTTACGACATTTATTTTTAAGTATATATGTATATTTTATGTATTATATTCAGTGCTCTGTTCTTTCACATTATTTTAATTATGTTTTTGTATCAAATGTTCATGTTTTTTATGTTTGTAGGATTTGACCTGATCAACCCCTGACGAAGGTTTGCAAAACACAACCTGTGTCAGGTTGACAAGAGGCTTTTGTTTAATAAAATTGTTTTTCCACTATTATCACGTTTTTGGACTGTATCATATGTAGCACCTCGATAAGGCTGATAAAGGCAGGGAAGTCCTTCCCAAGAAGAAAATACCTCAGACACATCAATCTTCATAAATTAATCCCACAATGTCAAAACAATCCAACACAGATCAAGCTTATTTATTATTTATTTATTTAGCACGGCTTATATACCGCTTTTCACTAGGTCAAAGCGGTGTATATGGAACGTAGAACAACGGTTGGTTACATCGAACAAATAAATATATAGTATACATTGGTTATTAAAAGCAGTTAACTAAATAAGTACAATAGACATCAGGTTATATGGAATGGTTGGCTGTATAATGTCAGCCCTGTACGTCCAGGGCCAGCGACTTGTGTGGGGAAGTTCCCTGGATGTGTTTTTTCGTTGGTCCCAGGGCATGGACGCAGCAGGGGGGCCCAAGGACATTCCCTGCAGCCTGACCCTGGTCTTAGGAGGCTGGATCGGAGGTCGGGCTGCGGGGAAATCCTTTTTTCAGCCGGCGGCCGGGATCGCGGCTTAACAATGGAGCTGAGGTGCCATGGCAACTGGACACTATGGCGCAGCAGCTCCATTGTAAAGCCATGAATTTGTAAATAAAATCAGGTTTCAAATGAAAAATAATTGTATTTTAAAATTAACTGAAGCAAATCCATAGTGAACTATTTTGGTATCCTAACAGGTAGCTCTAATGGAAACTGCACTATAACCTCTAATGCTTCGTCTTGATAAGTATTAGTATATAGAGCTACCACATCCATTGTTACCAAAATTAATGACTGACAATCTAACTTCTTTTGTTTTAGCAAAGAAATAAAATGAAAAGAATGCTTGATGTATGACTGTGTATGTGAAGTGAGAGGTTGTAAAAATTTGTCAGAATACTGAGATAAGGGTTCCCATATAGAATCCCGGCAAGACACAATTGGGTGGTCTACTAGGATGCTTTTTGTTTAAAAATTCATACTCCTTCTTAGTAATCCATATGCTGCTGTAGTGTAATCTCCAGTCTGATGTCATAAGTCTTCAGTTGGATTCTGTTGCAAAACTCGATATTTGACATTGGACAAGTGTTCTAATGCAATTTCTCTATAATCCTTATAATCCTGCACTACTATGGCTCCCCCTTTATCTGCCCTCCAAATCGTGATATCTATCCTGGCTCCCAAATCTACCAGAGTTTTGTATTGCTGTTACAAAATATTAGAAAACAATCGTGTAGGTGAATGCTCTAAAACTGATAAATCATGTAACACTAAATTCTGATAAGTTACAATTGCTGCATCAACTGTCCCTGGAGGCATCCACTTTGAGACATTATAACAGATAGAGTTATCCTGATTGTAGGCTCCTGAAGACTTGTGAAAAATATGTGTAATCTGCAATTTACGAAAAAAGCAGTAGACAGCTAATCTCATTTTAAACAGGTTGTATTTTAATGAGGGTACAAAAGAAAGTCCAAGGCTCAATACATCATTTTGAACTTCTGTATTTGATAAGTTTATAACTGGTGTACGAACAAGTTGTGGGTCCCCTCGACCCTCCCCTTGATAATAACGATATTCTCCAGGACCAAGCAGGAAGTCAGTCCTCACTTATGGGTGACGTCGGCGCCGACGGAGCCCTCGCGGAGCAATTTTCCCCAGCTTTCGCAGAAAGCCTTTGGGAATTGCAGCGCGCATGCGCGGTCCCCTTCCCGCCCAGGGATGCCATCTTGCTCAGTCTTCTTTTTTCCGTGGAGCCCTACAGACGTAGTTTGTTACCGCCGCTGAAAAAGTTGATTTCTTTAGTTTGATTTCTCGTTAAATTTTTTCTCGGTTCGTGTGTCCTCTTCCCGCCGGGCTTTTGAGCCCGTTCATGTTTTTTTAAATTTTATTTTATTCCAACTGGCGTTCCCGCCACTTTTTCCTTCTTCCCTGGCAGCGCGGTCTTTCGACCTTGCAGGGGTCCTTTTTCCCCCGATGGCTGCCAGCGGGTTTAAAAAGTGTGATCGTTGTGTTAGACTCATGTCTCTTACTGACACGCATGACTGCTGCCTCCGCTGCCTGGGGGCCGAGCATGACCCTATGAGTTGCGGCCCGTGCAGCAGGATGTCCTCGAAGGCCCTGAGAAGTCGGCAGTCGCAAAGGGATCGTATCTTCTCTGACTCCGCCTTGACGTCTCGTGGCTCCGGCTCAGACCATCGTCGGAGTTCTTCTGAATGGGGCTCCCCCGGCCGGGAACACCGGCGAGAGAAGAGGCCCGTGAGGGTGGAGCCGGACGGCAATCCTGGTTCCTCGAGGGCCAGGTCGCTCAGCCCGGCCCGACTCCCCGGGCCCTCGGAGGGGGAGAGGCCTTCGAAGCTTCCTCGTCTCGAAGTGGAGACTCCTGGACACGTGAGTGATATAGTCCTCCTGGACTCCCCCACGGATGAACCGACGTCGGGCCCGACGCTGTCAGGGCCCAAGTCGGCGGATGCTGGGTCTTCTGAGCTTGGTCTCAGACTGATGACCTTGGAGCGCAGTATCTCTGCCTTCATGGACCAGCAGCGGGCATTGATCACCGGCCTCGCCAGTGCATCTGCCCCGACCACCGGGACGTCGACGCCCAAGTCGACCCCGGAGGCCGAGTCGATCCTCGAGTCCATACGAGCTCGAGTCGATCCTCGACCTAGGTCACCCTCGGCTTCCCGTTCGGGACCGAGGTCCTCAACACCGGCCTCGGCGTTGGGGAGGAGGTCCCCGGGCCCCGCGCGCACGGAGCCGCTCGACTACTCCTCGGAGGAGTCGGGCTGGGACACGGTGGAGGACGAGTCACCCGGTTCCTTTCAGACCCGGTGCATCCCCTCCGACTTGCCCGAGTCGGAGCCTCGGAAGTGGTCCCCCCCGGAGGATACCCGGTTCTCCGATTTCGTGAGGGATATGGCCAAGGCCTTGGATTTTCCCGCGGACCGGAGGAGGAACCCCGAGCCGAAGAGCTCGAGGCCCTTCAATATGACTCCCCCCCTAGGGAGGCCTTTACTGTACCGGTTCCCCCGATGCTGGAGCGGCTTCTCTTCCGCATGTGGGAAAGCCCGGCCTCGACGCCGGTGTTGAGCAAGCGGGTCGATTCCATGTATCGAGTCCGCAAGAGCCCCGGGTTCCAGAAAGCGCAACTACCGCACCACTCCATGGTGGTGGAATCGGCCATGCATCGACTTAAAAGTCAAAAGATGCACTCCTCGGTGCCTCCGGGTAAGGAGGCCCAGAATCTGGATGCCCTCGGTAGGAAGTGCTTCCAGGGCTCTATGCTTGCTTGTCGGGTCCAGACATATCAGTTGTATATGGGTATGTATCTCCGCGACCTGACAAAAGAAATGGCGGGTTTTTCCGCCGGTCTCTCCGAGGAACCCTTGCAGCGGTTCCAAGCCCTGTCCACAGGGATTCGAGAGTGTTCGAAGTTCATTTCTCGAGCGGCCTATGATGGCTTCGAAGCATCGGCTTGAGTAGCCGGAGCCAGCATCGGGGCTCGCCGCCAAGCTTGGCTTCAGTCCTCCGACCTCGAGCCGTGGGTGCAGGACAAGTTGGTCGATGTCCCTTGCAGAGGGGAAAACCTCTTCGGCAAGCCCATGGCCGACAAGGCGGCGGAGCTCAAGTCAGAGACTCTCACCAGGACTCGCCTTTGCAGAAAAACCTCTGCTCCTTCTCAGAGGAAGAAGGGCTCGGGAAAAAGCCCTTTTACCCGAGGAAGGTGTTCGCTTATAAGCAGCACCACCCACACTATCAGGCCTCGACAACCCCTCATCAGGGGCAGCAGCCTAAGGGGCAGGGTAACGGATCCGGGAGGCAGAAAGCCCCCAAGCCCACCACGCAGGCCCCGGCCCAGCAGGGTGGGGTTTTTTGACTATGCCAGCATAGCCTCTCCCCCCAGGGGCCCTCGCTCAGCACGGGGGGCCGGCTGACACACTTTGCTCACAGGTGGTCAGCCGTAACATCAGATGCCTGGGTGTTGCGGGTGGTTCAAAAGGGCTACCTCCTACATTTTCACCAGGTGCCCCCCCCCCTACTTCCCGGGGGAGCCTCCCAGACCCCCGCTGCACAAGGACGTACTCCTTCAGGAGCTGCAAAGTCTGCTGCAGGAACGGGCGGTGGAGCCAGTGCCCCAGCATCTGTGCGGTCACGGTTTCTACTCGAGGTACTTCCTGGTGCCAAAGAGAACAGGAGGCCTCAGACCCATTCTGGACTTACGCAACCTCAACAAGTTCCTGCAGCGGGAAAAGTTCAAGATGCTTACCCTTGGAACCCTACTGCCCTACTTCCAGCAGGGAGCTTGGCTATGCTCCTTGGATCTAAAGGATGCTTATACCCACATCCTTATTCACCCGGACCACCGACAATACCTAAGGTTTGTGGTGGCAGGGAACCATTATCAGTACCGAGTACTGCCCTTTGGCCTATCCTCCGCTCCCAGGGTGTTCACGAAGTGCCTGGCAGTGGTGGCAGCCTTTCTAAGGCTTCAAGGCCTCTTCGTCTTCCCATACCTAGACGACTGGATCATCCGAGCATCGTCTGCTCCAGAGGTCGCCCAGGCCACGGTGGCTCTGCTTCAGCACTTGGGCTTCGTCATAAACTTCGAGAAGTCCGCTTTGCTTCCCTCTCAGGACCTCGAGTTCATAGGGGCACGGCTGGACACTCAGCAGGCTCGTGCCTTCTTGCCTCTGGAACGGGCCAACAGGCTTATGGCTCTAGCCGGCAGGTTCAACAGCGAGTCGCCGGCCCCTGCCAGACAGTTCCTGCAACTGCTCAGACACATGGCCTCCACGGTCCATGTCACTCCGAATGCCCGTCTACATATGAGACCTGCTCAGTGGAGCCTTCGCACTCAGTGGCATCAGTCCACAGGGAGACTGTCGGACCTGATATAGATTTCCGACCGTCTGGTCTCCTCCCTGCAATGGTGGCTTCACCTGCCCAACCTAGTGCTCGGCATGTCCTTTCAGTCGCCCTAATCATCCCGGGTGCTCACGACAGATGCCTCCCTCCTGGGCTGGGGGGCACATTGTCGGGGGACATGCACTCAAGGCCTTTGGACACCTTGGGAGGCCGCCCAGCAGATAAACTTTCTAGAGCTACGGGCGATCCGCCTAGCTCTGCGGGCCTTCTCTCACCTGACGTTCGGTCAGTCCGTACTGGTGCAGACGGACAATCAGGTTGCCATGTTCTATGTGAACAAACAAGGGGGCACGGGCTCCCTCCTTCTATGTCAGGAAGCCCAGAGGCTGTGCTCTTGGGCTGTCGATCACGACATCCTCCTCAAAGCGGTTTACCTGCCAGGGCAGGTCAATTGCCTGGCAGACAAACTGAGCCGGATTCTGCTGCCGCACGAATGGAAGTTGAACCCCGCGGTGGCCCAGCAGATCTTCAGCCGGTGGGGCTCTCCCACTGTGGATCTCTTTGCCAGTCCCCTGAACAGGCAGCTCCCCAGATTTTGCTCCCGGCACCCTCACCCTCTTCGAGTGGCGCCGGATGCTTTCCTCATCCCGTGGTCCACGGGTCTGCTGTATGCCTTCCCTCCCACACCACTGGTGTCCCGGACCTTGTTCAAAGTTGTCCAGGACAGGGCCTCCGTGATCCTGGTAAGCGCCCCGGTGGCCGAGACAACCGTGGTTCCCTCTGCTTCTACAGCTAGCGGTGGACACCCCTCTTCCCCTGGGGTTTCAGCCCGATCTCCTGACCCAGGATCAGGGTACTCTTCTGCACCCCAACCTCAGGGCCCTGCACCTGATGGCCTGGCTGCTGAAAGGGTAGTCCTAGCCCCACTGCTGCTACCCCCGGAGGTGGAAGCCGTCGTCCTAGCATCTCGGCGACCTTCCACCCGGAAGTCTTACGCCCTCAAATGGCGTCGCTTCTCGGTCTGGTGTTCTCAGCGATCTGAGGACCCCTTCGCCTGTCTAGTATCGGTGGTACTGCAATATTTGCTTCACCTCTCCGATCTAGGTCTCAAATCCAATTCTGTCAGAGTCCACCTCAGTGCTCTCTCTGCACATCATTCACCGGTTGAAGGCCAGCCTCTCTCTTCGCACCCCTTGGTGGCGCGTTTCCTCAGAGGTCTCCTTCTGCTTAAACCTCAGTTGTGCCCTCCAGCTCCTGACTGGGACCTCAACGTGGTTCTGCAAAGGCTTACCTGCCCTCCTTTTGAACCCATGGCTACCTGCCCTCTTCGTTTCCTCTCCTGGAAAACTCTCTTCTTGGTAGCCCTCACTTCCGCGAGGCGCGTAAGTGAGCTGCAGACCCTAGTGTCGGAGCCTCCGTACACTAGGTTCTACAGGAATAGGGTGGTCCTGCGGACCCACCCTAAGTTCCTTCCAAAGGTGGTCTCCCACTTTCACATCAATCAAGAGGTGGTTCTTCCGACCTTCTTCCCCAGGCCGCATGCCAGCCGAGCTGAGACTGTCCTGCACACCCTGGATTGTAGAAGAGCCTTGTCCTTCTACCTTGACCGTACGCGGGAGCATAGAAAAGCGGTTCAGCTTTTCGTGTCTTTTGATCCCAATCGATTGGGGGTGCCTGTCTCTAAGCGCACTCTGTCCACCTGGGTGGCCGACTGTATCGCCTGGATTTACGGGGCAGCCGGCCTCTCCTTGGAAAGTCACGTCACGGCTCATTGGGTCAGGGCGAAGGCCGCGTCCGTGGCTCACCTCCGCTCTGTTCCGTTGGCAGACATCTGCCGGGCCGCTACTTGGTCTTCAGGTCAGACTTTTGCGGCTCACTACTGCCTGGAAAGGGAGTCCCGCAGGGACAGTGCTTTCGGTCAGGCAGTCCTCCACCATCTCTTTGAGGTTTAGGCAACTCCTACCCTCCGGCCCCGGTGTTGGCTACCGGCCGGCTGCGTATTCAGAGAAGATTCCTTCCTTCTGTACTGCTGAGCTTCAGGAAGCTCTGTAGGCTTGAGGTCTCCGGTAGCCTTAAGCTTGGGAGTCCCATAAGTGAGGACTGACTTCCTGCTTGGTCCTGGAGAAAGAGTAGTTACTCACCTGTAACAGGTGTTCTCCAGGAGCAGCAGGAATCAGTCCTCACTACCCTCCCTCCTCCCCTTGGAGTTGCAGTCATTCTTATTGCATATCTTGCAAATTTTTTGCTGTCTTTCTGCTATGTCATCAGACTGAGCAAGATGGCATCCCTAGGCGGGAAGGGGACCGCGCATGCGCGCTGCAATTCCCAAAGGCTTTCTGCGAAAGCTGGGGAAAATTGCTCCGCGAGGGCTCCGTCGGCGCCGACGTCACCCATAAGTGAGGACTGATTCCTGCTGCTCCTGGAGAACACCTGTTACAGGTGAGTAACTACTCTTCACCAGCAAGCTCGAGGGCAGCCTCTTTGAAAAACCTATGATACTCCTGGGGCTTCAGAAGTATTCTTATGATCTTTATATGATCTAATAGAAGAATCACTACTTTCCTCTTCTGATGAAATCTCAAAGATTACTTGTTTATTAGTAACTTTCTCCTCCTGTTTATACTGCCTCCAGGTATAGACGTGGTCTTTCTCATAATCAGTTGTATTGCATGCAAACATTTTTAACTTAGATGCTCTTAAAATCTCCTTAAATTGTTGCAGCTGTGTGGTTAATTCATCTCAGTCTTTTTTTATAATTGTCTGCGGTAAAATCCCTCTTCAATTGAAGCTCCATTTGTTCCAACTTCAACAAGCCTGGATTTTTCGGCTGAATATGATAATACCGAATGGTTTAAATCTTGAAATTGAATGGTGGAGTCTGTTCTAATTTCAGACATTTGAGAACAAGGACCGGTTTATTAATTGGACTGTTCATTCTGACTCTTAGATGAATTGATATCATCATGCACCTGAGGATTTGTCTGACATCATTGTTAATTAACTTTATTGTCCTGATTTGGGACTATAAAGTTTGGACGAATAAATGCGGGTTAGGAGTGAAGCGAAGTATCTGTTTGCTTGAGGAAGAGCCGAGAGGACTCGGAGGCTTGAAACACAGCACTGTGTAGCGTGGAGTGTTTTCTTACCTATACAACAGCAAGTTGGTCCCCAAGGAGATCACTGCATTGTTCAAGAGGGATTTTCTTAAACATACCCACTAGAAAAGTGGAATATTGTCCTGAAGTGGATGACGGCATTCGAAGCTCAAGAGAAGGTTTAATCGAGCAGCTCCAGAGTGAGAGTTGAATATCGGAGCTGCTGGTGCTTTGAACCAGGCTTCATATCTATGAATACAGTTGTTGGACCCTATGATGTAAACATCAGCAGTGCTTTATTTCAGTTAAGTATATCTTGGGGTCTACTTGTAGTGTTGTCCTTTGTATACTTATGTGAGGCTTGCTGCCTTTTTCAAAAAAAGAGAAAACAGAGGGTTTTGCCACGAGAAAGATTTATTCTTTCAAGGCAAACAATCCATCAGAAAATAATTGAAATAGATATAGGTCATTTTGGAGGGTAGTTAATTGGGTTCCTTTAATTGAGTTCAATATATAGGTGAGGGATTCAGTCGGTCTTTTCGGAATATATAAATAGGGCATGATTATTGGCACCCTTATTAGCAATTCAAATCAGTCTGAACAGAAGAACCACATTCCTATTGCAGTGAAATTAGATGTGCCTGTGATCAATTGCCAGTGCTTACATGACTTGTATCAACCAATGAATAATGGTTCTAAGGTTTAAAATGGCCACATTCACTCCTTGTTCTATTTTCACAATGGTGAAGACAGGAGAGCTGCTTCAGACCATCAGAAAAGCCATTATTACCAAACTTCAAAGGGGTACAAGGCCATTTCCAAAGATCTTGGGATTCCTGTGGCTTCATTTTGCAATGTTATTAAGAAGTTTTCTGCTCAAGGAATTATCAAGAACCTCCCAGGACGTGGTAGAAAGAGGAAAATTAATCCAAGAAGTCTTTGAAGGTTAGTACAAACTGTTGGAAAAACACCATGTAGAACATCCAAAGAGCTTAAGGCCGATCTGGAGCATTCTGGAGTGGTGGTTTCAATCAGCACCACATGCCATGTATTAAACACAGAAGGACTTCATGGGCGAAAGCCAAGGAGGACTCCACTGCTCAAAGACAGGCATAAAAAGGCATGCCTGATTATTGCCCCACCTTGAGAAACCTTCTGATAAAATGTTCTGTGGACAGATAAAACCAAAATTGAGGTCTTTGGCAATGCAGATTAGCAATACATTTACAGACGAAGAAATGAAGCTTATAAGGAAAAAACACCCTTCCTACAGTTAAATATGGTGGAGGTTCTAGAATGTTGTGGTGCTGTTTTGCTGCCTCAGGAACTGGAAGCCTGGATCGTTTTAAAGGAATCATGAAGTCAGAGAGTTACCAAGGTATTATGAGCGAAATGTGCTACCTAGTGTCAGAAATCTAGGTCTGGGTCAAAGGTCATGGGTCCTCCAGCAGGACATTGACCCAAAACATACAAGATGTGACAAAACAGAAACGAGACTGTGGCAGCCACACCCACGACTCAATGCCAGTTGGCTAACCGCTTATGTCACTGTGTTGTGCAACATCTCGCCACTATTCTGCTATAATATTTTTCATCTCTCTCACTCTGTTTTTCTTTTTCTGCTTTTTTTGTAGTACACTGCTCCATCGCTTTGTCATGCAACTGGAGGTGGCAGAAAGATGGAGCAAAGAATCAACTTGAAATTTCTGGTTAAGTTGGAGAAGGGCCCAACTGAGTGTCTCCAACTTCTCCAAAAGGCTTATGGAGAAGGTGCAGTGTGAAGGTCACGAGTCTTCAAGTGGCACAAACACTTCAAGACTGGCCACAAGGAGGTGGAGGATGACCCCAAGTCAGGACGGCCTTCCACGATAAAGATGGCTGAGAACATTGACAGAGTGATCACAGATTGACGGTACGGATGATAGCTGAGGAGCTCAGCCTGAACAGGGAGTCAGTGCAGACCATATTGGTGCAGGAGCTGGGGATGTGGAAGCTCTGTGCCAAGATGGTGCCCACATTTTTATCGGATGACCAAAAGGAGCACCGGTCAATGTTTGTCGAGACTTGCTAGAGAAGATTGGAGAAGATCCAGAGTTCGTTGGCCAAGTCATCACAGAAGACAAGACTTGGGTCTTCCAGTACGACCCTTAAAGGAAGAGACAGAGCCTACAGTGGAAGACTCGACTGTCACCAAGACCCAAGAAGGCGCGCATGTCAAAATCAAGGATCAAGGTCATACTGATCGCATTCTTCGACCAGAAGTGAGTGGTCCATCATGAGTTTGTGCCTGAGGGTCAGACAGTCAACCAGCACTTCTACCAGCAGGTCCTCAATCGCCTCCATGACCGAGTTTGGAACAGCAGGCAGGCTCTGTGGAGAGACACGTCATGGCTGCTCCACCACGACAACACGCCCATACACACCGCACTCAGTGTGAGGCAGTTCTTGGCCAACAAACAGATCACAGCTCTCGACCACCCTCCTTATTCCCCAGATCTCGCACTGTGCAACTTCTGGCTCTTCCCCAGGCTGAAGACTGTGCTCAAAGGAACTTATTTCACCTCTGTAGAAGAGATCAAGGCCACTGTGATGAGGGAGCTGAGGGACCTCAAGGGAAAGGACTTTACCGAGTGCTTCCGTACGTGGCAGAAGCGAATGCAGAAGTGCATTAACTCTGGGGGGATTACTTTGAAGGAGACAATGTGTAATTTCTCTGTAGATTTTGTAATAAAAAATTTATGGGACAGTCTCGTTTCTTTTTTGTCACATCTTGTACATCCAGAAGTCCAAAAGAATTGTTAAAAAAGGAACAAATGGACTGTTTTAAATTGGCTAGCAATGAGTCCTGGTCTCAATCCAATTAAGAATCTTTGGAAAGGGCTGAAATCTACCATTGATAAAAGGAATCCTAGAAACATTTATGAGCTGTAACAAATTGCAGTTGTAGGATGTGAGAAACTACCAGCAGCCAGATGTATTAAACTTATAGATGGCTACAAGAAACATTTGGAATCTGTCATCATTGACAAGGGTTGTGCAACCAAATACAGTATTAGTGAAGGGTGCCATTAATCCTGTCCGGGTCATATTTTTATTTCTCAGAAATTACCTTGTCTAAGTTACACAGACATCTTTATTTTTGTTGTATATCTTTGAACATACTATTAAAATATTATGATGACATACAGTTGGAATATTTCCAATTATTTCCCAAGATATTGTACACAACATACCTAAAATGCACAGGTGCCAATAAAGTTGATCACAAGTGTACAGACATCCAAATCATGGAGACGTCCCCAGAGCCATTTTACAAATAGCTTTTAGGGACATCACCAATGCAGGGATGTCCAAGTTGGCAGCGGGCATATCTGGAGCAGTGTAATAAACGTAGATGTTCCCACTTGATTTCAGAAATGTTGTGGACTCTGCAACCTTGTCCAAGTTTAGACCTGCTCCAGGCACAAATAAGCATCAGGAACATGCTTGTTTGGGCTGTAAAGCATCCAGAGGGTGTAGAGAAGATGGCACTTGACCATCCCCAGTATGCTGCACAATCACAATGATATCAGCAGTGGGATTTCAATCCTGACACTAGCCCACTACTCTAACCATTAAGCTATTTCTAGACATCCAGGGTCTGGAACACTAGTCTGGAGATGTCTGTGTAGATATTTCCACAGGTGCAGGGCCGGCCCGTCCATTGAGCAAGAATGTTTTTTGCACAGGGCCCCGCGTTTCAGGGGGCCCCGCACAAAGAACATTCTGCTTTTTTAAAAATTAAATTTAAAAAAAAAAAAGCTGGCTGCTGCTGCCGCCGTGGCAGCAGCAGAATGGAGTGTCCCACGGGGCCCCCTCTGCCCGGCTGAGCTCTCCCTACCCGGCTGAGCCCCTCTGCGCCGGCTTTCAGATACGCGAAGGGAGAGTGTCTCCCTCGCGTCTCTGTTAAGCCCGCAGGGGCTGATGGGAAATTTCCCATCTGCCCCTGTGAGCTTAACAGAGACGCGAGGGAGACACTCTCCCTTCGAGTATCTGAAAGCCGGTGCAGAGGGGCTCAGCCAGGCCGGGAGAGCTCAGCCGGGCAGAGGAGGCCCTGCAGGACACTCCATTCTGCTGCTGCTGCGGCGGCAGCCAGCTTTTTTCTTTTTTTTTTCATGAGCCGATGGGGGGGGGGGTTAGGACTGGTTATGGGCTTTGGGGGGGGGGTTAAGACTGGTAATGGGCTGTGGGCTGATGGGGGCTGTCTGGAAATGGGGTGATGGGGGTTCGGACTGGCAATGGGCTATGGGGGGGTAGGACAGGTAATGGGCTATGGGGGGGTTAGGACTGATAATGGGCTATGGGAGGGCTAGGACAGGAAATGGGCTGATGGGGTTAGGACTGGTAATGGGCTGTGGGCTGATGGGGGTTTAGGACTGGCAATGGGCTATGGGGGGGGTTAAGACTGGTAATGGGCTGTGGGCTGATAGGGGCTGTCTGGAAATGGGGTGATGGGGGGTTAGGACTGGTAATGGGCTATGGAGGGGTTAGGACTGATAATGGGCTATGGGGGGGCTAGGACAGGAAATGGGCTGATGGGGTTAGGACTGGTAATGGGCTGTGGGCTGATGGGGGGGTTAGGACTGGTAATGGGCTAGGGGGGTTAAGACTGGTAATGGGCTGTGGGCTGATGGGGGCTGTCTGGTAATGGGCTATGGGGGGGGTTAGGACTGGTAATGGGCTATGGGGGGGGTTAGGACTGGTAATGGGCCATGGGGGGGTTAGGACTGATAATGGGCTATGGGGGGCTAGGACAGGAAATGGGCTGATGGGGTTAGGACTGGTAATGGGCTATGGGGGGGTTAAGACTGGTAATGGGCTGTGGGCTGATGAGGACTGTCTGGAAATGGGGTGATGGGGGATTCGGACTGGTAATGGGCTATGGGGGGGTTAGGACTGATAATGGGCTATGGGGGGCTAGGACAAGAAATGGGCTGATGGGGAGGGGTTAGGACTTGAGGTGGGCTGATGTGGTTAAGACTGGTAATGGGCTGTGGGCTGATGGGGGGATTAGGACTGGCAATGGGCTATGGGAGGCTGACTGGAAATAGGCTGATGGGGTTAGGACTGGTAATGGGTTATAGGGGGGGGCTTAAACTGAAAATGGGGTGATGGGGGGTTAGGACTGGAAGTGGGTTGATGGGGGGCTAGGACTGGTAATGGGTTGGGGGGTTGCTAGGACTGGAAATGGGCTGAGTGGAAGGGGAGGCTTGAACTGCAAATAACTGATGGGGAGGGGGCTTGGAATGTAAATGGGCTATGAGGGAAGGGAGCTAGGACTGAAAATGGGCTGATGGAGCAGCTAGGATAGAACTGGAAATGGGCTGTTGGGGGGAGCTAAGATTGGAAATGGGCTGTGGTGGGGGCTTGAATTGAAATGGACTCATGGAGGGGCTAGAACTGGAAGTAGGCTCATGGGGGGGGGCTCGGACTGGAATTGGGCTGAGTGGAGGGGAGCTAGGATTTGACATGGGCTGATGGGGGCTAGGATTGGAAATGAGCTGATGAAGGGACTCGGACTGGAAATGGATGGGGGAGCTAGGACTGGAAATGGGCTGATGCAGGGACTAGAAGGGAATGGATGCTGGGTGAGACTGGAACTAGAAGGGAGCTGATGTTGGGGGAGGATTAGAATGGGATGGGGCTGGGAGAGTAAAATGGAGAGGGGAAAAATAATTTGTGTGGGAGGGATGAAAAATCTACAATTGGCTGGGTATTGGGAGAGTAAGTGGGGATTGAGGATGGAGGGGTAAAATTTGTGTGGATGAAATAGGAATGAGGAAAGAGCAAAAGGAGAAAGATTAGTATGTTAAAGCAGATGTAGAGAGAGAGAATGGAAAAAAACTAGAAGAGAGAAGAAAGGACAAATGGACAGCAGCGATGGAGAGTTAGCAGAAAACATGAAGAAACCAGAAGAAAGTGGCTGGAGCAATTGCAACTGAAAAAAAATGCACAAAAGGTAGAAAGATATCTCTTTATTTTGAATTTATTAACTGGAATATGAAAGCTCTGGGAAATGTGCATCATTAACGTCTGCGCTTTGTTTGGTACAAGAGGAAATTTATAATTTTATTTCTACAGTGTTGTTGTACATTCCAAGTTTGGCTTTTGGGGTTCCCAGTTTAATTATTGCCTTCCTGTTTCTAAATTGTGATTCCTTGTTTGGTGATGGTCTATGTTCTGCATGTGTAACTGAGCTGAGGTATTCTGTTTATGTAATTCCTATTTGACATTTCCACTTGTTCTCTTTCCCCAGTATTCTCTGAAATGTATTGGTTTAATATTTGCAGTGTTGCCTTTTGATAGGTAGGGTATGGTGCTTTGTGAGTCCTGGTAATGCTGTCAGGATACGGCGGGTTTGCTATGGGTTCTAAATGGGCAGCGTTTGTAGTAGTTCCTAATGTGCCTGGCGGTTGGCACTGGATTATAGTAATGTAGAAATCTTTTAGTCTTTCTTTATCCATACACTCATTAAGAGACATGTTTACTAAAAGTTAGGGGTATGTTTACTAAACCGCGCAAATGTGCGGGGAGCACTTGAGCGTGCGCTAAGGTCTCTCTTCTAGTTTTCTTCCATTCTCTCTCTCTACATCTGCTTTAACATACTAATCTTTCTCCTTTTGCTCTTTCCTCATTCCTATTTCATCCACAGAAATTTTACCCCTCCATCCTCAATCCCCACTTACTCTCCCATTAAGGTACCTTAGCGCACGCTAATAGTGCATTTTTGGTGCCCCGCACGCGTGCGCGCCGCCCGCACAAGAGCGGGGCGCGCTGATGTGCGATAGAGGCGTGGAAAGGCATTTCGAGGGCGGAGGAAGGCTCCCAAGGGGCGGGGGGACGGGGTCAATGGGTGGAGAGTGGGAGGGGAGAGGCTCCCTGCACAGGAGCAGGGCTGAATTTCGGCAAAAAAAATACCGCGAGTGAAACCCTCGCGTTAGAGCCGATTTAAAGGGAAGAGAAACCATTTCCGTCAGCAATGTACAGCAAAACCGGGGAAACCTGAAAAACGTGAGCAGTGTGATACATGTGCACAGAACAAAATAGCAAATATAAATTGAAAATGACCACAACAAATTCCAAATAAATTATAATCCAGCTGGGCAACAGTGATATTAATGGGCAACCATAAAAAACACTCCAAGGAAAGCTCCAAAAAAAAGAAATGATTTTTGGAAGGATCTACGCTCCGTAGACTCTTTCAAAAATCACTGCATTTTTGATGCCAGCAAAAACACCCTCAGCGTACTGTACCCATAAGGTGCCACTGAGGGTGCTTTATAGGGCACCCTATAGGGCACCTTATGGTTCCCGTCCATATAAGGTGCACTATACGTTATCCTGTGATGCAACCTATAGGGTGCCCTATAGGGGACATTTTAGGGTGCTGTGGCGGACAGTGCAATTTATAATGTGCCCTATGGTGTGCCTTATAGGGTGCCTTATATGGCACCTTCAATTACGGCACGTGAGGGTGTGTTTGCTGGCAGCAATTAATAACATAAAAATAAAGTGCTGCAGGACAAAATATGTACAATGCAAAGCTGATGCCACAGCCAGCCTTACGTATTAGGCACACTGGGGAGCAAACTCATGACCCCTGTATCAGCAGTCAGTGCCTTAACCATTGTGCTCCACTGCTGCTCCTCCTTGCCTGTCAGCGCACCTACTTATGCTTTTCATTCCTTAAACTACACAGTGCTGCCATAAAAAACAGTACACTGACCTTGCGGTACCTCATACGGCACCCTCTAAAGCGCCCTATAAGCAACATTCTAGGGTGCCTTGGCTGACAGTGCACTTTAAAATGTGCCTTATAGGGCGCCTTATGTTAACACGCTTTGAGAGTGCGTTTGCTAGTAGTGATAATTAAAATATGAATAAAATGCCTCCTAAAGCAATCTTCCCCATAATATGTTATGCCTCAGCCAGCCTTGTTCATTGGGCACTTTGGGGGTTTGAACCCCTGATCTCTGCACCATTGGTCAGTGTCTTAACCATTGTGCTGTGGCTCTGTTCCTGTAATTGCACATCAGTGCGCCGCCTTATGCCGCCCAATATTAAAAAGCCTCCTAAAACATTAGCCTGCCGCCTTATGGCGCCCATCATTTAAATGCCTCAGCTAGCTGTCTCTATTGGGCACTGTGGGGGATTGAACCCCTGATCTCTGCACCATTGGTAAGTGCCTTAACCATTGTGCTGTGGCTCTGCTTTTCTTCCTATACATCAGCGCGCCACTTATACCCCCCAGTTATATAATGCCTCCATAAACATCAGCACGCTGCCTTATGCCGCCCAGTATTTCTGTGCTTCATAAATTAACACCTCAGCCAGCTGTCTTCATTGGGAACTGTGGGGGATTGAACCCCTGATCCCTGCACCATTCACTTATGCCTCCCGCGCAGCTATCTCATGCGCTAAGGTGTGGGGCGCACATGGGCGCCGCGCACCTTAGCGCATATGTAAATTCCGGCTTTTCTTTTTCAGGACGGAACGCCCACTCCTTATATGGCACCCGCACACTACCGGGGCCCGCACTTTACCGGGGTTTTAGTAAACATACCCCTTAGTGTATGACAGAGCTACTCAATTCCAGTCCTGGTGGCCCGCAACCCTGCAGGTTTTTGGGATATCCCTAATGATATGCATGAGATATATATGCATTAGAGATAGCCTGCCAACCTGACTGGTGTTTGGCCCTCCAGGGCTGGATTTGGAGACCCCTGCCTTACAATCTTAAATGACAGAGGTGTAAGTGGGCAAGGTGCAGATGTCCAAGACATCAAAGAGGTTAGAATTTGTCACATTCCTCCTTGCTTCTCACCACCACCAAAATATTGTCTATTAGACAACTTTTTGGTGGTGTTGAGAATCTAGGAGGAATGTGACACATTCTATCTACCCTTTTGATGTCTAGAACATCTGTACCTTGTCCACTCACAATCTTAAATGACAGAGGTGTAAGGCAGGAGTCTCCAAATCCAGCCCTGGAGGGCCACAAACCAGTCAGGTTGGCAGGCTCTCTCTAATGCATATATATCTCATGCATATCATTAGGGATATCCCAAAAACCTGCAGGGTTGCGGGCCACCAGGACTGGAATTGAGTAGCTCTGGTGTATGGTAACATTATGCAAATATTTATGTAAATAAGGCCACTTATGCAAATGAGGCCCCGCACCGAGTCTCCGCACATGGCCCTGCACCCCCCTTGGGCCGCCCCTGCACAGGTGTCTATATTGGGCACATCCATGTTTGTGACATCGTGCCTGAATTTGGACATGCTCGCTTTTTTTCAGATGTTCTGGCTTGTTTGTCCCAGATTGCACTTGGATGTTATTTGTAAAATGTGCCTTCATATGTGCATTAATGGGACTTCTTGAAGATGAAAAACTGCTTGCAGTGCAGAAATGTATGTAAGTAATGAAAATTGTCAGGGAAAAAGTCCTAATCTTATTGAGATTCTACTTATATTACCTCAATTTTTGCAGACCATTTTCTTGAGCTTTCTGGATCATGCTGTGACAAAATTCAAATTGCCTTGCTAATAGGTAATGGGTTTGAATAAAAAAACCCATAATAATACAGACTTGAGATTTTTCTACCAATCTCTAGGATTTTATTACTATGAAAAAGGTGTTAATAGTTAATTAATGGGTGTATTACTATTCCATGATACGAAACAAAATACCATTTGTTGTTGTGTTATAGGTGGTGACTCATTCCTCTGGAGTCCTTGAATTTCACATGAAAAAACAGGGCTTTAAAATGCAGCCTGGGCAATATATATTCCTTCAGTGCCCTTTGGTGTCACGAATGGAGTGGCACCCTTTCACGCTCACTTCTGCCCCTGAAGAAGAATTTTTCAGTGTGCATATTCGAGTAGCTGGAGATTGGACCGAAACCCTTTTCAAAGTTTATGTAGCTGAGAAAAATGTGTTTCAGGAGCCCTGGAAGCTGCCAAGGTTTGAACTTGCTTTTATCCATTTTTATCCACTGTCAGGTGTTCTATATTGCAAATATGGAAAGCGATTTTCAAAAAAGAGATGAGTGACCAAGATAAGGTGAATTTTCAGCCACAATCTAGTCAGCTAGATCCTGGCTGAAAATATTCTTAAACTTAACTGGCTATAATACACTGTAGCTGCCTAATAGTTAATCTGCATACAACTAGCAGAAGATCTACCAGCCTAGCTTCTTAAAAAATAATGCTTTTCTTCCTTCTTCCTATCTTGACAGCATGGGTGTAGTTTGAAGGCTTCATTGGGGGGGGGGGGGTTACAAAGGATGGGTGACATATTTGCATATTCATTTGCAATATCATTTGCATATTCATTATGGTTATCTTAAAAAAGATACTAGATACACCGCTTTGACCCGGTGAAAAGCAGTATATAAATGCAGTTAAATAAAATAAATAAATAGATGGATAGGAAGCCAGTATATCAAACAGGCAAGGGATGAGCTGCACCCCCCAAGATATTCAGAGGGAGCAGAGGTTCTCATTCCGTGGTTTTGCCAAAGAAAGGAAAGGAACATATTCCCTATATAACTAAAATGCAGCAAAAATTATAGCTGTTTAAATATAATTTTAGAGTGCCAGGCTAAATAATTATTTAGCCTGGCACTCTAAAATTAAAAAAAAAAATACTGACAGCTGTCAATACTGTATATATTCTCCAAAAAACAGAGGAGATATAAGGTGCTCATACATCAAGGAACAAAAAGAAGAAAAGAACCACAGCACAGTTTCTAACACCAAAATAAATTAAAACTGTGCTATGGTTCTCTTTTTCTTTTTGAACATCTGTTTTGCATCCAGTGAAGCCCCTCTTCCAACAGTAGGTGCAGAGCAGAACTAGGACATTTCTCCATAGAACCCAACATACAAGAAACAGAAATCTGATTCCATTGTCATCTCATTAACAGCCTCTCCAGTACCAGGCAGATTGTAAACTAACACAAAACCCTATAAAAGTCACCGAAGACCTATAATGCAAACCTACCATATCATAATGGCACCAGCTTCTAAAATTAACACAATAAGGAGCCTACCGAAAAAAGAGCAGCACCATAAATATTGCAGTGGCATCTTAGGAGAAGTGCTTGTGACCTCCTCGGCCCCCCACCATTGTCTCTTGTGCTGGGTCTCATGTTCTCCTCTCACAAGACCAGCACCAGATTTCCTATACTTGCATTTCATCGTTAGACAAGAATACAGATAACAGCAGTTATAGTTGAGATATTAAGGGTCTGTATATGTGTGTGGTGCAACAGTGGTGTGCCTATCTGTGCATGGTATGTGGTGGTGGGTACCTTTGTGAGGGTGTGGTGCGGAGGTGAGGTGAGGTGCCTCGGTGTGTGTGTGTTTGACATTTGGAGGTAGGGTGCCTGTGTGTGTTTGTGTGTTTGTTGTGAGGAGGTGGGATGCCTGTGTGTATGCATGTCTGTCTTGCAGAGGCGGAATGCTTTTGTGTGTGAGTGTATGGTATGAGAGTAGGGACGGGGTGCTTGGGTGGGTTCTAGGTGGCGGGGAATGCACCTTTTGGCAACACCTTGCACTCTTTCCTCCCCTTCCAACCCCTCTCCTGCTGGCTCCCTTCCTCCACTACCCTTTGAACTCTCCCACTTCTCTAACCACCCTAGCACTCCCATTCCCTGTTCTAAAATCCCCTTCCCCCATCCTCCTTTTCTAAATAGGCCACTGCCCCTTTAAATTGGCCCTGCTTTTACCTCACTTCCTCCCCCCCAAACACTTTTTTGGCTGCAGACCATGACCTTCCTCTTCTCATCTGCCTGCAGGATCTAATCTCCAGCGGGCAGATAGAAGAGGGTCTTTCTTCTTTTCTGCCCACAGGGGATTAGATTCCCACAGGCAAACACTTAACCTCTGGACCGCGATTGTGGCCTTCCCCTTCTCTTCTGCCCACAGGGATCCGCCCTGTGGACCACGATTGTGGCCTTCCCCTTCTCTTCTGCCCACAGGGATATGTGCATTAATGGGACTTACTGAAGATGAAAAACTGCTTGCAGTGCAGAAATGTATGTAAGGAATGAAAATTGTCAGGGAAAAAGTCCTAATCTTATTGAGATCCTACTTATATTACCTCAATTTTTGCAGACCATTTTCTTGAGCTTTCTGGATCATGCTGTGACAAAATTCCAATTGCCTTGCTAATAGGTAATGGGTTTGAATTAAAAAAAAAACCCAGAATAATACAGACTTGAGACAGAAGGGGTCTTTGCTGCAATTTCAGCCATCCTCTTCTGCCGGTGGGGGATGGGATCCCATGGGCAGAAGTGAAAAAGGAGGCAGCGATCGTGGCCCAGAGGCAAGTTGTCTGCCCATGGGGCTCCCATCCCTTGCAGGCAGAAGAGAAGAGATCCCCTTCTTCCTTCCATTTTACCAGTCCCAGATCTTAAATTCCAGAGCTATCCTTAGAGATAGTGCCAGCTGATGTGACACTGCACTATGCCTTGCATGTACCAGCTTTAATTTGGCATGAGCAGGAAAGAAGGGGCATACACTTCTTCTTGTGATAAGCCTTTAAGCTAGGACATGCAATAGATGAGGGGTTAAGTGAGAGAGGGGATCACGGCTTCAAAGGGGTTTTCCTCCAAATTATGCCACCAGGGTGGGAATGCGTTTTACTGAAGGTTTAGGCTGCTGGGTTAGGAGGGAGCGAGAAAGATGATCATAAACTGATCGGGCAGCCAAAATGGGAGTTTGTTGCCAGCTCTGGCTACCTTGATCTTGCTATTTCTGTGCCTAGGGATAATCAGCTAATATAGAAACCTGTTCACTAATATATGATAAAACAGGCTTTTTCACATGGTCTTCACTGAACTGTACTAGTCATGCATTTCCAACCCTCCCCATTATCAATGGCTAAAGTCAGGGATGGCTCAAGGCAATCTGCTGCCTGAGGCGAAGTATGAAAAGGCGCCCCCCCCCCCACCTTAAAGGGGGCGGGGCTTTTTCAGAAACCCAATCAGAGACTGAACCAAACCAAAAAGCTGATTAGATTATATGGAGGAAATGCAAGATGTTTGCACACAGGGCCATATCAAGCTGCAATCGCACCCTGTGCAACTTGCAGCTCGGACGCACGCCCCCCCTCTCCCCATACCTCCGTCCAGCGCTGCCTGCTCTTTCCCTGCTGCTGCCGCCGCCCTCTGTTTTTTTCACGGAGGCGCCGGAAGCAGGGAAAGAGCAGGCAGCGCTGGACGGATGTCTGGGGAGGAGGAGGGGGGCATGCGCCCAATCTGAAAGGCGCAGGCACTTTAAGAAGCTCTGTCCCTCCCTATTCTGACATTGTGTTGGAGAAGGGAGGGACCAGACCTGCTTAAAGTGCTGCGAAAAGGCTTTGGGCGCATTTTAACTGCCTGCTATTGTCCTGCCAGCGGCAGCAGGGCAACTGCAGACAGCCGAAAAGCGCCCCCCAAACCTTTCTGCCCTGTGCGGCTGCACCGCTTGCACAGGGCTAGTTGCACACCAAGAAACTAAAAGACAGCAAGAACTATGTTTCATGTAAACCGCACTGATCTGTAATAGCGCGGTATATAAAAATAAATAAATAAACCAACAGCACAGTTTATAAAACTAAATTATAACTCATTTTTATTTTGTTGTTATAAACTGGGCTGAAGGGGGGTTATAAACTGTGTTATGGTTCTTGCTTTTTCTTTTTCAACATTTATTTTGCATCCACAGTAGGTGCAGAGCAGAACCAGGACATTTACCCACAGAACTCAATATTTAAAAAAAAATCTGATTCTGATCATCTCACTAGCAACAACAACCACTATTCTCCAGTACCAGGCATATTGTGAACTAATACAAAACCCTACAACAAAGAGCAAACCTACCATACCAGCAAAAATGTAATGTGTGCCTTTGAGTCAGTCCTGACTGCTGGGTTTTCTTGGTAGTGTCACCAGAAGTAGATTGCTAGGCCTTTCTTCCAAGGCAATGGAGAGCTAAGTGACTTGCCCAAGGTGTGCTAGTGGGAATTGAACCCTGGTTGCTTGGTTACCAAGCTAGTGTTCTAACCACTAGGCTACTCCTCCACTCCACCATGCCATATCAGCACAAACTTCCAAAACTCACATAAGGAGCCCATCCAAAAAAAGCGTCACTGTAAATACTAGAGTGGGCCATAGAACATCCATACACCTATTTGAAAAGCTGAACAAGTCAAATTACTACAGTACAGTATAGATCTTTATGTACAAACTCCATGTTAACAGAACACCTGACCTCAGTCAAACACTCGCAATGTCGACCCTCACCAAGTACAGAATAAGTAACCACAGTCTAAAGTAAAAATAAAAATATGTAGACTAAATTTAAATTGAAACCCCAAGAAGCCAGAGTCCACATGCAGTGTAATATCAGATAAATAAGAGATGCAGTTCCCCGATACTGTGGAAAATATAAAAATAGCACAAAGTCCAATAACTAAAATTAAATAAAATTATTTTTTCTACCTTTGTTGTCTGACCATTTTATTCTCTGATCATGCTGGTCCCGATCTGAGGCTTCAGCTTTCCTGTCTTCTCCTAGCTCTCTTTCTGTGGTCTATCGTCCATCTGCCATTTCTTATCTCTTTTGTTTTCTTCACTTCCTTCCATCAGCCCATTTCCAGTTCCAGTAACCCTCCCCAGTATCAGCCCCCTTTCCAGTCCTTCCCTCCCAGTACCTTCCAATGTCAACCGCCTTGCATTCCCATGACTGCAACTGGTGTCCATTCCCTTCCAGTCCCCCTCCTTCCCCAATGTCCAGCCCCTTCTAGTCCAAATACCATCCCAGATATCAGCTCATGTCCACCCTCAGTGCCACCCCCCACAGTCAGCTCCCTTCCAGTCGCTCTACCCTCTGTCCATCCCCCTTCCAGTGCCATTTGCATGTCAGCTCCCTTCCAGCCTCCTCCCCATTACCCAATCACCTACCACTCCCATCCCCAAATGTCAGCTCCCTTCCAGTCCCCCTTCAGTACATCCCAGGTGTCAGCTCCTTTCCAGCCCCCTCCTTCCCAAGTGTCAGCTCCCTTCATGCCCCCTCCTTCCCCTGGCAGACCCTCTCATTATCTGCTCCCTTCCAGTCCTATTCTACCATCCTCCCACATCAGCCCATTTGTAGCCCTAGTCCCTAGTTTTCTTCCAGAGCCAGCAGCACTTTCCTCCCCTCCCCCATTAGCCATTTCCAGTCCTATCCCCCTTCAGCCCACTCTAGCCCTAGCCCCCGAATCAGCCCATTACCAGTCCTAGCTCATTTCCAGTGCTAGCCTCCCATCTGCCCGTTACCAATCCTAACCCCCCCCAATAAGTCCATTTTCATTCCTAGCCCCCCAATCAGCCCATTTCCAGTTCTAAACCCCCATCAGCCCATTTCCAGTTCTAGCCCCCTCCCGATCAGCCCATTTCCAGTTCTAACTCCCCCATCAGCCCATTTCCAGTCCTAGCCACCCCCCATAGCCCATTACCAGTCCTAGCCCCCCCAATCAACCCATTTCCAGTCCTAGCCCCCATAGCCCATTACCAGTCCTAAACACCCCCCATCAGCCCACTTCCAGCCCTAACCCCCCCCCACCCATTTCCAGTCCTGGCCCCCAGGGAAATAAAAACACTCAAGTTGCTGCCGCTGCCAAGTCCGCTTCTCGGCAGCGGCAGACTCACCTCTCCTTCCTATAGCAGCCACAGCTCCTGCTTCTTGGAACCGCGACTGTGCTAGCGAGATCAGCTTAAACACAAAGCCAGCCAGTGCGGAGCCTTCCCGTGCAGCAGCGTCCCACCCCCAAAGGAAGTTTTATGCAAAGGAAGTTACTTACTTTGGGGGTGGGACACCGCTGCACGGGAAGACTCTGCACTGGCTGACTTTGTGTTTAAGCTGATCTCGCTAGCATAACCGCAGTTCCAAGAAGCAGGAGCTGCGGCTGTTATAGGAAGGAGAGGTGAATCTGCCGCTGCTGAGAAGTGGACTCAGCAGTGGCAGCAACTTGAGCGTTTGGATTTCTTTTATTTTTAACTTTTGAAGGCGAAGTGAGGTGGTTATTTTGGGGGCATTTTTTGCCGCCTTTAAAACTTTGCCGCCTGAGGCAGCCGCCTCACTTCGCCTCATGATAGAACCGCCCCTGGCTAAAATGGCATAAAGCCAAAACTTTCAAACACACCATCCAGCACAGAAACAACCCCTCCCAAATGCATCACTTCCCATCTACAACACAGCCCCTTTCCCACAAATCCTCACTGCCATGCCACATCAACAAATGTACAATTGTAAGGCCTGCACCCTCCGAAAATTTCAGAAGTTTATTTATTTATTTATTTACAATTTCTTCTATACCGCACTATTCAGCATCAGCGCGGTTTACATGGAACAGAACAATCAGACAGGGTACATAGGTCTGAGTTTACAATTAACAGGAGAATCAAACTTGGATAACAACATGTAACTATTTACACCATAGTGTCATGGGAAAAAAAACATAGCATGAGATTCAATGGTCAAAGGATCCCTTGCTTGGTGTGGTCACCTGGCTGACAGGGTGTGTTGGTACCGTTGTAAGTAGTTGAGTGGTGATGTGATTCATTGTTCTCCGGGAAGTATTTGAGGAAAAGGAAGTGTTTAAGGGCCTTCCTAAACTGGATTAGGTTAGCGATTGCCCTGATGTTTGTTGGTAAGGAGTTCCAGAATCTTGGGGCGCAAAGTCTGAAGGCCCTGTTACCTCCTCTCCCAAGCTGCCTGCTCCATCTTCTGATCCCCCTCCCTCCTGACCTGCAGGCAGGGGTGGCCCAATATTTGCATAATGTTTAACGTGCACTAACTTTTAATAAACATGTCTCTTAATGAGTGTCTGGATAAAGAAAGACTACCAGATTTCTACATTACTATACTCCAGTGCCAACCACCAGGCACATTAGGAAGTACTATAAACACTGACCATTTAGAACCCATAGCAAACCCTCTGTATCATAACAGTAGTACCAGGACTCACAAAGCACCAAACTCTACCTATCAAAAGGTAATACTTCAATTTTTAAACCAATACACCTCAGAGAATACCAATACATCTCCTACTGGGGAAAAAGAACAAGTGGTACTGTCAAATAGAAACTACATGAACAGAATACCTCAACTCGGTTACACATGCAGAACATAGACCGTCACCAAACAAAGAACAAGGAATCACAATTTAGAAATAGGAAGTCAATAATTAAACTGGGAACCCCAAAAGCCAAATTTGGAATGTACAGCAACACTGGAGAAATAAAACTATGAATTAATTTCCTCTTGTACTAAACAAAATGCAAAGACGTTAGTGATGCACATTTCCCAGAGCAGACATATATATTCCAGTTAATAAATTCAAAATAAAAAAGTATTTTTCTACTTTTTGTTGTTAGGGCATTTTACTTTTCATTTGCAATTACTCCAGTCACTTTCTTCTGGTTTCTTCGTGTCTTCTGCTAACTCTGCACAGGGGCGGCCCAAGGGGGGTACGAGGCCATGTGCGGAGACATGGTGCAAGGGCCTCTTTTGCATAAGGGGCTTCCTTTGCATAAATATTTGCATAATGTTAAAATGCACTAACTTTTAGTAAACATTCCTCTTAATGAGTGTATGGATAAAGAAAAACTACCAGATTTCTACATTACTATACTCCAGTGCCAACCGCCAGGCGCATTACTATACTCCAGTGCCAACCGCCAGGCACATTAGGAAATACTACACTGCTCATTTAGAACCCATAGCAAACCCACCTTATCTTAACAGTACTACCAGGACTCATAAAGCACCATACCCTACCTATCAAAAGGTATCATTGCAAATATTAAACCAATATTGGAGTGGAGGAGTGGCCTAGTGGTTAGGGCAAGGTACTTCAGGCCAAAAGGTCAGGGGTTCAAATCCCACTAGAGGACAACAACCTTGGGCCAGAAGGACTGGGGTTTCTAGTCCCACAGGTGCTCCTTTTGGTCTTGGGCAAGCCACTTAACCCTCCATAGTCCATGTTCCCTGTAAAATAGCTATCTCCAAGTTATAATGCCCTGTTCAATGTAATTTCAGTTTGTTCAATGTAAACCACACTGATGCAGAATAGCACAGTATATAAGAGAATGTAAATAAATAAATGCATCTCCTACTGGGGAAAGAGAACAAGTGGCACTGTCAAATAGAAACTACATAAATTGAATACCTCAGTTTGGTTGCACATGCAGAACATAGACCATCACCAAACAAGGAATCACAATTTAGAAATAGGAAGACAATAATTAAACTGGGAACCCCAAAAGCCAAACTTGGAATATACAATAACACTGGAGAAATAAAACTATAAATTAATTTCTACTTGTACTAAACAAAATGCAGACGTTAAAGACGCACGTTTCCCAGAGCTGACATATTCCAGTTAATAAATTCAAAATAAAAAAGTATTTTTCTATCTTTTGTTGTTTGTGCATTTTATTTTTCAGTTGCAATTGCTCCAGTCAATTTCTTCTGGTTTCTTCTTATCTTCTGCTATCTCTCCATTGTCTGCTGTCCATTTGTCCTTTTTTCTCTTCTAGTTTTTTCCATTCTCTCTCTACATCTACTTTAACATACTGATCTTTCTCCTTTTGCTCTTTCCTCCATCTCTTTCTTTATTCCTTTTTCATCCACTAAAATTTCACCCTCCATCCTCAATCCCCACTTGCTCTCCCAATACCTGGCCAATCATAGATTTTTCTTACCCCCCACAAAAAATATCTTTTCCCCTCTCCTCATTCCCGCAGCCCTATCCTCTTCTAGTCCTTCCACAACATTGGAGTGGAGGAGTGGCCTAGTGGTTAGGGCAAGGTATTTCAGGCCGGAAGTAATCCCACTAGAGGACAGCAACCTTGGGCCGGAAGGACTGGGGTTTCTAGCCCCACAGGTGCTCCTTGTGGTTTTGGGCAAGCCACTTAACCCTCCATAGCCCATGTTCCTTGTAAAATAGTTATCTCCAAGTTATAATGCCCTGTTTAATGTAATTTCAGTTTGTTTAATGTAAACCACACTGATGCAGAATAGCATGGTATATAAGAGAAAATAAATAAATAAAACATCAGCTCCCTTCTAGATCCAGCCCCACCCAGCATCTGTTCCCTTCTAGTCCCATTCTCCCATCCCTGCATCAGCCCATTTGCAATCCTAGTCCCCCATTCAGCCATTTCCAGTCCAAGCCCTCCCCATCAGTCAATTTCCAGTCCTAGCCCCCCATCAGTCCATTTTCAGTTCAGCTCCCCCCATCAGCCATTTCCAGTCCTAACCCCACCATCAGCCCTTTTCCAGTCCTATCCTAGCTCCTCCCTGAAGAGCCTCACGCCTGCCTGACCGTCTTCAGAAGGAGCCCGGGAGGCTTGAAGTCCTGGCTCACCTCTGCACAGCTGCCAGAGTGAAGAGCAGCATGTTCTTTCACTCCAGCAGGTGTATTCTCATGAAGCCCGCTGGCACCAGAGGTTAAAGGGCATTTCCTGTTTCCAAGCACTCAGCACGCTTCACGAGAACACAGCTGCCAGAGTGAAGGAACACATCGCTCTTCACTCCGGCAGCTGTGCAGAGGTGAGCCGGGGCCTTGAGTCTTCCCAGCTCTCTCTGAAGCCGGCCCTGCAAACCGACCATGTGCGGAATGAAATTGGTATGGGGCCCTGTGTGAAAAAGGTTTTCGCACAATGAATCTCCCACGTGGAAATTGAACAAGAGTAATCACCAGTTACCCCAGCCCCACTGGCATCGTAATCCAAAATAACAGTTAAATCTAAGCATGTGGATTTATAATAGTAACATTAGGAGCAGAGTTTGTTTTAATGTAACTAACTATTTAATTGCATTAATAACCAGGGCTTTTTTTGAGGGCATACGCAGTGGTAATTTTTATAAAGTCTATTTTTTTGTGCATATGTGGCCACATGCATGTAAAATGCCTTTTATAAAATACTGACTGGCTTAAATGTCTACGCCTTGTCATGAAGCATGTACTTTGTCAATGGGTAAAGCCAGGAGTGTGGTCTGCACACTGAATTATGGTCAATTCTCTGAGCAGTTAATACTATAAATATCCCCAAAGAACGCTCAATCATATCAATATGGAACAAAAAACGTCTTTTTAATATCTCTTGTGGTTATTCAAAAACATTTATTTCTTACTACCTTTGAAGGTCTCAGACTTTCATGGCACTCCGTTTCAGACCTACAACGTGTCTCACTATGGTGCCTAATAGCATCAGTGACCTTCTGTGAACACTATCGAACATTTAACAAAGTAGAGGGGGCTTCCGTCTCATAAATTCACTACTAAGACTTCTAAAGCAGCTGTTTAAACGCTTTGTTTCTTCTTAAAAAGCCATCGAACACTTAGCTTTTAATAAATTGTTTCACTTCAGGCTCCCATCACGCTCTCTTTGATCCCAACGCCTTCCTCCGGTACCGCCTTTGCGTTTCACTGTTGATGTTTCATCAGGGGATCTCTGTTCACTTCCTATTGACATTCTATAGAATAAAACCCAATTTTATAACCACTACATTTCAATGTTATCATTTTATAAGTTCCTACCCCTTATTACTTAATCTTACTAGCTACGTAGATAGAAAACACCTACCAAAAGTATAAATGATGCTGCACACGTCTTTTATCATTTTCACATGAGTGACACCAATATTCTTCAAATTTCCTTCACTCCGCTCTTATAAAAACGCCACGCATGCGAAATATGGGTCATGACACCCTATTTAAAGACCCTATCCTACTGTTTCATTGGAAGCACTTAATCACACCCCCTGATGACGTCATTACCGTCATCAGTACTCTAAACGTTAACGTTCTATTAATCCATATTTCTGTTCTGTGTTCACAGATGAAGAACCAGGAGCGGGACCTCAGAAAACACCCACAAACAGGAACAGAAGCGAGGGGCATCTTGAAAGGGGATAGATTCATGAGTGGTATGCAGAAATATTTCTTTATGGAAAGAGTGGTGGATCCGTGGAATAGTCTCTCAGTGGAGGTGATAGAGATGAGGACAGTATCTGAATTCAAAGAAGCATGGGACAAACACAGAGGATCTCTAAAGGTAAAACGGGGACTGTTATAGTGGTTGATATGGAAGGACAGATTAGATAGGCTGTGTGATCTTTTTCTGTCGTCATGTTTCTGTGTTTCTAAATGAGGATCTTGCACAAGCCACTTTACAAAGACACCAGGAAATGAAAGATGCACTGCAAAAATTATGATCCGAGCAGATTTGCTAAGGCTGGGCTTTCCCCTTTGATTTAGTGTTTACCCAGAAAGGGAAGCGTTGAAGGGTTCATATAAGAGGTGATGCAGTGAGAGCTTGCTAGACGCAGGCATGACAGGACTGGAGCTCAGTGCAACCATAGAGGACCAATCAAGGAAGGAGATAATGCGCTGGAAGCGAGTATCTCACGAGAGGAGACAACTCCAGCAACAGTCCCCTGAGGCGGAGATTGAGACGATGGAAGCAACTTGAACTATGCTGAATTCTGGACTGATACGTTGCACTTTCTGTTGCGGGGGTTTCCTGTATCTAGAAGATGGTGTGGATTACTTCAGAGGAATTGGGAGTCTGCTTTCAGAGTTCAGTGGTTGGCCCTCAAATTGAACTGGGGGCAATGTTCATGCCTGGACTGGTTTTCCTGGAGCGATGCTAAGAAGCTATCATGGACATCATAAGTACAGCTTTCCCACTGGTTTATCATAGAGGCAAAGCATGGTGACTGTGACCAATGGAGCGGGGTCCAGGAGTGGTTGTGGGACTTAGTTTTATGTTGGTACTGCATTTGCTGGATGATGATGAGAGTGAGGGGTGTTTTTGATGGGGCAAGAGGGGAGGGAGGGGGTGGTGGGGGTATTTGAGGTAAGTTATTCTTTTGTTCATATGTGTTCCTATGTGTCATCCCATGAGAGTGACTATTGCATGCGGCACTTGGTGTAGAGGGAGTAGAGCTTCCCTGTCTTTGGAAGAGGTTTGTTTGTTCATTAATACTCTTTAAGTATTTAAAGGTCTGAATCGTATCTCCCCTGTCCCTCCTCTCCTCCAGAGTGTACATATTTAGGTCTTCAAGTGTCTTTTCATAAGGCTTCTGACACAGGCTCCAAATCATTTTGGTCGCCTTCCTCTGAACCGTTTCCAGTCTTTTTACATCTTTGCAAGATATGGTCTCCAAAACTGAACACAGTATTCCAAGTGAGGCCTCACCAGTGACTTATACAGTGGCATTAGTACCTCTTCCTTTCTGCTGGTAATTCCTCTTTTGCCACTGCCTTGTTGCACTGTTTTGCCATCTTGAGATCCTCAGAAATAATCACACCAAGGTCCTTCTCCTGGTCCATGCACACCAACCTTTCGCCCCCTATTGCATACATTTCATTGGATTTCTGCTTCCCAAGTGCATGACCCTGCACTTCTTCACATTAAATCTTAACTGCCAAGCATTAGACCATTCTTCCAGCTTTTGTAGATCTTTCATCATGTTCTCCACTCCCTCAGGGGAGTCCACTGTGTTGCAAATTTTCATGTCATCTGCAAACAGACAGACTTTTCCATTCAGTCCTTCAGCAAATACAGACTTTTCCATTCAGTCCTCACAAATACATTGAACAGTGCCGGTCCCAGGACCAAACCCTGGGGCACCCTGCTAATCACCCTCCTTTCACCCGAGTGAGCTACATTTATTATCACTTTCTGTCGTCTGTCAGTCAACCAATTTCTGATCCAGTTCACCACCTTGATGTGATCTCCTGGTCAGATTATGCCCCTGTTGAGTTTCAGTTGTCTATACAGGGAGATGGGGGGGGGGGCAACCTTTTGGCATTGAATGAATCTCTCTTGCATGATGAGAGGATGGTGAATAAGGTTGAACAGGGAATTAAAGAATATTTTGAGTATAATGTTGATGGAAACCTGAGTTGTGGGAGTACATAGGATGGGTTCAAAGCCAGAATTCGGGGCATTTTGATCACATGGGGGGCCATGCTTAAGAGGAAGAAAGGGGTAGTGTGAATGCAATTGCACATAGTCAATAGCAAAAATTGGAAGAGGCGGATATGAGAAATCAAAGTGAGAAGTTCCATGGGTGTATGTTGGCCGTGAGGGTTCAATTGAACACACTGGATATGGAAGATATCCATTATAGAATGCGAAGGGTGAGACAGGAATATTTGGAGGGGGGGGGGGGACAAAGCGGGGAAACGTCTAGCTCAACAACTGAGACAATGTAAGTTGTGTTCCCAGATGATGAGGGTTAAAGGGGCGTGGGGTCAACTAGTGACAAGACTCGACTCCCGATTGGGGATATTGACTCCTTTCTCAACTCTATCCCGCTCAGGAAATTGAAGCACGATGTGGCAAATGACCTGGAGAGGGAGGTGGGGGAGGAAGAGGTTGCCCTAGCAATTGGCTCATTAAAAGTGGATAAAGCACCAGGCCTTGATTGGTTCACTGCCTGTTTCTATAAAAAGCTTGGGAATCTGCTAGTGGGGCCCCTAACACCTCATTTTAATCAACCAAGGGAAGGAGGCCTGTTGGCTGAAACTATGGATTGGGTGGACATTTCTTTGATCCCAAAGGAAGGCAAGGATCCTCAGGATTGTGCATCTTATTGTCCTATTTCTCTCCTCAACATTAATGTGAAGTTACTGGCTAAGATACTGGCCACTCACCTTAATTAGGGTAGTTATAGTGTTGATTCATGATGACCAGGTGGGATTTATGCCTGGTAAGCAAGCTACAGATAATGTGTGTAAGGTCCTAAATACCATCTGGGCAGTGCAACATTGCAAAGACCCAGCACTGCTGTTGGCTCTAGATGCCAAAAAAGGTTTTGAGCAAGTATCCTGGGATTTCATGATCCTTGTTCTGAAGAGAATGGGACTTGGTGAGAGATTTATAGGTTGGGTGTGTGCACTCTACCGACACCTGAAGGCATTTGTCTGAGTTAATGGGAGATACTCAAAATTTTTTGAGGTGGCGAGGGCAAGGTTGTTCCCTTTCCCCTCTGTTATTTGCATCATTGATTGAGCTATTGGTGGAATGAATCTGGATGAGCCAAGATATTAGAGACATAGAGGTCAGTGGCTGGGAGCATAGTTATTTATTTACATTCTCTTATATACCGCGCTATTCTGCATCAGTGCAGTTTACATTGAACAAACTGAAATTACATTGAACAGGGCATTATAACTTGGAGATAACTATTTTACAGGGAACATGGGCTATGGAGGGTTAAGTGGCTTGCCCAAGACCACAAGGAGCACCTGTGGGACTAGAAACCCCAGTCCTTCCAGCCCAAGGTCGCTGTCCTCTAGTGGGATTTGAGCCCCTGACCTTCTGGCCTGAAGTACCTTGCCCCAACCACTAGGCCACTCCTCCACTCAATAACACAGTATCTCGTCATTTGCTGACAACATTATACTGGCCATCTGTTGCCCACATATCTCACTTCCATTGATAATGTGGGAGGGATGGGGGAAGTACAGGTTGCTTGGGTTGGGATCTATTTCCTAATGAGAGAATGGAAGAGACTGGCAGGGAGGAAAGGGGTGGGAGGGTGGGGCATGGTGGGCTAGGAGGATAACACTCTATTTCTCCCTTTTTCCTCAGCTTGGTGCAGGACATCCTGCAATATCTCCTGCACCTCTCCTAGACTGGTCTGAAGTCTAATTCTGTCAGGGTGCACCTCAGCGTCCTAGCGACACATCATAACCTCATTAACGGCCAGCCCGTCTCTGTGCTACCCCTGGTGAGCCGCTTCATGAGATGGCTTCTCCTCTCACGGCCTCAGTCCACCCACTGCCCATGGCGTAGGACCTGAACATTGTTCTTGGGATGCTGATGGCTCCCCCTTTTGAGCCTCTGGCTATGTGCAATCTCAAGTTCTTGTCATGGTAGCACTCACTTCAGCCAGGAGAGTTAGTAAGCTGCAGGAATTGGTGGCCCATGCCCCCTACACTAGGTTCCACAAAAACAGGGTCGTTCTCCAGACTCACCCGAAATTCCTGCCTTAGGTGGTTTCCACTTTTCACATGAACTGGGAGGTGGTCCTTCCCACATTCTTCCTCGGGTCTTACACATTCCGAGCAGAGACTTTGCTATACACCCTGGATTGCAAGAGGGCACTGTCCTTCTACCTTCAAAGAACACAGCCCCATTGCCATCCATCACAACTGTTTGCCTCCTATGACATCAACAGGCTTAGGGTTGAGGTCTCTAAACATACCTGAGTGGCAGAGTGCATCTCCTTCACCTATGAGCAGGCTGTTCTCTCCCTGGAGTGTCATGTTACCATGCATAATGTGCGCGCCATGGCAGCCTCAGCTGCTCACCTATGCTCGGTCCCTCTGCTGGACATCTGCCGAGTCGCCACCTGGTCTTCAGTCCATAGTTTTGCAGTGCATTACTGCTTTGAGAAGAGCTCACGGCACAATAGCACCTTCGGCCAGACAGTACTTCATCACCTCTTTGTAGAATAGTGCAACTCCTTCCCTCCAGCCCTTTGTATCCAGGCTACCGGAGAGGCGATTCCATCATCAATGCTGGTGCTGCATTACTGGACTTCAAGCCATGCAGTGCTTTTTGCTGCACTTCACAGTTTGCCTTATGGGTTGCCCATGGCCTTTTACAGGTTTTTATCGGTAGCCTGTAGCTGGGGAGCCCCTTATGTAAGAACTGACTTCCTGCTTGTTCCCAGAGAAAGCATAGTTACTCACCTGTAACAGGTGTTCTCCAGGGACAGCAAGAATCAGTCCTCACAACGCTCCCTCCTCCCCATGGCATTGTTTTTTTCTTTTCTGTTTGATTGAACTATGTCATCATACTGAGGTAAGATGTCACCCTTGGACGGGAAGGTGACCGTGCATCATCCCCAGTGTAACTCCCAAAGGCTTTCTTTAAAGCTGGGGAGTGAATCCGCACGGGCTCCATCAGTGCTGATGTCACCCATATGTGAGGACTGATTCCTGCTGTCCCAGGAGAACACCTGTTACAGGTGAGTAACTAAGCTTTCTCAGGGAACAAGCCAGTATATGTAAGATTACATGTTATTCATAGTTTATTGGCTTTAGGACAAAACATTGCTGAAAACAAGTATACACTCTGTATAGAGATATTCATATCTTCCTCTGGTAATCTTTTATGTGCAGCTATTTCAATGGCTGTGAATGCCCTCTCCATTGCCCCACTAATGCACAGAAAATACTCTACACTTAGGGGTACATTTCCTAAGCTGTGCTACCTGTTTATGTGGTCAAGAGCATGCGCTATCAGCTCAAGTTAACAGATAGCATAGGCAAAATGCAAATAGTGCGGCGATTTTCTGGGCTATCTGCAAAATGTGTGGTACCTGCAAGAGTGGGTGGGCTAGCGGTAGAGTGTGGGCATGTCTGCAACACGCAGTTACCACAGATGCAAACAACATGTGGTCATAAGAACATAAGAACATAAGATATGCCATACTGGGTCAGACCAAGGTCCATCAAGCCCAGTATCCTGTTTCCAACAGTGGCCAATCTAGGTCATACGTACCTAGCAGTTTCCCCAAAAGACACAGGTTCCACAATGCTTGTACTGGGTCAAGCATTGATATCCTGGGTCTCTTTTTAATAATGGTTTATGGACCTTTCCTCCAGGAACTTGTCCAAACCTTTTTTAAACCCAGCTACACTAACAGCCTTTACTACATCCTCCGGTAACAAATTCCAGAGTTTGATTACACGTTGAGTGAAAAAATATTTGCTCTTATTTGTCTTAAATAGTTTACCCTGTAGCTTCATTGCATGTCCCCTAGTCTTTCTATATTCTGATAACATAAACAATCAAACTAAGTTTACCCTTTCCACTCCGTTCATTAATTTATAGACTTCTGTCATATCTCCCCTCAGCCGTCTCTTTTCCAGGTTAAAGAGCCCTAACCTTTTTAGCCTTTCTTCATAGGAGTATCCTTCCATCCCCTTTACCATTTTGGTGGCTCTTCTCTGAAACTTTTCTAATAACGCTATATCCTTTTTAAGATATGGCGACCAGAATTGCACACAATATTCCAGGTGCGGTCGCACCATGGAACGATACAGAGACATTATAATATCCTTTGTTTTATTTTCCATTCATTTCCTTATGATACCTAGCATTCTATTTGCTCTCTTGGCTGCCGCTGCACACTGGGCGGAGGGTTTTAACATGTTGTCCACAATGACGCCTAAATCCTTTTCCTGGGTGGTGGTTCCTAATGTGGAACCTTGCATCGTGTAACCATAGTTTGGATTGTTCTTCCCTAGGTGCATAACTTTGCACTTGTCCACATTACATTTCATCTGCCATTCTGATGCCCAGTCTTCCAATTTATCAAGATCCTCTTGCAATTTTCCACAATCCTCATGGGTTTTAACAACTTTGAATAGTTTTGTGTCATCTGAAAATTTGATAACCTCACTCATTATTCCCTTTTCCAGGTTATTTATGAATATGTCAAAAAGCAGCGGACCCAGCACAGATCCCTGGAGTACACCACTATTCACCTTTTTCCATTGGGAAAATTGGCCATTTAGCCCTACCCTCTGCTTTTTATCTTTTAAACAGTTCTTGATCCACAATAGTACACTGCCTCCTATCCCATGACTCTTTAGTTTTGCCAAAAGTCTCTGATGAGGGATCTTGTCAAAGGCTTTCTGAAAGTCCAGATACACTATATCAACTGACTTGCCTTTGTTTACCTGTTTATTCACACCTTCAAAAAAACATAATAGATTAGTAAGACAAGATCTTCCTTGTCTAAAGCCATGTTGGCTGTCTCCCATTAAGTCATGACTATCTACATGTTCAGCAGTTTTGTTCTTTATGATGGTTTCTACCATTTTTCCCGGTACTGACGTCAGGCTCACCAGTCTGTAGTTTCCTAGATCACCCCTGGAACCATTTTTAAAAATTGCCGTTATGTTGGCCATCCTCCAATCTTCAGGTATTACAGATGATTTTAATGATAGTTCACAGATTACTAATAGCAGGTCTGCAATCTCATATTTCAGTTCTTTCAACTCCCTTGGATGTATATCATCCGGTCCAGGTGATTTGATACTATTCAGTTTATCAAATAGTTGTAATACATCTTCCCGATGTATCGATATTCCCTTCAATTCATCCACACCTTTAAATACCACTTCAGTCCTGGGTAACATCCCTACATCTTCCTCAGTAAAGACCAAAGCAAGTTATTCATTCAGTCTCTCCTCTATCGCCTTGTCGCCTCTTAGTGCCCCTTTAACCCCTCTATCATCTAATGGACCAACTGACTCTCTCACAGGTTTTTTGCTACGAATGTACTTGAAAAAGTCTTTATTACCCGTTTTTTCTTCCGCAGCAAGCTTCTTCTCAAATTCTCCCTTTGCCTACTTTATCAATGCCTTGCATTTAACTTGCCAGGGCTTCTGCTGTTTCCAGTTTTTGTCATTTGGCTCTTTTTTCCATTTCCTGAAAGATGCTTTTTTGGCAACAACAGCCTCTCTGACCTCACCTTTAAACCATGCTGGCAGTTTTTTGGACTTCCTTCCACTTTTCTTAAAGCGTGAAATACAGCTGGTCTGGGATTCCAAGATAGTATTTTTCAACAACACCCAAGCTTGATGTAAGTCTTTAACCTTTCCCTGCTCCTTTTAGTTTTTTCTTAACTATTTTCCTCATTTTATCATAATCTCCCTTTCGAAAGTTAAAAGGTAGTACTGTGGATTTCCTTACCATCCCTCCTCCACTAATTAAATCAAATGTGATCATGTTATGATCACTATTGCCAAGTGGCCCCAACACCCTTATCTCTTGCACCAGATCTGGTGTTCCACTAAGGGCCAGGTCCAATATGGCTTCCCCTCTGGTCGGTTCATGAACCAGCTGCTCCAAGAAACAGTCATTTATTTCATCTAGGAACTTTATCTCCCTAGCATGTCCTGCTTTGACACTGACGCAGTCGATACTGGGGTAATTGAAATCACCCATTATTATTACTGCGCTGTAACTTTTGTTAGCTTCCTTGATTTCTTTGACTATTTCATCATCCATTTGTTCATTCTGGCCAGGCGGTCGATAGTACACTCCCACTGCCATCACCTTCCCCTTTTTACATGGAATTTCAATCCATAGAGATTCTACAGCAAATTTTGTTTCCTGCAAAACTTTAATCCTTTCTGACTCAATGCCCTCTCTAACATAAAGCGCAACTCCTCCACCAATTTTATCAGCTCTATCATTACGATATAGTTTGTACCCAGGTATCACAGTGTCCCACTGGTTGTCCTCTTTCCACCATGTCTCTGAGATTCCAATCATATCTAACCTCTCATTTAGTGCTATATACTCTCCCATCTTATTTTTTAGACTTCTAGCATTTGCATACAAGCATTTTAGAGACTGTATTTTATTCATATTAATCTGGCTATTTGTAGGCATGGGTAATTTGGAATCTTTAAGCTCTGCTCCATACTCAAGGTCATTTGGGCTACTTTACTCTGTTTTGAAGTCTCTCTGCTTTTGGTAGTATCCTTCAAGGATACATTTTTCTGAACCATGCGGTCTTGTGCGACTGTTGGCTTTCCCCTATTATCTAGTTTAAAAGCTGCTCTATCTCCTATTTAAAGGTTAATGCCAGCAGCCTGGTTCTATCCCAGTTAAGGTGAAGCCCATCCTTTCGGAAGAGCCCCTCCTTTCCCCAGAATGTTCCCCAGTTCCTAACAAATCCAAAACCTTCATTTTTGCACCATCGTCTCATCCACGCATTGAGACTCTGGAGCTCTGCCTGCCTTTTGGGTCCTGCGTGTGGAATGGGAAGCATTTTGGAGAATGCTACCCTGGAAGTTCTGGGTTTCAACTTCCTACCTAAAAGCCTAAATTTAGCCTCCAGAACTTCCCTACCACATTTTCCTATGTCATTGGTACCGACATGTACCAAGACAGCAGACTCCTCCCCAGCACTATCTAAGACCTTATCTAGGTGGCGCGTGAGGTCCTCTACCTTCGCACCAGGCAGGCATGTTACAAGGTGATCCTCACATCCACCAGCCACCCAGCTATCTACATGCCTAATGATGGAATCACTAACTATAACGGCTGTCCTAACCCTTCTCTCATGGGCACATGGCCCTGTAGAAGCTTCCTCAGTGCGAGAGTGTTTTACATCACCTGGAGGACAGGTCCTAGTTACAGGATCACTTCCTGCCACACCAGGGTGATGCTCTCCTGTCACGTGACCTCTCTCCTCCATAGCAACAGGGATGCTGCCAGACTGGAGGTGGGATTTCAGGACTATATCCCTGTAGGTCTTGTCTGTGTACCTCTCTGTCTTTCTTATGTCTTCCAAGTCTGCTACTCTAGCCTCTAGAGAACGGACTCGTTCCTGAGAGCAAAGAGCTCCTTGCACCTAGTACACACGTAAGACCTCTCACCAACTGGGAGAAAATCATACATGTGACACAATGCAAAAGACTGGAAAGCCCCCATCTCACTGCTGGACTGCTGTCTGCATCTTAGTTTTAAGCTTGTGTTTAGATCTTTAAGTTCTTTACTTACTAAGGGTTGCTGTGGATACTTATACTAATAAAAGTGTACCTTATAAGTTTAATATACCTTGTTCACCTGAAGCTTAATTAATCTCAGGTCCTTAATGTATGACTGATTTGGATAAAGAGCTGCACCTGAGAGCAGCTCCTTTCCTTTAAGATGTGTAAGTACCTATAAAGCTACGATTATCCCAGGCGTGGGTGGGTGTTCGGGAGGGAGGGAGGGAAATAAGACTTATTAAAAGAAGGCTGCTACACAGTACCCTGTCCTGTGCTTCTAAGAAAAGCTGTGACCAACTTCCTGGGTGATTAACAGTCCTTGCTTGGATAGAAGGAGTCTTTCAAAATGGCCTTTTGACCTGCCACCTGGCTTTAACATCTATTTCAAAAGTTTCACAGGTCTCTTGCCCCCTAGGTAGAAGGCCTCTTTGTAAAGGTCTCTAGAAGACTTTATTTATTGCTCAAAGAATACTGACCCTGTTTTGCCTTTTATGTTAAGTTATATTCTGATTTGATTTAAATTAAAGCTCTTTGCTGCTGCTAGGCTCCGACTTAATATGAAATTTAAACTAGAAGCTCTCTGCTGGGTTCTAAATTTAACCAGAAAGCTCTCTTCTGTGTTTTAAATTTAAACTTAAATTGCTGATACTAGGCCCTGACTGTTTTAACAAATACACTGGGTTCACACACAGATTAATCAGATTTAATCCAAAGAATTCCCTTCAGAAAAATTCCCAGAAGTATATGCTCACTATTGCAGATCTCTCTCCAGAGGTAGCAGTCCCCTTTTGTAGTCCTTCTAGACAAAAGGTCACTGTCAAAGTGGTAGACAGCACAGATGCAGATAATACCATCTCAATGGGTGGTGTTACGTGCATTTATGGTGCTGCCAGGGTACATTCTTTGCAATTTTGGTGTGTTATCTGCTGGGAAAATGCTGGGCATGCCTTCATCAGATAGTGCTGTGTTAGCTGCAAACTTGGTTCACTATTTGCATGATAATGGCACATTAGCTGCAAAAGCCTAACACTATTTAGTAAACATAGAAAATTGTACAGTATTGTATGTGCTGTGTATAGATATTAATGATATCATTAGCACATCCATGATTTTTATCATATATTTATTAGTGTTTAAAATAGATTTTATTTTGTTGTGTTAGGCTTGCTGTGGATGGACCATTTGGAGCAGCAACTACTGATGTGTTTCACTATCAAATCAGTGTATGCATTGGAGCTGGAATAGGAGTAACTCCATTTGCTTCTGTTCTAAAATCTATTTGGTACAGGTGTTGTAATCCAGACACAGAACTGAAGCTACAAAAGGTAGAAATAAAATGTTTCTTTTCCAAAGATTGGAGTAGAAAGGGGTGTAAATCAGTGCATGGCTAACATGTGACAACCCAGGGTCTTCAAGAAATCTCAAAACATTTACCTTTTGGGACCCATTTTTGAAACCAGTATTTGTTTTTACTGTTCAGCTGCATATTGCCATTAAAATCAATGAGAAGTGCAGCAGTGCTCACTGAGTACATAAACATGTTACAAAATGTGATTGATGAAAGAAAAGCAACCTGTTTTAAATGAAAAAGAGATAGAAAAATGTTCAGCAGAGACAATAAATCTTATTCATGACAAAAAGCCAGTGTTTAAGAGTAATGATATTACTTCTCTTAACCACGAGTTTAGGATACCTTGACATACAGTTGATATGAGCATTTCCTTATCATAGGGAAAATAGATGTAAAAGCATTTCAGGCAATGATACCACAGTCTATAAATGATGTGATTTCAAATCAAGTGCACATCATTATTTATCTTTTTTATTTCCTTCACCTTAATCAGGAAACTATTAGATAAGAAGCATTTGAACTCTCTGAAAAACTATACTTTCTTTATGTTCTCTTTGTCTTTATATTTATAGTTATTTGAAAATGTATAAACCACAGATACTGACACTACAACAGATCAAAGCAGATTACATCAGAACATCCATAAAATTAAACCAAGAAATAAACAAACTAATAACAGGCAACAGCATTCTACAGGATCTCAATATTACCCTATAGGCTTATTATAGGTTCTGCCTTCTTATCCCATATTCCTTTAAGTCCCTATTTTAAAGGGAATATCCATGATTTCAGTAATTTATGAAATTTATTATAATTTACTTTCGTTTTTATACACTTAGATCATTCTACCATTTGAAAGCCATTACTGAACACTTTTTTTTTCAGAGAGTTTGCTTCCTTCACTGTTCTTACTATAGGGTCCGCCAGCAGAAAATCCTAGTTAGATCTGAAGCACCTAATTGCAGTATATCTCTTTAACCTATCCACCAAATATTTTAGCTTTCTGTCTCTTAAACTGTAAAAGCGAGTACTAGAATTTTAAACTGTATTCTTTATAAATTTGGGAACCAATGCAGCTGTTGAAGAATAGGAGACACTTTGCCTCTGATTTACCCCTCATCCTCTCCGAAGTATTCTACGCCAACTGACGTTTGCAAGTAAATCCTTAGATAAGCCAGTATTATAAGGTATTACAGTAATCCAATGAGGAGGTCACTAAAGTTGATGTCACTGCATGCAATACTTCAAAGTCCAGAAAAGAGCTCAACCCCCTTACTATTCTTTATTTCTAGCAGACATGCTTAGCCACTGCCTGTTCCTGAGAGTCAGGTGTAGAACGTTCAGCCATAAAGACTTCCAGATTCCATACTTTTTCCTGCCTGACTCCTATAACCCCCAACAATTTCCAAATTAGAACAAACCAAATTATCTTCCTTTTTACTTTGTTTCAAAATCTTGGTTTTTGAATGATTAACCTTCAATCCACTTCCTTTAAACCATCTCATAATCTCATTCAGGCATGTTTGAATCTTACACACTTTTGAGCCCTCTCTCAAACCAAGGAGAACTATCAGCTAACCTCATAACAATAGCCTCCCAGATCATAATGCCTCAAGATCTTTCCAAGGGGTTGCAAGTAGATTCAGTGGTGGCTCAAGGTAATCTGCTGCCTGAGATGAGGGATGAAATGGCACCTCCACCTAAGGCATATCCAAAGCATTGATAACTGCGCAAGTTATGTTCGGATATGAATGGCTTGAGTCTCCTAACCATCTGCAATTGAAAAGACGTAGTGTTAATTGCTTTCTGTACTTGAGGGTGCATAGTCAGTGAGGTATGAAAATAGCTCCTAGATTTTTAACTTGGGTAGAGATAGCATAGTTACTCACCTGCTATGATGGCACTCAGGTGTACCCTGACTGAGTTGGACTTCAGTCCCGCCTGCAATAGGTGGAACAGGTATTGGAGTACTAGATGCACTGAGCAGGAGAACTGGTTTGCCTGCTTTTTCGTGCACCACAGTGAGAAACGTCGCCACTTGAAGGCATACGGCCTTCTCGTTGAGGACTTCCAAGAGGCCAGGAGGAGTAGTCCTGGGGCTCAGCCCAGGGGGATCAGTGGTACCGCCGATAGAGAGAGGAGCCATGGGAACCAGGGCTGTCTGGTCCACCGAGGGGCTATTAGCACTAGTGATGCTCTGTTGTGATGGGCCTTGAACAGGGTCTTGGTAGCCAGTGGCTTTGGAGGGAAGGCATACAGCAGGCCTTCCAACCAGGGGATGAGAAATGCATTCACCGCTACTCGAGACGGTTGTGGCCAGCAGGAGCAGAAGCAGAGCAACTGTGCGTTGTCCAGGCTGGTGAACAGGTCCATGACTGGTACACCCCAGAGCCAGAACAGCCGTGAAGCTACTGTTAGGTCCAGACGCCACTCGTGTGGCTGCAGTACCCTGCTTAGCTTGTCCACCAAGACATTGTCCTGACCTTGGAGGTAGACTACCCTCAGGAGCATCTCTCCGCGTGTGGCATAAGAGCAGAGGGCTACCGCATTCTGGCAGAGGGTGTACGACCCCTTTCCCCCTGTTTGTTCATGTAGAACATCGCAACCTGATTGTCAGTCTGGATCAGCACCGCATGGTGCTGTGGCTGGTGGCTGAAGGCTTTGAGGGCCAGGAATATGGCCGTGATTTCTAGCAGATTGATCTGCATTTCAGATCCCCTCTGGGACCAGCAGCCTTATGTCTGGAGGCTCTCACAGTGCGCTCCCCAGCCCATTACAGAGGCGTCCGTGGTGAAGACTTTCTGGGCGGTGGGTGACTGGAAGGGCATCCCAGCCTAAAGGTGACCTGGATTCTGCCACCATCCGAGGGAGTCTGCCAGCTGGCGGGTCACATGCACTCTGTCTCGTAGCCTGGCTGTAGCTTGGGTCCACTGAGAGTGGAGGCACCACTGTGCTGCTGTCATGTGTAGGTGAGCAACTAGGGTCACGTGGACTGTGGGGGCCATGTGTTTGAGTAGGCAGAGAAGAGGCCGGGTGGGCATTGTGCTGCACCATAGCACCTCTGTGGCTAGTTCCCTGAGGCATATTGATCTCTCCTGAGAGAGAAAGGCCTTTGCCTGAACGGTGTCCAGTTGCGCACCTCTGAACTCTAGTCTCTGAGTGGGTGGGGACTTGGGGTAGTTTATGAAAAACGCCAGATGCTGCAGGGCATTTATGGTGCATCCGGTGGCGCATTGTGCTTCGGCAGCTGTAGCTCCCTTTATGAGACAGTCATCCATGTAGGGGAAGACAAAGGCCCCTTGAAGCCTGAGGTGGACTGCGACCACCACAAGGCACTTTGTAAAGACCCTTGGAGACGAGGCTAGCCCAAAAGGCAGCACCCTGTATTGGTATGGTAGTGTTGTCCCCCCACCATGAAACAGAGGTATTTTCTGTGGCTGGGGTGGATTAGGATGCGAGTGTAAGCATCCTTGACGTCTAAGAAGCAAAGCCAGTCTCCCTGCTGGAGGAATGGCAGCAGTGTTCCAAGGGAGAGCATCTTGAACTTCTCCCTGACCAGAACCTATTGAGCTCTCGCAGGTCCAGGATGGGCCTGAGACCCCCAGTCCTCTTTGGTGCAAGAAAGTACCTGGAGTAGAAGCCTGTGCCCCAGAGGTATTTTGGCACTGGCTCCACTGCCTTGTCCCGGATTAGTCCCGCTAGCTCAGTAAGGAGCAGGGTCTGGTGAGAGGTCTGGTGGCCTCCCCTGGGAAGAACGGGTGGTGCCTGATGCAGGCAGAGGAGGTAGCCCTCCTTGACCACGGCATTGGTGGTAGCCCTCCTTGACCACGGCATCGGTGGTGATGGCTGTCCACCTGTGGGCAAACAGGGCTAGGCACACTCCTGTGGGCAGCAGAGGACCCCCTGGGGGCATGGGGGGCATGCCAGGTAGTCAAAAGCCTCCCCTGGGCTGGGCCTGAGCTGGTGTCTGGGGCTTTGGGGTCTTCTGCTTTCTGGGACCATGTCCCTGTCCTTTCTGTTGCTGGGTCTGCTGAAGGCCCGAGAAGGCTTGGAAATGCAGAGTAGAACTGAAGCCCCATTTCTTCCTCTGGAAGAAGGGCTTTTCCCACGGTTTTCTTTCGGGGTTGCACCGACATATTCTTCGAGAGCCTGGTTCTTGTGAAATACTTGGTCTCTATCTCTGCTGCTTTGTCCACCATGGGTTTCCCGAACAGGCTTCGACCTCTGCAAGGGAAGTCGATCAATTTGTCCTGTACCCATTGTTCCAGGTCAGATCACTGCAGTCATGTCTAGCGTCATGCCCTAATACCTGTGGTGGCCATCCTAGCCAATTCCTCAAAGCCATCATAGGCTGATCAGGACAGGAACTTTGAACATTACTTTACCGCCGAGGTTAGGGTTTTGAACCTCTGTAGGAGTTCTCCATCGAGGCCTGCCGAGAATCCGCCAAGCTCCCTCGACAGTTCTTTCAGGTACGTGCCAATATAGAGCTGGTATGAGTGGATTCGGTATATTAGCATCGAGCCCTGGAAGGCCTTTCACCTTGATAAATTGGAAGACTGGGCATCCAAATGGCAGATGAATTTAATGTGGACAAGTGAAAAGTTATGCACCTAGGAAAGAACAACCCAAACTATGGCTACACGAAGTGAGGTTCCACATTAGGAACCATCACCCAGGAAAAAGATTTAGGTGTCATCGTGGATAACATGTTGAAACCCTCCATCCAGTGTGCAGCGGCGGCCAAAAGAGCAAATAGAATGCTAGGTGTCATAAGGAAAGGAATGGAGAATAAAACAAAGGATATTATAATGCCTCTGTATTGTTCCATGGTGCAACTTCACCTTGAATATTGTGTGCAGTTCTGGTCACCATACCTTAAAAAGGATATAGCATTAATAGAAAAGGTACAGAGAAGAGCCATCAAAATGGTAAAGGGGATGGAAGGATATCACTATGAAGAGAGGCTAAAAAGGTTAGGGCTCTTTAACCTGGAACAGAGACGGCTGAGGGGAGATATGATAGAGGTCTATAAATTCATGAATGGAGTTGAATGGGTAAACGTAGGTCAATTGTTTATGCCATCAAAATATAGAGAGACTAGGGGACATGCAATGAAGCTGCAGGGTAACCCATTTAAGACTAATAAGAGAAAATATTTTTTCACTAAACGTGTAATCAAACTCTGGAATTCATTACCGGAGGATGTAGTAAAAGCTGTTAGTGTAGCTGGGTTTAAAATGGTTTGGACAAGTTCCTGGAGGAAAGGTCCAGAAACCATTATTAAAGGGGACCCAGGATATCCACTGCTTGCCCCTATACAAGCATTATGGAACCTGTGTATTTTAGGGAAACTGCTATGTACTTATGACCAAGATTGGACACTGTTGGAAACAGGATACTGGGCTTAATGGACCTTGGTCTGATCCAGTATGGCATATCTTATGTTCTTATGAGGGCATCAAGGATTCGGGCCTCCCTGCCAGTTAGTACTGATGAGTGCATCTTTTGGCTCTTAAGCTGGGGCATGGCCGACTCCACGACCATTGAGTTGTGGGGGAGCTGGGTCTTTTGGAACCCAGGGCTCTGGCGTATCTGGTACATGGTGTCGAGGAGCCTGCTGACAATTGATACTGATGCCAATGTTTCCCACATCCAATGGAGAAGGCGGTTGAGGATCAGGAGCACAAGGACCGTAAGGGTTTCCTTCAGGGCTGCCTCTTATTGGAGTATCTCCAATTCCTGTTCCTTGGCCTTGGTCTGGATCATGAGAGCTTTGGCCATATCCTCACAACATCAAGGAACACGATGTTCTCAGGTGGGAAGCGGCATCGGGTCGCTGGGGAAGATGTGTCCTAGGGCACATCACAGTGTTGCCTTGTGTCTGGGGACTCTTCATCCTCGGTCTCCCATTCGGACTTGAAGTCGGAGAATAAGTCCAATGCCGCATGATCACCTGGCTTGAGAGTCGTACTCCGTGTTGCAGAGGCCCCAGAGGGTCATTGGTCTGAGCTGTGGGCGCTCGCTGGAGAGGACCAGTGTCCCTAGGAATGGGATTGGGACCTTAACCGGGGGCCAGGGGCTCTCGCGAGGCTGATGGCACTTGAAGACCAGCTCGACATCCAGGGAAGCCCTTGATGTCGAAGGTCCAATTGTTGGGGTGGATGAACCAGATGAGCTGGGAATAAACGTCCACTGCATGGCCACTGGGGTAGATATACTGAATATATGATATATGAATTGAATTAGTTAAGTAAATGATCAGCAGGACATTTTAATATTGAATCCTGCCATAATCTAGATGGTAGTTAAAGAACTGTTTGGGAAAGGTATACTATATGGGTTCTATCCAGCATACAATCCCAGGAACGATGACTGGTTCTACCTAGCAACTGCAGAGTGTATAGCTAACCTTTAGCAATGAGAGACGCTAGCCAGTTGGAATATATTTGTAAATGAAACAGTGGGATAAAGTTGGAAGTGTCATTGTAAAATAACGCTTGGTTATTGAGTATAACTGTGGTATTTTAATTTAATATGTTTGGAGTATTTGATTTTGCCTCTATTAGTATCGTGGATGTTAAACTTGAGAAGGCACTATAAATAAATTTTATGAGAAGCTTTTACCTTATGAGAAGTTTTGCTTTTATGAATATCGTGAAATTTGAGGAAACTTAAGAAGCTATAACAGATAAATTTCATGAGAAGTTTTAATTAGTTTTCTTTGCAATAGTATGATATTAGTAGTCTTTAATGCAATAATCGGTTTTCTTTGTTAATTTTTTTAAATTTCAGTCCCGGGTTTTGTAATGAGGTGGTATGTGCAAACCGATAGAAGGCGGTATGGCAACAGATAGAAACGATCAAAAATTTCAATTGATTGTAGATCTATTGAAATAAGCGCCATTTATATCAGTAAATTTTAACATGAGAGTATATATATGAATGGTTATCTCGGGCGTTTAAGGTTCTCAAATAGATGATGAAATGAATGGTTCTCTTATGAAGTAATGTTGGTACGATCTGTTTTTAATTTTAAACGTTGGATATATATTTATAGTTTTATTATTTTTTTTAAATGCTAATATTTTTTTATATACCCCCTTGTCATAACGATATCACTAATAACACAGGTACACTAAAAAAATTTTTTTTAAACTGCCTCTAATGTTTCGATTGATTTTTACATTTTTTGGTGCGCTGAATCCAAATCTGGTAACCAATTTGCTCCATCACGTACAGATTTTTTGCTACATTGGGTTAGCAGTTTGAGGTGAACGTTTCAGATTGAGTGCGATCGAGATAAAAGTTTCTTGGATGAATTCTTTATACTAATTGTTTAGTAGTTATTCAAATAAGAATAAAGAAAATTGTAACAAGGCAGCACATAAGAATAGAGTAATGTCAACAAAACACACTGTGATGGTAGCAAAATTGTCTGCACTTAAAACAGCCACATACATGTGCACAAACATTGAGCATATAAGAGCGAGGTTAGACACAAAGCAAAGCAAAGAAATGTGCAAAAAATGTTGTACAGGTATGTATGTAAGAATAGAAAACGCAAACCGCACCATTGCAATACATGAAGACAAACACCCGATGGTGTGAAAATAAAATTCTAATAAATGAGATCCGACACTGTGGTAATAACTAGCAAATTTTTATTTCAAAGTTTAGTAAAAACACGATATTTGTCAACATAGTTTAGATTTTAAAGTCATTCTTGGGTCAATCAATCTCCTGGTGGGCCCGTTTCTTCTTCCCCCGAATGCTTCTCTTGGTGCGCTGCTTGGCGTATTTTTCATCTGGGGTTTCCCGCAGCAGCAACCAGCAGAAATCAGCCATCATAGTGGTGTTCCATCTTCCTTGGTACCTTCTCTCTGCGTCCTTGATGTCCTGGTGAAACCTTTCACCTTGTTCTTCACTGTACGCCCCCAAGTTTTCGGGAAAGTAGTTCACATGGGAGTGCAAGAAATGGACTTTCAGGCTCATGTTACAGCCTTGTTCTTTGAAGGCATTGAGCATCCTGGTAACAATATCCTTATAGTTCACATCCCGCCTGTTCCCCAAGAATTTGAGAACAACATCCTTGAAGGAATCCCAGGCTTCTTTTTCCTTCTCAGACATCGTTTCAGCGAATGCTCCATCTGAAATGAGTTTCCTTATATCAGGGCCAACAAACACTCCTTCCTTTAGCTTTGCTTCAGAAAGTCGGGGAAACTTTGAGCAAAGGTACCGAAAGCACTCACCATCTTTTGGAAGGGACTTGATGAATTGCTTAATGAGACCCAACTAAATGTGGAGAGGTGGTAATAGAATTTTATCACGAGGTACCAAGCTCTCATGAAGAACATTTTTCTCACCGGGTCTCAAATACTCCCGAATTGGCCAGTCTTTTTTCCCCCAGTGTAGGTCGCAGGCCCGGCTATCCCACAAGCAAAGGAAGCAGGGATATTTGGTGAAACCGGATTGCTGCCCTAATAGCATGGATAGAATTTTAAAGTCTCCACAAATCATCCACTTATGCTCATCATAACGAATCTTCTGAAGAATCAGGGCCAAATTCTCGTATTTTTCTTGGAGAATAACAGAGTGAGCAATAGGAACTGAAGCGAATGTGTTGCCATTATGAAGAAGAACACCTTTTATGCTGTCTTTTGACGAATCAATGAACAGCCGCCATTCAGCAGGATCATACTTGAGTTTAAACTTTTCCATCACTCCGTATATATCGTTGCAAAATACCAAATCTTCCTCTTTGCTGAAATACTTCAAAAATTGTGTCTCGCGGTTGCGGTACCAATAAAAAGTTGTTCCTGGTGACAATAGATTTTTCTGTTTAAGCCGAGAACCTAGCAGTTGGGCAGCATCTTTTGGGAGTCCTAAATCCCGGACTAAATCATTCAATTCAGCTTGAGAGAAAAGTTCAGGTTTCGGATCTGGTTCAATTTCAAACTCGGAAGTACTGGACTCATCGGGAAAAGCCATCTGATGAGTCTCATCATGATCAGAACCGTCCACACAAATATGATCCAAAGATTTTGGTGGTGGTTCAGGCACAGGTACTTCGTTGCTATGAGGCATAGGCCTAATTGCTGAGGGAAGGTTGGGGTAACTTATTACGTTCTTATTTTTTAAGTTGTATCCCTTCACAATGCAAGAGCAAAAATAGCAGTCACTGCTGTGGTCTCTTTGTTCACGCCACATCATAGGTATTCCGAAACGAAATGCTTGTTTTTTACCTTTCATCCATAAGCATAGATCTTCCTCACATGTCTTGCACACTTTGTGAGGATCCCACGGTTTGTCTTGATCGCCTAACTTCAAACCGAAATAGGCGAAATATACTTTTTTAATAAATGCAGAAATGTTCCTCTGCCGCTTTTTCACGGTATATTCCCCACAAATAAAACAAAAACTGTCCGGAGAGTTGACGCAACCTCTGGCTCTGTGAGCCATCACAAATACACAGCACTGCAAACTACAACTGTAGTGAACCACTTCGGAATAAAGCTGGATTACGACTGAGCAAACAAAAGGTAATAATGAACTTGCAAGAAACTGAAATTTGACAGGAACGTTCATGTCGCAACCACCGTGTTTGAGCGAGCGAATGAGGCGAGGCGAACAGGAAAGAACATGCGCCAGCGCGAGTACTGGATTTAGCCCCCCGCCTCCCAATTGTCCTGTTAATGTATAAAATGAATACAAAACACTCTAAAATATCATGAGGGAGTGTTTCTAGTTAGTTAACCATTACAACCTCTATTTTGGGCCAAGAAAATAAACTGCAGTCGGCTAAAAAGAAATTATGTGAACATTCCTTATATGGGTAAGAAATCTAATTTTGCAAGAAAACGTGACGTGATGGAACATTTTGGCTATTTTTCCTGGATTCAGCACCCCAAAATCTATAGGAATCAGTTGCAAAACTGGAGGCAGTTTTTTGGTAGTGTACCTGTGTAATTTTAGTTTTTTAATTCTACAATGAGAAATTGTAGGGGTTTAATATTTTAAGATGATGATATTAAAAGTGTTTTAAATGACAAATAGATCAATTCAGACACTCACTCCTGCTCCTGTGTATCGATCACCAATGTGCTAATGTAGTAATCTCCTCTTCTTCCTTTTTTCAGTGCACAGAACAACCAAACTGACTTTATCTAACAACTAAGGTACAGATATAGAGGAAGTAATGTTTACACACCCTTTCATATGTTCACAATTCATCTTTTATTATTTATTGAGTATGTTTATTTTATTTTATATTTAAGATATGTGTATGTTTTAATGGCTTTTTAATTTATATGCTCTTATTATTTTTATCATTTTCATATGATTTTTATTAATTCACTACTTTTATATGTAAATGAGATAACATGATTGTATAATTTGGAGCTTTATAATTCTTATATTTATTGGTTTTATGAAGTTTATGTTTATGTATTTATGAATCTAGCACGCCCGAATCCCCTGATGAAGTGAAATCGAAACACGGCCTGTGTCGGGCTATTTGGGCTTAATGCAATCAATCAAGTTTTGAAATTTCTAATAAAGTAATCCTTCTTGTTAAACCACGTATTTGGACTGGGTTTCTTCTAGTAACGTGGTGTAGTGCTACTTTGGTGGACCCATTCTGGTCTCCATGCCAGGTGGCTCCACAACCTTCAACACGGGCACCGAGGACTTTGGGCCAGTGTCAGTACTGTCAAGGGAGAGTCCTTGATGAGGATGGCCTCGAGGGCCTGAGGCCGGTCGGCAGTAGCTGACAACTCTTTGCAGGGCACCTTGGAGGGCTGCTCCTGCCCTGACTCCTCTGACTCGTGCCTGGAGCCACGGGACCTGGGGTGAGATTTCCCCTTCTTCCCTGATCCATCCTCTGAGGCAGTCTTCAAGGATTTCTTCTTTTTATGTTCCACCTCTGGGGACTTCTGCTCGGAGGAACCGTGGCTGCAGTACTCCGAGGAGGCTCTGGCTTCACAGGGAATCGAGGTATCAGAGGGGGCCCTGGAGTGTGGTGTTACTGGAGAATCTGGGGTGGAGTTGAACCTATGAAAAAAATTTTCCTGCTGCTGATGGCAACTCTTTAGGGCCTTTGGGGTCATTGTTCTGCAAAGTTCTCAGTGAATCATTATGCTCCGGTCCAAGGCATCAAAGTCAGAAGTCGTATGGATCGGTAAGCGACATGACTTTGCCACACCAGCCACACTTTTTGAAGTCACTTGAAACCATCAGAAAAAGGAGGTCCCTGCCTCTCGGCAGGGATCCAAGGCCTTCAGCTTATAAAAGGCACAAATGCCAGTTGAAGTGAACCTTGATGAAAAAAGTAAAATATGGATAGACAAACCCGAGGAATGATGCTGAGGAGAGCTGGCTTGAGGGCGGGATGGAACCAGTACACAAACTGGACAAAATTTAACTATCAAAAATCAGATTTTTTTCTGAGGAAAAAAGGACAACGTCCGAAGGGCTCTGCGGAAGAAAGGAGACTGGGGCAAGATGGCACCCTTGGATGGGAAGTGAACCACACATGCATGGTGCATCTCCCAAAGGCTTTCTTTGAAAGCTGGGAAGATGCTTCCATAAGGGCTCTGTTGGTGCCGATATGAACCATATGTGAGGACTGACTTCCTGCTTGTTCCTAGAGAAAGGAATAGTCCAATCACCTATTTTAAAATTAATAAGCATGATAGTGGGAATGGTCCATGTTAGGAATCACTTGAGGATCGGAATATCGGAGAAGCTGGTTGAGCGCTAAGATTGGAAGGACATTATGGCATTTATTTTCTTGCACTTGGAGTGATTATGTTTACAAATCCTTTGTGGAAGGAGAAGGAAGAGGATACTTGGGTGTGGATGAGCTTGTGAGGCTGGAAGGAAGGGGTGAGCATCTGGGTGGGGAAGGATGGGGAAGTATAGGTTGCTTGGGTTAAGATCTATTTCCTTCTGTAAGAGTGAGACAGTGGAAGAGACTGGCAGGGAGGAAAGGGGTGGGAGGGTGGGGCATGGGGGGCTAGGAGGATAACACTCTACTTCTCACTTTTTTCTCAGCTCGTAATCTTTGGGTCATCTTTGACTCTCCTCTCTCCTCTGCACACAACAGATAGAAACAACAGGTTTTCGTTTTCTCTATATAACCTTTAGTAAAACTCATTCCTTCCTTTCTGAACATCCCACTATGACTCTTATCCACTCTCTAGTCACCTCCCTTATAGACAATTGCAACCTGCTGCATTCTGGTCTACCTCAAAATTATCTCTCTCCCTTCAATCTGTTCAAAACTCAGCCACATGGCTAATCTTCCGCCAGTCTTGCTAAATTCACATAACTCCTCTTCTCAAATCACCTCACTGGCTCCCTATCCATTTCCACATTCAATTCAAACTTTTCCTACTGACTTATAAATGTATTCATTCTACAGCTTCTCGCCTCAACTCCTGTCTTATCACTCCCTACACCCCTCCTCGGGAACTCTGTTCCTCTCGCAGATCCCTTTAATCTGTGCCCTTCTCTGCCACTGCCAACTCCAGATTTTATTTATTCCATCTTGCTGCTCCCTATGCTTGGAACAAACAACCTGAGTTAGTATGCCAAGCTCCTTCTCTGGCCCTCTTCAAATCCAGGCTAAAAAGCCACCTCTTCCCTTATTCTCCTGCTTATCACCTATCTGTATCTTGCTAATAAAAATTTGGAAACCATAACTATAGTTTCTCTGTGGACAAGCAGGAAGTAATTCCTCACGTATGGGTGACATCACCGATGGAACCCCATGCAAGAACACTCCCCAGTTTCTATTTGGAAGCTTTTGGAAGGCTCCACTGTGCATGTGTGCCTGTCTTCCCGCCTGCCGTGGTGCCATCTTCCCCAGTCTTCATTTTCTGCAGAGCCCCTAAGACGTGTTTACACTACCGCGGTAAATATGTCTTTCTTTATCCCCTTTGGGGATCTTTTTCGCTTGAATTTTTTGCCTGCTGTCGGTAGCGTAAGTCCCGCCATCGGTTTTGCCTGATTCCAACGCATCTTCTCGATTTTTCTACCTTTTTTCAATTTCTCCATCTTTTTCCCATGGCTGACACCATCGAGCCTTTCCACCTCACTTCAGCCGTTTTCCCGGCCATGTCTCAAAAGCCAGCCAGCAGTTTAAGAAGTGCACCAAATGTGCCCAGACCATTTCAGTCATGGAAAAGCACAATTGGTGCCTTTGGTGTTTGGGCTTGAATCATCAGCCCTCCTTTTGTAATCTGCCTGCAGATGACGAAAAGGATACTGAAGGGTCGGGAGAAACAGCAAGTCCCTCTTCGGGCAGCGCTCTGAGTCCACATTGTCTACTTTGGCATCTGCCCGATGGTCCCGCTAGGACACACCTAGGCATTGACATCGAGGGGTGCTTGAGCTCACTCAGAGCCGAGGGGCTGCAGTGGCCTGGAGAGGTGTCTGTCTATTGACATTTGACCAAGGAAGGAACTGACCTTGTCGACGTCGAAGGGGGACCCATCTGAGTGCAGGGTTAAAGCCCATATGCATCAACATCGGAGCCCTTCCTGACGGGACGCCAAGAATGATAGCCAGGAATGGCCTGCTAAGGTACCCTGGTGGGAGCAATTGGCTCCCACAGTGCTGGAGGAGTGTCACACATCCCCCGATGCTCATGGGCCCAATGCCCCAAGAAGATGCTGGAGAAGCTAGCCGAAGCTGTTCTGGCCCTGAGACCTTTGGAAGCAGCAATCCTTGAGGCGTGCCTCCTGGCCCTTGAGGCCCCCATGGCAGTGGTGCTGGCCCAGCAACAGGCCAGCCCCGTGGTGCCAATGGCATCGTCCAACTGATACTTGAGACCACACGTTGCCTGAAAATGCAGCAGCATCGCGGCATCAGTTGGAGTCAATGCCAGTTCCCACAGCTATTTCACTATTGAGTGTGTCAGGGTCTGATGTCCTGGTGAAACCCAGGAAACATTCAATGCCGCATGGATCCTGTTGACGCTCCTCCTCGCCATGCAGTTGGAGGGAGCACTGGTAAGAGTCCCAATGATACTTTGATTTCCTTTCGGAGTCAGACTCCGGGCAGCCAACGTGGAATCAGAGGTCTTTTTGGCCAACTAGTCTTCTGAACTTCCGTCAGACTCCTCCCTTCCTCATGAACATTGTAAGTCTCCTGAGGACATGTCCTTTCAGGACTTTGTCAGGTATATGGCCAAGGCCATCCCCTTTTCCCTGGAGGCGGACGGTAAACCTAGGGCTGACGAGCTGGAGATCCTCCAGTATTCCTCGCCCCTAAAAAGGCAGTGAAGATGCAGATGAGGATGTGGAAGAACTCCCTCACGATATCCATTGCTAGCAGGAGGCTGGACTCAATGTATCTGGTCCATAAGGCCCCTGGGTTTGAGAAGCCTCAACTTCCACAAAACTCTCTGATGGTGGAGTCTACCTTGAAAAGAACCAAGAGTAGTGAGGCTTACTTCTCGACACCCCTGGGTAGGGAGGCACGGACGCTGGATTCCTTTGGCCAGCGATGCTTCCAGAGCAACATGTTCATTGCCTGAGTTCTGTCATACCAAGTGTACATGAGCATGTTCCTAAAGGGCATAATTCTGGAACTTGCTGAGCTGGGATTATTCATGCCCCCAGAGAGGAAAGGCACTATATGTAAAAAAATAATATTAAAGCTATAGAATTACAGGGCTTAAAGAGGAGCGAGGAGGCACTGTGGGTTAAACTAGAAAGAGGGAAAGGGAAATCCATTTGCATTGGAGTAATATACAGATCCCCCTCACAGAGAACAGTGAACGGAGATTTAATAGAAGACATACGCAGCATTGCCATGAAAGGAGAAGTGCTACTGATAGGTGATTTCAATATGACGGATGTTGATTGGCACATCCCTGCCACGGTGTCATCTAGAAGTAAGGAGATTCTAGGTTCTCTACAGGGAGAACTATTCCGGCAGCTGGTAACAGAACTCACATATGAAGGGGCCATGCTGCACTTGGTGCTTACCAATGACGAAAGTGTTTCTGATGTCATAGTAGGAGATCATCTCGCATTCAGTAATCACCAGATGGTGTGGTTCAGTATTAGGACTAGTGCTGATAAAATCCATTCAAAAGAGAGGGTCTTAGACTTTAGGAAAACTAACTTGCCAAGATGGAACAATACCTCAGGGAGTCGTTAGCGGGATGGGAATAGCTGGGGGATTTAGAAAAACAGTGGGCAAAACTGAAAGGGGATATTTTAAGGGCAACCAACCTTTTTGTTAAAATGGTAAATAAAGGTAAAAGGAAAAGGAGACCGCTATGGCTTTCAAAAGAAGTAGCTGAAAAGGTGAAGAAAAAGAGGTAGATATTCATAAAATACAAGAAACCACAAAGAGAGGAAGACAGACATCTATATTTGGAAAAACTTAGAGAAGCTAGCAAAGTAGTCAGGAAAGCAAAGATACAAAAAGAAGATGAAATAGCCAATGCAATAAGATGGGGGGCGAAGCAGAAGCCCCAGCTGTGCTGCCCCCCCCCCAAGCCGTGCCGCTCCTCAAGTTGTGCCACCCCTTCTTGTGCGCCGAGCTGCACCCTCCCATGTTGATCCGTGCTACCACTAATTCCGGTGGTGGGGTCGAGGGGGGGCACAGCTCAGCAGCAGGCCATGTGCTTCGGCACACAAGGCCTCCCGCTTCTGACCTGGCTTCGGGGATTCAGAAGCGGCAGGCATGTGTGCCGAAGCACATGGCCTGCTGCTGAGCAGTGCCCCACCCCAACCCTGCCACTGGAATCAGTGGCAACGGGGGCAGCAGAGCAGTGAGGCTCAGTAAGAGGGGGAGAGCAGTGCAGCTCAGTGCACAGGAGGGGTGGCAGGCCATATGTGCCAAAGCACATGGCCTGCCACCCACAGAGATCTGCTGCCCTAGGCAGCGGCCTAGCCCACCTAGTGGATGGGTCTGCCCTGTTTTTCAGATATGTTAGTGAAAGGTGGAAGGCCAAAAGTGGTATTGTCAGACTCAAGGGAGAAGGAGAGGAATATGTAGAAGCTGATAAGGATAAAGCGGAATTGCTTAACCAATATTTTTGTTCTATGTTCACAGATGAAGGGCCAAGAGAAAGACCTCAGAAAACACTCGCAAATAGGAACAAACATGAAGGGGATCTTGAACGATTTTCATAAGACTGTGTTCGTGAGGAACTAGCTAAACTAAAAGTAGATAAAACGATGGGACCAGATGAGATACATCCGAGAATACTGAAGGAACTTGGGGACATTCTAGCAGCTGCACTAACTGACCTTTTTCAATGCTTCTTTGGAGTCAAGAGTAGTCCTAGAGGACTGGATATAGGCACATATGATCCCTTTACACCAAAACAGAAGTAAGGATGAGTCTGAAAATTACAGGCCAGTTAGTCTAACCTCTTTGGTGAGTAAATGATTGGAAGTGCTGCTAAAAGAGAGAATAGTGAGTTTTCTGGAGTCCAGTGGATTGCAGGATCTGAGGCAGCATGGGTTTACCAGAGGCAAGACTTGTCAGATAAATCTGATTGATTTCTTTGATTGGGTGACCAGGAAGTTGGACCGAGAAAGAGCCCTAAATGTGGTGTACTCAGTAAATCCTTTGACACCGTTCCACACAGGCGATTTATAAAACCTGAGCACCCTAGGGCTGGACTCTGAAGTGACTGACTGGATTAGAAATTGGTTGAGTGGGAGGCAACAAAAGGTATAGGTAAATGGAGCTCACTCTGAGGAGAAGGAAATTACAAGTGATGTGCCGCAGGGATCTGTCCTTGGTCTGTTTCTTTTTAACATCTTTGTTAGTGATATTGCGGAAGGGTTGTCAGGTAAGGTTTGCCTCTTTGCAGATGGTACCAAGATCTGCAATATGGTACCAAAATCTGCAATAGAGTATAACATGAAGAGTGATCTAGCTAAACTAGAAGAATGGTCAAGCATTTGGCAGCTGAGATTTAATGCTAAAAAATGCAGGGTCATGCACTTGGGCTGCAAAAATCCAAGGGAGTGGTATAGTGTAGGGGACGAAGTACTTCTGTCCATGAAAGAACAGCGGGACCTGGGCGTGATTGTTTCTAATAATCTTAAAGCAGCTAAACAGGTAGAAAAGGTGACAGCGAAAGCCAGAAGGATGCTTGGTGCAAAGGGAGAGGAATGGCCAGCAGAAAAAAAGGAGATGATAGTGCCTCTGTATAAGTCTCTGGTGCAACCTCATTTGAAGTACTGTGTGCAATTCTGGAGACCGCACCTTCAAAAGAATATTAAGCATGATGGAGTCAGTACAGAAGGCTGCTACTAAAATGGTTAGTGGTCTTTGTTATAAACCATGTGAGGACAGACTTAAAGATCTTAACATGTATACATCAGAGAAAAGGCAGGACAGAGGAGATATCATAGAGATGTTTAAATACCTTTGTGGCATAAATGCACAAGAGGAGAGCCTCTTTTGATTGAAAGCAAACTCTACTATGAGGGGACATAGGATGAAGATGAAAGGGGATGGACTCAGGAGTAATATGTGGAAATATTTGTTTATGGAAAGAGTGGTATATGCGTGAAATAGTCTCACAGTGGAGATAGTAGAAATGAGGACAGTATCTGAATTCAAATGGCATGGGACAGACACAGTGGATTCCTTTATAGCAACAGGATAAAATCAAAATAAACTTAACTATCTCTTATATCTCAACAAATAGAAGTGACCTGCATGGAGCGATGGATACCCCCCTAAAGAAGGGCATGGAGATGGTTGACCTGCATGAAGTGGCAAGTTCACCTACTCTTGCCACCTTGCTGGGCAGACTAGATGCACCATACTGGTCTTTATCTACCACCATATACTATGTTACTATGAATTCAAAAAAGCATGGTCAAACACAGAAGATCTGTTAAGGAAAAAAGGGGACTACGTATTGTAGTTGATATGGAAGGGCAGACTAGATAGGCCATGTGTTCTTTTTCATCCATCATGTTTCTATGTTTCTACCATGTCCTGGTGGGCCATCGCAAGGACTGCTCCAAGGACATGGTCTGGACAACCTATAATACCTTTGAGTTGGTCTGCAGGGCAGCAGCAGTAGGCATTGGGGCTCACTGGCTTGCCTGGATTCAGTCCTCAGATTTGGAGCAGTCTGTCTAGAACAAGCTGGCAGATGTGCCGTGCAGAGGGGAGAACCTCTACGGGGAGCAGGTGAAGGCCAAGGCTAGTGATATAGAGAAGCAGCACATCACCCTCACCAGGCTCTTGAGGAAGACTTCTAATCCCTCTTGCAAGAGGTACCAGAGGCTGAAGGAATTTTACTACCAGCATAAGTGCAGGTACTTTCCAAGCCCTCAACTTTCGCAGCAAAAGGCGCAGGCCCCTTGCCAGCAGTGACGAGAGAAGTCTCAGAAGGCCCAGTCTGCCCAGCAGCCTAAGCTTGGGAAGAAAGGCTTGGCAATCTACTTCCGGTCAAACCTTGCCATGAAAACCCAGGGGCTGCTGGGTTGCCAGGAGTCAGCATCGACTTGATGGCACACACATGCACAGTGTTCACAGAAAAAAATTTCTACTATTGTCAGTACATATACCACAATGACACTTATTGCTTTTTAGATGCTTGCCCAATTAAGGTCTTTAAAACCATGAATGGCAAATTATTAACTACTCTCTCATGGGGAAGAGGGGGTCATTCCACATCTTTGAACCAACAAGCATTTACCCTTTATTGAAGCAACCCCCTTTAGATGCTGCCAATCTCACCAGCTATTGGCCAGTTCTGTCTCTTCCATTTCTGGCTAAAGTCCTTGAAAGTCCAGAATGAGCTCTGACAGGACTATCCGCTCAACATCCATGCCATGAGGATAATCTGTGGTTGCTGGGCACAGCCCAACCAGCATCCTCCTGGAGTTACCAGGGAGATGTCTAAACCCTGCCCAGATTATATCATCCCTCTCATGCGTTTATAGGTCAGTTTTCTGAATTTCAACATCTGGCAGATCATCTCTGCAGGTCAGTAATCCTATCCACTCATTCTTCACAAAATCATGCTTAGAAAATGTTTCATAGTTTATTATTAAAAGCTGCTATTCAATGCAATAGAGCTAATGAAAATGTATTCAGTTCATTTAAAATATTACACTTGGGAAATTATTTTTCATCCACTGCAAACAATTGTCTTTGCTAATCATGTTTAATGTATATCAATACTTCAGTGAAAGAATAGACATTATAGTAATTCAGACTAATCTAACAGAATTTGAACTAATTATTACATAAAACCTTTGTTTATGGGCATAAACAAATGTGTATAGAAGTTTCCTTCCCAGCAGTTTTAGACATTCATTTTGACATTAAAGCATTCCTAGTGGCTCAGTGGTGTTGGTCTGTGCCTATTTTTTGCATTAACAAGCAATGTATTATGTCTGCTGGGCTGTTCTCTCATTGAGTAAACATAAGGAAAGGGGAAATGAATGGCCCAAAGAACGAGCACAAATTTGCAAAGCCTTTCACCTCTAGGCTACCCCCTTAAATCCCACTGAGACCAGTAGCAGAATTTAATTTCCTGAAAGTCCTAAAAGTAAGAATGAAATAAATGTTTAACGGTACTTTTTGCCTACATACTTGTGTGCATAAATTTCTCTGTGGAATGTTTTTGCTTAAAAATGTTATAAGAAGTTAAACATTGAACAAAAGTGTCAGGGCCAGCAGGGAGTTGGTGTATACCGAGATAGGCAATCGGTCTCAACTAGGCTTGCTAAAGATGGGCATTTAGCTCCACTCCTCCAGGAACATAAACTGTGCCATACTGGGTCAGACCGAAGATTCATCAAGCCCAGTATCTTGCTTCCAAAAGTGGCCAGTCCAGATAACAAGTACCCTGCAAAATCCAAAAAGGTAGACAGATTCCTATGCTGATTATCCCAACGGTTTATGGACTTTTCCTCCAGAAACTTATTCAACCCTTTTTTAGACTCAGCTACATTTTTTTTTTATTTATTTATTAAATTTTGAACATACATTCAACACCAAAGTTGAATACAGGAAACTTGATAATATAATGAGTTATAAACATCCAAATAACAAACAACCAAAAACATCACATTACCATAATCAGCCCACAAATAATTGGGAGAGGCCAAAACTCAGCTACTTTTAACAACTTTATTGCATCCTCTGGCAATGAAATCCAGAGTTTAATTACACATTGAGTAAAAAAATATTTTCTCTAATTAATCTTAAGTGTACTATGTAGCTTTATTGTGTGTCCTCCAAGGCTGGTGCAAGGGTATTAGACACATAAGGCAAAACTTCATACTGGCACCCCCTTGCAATTAGCTTTTAGACCCCCCTAGTGCCACCTTTCCCCCCCCCCCCCCCAAGATTTTGATTATTAAACTCAATTTTAGTCATCTCAGCATCAATAATCCTACAAAAAATTCATATTTGGACATCATACTTTTTAATATCAATCATTATTTTGTAAATATATACATAATGATGAGAGATTTCAAAAATCTACTTACTGTACAAGGGTAAATGGACTATTTACCTATTGCCCATTCTTCCTGCAGGTAAAAGTATGTAGTGATGACTGAGTTTGTGTGGCTGCCAGGACCTATTGCTTTGATTTGACTGTAGCTGCTCTTGTTGTCTCCCCCCCCCCTCCCCCAAAGAAGCTGCTGTCCTAGGTGTCCACCTAGTTTGCCTAGTGATTGGGCCTGCCCTGGTGTCTTAGTCTCTGTAGTTTTTGAAGGACTTAATAACTGATTTGTGTTTACTCGTTCCACTCCACTCATTATTTTATAGACTTCTATCATATCTCCCCTTAATTGGTCTCTTCTCCAAGCTTAAGAGTCCTTTCCTCATAGGGATATCCTTCCATCCTCTTTATCATTTTGGTCGCCCTTCTCTGTACCTTTTCTAACTCCACTATTTCTTTTTTAAGATATAGCGACCAGACCTGCACATAATATTTAAAGTGCAGTTGCATCATGGAGCAATACAGAGACACTGCATTTTTTGTTTGTTCTCAATACCTTTCCTTATCTTTTCTAGCATTTTATTAGCTTTCTTGGCTGCTACTGTACACTGACTAGAGGATTTCAATGCATTATTTATTATCTGATAATGTGCCCCTTGTTCTTGTTCCCAGCTTAATCTATGGGGTATGTTTACTAAAGTACATTAGCTGTTTTCACAGTGCTAATATAGAATTGTTGTGCCTCAAAGATAGCTAACACATGAGAAATACAACTACTGTACCACGGGCATTATCTGCAGTAGTTGCATTTCCCGCGTTGCCTGCAAAAGTGGGTGGGAGTTGGGCGGAGAGTGGGTATTCACATGGTGCAGTAACTGCTCTTTTCTCAGGCTTTGTGGATGCGGCTACTGCCATCTCAATGGGTAGAGATACCTGCATCCATAAAGCTATCCTCCAATGAAGCCAGCATTTTCTCTGCAGTATCTGCAGTGGAAATGCCGGAAACACCCCCTGCATATATCACGGGTCTTTTGCATCTAATGCCAGGCTTTTACAACTATCACCCAGCATTAGCTGCAGAAGCGTATCGTGGCTTCATAAAATATCCCTATGCCTCAGCAGTTGCTGATCAGTCTCCCCCAAGGCCATATATAACTTAAAGATCCACCCCTTGTTCCCCAGTGTACCTGTGCACAGCACCTCCATGAGAGTAAGATCCCATTCCAGATCTTCCAGCACTCCCTTGGATAGAACATAATGCCTAAGTTGGAGGTAGGCGTAGGTATGATATGGAAGAAGCCCGTACTGATCCCAGTCAAAGACACCATCTATGACTGGGTAAAACCTGGTTCAGCTGCATAATACACCTCTCTTCCCACTGTCCAAACACCATCCCACTAACATCTGGGGCAAAATGTGGGTTGTTTTGAATCGGCACTAATCCTGAGAGTCTCTCTCCTCCCAAAAGGATCCTTTTGCAACATTCCCAAAGCTGCAGTATATGCATCATCATTAATGGATTACATATCTTTTCCATTTCATTTTGGGATCTAACATCCCATACATATGAAACCAAGAAACTTCCCAGAAGAGAATTCTGTTCAGGGAGCACCAATTGCTTTGGTTACTCTTGAACCCACTCAGTCACAGCCCACAACTCTACAATGAGGTAGAGAATTCTGAAAAAAGCTTAAACCCTTCCTCTTTTCTGAATACTTCTCTCTGCCCCCCTAAACCCCCAGGTCCCCTACCTTAACTCAAATTAATTCTCTTTCAAACCAACAAAAACCCCACCCCCCCTCCCTCACCCTCCTTCCCCTACAAATCCCTCTTCTTTCCCCCCAACTAATTTAATGTAAATAGTTCTGTTGTAAACGTTCAATCATTGTTCAAATTTTTCTTATTATTGTTCCATGTAAAACAGCTGTAAACACAGTTACTTTTTGTTCTCTGTAATCCGTTTTGAATTACAGAAAAACGGTATATAAAAAATGATAAATAAATAAATTATATTTGAACAGCAGCTTAACTTTACCTCACAAAACCAGCAAAACCACCTGAACAATATACAGCACGATAAAAACCCTACAGAACCTGCGACTGCTATTAGCAGCACCTGACGTCTGCTCTGTATTTCAAGCTCTCATCTTCCCACACTTGAACTTCAACAATAGCATCTACCATGGGCTTCTCAAATACACACTACACCAACTGCAAAGGGCCCAGCACACAGTGGCCAGAATCATAATGGGAGCAACAAGAAGTGAGCACATTACACCAATATTCAGACAGCTTGATAGCTTCACTGACTACCGCTAACTAGCCGAATCCAATACAAAACAATAATGAAAACCTTCAAAATCACATACAACTGGGGGGAATCCAAAATGGCCGCTTAGGCTGCCGAACAGCAGGGCACTTTTTTCCAGCATGCCAAAAGGAAAGGGAAGACCCGTTGGAAGCCTCCCTCAGCAGTTGGATTCCCCCTTACCTTCTGCCTCTATAGGAACTTTGGACCGTTATTTTGCCCCGGGGAATCAGCAAACAGGCACCAGCGTTTCACCAGGCTTGACTTCATTGGGGCTGGAGAGCTCCGCGTCATCTTCCGGTTGTGAGCTGTTGCCGGTGCTACGCACTCCTCCTGGCTATCTACCTGGGGTGACTGATTCAGGTGCGCTCAAGTCAGCCAACCCGGATAGGGAACGAGCTATGGCTTCAGGTGGGGGGCAGCTCTTCTGTCTCAGCTCTAGTTACTAAGTAGATGGTGGAGATTCTAGAGCCTGCTACAGAAGGGATTACTCTACCAGTGAATATGGAGAGTGAGGTGGCTGAAGAACCAAAGGCGGGAATGGAGGAGTTTGCTTCGTTTTCATGGGGTCTGGCAGTGCCTGGACAGGATTTTTCTTTTGCCTTTCATTTGGAAAAGCCTGTTGTCATCTCCTTGGATTCTATTTGGTTGGCTATTTCGATGTTAGGTAACGTACTGGTTCAACAATCACACAAATTAGCCTCACAAGTATTGTTGAACACTGTTTTGGTGGCTGATGTTTCTACAGAATTTATTGAGGTTAAAAAATCTGTTAATTTATTTATTTATTTATTTATTTACATTCTCTTATATACCGCGCTATTCTGCATCAGTGCGGTTTACATTGAACAAACTGAAATTACATTGAACAGGGCATTATAACTTGGAGATAACTATTTTACAGGGAACATGGGCTATGGAGGGTTAAGTGGCTTGCCCAAGACCACAAGGAGCACCTGTGGGACTAGAAACCCCAGTCCTTCCGGCCCAAGGTTGCTGTCCTTTAGTGGGATAAGAGTCTACAATCAGAGCGAATAAAACATGATAATTATTAATCTCCAGGAACAAGCAGGAATGTAGTCTTCCTATATGGGTGACATAAGATACCGACGGAGCCCGCACGGGAAGCTCCCCAGTTACCAATAAGAAAGTCTTTGGGAGCACTCCACTGCTCCTGCGCTACTGTCTTCCCGCTCTCCCAACTCTCTCTCCTCAGTTCTTCTTTTTCCGTAGAGCCAACAGGTCAAAACCCTGTCACGGAGAAAAGAACTTAGAAACCTTTTCAAAAACTGCTTCTGCCTCTCCACACCATTATCACTCATTTCCAGTACCATATTTCCTTTATTTTTTCCCAAAATTCCTTTTCTTTTTTCTTTTTCAAAAGAATTTTTACATCAGGGCCTCATGTTCACCAGGCCTTGCCCACCATATCATGATGGAAAAACCCTCGAGTGGGTTCAAAAAATGCACCAAGTGCTCCAGCACCATTTCGGTGACAGACAAACTTGATTGTTTCTGAAATGCCTTGGTCCCAACCACATACACCAGGATTGCTCTCTCTGTAAACAGATGATGAAGAAGGGCCTAGGGAACCGGGACAAAAAATTTGGAGAACTATTTCTATTGAACTCCATGTCAGTGGCCTCGACTTCCTCTAGAGCATCTTCATGCTCTTATGGTTCTAAGCAGTCTAAAGAGTAAACACTTGGAGAAAAAGACTAAAAGACCCATGTCTCCTTCAAGGTCTTCTAAAGATAAGTTAAAGCCTCGAGAATCCTCAGAGAAGTCGAAGGAACCGAAGGAAAGGTCCAAGGATTCTGCAGGCAGGTCTCAGGAATTGAGGGAGAGATCCCACTCTAAACACCGGGACTCTTCCAGGACTTCTTCTGACTCCGGCCATCGGCCCAGACATCCCTGGCAGGAGGACTTATCCTCCAAAGCCTTCATGGGGAATCAGGAGGCACCCGAGGCCTCAACCTCTGGAGAGCCCCTGATGCCTTGCTCTGGTACAGTGGCGCCAAGCCCCGTTCTTACATTGGACCAGGAGATCCTGTCCTTGGAGAGGATTTTAGCGGCCCTCCTCGCAGCTTTGGTTCCTCTAACACTGACAGCTGGGGGACCGCATGCTGGACCATCAACATCGCTGACCCCATCGACTCCAATTCAAGCTCTGGCATCGATACCGCCTTCGGCACTGACACACTCAGCATCAAGAACCAAGGCCTCGGTACCGACACCGGTATCGGTATCAGCCATGGAGATCCCATGGGGAACTACCTCAGCGAGGAGTATTGACACTGTTCATGCTGCCGCCAGCATCGTCAAAACTCACTGGTGTCAGACTCGGATACCTCCAATTCCGATCATTGCTTCTTCGATTCCATGGACCTCCATGACATCACCTCCCAGCCTTTGCCTCTCTCCATTAGTACTCGCAGAAAATCTCCTCCTGAAGATATGTCTTTTCAGGAGTTTATCCGAGACATGTCGAGGAGGCTATCGATTCTGGCATCATCGGAACCGGAACCGAGGGCAGAGGAGATGGAAATACCCCAGTACCCCATAGCCCCAAAGGAGACCACAATCCTCCCAGTACACCAGATCCTCTACAACTTAATGCTTCGGATGTGGGAGACTCCTCTAATGATCTCCCCAATTAGCTGTCAGCTGGATACCACATGCAGGGTACCAGAATGTCCTGGTTTTCAAAAACCACAACTTCCACACCACTCTGTGGTGGTGGAATCAGCGATGTGTCACATCAAAAGTGGCAAAAACCACTCTTCCATACCTCCGGGAAGAGAATCCAGGAATCCCACCCTCCTCCCCCTGGAGTTGTAGGGTTGTTTATAGCTTTTGTTTTTCACTCCTATTCAGCTACAAACTCAACTGAGGAGAAGGAGTTGGGAGAGCAGGAAGGCAGTAGTGCAGGCTCAGTGAAGTGCTCCCAAAGGCTTTCCTATTGGTAGCTGGGGAGCTTCCTGCGTGGGCTCTGTCGGTACCTGATGTCATCCATATGTGACAACTAAATTCCCGCTGTTTCCGGAAAACACCTGTTAAAGATGAGTAACTATACTTTCTTTGTTGGTTAAGGATATGGGTGCAATGAAAACGAAAATGGAACTTTTGGAAAATCAGGTTCGCTCCCTTAACCTTCAATTGGTGAACTTTCCTCGCTCTTCATTGATCTCTGTGAGGGATATGGTGAAACGTTTTATGATTGAGACTTTGGGAATAGCTACAGAATCTTTGTCTCCCTTGTCTAAGGTGTATTAGATACCCATCAGAAAGAAAAGTTCTGCTGTATTGCCGCAGTCCTCTTCTTCTGATTTTCAACAAATGGATTTTTTAAATGTGTCTGAGCTGCTTGAAACTTCAGACTCTGAAGCTGTTGTTGTACCTGCTACTATATTAATTACATTTGTGTTATGCACTGACAGGGAGTGGTTTTTCAAGATGTATTTTCGTAAGTGTTTCATAGCTTTTAAGGGGCTTCAAGTTAGAATCTACCCTGATCTAGCACGTGAGACCCAGAAATGACAGTGTGAGGTTTTACTTTATAAACCCACTGTTGCCCAGTTAGGTGATCAATTTTTTCTTAACTTTCCTTGTAAATGTCTTGTTAAATGGCATTCTGAAAGTTATATTTTCTTTGACCCTACCCAATTGGGGGTGTTTATCAGTTCATGTTTGCCTCCAGTCCCAGACTGAATTTAGGAAGCAGTAATTGGGCAGTCTAAGCATTACCTTTTACTTGTTTGAATTTGTATGTTATTACCCATCGTGGTGTATGTCTGTCTATATACATCCGCTATCTGTGGGGCAACCCTGTCTGTCTTTCCACAGTCTGCTTCGAGGCACTGCTCCCCTGGTCAGGCCTGTGTGGGCATGGGAGGGGGGATCCTTGTTGTTGGGAGGGGGGATCCTTGTTGTTGGGCTGGTGGGCTAGGACTGGTATGTTGAATTGCTTATGATTGTTGTTATTGTTTTTGTAAATTGCTATGTCTAACCCTTTTCTGTTCACAAGTGTAATGCTTGGGTAAAGTTTGTGTAAAATGGCATTTAAAAAAAAAATCACACACAAGCAGTCAATGTACTTAAAGTTGCTCATTCAAAATAAAGCAGGCACCAGAGGCACATGTAAATGCAGACAAAACATGCTAGCCTCGCCACCTCAACTAACAAAGGCCAACCAAACAACAAGTAAACAGAGCCTTTTCCATGTAGAAACATAGAAATATGATGACAGAAAAAGACCACATGGCCTATCTAGTCTGTCCTTCCAAAGAAACAACTACAACAGTCCCCTTTTTTCCTTTAGAGATCCTCTGTGTTTGTCCCATGCTTTTTTGAATTCAGATACTGTCCTCATCTCTACTACCTCCACTGGGAGACTATTCCACGGATCCACCACTCTTTCTTTAAAGAAATATTTCCACGTATCACTCCTGAATCTATCCCCATGCAACATTGCTCTGGAATACTCTACCTAATAACCTAAGGGAAATCAAGACCTGACACAATTTCATAAGAAACTCAAGACTCACTTATTCAGAGCATATTTCAGGGACTGAACATATCTGGACCAAAGCTTCCAGCAACAAGAAAACCCAAACTACCACCATCACCCAGGTTATGATAGTCTATGAAACTTCAACAATAAACCTCAGCTCTCATACAACATATCAGAGCTCATGCACCTCCCCCCACCCACCCAATGCAAATCCCTATGGAAAACGTTGATTATGTTAATAACTAAATAACTGTTATATGTTAACTACCACTATATTGTAAAAAGATTAATAACTGTTATGTTAACACTTTCTATATCTAGTCACACTGTTTATCAAGTTCTATGTAATACAGCTGATTATTCAATGTAAACCGTTTTGATTCCCAGATAAAGCGGTCTAGAAAACCAAATAAATAAATAAATAAGTTAGATGCAAGGAATTGATAAGGCAGGCAACGAGGGAATTTGACAAAAAGCTTGCCATGGAAGCAAAAACACATAATAAAAACTTTTTCAAGTACATTCGTAGCAAAAAACCTGTGAGAGAGTCAGTTGGACCATTAGATGATAGAGAGATAAAAGGGGCACTAAGAGGGGACAAGGCCATAGCGGAGAGACTGAACGAATTCTTTGCTTTGGTCTTTACTGAGGAACATGTAGGGATGTTACCCATGACTGAAATGGTATTGAAAGGTGATGCATCGGAAGAATTGAAAGAAATATCGATAAACCGGGAAGATATATTACAACTATTTGATAAACTAAAGAAGAGCAAATCACCTGGACTGGATGATATACATCAGAGGGTGTTGAAAGAACTCAAATATGAGATTGCAGGCCTACTATTAGTAATCTATGAACTATCATTAAAATCATCTGTAATACCTGAAGATTGGAGGATAGCCAATGTAATGGCAATTTTTAAAAAGGGTTCCAGGGGTGATCCAGGAAACTACAGACTGGTGAGCCTGACGTCAATACCAGGAAAAATGGTAGAAACAATTATAAAGACAAAATTACTGAACATGTAGATAGTCATGGTTTAATGGGAGAAAGCCAAAATGGCTTTAGCCAAGCAAGGTCTTGTCTTACTAATCTGTTATATTTTTTTGAAGGTGTGAATAGACAAAGGGGAACCAGTTAATATTGTGTATCTGGATTTTCAGAAAGCTTTTAGCAAGGTCCCTCATGAGAAACTCTTGGCAAAATTAAAAAGTCATGGGATAGGAGGCAGTGTACTATTGCGGATCAGGAACTGGTTAAAAGATAGAAAACAGAGGGTAGGGCTGAATGGGCAATTTTCCCAATGGAGAACAGTGAATAGTCGAGTACCCTAGGGGTTTGTGCTGGGTCCTCTGCTTTTTAGCATATTCGTAAATGACCTGGAATTGTGAATGAGTGAGGTAATCAAATTTGCAGATGACACAAAATTATTCAAAGTTGTTGAAACACAAGAGGATTGTGAAAAATTGTAAAAGGATCAGATGCAATTTAATGTGGACAAGTGCAAAGTTATGCACCTAGGGAAGAATAACCCAAACTATGGTTACACAATGCAAAGTTCCACATTAGGAACCACCACCCAGGAAAATAATTTAGGTGTCATTGTGGATAACATGTTGAAACCTTCCGCACAGTGTGCAGTGGTGGCCAAGAAGTCCAATAGCATGCTAGGAATCATAAGGAAAGGGATGAAGAATAAAACAAAGGATATTATAATGCCTCTATATTATTCTATGGTGCGACTGCACCTTGAATATTGTGTGCAATTCTGGTCGCCGTTTCTTAGAAAGGATATAGCGGAATTAGAAAAGGTACAGAGAAGAGCTACTAAAATGGTAAAGGGGATGGAATTATATCCCTATGAGGAGAGGCTTAAAAGGTTAGGGCTCTTCAACCTGGAAAAGAGACGGCTGAGGGGAGATATGTTAGAGGTCTATAAATTAATGAATGGAGTGGAACGGGTAAATGTAGATCAATTGTTTAACCATCAAAAAGTAGAAAGACTAGGGGACATGCAACGAAGCTACAGTGTAACCCGTTTAAAACATTAGTAACCCATTTAAGACATTTTCTCTTATTAAATATTTTTTTATTCAATGCATAATCAAACTCTGGAATTTGTTACCAGAGGATGTAATAAAAGCTGTGAGTGTAGCTGGGTTTAAAAAAGGTTTGGACAAATTCCAAACTATTATTAAAGAGGACCTGGGAAATCCATTGCTGCCCCAATACAAGCTTTGTGGAACCTGTATGTCTTTTTGGGAAACTGCTAGGTACTTGTGATCTGGATTAGCTAGTGTTGGAACCAGGATACTGGGCTTGATGGACCTTGGTCTGACCCAGTATGACATATCTTATGTTCCTATGACAGACATAAAAAAGCACGCCTGATCTTTGCCCAAACCCACCTTGAGAAAGCACAGTCCTCCCAGGAAAATGTTCTGTGGACAGATGAAACTAAACTTGAGTTCGTTGGAAATGCAGACCAGCGAAACATTTATAGGCAAAGAAATGAAGCTTATAAGGTAAAAAAAACACTCGTCCTACAGTTAAATATGGTGGAGGTTCAATAATGTTGTGGTGCTGTTTTGCTGCCTCAGGAACTGGAGGTCTGGATCGTATTAAAGGAATCTTGAAGTCAGAGGACTACTAAGGTATTTTGGAGTGAAATGTGCTACCTGGGGGTATGTTTACTAAACTTCGGTAACGTTACATACCGCGCGTTATGTAACGTTAACGCGCGTTAATGTTACTTAACGATCGTTAATGTCCCCGGCCGCGGTAAACACCGCAGAAGGTGGAGAGAGGGCGGAGAGAAGGGGTCAATGGGCGGAGAGTGGGCGGGGAGAGGCCCCTTTCACACTAACGCACTGAACTGAAGGGCTGAATCCTACCGCGAATGAAAACCTGTCGTTAGATGCACATTTGCAGGAGAGAGAAACCATTTAAGTGTCAGCAATGTACAGCCAAGGCAGGGAGCCCAAGAAATGTGATAGTAAGGCTCCATTTTCAGCAACACCATAGTGCCAAAGTATGAATGGCCACTATGGCGATGGTGCAAATGGGGCATAGGGGGCCGCAGGCGGGACATGTAGCATGGGCAGCTGGGGCACAGGGGGGACCAGGCAGGCGCCTAGGTGGCACATAGGAACATAGAAACCGGAAATCAGCACGATAGCAGCTGACCAAGGCCAAACACAATCCACCTATATCTACCTGGTTCACCCTAGCCAATAGTTGCTAGGGCACTGACCTGACATCCCCCCAGCCATCCCGCCCCCATGTGGAAGGGACATAATATTGGTAGGCAGTGATGGGCGGGGGATGTGAGGATGTCCACGTATGGCCCCCCACCCCGGGATCCGCTCCCTAGGTGGACACCTACCTACACAGTGGATGGCCTGGGACTGCGCATTACCAGCACCGACAGCAAATGGCCATGTCAGCTTGGCAGGGGGGGTGTGCCCGTGCTGGAGGGGGCAGTGCCACCTCCCTGCAGTGGACCTAGGCCATGCCCTGCATCAGTACATGGTGTGCAGTGCAACATACAAAGTCTGGCTGAGGAAAAGTACAGGTAGCCCCAGAGACTATTGTGCATGTGTGGTGCAGTACACCCAGCCAGTGTGTCCAGAAGCAGAGGGTCACAGGTTCAAGCCCCAGCTGTGGTTCCTGCAGAGCATGTCCCTATGTTTTACCCTACAATGCAGATACAACAGCAACATGTGCAATGCCCAAAGCAGCGGCAAACAGGGGTACAAACACCCACCTACACAGGCTCCACAATCCAAAGATGCATGGAGAGTCAGGCTGTTGGCCCCAGCATTGAGCTGAAGTTATCACCAGAGCACTACTACTACCCCCTGCACAGTTTAGCAATGTCGGCACTGTGATCAGGACCAGTGTGGCGGGCAGGGTTGCCAACCACCCCTATCTTTGTACAATGCTGCAATAGGAGTGAGCGTGTGTGTATGTCTATCCATTGTTCTGTGGCTGCCCATCCTTCACTGGGCCCAAAATGTCCCACTGTTACCAGCGTTAGCCTGAATAGGTGCATAATGAGGAGCAAGATATTTTGGGTATGGCCCGGACAGGGCAGATTGGCCAGGATGCATCTTCACAGGGTGTGGGGCAATGGCAGGGACACTGTAGTGCCTGACCACCACCTGCATGGACAGGGTGGCCACAGCATGGCATGCTGGGAGGGCACTCACTCTGACCGAGCAGTGACCATGGCAGGTCTAGGTTCCCACATAGCGCTCTACACTATCTGCCTCCAGTGATATATTTGTATTCCCCAGTCCTGGGGTCCCAATCACTGAGTTGCCTGCTTGCTGCGCATAGTTCCTCTGTGAGCAGGCTGGTGGACTGTCTGCAGTTAGACTGTGCATGGTCAGAACACCTTTAAGGTACAGTCTGACTGTGCTGTCTGCTGGTGACTGGCAGACAGTGGTGGGAGGCAGTTGGGGTTTTCCAGACCTAACCCCAGAATTGCTGCTGGTCTGCCACTGCTCCAGTCATAGGTATAGCTCTGGCCCACCAACCCTGGAGGGCTGTCTCATACAAACAGGATGGTGGTTGCTTCCCCAGGGCAGGGGCACCTGTTCTTTACCTACAAAAAGGGTGATGTGGGCCCTTTGGGGTATGTAGTATATACCACTGCAACCTATAAAGGCACTGCTACACACACCTCATGCAATTCTAGGAACCCCTCTGCCCTGATAACAGCTGCCCATGTCAGCCAGACCCTAACATGGGGTACACACCAATCTGGCTGGTGTCTGGTCCCACAGGGCCACATGTGACTGCAGGATACAGATGGACACAAAATTACCTTTGGCTGCACTGTAAGGAATACCTGTCACACACTGGTAGTGATGGGGATGTACAGCAGGACCTATCTCTAGCACCACATGTACTGCGGACCTAGTGCTGGGCACCCATCCTATCCCTCAGGGTGAACACAGACCTGCACAATGGCATGGTCTGTAGCTACTCTGTGCCAGTATAACACACTGTCAGTTCGTCTTTCCAAGCTGAGGTCCGGAGAGGTGCAGACCCCATTTGGTGAACAGTTGTAGACTGCTATTTAGCATGTGCATTGCATCATGGGTACTGGTGGGGTTACCCTGTCCTGGCACTCAGAGCAGACAGTTTGTGCAGTGACCTGCAGTCCTTCTGTACCCAGACATTGCTGTGACATACACCATGGAGGTATAGCCTACTGGTTAATACAATGCCATTCTTGGCAGTGTTCATGGGTTCAGTTCCTCATTGTTCCCTCTTTTCATGCCTGTCCTACTCAAATAGTGTGCATGCCTGTAGAGGTCATATATTTGCAGATCTGTGCTTCCAGCCCATAATACCCTCGCCACAATTGCCAACATTCCCTCGGTCTGTCTATCTGCATCTGTCAGTTGTGTAGAGTCCTGTCTGCCAGTGCAGGCTGCCACCCCATGTCATGCCCTGCTACCCTTTCCTGCATTGCGCCTCTTCATGCTTGCCTCGCCTGTGCCTGATCTGCATGGCACCACCACTCCTCTGTACACCCATCATTGTAATTATCCTGCCACCTCTGCCTCCACTGGGGGACATGTATTCCCATCGTCTGCCACCAACTGTTTTTCCGGTACTTTACATTGCCAACACTCTGTGCTGTGGTACAGCTGCCCCACCATGTTTGTCATCAGTACTAGCAGGCACATGGGATGCCCGCAGATATGGCAGGTCCAGTGGCTCCCACTTCTCCCTCCTTCACTCACCTGTTCATTGCCTTTCCTGAGTGCTCTATCTAGTGTTAGGGCTACATCTGTCTCTGTTCCATACAGGTCATGCATGTCATCCTGAGGCACCTTGCAGTCCCTAGGGCACACTAACCTAGGACACCATAACCTTGTTAGGCCACCTTAACCTATGGTTCCGTAGCCCAGGGTGCCTTCTGCGGTGCCTTGTCCAAGGGTGCCTAATATAGTGCTTAGCCTAGGAGGCCCTATAGAGCGCCTTATGAGGCACCTTACATGGCATCTTACTGAGCACCTTGTAAGGCACCCTGTAAGGCGCCTTGCAAGGCACCTTATACGGCGCCTTACAAGGTGCCTTACAGGGTGCCTTGCAAGGTGCCTTACAAGGTGCCTTGTAATGCTTGTTAGCCTAAGGCGCCTTGTAATGCGCGTTAGCTGCTACAGCTTGCTGTAACGATGCAACACCCACACCTTTATATGGGCATCTGTACCTTTACCGCGGAACCTAATGCGAATGACATTACCACAGTTTAGTAAACATACCCCCTAGTGTCAGAAAGCTAGGTGTGGGTTAAAGGTCATGGGTCCTCCAACAGGACAATGACCCAAAACATACATCCAAAAGTACAAAAGAATGGTTAAAAACAAAACAAATGGACTGTTTTAAACTGGCCTGCAATGAGTCCTGATCACCACCTAATCTTTGGAAAGAGTTGAAATCTGCCATTGGTAAAAGGAATCCTAGAAACATTTATGAGGTGGAACAAATGGCAGTTGAAGAGTAGGAGATACTATCAGTAGACTGATGTGCGAGACTTATAGATGGCTATAAGAAACGTTTGGCAGCTGTCATAATTGCCAATGGTTGTGTAATCAAGTATTAGTGAAGTGTGCCATTACTCCTGTCTAGGTTGTATTTTTTTCTCAGAAATTACTTTGTCTAAGTTGCACAGACGTCTTTTTTTGTGTATACGTTTGAACATACTATTAAAATATTATGACGACATACAGTTGGAATATTTCCAATTATTTTTCAAGATATTGTATACAACATACATAAAATGCAAGGGTGCCAATAAGGTTGACCGCAGCTGTATGCCAGAGCACTAATGTGAGACGACACACTACTTCCTTATCAGCCCTCCAAAGATTGCAAGAAGAGCTAGCATCTCAATTAGTGTTTCCATTTATGTGTAGACATTTACTTTAGAACATATATACATTTCACTTTTAGATAACATATCAAAATGCTGGTAAATGCAAATGGGGGAGCCAACAGATCAAAATGAATAAACACAAATTGCTGAGATGAATAAATAAAGACCTCAGAAACTATGCCATATTGGGCATGTCCATGTTTGTGAAATCATGTCTGCACCTGGACCTGCCTGCCTTTTTTTTTATCAAAAAGAAACACACAACTCTGCACGTTTAACCCGAAAGTATACCAGTATCCTCAAAACTGATGTATTCAAGTAAAGACTTCAGGCTGACTTCAGCATTCAATTCAAGCCCTATAGACAAAGCAACTGGTAGGTCTCAGACTCAGCGGGCAAAAACATACTCCAGTCAGTAACAACTGTCTGGGCATAGCCCTTATTGCATCAACGACCTTTAATACTTCGTTGCTCTGAAAAGCAGTTGGTAATGCTTGGATGGTCTTCAATCAACCTGTTGTGAGTGTTTAAGCCACCCCCTGAAGAAACCTGCTCGGGTGAAACGCAAGATAGCGCGAGTGAGAGCGTTGTGGATAAGGCGATGGCCAAGCACTTTTTCAAGCAATGCCTTTAAAGCTAAGTCAAGCTGACCACTCTCTTTACATAAGTTTGGTTGAACAATTTTGAGTCTAAATTGTCTATTATTTTGTTTAAGGAGTCAGTGGATGCCCCTTTTCAGAGCAACAAAGTATTAAAGGTCGTTGATGCAATAAGGGCTATGCCCAGACAGTTGTTACTGACTGGAGTATGTTTTTGCCCGCTGAGTCTGAGACCTACCAGTTGCTTTGTCTATAGGGCTTGAATTGATTGCTGAAGTCAGCCTGAAGTCTTTACTTGAATACATCAGTTTTGAGGATACTGGTATACTTTCGGGTTAAACGTGCAGAGTTGTGTTTTTCTTTTTGACAAAAAATTTTTGCTCTGTGATAAATTTTGACCATTACTATATTTGTGCCTTTTTTTTTAGACATTTTGATTTAGACGTTCCATATTGCACTTAGACGTCCCTTCTAAAATCCCCCTGAAAGTGTGGTAAGTGCAAAAACTTCCCGCACTTTAATAAACATGCCACATGGTTACTCTTAACTCATCTATACAAAAACATGGTGTGACCTATGTGATGAAATTTAAATGGAATGCCAACATGATCCAGGACTGATTTCTGAGTTGTTTCCAATCACATTCTGTACCTCATTCAGTATGAAAGGTTATATGAAACTACATTCGTTTACCAAAACGCTTGCATGTTCTATCATAAACCAACATCTCTGTTAATAGATGTCAAGAAACTATTTTTGAGCTGTGGATCCCATTTGCCAATGTTGTAACAGATACATTTATGTAAGTGTTATTTATATATTCCTTTATCATTATATGGAGCTTAATGAGGCGGTCTGTAAGTTTCACAGTGATACAAATTTTGTATATCTCTGTTTGTTGCCACATAGTGATTAATCTGGCCTTAAATTTATGTTTTCCCCCTGCTGGAGTTTATGCTATGATTTTAAATGTCACTTTATCATTTTATTATTAATTTTAAAAATGAATATATAAAACTATTTTTATATCAGTTGTTTTAAATTAATTTTGTTCCATATGACTTTTCTAAATATCTTCTATGGCATTACCATTGTTTCTTTTAGCAGCCCCAAAGGAACCCTTAGGCTACTGTTTTAATCTATTTTGCTATAGTTATGTAAACTGATGTCGCACATCCTGTGGCTACTAATAAGTGGATGAATTCTATTTTGAACTTACGGCTTTTCTTTGATGTTGTCCATGCCACATACTGGGACATGCACATTTTTTATGGTTATCATTTGCAATTTTTGTTTAAATTTTTTTTGTTGCACTCAGTACTAGCACTTTTCATATTCATTTCAGGTTGGAGAAAAGATTTTTTACTTTGGCTTAAAAGGTATAGCTGTCATTTTGCTTTGGATGTGGATGACATATTATATATATTAATGGTAATCAGATAACTAACTTCTGATACATGTTGCTTCTATTATAGAATCACTGTTACATCACAGACTGAGATAATCTATATTTTGATAACAATGTAGACATCACAGAGCAAATGTAAAAATTATCCAAGAGAAGATCTCTTTTCTGGAGATACTATGGGGTTCATTTTAGAAACCATTCGTGAGTATGTCTGAAATGGGCACTTAGGCATCCCCAGAGCCATCTTAGAAAGCAGAGTATATAGACATCTCCAGTGCAAAAAGTCCATATCACACAAGGGGGTGGTGGAGGTATGTCCAGTTACGTTCTGGTAAAGATACACGTGGGCTTGATTTCAGAAACAGCAAGCACATCTCAACCCTGCTCCAGGGCAAAATAGGATTCAGAAAAGCTCTCATTCTGTAACTAAAACACCTGGAGGGAGTAGAGAAGAAGGTACTCTGATAACCCCAATACCTTTCATGGTCATAAAGAAAAGTGAAGGGAAATGAGGACCCTTGTTTTCTGACTGGCACGCTCCATTTGCAAAATAGCAGGCAGCGACGTGCATGCAGCATGGGATAGATGCCCCTGTCCTAAAATTTTGTCACGGGAACATCTATGTAGCCATGGCAGCCAGCATCCATTTTGGGCACCTGAAAGTTTCTAAAATCAGCTGAAACTTGCACATGGCCAGCCTTTTTCCATACATTTTGACCTAGACGTCATTTCTAAAATGTGCCTTCAAATGACTGGATTGGATATACATTTTTGAATGTTTGTGTTCTTAATATTTATATTTATCTATTTATGAAAATGTAATATTGACAAAGGGCCCGATATTCAGTTGGTTGGGCTATGCGCCACATCAGTGCATAGCCCTGCCCACTGACTTCTAAATCCGGATATTCAATGCTGCGGAGATGGCATTAAATATCCGGGTTTGGCGCCAAGGAGATGCAACTGCAGAGCCTAACTGGGTAGCAGCGATATTGGACTGCTGCCCAATTAGCGTGGATGGCTAACCAGGTAGCAGTCCAATATCGCTGTTACCCGGTTACTAGCAGTCTCTACCCCCACATAGTAGACATAGATGGGGATATTCAACGGCCCTAACCATGTAGGTTCCGTTGAATATTCACATCTAAGGCATTTACACGGTTTACTTGGCTATAAACCATGTAAATGCCTTTCGAGTATCGAGCCCAAATTGTCCAGTTATGTTAATATTGGGGCCTTTTTACCAAAGTGTGTTGTGTTTTTATTCTTAATGCGTCAGTAGTATGAAAACCCATGGTTCATTAGATGCAACACCACTGCATTAGCTGTCGGGGATGTAGACAGCACATTCCTGTCAGTTAACATGCTACATTGTGCCCTAATGCTTACCAAAATTAGCATGAGTGCACTTACCTCTACCTATTAAAGTGGCAGTAACTGCACCCGGCCTTATTGAGAGCCTTGCAGTTAGTGCAGGTGCGCTGACCACAAGCCATTGACCATGCCTAACCTGCCCACTTACCACTCCAATGCACAAAGCACAGTTAGTGCGGAAATCGGGCCGCACTCAGTTACTGTGGGTCACAGAGCACAGTTAATGTATGCTGTAACCCATGCTAACTGCTCAGCTATTAATATTGCTTTAATAATATACATACACATACGAGTATACATAAACATACTCCTGATGCAGGCTTTCAGCCAGCATGGCCAGGTTGGGTTTTTAATTAATGCTTGTTTTTTTAATATATTTCATTAAGATTATTGTATATATTTATCATTGTTCACTTATTTATTTATTCATCTGCCTAACTGGTTTGATATTTATTTTTCTTTGATTGTATTGATATCAGGTCTTACAGCTGAGATCTGAAATTGCTTAGCAAATGTGTGGAAATTATTTTATACTTGTTTTATATATTCCTATGTGGATTTTTATTTCTATTTACACTTATTACCCACTTTTTCAGTCTGAAAAGCATACAGAAAACATATAGAAAAAATTCAATTTCTTAAGGACCCAATTTTCTTTTGGGCGATGCTATGTGCCATGTCGGCGCATAGCCAGCCCGCTGTCCATCTAACCCGGATTTTCAATGCCGGGATCATATGCGGCCCCGGCATTAAAAATATGGTTCATGCTGCACAGCCCAGAAGCCGCACGAGCTAGCTGGGTAGCAGCAATTTTCGATGCTGCCGGCTTAGCCCCTGCGCCTGAAAGATAGGCAAGAAAAAAACCTCACCTATCTTTAAGGTGCAGAGGGCTAAGTGGGTAGCATCAAAAATCACTGCTACCCGGTTAGCCTTTTCCACCTCCCCCACTCTGCCCCAGAATGTCCCCAGCATGCCCCAATACTGACCGCATAGCATCTGGGCGCGTTAGAAACTTATCTGGGATTTTCGAAAAGCACTACCTGTGTAGGTGCCTTTCGAAAATCCCGGATAAGGCATTTACATGGGTAACTAGGGCAGTAACCTGTGTAAATGCCTTTGAAAATGCCACCCTAAATTCATACAAAATATAATAAAGCATAAAATACAATAAAACAAAAAACAATAATAAGTAATCAAAAATTTGAACTACTAAGCACTTCAGATCAAATCTACATTCCCAATTACAAAACCAAAAGCCATTACCATCTCATCAGATACTGAGTAGTGCCTTATTTAAATTGATGGGATCTATGCAAATGCAAAGCTTTTCTTGACTTCTGTACGATTACCATGCTACTGATCTATTCTGTGACTCTGTCACTTTGCTAACCTGTGGCCTCTATTTTAGCTTTGGAGAGAGGAGCAGCTACCACCACCACTTCTCCCAGGTCAGCATGGCAGTATCACCCCCCTACCACCGCTGCTGACCCAGATCTGACGACAAGCGGTGGCAGTGGGCTATCAACTTTTAAAGAAAAAATAAAGCACAAGGTCTTCAAGGCTCCGGCGCTCTTGTAAAGCAAAATGGTTCCGCCCCCTCTGATGCATGCTTTTTGCATCAGAGGGAGAGGAACGCCAGAACCTTGAAGACTCTGCGCTTTTGCTTTTTCTTTTTCTTTAAAAAAAACCCTCTGCTGGTTTTCATCCTCAGCAACAGCAAGGGTCCCTGTCAGCCTAAGAAGACCAAACTCCTAAACCCTAACCAGCTGCTCCGTCACAGCGAGCACCTGGTTTTTGACTCCTTCCTAGACAGCATAGCTACTCTGCCTCTGCAGGGACCCCAGCCCCTTCACATAGCAGGCAGGCCCCGTCAACTGTGGTTTCCTCTGCTGCTTCATCTAGCCATTGTGTGATATTGGTGAAGCATGCTGATAGTTTGCTTAAGTCCAGATTGGAGATGTCATAGGGAGTGTATCGTCGGCATATATGTTGTAGTGAATATTGTGTTTGTGAACCTGTTCTAAACCTGTTCTATGTATTAAGTTGTTATACTGTAAACTGCACTGATTTAAAATAGCGCGGTATATAAACCCAAATAAATAAATTAAATATGGGCTGTATAAATATGTTGAATAGTAATGATGATAATGCAGAGCATTGTAGGATACCCCTATATTGATAATACGGCACAGATTTGCATGAGCCTATTCTTATTTGTTGGTAACAGTCAGGTAAGATTGAAACCAGCTGAGTGGGGTGCCACCAATTCCAGTTGCTTACAATTCTATAAGTAATAGGTTGTGCAGTATAGAGTCAAATGCTGCAACTAGGTCGAGTGATATATTGTTATTGTATATAGTTACCCTGTTAGCCAAGTTGATTCTCCTGTTCATATGTAAACACAAAGTACTATTGGAAATGTGTATGTTCGTTGTTTATTGTAAACCGCACTGATGCTGAATAGCGCGGTATAAAAGAGACTTTAAATAAATAAATAAATAAATAAATAAATAAATCGGTAAGAAACCCTGGTTGAGTTTTTCCATGTCCTTTATGATTGAATCCAGTAGAGAGGTTAGTAGAGTCTCAACCCCATGGTGTGGCCTGAAGCCATACTGATGCTGGTCTAGCGGAGCAAAATTGATGTGTTCTTGTAACTACTATTATACTGGAAAAGCAGGGGAAGGAGGTTTTCTGGAGTGGAGATATTCATTTCTGGATATATTTACACAACTGGTTGGGCATGGGTCTAGAGGTGAGGTAGTGGTGTTTAGAGCGCTCTTGTGATCTATATTTTCTATTGATACTAAGTCAAATGTTTTTCCATTGTTTGCTGCGAAAGTTATCAATCTGTGGTGTCTGTAGTGAGATGGTATTGGGTGCTGTTTTAGTTTAGAAGAAGTTGGCGAGCATTTGTGGGCAGGGCATGGTATCATTTTCTTGAATAGGGTCTCTAGTAAGGGTACAGACAATCTCAAACAGTTCTATTGGGTGGTTGAGGGAGTTCATTATGACCTTTGTATGATATTCTCCCTTTGTGGTGTTGATCATGTTGCAGTATTCCTTAAGTTTATTAATGTACTTCTTGAGTTTCTGGTTGTTTAGAGTTCCTCCATCTTCACTCGATTCTTCTTAATTCTCTTTTTAAATTCCTTAGCTCTCTTGTGAATCAAGTTGCGCTTTGTTTGTATCCTTTGGATGAATTTGTTGGTGGCGCCACTGTAGCGTTGTTTATGATTTCATTCCATCTGCTAATTAGTGCGTCTGTGTTGCTTGTGTTGGTCTGGAGTGATTTCCACTAGGAATGATTGTTTATCAAACTTCTGGAATCTTCGCTTGATGGTATGGGTGTATTTTTTATTGTTGGTGTTGGGGTTGTGAGGTGTTGTAAAGCTTATGTTGTGGTCTGACCACAGTATGGGGAAAATTTGAGGGGATAAGTATTTAGCATTTAATAATATGCCCTTGGGTACAAAGATCAGTTCTAGCATGTTACCTTTCTCATGGGTTGGTTCAGTGCATTCATAGCTTCTAAGAAGTTGATTGTATGGTTTCTGGAGAGGGCACTGAGCTTGAGGTCGCCTAATAGGATTAGGCTTTTGTTTTGGGTGGTGTTTTTGCATACTATTTCTAATACATTGGCCAGTTTGTTTGTGTTGGCTGTGGGAGCTCTGTATAGTAGACATATTGAGAGACTTCTGTTTGAAATAGTTATGATGTCCATTTTGCTTGTGCTCGTGTTATGGATGCTTTGGAACTGTAAATATGATTTGGCTAGGATTAGAATTCTCTCCTGTTGGATCTTGGGCAGATGAATAGATTATAGTCATCTATTTTTAGTTGGTTGAGCAATACTGTGTCTGTTGCTGAGATCCATGATTATGTGACGCATAGTATATCTGGACGGTTGCTTTTGAGGTAGTCTGTGAAGACTGGATTTTGTTGCGTATTGCATTAAAGGCATTTACACAATTTACAGATCTGTAAACTGTGTAAATGCCACTTAGAGGGATATTCAATGGCACTTAACATGGTTAGTGCCGCTGAATATCCGCAGGTTCAGCCGCTGTGTAGCATCGGGGTATATTGAATGTTCCAGAGTGGAGGCAGCAACCATCGTTAACCAGGCAGTAGTGATATTGAACTGCTGCCTGGTTAGTGACATGTGGGTAAAGAGAGGCCATCTTTTCCCACACCTATCTTTACCCGTGAGAGCTAACCGGGCAATGGCTCAATATTGCCGCTGCCCAGTTAGCTTCTGTGCCCTGCTGCAGACCCAGATATTCAATGCTGGTGGACAGATATGGCCCCGGTATTGAATATCTGGGGTTTGGAGGTTGAGGTCGTTGGGGAAGTAGTTTTGTGGGGTGAGGATGGTTTGCTTATATTTTCATGGGGTGGGGTAGTTTTGTGGGATAGAGATAGTCGGGGTGGGGATAGATATGAAGGGTATTTTGCAGAGTAGTTTTGGGGATGGGATAGTGTTGGAGGTTAGTGTAGTGGGGTTAGTTTTGGGGGCTAGCTGAGGGATAGGGGTAATTTTAGGGGGTAGTTGGCAGGATAAGGTTAGTTTTGGTGAATGGGAGATAATTGAGAGAGTTTTTGGGGTGGGAATAGTTGTGGAGTAGGAAGGTAGCTTGGGTGGATAGTAGGTAGTCTGAAAAGAGTAATTTCCTAAATGCTCTGCTTCATTTTATCGATGTTTCTATGTGGCAGAAGATGAAACTGTTTCTCCCATAGAAATGCACTGGGGCATTTTTGGGGAGAGGTTATTTCTCTGGAATCCCTAGTCCAATATGGCCCATTTTCAAACTCAATGTGTCTTTGCACCACTTTTCCCTCCGTGCCAAATACGATCGCATTCTGTTAAATTTTAAGAGTTATTTTGCCTCCAGACAAAATAACTCTTTTGGGCTGGAAAGAACAAAAAATAGCCACAGAAATTTGTGCCTGTTTTTTCTCAGAGTACTTTTACTATGGAAAAAAAGGAGTGTAGCCTAATGATTAAAGTAATGGGCTGTTAATGAGAGAAGCCAGGTTTGAATCCCACTGCTGTTCCTTGTGATCTTGGGCAAGCCACTTAACTATCCATTGCCTAAGGTACAAACTTAGGGGCATGTACACTAAAGTGCACTCCTCACTAGCATGAGGTTTTATGCACGGTTGGCATGTGTTTCACTAAAAATCCTGTCCTACCAGAGCAACGTGCAAGTAGGCAGGGTGAGGGCGGAGACTGGATGGTGACACGGTTTGCACCAGGGGCGGGTGTGGTAGATGTGAATTGTCTCCACTAGCAGGGGGCAATTAACTCCTGTCTCTGGCCAGGTGCTAGCTGCACATGCCATGCTTCCATGCGCCAACCATGCAGTTCGGACGTGCAGTTCATACACAAATGTTAAGTAATAGGAAGGGCAGGAGCAGGCCTAACACATTGGAACAATAGGGGGATGAGAGCTGAATACCAAGGCACACGCCTAGGCCATCATTTTGGGGGTGCTGCATTATACAACTGATATGGTAGTGGAACACAATTGCCTGACAACCTCAACAGCAGAGCCTGTAGTCTGCGATCACCCTGCTGGGACAGTAGCAAACATCCATGGACACAGCAAAAGCTGTCCTGACAGACTGCTGTTCACATCTGCATATGCACTGGATAGGTTTCAGGGGGCTACTAGTGTGTGCTGTGGAGGTGTAAGCAGAGAGGGCCTGTGCTTTCTGCCGTAGTCAGTACTTGCCTCAGAAGCAGAGTTGGAGTAAGAAGAGTACAGTGGGGGGGGGGGGGGGCGGTAGGGATGCACAAATTAGGTGATGCACTTCATGGCTAAATGACGGTATGGCAGCACAGGAGCTGTCTGACCCCTGGCCCCTCTGCATTAGGGTGCATGTGGCAGTAAGACATGCATATATGACCCGATTGAGGCCTACCATCTCTGAGCAGCAGTATAATACTTTTATCACTGAATGTGGGCCACCAGTATAGGAGCTCACTGATTGCTGGTCCCCTGCCTGTCTCCTTTGCACTGGGGCTGTAGCAATCCTTGGACCTGGTGGGACCTGCTGGGATGCTCATCCTGTGGACTGTGTGGGATTTACTATCTCCATGTGGTGTACTCCCAGAGTCCTTCCAGAAAGAGGGGGCATGGAGGGCTCCCCTTTAGTAGCTGTTGGACCACAGGAGTAGATGTTCTATATGGTAGGCTATGAGGGGTGGTGTATGACCCCCATGTGCAGGCTGTCTTGAGCAAGTGTGCTGATTGTGCTTGGTCTCCAGACCCTCCCATCAACATTGGGGAACTCACTCCTACTAGTTAAGGTACTGCCCAAGCCATGATCAAAGGAGCAACATAAGCTGTAGGACCCATTCTCCCCACCAAATGCTTTCTATTGTATTCCCTTCAACCTAGGTAAACAGTCATCCTTGTTGCCTCAGAGTGAGGGGGTCTATATCTCTGCCCCCATAATGGACACTGGACATCCTGCCTGATCCCATACATGGCCCCCTGCATCTCCAGATGCCACATTCACATGCTATAAACTACCGTTTGAGACACAGCACATACTCTCTGCATGTGTTTGCTTTCTGATTTGCATGCCCCTCCCTCTTGTACTTAGCCCCTATGCTCTGAGTTGTGCTGGCTGTTCAGCCCACTCCCGCTCATCTCTCTATTCTGACTTGGCCAGTTGCTACCTTCCTGTATGGGTGCTAGGGGCACAGTTCTTACTATCCACAGTGAATCCAAGGCCCACTGATACCCCAATATCGCGCTTGCAGCATTCTGTTTTCTGACACAGGTGGAGACTGTGCATGGTATGTACATGCGCTGGGCCAAGCGTTTTCTACTACCATGCTAAGGATGCAGCTAGCGCAGCAGTAGTAGTGTACTGCGGTCATACCGCTTGTGTTTATCGCAGCCGCTGGGTTCTTGCATAGTAGTAACGCAAGAATTCCGTGCATTAATCCTGCACTCCCTACTGCAGTAAACATGCCTCTTAGACTGTAGGCCCTCCAGAGACAGGAAAATACCTCCAGTACCTGAATATAACCTGCCTTGAATTTCTGAGAAAGGTATAAGCTAAATCCTTTAAAACACATACTTAGTTCTGAAAATCAAAAACCAGCTGGGTTGTTTCCTATCCTGTCCTTGGGAATGCCTCCAAACTATGTGTGCTGCTTTAACATTTTTGATACTCCTCTGCAGTTGCATTTGCTCATGTCTTTTTTAGGTTTCCTGTTGAATGTGTTCTTTAACAGCTGTCAGTGTGCCCCTTTTCTATGTAGTTTTCTCTGTCTATAATCATAACAGAGTCTTATTTGTTTGCTGATCTGATGATGATTTTATTATTTTACAGGTTATAAATATGTTGTAGAAGTAATTTCATAAAGGATTTTTCAAGCATAAAGGCTTTTTTACCCATGTAAAAAGGCTTTTACAAAATTACCGCAAGGGTTACATGTAAAAAATACCTGTAGTGATAAGAAGCTGTGTACTTTTATGCAACCTGTATGTAGGAATGTTCTAAGGCAGGATTTACACCAAGCATGGTCAGAGTCATGATTTGCATACATATTTTAGAAAGTGCATACATACACATATACTTTACATGCTAACATCTGAAGTTGCATTTTAGAAAGGGCATTGTGGTGAAATCCAGGATAAAAAATGCAGAACAATGCCAGGGACTGTGATTCAGTCAGATTTTAGAAACACAGATGTTGCTGCTACAAAAAAATGGGACAGGGACAGGGACATCTGTCGCATGTGAGTTTGCACCCAGAGACGTCCATCAGTGTGACAAAATGAAAACAAGAGCCCACATTTCCTGTCAGTGTTCGTTATCAACATGGTAAGTACATCCTTCTCCACCCCATCCAGATGTCTGGCCGGCAAAACAAGCACTTTTCCAATGCCTTTTTGTGCCTGGAGCAGGTATAAACTTGGAAACGGCTTGGGATATGCAGGGCATTTCTGAAATCTGGCAAGGACATCCAGGTTCTTAGGAACACCTCGGACACACCTACCCCATGCCCCTTTTCAGCCTTGGACGTCTTTGCACCAGGGACCTCCTTAAAACTGCTTTCTAAAATGGCTCCAGGGTCGTCCAAAGCATGATCAAGGCTTCTAAAATGACTCCCTATATATCTGCTCCTGATAGGGGGTAAATGTCTGCAGCTTCAATGTAGGTCCACCAAAGTAGCACTACACCACATTACTAGAAGACACCCAGTCCAAATACGTGGTTTAACAAGAAGGATTACTTTATTAGAAATTTGAAAGCTTGATTGATTGCATTAAGCCCAAATAGCCCGACACAGGCCGTGTTTCGATTTCACTTCATCAGGGGATTCAGGCGTGCTAGATTCATAAATACACAAACATAAACTTCATAAAACCAAGAAATATAAGAATTATAAAGCTCCAAATTGTACAATCATATTAATCTCATTTACATATAAAAGTACTGAATTAATAAAAATCATATGAAAATGATAAAAATAATAAGAGCATATAAATTAAAAAGCCATTAAAACATACACATACCTTAAATATGAAATAAAATTAGACATACTCAATAAATAATAAAAGATGAATTGTGAACATATGAAAGGGTGTGTAAACATTACTTCCTCTATATCTATACCGTAGTTGTTAGATAAAGTCAGTTTGGTTGTTCTGTGCACTGAAAAAAGGAAGAAGAGGATATTACTACATTATCACACTGGTTACACAGGAGCAGGAGTGAGTGTCTGAATTGATCTATTTGTCATTTAAAACACTTTTAATATCATCATCTTAAAATATTAAACCCCAACACTTTCTCACTGCAGAATTAAAAAACTAAAATTATTAGTGATATCGTTATGACAAGGGGGTATATTAAAAATATTAGAATTTAAAAAATGATAAAACTATAAATATATATCCAACGTTTAAAGTTAAAAACTAATCGCACCAACATTACTTCATAAGAGAACCATTCGTTTCATCATCTATTTGAGAACTTTAAACGTCCGAGATAACCTTTCATATGTATACTCTCATGTTAAAATTTACTGTTTTATTTTCCATTCCTTTCCTTATGATACCTAGCATTCTATTTGCTCTCTTGGCCGCCGCTGCACACTGGGCGGAGGGTTTTAACATGTTATCCACGATGACGCCTAAATCTTTTTCCTGGGTGGTGGTTCCTAATGTGGAACCTTGCATCGTTTAACCATAGTTTGGGTTGTTCTTTCCTAGGTGCATAACTTTGCACTTGTCCACACTGAATTTCTTCTGCCAATTGTATGCCCAGTCTTCCAATTTATCAAGATCCTCTTGCAATTTTCCACAATCATCCTGGGTTTTAACAACTTAAATAATTTTGTGTTATCTGCAAATTTGATAACCTTCCTTTCTGTTATAAAATGACTCTCCACAAGTACAGCTTTCTTTCACCATGTGCTTGGATTGGTCTAGGGTACTCATTTGGCAGCTTCTCCTTTAATGGAGATTAAGTTGATTTTGACCAGAAAATAAGTTTTTCTGCATTCAGTTCCACCTATGTAGATCTTTTTGCCTAAGACAGTTTGGGGGTCATTTTAAAAGCCTTAGTTGCAATTTGGATGTCCGAAAACATGCATGCAGATGTCCAAATCATGGAGACATCCCCAGAACCATTTTACAAATAGCTTTTAAAGGCATCTCCAGTGTGGGGATGTCCAAATGAGCAGGGGTCATGGTGGAGGCATGACTGGAGCAGTGTAATGGACTTAGACATCCTATCTTGCCTGCCTTTTTTTTTCAGATGTTCTGGCTTGGGCGTCCTAGATTGTACTTGGATATCATTTGTAAAAATGTGCCTTTATGTCTTCACGATGACATTGTTTTTTGCCTTGACTAACTGGCATGGCTTTCTGCCCAAACATTTACCTGATTTAGATTTTATTTTGGTTAGAATTAATTTGGGTTTGGGTGGATGAGGGGAGGATTGGGAAGGAATTATTGAGATTAAAGATGGGGCATTTTTACAGTTTGGAAGAAGGGAAGAGTGGACGGTCTTCAGGAAGGGTTTTGGGTTTGGTGCATAATATTTTATGTTTATTGGGCCCAATTTTCAAAAAGAGTGATATTTAAACACCACGGTGGTCAGCCCCTGTGCTTGAATATCAGTAAGATATGTAGGGCATTATCCGGATAGGAAGTGCCATTGAATATCTGGGTTGAGTGACACTATCTAGGTAAGTGTGGGCACTTACACGGTTAGCACAATTTTCAGCTGTCACTTATCCAAATAGCAACTTAGGCTGCTTTTTATGTGGTCTAAACTGTCTGAATAAGTGCCAGCTGAATATTGCATGTCCCCTAGTCTTTCTATTTTTTTTTTTTATTTTGTATTTATCTTTTTACAAATATTCCAAATAGAAACACTTGTACAGAAATAAGAGAACAGGATTGATTCAAAAATCCACAGGAAAAAAACAAACGAATAGAAGAAATACATGGTTCCTATCATAGACAAAAAACCCATACCCTGCTCCCAACTCCAGCCCACAAAAAGAGAGGGGGACCACAAAGGAAACAAACTAAACCATTACTAGTAAAAAAAAAAAAGCAAACAGGTTCCTAACAAACAACATATTTATGTGGTAGAGAAAGTGAGTGCCTCCGGCCCGATGGGTCTAAGTGAGTTCAGAAAGGCCAGCAGCTGGGAAGGCTCAAAAAAATAAAAACATCCCATTGAAATTTAAGGAAAAAAAGAGCCCCCAGCTGTTGAACCCCATGGCGGAGCAAAAGAAATTCCTTCCTTCTATATTGTGTTTCTTTAGATAAATCAGGAAAATCCTGGACTACCAAAGCCTTAAACAAGGCAGCCCTTTTGCAGAAAAACATCCTAAAAAAACACTCTCGATAAGTAACAAGCACAAATGTTACAAGCAACATAGCTGAAACAATAGCTTCTCTATCAGAGGATTCCAAAATAGCTGACACATTCAAGGCATCCGCTTGAGGAACCCCAGATATTACCCCCACCATTGACAACCTTTTTTCCCACAGGTAAATAATAAATCTTGGTCAAAGGAGGATGGGATTCCCCCAGGCCACCCATTAATTCTGTTAGGTATATCTTAAACATTTTCCTAGCATTAATATGAGAAGATTTATAAAAATTTACCAGATGAAGGTTTAAATGTCTAGCAGAATTTTCTAGCATTTCCAATCTAAACTTCATATTTAAAGAGTCCTTAACAGACAAATCCATATGATTTTCCATCAGTCATCTTAGACTGTAGTGTAGTTGAAACAGTCTGTAAAGAAGAGACCTCTTCTGCATGCTTTTGAATTGCCAAAGAGTTATCTTGAACTTGAGTGGAAAGAGCAGAAAATTGAGATACAAAATTTTCACCAAGCTTCACGATGGCAGACCAGATAGATTCCAGTGTGAAAACATCAGGGCGAGCAATTCTAAATGCCATCAGAACTCCCGCTGTTCCAGCCCCCTCTCCTAAACTCAACGGATCCATCACCATCAAACCACCAGCAGTCAACTCCACAGCCACACTCTCACTTCCCCCCGGCAGCTCATTGACGAGACAATGACCCGGAACAGCTCCAGCAGCAGTTCCTCTGTGCCACGGAGCCAGCCCTCTCGCAAGAGCACTTTCACCTCCATTGGAGGGGCTCATCTCCTGCAGGCTCTCAGGGTTAGATGTCAGCAATGCCACCTTATGGAACCTCCACCGAGACGCTGGCGAGATATCTGGACCCAAGCTGGCTGCTGAGCCAACCGACACCGGCGAGCCGCTAACCAGCTCCGAAACTGCCTGTTGCTGTGACCGACCACAAAGGAATCCAAAGGGCCTGAAGACACAGGTAATGGAGAGGAAGCTGCAGGGGCAGAGGAGGGCTTCTTTCCTGTCCTAGCTTTCCTCTTCCCCATTAGAAGAGCCGATCAGAGCCATGACACCTGTCATCTGCCATCTTGGATCCCCCTCCAAAATAAAGATATTAGCTTAGAGCTTCCAGTATTTCTATATTTTGATGGTGTAAACAATTGATCTACGTTTACACATTCCACTCTATTTGTTAATTTATAGGCCTCTATCATATCTCCCCTCAGCCGTCTTTTTTCAAGGATGAAGAGCCCTAAACATTTTTGCTTCTCTTCATAGGGGTATCCTTCCATCCCCTTTACCATTTTGGTGGCTCTTCTCTGTACCTTTTCTAATAACGCTATATCCTTTTTAAGATGCAGCGACCAGAATTGCACACAATATTCAAGGTGCGGTCGCACCATGGAACGATACAGAGACATTATAATATCCTTTGTTTTCTCTATTCCTTTCCTTATGATTCCTTACATTCTATTTGCTTTCTTGGCTGCTTTTGCACACTGGGCGGAGGGTTTTAACATGTTATCCACAATGACGCCTAAATCTTTTTTCCTGGGTGGTGGTTCCTAATGTGGAACCTTGCATCATGTAACCATAGTTTGCGTTGTTCTTTCCTAGGTGCATAACTTTGCACTTGTCCACATTAAATTTCATCTGCCATTTAGATGCTCAGTCTTCCAATTTATCAAGGTCCTCTTGCAAGTTTTCACAATCCTCATGGGTTTTAACAACTTTGAATAATTTTGTGTCATCTGCAAATTTGATTCCTCACTTGTTATTCCCATTTCCAAGTCATTTAAAAAACATTGGAGCCAGCACAGATCCCTGGAGTACTATACTATTCATCTTTCTCCATTGGGAAAATTGGCCATTTAGTCCTACTCTCTGCTATCTATCTTTTAACCAGTTCCTGATCCACAATCCACATTAGCTGTTTAATATGGGAATTAGCATACACTAATAGGGTGATATTATAACAGGGTACCTAGGTTAAATGGGCCAAAAGGCACCCAGTTTACACCTGTTTTATAAAGACAAATAGCTGCTTATTTTTCTTTATAAAATACTAGCGTGAATCCTGTAGAGACTGAACCTATATTGCAGGTAATGCTCGAGAGAAGGTTGCTCGAGAGAAGGTGTCAATGTGCATGTGTAGATTACTGAAGTACATGCCTAAATTAAGGTATGTTATAATTCATGCACGTACTTCGGAACTCTGTTCATGCTCCACCCAGACCACACCCATGGCTATGCCTACACTATAACGATGCACGTGAATGCCTTTGTTCGGACTTTATGCCCTTTATGAGTCATTTTGCTCACATACATTGCCACATATGTATGAAAATGACTTTATAAAATTAACCCCTAACAGCTACCATGCTGTGTTAACTGCTAGCGCAGACTCGTGCTGTTAGTGCATGGTAATTCCATTTCCCACATTAAACAGCTAATGCAGCATATCAAACAGGCCCCTCAATGAGGAAAGATAATATGCTTACCAATGTTCTTCTCAATTTGTTCATCACTTTGGCATGTACAGGCATTTAATAGGTCCACATTAAGAATAATGAGATCACTAAATTGGTATGCAAACTAATATGATATTATTTGTATCGCTTCATCCTTATTAACAGGTCTATTTTTATTGGATTTGCCGGGATACCTGTGCATTTGAGTGGTTTGCTGATCTACTGCTCTCTCTGGAATCACAAATGGCTGAGAAAGGGAGAGCTCATTTTCTGAGTTACCGCCTATTTCTCACTAACTGGGATGAAAGTCAGGTACATTATTTCATGCATGAAAATCTTTGGACTCTCCACTGATAGAGGATGTGAGAAGTGAGAAATAAACACATGGTCCAATATTCAGCAGCACTTATCTGGACAATAGCTTCTGCTATCTGCATATTTTCAATGGCACAGCTGTATAGTGCCAGGACAGAGCATGGGCGGAGCAGGACAGTCCTAGACCTTATCCAAATAGCAATGACATTCAGCCCACTATCTAGATGACTTAGGATAGGGACAAGACTGTCATAAGTTATCCAGATAGTGGACTGAATATCACTGCAATTTGGATAGGATTTAGCTCTGACTGCATTATCCAGATATTTTGTGCTGGCAACTATGCAGTTTTTTTTAAAATTTTAGTGCCATCAAGTCAGTGTTGACTCATAGCAACCCAGCTACCTCTGGGTTTTTTTGGCAATGCATCACCAGAAGTAGATTGCCAGCCTTTTCTTCCAAGGCAATGGAGGGTAAAGTGACTTGCCCAAAGTCACAAGGTGTGCAAGTGGGAATTGAACCCTTGATCTTCTGGGTACTAGGCAGTTGCTCTAACCACTGGCAACTATACAACTAGTGGTGTTGAATTGCCAGATATTTTTTAGCTGCAGTGACCAGAGTTTAGAAAGAACACCAAACGTTGGGGCTGAATATTGCCTCTTACTGTTTTTCTTTAGGAGCTGATAATGGAGAATATAGATTGGCTCCTTTTCTTGAGTACTCTGACTATATTTTTCTGGGTCCCTTGTAAACAGCAATCAAATAGCCTCTTTTGCAACAGTATATAGTGATGAAACACCAGATTTACACCACTGTGGAGGCCCAAACATCCAGATGTGAATCAAGCCCTAAATTAAATATCAATAGATATGGGCACTACTGTTTCATATGGACTTTTAAATTTTTAAACAATGTACCAGTCTGTAGTATTTCTGACAAAATGTAAAAGTATGAAACCTCTGATGAATGTCCCTGTAATGTACTAGCAACCAACAGAACTAGAAAACATGTCATCCAGCAGTTTGGCCATTGAACAGCAAGCCTAAAGAACACATGGGCTTCACTGGGTTCATCCTCTGCTCCCTTTGTAATCCTGGAAAAATCACTTTAACTTCCTGAAAAATGGTTTAGTTAACTGAAATAATATTAATGTTGGGAATGGTATTCAGCACTCACCAGGATATTCAGGGGCACTAATGTGAGTGGTGTCACTGAATATCCCCGGGTGCTGCCACTAGGTGCCCCTGATGCTAGGTGGCTAGCATTGGGGCATTCTGGGGGCAGAGCAGGGGCGGCACCCGGGGATAACTGGGCAGCGGCGATATTCAGCTGCCACCTGGTTATCCTTCAGTGGCAAATGTTGGGCACAGTAAAGACTGGCTTAACTTTCACCGCTAAAACTAAGTGGATAGTGTCTGAATATCGCCACTGCCCAGTTTGCTTCAGTGCTATCCAGCTGACTCGGATATTCAATGCCGGTGGCCAGACGTGGCCTCAGAATTGAATATCCGGGTCTTAGTGTGGCAGGTGCAGGCCTGTGACCCACGGTGTCTGACATAGGCAGGCCAGCATGGCTAGCTTGACCTGTAAATGAGGCCTGTGGAGAGGCATATAGGATTGCACATCCCCCAACATGCTGCTATTGTAAGAAAGAACTCAGTAGAAATATTGAATTAGCTTAGATAAGCAGAATTGCAGAATTAAGAAATGGAAAAATACAGAAAAGATGTGTTTTAAAGTTACTGATAAGAAAAAGTACATTTGCAGAGAAATATTGAGGAGTGCTGACAGATGAGTTACAGAACCTTGCTCATCTGCACGCACAAATGGTCCCATAGCCTTGAAAGTGTGAAAGTAACAAGTTGATGAACTGACCATTGTAATTGGGACTAGAAGGGGGGCAGGCAGGTGTCATGCCCACAGAAGCCCACAGAAGGAACATAATTGGAGAAACTTATCAGTACCGGGACCAATAGAAGGGCTACGGGAGGTTACCGGGACCAATGAAATGTTTTTCTATACCTAGAATGGAACAGAAGTCTATAAAAGTTGTTGTAATGCTTGAAAACTTTGCTCAGCCATTTTGAAATTGCCTTGCTTGAGACTTGTGCACAAATAAATGATTTGGACCTTCTGAACAGACTCCTGGTATCATTGGTTTGTCTGCGCTTTGCTGCTACATTAGGATCAGCAGCAGTGCCTAGCAGCTTTAGAACAGCTACTGTAGCTGCCACTGCTGCACATCAGGCCCATTGTTCTTTCTCTCCTCATTCCTTTCAGAGTGTTCAAGTAATAGAAATTCCACAGTCAGTGTATTTTTTTATATGCCGGGTGCAGTGGCTAAAAAATTCCAAATATTCAGTGCCATTATCCAGCTTGTGGCTGGTGCTGAATATCCAGATAGTGCAGGCAGAACTGCCACTATTCATATAGCATTCAAACACAAAGGCAAAAAGCCAAACCCCAGAGCCAAAATCCCTCACCCGGCTCAAATAGTAACCACACAAAAAGAGTAAGGAGAACAATAGTTTTCTCAAATCAAATTTCCATTTTTTGTCGGACTATATGATACCCTGTACCGGGGTCACAAAACAGACTACCCCGACCTTGTTAAATAATAGTCCATTTTAATCAAACCAGCAGTGAGAAATATCTGTAATAAACTTAACTGCCATGGCAAAATCATCAAGGTGAAGGACACGACACAGTCCTGCGTTTCGGGCTCTCATTTCAGTACGCCCTGCTTCAGGTCAAAATTGTCATCACCAATCAAATAACCGTCACATCACAAATGTATGAAAATACTTTTTCATACATTGTGTGAATTTTAAACACGGCGTCTGACGTCATCCAGTTTCAAAACCAATTGCTTTCATAAAAGACTTTGGGGTATGTTTACTAAACTGCGGTAATGTCATTCGCATTAGCTTCCGCGGTAGAGGCAGAAATTCCCAAATAAGGACATGGGCGGTACATCGTTACAGATAATGCGCGTTACAAGGCGCCATAGAGTAACGAGCGTTACAAAGCACCGTGTAAAACGCCACGCAAGGTGCCCTGTATGGCGCCCTATAAGGCGCTTGATAAGGTGCCTATTAAGGTATCCAGAGCTGTAGCACAATGGTTAATACACTGACTGATGGTGCAGGGGTCATGAGTTCAATCCCCCTGTGGGTCTAATGAGTAAAGCTGGCTGAGACATTACCCTTTAGTTTAAATCAGTGCTGTCTGAGGCATTTTGTTTTGTAATTTAAATTAGTGCTGCCAGCAAACACACCCTCACAGGGCCGTAACCTAAGGTGCCGCATAAGGCACCCTATAAGGCACTCCAGAGGGCACATTATAAAGTGCACTGTCTGCCTAGGCACATATAATGTTGCCTATAGGGTACCTTATAAGGCTCCTTATAGGGCGCCTTATGAGGCACCTTGAGGTTACAGCACTGTAAGGGTGTTTTTGCTGGCAGCACTAATTTAAATTAAAAAAGGAAATGCTTCAGACAGCCCTACCAAATAACACCACAGTGGGATCAAGCCCATAACCTCTGGCTCCATAGGCACTGAAGTAACCAGTGGGCTACATCTCTATAGCTGCTACTACATGCCTGGCTGGCTACAGAAGGACTGCAGGTCACCACACAAACCATCTGCTGTGGTTACCAGGATAGGGTTAAACCACCCATACCCATGATGCACTGCACATGCAGATCAGCAGTCTACAGATGATCACAAGATGCGGAATGCACCCCCTCTAGCACCTCGGCCTGGTAGGGGGTACTGACCATGTGCACCCCCACAGCACCTCAGCCTGGTAGGGGGTACTGACCGTGTGTGTTACTGGCACAGAGTAGCTACAGACCATCACAGTGTGCGGGTCCTGTGCTCACCCTGAGGGTGAGGTGGGGTGCCCAGCACCATTTCCACAGCACCTGGCTTTCCTGAGAGAGGCTATGCTGCAGGTCCCCATCAGTGCCAGTGTGTGATAGGTAGTCCTTGCAGACACACCTAGGATATGCCTGTGTCCATCTGTATTTCACATCTAGTCCTTGTGGCCTATGATGCACCCAGAATAGTGCATACCCTGTGTGGGTGCCATGGTCACATGATTTAGGTGAAGGGGGGTGTTTGGACCCACAGGCAGATTATGTACAACCACCCAACCCACCCTCTGTGGCTCAGGGTGGGGGACAGGATCGCCCACTAACAGATCTACATTCTACCCTCTGCAATGGTGACAGTAGAGGAGACCATCAACCCCAGTCCTGCTGGGGAATAGACACCCTACAGGGCAGTCAATGCAGATCTGTACGTATCCATAAATAAGGCAATGACAGACAGACAGTAGGCCTGGAAATGCACAGCTGCCCTCACCACCATCTGACATTCTCCAGCAGCAAGCACAGTGAGTCACCAGCCGCTGCACCCTGCAAGGTGTTCCAGCCACACACATACTAATGGCAGACAGTCTGCTAGCTAGTCCATAGTGCATGTTCCTGGAGAAAATGTGTGCACCCAAACCTGGGATGTGAGCACATCCACCAAGCAGATAAGTCAGTGATTGAGCCCCAGAAAACAGAACCCATATATATCACTTAAGAAAAACCCTGTATAGCACTATGGGGGAACCCAGCCATGCCGTGGTCACTGCACAGTCAGGGTGAGAGTGACCTCCCAGCAGGACATGCTGTGGCCACCCTGTCCGTGCAGGTGGTGGCCGGGCACTACAATATCCCAGCCATTGCCCTATGCCCTGTGCAGATGCATCCAGGCCAGGCCATCCTGTCCAAGCTATACCCACAGTACTGTGCTCCTCATTATGCACATTGGCAGGCTAACACTGGCAACAGTGCAAGCAGTGTGGGCTGAGGAAGGTGTTGGCAGCCACCACACACTGGATAGACAGACACACACTCCCACACTTATGCCAGCATTTTGCAACTATAGAGGCTTTTGGCAGCCCTGGCCACCACAACCAGTCCTGGGCACAGTGCAGGCATGGCTATGGTATGCAGAACTGTTGGGGTCACTCCCCAGGGTGGCAAACACTGTCAGACACAAGACCTGTAGCACACTCCACAGACATCAGAAAGGTTGCTATGATGCAGCTCACTCAGAAAATTGTAATCAGAAAATTGTACCTAACTTCGGAATTGCTATCTGCCAGTAATCATAGCAACCTTTTGATAGCTGTGTACCGTATTCCCAGGTTTAGGGTGGCATTGCTAAGGTATGCAAGTGCTAGTATTGGAAGATGCATGCAGGGCCCAACATCCTGCCTCTCCAGGAGGCATTGGATAATGGAGCCTGTGGGTGCGGGTGTGTCTGCCCCTGTTGGCCGCTGCTTTAGGGCAGAGGTTCCCGACTCCAGTCCTGGTGGGCCAGACACTGTTCAGGTTTTCATGCTGTCCCTCATGAATATGCATGAGATACATCTGCATACCATGGGGGCAGCGCATAGAAATGCAGCACAGGCATCTTTATTAGAGACAGCATGGAACCTGAATGGTGTTTGGCCCTCCAGGACTGCATGTGGGAGACTCTGCTCTAGGTAATGCACATGTTTATGGTGTCTGTGCTTTGTAGGGTAAAATGTAGGTGTTTTGGGCATGTTTATGTCATCTGCAATAAAGGTTCATCTTTACTACCATGGTTTAGTAGTGGGTAAAATATGGGGACTGGGTTGGCAGGAGCCATAGCTGGGACTTGAAACTGTGACCTTCTGCTCTTGAACACACTGTCTGTGTGTACTGCACCACACTGTGGCCACAGAGACAGTGCAGTCCCTGGAGATACCAAGGCTGCTTGTCAGACAGAGCCTGTCTGTTACAGTGCATGGCACCCACCTGAACAGGGCTAGGCCACGGTCTGCTCTGGGCAGCTGCCACTGCCCCCTCCACCACCAGTATCCCTCTGCCACCATGCTGACATGCCCTTCTGCTGGTGATGCTGGTGGAGCGCAGTCTCAGGCTATCCAGTGTGCGAGTAGGCGGCTGCCCATGATGCGGGTTCTGGGGTAGGGGTGCCTGCATAGCTGTCCAGGCTTCCCCCCCAGCACCGCATGCCAATGTTCCGTGCCATTGGGGGTACCTGCTGAGTACTATCCCCTGTGACACCATGGGAAGCACACTCATGCCCATGTTGGGCCCTCAGCAGTTGCTGTCTGGCTGCTCTACTGTTTCAGCATTCCTATGGGCCAGCTAGGCATCACCCTAGTCCGCACTGTGGCCCAGCTGCACCACAGCATGTGCCGCCTGCAGCCCTCTGTGTCCCCTTTTCCAGCATCTGTCCAGTTTCCCATTACAACATGACCGCCCTGCTGTTGTGGAACATGTGCACGCCATAGGAAACCTGGCCAATGGAGTCGGAAACCCTGCTCAGCGCAATTTCACTGTGGGCTCATTCACCTTGTATGGGGACGGAGCATAGACCCTTCCAAAATTCATATCTTTTTTTTGGAACTTTCTTAGGAGTGTTTTTTGATGTTTCCCATTGATATCACTATTGCCCAGCTTGGTTATGTTTTTTTACATTTTGTTGGGGTCCTTTTCAATGTTTGTTTGCCCTTTTGTTCCGTGCACGTTTCACACTTATCACTTTTTGTAGGTTTCCCTGGTTTTGCTGTACATTGCTGACGGAAATGGTTTCTTTTCCCTTTAAATCGGCTCTGACGCCAGGGTTTCACTGGCGTTAGTTTTGAGCCTCGGATTTCACCGCGTTAGTGTGCGGGGAGCCTCTCCCCTCCCACTCTCCACCCATTGACCCTTATTTTTTTATTTATTTTTATTTATTTATCTATTTCTTCTATACCGCCCCTTCCAGAGATCAGGGGCGGTTTACATGGAACAATTTAACAGTTTTGTATACGATTCGTATAGCATTACATTGAACAAAAATTGTTTTAACTTTTTACATATAACTGGACATTATACTGTTTCAACTATTTACAAGGTGTTAACTTTTGTATACGCCTGTATCGTTATGTTGGTCAGAAGTTTCTAACTTTTTACAGGGAAAATAGGCAACAAACTGCCATTGCTATTTACAGAAGTTATTTACAAAAAGGTTAGGATACAATGCGTTATAGTGTAGAGCATAATAATCGTCTTTCTCTCCGCCCCTGGGGAGCCTTCCTCCGCCCTCCGGGAGCCTTTCCCCGCCTTCAGTGCTTGTTTTGTTGCAGCGAAGTGCACGCAATGAATAAAACCAGGAGTCAGTTCGAAGATCCAAGCCAATTTATTGTGCACAGTCTCAGGCAAATGTCACAATCAAAATGGTCTGAGCAATGGAGTCTAGTAAACAACACCTTTTATACCTTTCTTCTTCAGTTTAATACAGGCAAACTTTCTATTGGTCCTACTGACCCTTGCACCCATCCAATTAGGATCTTTCTGTGGGCCCAGTACTCTGTTCCCCCTGCTCAGAACTCTCTAACAAAGGCACAGTTCTAAACTTCAATACTTTTCTCCTACAAGGTCACTGCTTAGCTTAGAAAATGTGTGAATACAGAGCACTGGTACATGTCTGTCATCAGCATAGAATATTCAACAAAGGACTTATACAACCTTATCAAAAAGTGGTTTAAAACAGTTTCTCTAACTTATTCTGACTTTGGTCTTTCTCAGCATTCTTATTCTTAGGTGGGGGCTGGGACTCAGGCCTAGCTTACAGGCCTCTCATACGTTTACATATGTTTATAGGCTATTCTAGGCCATAGCCTACCACATTTTGCGCCGCTGCGTGCGTTATCGCGCGCTAAGGTACCTGTGCGCCTGATAAAGGTACCAGAGCGCACATTAAGACGGTTTAGTAAACATGCCCCTAAGCCTGCTCAATCCTTACTCCCTTTTAACAATATATTTGCTGTTTTTTCTCCTTGAGGCTACCCATTTTGCCATGCATTATGATGAAAAGATGGATGTCATTACTGGCCTAAGGCAGAAAACCTTTTATGGAAGACCAAACTGGGACAATGAGTTCAAGGAAATAGCTGACAGCCACCCTAGGTAAGGCACTTTGGCTTCTAGCCTTAACATAGATACAGTGGAGGGAATAATCCACAGTGATGGCTAGGCTAAATAACTTAAATTTTAAGCAGGACAGAGAAATACCTACAGTACATGATTGTAACTCGTCTTGAACTACTACTGGAAAGATGTGAGCTAAATACTAAAAACCTATAAACTTGTTAATGCTGCTGAATATTCCCACAGACCTCTGAACAAGGTCTGGGGGGGGGGGGGGCAGTTTGTGGGTGGAGCGGTGGTGGTGATAGCTGCTATCTGGTTAGCGGTGATCAGCCACTAACTGGATAGCTTAAACAGGTCAGGTGAATGGCTGTCCTAACATTAACTGCTTAGCACTATCCAGTCAGTGGCTGATTATTGCTACTAACTGGATAATGTCTCTGGTGTCTGGCTAGCCCAGAGATTCAGTGGTGGAAGCTAGATATGTTTCACTGCTGAATATCCAGTCTCAATTAAAGCAGCTAGACACTTTGTATTTGAGGCAGTAGAGGTTTAAGTAGCTTGCCCAAGGCATGCCAGTGGGATTTGAACCCCCTTTGATCACCAGGTCACTGCTCTAACCACTAGGCTACTCCTCCACTCCAGTGGTTAGTGCCACTGAATATTATGGTGACCATGTTGTACAAGTAGCCAGTTAGCAGGTCTGCTAACCAGTTAAAACATTTTAAAAATGTCCCCCAGTGCCTTTCTATATTTGCATCTATATTTTCTTTTCGTAGGAAAAAGTATATTCAATTGAATAAAAATCCAACTATAATTATTTTACTAGAAAATGTGATATTTAGAAGGGTTTCAGTATCTTTGACTTGCGTCCAACTTTCATTTGAAACACACAATTCAGTTACTGTTCAGCACAGAGGACAAGATAGCATTCTTTCAGCTGGCTGATTAAAAGATAAACTATGGTAGAGAAGGTTCTTAATAAATCAGGAACATGCTTATTCCCCTGCAGACTTGGACGAATCTAAAAAGTCCATGCAATTCTGTCATTAGCTCCTCTCAATGAGCAAAGAAAGCTCAGTTAAACTTGTCAGGCTTGAAAAGCAACCTAAGAAAAACTCCTTTGTGTCTTGTCTCTGGTTATTTTATAGAGAGAAAAAATGGACTAGTACTGTATTTATCACATTTATCATCATTACACAGGCTTTACCTGTCTTTATTATGACCTCTTGTTTAACATTATGGAGGATGAAGAAAAAACTTTGGAATTCTTTTCTTCAGGAGGAAAAAGGCCAAAAAATTGCAAAAAAAGAAGCAATGAATGCAAGTAATGAAAGTAACTGAGAAATGTTTTAAAAGGAATTTAAGGTCACAGATTAAGAGGAGACGTTACTAAACTGCACATTTTTCCACAGCTTAGTTTACTGTGCGAGTCCCTAACCTGTGGTAAATCAATACCACAGATTACTTAATCCATGGTAAAAGAATACAGCGTTTTGTCAGGTGACAGAAAAATAATGCCAGCTTTAAGTTGATATTATTTTTCCAGGAATAATGCATGATTCAGTTTGCATAATATTAAGGTGTTTTACATACATTTGCATGCTTTGCATCTCATTATTAGACAATCCATTCTGGGGTAAAATAATCTGCGATAAGGGAATAATGCATGATCTTTTCCCCTTTACATGTGTTAAAGTGCAACATTGTGCATTATTTTATCATAATGCACATTAAACACAGCACATGTTCTAAATAATGAGATGCAAAGCATGCAAAACACCTCATTATTATGGAAATTGAATAATACAGCTTGCATTGAGCTTTGCAAGCTGCATTATTCCAGGAAAACACCACCAACTCAAAACTGCTGTTATTTGTCTTGTCCAGCAGCCATCTCCCAGGTGCCATCTTAAAGGGGCCAGAGTAGTAGAATGATAGCTTGACCTCTAGTGGTAGTGCCATAAGAATACCACTAGGGTTTGTGGGCATCATTTTGAACCCCACACTAGCAGGGGTATGAGCGAGTAGGAATTGTTCCTGCTTAGTACCCCTAGACTACCATGGAAAGGTTGATATGAGCCTGGGGAGACCTACAGGGAGTTGGGGTTTTCAAGTAGTGGGATTAATGACTGGAGTCCAAGGTGGGGTACAGGGAGGGGTAGGGGGGCTTGTAATTGAATCTTATGATATGTGTCTTTGGCAGTGGCAGCACGAGAGCTTCTGCCACCCTAGCTAGATACTCCGTGTTGCTGCCCCCCAAAAGACTGCCTCCGTCCAGCCCGCCATGTCGCCCCCAGCTTGCGCTGAAATGGTGGCAGCTGAACTGTCGCTTCAGCATTGTGTCGGGTCGTAAAGTGCCTGTGCATATGCATGCTCACGGCTTGCCGTTCTTGCACCCCCCCCCCCCCCCATGATGCAACTTTCTTGGAGGGTGCGCAGAAGCGGAAGGCTGGAACTGCATGCATGTGTACAGGCATTTTAAAGCCCACCATGGTGGTGAAGCAGTAGTTCAGCTGCCACTTCCTGGGGAGCGGATTAGAGATACTGCCCACCAGGGTCTGCCATCCTAGACGACTGCCTACCGATAGCCAGATTAATATGAATAAAATGCAGCCTTTAAAATGCTTGCATGTAAATGCTAGAAGTCTAAAAAATAAGATGGGAGAGTTAGAATATATAGCACTAAATGAGAGGTTAGATATGATATGGTGGAAGGAAGACAACCAGTGGGACACTGATATTTGGATACAAATTATATCGTAATGATAGAGAACATCAAATTGGTGGAGGGGTTGCGCTCAATGTTAGAGAGGGCATTGAGTCACAAAGGATTAAAGTTTTGCAGGAAACAAAATTCACTGTAGAATCTCCATAGATTGAAATTCCATGTAAAAAGGGGATAGGGAAGATGATGGCAATGGCAGTGGGGTGTACTATCGACCGCCAGGCCAGAATAAACAAATGGATGATAAAATGCTCAAAGAAATCAGGGAAGCTAACAAATGTTACAACATAGTAATAATAATGGGTGATTTCAATTACCCTGGTATCGACTGGGTCAATGGAGCAGTTGGTTCATGAACCGACCAGAGGGGAAGCCATTTTGGACCTAGTCCTTAGTGGAACACAAGATCTGATGCAAGAGATAAGGGTGTTGGGGCCACTTGGCAATAATGATCATAACATGATTGCGTTTGATTTAATAAATGAAGGCAGGAGGTAAGTAAATCCACAGTACTACCTTTTAACTTTCAAAAGGAAGACTATGATAAAATGAGGAAAATAGTTAAGAAAAAACTAAAAGGAGCAGTAGCAAAGGTTAACGATTTGCATCAAGCTTGGGTGCTTAAAAATAAAATACTATCTTGGAAGCCCAGACCAGTTGTATTCCACGCTTTAAGAAAAGTGGAAGGAAGTCTAAAAAACTGCCAGCATGGTTTAAAGGTGAGATCAGAGAGGCTGTTGTTGCCAAAAAAGCATCTTTCAGGAAATGGAAAAAGGAGCCAAATGACAAAAACTAGAAACAACACAAGCACTGGCAAGTTAAATGCAAGGCATTGATAAGGCAGGCAAAGATAGAATTTGAAAAGAAGCTTGCTGTGGAAGCAAAAACACATAATAAAGACTTTATTGTAAATCTATTGTAAATAGTTGTAAATATCTGTTATTTATATTATTTTAACCCCAGTTATCCATGTTTTTCATACCCTGTTAATCATAAAACATATGTCAAGTTTACAAGTAAGTACAAAGTTGTTAAAATGTAAACCGCGCTGATGATAAAAGTGCGGTATATAAGAGCTGTTAAATAAATAAATAAATTTTTCAAGTACATTCTTATCAAAAGACCTGTGAGAGAGTCAGTTGGACCATTAGATGATATAGGGGTAAAAGGGGCACTAAGAGGGGACAAGGCCATAGCACAGAGACTGAATGAATTCTTTGCTGCGGTCTTTAGTGAGGAAGATGTAGGAATATTACCCATGACTGAAATGATATTTAAAGATAATGCGGAAGAATTGAAAGAAATATTGATACACCGGGAAGATGTATTACAACTATTTGATAAACTGAAGAGTAGCAAATCACCTGGACCGGATGGTATACATCCAAGGGTATTGAAAGAACTGAAATATGAGATTGTAGACCTACTATTAGTAACCTGTGAACTATCATTAAAATCATCTGTAATACCTGAAGATCATAATGCTGGCCTCTCCTCTATCACAGTCTATACTTTGAGTCCCAACCACACATCATGTATTTAGTTCTCCATCCTCTCCCTATTTCCCCGACGCAATCCCTCCCCCTCCCCCTGTCCCTTCCCCTACCCCTCTTTATCCCTTCCCCTATCTCTTTCATTGAAGCATTTGCTTGTTAATAACTACCTGCCTCTGTTACTTAGTTTTGCAGTTTATGCCTGTTCTGTGTAAAGTTGCTTGTTTTGATATTTTACGCCTGTTCCATGTAAAGTTACTTGACTGTTCTTGTTCCTTGTAAACCGCTCTGATACTAAATAGTGCGGTATATAAAAGCTAATAAATAAATAAATGTAATGCCAATTTTTAAAAATGGTTCCAGGGGTGATCTGGGAAACTACAGACCGGTGAGCCTGACATCAGTACCAGGAAAAAATGGTGGAAACCATTATAAAGAACAAAATTACTGAACATGTAGATAGTCATGGCTTAATGGGAGACAGCCAACATGGAGCCAAGGAAGGTCTTGTTTTACTAATCTGTTATGTTTTATTGAAAGTGTGAATGAACAGGTAGACAAAGGTGAGTCAGTTGATTTAGTGTATCTGGACTTTCAGAAAGCCTTTGACATGGTCCCTCATGAGAGACTTTTGGCAAAATTAAAAAGTCATGGGATAGGAGGCAGTGTACTATTGTGGATCAGGAACTGGTTAAAAGATAGAAAGCAGAGGGTAGGGCTAAATGGCCAATTTTCCCAATGGAGAAAGGTGAATAGTGGTGTACCCCAGGGATCTGTGCTGGGTCCGCTGCTTTTTAACATATTCATAAATGACCTGGAAATGGGAACAACAAGTGAGGTTATCAAATCTGCAGATGACACAAAACTATTCAAAGTTTTTAAAACCCATGAGGATTGTGGAAAATTGCAAGAGGATCTTGATAAATTGGAAGACTGGGCATCCAAATGGCAGATGAAATTTTATGTGGACAAGTGCAAAGGTATGCATCTAGAAAAGAACAACCCAAACTATGGTTACACGATGCAAGGTTCCACATTAGGAACCACCACCCAGGAAAAAGATTTTAGTGTCATCATGGATAACATGTTGAAATCCTCCACCTAGTGTGCAGCGGCGGCCAAGAGAGCAAATAGAATGCTAGGTATCATAAGGAAAGGAATGGAGAATAATACAAAGGATATTATAATGCCTGTGTGTCGTTCCATGGTACGACCACACCTTTAATATTGTGTGCAATTCTGGTCGCTATATCTTAAAAAGGATATAGTGTTATTAGAAAAGGTACAGAGAAGAGCCACCGAAATGGTAAAGGGGATGGAAGGATTCCCCTATGAAGAAAGGCTAAAAAGGTTAGGGCTCTTCACCCTTGAAAAGAGATGGCTAAGGGGAGATATTATAGAGGTCTATAAATTAATGAATGGAGTGGAACAGGTAAACATAGATAGATTGTTTATGCCATCAAAATATAGAAAGAAAAGGGGGCATGCAATGAAACTACAGGGTAACCTATTTAAGGCTAATAAGAGAAAATATTTTTTCACTCAATGTGTAATCAAACTCTGGAATTTGCTACTGGAGGATGTAGTAAAAGCTGTTAGTGTAGCTGGATTTAAAAAAGGTTTGGACAAGTTCCTAGAGGAAAGGTCCATAAACCATTATTAAAGTGGACCCAGAATATCCACTGCTTGCCCCAGTACAAGCATTGTGACACCTGTGTCTTTTGGGGGAAACTGCTAGGTACTTGTGACCTAGATTGGCCACTGTTGGAACCAGGATACTGAGCTTGATGGTCCTTGGTCTGAACCACTATGGCATATCTTATGTTCTTATGACTGCCTAGTTTGCCTAGTGGACAGGCCAGCCCTGGTCTTTGGGGGAATTTCAGGAGGGATTCTTTGATGGATAGAAAGGTTGAGGGAGAGGAGAGGGGACTCTCCAACTATGTTTCTTTTTCAACTGTGTCATCTTCGTTAAGAAAGGCTCTCCGGGAGCATCAGGACATATTTTAGCAGGGAGATACCCCTGGGGAGCAAAATAACAGTTTGTGAGATTGAGTTTGGACAAGTCAGGCTCCTTGTGATTTTGGGCAAGTCATATCACCCTCCATTGTCTCGGGTACAAACGTAGATTGTAAGACCTTCAGGGGACACAGACTAACTTACCTTGTGCTACTCCTGAAAAAGGCTCGAGCTAAATCCAAAATCTCTTCTTACTTCTCTTCATTTATCACTGGTCTCTAACCTGCAGTACTCCTTTCGCTCAACTGGCCAAATCGCTATTGATAAGGGCTCCCACTTACTACCCAGCACATCGCCACAATGATCCTCCGCTCAGAAAGGAACAGCGAGGTGGTAAGTTCCACCCTCTGCACCGATATCCATCTTGTGCACCAGCCGCTGCATTATAAAATCCCATGCATGGCAGCTGCAGACTCCTTTCACTCACCCGGCTGCATCGCTACTAATAAGGGCTCCCACTTACCACCCAGGACATCACCACCACGATCCCTGGCTCAGAAAGGAACAGCGAGGTGATAAGCTCCAACCTCTGCACTGATATCCATCTTGTGTGCCAGTCTCTGCATTATAAAATCCCTTGCGCCTCAGGCGAGTCAATGCTTGACAGGCATGCACCTAAGGGCCACACCGAAGGGCCCTTAGACGTGGCCCTCTGAGGGGGTCTCAACAGCAACTGACAAGTTATTTAACGTCGACACCAGCTCTGTGCAACCTTAGCACACTGAGCTCATATTCCTACGCCTGCTCATCCCCGCAGCCTGACGTCTGCATCTTGGACTCCGCAGCCTGCAGGTGATTCCTGACAAAGGGACTGGACTGGATCTACACAAACAAGCGTGAGTACTCCGTCCAACCCCGTAGTGATTGTAAAGGACAAAGATTTCATTGAATACCACACTTATTATAAACCTCCATTTATTCCCCACCACCTGCACACACAACCAATCCTACCATAGTAACTCACACCTAAGCTGCACAACCCCTCAGAGCCCACAATGCCTAGGCCTGCCTTTCTCCTCATCATCCTTCTCCTGGCTGCACTATTCACTTCCCAGGTTACTGCGCTCAGCTCTTCAACATTAATCCCTATCATACAGTATCATTACTCTTATTTCCACAAACTTATATCCCTCCCACAGAGACCAAGGAACAGAGATGCATGTAATCTTATCAAAATAGTTTAAGTCATACATCACTAACAGATACCAATACGTAAGAACTGATCAAGAATCTTCCACGACCTTCCCACAAGAACAAATAATTCCTCAGGGCTCAGTTTTATCAGCTCTCCTTTTTAAGCTCTATCTTTAAAAAACATCAAATAGGTTACCTATTTGATGCCAATGATATGTTGTTCACCCCAGTAAACACAAAAAAAACCAGCATCTCACAACATCATCCTTGAAGCAGAATCCTGGCTTGTTGAGAACAACCTCCAAATCAACTTAAAAAAAAAAGAAATTATGTTCACTACAAGAAACCAAAACTTCACCCCACCTACTGAAATCAAGATACAAAACACCACCATCCAAGTAAAACAAGAGGTAAAATACTTGGGAATCACCTTGGACAAATCACTCAGTATGCCATCCCAGGTTAAACAAACAGCTAGGACTATATTCTTTAAGCTAAGATCCATCCAGAACCTAAGACCTCTCCTAAAACCCAACGACTTTAGAACGGTAGTCCAGGCGCTCATAACTCCACATTGGGACTACTGCGTTTACTACAAGGGCTGCCCAAAAAAACAATCAATACCCTCCAAATAACCCAAAATGTGACTGCCCGAATAATAGCTAAAGCACATCTGACAGATCACATTACACCAATCCTTAAAGATCTGCACTGGCTCCCATTAATGAGTAGAATAAAATATAAAGTTATATATATATATAGTAATATAATCAAGCTAATATATAACATGTCGCCCTCATTCCTCACATCTAAGATTCATACTCAAACAGAGACCAGGAGCAGAAGAAACAGCAATCTAAGCACACTTGCAGTACCATCTTCAATCTGTAATACAAAACAAGTAACCAGCAAAACAGCCTGCATCTACACCCAAATTATAGAACCTTCTACCAGTCCACATCAGAGCTATCAAAGACCTCCAGACATTTAGGAAACAACTAAAGACACTACTGTTTGATGAATACTACAACAACTATACATAAAATGCTGCCCGTTTCACACATCTCTCTCAACCAATCTAAATGTATATAGTTGAAGTTATATATATTAGCACCCTATATAATCGCTCATGATCCAAGCAACTACTTTGTATATAGTTCAAAACTTTCTATGGTTATTTCATTTGTTATTTCATTTGCTCTCTTTAACTGGTTTGTTCAATGTAAACCACCCCTGATCTCTGGAAGGGGCGGTATATAAAAACTGTATAAATAAATAAAAATACAGCTCCTCCTCTTTGAAGCTTCTAAATCGCTCTGCATCCCAACACTCATATGTGCCTTGGCCAATGCACGCTGTCACCAGCTCTCCTTAAACCCCCCTATATAAGTGAGTAGAGGTTAAGTGAGTGGGTCTTCCCCACTGAAGCAGCTACTTTACAAATCCTGAAGCTGGGCTTTTTGGGAAATGTAGTCCCTTCACTGAATCAATGAGGAGCAGTTGTGGAAAAGTGGTTTAAGCAACCAAAGGATTTTATTTCCCCTCCCGGGGTGGATTTCACCATGAACAAAGTAACACAAACCAGGTATTTACTGGCATAAGGACAAATCAAAGGTTCTTTAACAGAAAAGGCTTACTTCAGCAATAAACAGGTTGATATCTAGCATTCCAACGTAACAATGCTGTTTCTTCACAGCTCTCTGCTTCTCAATGCTAGTAGTGCTGTACTTTCTCTTTCAAAACATGCCTTCAGCGTAATGAGATTATTTCATTAGCAAGCGATATCGTACAGTCCATGATATCTTCATCAATATTCACACACTCAGGTTCAAAGTCCATTAACTCTTCCTGGCTAGAAGGAAATGTTTGTAACGGCAATCTTGGTGCCACGCCCTTTCTAACTGCTTCAGGTTTCACCTGATATTCCTGAGTTAAATACTGGCTTTCACAAACGTTATCAGCACAGGTATTCTCTTCCCAGCTCCAACCCTCTGGGTAAATACAGTCACTGTAACTATTTTTATACCAGCCTTTTGGCTTACCTTTTAGCCTAGCTGGTGGAGGTTTTCTTTGTGGCTTTGGACTGGCTGTAAGTTCCCAACCTAAGCCTTGCACAGAAGATTTCACTTGCCTTCCTGGCTTCCTTTCACTTCTGTGTTCCCCTGGATACTGCAGGTAATCCACTCTGCTCTTATTATATCCTTCCCTTGGGGTTTCTTTTCTTTTCCTGAAGAAAGACGCTGTCTCACCCTTCCACAGAGACTCTGGCTTGTTCCTGGCACTGCTGTCTTTACCGTAGCTCTCATTAGCTTCCTTATCCAGCACACATGCCTCATCCACTTCTTCTTCCCCTTCCAACTCCATAAGCTCAACTGAACTCTCTTTATCAGGGTGAATTCTAGGGCAGTGCTCAACTCCACCCCCTAGCAGGTGTCCTGCATTAGCTCGTGACTCATTCCCTGAACGGTAGCACGGGTGTTTCTCTTGCCTCTGTGCTTGGTTTCTAAGGTAACCAGGAGCCATGTGCTTTTGTTTACAACTCAGCCCTACTCCTGTTCCTGGCTTTTTAGCCTCATCTAACGGGCTGGAAGGACCCACTATGTCACAACGCTCAATCCATAACAGAATCCCATTGTCGACTACATCATGGGCAACAATATTAATATCATGTGTATAACTGAATCATGGCTCTATGAAATTGATATGGTTCTCATTAACCAGCTCACCATTCCATCATACTAGTTTTTTGATCATCCTAGATCAACTAAAAGAGGTGCTAATAATCATGTGGGATGATCTCCATTTCAAATCAATCAAATCTAGTTCCAGAGATAACCTTGACTACATAACCATATCGAACTCTCATCTCACACTCTGCCTATCTTATAGATCTCCTTCAGCACCTTCCTGCAATCTTTTACCGCTGATTCAGGAAGCATGCATCACCAGTCATTGCAGTAAATGTTTCATTTTCTTAGGCAATCTCAACCTACCCTCCATTCCTCTCAAGCAATCTACATTTTTCATTGAGGCCATGGAAGCCCTACAACTTGAACAGATAGTCTCAGACTCAATACATATCAGGGGAGGAACTCTTGACTTCATCTTTGCCCCTACCAACTGGCCTTACCAACACCTTGCCTACAGAATTCAAAACTCTCCACTTCCATGGTTGAATCACAACATGATCACATTTTTCTTACCTCAGCCTTCTGGCCAAACCAATTAAATTTCATCTGCATACCATCCACGCATATTTCACCTATTTGACAAAGACTCATTCCTCAATGAAATCCTCCTGCTAGCCCATTCTAACCCAGCTGACCTCAACTCCCTAATCTCCAACTGGAATAACTATATATCATCTTATACTGCTACATCTAACAACTCAAACTCTGTCAAGATACATCAGGTTCCATAGTACACACCTGAACTAAAGAAACTCAAAGGCAAACTCTGACAGTTGCAACACAAATGGCGGCGGACCAAAGTCCTAGCCCACCACTCTGCCTACACCACCACGCAAAGAGAATACTGCACTCACTTACGCACAAAAAAAAGGAATTACACACCAAATTAATCCGTTCCTTTCTAAATCACCCCAGAGAGCTATTTGATATAGCACAAAATCTACTAAAGGATCCCTCCTCCAAGAAGCTGGATGCTACCTTATCCCCATCTGACTTGGCACAGTACTTCCAATCAAAGTTAGCCCCCACAAAGATAGCTAACTTCCAGACTCCTTCCCTATTCAACGTTTCTCCTACGCAAACATGGTCTACCTTCTCCACCATTTCAATTGAGCAATGGGAAAATATCATCACAAATCTTAACACTACAACTTCCCCCCATGACCCTTGCCCAGTTTCTTGGATTATGTTCACAAAGCACAAACTCTCTCCAATTCTGCAAAAAAATAGTCCAATCCTCCTTAGATCTAGGCTACATGCCTAAATCTCTTAAACACACCATTGTCAGACCATTGTTGAAAACCCAACTGCTGACCCAAATGCATCATTGTCCTACAGACCTATTTCTAGCATCCCGTTTGTAGCAAGTCATTGAGAAAATGGTACAGCTACAGTTGCAGGACTTCATTGATGCTCATGCTGCTCTTCACAAGCAGCAACATGGATCCTGACTGCTCCACAATGTTGAAACCTTACTGACCTCCCTCCTTAACACTTTATTCAAAGGCACGGAAAAGATCACACAAGGCTTTTTACTTATCTTCCTTGACATCACCGCAGAATTTAATTCAATAAACTATGAACAGCTCCTTTCGTGTCTCCACTCAATTGGTTTAAATGGAAATACACTACAATGGTTCCATTCCTACCTTGAGGACCATCATCAACAAGTAAGAGTGGGGTCAACTAGCTCACTCTTAAAAATAGCACCAAGGTCTGCCATGAGGTTCTGCCCTGTCCTTTTTATTGTTCAGCATCATCCAGCCTTTATGCGCCATAATCCAGAACCATAACATACAGTATCATCTCTATGCCAATAATATCCTAATATATACGTAATTCTCCACAGAAAATCTAGATTATTCCACGATAGGAAGATGTTTCATATCCATCTCCCAATGGCTACACCACCACAACCTGACTATAATTCCCAAAAAAACAGAGGTACTTTACATTACCAGCATTCTCCAGGAACAAGCAGGAATGTAGTCTTCACATATGGGTATCGTCGGTACCGACGGAGCCTGCGCGGGAACGCTCCCCAGCGTCCAATAGGAAAGCTTTTGGGAGCATCCCCCAGCACCTGCGTGCTGCCTTCCCGCCTTTCCAACTGTCCCTCTCCAGTTCTTCATTTTCCACGGAGCCGACAGGTCCCATACCCTGTCACCGCAGAAAAAGTTTGTCTTTAATCTTTGTTTTTTGTGGTCATGTCTGCCTTCCCTCGACACTATACCGGTACTGCCGGTTCATTCTTCTTTCTTCTTAAAAAAACAAACAAACTATAGTTTCTGAGCTATTTTACTTCAGAAACATTTTTCCTTGGCGCTAGGCGCCATTTTGGGCGCTAGGCCCAATTTTTCTTTAAAAATGGAAAAACCAATATCTGGTTTTAAAAAATGTTCTAAGTGTGGCGGTACCATCTCCGTCACCGACACCCATGATTGGTGTCTCAAATGTTTAGCTCCTGACCATTCTACTTCGGAGTGACTCTTCTGTGGAATGATGTCAAAAAGGGGTCGGCAGAATCGAGCTGCAAAGCTTAGCACCCTTTTTCCCTCAGACGTGGTGTCTGTTGCATCAGCGTCCTCCAGGGCCTCATCTTCCTCCCATGGATCTCAGGTAACTAAACATAAATCTAGCTGGTCCTCAAAGAGTAGATCTCCTTCTAAGTATCGAGATGCCACTGGCGTTGCCCTTGATGAATTTTCACCTTCAAAACTGCCCCAGCGGGAGGCTTCGGCTTCCAAAGCATCAACGGGGCTCCAGGATGTTCGAGGCCTCAACATCGGCAGAACTACTGGCGCCATGCTCTGGGGTTCAGGCCGCTTCTACCGGTACTGACACCCAAGCATCAGTAGCGTCGATAGACCAGAGATTTCTTGCTATCAAACGCAGTCTAGCGGCTCTTCTCACGGCTTCGGTACCATTGAAACCTTTTCAGACACCTCAACCAATACCAGATGGAGATTCTTCAATATCCTAAGGCTCCCAAAGAGGTAGCTACTCTGCCTATTCATGAGATCGTACATGATCTTATGCTAAGAATGTGGGAAACACCTCTAACCACATCTCCTCATTCTCGGAGACTCGATACTATATATCGAGTTCCACCTTGTCCTGGCTTTCAAAAAACTCAATTACCAGACCATTCAATGGTAGTGGAATCAGCTATGGGTAGGATGAAAAGTGCAAAGAGACATGCATCCAATCCTCCAGGTCGTGAATGCAGGACTCTCGATGCCTTTGGGGGTCAATACTTTCAAGCTTCCATGCTCTCAGCTAGGATCATTTGCCTGCCATCCCTCCCGGCTGTCCCCCATTGAGCTCCTGCCCAATCGGGGCAGTGGGAGTGCTCCTGCCCAATCGGGGCAGTGGGAGCCTCACAGCCACCTCTCACCACCGCATAAAAGCGGCGTCCCTACAGGGCGGGCCCACGCCTGAGGGCCTCGCCAGAGGGCCCTTTGGCGTTGGCCCTTAGGCGGTGGAACCTAGGCGTGTAGGACAGACCTCCCCTCGACTGCACAAAAACCCCAGGTCTTACCCCTCATACTTGGAAAAATCATCCGGAGATACGAACCAGAAGGACGCTGCAGTCACACCTGGCTTGAGCTCCCCTGGCAGGGTCGAGCTCGCCAACACCAGCTACCAACGTCTACGCAACCACCAAGGTAAAACATTTTCCTGCAAGCCACCCAAGCAATCATTATCTCAACACAACCTTTTTAACTGTCACACTACTTGACGGCAACCACCCTCTACCCTCTATCTAATTTCCCTCTGTGGGGCACATTGTCTACCATAATCCGCATGGTAACTTCCACCGTTTGTATTGAACTGTAAGAATCACTGTTTACATAGAACTGTTTGAATAGAACTGTAAGAATCACTGCCACCATTGATATGGAACTGTAGGAATCACAGTGCCCCAAGTCTTATATACTGCCAACAAGTAGCTCACTATACTAGCCAAATTGTTACACGATTTCCTACGACTCTGTGCTGTGCTACCAAGTAACCCTAACTGTTAAACTGTTTCCCAGCCTCACTGTTCTAACCAATCTTTCACATTGTGTCTAATTGTTATAACCAAATTATTACGCTGTATCCTACATATCCAACTGGTTGCACTGTATCCAACACAAAAATGGAGCTCCTTTACACTCTCCTAATACTGTGCATGTGCGTACTGGTCTCCCCACTCAGACTCAACCCGAACCCACACTACTTTCTACTGCACACATATACCCCAATCTACTATTACCACCCCCCCTCAATACCCCTACTACACCAACACATTTTATCCCCCATCACTGTTAATCAACCAACATTCATATTACCACAGAGACGCACCTCTACGAAGCAAAACAAACCACAGAAATATCCTAAAATCATGTCAAGGAACAACCGAAGAAACAAACCCCTACCAATACAAGACAATCACACACGGTCTACCCACCCAGCATACGACGCATGTAACATCATCCTCATCAATGCTAGTCAATAAGGAACAAAACGCACATCATTCACAACATCATCACTGATGAACAACCAGACATCCTCTGTATAATGGAAACATGGCTCACAGACACAGACTCCGCAACAATAAACCAATTAAGTAAACCCGGTTACAACTTATACAACTCCCCACGATCCAATAAAAGGGGAGGAGGAGTCCTCATAGCAGCTAAAACCAGCCTGAAGCTAACAAACACGTCCACAATCACAAACACAGACCTTGATTTACTTAAAGTGGAAAATGCGACCTCATCCATCTGCCTAATCTACAGACCTCCCTCACCCCACCACGAAGCTCTAGCTACAGCATTGGAAAACATCACCAATACCCAAAACAAGAAATTCCAAATCATTTTGGGAGATTTAAACTTAGCATCCATTCCCACAACCCACGCGAACACTTTCTTTGAAGCCATGGACCAGCTTGGCTACCAACAGATAGTAAGTGGCGCCACCCACGATAGGGGAAATACCCTGGATCTGGTCTTCATACCCACCATCCTCCATCCATTTGAAGAACCAGCTATGATAAAGATAACCCAAGTCCCATGGTCTGACCACCACCAAATTGACTTCAAAATAAACCTACCAGCTATACCCAAAAACGCAAAAGACACAAGAACACTACACACTCTCAGAAAGTTCAACAAATTCAACAAGGAGCACCTCATAACAATCATCTCATCACATATAAACCTGTATCACACAGACCTCAATGAACTAACAAGTAGATGGAACACAGGCATACAAAGTACATCGAACCCAACATCAAAAACCTCAGAAAAGCCAAGCAAGCCCATCTCATAACCCTGGTACACAGAAGCTCTAACTAGAGCGAAGAGAGAGCTTCGCAGAACAGAGAGAAAATGGAGGCAAACCAAAACCTCTGAACTCAAATCCAAATACATGACTCTTCTTGCAAAATACAAAGATGACGTCAACGCTGCAAAGAGAAAACATCACACTAACATACTGAACAAAGCTATCAATAGACCACGTGAGTTATTTGAACTCATCAAATCGTTAACCAAAACATCTCAAACCGACAACCAAAACAACGAAATCAAGGCACAAACCCTGGCAAACCACTACGCGAGCAAACTAACGGCCACAAATCCGTCGCCCCACCCAGGCAATACGCTACCTACACCCACACTCAACACTGAGTCCCACTCATCCCATGACCAGGTATGGAACAATTTCCACAAAATCGGAAACCAGCAAATTGTTACCATAATCACAAGCATAAACACCACATCCCCCCTCGATCCATGCCCAGCAGCCTGGGTCAAGGCAGTGAAACAAGACATAGCCCAATATATCTCCCACATAGTAAACCTATCCCTGCAACAAGGAATCATGCCTGCCGAACTAAAAAAATCTATTATAAGACCGATCCTGAAAAACAACTCACTCAACAGAGAAGACCCAGCATCCTACCGCCCAATATCGAGCATATCATTCCTAGCAAAAATTATAGAAAAGGCAGTCCTACTCCAACTCCAAGACCACCTGAACGACAATGCCCCCCTTGATGCCCATCAATACGGATTTAGGCAACATCATGGGGTTGAAACCCTATTACTAGTTCTGCTTAACAACTTACTCAAAGGCCTAGAAAACAAAAAGAAAATGTACATACTCATATTCATCGACATCTCAGCTGCCTTCGATACAGTTAACCATGGAACCCTTATAGAAAGGATCAAGTCAATAGGAATATCAGGAACCCCCCTAAAATGGTTCACATCATACATCTCAAACAGAGTGCAACAGGTCCAGTTCAATGGTGAAAAAGCCGAAGCATTCCCCCAAACACAAGGTATACCGCAAGGTTCTGCCCTTTCAGCACTCCTATTTAACGTATATATGCAACCACTATGCGAAATCTTCACTCAGCACAAAATCAACTACCATATATATGCCGACGATATTATGCTGTACACACAACTGGACACTAACAACCCGGACTACAGTCCCCTCGAAGCATGCCTTACGGAGATGCAACACTGGCTAAAACAAAGCAGCATGACCATCAACCATAAGAAAACTGAAGTGATATATATGTCCAGGAAAGCAAACTTTGACCCCCCAACCACAATAACCTTATGCAACAATACCTACCAAACAAAGAAAGAAATAAAATACCTTGGAGTAATTTTCGACTGCGACCTAAAAATGGAAAACCACCTCCGCAAAACAAACAGGGCAGTTTTCCACAAACTGAGAGTCCTACAACCTATACGGAACATCATTGACCCCCATGATTTCAGGTCCGTCGCTCAAGCACTCATCATGCCACATTTCGACTACTGCAATGCTATTCTGCAAGGACTACCTAAAAAAACACTCAACATCCTGCAAATGGCACAGAATGTAGCGGCCAGGATCATCATGAGGAAAAACCTTACCGACCACATCACACCAGTACTAATCGAACTGCACTGGCTCCCAATTACAGCTCGCTCAAAGTACAAAATACTGACAACTACATTCAAACTTATCCACGGCATTGCTCCATCCTTCCTCTCCACTCTAATTGCCTTGCAACCCCCCAACAGAAGCAGAAGAGCCATTAACTCCAATATCCTTCACACCCCTGCAAATATCAGATCTGCCAAAGTCACCACCACCAATAGGGCATTCGCATACACAGCACCTACACTATGGAACCAACTACCGCCCACACTAAGAGCAAGCAAAAATCTATCGGAATTTAGAAAAAAACTCAAGACGCACCTATTTCAAACTCATTTCAACCTGCTCTAATTCCACTTGTGGGAAACCATCTATCCAAAGACCCAGAGAGCATTTCATGTAAAAATGTATATATTGTGACGCTCGCGCCCCTACCAGGCGGTTGCCTAGTAGGGACGGCTGGCCATCTGTATCCCTTCGAGGGTTGTAGTTGTGTCAATAAGGAAAGCCAAGTGGTTATTTAAAGCGCACAGGAAATTTTTATTCGGTTTCCAAAGTTGGCAAGTGATGAACATAAAAATTCTTTAAGCACTTTTTCCAGACAAAAGAAATACAGGATAATTTCTCCAAATCAAAATGTCCAAACAAAACTCACAGCAGTTTCTATTCTTCACTGCACTTGCTTGACACTTACCAAACAAAAGCATTTGTAAAAACTCTTCACAGCTTCCAACCCGCTGTTGCCACGCCCATACAAACAGTTCTAGCTGTTTGGGCCTTCACTGAAGTTTTGCAGTTTTTACTTCTTAAGAGAGATTCCTAACCTCTTGTCTTCAGGGTTACTCTTCTCTTTCAACTCTTGAAAACTGCCTTTAACTTGCAACAGCTTCCTTTGATATTTCACTGTTTTCTAACACACATTACTATTATATTTTAGTGCACAGCTCACATTCCATCTCAGAGGCTTCTGACTCAATAACACTTTCTCCAGGGCCTACCTCCATGCTCTCAATTGAGCTACAGCTAGGTGCTTTCTGGAAGTGCTCTGGTGTCCTTTCCTTAAGAGCCTTCGCAATGTTAAACAGTCTCTCACACTGCCTGGCCTTGGCTCCTCCAAGCCGGTCTCCTGTGTGTCTCTCCTGCTTAACCTCCCTCCTGAGATACTTCTTGCTGTGCTGAGGCTTCAGGTGTCTGAAAGTCTCCCCTGAGTCAGAGCAAGAACTATTCTGGTGGCACTGCTCATTCCCTGCGTACCTTTCTTGGCTGCCTTTGTAATGGTTCCTCCATTTGCTGCTCTCCTTGGCTGCAAGGGTTTTCCACAGCTTGGCCCCAGATCTCTCCTGTCTGTGCCTCCTGGGAATTGGACTTGAACCTGGGCTAGGCCTTGAACTGCAGCTGCCACTGGTGCTTGCTCCTGCACTCCTCCTGGACCTTCTGCTCACAGCTCCTTCCTCCTCCTGCAAACTCAAACTGTGCCTCTCTCTTTTGTTTGTTCTTCCTCTGTTAACTGTTGAGCTGGGCAACTCCCTTCCTAGCTCCTCCCACTTGGACCTCCTACTCCTCTGCAGGGTTGTCCTGTGGTCTGTGATTGGTTTACGCTTAGCTCTGCCCTCTAGGTTTCTTTCAGTGCTTCTAGTATGGAGCCTAGGATTTTGTGCTCCCATCCCCCGCAATGAAAAAAAATCCTTCTTTTTTCCAGTTTTCCCTAGCTGGGCTGCACTCACCTCATCACAATATGTAATCCTTTTCCCCTTAGACTAGAAACGGATACTTTCCTGTGTGTCATCAATTATGAATATACCTTTAAATTTGCTGTATACCATCCTTTCCTCCCGAATCAACTATGTATATACCATATAAATTTTACTGTCTTGATTTGACAGCTCTCTCTTGTAATCATACCCGCTTCTGATCGCTGGAAGGAGCGGTATACAAATACCTGTTTAAATAAAATAAATAAAATAAATAAATATATCTTGTATATGGGAATGTTCCTTAAAGAGGTCACAGGAGACTTGGAGCTTATGAGCCCCCTTCTTCCTGATGACAAAAGACAGGACTATCTTACTCTTGAAAACATGCCCAGGATGTTTCCAAGTTTGTAAATCGTGCAACCTTTGACTGTTTTGAGTACATAAGCAGAACCTCTGCTATTGCCATTGATGCACGTCGGATTGCCTGGCTTCAGGCATCCGACTTGGAAATTTGGGTACAGGATAAATTAGGAAACATTCCTTGCACAGGAGAAAATCTCTTTGGCATGAATTGGCAGGAGAAGGCTAATGAGATAGATGCTGACAATATCACTTTGGATAGATTGTTCAAATCTACAGCTGATCCTGCAAGGAAAAGATCCTCTAAAAGAAACATTTTTCAATAAGAAAAAGAAGTTTTATCCTTCCTATACTCAACAGGGAAACTGTCCAGGTCAGCCTGCCCAAAAGGGACAACAGCAACAACCTAGACAACAAAAGAAGCCAAAAGCGGTAAAACCTCAGCCAGCTCAGCACGCTCAGCCTCCTCAGGGGCTTTGACTCCTCTCTAGAGAACTTTGCCTTCCTGCCACTGAAGGGTCCAGAACCCTTGGAGATCCCAGGCAGGTTATGTCATTTTGCCCATAGATGGTACCAAATAACAGCAAAAAATTGGACTCTGTCCATTATACGAGAGGGGTACAAGCTTCATTTTCACAGCATGCCCCCTCCTACAATGGTAAGACAGTTCAATTATCAGACCTCTCTTGACAATCTCTTAGGTCAAGAAGTCACAACGCTCCTTGCGCAAGGAGCAATAGAGGAAGTACCCATTCCGCAACACGATACAGGGTTCTACTCTCCCTATTTTCTTAAACAAGAGGATACAGGCCCATTTTAGACCTCAGAGAATTGAACAAATATCTGTTCCAAGAGAAGTTCAGAATGGTCTCTCTAGGAACTCTGCTGCCATACCTTCAAAGTCAGGATTGGCTTTGTTCTCTAGATCTCAAGGATGCGTATACTCGTATACTCATATTCTCATCCATCCAAATCACAGAAGATTCCTCTGATTCCTGTTTCAAAGAAAGCACTTCCAGTACAGGGTTCTTCCCTTTGGCCTGGCTTCTGCACCAAGAGTATTCACAAAATGCATGGCTGTGGTAGCTGCATTTCTCTGCACTCTGGAAATATTCATCTTCCCCTACTTAGACGACTGGCTCATTCGAGCCCCTACAGTGCCAGAAGCCAGCTCTGCTTTATTTCGCACAATGCAAATCCTTCAGTATTTGGGACTAGTCATAAACCTCCCAAAATCCAATCTTGCTCCCACTCAATCCCTATAGTTCATAGGAGCTCATCTGGATACCAGACAGACAAGGGCTTTCCTTCCACAGCCCCGCTGTCTTCGCATAATACAGCTAGCTTCCCAAGTAGGGCTCAAACCTTATCTCACTGCTTAAGAAATGCTACAACTGCTGGGCCACATGGCATCCACCGTGCATGTGGTTCCTTATGCTCGCCTCCACATGCAAGCAGCCCAGTGGACTTTATCCACTCAGTGGACACAGGCCTCAGGTTGCCTGTCGGACAAAATAACAAACTCAGACCATCTTATTTCATCCCTCCAATGGTGGCAATCGCTCAAAAATATTCTCGTGGGGTCTCCTTTCCAGCAACCCCTGTTCCAAGCCACCCTAACAACAGATGCATCTCAGGTGGGATGGAAAGCACACCTGCATGATCTTTCTACCTAGGGTACCTGGACTCCACAGGAGGCCTGTCTTCACTTCAACCTCCTGGAACTCAAAGCAATCTTCCTTGCTCTTCGAGTATTTCACGCCCAGTTCAGATACAAGACAGTCCTAGTTCAAACGGACAATCAGGTAGCCATGTTCTATGTGAACAAGCAGGGTGGAACAGGCTCTCTGTCGCTATGCAACGAAGCTTTGCGACTATGGGCCTTCGCCAGAGAGCATCAGGTTCATCTCCTTGCAGTGTATCTTCCAGGCATTCAAAACTCTTGATTTCCAAAAAACAAAAGGTCACTTTCAGAGTGAAAAACTGCCAAAAATAAGAGAATCACTCCAATAATACAAAAATAAAGAATTAAGGGAAAACTGGAGCCCTACTAAAATACAAACAAATCACACAAAAGGGAGAGAGAGGGAAGGTCTCAGAACACCGGGCATCAACCAGAGATTGAGGACAAACCTCACTGTAAACGCCCTTGTAATATCAGTGACTGACCCAACCACCTCCCTATTCTGTAAAACACAATTATTATGGCAAACAATTATTATCAAATCCAAAACAAAAAAATTCAGCTTATTTTTATCATGAAGATCCCAATTCAAACAAAAAAATCAGCTTGTTTCTATCATGAAGATCCCAACGCCGTACTCTTCGGCACCAAATACGCGTTTCGCAAGTAATGCTTCTTCAAGGGAAAAGCTGAAAACTACCATAAAAAACAAGAAACAAAAACCAATAGATTACTCTCCACACCATATCCAAACCCACACCCTAACTCCTTCAAAAAGTAAATAAAAACAAAATAAAAACAATACCACTTACCACATTATGATCAGACAAGTAAACCTTAAACACCGGTCATGCCAATACCATCGCGCTACCCACAAAGACGCCGCGCATGCGGTCTCAATAATACCAGCTTTCTTATACCCAACAGACCAATTCCACCTGTAGACTCAAAATCTAAAAATACGCCCCCCAATCGATTTGCGCATTCAAACCACCTGAAGACACAGTCCCTAGGCGAAAGATCCACCGCTGTTCACACAGAAGCAATGCTTGCTCACGCGAACGACCGCCAAAACCCCTTAACACCACCTCAATAAAGAAACACCTCATATCCTCAAAGGTATGCCCTGCCCCGAGAAAATGCTGAACTAGAGGGGCTTCACGAGCTTTACACCGCAGTCTACTGCGATGTTCAATGATTCTCACCCGAAGACTTCTTAAGGTCTTACCAATATATAAAAGATCACACGGGCAAAAAATCCCATATAGTACCCCCGATGAATTACAAGAGGTGGATTTTCTCAATTCATATGTCCTATTATGATATTGAAAATCTTGAATATCAAAAGATACCCGACAGACCGAACAATCCCCACATCTTCGATGCCCCCTTTCCACCGGAGCATCTAGCCCTTCTGCCCTTTGAATCATTAGCCACTACATCTCTGAAATTCATTTCCTGGAAAGTCATCTTCCTCATTGCAATCACATCAGCACGTCGCATCAGTGAATTGCAAGCATTAGTGGCTGATCCTCCTTACACAAGATTCCACCATGATAAGGTAGTTCTTAGGACTCATCCACACTTTATGCCAAAGGTGGCTTTGCCTTTCCATTTAAACCAAGTGGTTTACCTTCCTGTATTCTTTCCGAGGCCTCATGCCTCCAGTGCAGAAAGGAACCTTCATACTTTGGACTGTAAAAGATCTTTAGCCTTTTACTTGCAGAGGACACAGCAACATCGAAAATCTTCTCAACTCTTTGTTGCTTTTGATCCTAGTCATTTGGGACTTCCAGTGTCCAAAAGAACTCTATCTAACTGGATTGCACAATGCATATCCTTTGCCTATGAGAGTAAGAACCTTCCTCTTGAAGGCCATGTCACAGCTCACAAATGTGAGAGCCATGGCAGCCTCAATGGCTCATCTTCACTCTGTGTCTATCAACGACATCTGTCGAGTAGCTACTTGGGCTTCGGTACATACCTTCATGGCCCACTACTGCTTAGACAAGGACTCCCGCCGGGATGCCTTGTTTGGTCAGGCTGTTCTTCAACACCTTTTTCAGACTTAGTCAACTCCTACCCACCATCCTTGGTAGGATGCCAGAGATCCATGGGAGGAAGCATAGCCCTTTCACAAGGACTGACAACATCCTGGGGCCATCTACCTGGCATCTGCAGCTAGGGAGTCCCCATATGTGAAGACTACATTCCTGCTTGTTCCTGGAGATAGCGTAGTTACTCACCTGTAACAAGTGATCTCCGGGAACAGCAGGAATTTAGTCTTCACAACCCGCCCACCTCCCCTAAGAGTTGTATCTCTCTCTCTCTTTCTTTCTCTCCCTCTCTCTTTGGTCTTAGCTATAAACTCAACTGGAGAGGGACAGTTGGAAAGGTGGGAAGGCAGCACGCAGGCGCTGTGGGATGCTTCCAAAAGCTTTCCTATTGGACACTGGGGAGCGTTCCCGTGCAGGCTCCGTCGGTACCGACGATACCCATATGTGAAGACTACATTCCTGCTGTTCCTGGAGATCACCTGTTACAGGTGAGTAACTACGCTTTCTCTCCCCCTCCCAACATCAGCCTGGCTAACATAGCCTTTCAATTCAAAGAACAAGTCAAATACCTGGGCATAATCATCAACCAGAGACTAAGCTTCCACTCCCAGATTAAGCAGGTCATAAAATCAGCCTATTTCAAAATGAAAATAATTTAAAATCTCCACCCCCTGCTTGAACACAGTGATTTAGAGAAGTATGCTAGGCACTGATCACCCCTATCCTTGATTTTGGAAATATCATTTACCAAGGCCTTCCTAAGACCGTATTATTCCCACTACAACTCGCTCAAAGAACTGCCGCCAGGATTACCTCAGGGGCTTCTCGACAATCCCACATTACTCCTATCCTGACAATCCTTCGACAATCCCACATCACTCCTATCAGAAAGATAATTCATAACAAGAAACCAAAACTTCACCCCTCCCACATCGCTGAAACTTCATGACACAGATGTTCCAATCAAAGATGAGATTAAATATCTAGGCATCATAATTTTATATATCTCCAACATGTATTTTCTAGTAATATAAATGATTTCCCTGTTTACTTCCATGTTAATTTTCCTGTTACTTGTAATAGGTCTGTTATATCTGACCAATTGTTGTATTGTTTCAATGTAAACCGCACTGATGACAAATAGCACGGTATATAAGAAAATTAATTAAATAAATAAATAAATAATTGATAGATCACTCTCGATGGCAGCTCAAATCAAACACACGGCACAAACTTTATTTTACAAGCTAAAGACAGTTCAACACCTTCGTCCCCTCCTAGATACTCATGATTTTCGTACAGTGATCCAGGCACTCATCACACCTCAAATGGACTATTGTAATAGCATATTGTAGGGACTACCTAAGAAGAGCCTCCATCCCCTCCAATTAGCCCAGAATGTTACGGCGAGGGTCATTTCCAAGGCAAGACTTACAGACCATATCACCCCCATTCTCTACACTCTCCACTGGCTCCCGGTGACCAGTAGAATAAAATACAAATCATTAGTCATCATTTTGAAACTTACCAATGGCATATCCCCATCATTTTTGTCCCCCAAGATACAAGTTCAATCAGAAAACAGAAGCAGAAGAAAAAGTAAATCAGATCTTCTAGCTACCCCAGCCTCATTCCGCAATACAAAACAAACTACAAGTAATAGAGCCTTTACTTACATGGCACCTGCACTATGGAACACACTTCCATAAACACTCAGGTCAATAAAGAACCTCCTGGAATTCCGAAAAGAGCTTAAAACCCTGCTCTTTACAGAACAGCAAATCAACATTCTCCTAGCCCATCCGCCTAGGTAGAACCTCTCCTCCCTCACTTCACCTCACCGCATAAGGAATGCATCCATTTAGTTAAGCTATGCATCCTTATATATATATAGTTATGTACACCAAAATGTATATAGTTATGTTCCAACCAACCTACACAACACCCATCCTGGGGCTGTTGGAAGGTGGTATGTTCCATGTATATAGGCTATAGTTCTATAATGTTATACATTGTTCTATGTAAACCTAATTGTTCGATGTAAACCGCCTCTGATCTCTGGAAGGGGCAGTATATAAAACAGTTCAAATAAATAAATAAGCAGTTCAAATCTTAAAGCAGTTCCATGGGCTACCCATCCACATGAGAATCAGATACAAATCCTTCCTATTTATATTCAAAATCCTCCACAGCCTCTCCCCGGACAGCCTCCACCCACTCATCCTAACACTTCCTAACAGAACCAGAAGAAAATCCAACCAAAACATGGTAGCTCTCCCACCCCTCACAGCTTGATGCACCTGCACCTCCTCAAACAGAGCCTTTTCAATGTATGCACCTACTATGTGGAACTCCCTTCCTTTGGGCATACAGTAAGAACATCAACAACCATAAATGAATTCCATCGCAGGCTGAAAACTCACCTCTTCACTGAATATTTTGGCTCTGCACTCCCATATCGTAACACAGATAAAATATGTGCTCTTCGTATTCTCTCATCTCCTCAATCTCTCTAATCCAAATATATGTTAGCTCATCCTCATGCCTCACCCCACAATCTTGTCTCTTAAGCCTGATCATTTCCTTCTATAAACTACACTATCTCCTGAAGTTATAGTTAAGCCACTATTATTTACTGTTCAAATGCTGTTTTAAGTTATACCTTTGTTCAAGCTCTTATCAAGTTATATGTAAACCGTTATACCTATGTTACCTGAACACCGCTGTGACATAGATATAGCGGTATAGAAAAGTTGCTAAATAAATAAATGTATCTGCACAGGGGTGACCCAAGAGGTGTGCAGGGCCATGTGCAGAGTCTCATTGCAGGCCTCATTTGCATAATGTTAATATGTGCTAACATTTAGTAAAAATGCTCTTTATGAGTGTCTGGATAAAGAAAGGCTACCAGATTACTACATTACTATATTCCAGTGCCAATTGCCAGGCATATTAAGAAGTACTATAAACACAGCCCATTTAAAACCCATAACAAACCAGCCCATTGTCAGCCGCTGGCTCGACGCGATGTACCACGTCCGCGAGAGCCCAGGGTTTCACAAAACCCAGTTACCATATAACTCCATGGTCGTCGAGTTGACCATGCACAAACTAAAGAACCAGAAGACCCACTCCTCTATCCCCCCAGGTAGGGAGGCTCGAATCCTTGATGCCCTTGCATGCAAATGTTTCCAGGACTCGATGCTAGGATGCAGAGTTCAAGCCTATGAGCTCTACATCGGCATGTACCTCAAGGCACTAGCCAAGGAGCCTGCTGGGTTCTCAGCAGGCCTCAACAGGAAACTCCTCCAATATTTCAAGACCCTAAAGGACTGCTCAAAGTTCTTCTCTCGAGCGGCTTATGATGGCTTCAAATCGTCGGCTCGAGTCGCAACTGCTGGCATCGGGGCCCGATGCCAAGCCTGGTTGCAATCATCCGACCTCCAACAGTGGTTCCAGGAAAAACTACTCGATATCCCCTGTACTGGGGAGAATCCTTTCAACCAACCTATGTCTGACAAGGCTGCCAAGATCGAAAAAGAGTCTGTGACTCGACAAAGGTTCTCCAAAAAGGCCTCAGGGCCTCCCCGCAGAAAACCACTGAGAAAAAAGCCTTTTTTTCCCCAGAAAGAAGGGAGCCTTCTCTCATATCCAACAATACCAAGGCTACTCAGGGCCTCTGCAGAATACCCAGCCCACAAGATACAGGCACGGGATCCAGAAGGCCAAAACCCCCTAAGCCCCAGACTCTGGCTCCGGCCCAGTCTGGGGGAAGCTTTTAACTCCCAGGGCATGGCTCCCTCTCCCCCAGGAGGCCTTCTTCAGTCCACAGAGGAGGCCTGACACTCTTTGCCCACAGGTGGGCTTCAGTCACCACAAACCTTTGGGTACTGCAGGTGGTCAAGAAGGGTTACCTCCTCCACCTACAGCAGGCACCTCCAGACTTCTTCCCAGGGGAGCCACTGAGGCCTCTCCTGCACCAGACCTTGCTCCTCACCAAGCTCACAAGTCTCCTCATGCACCTTTGGGGCAAGGGCTTCTATTCAATGCCCTGGCAGACAGGCTGAGCAGAGTCCTTCAACTGCATGAGTGGCATCTGAACCCCAGAGTAGCCTCTCAGCTCTTCAGCCTCTGGGGGCTGCCCCTGATGGACCTCTTTGCCAACCTGGGCAACACGCAGCTGCCCTGCTTTTTGCTCACAGCAAACGCACCCATCAAGAGTAGCGGCGGATGCATTCCTAATTCCGTGGATGGAAGGCCTCCTTTACGCCGACCCCGCTGGTCACCAGGACCCTCTTCAAGGTCCAGCGTAAGGAGGCATCACTGATACTAATCACCCCCAGGTGGCCCAGGCAGCCCTGGTTCCCACTATTGCTCAAATGCTCGCCAGCACACCCAGTCCTGCTGGATTGTGCACTAGACCTTCAGTCTTAGGAGGAGGGCTCCCCTCTATATCCCAACATGGGGTCCGTGACATTAACAGCATGGCTGCTGAAAGGGTAGCTCTGGCTCCCTTTAACCTCCCGCAGGAAGTAGAGGATGTCTTGTTGGCCTCCCGCAAGCCCTCCACAAGACGAGAATATACCTTTAAGAGGCGCCGGTTCTCAATGTGGTGCGCACAGAGGCAGGAGAATCCTTTTCTCCTGCCCCGTTCAAGTAGTACTTCAGTGCCTGCTCCATTTGTTGCAGGCCGGACTGAAGTCCAACTCAGAGTGCACCTAAGTACAATTGCAGCGCACCAACACCCCATCGAGGAAAAACTGCTCTTGGTTCAGCTCTCAATTCCTCTGGGGCCTCTTGCTTTCTAAATCCTCCATTTACCCCCCAGTGGTGGAGTGGGACCTCAACGTGGTGCTCTTGCAGCTCACTAGACCGCCATTTGAGCCTCTGGCCACTTGCCACTTGCGGTATCTTTCCTGGAAGGTTGCCTTCCTGGTGGCGCTCACATCTGCTTGCAGAGTAAGTGAGCTCCAAGCTCTGGTGGCAGAACCGCCTTATACAAGGTTCTTATAAAAACAGGGTGGTGCTCTGCACACACCCCAAATTCCTCTCAAAGATGGTATCCCTTTTCCATCTCAATCAGGAAGTGTTCCTCCCCACCTTCTTCCCCAGAACTAATGCAGGGCGGGAGGAGACCGTACTCTGTACTTTAGATTGTAAAAGAGCCCTGTCCTTCTGCCTTCAATGGACTGAGGGCCACCACAAACCTTCTCAACTCTTTGTTTCATATGACCCCAGTAGGCTGGGACTCCCAGTGACTAAGCGAATTCTGTCCATTTGGATGGCAGACTGTATTGCCCTCGCCTATGAGTGGGCTGGGCTCTCCCTGGAGCACCGGATCACAGCGCATCTCATGAGAGCAATGGCCACTTCAGTGGCAAACCTGCACTTAGTGCTAGTGACAGAGGTCTGCAAGGCCACCACGTGGTCTTCAGTTCACACGAGAGTGAGTTCTGGAGAGCGAGTCCCATCGGGAGAGCGCCTTTGGTCAGGCAGTACTCTGCAATCTATTTGGGGTGTAGGCAACTCTGGCCCTCTGACCCTTCTGTGTTCAGGCTACCGGAATGATGGCCCCTCTAGACACTAGGGTCTTGCAATATCTCAATCAGGGACTCATCTTCTGCAACTCACGGCTACCCTGCCACGGTCGCTGCTGGTGCTGTCGTGGTTCAGTTCCCAAAAAATAAGAAACCCCGATCAGAATCAAATTAACCAACAGCCTGAAAGATTCTGATCTAATGAAGAAACAATTTCTCTTTATATATCATTTTTTGTTGGAGCTGCCAATCAAAGTGAGCAGAACAAATCCGTTCACCACTGTGGCTTCTCCGTTTTAATCAAGTAATTTTTTATCCTGTTGAAAACAAGCCAGTAAGTAAACAGCTCAAACTTGTACTTAGCTTTTTTGCCAAACTTTTTGCCAGCTTATAGGAACCCCGTCGAAAATCCAAAAATGACAACGTGTCACGTTTCGGGTTTGCAAGTTAACAAGTTTGCAAGTGGTTCAGTTCCCGGCAGCCTGGAGCTAGGGAGTCCCATATGTGAGGACTGACATCCTGCTGTCCCTGGAGAACACCTGTTACAGGTGAGTAACTATGCTTTCTCCAGGGACGGCAGGAATCAGTCCTCACAACTCTCCCTCCTCCCCTTGGAGTTGCCTCCTTTACTTTATTTTATTTTTATGCCTTCTAGCTATGTCATCTGACTGAGCAAAATGACACCCTTGGGTGGGAAGGGGACCACGCCTGCATGGTGGCATCTCCCAAAGGCTTTCTTTAAAAGCTGGGGAGAGATGCTTCCACACGGGCTCCGTCGGCGCCAGTGTTATCCATAAGTGAGAACTGATTCCTGCTGTCCCTGGAGAACATCTATTACAGGTGAGTAACTACACTTTTTTGATGACATCAGTGTACTAGGCAGGAGGCTCCTCCTACTAGCCCCAGTAAGCTCAGTCTCCAAGCTTCTGGGGGGACGTAGTGAGCCAGGGTGCTGGACTCACTGAAGGAACAACTAAGGAGTGAAAAGTTAGATTGGAGGTTTTTTATTTTATTGGTTTAGGTTATACTTGGCTAGTCTATTAAAAAAAAAGAAGAGAGGTTTTGTTTTTTCATGCGGTGTGTGAACCAGATTAAAAAAGGATTAGGAGAAAATTAAATGAGAGAGTGATCTCCCCCCCTCGTGCATGAAAGAGGGGGCTACAGGACTTCAAGTCCAGCTGAATTTCAGGAGTGGCTCCCAAACCCGTCATCGGTTGAGGAGGCCATGACGAATTAATGTCTGCAGAGATCCCTCTCGGCACAATCTGCCTCGACGCCGAAGCGGGAGAACAAAGTCTGAGTGCAAGGCAGTAAGCTGGCAGTAGCGGCTTCGTTTCCAGGAAGGCAATTCAGTTTTGGCAGGTGAGTAGGGGTTGTTAGATGGTGTGCAGGGGAGCGGCTCTGTCTAAACCCCCTGGGCATCTTGATAGTGCGTTACAGTAAACCAAGTGGCTGACAGAGGTTTTTCTCTGCAGTGCGGGAAAAGCATCATTTTTGAGCCAGCATTTCATTTTTCAGAGCACAAACTTCTAAGGGAGGGACTCATCGAATTTAGGGTGGGACCTCCGCAGTTCATAGTTTTTGAGCTGAGGCCTTTTTTTTATTGTGTTTTAAAAAAAAAAAAAAAAAAGAAAAAGAATAGAAAAGAAGGAATTGTTTGAGCTAGTGATAGCATGTGGAGAGTTTAGAAGTAGGGAATTTCTCTCTTATCCTGTCAGCCTGCAGTACTGGATAACCAGAAGGGGGCGGTCAGCACAGAGAGTGGACCATGCTGGCAAGGACACAATGTGTAGTGTGCGAGGCCCCGTGAGAATCTGTCTCCGATGCAGGCATTTGCCAGAGTTGCAAGGAGGCGATGCTGTCGCAGGAGCGGCAAAATGGCGTGGAAATGCGCAATCTCCTCAGGGGTAGCGGGGAGTACGTCGCAGGTCCAGGAGGGGCAGACCTACACAGCGGAGGAGACCAGGGGTTCAGGTACCATGCTTCCTCTGCTAGAGCCATACGGTAGGGAACTCACCTCTCCCAGACCTTCCACATCTCAGGGTCTAGGTGGTAGCAGCACCCCAGGAGGTTTTTCACCAGAATTCGTTCTGCTGATGCATAAGGCATTCTGCATGTGGCAACGAGAGATGCAGAGCCTTTCTTTGGTGCAGGAGCAAGGCACAAAAAGGCCTGTGGACGTGCGTGACTCAGGACAGATGTAGAGGCATCTAAAAGGTATAAGCCAGCGGGAGATTGGGGTGAACAGTCCCCATTGTCGGAGGAGCTGGATGGATTGGACCCAGACATAGAGTTGTATATGGAAGGAAAAGAGCTAGAGGAAAGAGAGATTCTGCAGGAGGATAAATTGAGAATTGTCTACGTGTTCCGCCAAGAGGAGTTGGCAGCGCTCATCGTGGAATCCTTAAAGACACTTAATATGCTCACTGGGCTTTCAGTGGAGGAAGAAGTGCTGGAAGATCCACTACTTCAGGCAGTGCACAGAGTGGTCAAGCAGATGATCCAGGATGAGTGGGATCTTCCAGAGGCTGGGCTCAGGGGAGTATGGACCATGACATGACTCTACCCACTACCGGAGCAGGAGCGGGAAATGCTCCAATCTCCAAAGGTGGATGCGGTAGTTTCAGCCGTGACTAAGAAAACAACTATCCTGGTAGAGGGCAGTACTGCTCTCAAGGATATTTTATTTATTTATTTAGTGTACATTTGTATACCGCTACTTCCAGGGATCAGCAGCGGTTTACTTTACATAACAGGGTTGGCTGTACAGGACAGAAATCAACAAAATATACATTTTGATTAAGAGAATAAACACACAACACAGCAGCTGGGTTACTAAATTTACACTTGATTGAAAGGGGTGTCTTTACATATATACATATTAACAGGTCAGCGGTTGTAATAATCTCTTGTCTTGTTGTCGGGGCACAATCTAGGATAGAAAATGGGACAGCTTGTTAAAGCAAGCCTTTGATATCAATGCCCTCTCATTACAGGCTTCCGTTTGTGGGGCCTGGTTGGCTCCTACCTGGGGTCAGCCTCGGGATTTCTGCAGGTTCCTTTCGATTTGTTTTACGCCTTATCAGAGAGGTCCGTTCCCTCACGAGGTCAGGGATTCGAGGGTTTTGAGGATGGTTTTTACCCTGCTTGGGCCCAGATCACATCTGACCAGTGGGTTCTAAAGGTCATCCAGGAGGTCTAAGCGCTGGAATTTGCCATATTGTCCTTCGTTCAGTTCCCCTGCAAGGCATGCAGCAAAGCCATGGTGGTAAGGGACACTCTGGCACAGCTTCTACAGTTAGGGGTCGTTGTTCCGGTTCCCAAGGATCAGTGCTGGTTAGGTCGATACTCAATTATTTTACGGTGCCCAAAAAAGGAGGGCTCCTTTCGACCTATTCTCAACCTCAAGCACATGAACTGGTGTCTGCGGGTACCATGTTTTCACACGGAAATGTTGCGCTCCATCATAGTAACAGTGAGAAGCGGAGAGTTCTTGACATCCCTCAGTCTCACAGAGGCATATGTACACATTCCTATTCGACCAGAACATCAGACGTTTCTCTGCTTTGTGGTGCCAATGGGCATTTTCCGTTTTGGGCATTGCTGTTTGAGCTAGCAACATCCCCCCATACCTTCACCATACCTTCATGGTGCTGGTGGCGGCGGCGCTCTGCCAGGAGGTGGTCCTGGTGCACCCGTACCTCGACGATTTGCTTATTCATGCAAAGTCCAACAGAAAAAGCAAACAAGCAACAACAAGAGTGGTGAAGGTTCTAAAAAGTCTCAGATGGGGGATCAGCATGAGCAAGAGTCATTTGGAGCCATCCCAAGAACTCGAGTATCTGGGGGTGCACTTCGACACACGCAGCGAAAAAGTGTATCTTCCAAAGCAATGAGCGCAGGGCCTATGGAAGCTTGTGCACCAATTCCTGCAGATGTCGGAGCCGATGGCCTGGCATTATCTGCAAGTAATAGGGACCATGGCAGCAATGCTCAAATTCATGCTGTGGGCAAGAGTGCACATGAACCATTGCAGAGAACTCTCCTTCGCAGGTGGTCACACCAAAGGTATACCTTGTTGCAGCATCTGCCCTGCCCAGCAGTCACCAGGAAAGCACTCAGTCGGTGGCTCCACCCCAAGAATTTGGCAGCGGGGATGCCCCTCGAGTCCCTATGTTGGGTCTCACTGACAATGGATGCCAGTCTATTGGGCTGGGGAGCCCACTCCGATGGACACATTGCTCAGGGTCAGTGGAGCCCGCAGGAAGCAGTTTGATCTGTCAGAAGACTAGAAATGTGAGTGGTCGTCCTGGCCCTGCAAAGTTTCTGCCTGTGGCTGCAGGGGAAAGCTGTCCGAGTCTTCTCAGACAATGTGACCATGGTGGCCTACATCAATCGGTAGGGAGGCACAGGCAGTGTGGGCAGAAGAGCATCTCCAAGCGTTGTCAGCAGCACATGTTGCAGAATTCGACAATGTAAAGGCAGACTACCTGAGCTGGGTACATGTGGACCCCGGGGAGTGGACGCTCTGCCAGGAGGTCTTCTTGCAGGTGGTGAAAAGATGGGGCACACCAATCATGGATCTGATGGCAACGTTTGCAACAGCCAAAGCAAGCCAAATTTTCAGCAGACGAAGAGAAAGAATGTCAGAGGGCCTGGACGCCCTGGTGCAGAAATAGTCCACAGCAGGCATCCTATATGTGTTCCCTCTGTGGGCACTCATAGGCCGCATTGTATAATGGATCGAAGCCCACCGGAGATTGGTCATTCTGATTGCACCGGACTGGCTGAGGTGCCTGTGGTATGCAATCCTGGTGCGTCCGAAGGCAGACTGGCTTTGGTGTCTGCCAGTCCATGTGGACCTCTTGACCCAGGGTCCGGTGCGAATGTCTCAGATGGATCGATTCTCACTTACGGCTTGGCTTTTGAAAAGGCTCAGTTGAGGAGGAACAGCTATTCAGGACCGGTGATCGCAACATTACTGAAGGTCCACTTTTCTGTCTTATATCTGGGTCTGGTGCATCTTTGAGGCTTGGTGCAGAGACAGGCATTGTCGACCATTCTCAGCTACATTACCAAAGGTGTTAGCTTTTATGCAAGCAGGCTTTGAGAAGGGCTTGGCCTCTAGTTCCTTGAGGGTGTAAGTGGCAGCCATTTCTTGTTATCAGAGAAGGATCCAGGTGGTGTCGTTAGGAAACCACCTGGAAGTGTTATGATTCCTGAGGGCGGTGAAGCAGATCCGTCCACTGCTGCGGTCTATCATTTCCCCATAGGATCTCAATTTGGTTTTGGCGGCTGTATCAAGGGAGCCTTTCGAGCAGTTGAATGTCTCTTCGCTGAAGGGTTTGACTCTTAAGACTGTGTTTCTGGTGGCGATTTGCTTGGCCTGGAGAATTTCGGAACTCCAAGCTCTCTCACGCGGGGAGCCCTTCCTCTCTATGTCAAAGGAGATGGTGGTTCTCCGGCCGGTGCCTTTCTTTTTGCCCAAGGTAACCTCAAGTTTTCACTTAAATCAGCCGATTTCCCTGCTGGCGCTATCAAGCACACCAGAGGGAGCCGCAGAGCCGCAGTTGTGTCTCTTCGATGTATGGAGAGTATTGCAGCATTATTTATAGAGAACAGTTCCATTTCATAAATCGGACTATTTGTTCGTATTGTGTGCGGGTCTGCACAAGGGAGAGGTAGCAGCCAAGACCTCCAATTTCAGGTGGATTAGAGAAGCTATTGCGTCGGCTTATATGTTAAGGGGTCAATCAGTGTCTGCGGGGTTGCAGGCTCATTTGACCAGGGCTCAGGCTACCTCATGGGCGGAGTATAGTATGGAACTGCCGGACGTGTTTTGTCGGGTGGCCACATGGCCCTCTCTGCACACATTTGCAAAACATTATCATTTGGATGTGCAGGCGGCAGGGGATGCCAGATTTGGGGTGGCAGTAATTCAGGCCGGAATCGCAGGCCCCTCCCATAGATAGAACTGCTCTGTTACATTCCAGAGGTGCAGGACTGGACTAGAGGGGCAATAACGAAAATTAAATTAGACCTTACCTGCTAATTGGCGTTTCTTGAGTAACTCCAATTCAGTCCAGGAACTATCCCTGATTAGTATTCAGTATACGACCCCGGGCCTGAAGAAAGTTACCATAAATGTAATGATCAGGGGCATTACTAGAGAAAGGTGATGACAGTTGAGGCAGTTATGTCCTGATAGGGTTGTCTGTCAGTCTTTTGTTTTTTGCCTTACGCTCTAAGAATTTAGTTTGCCCGGTTTTGAGGGCAGATTTATTTATCCAGTCTTGGGGTTTTCTTTGACTATGCAAGGGGGGCAAAAGTTAGATAGAATTTGTTTATAAAGTTTGGCTACTTATTTGTTGATCCTGTGAATCTGCTTTGTCAATAGGTTACTGGGGCTGGTAGGAGGATCCCGCTGCCTAAGTACACTGATGTCATCAAAAAAACGACATGCTCAGTCTCCAAGCTGCTGGAGGAGGTTGACTACCCAGAGGTGTGGGACTTGACTGGAGTTACTCAAGGAATGCCAATTAGCAGATAAGGTCTGATTTAACTTTATGCTGCTTTTTTCATTTGCACAGAAATAAATCTTATCTAATGAAAAACATCACTCTTTCTAGACACTGATCACCAGGACTGTAGGGATATTAGAAAAAAACACACCGTTTGAAACTGGATTTTGGATTTAATTACTCGACTTTCCTCCAAGTTGGAAGCTCAGCTACAGACGTGGCAGGCTGAAGGGGAGGGGGAGGAGGCAGGGCCTGACCATGAGTTTTTGCCATCTGAGGCAGAAGCCCTGGCCATGCCCCCCCCCCTACTTTCCTTGAGTCCTGCTAGACAAGTTGGTTGTGTTCCCCTACCAGCAGATTGGTGGAGACAAAGAACCAATGAAAAGCCCAGGTTGCATTGACATCACTCCCATGCCTCTAGAAGTCTCTTCAGTATTTCTTTGTCTCCAGCATGTGGTGGAGGGATTTTCTCCTCTCTGAAGAAAATTGAGGATTTGAGAGGAAAAGATTGATTTAAAATGCATGTGAATGATAGCCTGCGGGTTGATCTCTCACCAGAGCATGATGTGGGAGGCTCAACTAGGCTGCGGTCTCTTTGGTAGCCATAGGAGGAGGGAAAATTGGTTCATCTCCATGCTCTTACCCTGGATAAGGGCCTGTTGAGCAGCCAGAAATGGAAGGATTTGGAAGGATCCGGAAGAGTACAATTGCTTCACACAACCTCAACACCCCCTCCCTCCTCCTCTGTCCTCCCTGCTCTCTCCCAAAGATTACAGAAGGCTCTCAGAAGGAGACAGCTAGCATGTGAGGACTATTCTACAGTGGAGGTATACCAAGCTAGCATGCATATGGATCTGAGCGATTGGTGCGATGCTCTGCAGTTGGCTCCTGAGGCGGCCAAGGTACCCTCTCTATTGGCCTTTGTACAGGATGGCCTGAAAAAAAGCCCATCCTTTAGCTACCTGAAAGTTCAGGTGGCAGCCTTGGCCTGTTTCCAAAGTCCAGTGGCTGGTAAGTCTCTAGCCTTGCACTCAGACATCGCATCATTTCTCCAAGGGGTTCGGTGTCTGCGTCCTCCCCTCCTCCAGTTTCTGATTCCTTCCTGGTAGCTGTGTCTGGTACTCAGGGCCCTGATGGCGGCACCTATTGAACCATTGAAGCACACTATCTTCAAGGATTTGATGCTCAAGATGGTCTTCTTGGTTGCAATTTGTGCCGCAAGGCAGATTTCCGAGATGCAGGCTCTTTTTTGCCGAGATCCTTGTCTGTCTTTTCTAAGGAGGCTGTTTCCTGTGCCTTCCTACTTACCTAAGGTGATTTCTCCCCTTCATAAGAATCAGGTGGTCTGCCGGCCCTCCTTCTCTAAGGAGCAGTATTGGGGGAAGAATAAGAATCTTCGCCTTGTGGATGTCTGGAAGGTGCCTATGAATTCTCTTCCTAAGTCCGACCATCTTTTTGTGCTGCTTGCTGGCCCACGCAAAAGTGATGTGGTGACCAAGTCATCTTTAGGGTGCTAGATTAAGGAGGCCATTGCCTCAACGTATCTGTTGTTGTATCAGCCAATTGAGGAGAGTTGGGCACCCATTCTACCCAAGCACAAGTGTCCTAGACAAGTGGAGCTTAGTATCCCCTGCAGACATTTGTCAGGCAGCAACGTGGGCATCACTTTACACTTTGTCAAGCATTACCATTTGGATGGCCACTCGCGGGCAGACATGCTCTTTGGCTCTGGGGTTTTGCAAGCTGTTGTGTCTTCTTCCCGGCCAGTGGAATTGTAGCTTTGGTGTATCCCACTTGTCTGGACTGGTCTAGCAGGACAATATGGAAGGTGACATTTTACTTACCAATTAATGTCATTTCCTTGAGTCTTGCCAAACCAGTCCAGGGCCTGCCCTCAAACTGTGTTTGTGTTTTTTCTCTGCTCTGGTTCCCTTGGGTCTGCTATGATTTTTATACTTGGCTGTGCAGGTTCATCTTCTATGGACAGCTTTCTGTTTATGCTTTCCTATATATAGTTCTCTACTGTTGCTTACTCCTTGTTGCCCACAATTGAGGTTGTGTGAGGCTTGCCATGTTTCTCCCATATGCTTTGGGACGAATAATCTGGTGGCTGAGGCGAAAAGAGGCATGGGAGTGAGGTCATTGAAACCTGGGGTTTTCATTGATTCTTTGTCTCCACCAGTCTGCTGGTAGGGGAACACAACCCATTTGTCTGGACTGGTCTAGCAGGACTCAAGGAAAGAACATTAATTGGTAAGTAAAATGTCATCTTTTGTGGTTCACCGAAATAATGTCTTGCAGGTGACTCAGGCTTGTAAGAGAAAGTTTTTGTTTTTGAAAGCTAAAACTCTTGAGATTGGTGACGCCTTTTTCCTTCAATATCCTTGTCACTGTATTGTGACTTATTGAGGATAGACATTTGTTTTTCTGTTCCAGTACAACTTTCCACCTTTAATGATGCTAGGGAAGGGAGTTAGATTTTTCTTACATCATATGCATAATTGTAGCAATTGTGTGGATTAATTGATATATTCTGGACTTATTTGGTCTTGATTTTTCAAAGCCTAACTTTCCTTTAAAAAATGTCTTTGAGAAGTGCTCTATAACTCCTCATAATGTGAATCCTTATTTTTTCTTAATACGATGTTGTATTCAGTTAATACCCTTGTTTTTATTTTGTATCACCACTACTTGTGAGTTACTTTGTGACTATCTTCTATAAACTTATTTTATTTATTTATTTATTTATTTATTTATTTCAACTCATTTCTATACCGCCTTTCTAATATTCAAAGCAGTTTACATATAACAAAATCTAACACAGTATAAGTACGCCTCCTGTTGTACAATAAACTAAACTTGAGAACATGCTGTTAACAGTAGCATGGACTTTTGATTACAGCTGAATATTATAACATATTGTAACTATATACAAGTGGACATTTAAAATAATTGTTAATGGTAAAACAATGTGGATATCAGATTATAATCACATGAGTATGTCCAATTGTCCATCATCAGGGTAATGCACTAGTGACAGTGCTAGGAACTTAGTGGTTCTGGTTTGAGATCCGGTGGTAGATTGGGAGCTAAATCTGTACTAAACGTAATTTAAAAAAAAAAAATACTGGTGGGAAAGACAGAATATGGTTCTAGATGCGAACAGGCCTCAGAACGTTAGTGCACTTGGCCCCTCTAGCCAGCTACAGTTGCCAACCAGCTGGTTTTCAGCCAACCTGGCTGGTTCTTCTGTGGCCAGGATGGCTGCCGACAGAGATCGAAAACTGGCCCATGAAAAGCCGCTTTTTTGCTCTGAGCGCAAGACTGGGAGTGGCCAGAGCAGAAAACTGGCTTTTCATCTGTGGTTCTTGTCCCCCCCCCTCCCCCAGTGCAGCCTCACCTTCCCCTTGCAACCACTGCTCCTGCTTCTTACAGAGCAGCGGCTGTAATAAAGCTAATTTAAAAACAAAAGGATACCAGTATGGAGCCCTCCAGCCCTATGGAACCCCTGCTGCAGCATCCCGCCCCCTGTAGCATCACTTCCTTTTGAGCGCGAGTGCTGCAGCAGGGGTTCCATAGGGCTGGGGGGCTCCGTACTGGTTTCCTTTTGTTTTTAAATTAGTTTCATTGCAGCTGCCACTCTGTAAGAAGCAGGATCCGCAGTAGAAGGGGAAGGAGGTGGCAGAAGGGACTGACACAGGGGGAAGGTGAGGACTGGAAGGAGCTGAAAGAGAAGGGAAAGGAGGTGGCAGGAAGGAACTGACAAGGTGAAGGAGTTGGCTGAAAGAGAGCTGAAGGAGATGGCTGGAAGGGAGCTGAAAGAGAAGGGAAGGAAGTGGCTGGAAGGGAGCTGAAAAGGTGGGGGGAAGGAGGTGGCTGGAAGGGAGCTGAAAGAAGGGGGGAGGAGGTGGCAGGAAGGGACTGGCGGGGGAAGGAGATGACTGGAAGCCAACTGACATGGGGGGAGGGAGCTGACGCGGGGGGAGGAAAGAAGCTGACAGAGGGGGTAAGGAGGAAGCTCGAAAGGAGCTGACACCTGGGGATGGTACTGGTAGGTGACTGGGTAATGGGGAGGAAGCTGGAAGAGAGTGGGCACTGGGACTGAAAGGGAATGGAGGGGGACTAGAAGGGAATGGACACCACTGGCAGTCCTGGGAATGCAAGAGGATTGACATTGGAATGTATTGGGAGGGGAGGACTGGAAAGGGGCTGATACTGGGGAGGGTTACTGCGACTGGAAAATAGGCTGATGGAAGGAAGTGAAGAAAATAAAAGAAGAGACAACAAATGGCAAATGGACTATAGACATAAAAAGAGAGCTAAGAGAAGACAGGAAAACAGAAGCCGCAGATCGGGACCAGCATGATCAGAGAATAAAATGGTCAGACAACAAAGGTAGAAAAAATATTTTTTTTTCAATTTAATGATTAGACTTTGTGCTATCTTTATATTCTCCAAGACCAAGCAGGAAGTCAGTCCTCACATATGGGTGTCATCGACGCCGATGAAGCCCCAGCGGAGCATTTCCCCAGCTTTCTATGAAAGCCTTTGGGAATGAAGGCATGCATGCGCGGTTCCCTTCCCGCCTAAAGGTGCCATCTTACCTCAGTCTCTCTTTTTCCGAGGAGCCCACCGGACGTGTTTCCTGTCATCCTGGATAAAAGTTTGATTTTTTCGACGATTCTCGCTATTTTTTCCTTCCCAGTTCGACGCTGGTTCCCCTCCCGCCGGGTTCAGTACAGCGGTATCGAGCCCGATTCTTCTTTTTCGGTTTTTGCCCTTCGTGGCTGGTGTTCGCGCCCTTTTTTGCTTTTTCCCTGGAAGGCCAGTCCTCTGACCTCGCGGGGACTCTTTTTTCCCCGATGGCTTCCAGCGGTTTTAAAAAGTGTGATCGGTGTAAGAAGTTGATGTCTCTCACCGACACACACGACTGCTGCCTTCGGTGCCTCGGTCCTGATCACGACCTTAAGACGTGTGGACCATGTGGGAAGATGTCTTCCAAGGCACTGCGAAGTCGCCAGCAGCAGAAAGAAAGGCTTTTCTCTGACTCAGCCTCTGGCTGAGCCAGGACCTCGTCTGAGGCCTCGACATCTCGGGATTCGTATCCCGAGCACAGTCAGGGCTCCTCGGACAGGGGGTCCCCGACCGGGAACGCAAGAGGAAAAGCGGCTCGTGAGGGCATCGTCGGAGGAGGTCCCTGGCTCCTCGAGGGCCAGGTCTAAGACCCCCGACCGTCGCCACGGGCCCGTGGAACAAGAGAAGCCTGCCAAATTTCCTCGCGTGGAGCCGGAGTCTGCTGGACACATACGCCCCGTAGTCCTCGAGGACTCTCCTCCCAGAGAGCCGAAGTCGGGCCCGGCGCCGCCGGGGCTCGAGTCTGTGGCTGCTGTGTCTCCCGAGCTGAGTCTCAGGATGACAGCCTTGGAGTGCAGACTGTCTGCCTTCATGGAGCAGCAGCGGGCACTGATGACCAGCCTGTCTGGCACATCTGCCCCGACCACCAGGACATCGACCTCAAAGTCGACCCTGGAGAACGAGCCGATACTCGAGTCCATGATGGCTCGAGGTCGACCTCGGTCGCGGTCTCCCTTGACCTCCCATTCGGGACCGAGGGTGTCGATGCCGGTGCCTCCGGCGTCGGGGCAGGTGCCCCAGGGCCCTGCGGGGTCGGATCCTGACTCCTCGTCGGACGAGTCCGCCTGGGAGACGGAGGATGAGGAGTCCCCCGATACCTTCAAGACTCGGTGCATCCCGTCGGACTCGCCGCAGTCTGAGCCCCGGAGTAGATCCCCTCCGGAGGACACCCGGTTCTCGGAGTTTGTCTGGGATATGGCCACCGCGTTGGCTATCCCGGCGGACCCCGAGGAAGAGCCTCGAGCCGAAGAGCTCGAGGCCCTGCAGTATGACTCTCCTCCGAAGGAGGCCTTTACTGTCCCGGTTCCTCCGATGCTGGAACGGCTCCTCTTCCGGATGTGGGAGGCACCGGCCTCGGCACCGGTTCTAAGCAAGCGGGTCGATTCGATTTATCGACTCCGGAAAAGCCATGGCTTTCAGAAGGCGCAGCTACCACACCATTCCATGGTAGTGGAATCGGCCATGCATCACCTGAAAAGTCAGAAGATGCACTCCGCGGTGCCCCCGGAAGGGAGGCCCGGAACCTCGATGGTGTTGGTAGAAAGTGCTTCCAGGGCTCGATGCTTGCTTGCCGTGTCCAGTCTTACCAGCTGTACATGGGCATGTACTTGCGTGACCTGGCCAAGGAGTTGGCCGGGTTCTCCGCTGGTCTCTCCGGGGAGCCCTTGCAGAGATTCAAGTCCTTGTCCTTGGGGATTCGGGACTGCTCGAAGTTTGTGTCCTGCGCTGCCTACGATGGCTTCGACGTTTCGGCCCGAGTTGCGGCAGCCGGCATCGCGGCTCGATGCCAGGCATGGCTGCAGTCATCGGACCTCGAGCCATGGGTTCAGGACAAGTTGGTTGATGTCCCTTGCCGAGGTGAGAACCTTTTTGGCAAGCCCATGGCCGAGAAGGCTGCACAGCTCGAGACTGAGCATCTTACAAGGACAAGGCTGTCTAGAAAGACCTCTGCCCCTTCTCACAAGAAGAAGGCCTCGGGTAAGAAGCCCTTTTACCCGAGGAAGGGCACCTCAGGTTCATTGTGGGAGGAAACCATTATCAGTACAGAGTACTGCCTTTTGGCCTCACCTCCGCTCCCAGGGTCTTTACCAAATGCCTGGCAGTGGTGGCGGCCTACCTGAGAAATCAGGGAATCTTTGTCTTCCCCTATCTGGACGACTGGCTCATCAGGGGTCAGACGTGCCAGGAGGCCAGACAGGCCACCCTCAGAACTATTGCTCTGCTTCAAAGCCAGGGGTTTGTAATAAACTTCGCAAAGTCCACTTTGCTCCCCTCTCAGAACTTGGAGTTCATAGGAGCAAGGCTGGACTCTCTGCAGGCAAAGGCTTTCTTGCCAGAGGACAGAGTCCAAAGACTGATAGACTTGGCAAACCAGTTTTTCAGCAGGTCACTGGTCTCCGCCAGGCTCTGCCTGAGGCTGCTTGGCCACATGGCTTCGACAGTTCATGTAGGGTTGCCAACTGGCTCCAGATGCGCCCGACAGGCTTGATCCAGTCCTGGGTTTACTCCATTGCATGCAGGGACATGTAGTTCTGATTTCTCCATTGCACTCCATAAGAAAAGCCAGAATACAAGTCCCTGCATGCAATGGGGTAAACACAGGACTGGATCAAGCCTGTCGGGCGCATCTGGAGCCAGTTGGCAACCCTAAGTTCATGTAACCTCCAATGCCAGGCTCCATATGCGGCCTGCACAGTGGTGCCTTCGGACTCAGTGGTCACAAGCCACAGGCAGCCTCAGAGACAGAATAAGGGTGTCCAGACCATTTCTGGACTCCCTCAGCTGGTGGCTGCACCCACCCAATCTACTAAAAGGGATGCCCTTTCAAATTCCTGGGTACCCAGTGGTACTGACCACAGACGCCTCCCTGCAGGGCTGGGGAGCTCATTGTCTGAACAAGTGCACCCAGGGCCTGTGGTCTCCTTGGGAAGCTGCACAGCAGATCAATCTCCTAGAACTCAGGGCTATTCGCTTGGCTCTCAAAGCTTTCTCTCCTACCCTGGCTCATCAATCTGTCCTGGTTCAGACAGACAACCAGGTAGCCATGTTTTATGTGAACAAGCAGGGTGGGACTGGGTCCAGGCTCCTCTGTCAGGAGGCACAGGACCTTTGCTCGTTTGCCCTCAAGCACAACATGCTCCTCAAAGCAGTCTATCTACCTGGCCAGGAGAACTACCTGGCGGACAGGATGAGCAGGATTCTGCAGCCCCACGAGTGGCAGCTCCGCCCACTTCCTGTTCAGCTGTTGTGGTGAGCAGACCTGCTCTGGAGAGCTCCTGCTAGGGAGGAGTTTGCTGCTCACTGTGTCCGGATGTCGGGTCCTGGGCCACCTCCAGAGGGAGAGGCCCAGGCCCAGAGGCCTACCAGGCCTGGTAGGCCTCCTACGGTGCAGACTACTGTGGATGCTGGGACCTGTCTTCAGCCGGTGCCCCAGGAGGGGGGCTCCCCAGGTAAGACTGCACCTGGCCAGGACCGAGGGACCCACAGGTATGGAGGTATGGGCCCGCTACCCCAGGGAGGAGGCTCTTGTCTCCTCCCCAGGCAAGGTGTGGAGGCTGGGTGGAAGCAGGGAGAGGCCCTGGGGAGACCCTGGAGGACCGTACAGTATAGTACTGGAGGAGGCGGGTTCCCCCCTCCGCCTCGGGTCCTGGAGGAGGGTTTCTGTTTTCTGTGGGGTAATCGCCTGAACCCCGTTCAGCGCAACATCGTTTGCCTGGATCGGGCAGAGGGCGGTTTGGTTATGTTGCACCCCCTTGTCTTCCTGTCAGTCTTGTCTATGGCGTTCCACTTGGGTAGGATGCGGGAAGGGGGTGGGGTCTGGTGGGTGGCCTCCTATCGGGAATGGTTCTCCCGCTTCTGGGAGCAGTGGGAGGGGGCGTCCTCGGTCCCACGTGTGCGCCGGAGCGGGGAACAGGCCCCATCGTACGTATTTGCGATGGTGGGGCTCATTCGGCGGTGGGGGGTGACCGACCCGCTCGCCCAGTCCTTGGGGCGGAAAGGATTGTACCGGATGGTACTCACCTCCCACTTTCAACCACGGTGGGCCCTGCGGGACTGTCCAGCGGATGTGATGCAGCGGGGCCTTCGGCTGTTGAACTCCCCTCGGCTACCGAAGAAGGTTCGGGATGTGGCCTGGTTGTCTTTCCACGGGCGTTTGTACGTGAGGGACAACCTCAAGTACAGGTCACAGGCCGAGCGGGTCTGTCCGAGGGCCGGTTGTGAAGGGCAGACGGAGACCATGGACCATTTCCTCCGGCAGTGCCCCTTCAACGTGGAGGCCTGCCGGTTGGTGTCCGCTGCTCTTCACCTGCGCGACCTTTCCCTCCTCACGTATGCGGAGTGGGTGTACGGGGCCTGGTCCTTTCCTCTAAGGCAGGACTCCGGGACCCTCTACCTCGTCACGGCCGTAGTACGCTACCACCTGTGGCAAGCGCGCTGTCATGTCTCGACCCGGGGGTTGGTCCTGCCCCTCGACGAGGTGGTGCGGGACATTCTGGAGGAAGTGTCCAGCATGGCGCAACGTGAAAGGCGGGTGGTGGAGACTCATCGTTGGGAGCGTCTGTGGCGTCACCTCACCCTTCGCCCCCCGTGAGGGGGAGGGGTTTCCCTGGGGTTCTCATCCCTGTAGGACTTTGAGGTTTGTTTTGTATCCCTGGGGGGAGGGGTGTGATAGGAGGGGTTGGTTTCCCATCCCTGGGGTTTACTTCTCGGTATGATTTTGGGGTGTTTTTCTCCCGGGAGGGAAGGGGGGGGGGGTGAGCTGGTGCTCCATGAGGGGTTTGACCGGTTGTCCGCTTTCCCTTTCTCCTTAGAGGGGTGGCCGTCCCAATTTTTGTTATTAGTGTTTATGTTTGTTCTTTTTGTGTCCTGGGCATCCCGCTCCGTTGTCTGGATTGCAGGGCAGCACAAGGGTTATGTTTTTCTTTTGTATTTAGCTTTTGATTTGTATGATTAGTTATGATTTGTTTTGGTGGGACTGTGTTGGGGATGGGCTCAAGGGGCCCTTATGTTTTCTTTTTGTTTGGGGGGGGGGGAGGTTTGTTTTTGAGGTGTTTGTTTCTATGGGATGGATGGGGAGGAGGCAGGGATCAGGTTGGAGGGAGGGGGAAGCTGCTGCTCCTCCTGAAGGGGGAGGGATGGGGATAGGGGGCTCTGTTTCTGGATGGTTGGGGGGGAGGGTGTCTGAGAGTCAGACAGAATGAACATTTGGACTGGTGGGGAGTGTTGTGCGGGGCAGGGGTTCAGGGATTGCAAGACGGACAATGTGTGGACTGCGCTGGGGTGTTCTTGCAGGGGGAGGTTGGGTCGGGTATGGACATTGGACTGAGGGGGGGGAGGGGACATGGACATTGTCAAGGACTTTTTGGGGGTTGTTGTTGGGAGGAGGGGCACGTGTGTTGATTGCTGGGGTTGGTGGTGGGTTTGGGGAGGTGGGTCACGGGGGGGTTTGTGATACTTGTTTTGTGCTATGTCGGGGGGGTGGGGGTTTTGGGGGGGGGTGGGACTTGGTTGGGGTGATTGTTTTTGCTTTTTGTTTGTTTTTCTGTTGCATGTGTCATTAAACAAAATTTCCATCCCATGGTAGTTCAAAAGAATTTCCTGCAATGGGGGCTTCCCTCCATAGATCTGTTTGCCAGTCCTCTGAACAAACAGCTGCCAAAGTTTTGCTCCAGACAACCGCATCCTCTGCGACTAGCAGCAGATGCTTTTCTGATTCCCTGGTCTCAGGGCCTCCTGTATGTGTTTCTTCCCACGCTCTTGGTGGCCTGAACTCTGTTCAAGATCCTTCAGGACAAGGCCTCGGTCCTGCTGGTGGCTCCCAGATGGCCGAGACAGCTTTGGTTTCCACTTCTGCTTCAGCTGACGGTGGATCCCCCACTGCCTCTGGGGTTGCAACCCGACCTTCTCTCTCAGGAGCAGGGTTCCCTTCTGCACCCCAATCTCAAAGCTCTCAATTTGATGGCCTGAAGGCTGCAAGGGTAGTTTTGGCTCCCTGGGGCCTACCTCAGGAGGTTGAGGAGGTTATCCTAGCCTCTAGGAAACAGTCCACTAGGAAAACCTATGCTCTCAAATGGAAAAGGTTTTCTGTGTGGTGTCAGCTATGTACAGAGGATCCTTTCTCCTGTACTGTGCCAGTGGTGCTTCAGTACTTACTGCACTTGCCCAATCAGGGACTTAAGTCCAATTCTGTTCGGGTCCACCTCTCAGCTCTAGCAGCTCACCACTCACTGGTGGAAGGACATTCTCTGTCGCTTCACCCCTTGGTGTCCCGTTTTCTCAGGGCTTGCTTTTGCTCAAACCTCCAATCCGTCCTCCTGCTCCTGAGTGGGTGTTAAATGTGGTCTTGCAGCAGCTGACTCGCCCACCCTTTGAGCCAATGGCTACTTGCCCTCTATGCTTCCTGTCCTGGAAGACACTCTTCCTGATAGCCCTTACCTTGGCTAGGCGAGTGAGTGAGCTTCAGGCTCTGGTCTGTGATAGGCCTTACACCCAAATTTATAGGAACAGGGTAGTCCTCAGGACTCATCCAAAGTTCCTCCCAAAGGTTGTCTCCTCCTTCCACCTCATCCAGGAGGTGGTTCTTCCAACATTCTTCCCTAGGCCTCATGCAAGCCAGGCTGAAGCAGTTCTGCATACCCTGGACTGTAGGAGGGCCTTATCCTTCTACCTTGACCGTACGCAGGGGCATAGAAGGGCTACTCAGCTCTTCATATCCTTTGACCCTAATAAGTTGGGGTTGGCTGTGTCCAAGCGTACCTTGTCCATCTGGGTGGCTGACTGTATCACCTGGGCTTACAAGGCGGCTGACCTTCCTTTGCAGGGTTGGGTTACGGCCCACTGTGTCAGGGCAATGGCTGCCTCAGTGGCTCATCTCCGCTCTGTGCCCTTGGTAGACATCTGCAGGGCTGCAACTTGGTCTTTAAGCCAGACTTTTGCGGCCCATTACTGTCTGGATAGGGAGTCCCATAGGGACAGTGCTTTTGGCCAAGCAGTACTCCGAAATCTCTTTGAGGTTTAGGCAACTCCTGCCCTCCTGCCCTCTGTTGGGCTACCGGTGGAGGTTGTGTCAGAGAAAAGCCTTTCTTTGCTGCTGGGACTAGAGGGAGTTCTCTTGTTCAGCCTGGGTTGCTCAGTAGCTCAGAGCTGGGGAGTCATCCATATGTGAGGACTGACTTCCTGCTTGGTCCTGGAGAAAAAGAGTAGTTACTCACCTGTAACAGGTGTTCTCCAGGAGCAGCAGGAATCAGTCCTCACAACCCTCCCTCCTCCCCTGGGAGTTGCAGTTGTACATAGTTTGTTTTTACATTTTTTTTGTGTGCTGTTCTTAGCTATGTCATTTGACTGAGGTAAGATGGCACCTTTAGGCGGAAAGGGAACAGCGCATGCGTGCCTGCATTCCCAAAGGCTTTCATAGAAAGCTGGGGAAATGCTCCGCTGGGGCTTCATCGGCGTCGATGACACCCATATCTGAGGACTGATTCTTGCTGCAACTGGAGAACACCTGTTACAGGTGAGTAACTACTCTTTTAACACAGTATGGGGAACTGCATCTCTTATTTATCTGATGTTGTACTGTGTGCAGACTCTGCCTTCTTGGGGTTTCGGTTTAATTTTTGCCTATATATTTCTCTTTTCATTTTCTACTCATTTATTGATGAAGGCCTGTCTGTAGTGTGCGTGTGTGTGTGTGTGTGTGTGTGTACAACCAGGGGCGGCCCAAGGGGGGTGCGGGGCCATGTGCCAAGATTAATTTTGGGGCCTCATTTGCATTGGGAGCCTCATTTTCATAAATATTTGCATAATGATAACATGTATTTTTAGTAAACATGCTTCTTAATGAGTGTCTGGATAAAGAAAGACTAACAGATTTCTACGTTACCATATTCCAGTGCCAATCGCCAGGCCCATTAGGAAGTACTATAAACACTGACCATTTAGAACTCATAGCAAATCCACCATATCATAACAGCTCTGCCAGGACTCACAAAGCTCCAAACCCTACCTTTCAAAAGGCAACACTGCAAATATTAAACCAGTACATCTCAGAGAATACCAATGCATCTCCTACTGGCGAAAGAGAGCAAATGACATGGTCAAATAGAAACTACATGAACAGAATACCTCAGCTTGGTTAAAATGCAGAACATAGACCGTCACCAAATAACAGGGATCACAATTTAGAAATAGGAAGACAATAATTAAACTGGGAACCCCAAAAGCCAAACTTGGGATGTACAACAACACTGGAGAAATAAAACTATAAATTAATTTCCTTTTGTACTAAACAAAACACAAAAGACGTTGCACATTTCCCCGAGCTGATATATTCCAGTTAATAAATTCAAAATAAAAAAGTATTTTTCTACCTTTTGTTGCTTGTGCATTTTCTTTTTCAGTTGCAATTGCTCCAGTCACTTTCTTCTGGTTTCTTCGTGTCTTCTGCGAGCTATCCAGTTGTCCTTTCTTCTCTTTTTTATTTTTTTCCAAATTTTTTCTATATCTGCTTTAACATACTGATCCTTCCCCTTTTGCTCTTTCCTCCATTTCTTTCCTTATTCCTTTATCATCCACTCAAATTTCACCCTTCCATTCTCAATCTCCACTTACTCTTCCAGTACCCGGCCCATCATAGACTTTTCTTCCCTCCCACACAAAATATCTTTTCCTCTCTCCATTCTCATTCCCCATCCCTTTTTAGTCCTCCCCCAAAATCAGCTCCCTTATAGTTCTAGACCCACCTAGCATCTGCCCCCTTCTAGTCCCAGTCTCCCAAGCTTCCACATCAGCCCATTTCCAGTCCTAGCCCCCCATATGCTGTTTTCCAGTTCCATTCCAGCCCCCCATCAGCCCATTTTCACTCCAAGCTCCCCCATCAGCCCTATTCCAACTCCCACCAGCCCACTTCCAGTCCTATTCCAGCCCCCATCAGCCCATTTCCAGTCCTATTCCAGCCCATCACCCATTTGCAGTCCATGTTCCCCCCATCATCCCATTTCTAGTCCTATTCCAGCTCCTCATCAGTCCATTTCCAGTCCTAGATCCCGATATGCTCTTTTCCAGTTCCATTCCAGTCCCCCATCAGCCCATTTCCACTCCAAGCTTCCCCATCAGCCAATTTCCAATCCTAGCCCCCTCGTCAGCCCACTTTGTCCTATTCCAGCCCCCATCAGCCCATTTCCAGTCCTAATCCAATTATTCATCAGCCCATTTCTAGTCCAAGTTTCCCCCCCCCTCACAGCCCAATTGCAGTCCGTTTCCCCCCACCATCACAGCCCATTTCATCCATTCCCCCTCCCCCCCCACACACCATCACAGCCCATTTGCAGTCCGTTCCCCCCATCACAGCCCATTTCCAGTCCATTTCCCCCCCTCACAGCCCAATTGCAGTCTGTTTCCCCCCACATCACAGCCCATTTCCAGTCCATTTCCCCCCCTCACAGCCCAATTGCAGTCTGTTTCCCCCCACATCACAGCCCATTTCCAGTCCATTTAGCCCCTCACATCCCAATTGCAGTATGTTTCCCCCCCCCCCCATCACAGCCCATTTCCATTCTGTTTCCCCCCATCACAGCCCATTTCCAGTCTGTTTCCCCCCCCCCCTCATCACAGCCCCTTTCCAGTCGGTTCCCCCCAAATCACAGGACATCCAGTGCTAGCCACGCCCCCCCCCCCCCCCCCCCATCCGAAGAGCCCCGTGCCATCTAAGGGGCTGCAGAGGGAGCCGGGGAAGCCCTTTAACCTCTCCCAGCATCCGCGGCTTCATTGAAACAGCAGCCAGCATGAAGGAAAAGGCTCTTCACGCTGGCAGGCTGTGCAGAGGGAGCCGGAGCCTCACGCAGGCTTCCCTGGCTCCCTCTGCAGCTGTCCATTGAGCGAGAATGTGGTTCACACGGGGCCCTGTGCGAACAACATTCTCGCTCAATGGATGGGCCAGCCCTGTGTACAACCAATGCTGCATACTCTGTCAGTATAGAATTTCTGTTTAAGAATGTGTAGCAATCTTGCTTGTTCAGTTTGCACATTGCCACCTCTGCAGTTTTTTTGGGGACAGGGGGTGGGGCAGAAAAGAGGGCAGGGAAAGGGTGGGGTGGGGGTGGGGGTGGGCATGGGCAGAACATGACTAGCTACAGGTGGAGGATTTTTCTCTTTCAAAAGGTTGGCAACCCTATAGCCAACATGGGGGAGGAGAAGAGCCAGTGACACGCTTAAACCTACACGTCTGCTGCAGTCTCCTGCCATGAAGCAGAGCCAAAGTTGCTCCTTCCGACTGTCTTTAAACAGAATTCAGCGCAGTGTGTCTCAGAGCTCCTGCCAGATTATTTATTTAATTATACTGAAGACACTCTAGATGAAGAACAGCAAAATATCTAACGTTTATAACCATAAATACATCACCTATGATGGTACCAAAAATAACATCTCACATATCAAATGCTGCATAAAATCCAGCAAAGCCTAAAATGATAGATCACCTCCTATGCAACCAGCCTCCAAGAATCCAAGTTATCAAAGTCCCTGTTTAATGCACGCCACCAAGCGTAAGTTACAAAGTAAGCTGCTTTGACTGAAATGATCAAGCGGTATAAATAAATAAAGCAGCAAGCCTCTGACCTACACACCAAGACAAAGCCCAGGATTTGCAATGTAAGAAATCCTGGGGAAGAGAATTCAAAGATGAGGCCTCTTAAAGGTTATAGCAGTCCCACACCCGAGGCTAAACATGGCCATCGAGCGAGCGGCAGAAAAGATGCTGATGGAAGGTCTGAAGGGTGTGGACAAGGACAGTTACTGTACACCCTCCTTCCTTCCATTTCTAGGCCCTTTGTAAAACCAGGCCAATGCATGCTCTCAGTCCGTTTCCCAGCGCAGGTCCCTGAATCTCAGAGGAGTATCAATAGATGAGTCTGTGAGGTACTACAGTTCTCCCCATTTTGAAGACAGATTTGCTCAGGCTTCTGTGTTGTTCTTTAGGCTTTTGGCAAAACTAAAGAGTCATGGGATAGGAGGCAGTGTACTACTGTGGATCAAGAAATGGTTAAAAGTTAGAAAGCAGAGGGTTGGGCTAAATGGCCAATTTTCCTAATGGAGAAAGGTGAATAGTGGGGTACCCCAGGGATCTGTGCTGGGTCCGCTGCTTTTTGACATATTCATAAATGACCTGGAAAGTGGAATAACGAGTGAGGTTATCAAATTTGCAGATGACACAAAACTATTTAAAGTTGTTAAAACCCAAGAGGATTGTGGAAAATTGCAAGAGGATCTTGATAAATTGGAAGACTGGGCATCAAAATGGCAGATGAAATTTAATGTGGACAAGTGCAAAGTTATGCACCTAGGGAAGAATAGCCCAAACTATGGTTACACGATGCAAGGTTCCACATCAAGAACCACCACCCAGGAAAAAGATTTAGGCGTCATTGTGGATAACATGTTAAAACCCTCGGCCCAGTGTGCAGAGGCAGCCAAGAGAGCAAATAGAATGCTAGGTATCATAAGGAAAGGAATGGAGCAAATAGAATGCTAAGTATTATAAGGAAAGGAATGGAAAATAAAACAAAAGATATTATAATGCCTCTATACCGTTCCATGGTGAAACCGCACCTTGAATATTCTGTGCAATTCTGGTCGCCGTATCTTAAAAAGGATATAGCGTTATTAGAAAAGGTTCAGAGAAGAGCCACCAAAATGGTAAAGGGGATGGAAGGATACTCCTATGAAGAAAGGCTAAAAAGGTTAGGGCTCTTTAACCTGGAAAAGAGAAGGCTGAGGGGAGATATGATAGAAGTCTATAAATTAATGAACGGAGTGGAACGGGTAAACATAGATTGACTGTTTACATTATCAGAATATAGGAAGACTAGAGGACATGCAATGAAGCTACAGGGTAAACTATTTAAGACTAATAAAAGAAAATATTTTTTCACTCAACGTGTAATCAAACTCTGGAATTTGTTACCAGAGGATGTAGTAAAGGCTGTTAGTGTAGCTGGGTTTAAAAAAGGCTTGGACAAGTTCCTGGAGGAAAGGTCCATAAACCATTATTAAGAAGGGACCCAGGATATCAATGCTTGACCTAGTACAAGCATTGCAGAACCTGTGTCTTTTGGGGAAACTGCTAGGTACATATGACCTAGATTGGCCACTGTTGGAAACAGGATACTGGGCTTGATGGACCTTGTTCTGACCCAGTATGGCATATCTTATGTTCTTATGTTCTTATGGCACCTGCTGAATCAGAGGGAGACAGTCAGAAGAGGATGCTGGTAGGCCTGGAGGTAACCAAAGAGTGAGAGCAGTTATCAAGAAGTAGTTTAGGGAGCTATCAAGTAAGATTGGGTCACTGCAAGAGGATATATTAACAAAAAATAGAAGATATACACAGAGTTGCATGAACTTGCAGTATATATCTGTACTTAGTTCATACAAGTACTGTAGGTATTTCTCTTTCCTCACAGGTTTACAATCTAAATTGTACCTGAGATAATGCAGGGGTAAGTGGCTTGCCCAAGGCCACAAGGAACATTAATGGAATTTGAACACTGGTTTCCCTGGTTCCAGCCTGCTGTTCTAGCTACTAGGCTACTCCTCCAAGCCACCAGCCATATATGCAACAGAAGTGAAAATAGAGTTAGGAGTATTGACTATAACATCATCTTAGAGAGTGAGATTTTACAATTTTTCTCTGATCCTCACAAGGTATACATCAGGATAGATTATATTTGTATTGATAATATTGTGAAGGCAAATGTTAGGGAAGCTAGTATTAGTAGATACACACACCCTGATCACACCTGGAGGATGAAAATGAAGAGAAGAATGACAGGTGGTGATAATATATTCTTTCACAGAGCGGACATGTTAGCTGTCTTTAAAATTATTGTGAAAGACTATTTTGATATCCATGAGAATACATCCACAGTTCTCCCTATTGTTTAGGATGCCTTCAAGGTGGTAGCACAAGGATTTTTTATTAAGAAAGTGGTGACATTAAAACGGGCTACTCTGGAGGAGTCCCAACAGCTTAGGAATAGAATAGCAAACCTGCAGAAGGCCATAAAAGATGAGGATCTAGATCAGTGATTTCCAAACTAGGCGGCACTGCCACCACCCCCCCCCCCCACCCCGGGGGTTATGGGCTAATCTAGGGGGCACTGAAAGCCAAGGTGGCAGCATGGGGGCGCTACACTGCCCTAGGGGGGTGCTTGAGGGATAATCACAAAGAAATTGACTCCAAATGGTTGAATGTGGGAGTTTAAGGTTCCCACTCAATAACTTTAAACCAGACATTGAGAAACTGGTATTGCTTCATCAAGTCCATCCATCCCATTAAGCATGTTGAATAGATAGAGTTGGTACACTATTTTATTAAAATTGATTTTTGAAAAATATTAATTGCTTTTGTGTTGTAAGTTAAATAAAAATTTCAATTCCATCATTAATGTTATTAAATGATACTATTTGTTATTAAATAAAAACTTTTATCACAATTTTGAATGATTTGTTTTGAGTAATAGCCTCAATGGGTGAGGGAGGGGACGCTGTAATAAATTTATAGAACCAAGGGGGCAGCGGGCCAAAAACGTTTGAGAATCACTGATCTAGATCAATGCTGAGGCTTGAGCCAGACTTGACTAGATAGTAGACTAACAGATGGATTTTAAATTAACTAGAATTAAGCAAAAATACTATGAGAAGGGGAACAAAACGAATAAATTAGCCTTTAAATTAAAAAGCAAACCATGAAACAGGTGGTACATAAAAGATGGGAGAGGAGTGCCGGTAGCTGGGGAAATCACAAATAAGAACCATGTTTGCTAATTTTCTACAACAATTCTATACGAGAGACAATAGAATAAACCAGCATCTGATCGATCAAAATATGGAGCTTTATAAAATAATTGCAGCCCAAGTAGGAGTACTGTCTCCTGTTGAGAAGTCTTGTAGGCAATTTCAATTCTACCTATGGGAACGGTCTGAGGGCTGGATGGGCTGACTCTTGAATTTTTTAAGATCTTCATGGCCTAATTGGCCGCTATATGGTGTAGATATATAATTCAGTCCCGAAGGGACTGTTAGAGTTAGCTTGGCCCTTATAGTCTTCAAAGAAAGCAGGCAAATAGCAGCTTGCTTTGCAAAAATGTAATGTGGGCTTTTGAGTCAATGCTGATTCCTGCCATTGCAGCACCTCTTGGTTTTTCTTGGCAGTGTGACCAGAAGTAGATTACCAGGCCTTTCTTCAAAGGCAATAGAGTTAAGTGACTTGCCCAAGGCCATGAGGAATGACAGTGGGACTCAAACCCTGGTTGCTTGGTTATCAAGCCATTGCTCTAATCATTAGGCTACTCTTCCACTCTAGTAACTTGCTTTAGAGGTTTAAAATTAATTCACCTTAGTTTTAGGTGGGCTTTTACAGTTCTAAAACAAAATAGACAGGTTTTAGCTTGGTTTAAAGGTCTACACTATTCCTAGTATTTTGAGTACTTAACTGCCTTAAACAGGAAGGGCAATTTTATTTGCAAACAAGTGAGAAAACTGTTATCCTGAGATTAACCAGTGTTAACTAATATTGTTAGGTAGGTAGAATAACTAAAAAGGACACTCTAGCAGACTAATTATAGTGTTAATCATCAAATTAGTTTGTTGGAAGCATATCCTCTTGAAACCTCTACTTCTCTCCTATAATGCAATGGCATTCCTTTCCTTTTTCTATGGCGTAGACATGTTTATTGTAAACTGCTCTAATGTCTCGACAAGGGCGGTATATCAAATGTATAAATAAAGATAAAGATATAGCAAGAGATGATCTCAGGTACCCTCTTTTTTGAAGGAAAGCTTAGAGTTGACGAGGTCTATGTGAATAAGTGAGCATTAGGTATGTGCTTTCATTTTGAACAAAAGCGGTGATCTGGGTGCAAAGAGAAATTATGACATTTTTGTTATTTCTCATTTCCTGGCAAGAAGATGCATTATTGAGCAACAGCATGCACTAGTATATGCCATACAGAGAAATAGTGTGCACTGTTCCTCAGTAGTTTACACTATTGAGGAATAGTGTGTGATATAGTGCAATAGTGTGCATTCTTGCCGGGAAATGAAACAATATGAGGAGAAAAAATAAAAAAACAAACTTTTTTCTAGTGAACTTTACTTTGCTGATAAATTTAGTGGTTTAAAGCATGGGAAAGAGGAGAGATTGTGGGTTTATTTGGAAAAGTCTGTTTTCATTTTATTAAAAAAAACAAAAGTAGTTCTCAGTTTGCTTTACAGATTTAAAATTAATTTCTGTTAGTTTAGGTAGGCCCTTACAGGGGCAGCAGAATGCCGGTTTGTTTGGGGGTCCCTAAGCTCCGCCCCAACTCGGCCCTAACTCCATCTTAGCCCTCGTAGGCAGACAATCACTCGAGGTCGCAATTGTGGCCTTCCCCTTCTGCCCATGGGAGATGAAATACACACAATCAGATAACCAGCATCAACAGAGGCCGCAATCATGGTCTTCCCCTGCTTTTCTGCCTCTGGGAATCCAGTCTCCCACAGGCAAGTTGAAAGAGTTTTTGCCATGATTGTGAACATTTCTCTTTTCTCTGTTGTGATCGGCAGGGATTTTGGTGGGGCCAGGGCCCATGTGGCCCATCCCGTTCCAATGCCTATGGACCCTTATAGTCTTAAAAGAAGCAGGCAGGTAATTAGTTTAGTTCTCATCCACCCCAGACATATCCCTTAGTCTATAGCAGCGTTTTTCAACTAGTGTGCCGCGAGATATTGTCTGGTGTGCCGTGGGAAAAATTCCAATTTCATCCGTAACATGTGGCCTCGGCTCACAAATTAGGGTTGCCAACCGGCCGGTTTTCAGCTGGCCTGGCCGGTTTTTCCATGGCCAGGCCGGCTGCCAGCACAGTTGTAAAACCGGCCATTGAAAAGCCGGTTTTTTGCTCTGGCCGCAAGATCGGGAGCGGCCAGAGCAAAAAAACGGCTTTTGTGCCGAAGTCCGCGGCGCTACCGCGATCCCCTATCGCAGGGCAGCCGCTGGTTCTGCTTTGTACAGAGCCGCGGCTGCACTACACTTACATTGAAAAGTAAAGAGAAACTGTGTCAGGAGCCCTCCGATCATGCAGAGCCCGAGGAAGTGATGTCATGGGGGCGGGCTCCTCACAGGCTGTCTTTCCTTTTCAAATTAACTTTAGCTGCAATAAAGTTAATTTGAAAAGGAAAGACAGCCTGTGTGGAGCCCGCCCCATGACATCCCTTCCTCGGGCTCTGCGATGACCGGAGGGCTCCTGACACAGTTTCTCTGTACTTTTCAATGTAAGTGTAGTGCAGCCGCTGCTCTGTACAAAGCAGAAGCAGCGGCTTGGGCAGAGGGGGGGTGTGTGTGTGTGAGTGAACCAGCAAGGGGGGGGGGAGTGTGAGTGAACCAGCAAGGGGGGGGGGGGAGTGTGAGTGAACCAGCAGTGGAGGGGGGGGGGTGTGAGTGAACCAGCAAGGGGGGGGGCGATGGTGTGAGTGAACCAGCAGGGGAGGGGGGAGTAAGTGACAGGGGGGTGGGTGAGTGAACCAGCAGTGGAGGGGGGGGGGTGGTGTGAGTGAACCAGCAGGGGAGGGGGGTTGGTGTGAACCAGCAGGGGAGGGGGGTTGGTGTGAGTGTTTGATTCCTATTCAAGAGAATTACTTTATATATAGTCAATATAGGCACAGAGGTAAATTTTTTTAACATTTTCTAATGGTGGTGTGCCTCGTGATTTTTTTCATGAAAAAAGTGTGCCTTTGCACAAAAAAGGTTGAAAAACACTGGTCTATAGTTTGTTATCCCAATTAAGAGAGAGTATGAAATTTGACACCACAAATTATTTTCTTCAGCAAGTGATTAACCTTTAATAGATTATTTAGCAGTTCATTGGGAAGCTAACACAAAACAGTAGCATATCAAATAATCCTAAAGATGTTTATACTAGTTTATTTATTTATTTATTTTATTTGGACAGTTTTCTATACCGCCCCTTCCAGAGATCAGGGGTGGTTTACATAGAACACAACAAGTTACATAGAACCAAGTATAACTATATACATTGTAACAACTAAGCTATGTACATTGTATCTTGTTAAGTATTTACATTGAGACATAAAGCAACATTGTAGTAGTTTTTTAATGATTGTTATACCGATCAGGTGCTGAATATGCTTTTGGGGAGTTTGTGAGGTATGTAGTTTTGCCTCTGATTGGGTTATGCCTTGTGTTTGGGGGGGGGGGGGGGGGAGGTGATTGGGTGCTGGTGGTGTTGTGGTTGCTGTAGTGTTCAATGAAGAGTAGAGTCTTTAATTCCTTCCTGAATGTTTGTATGTCTTTGAGTGATCATAGTGAGTCTGGTAGCGAGTTCCAAAGTACTGGTGCTGTGAAAGTGAACACTCTATTGCTTGTTATCTGTTTGGTTTTACGTATAGAGGTGGGAATCTTGAGGAGGTTCAGTTTACTTTTCCTTCTGTTTCTGGTGTTGCGTTGAGCATTTATAAGGGATGACAGACATTATGGTGCAATGTTCTTATATAGTTTGAATGTTGTAATTATCATTTTGTATTTTGAGCGATTTGCTATTGGGAGCCAGTGGAGATTTTGTAGGATAGGTGTGATATGGTCAGTTAAGTGTGCCTTGGTTATGATTCTGGCAGTGACATTCTGGGCTAATTGGAGGTGGTTTATGCTTTTTTGGGGGAGACCTTGTAGTAAGCTAATGCAGTAGTCCAAGTGGGGTGTGATTAATGCTTGGACTACTGTTCTGAAGTCATGGGGTGCGAGGAGGGTTCTAAGGTGTTGCATGGTTCTTAACTTGAAAAATATGGTTCTTGCAGTTTGTTTTATGTGTGGCTCCATTTTAAGGGTTCTGTCTAGGATGATGTCCAAGTATTTGACTTCCTGTTTTACAGGGATAGTGGTGTTGAGAATGTGGATTGTTGGGGGGGGGGGGGAGGGTGAAACTATGGTTCCTCATGGTGACAAGTACTGCTGTTTAAGGTTAATTTTGAAGTTGTTTATATTTAACCATTTTTCTGCTTCCTGTATGCATTCAGTTATGTTGTGGTATGTAGGGTTATATACATTGATCTGGGAGTAGAACTTGTGATAAGGAAGCTTATCATAGCTCAGGTAGGAGCTATAGAAAAGATGATGTGACTCTGAACAAGCAACCTGTCAGTTCTGGTAGAAGTGAGAAAACAGAGTTTTCACATAAAAGACTACCAGTCCCAGAATGCACCAGGTTTCCAGCAGCCATGAGAGGGGCTGAAGTGAGAAAATGTGTGTGCAATCAAGAGAGCTATGAGGTAATCCCTAAGCACTCATCTCAAAGGGCAGGGCCTGATTCAACACAGCTGCGCTGTGTTAGGGAGCAGCACACATTAGGACAGAATAAGAATAGAGCTTATTCTTCAGATAACAGCTTCAGGAAAGGAGACAGCAAAAGCTACAAGAACAGCTTCAAGGAGAGTTTGAAGAACAGCTTCAGCAAAAGCCAAGCAGATAGAGAGAGAAGGAAACTCTCTGGAAGGAAGAGAAGAAAGGCCATTGGAAGGTCTGGGAGATTCCAAGGCAGTACTCATACTGGGAGGTATTCCAAAAGCCAGCAGAGTCCATTGGACTGGATTCAGCCAGAGGAATGGAGTGGCAGAGATAGGAATCACCAGTGGCTACCTGGAAGAGAGAAGACTGCATGTGGAAGGGACTTTCAGACCAAGGCCAGAAGGTATGTGAGAGGAGATCCAGTGTCCAGGGATCAAGATTGGAAGGCTGGACATCAGAATTGGATTACATATTGGCCAGGCTATACAGAGAGGAATAATGATAGCAGGAGAGGCTCAGGTATGAACACTGATCCAGACCCTATCTATAATAGAGAATGGCAGCAAGGGAATGAGCATTCTCATGATAGTGCCTTAATGAAAGACTCGTCTGTGCCAATGTATGATAATGACCCTATGCTGATTGATACAGCAGATGAAAGTACAGTTTATATGGATTGTTCTCTATCTAAATGCTATTGCTAGCTTTCTCTGAGCAAACACATCAGCCATCACAAAGAAACCTAACTTTGTTCTTTATTTCCACTGCAAACGGCTCTTAAAGCAGGATTTGGGCTCACACAGTAGCAGCCAGCCAGCTAAAGGCTTTCAGCTGGTCCATTGATAGTAATTAGGGCTGCACCTGATTGTGTGTGTGAGCAAGGGAGAATCACTGCTGAGATCGGCGTGGAAAATAAGCAGAAGTTAACCTAACCAGCAAAGTTTATTCTTTACTTTGTGCCTTTGTATTTGGTAATTATTTGCTAAGAAAACATTAGCTAATTGCCTGACAAGCTGAAGGTTGTTTTCTGGTTTACTTTGTGACTTTTTGTTATCCATTTTAAACACTGCAAGCAAGTAACCTCATTTATAGTGCTATCAAGCATACATGTGCTGGGTGAATTAAACCCCATCAATAAAAGTAGTATTTTATTGATCTTACCACTTGGTTTCACAACTCAAATTATTGTCATCAGCTGTGTTTGGGAGTGAATGAACTACAATACTCACAATACCTTGCAAGAATCATATGAATATATGCATCGTCAAGATTGTGTAAGTTCTCACCCTAGGCAGCCGTCTGACAAACTTTGTTTGGAGGTCCCTAAGCTCCGCTTCGAACTTTATGCCCCATCCCTCTGGAACTCTCTGCCAAACCACATCAGGAACAACGCTGACATCACATCATTCAAGAAACAGCTGAAAACAGTCCTATTCCGTGAACATCTCTGAACAGAAAAACCACCCCATCCTCAAGAACTAATGCTTAGATACTGCAGAAATGTACATGTCTATGTCCACCCCAAATCATTAATGTTGCCCCCCTGGTGATGGCCCCACCCTAGAAAGTATTGAACCCCCCCTTGTTATATGTTACACCGCTTTGACCTGGTGAAAAGCGGTATATAAATACAGTTAAATAAATAAATAAGTAGAGTAGGATGTCATCTGCATAGAGATGATATCCAATCTTGTGCTTTTTGAATATTGAGCAGAATGGTTGAATATAGAGTTTGAACAGGAGGGCAGAAAGTGCCGAACCCTGTGGGATACCTTCTCCTGCGGGAATGGTGATGAGGATTCAGAATCGAGTTTCATGTACTGGGTATGATCAGTTAAGTATGATCTGAACCATTAAGAGGATGGTACCTGCTAGACCTAGTTGAGCAAGCCTTGATAGGAGTATAGTGTGGTCTACATTGTCAAATGCGGCTGTTATATCTATGAATATGAGTACAAAGGCTATGTTTGAGTTATCCATGCCTTGTATGAGGGTATCAAGCAGCACTGTTTCTACTCCATGAAAGGAGCGGAACCCATATTGATGCTCGTCTAGGGATGCGTTTTGGTCGATGAAGCTTTGGAGCTGTAATTGCACAGTTTTTTCTATTATTTTAGCTAGAAGAGGTATACTGGCAATTGGCCTGTATGAAGTAGGGTCTTTTGTGTTCAGGGACTTGTTTTTCAGTATAGGTCAGATGGCTGAGCGTTTAAGTTTGCTAGGTAAGTTTCCAAGTGCGAGGGATTGGTTGATTATATTCAGTAGGTAAGGTGCTAGTTCTGTTTTTGTTACTTTTATCCATGCCCTGGGCATGGATCTACGCAAGAGGATGTGGGGTTGATCCTAGTAATTGTTTCTAGGGGTTGTTTTTCCTTGATGAGGTAAAAGGATTGCCATTTGTTGGAGATGGTTTGATTATTGGGTGGGATGGGAAGGGGTGAGTGGTTATTAGACTTTAGTTTGGTAGCAAAATGGTTGGCTAATGTTTGTGAATTGATGTTATTCATGTTTCTGCCATTTTGTGGAGGTTTAGTAATGGATTTGACGATTTCAAAAAGCTCCCTAACTACTCCTTTAACAACTCTACACAACTAAACTCACTAATGCAAATATGCAGACAGCAGTTCAGTAGCAAGATGGGAGCTATCCAGTCTTTTGCATTAAATGCCACATGTATGAATATCTCCCAGTTGGTGAGAGGTCATATGTGTACTCGGTGCAAAGAGCTCCTGAATGTCAGAGAACAAGTCTCATCTCTGGCTAGAGTATTAGACTTGGAGGAGCTAAGACAGACAGAGGTATATAGAGGAGACCTCTAGGGACATAATAGAAAAGTCCCACCTTCAGTCTGGTAACTTCATCTTTCTCAGCTGTATAACTTACCCTGCCTCTTTCAACTATCTGGCCTTTGTGTGGTAGCCAGGTTAACTGTTACTTTAAATTAAATATCTCTCCCTACTCTGTCCCCAGAACGTGCTGCGTTTTAAACTATTTTTTCCTGCTCTAGTCTACCTGAGGGATTACCCCCTCTCCCCCTGCTGAGGTATTGTGTAGCCCTTCTTCCTCTCTCCTCCTCCAACGTGTGCATAGTCACTCTGTTTGCCTCTCTCTGCTCTGGGAAGAGCAGTGCCCTCAGTGCTCTGCTATAGAGGTGGATATTTAACTCCTGTGATGACTTTGCTGTGAGTTCTAGCTGTCTATTTATTTATTTGTTTGTCTTTATTGGTGTGCTACTTCATCTCCCTGTTCCCTTTAGTTTTGCACTTCAGCTTTCTCAGCTGTATAACTTACCCTGCCTCTTTCAACTATCTTGCCTTTGTGTGATAGCCAGGTTAACTGTTACTTTATATTAAATTCTCTCCCTGCTCTGTCCTCAGAACGTGCTGTGTTTTAAACTTTTTTTTCCTGCTCTAGTCTACCTGTGGGACTAACCCCCCCCCCCCCCCCCTGCTGAGGTAACAGGACAGGGTACCTTGCAACTGTCCTCTTTTAAGAGGTCTTATTTCCCTCCCTCCCTCCCTGACACCCACCCACCCCTGGGGTAATTGTAGCTTTATAGGTACTTACACGTCTTAGAGGAAAGGGGCTGCTCTCAGGTGCAGCTCTTTATCCAAATCAGTCATACGTTCCTTGGTGGAACCTGAGATTAATTAAGCTTCAGGTGAACAAGGTATATTAAAGGTATTAGATACACTTTTATTAGTATAAGCATCCACACCAACCCTTAGTAAGTACAGAATTTAAAGACCTAAACACAAGCTTTAAATTAAGCTGCAGACAACAGTCCAGCAGCAAGATGGGGGCTTTCCAGTCTTTTGCATTGAGTGTCACATGTATGATTTTCTCCCAGTTGGTGAGAGGTCTTATGTATGCACTAAGTGCAAGCAGCTCTTTGCTCTCAGGGAACAAGTCTGTTCTCTAGAGGCTAGATTAGCAGACCTGGAAGACATAAGAAAGACAGAAAGCTACATGGACGAGGCCTACAGAGATATAGTTCTGAAGTCCCACCTCCAGTCTGGCAGCATCCGTGTTGTCATGGAGGAGAGAGGTCACGTGACAGGAGAGCATCACCCTGTTGTGGCAGGACGTGATCCTGTAACTAAGACCTGTCCTTCAGGTGATGTAAAACCCTCTCACACTGAGTATGTTTCTCCAGGGCCATGTGCCCATGAGGGAAGGGTTAGGACAGCTGTTATAGTTGGTGATTCAATCATTAGGCATGTAGATAGCTGGGTGGCTGGTGGACGTGAGGATCGCCTGGTAACATGCCTGCCTGATGCGAAGTTAGTGGACCTCATGCACCATCTAGATAAGGTCTTAGATAGTGCTGGGGAGGAGTCTGCTGTCTTTGTACATGTCGGTACCAATGACATAGGGAAATATGGTAGGGAGGATCTGGAGGCAAAATTTAAGCTTTTAGGTAGGAAGCTGAAATCCAGATCTTCCAGGGTAGTGTTCTCCGAAATGCTTCCCATTCCACGTGCAGGACCCAAAAGGCAGGCAGAGCTCCAGATTCTCAATGCGTGGATGAGATGATGGTGCAAGGATGAGGGTTTTGGATTTGTTAGGAACTGGGGAACATTCTGGGGAAAGGAGGGGCTCTTCCGAAGGGATGGGCTTCACCTTAACCGGGATGGAACCAGACTGCTGGCATTAACCTTTAAAAAGGAGATAGAGAAACTTTTAAACTAGAAAATAGGGGAAAGCCGACAGTCACCCAAGAGCGCATGGTTCGGAAGAAGGATACTACCAAAAGCAGAGAGGTTCCAAAAAAGAGTAAAGTAGCCCAAATGCCGTTGAGTATGGTGCAGACAGAGCATAAAGATGTCAAATTACCCATGCCTACCAATAGCCAGATTAATATTAATAAAATACAGTCTCTAAAATGCTTGCATGCAAATCCTAGAAATCTAAACAATAAAATGGGAGAGTTAGAATATATAGCACTAAATGAGAGGTTAGATATGATTGGAATCTCAGAGACATGGTGGAAGGAGGATAACCAGTGGGACACTGTGATACCTGGGTACAAACTATATTGTAATGACAGAGCTGATCAAATTGGTGGAGGGGTTGCGCTCTATGTTAGAGGGGGCATTGAGTCAGAAAGGATTAAAGTTTTGAAGGAAACAAAATTTGCTGTAGAATCTCTATGGATTGAAATTCCATGTATGAAGGGGAAGGTGATGGCAGTGGGGGTGTACTACACAGGTCTGTGACTAAAAAGCTGTTTGATTATTTTCATCTAATTTCCATGTATTTTGGTGTGCTGAAAACAAATAAAATATTGAAAAAAATCCTAGATGTCATGATTTGCCACAACATGCAAAATGGTCTTCAAATTTATCAAATTTTTTCAAATTACTATTAATTAATTCAAATTACTATTAATTAATTCACATAAGTGCATTTAAGATATAAAATGCCAAAAAAACCTTAAAGGGGTTGTCCGAGTTATGTAAAAAAAAAGTATAGCACTGTAAATCTGATGGTCAGCAATATATACATAAGCTAAGCAAGTTTTAAGTCTGTGCTTCTAATGGTAGAAGGGGTTAATCTTTCCTGAAGAATCCAGTGGGGAGACACAGGGCAGATAGCAGCAGCTCCGGTCAGTGCAGGGGGGTGTGGCCAGCACTGTGACATCTCGTGTACAGACACAGAGCTGCTCTCTCCTGCATGCCACACTTGTGCATGAATCATCATCAGGTTCTTGGTTCTAGGCTGTTCACACCTTTTCATTGCAATTCGTGTTAGCTCGTCATTCTTCAACCGTTATGTTATGGCTCCACGAAAGTGTATTAATTCACCAGACAGTTTCTGTTTCATCTGTGGTGAATATACAGTGTTGAAGCAACAGCAGAATATTACAGACTTTGTGAAAAAAGTATACTTTGCATACTTTGGACTAAAAATTGGGGATCAAGATAAAGTCTGGGCGCCTCATAAAGTGTGCAAACGGTGTGTTGAGGACCTCCGAAACTGGTTCAAGGGTAAGAAAAAATCTTTCCATTATGGGCTTTCTATGGTATGGCGAGAGCAAAAGAACCATAGTGATGACTGTTACTTTTGTTCATGCGATGTGAAAGGGTTTAATTCCAAATGGAAGCATTCCATTTCATACCCCAATCTTCACTCGGCAATTCGTCCCATCCCCCATGGCACAGATATACCAGTACCCAAGCCCCCTGCTACCTTGGAAGAGATACCTAGCTCCGATGAAGGTGAAGTCATACCTGAACCAGATGACGAATCAAGTTCTGACTTTGAAGATGATACAAGACCAAAATTGTTTTCTCAGGAGGAGATGAATGATTTGGTAAGAGACTTGAATCTTCCCAAAGATGCCGCTGAGTTACTCGGATCAAGGCTGAAAAGCAGGAATTTACTGTTACCAGGAGTGTCATCTTCATGGTTCAGACATCGTGAAAAGGAGTTCGTTCCTTACTTCGCCCAGGAAGACAAGTTGGTTTATTGCATTGATGTCGAAGGTCTGATGGGTCAATTTAAAATCCAATATGATTCAGAGCAATGGTGTCTTTTTATAGATTCTTCAAAAAGAAGTCTCAAAGCAGTTTTACTCCACTACAGTTTTTATGCTTCCATACCTGTAGGTCATTCCGTACACTTGAAGGAAACCTACGAGAACTTGGAATTGGTTCTTCGTAAACTTAAATATGAAGACCATGGTTGACAAGTGTGTGGGGACTTGAAGGTCTTGTGCATGCTGCTCGGGCAACAAGCTAGGTATACCAAATATCCTTGTTTTCTGTGTCTATGGGACAGTCGAGACCAACAAAATCACTGGACCAAGAAGAGTTGGTAGCCGAGGGTGCTAACAGTTGGTGAAAAAAATGTCCTCCGAGAAACTTTGGTACCTTCCCATAAAGTTCTTCTACCACCTCTCCACATAAAATTGGGATTGATGAAGCAATTCGTAAAATCACTTCCAAGAGATGGAGAATGCTTCAAATACTTGGTCACCAAGTTTCCAGGCCTGTCGGAGGCAAAATTGAAGGAAGGTGTGTTCGTCGGACCAGACATTAGAAGGCTTATAGTTGATCAAGAGTTTGTCAATACCATGAAGGATCCTCAAAAAGAAGGGTGGATTGCATTTAAAGAAGTCATACAGAGATTTTTAGGCAATAACAAAGATCCTCACTACAAAAAGATCGTCGGACGAATGCTGAAAGCATTTGAAGCTTTAGGTCACCTGATGAGTTTGAAAGTGCATTTCCTCCAGTCCCACCTTGACTACTTTCCTGAAAATTTGGGAGCTGTGAGTGAAGAACAAGGTGAACGATTCCACCAAGATATTAAAGAGATGGAAAGGAGATACCAGGGAAAATGGAGCATTACAATGATGGCAGACTACTGTTGGATGCTTCAGAGAGACATTCCAGATGCTACTCACAAGTGTAAATGCACCAAGAGGAGCCTCACAAGGAAGAAGAATCAAGTTTAGTGTGTGTAGGTGAGCTCATTTCAGTTCAAAAAAGGATTTTCATGAAAATATTGTAATAAAACTTTAATTTTATAAGTCTATTTCCATTTATTTTGAGGTATTGCCTTATTTAACATAGTTACCTAAATTGTCAGGAAATGTGATGTCCTATGACAAAATTGAGGTCATTTTCAGATTCAGCGCACCAAAAAACATAAAGATTACGTGGAATAATCAAAACAGCTCGCGAAACAAAAATGTTTACACTGTGTTGTCGACCGCCTGGCCAGAATGAACAAATGGACAATGAAATGCTCAAAGAAATCAAGGAAGCTAACAAAAGTCACAGCACAGTAATAATAATGGGTGATTTCAATTACCCCGGTATCGACTGGATCAGTGTCATGGCAGGACATGCTAGGGAGATAAAGTTCCTAGATGAAATAAATGACTGCTTCTTGGAGCAGCTGGTTCATGAACTGACCAGAGGGGAAGCCATATTGGAGCTAGTCCTTAGTGGAACACCAGATCTGCTGCAGGAGATAAGGGTGTTGGGACCACTTGGCAATAGTGATCATAGCATGATCGCATTTCATTTAATTAGTGGAGGAGGGATAGTAAGGAAATCCACAGTACTACCTTTTAACTTTCGAAAAGGAGACTATGATAAAATGAGGAAAACAGTTAAGAAAAAACTAAAAAGAGCAGTAGCAAAGGATAAAGATTTGCATCAAACTTGGGTATTTAAAAATAAAATACTATCTTGGAAGCCCTGACCAGCTGTATCCCACGCATTAAGAAAAGTGGAAGAAAGTCCAAAAATCCGCCAGCATGGTTTAAAGGTGAGGTAAGAGAGGCTGTTGCTGCCAGAAAAGCATCTTTCAGGAAATGGAAAAAAGAGCGAAACGACAAAAACTGGAAACAGCACAAGCACTGGCAAGTTAAATGCAAAGCATTGATAAGGCAGGCAAAGTGAGAATTTAAGAAGAAACTTGCTATGGAAGCAAAAATGTGAAATAAAGACTTTTTCAAGTACATTTGTAGCAAAAAGCCTGTGAGAGAGTCAATTGGACCGTTAGATGATAGAGGGATAAAAGCGGCATTAAGAGGAGACAAGGCTATAGCGGAGAGAGTGAATGAATTCTTTGCTTCAGTCTTTACTGAGGAAGATGTAGGGATGTTACCCAAGACTGAAGTGGTATTTAAATGTGATACTGCAGAGGAATTGAGAGAAATATCGCTACACCGGGAAGATCTATTACAACTATTTGATAAACTTAATAGTAGCAAATCACCTGGACCCGATGGTGTACATCCAAAGGTGTTTAAAGAACTGAAATATGAGATTGCAGACCTACTATTAGTAATCTGTGAACTTTCATTAAAATCATCTGTAATACCTGAAGACTGGAGGATCTTCAATGTAACGCCAATTTTTAAAAAGGGTTCCAGGGATGATCCTGGAAACTACAGACCAGTGAGCCTGATGTCAGTACCGGGAAAAATGGTAGAAACCATCATAAAAAACAAAAGTACTCAGCATGTAGATAGTCATGGCCTAATGGGAGACAGCCAACATGGCTTTAGACAAGGAAGATCTTGTCTTACTAATCTGTTATGTTTTTTTGAAGTTGTGAATAAACAGGTAGACAAAGGTGAGCCGGTTGATATAGTGTATCTGTACTTTCAGAAAGCCTTGGACAAGGTCCCTCATCAGAGACTTTTGGCAAAACTAAAAAGTCATCAGATAGGAGGCAATGTACTATTGTGGATCGGGAACTGGTTAAAAGATAGAAAGCAGAGGGTAGGGCTAAATGGCCAATATTCCCAATGGAAAAAGGTGAATAGTGGAGTACCCCAGGGATCTGTAGTGGGTCCGCTGCTTCTTGACATATTCATGAATGACCTGGAAAAGGGAATAACTAGTGAGGTTATCAAATTTACAGATGACACAAAACTGTTTAAAGTTGTTAAAGCCCAAGGGGATTGCGGAAAACTGCAGGAGGATCTGGATAAATTGGAAGACTGGGCATCAAAACGGCAATGAAATTTAATGTAGACAAGTGCAAAGTTATGCACCTAGGAAAGAACAACCCACACTATGGTTACACGATGCAAGGTTCCACATTGGGAACCACCACCCAGGAAAAAGATTTAGGCATTATCGTGGATAACATGTTAAAACCCTGCGCCCAGTGTGCAGTGGCGGCCAAGAAAGAAAATAGAATGCTAGGTATGATAAGGAAAGGAATGGAAAATAAAACAGAGGATATTATAATGCCTCTGTATCGTTCCATGGTACGACCACACCTTGAATATTGTGTGCAATTCTGGTCGCCGTATCTTAAAAAGGATATAGCATTATTAGAAAAAGTACAGAGAAGAGCCACCAAAATGGTAAAAGGGGATGGAAGGCTACTCCTATGAAGAGAGGCTACAAAGGTTAGGGCTCTTCAACCTGGAAAAGAAACGGCTGAGGGGAGATTTGATAGAGGTCTATAAATTAATGAATGGAGTGGAACAGGTAAACATAGATCAATTGTTTATGCTATCAGAATACAGAAATACTAGGGGACATGTAATGAAGCTACAGGGTAAACTATTTAAGACAAATAAGAGAAAATATTTTTTCACTCAATGTGTAATCAAACTCTGGAATTTGTTACCGGAGGATGTGGTAAAGGCTGTTAGTGTAGCTGGGTTTAAAAAAGGGTTGGACAAGTTCCTCGAGGAAAGGTCCATAAACCATTATTAAAAAGGGACCCAGAATATCAATGCTTGACCCAATACAAGCATTGTGGAGCCTGTGTCTCTTGGGGATACTGCTAGGTACGTATGACCTAGATTGGCCACTGTTGGAAACAGGATGCTGGGCTTGATGGACCTTGGTCTGACCCAGTATAGCATATCTTCTGTTCTTCTGTTCTAAAGATCACCTGGAAGGAGAGCATCACTTTGGTGTGAGAAGAAATAATCCTGTAGCCAGGACCTGTCCTTCAAAAGATGCTGTATCCTCTTGCACCGAGAATGTGTTGGAGGGGCTTCTGCCCAAGAGAGAAAGGTTAGGACAGCAGTTTAGTTGGTGATTCACTCCATAGGCATGTAGATAGCTGGGTGACTGGTGGGCATGAGGATCGCTTGTTCACTTGCCTGCCTAGTACTGTATAAAGGGGGCAGACCTCATGCTTCACTTAGATAGGATTCTACACAGTGCTGGGGAGGAACTGGCTGTCTTGGTATGTATGGGCACCAATGACATAGGAGAGTATGGGAGAGAGGTTCTGGAAACCAAATTTAGGCTTTTTTGGTAGAAAGCTGAAATCCAGGACCTCCAGGGTAGCATTCTCAGAAATGCTCCCTGTTCCACATAGAAAACCCAAGGGGCAGGCAGAGCTCCTGAATATGAATGTGTGAGTGATATAGTAGTGCAGAGAAGAGGGTTTTAGATTTGTTAGGGACTGCAGAACATTCTGGGGAAGAGGGGGCCTTTTATGGAAGGATGGACTGCATCTTATCCAGGGTGGAACCATGTTGCTGACACTAATCTTTAAAGAGGAGACAGAGGAGCTTTTAAACTGGGTAATGAGAGAAAGCCCTTAGTTGGCCAGGAGTGCATGGTTTAGTATAATGTATCTTTGAAGGATACTACCAAGACAGGGAGGTTAGGGCATCCCAATAGAAAGGTTGCACTAAAGGTTAAAGTAGTCCAGGTGCCTTTAATACAAAACATACAAACATACAAACAATACTAGGCCTAACCGGAGTTTAACTATGATACTTCATAAAAAACAAAAAACAACTCCACTAATTAACCTATTATTTATTTATTTAACACTTCTTTTATACCGCGCTATTACAATCAGTGCGGTGTACATTGAACAAGAACATACTACAATGTATACAAGTAACATTGAGTTTTACATTGAACAGGGAACTTCAACAATAGGACAACCGGGGAAACTATGTACAGAATAACTTAATGATATATACAGTAATATTAGTAGCATTAGTAACTTTGCACTAAAAAAAGCTTACAGTACCGTAACGACAGGGGAGCACAGACCTCAGAAAGATCCCCAGATATTTATTGAAAACTTCAAAACCGTAAAACCGGATTTCAGTAATTCACAGGGGAAATTTTACATCAACGATCTGTTACCAGCCCCCACCGTCCGTCAATCAGTACTGAAAAGCTTATCTCACAACATACTGATGGGAATAACTAGAAGCTGCTTTAACAGATACCATTCTAAACCTTCACACACATAATACTACTGGATACAGCAAAACAGCCTACCTAGAGACCCTCAACAAGGAACATGTTATATACTATGTATCCTTATATAACTATTTAACAAGTTCTCAAAGCCTTCAAAAGCAAACAGATGATGCACTATATATCCACATATAACTGTTGCTCAAAACAAAAGAGGGCTCATAGAAAACAAGAACCCATCAGGAAAACAGCAATCCTCAGCTTCAAGACGATCAGTGCAATATCAACCCCGACGCCACAGTCAGACGTCCCTCTTAGCGTATTCGCAGACGCTGCTTCAGGGGGGTGAACTATAAAATAGATAAAACAATAAAAAAGTGCTAAATATACCTGCTACAAATCTATACATACTCCAACAAAACAGAACAAAGCCAGGGGTTCTCACCTAGCCCACACGAACACCACACACTCTTTGCACGGCTCAACTGACCTGCCTCCCTACAGACTAACTCCAGGCTAAATACCCAAAATCTGGCGTCTGACGTCACAACCCCGTCATAGCCAGAAAAAACCGCCAAATAACCCAATGAAGCAACACCTAAACACATACCCATTCAACAATTAGATCAACCCACCCCGCAAAACCGCAATCATATACAAGCCTGCCAATCAATAATGGAATTCAATCCCCCCGGGGCCACAGTGCGGAGCATAAATATCCACCGCTGCTCCCGACGTATCAGAAATTGCTCACGAGACAAATCTCTAGAACCCTGAAGCACCAGCTCAATACCAAAACATTGCAAATCCATAAATACATGCCCCAACTCCAAACAGTGGCTAACCAATGGCGCCTCCCGTCTCCTACAACGCAACCTACTACGGTGTTCACCCAAACATATAAACAGGGGACGGATAGCCTTACCTACATATAAGAGATGACAGTGGCAGAGGATGCCATATACAATATAATCAGACTTACAGGAAGTAAAAGATCTTAAAAAATATTCTTTACCTGCATAAACAAAACGATCAGTCTCCCATCAAACAGCACAGCACGTACACTCACCACAACAGACATGCCGCCCTCGGAGTGCAGACCGCTCCGCAATCGGTAGCCGGGAAGGGCTCAAGATCTCTTTGAAATTCCGATCACACTGCCAAACACACCTAACATTATTGACTCTTTGGGATATTCAAAGATGTGTGCAAGGCACACTGCAACAGCTTTTAATGCCCACTGGCAGCTATCGCAGGGCGCTGCAACTTGTCTGGACTGGTGGCTGAGGCAAGATTCCCAGACCGCGGCCGATCTTCCAGTTCCATTTTACCACTTCCTGAAGCCTTTACTCTCTTCACTCATCATCCAACGGTGCTCCTATCTACCGCAGAACTTCCTTACACAGCACACAACTGTTTGTGAATGTTTCTCACACTTTTTCTCCTCCACCAAGAATTCAATTACAGCTTCTTGTTTGTACCGTGTGTCACTCACAGATGCCATTTGAAGGATCACTACCGCCTCGCTATTTGTTGGACGACTGTAAAATTACACACATGTGTCCTTTGAAGTTCCAAGTTACTACCCTTTCAATTTCACACCTCTGTCTTCATTCTGGACTGAGAAAAAACATGTGGGGCATTACTTTGAGCAACCCTCGTATTTATTTATTTTTTATTCAGCTCATGCCTTTCCAGTAGTTGTTCAAGGTGAGTTACAATCAGATACAGTATGTATTTCCCTGTCCCCAGAGGGCTTACAATCTAAGTTTGTACCTGAGGCAATGGAGGGTAAAGAGACTTGTCCAGGGCCACAAGGAGTGCCAGTGAGATTCAAACCCTGGTCTCTTTGATCACCAGGCCACTGCTCTGACCACTGGCTACTCTCTCCCTATTGTCTCAAGGCAGGTAGAAGTCATTGAATCTCAACCAGCTGGTTTTTAAACATTTCATTAGCAAAAATCATACTGTTTAAGGGAAATTTTTTAAAAACGCAAACTTGTTTTTAAACTTAAAATTATTCTCCAAGTTCTCAGTCTTCACCTGCAGATCTTAAATTACCCTCCCTCGCTGCAGCACTGGAGGCTTCCAACCCTGTGTTATCACTGTTCACCTGCATCTTAGTACAAATATTTTCCAGTAGAGAAAAATGGAGTGATCAAAGACCCAACAACAATAAACTGATGAATAAATAGATACATACAATTTAATAAAATATGAATAAAAAAACATGTTCATGTTACAGATAATACTGAATAATTATAATTTTATTAAAATATGAATAAAAACAGTCATATTACAATTAAAAGCCTACATAGCCACGTGTACACATTGAGCCTTCATCAGGGATACATAAAGATAAAATTCTCAATGTAGCTGATAAATCACATTCAGTCCTGAACAAAATTCATCACCTATATGTAATAATTAACTCATTGCCAAAACATGGGTTTTAATTGTAATTAGGGTAGTACAGCAGAGATATGTAAAGAGCCTTCATCCTTTTCACATAATTTCACAGAGCTGACACCGATAGGATAAGTTTTGTAATAAACAGTAACATATATAAGACTGAATGTAGAAGGTAGTTTTCTTCCCATTTGGCATCATTAAGATCGATTGCTCACCAATTGTAGGAGTTGGTGAACCTTATACAGGTGGAACATTACTTCCAAACAAAATGCATGGCCTGGTTTCATCTAACAAGACCTCTCATCTCCCAGCTGTGTGAGCAGATCCATGGAGGCCTGGGATCCAGTATAGCCTGTGATGAAGCTGAAGCCATTGAAGCTATAGACTTAGAAAAAAACAGTTTATTATAAAGCAACTGACTCACAGAAGGTGCAGTTACCTAAAAGTGCAGCTAGAGGGAGCAGGCACGAGGCTGCAGAAGCTAAGCTGACACACCCAGGTTTTGAGAATGCAGGAGCTAATCAGGTACAGGAAGCTCAGTGGAGAAATGGCTGTATAAACAGTGCTCAGAAGGAAGAAAGCAGAGAGGACCTCGAGCTGAGAGAGGAACTGAGAGAGGACCTCAAGCTCAGAGAGGACCACAAGTTTGGAGAGGAACACAACTTCAGAGAGGAACTGAGAGGGGACCTGAGAGAGGAACCTCACATACTGAAAGGCAGAGAAGCTTGGAATACTTACAAGGAAGAGCTAAGTTCCAGGGAGGACAAGCCCATTCCAGAAAGCTCCAGGAGCCAGTCTTCAGGGAAGACGGTGATAGGAGACTGCCGGGTAGAGCAAATACCAGCAGAGCACGTCTCAAAGATCCAAGGTACAGTTATATTTCCTTTCCAAGATGTGAGCCAGCTCCTAGAAAAGCTTATAACCCAGAGAACCGTACTGATAGGAAACAAAGCTGGGAAAGGCTTGTGAAACCTTTACAGAGAGGCATAGTAAAAAGCCATAACAGTTATTTGCCAAACCAAGACCAGCAAGGCTGGGGAATATTGGAGAGATCTATTGAACTACAACCTGCCTTATCCAGGGAAAGCTCAGGACTAGCTGACAACACAGCTGAACAGGAACCTATGCAAATAGAGGTGATGGAACCAGCGCCGTTGCAGTTAGAGCACCCGATGGACTGCTCACTCTGTGTTTCCAAGAGTCTAGAGTCTCTCACAGAATTGTAACCGGCAGGACATGCTTTAACATATCTTTTTGCTTTTGCTAAGCTGAAAGAAGACGTTTTGTATTTGTTTTTCCTCTTGGTGTTGAAAACCTGTTTGAATGCAAAGAACTGTGAAGCGCCTGTAACAGTTACTGACTTTGTAAATATTTTGGCATAAACCCTGAAGTAAGGTACATTCTGTTTTTGTCTTCTTGGAGAACCTTTGCGCAACAATGGGAATAAAAACCATTTAAGTTTAAACCTGCACAAGGCTCACAACTATTTCTTTATGAAGTGGGACTACAAAGACCATGATGCACCTGGTCTAGAAAAGTTTTTTCCTTCAACCAACAATAAGTGTCCGCCCTCTCCTTTCTGCACACTGCCACTAGGAGGGGCTGTGATAAGCCCACCCTCGTAACTCATCTTCACTGTCTGGTTACCGACTCCTTCCAGAGGATTACAGTTCATCCTTTAACTCCAGAAGTGTCCAACTATATCTGGATGCCATAATTGTGTACATGTCTAACTAAACTGAATACCTTATATTCAGCAGGATTGTGAAGGAGAGACTTCTCATTTTGTTTCCTTCACTTGGCGAGTGTTAAACGAAATGCATATAGCAATGAAATTACAAATATATAATGACTGTGGTAATATTTTACAGTTACCATACGGTAAGTGCCAAAATGCAAAACCTCCATGTTAACCGTTGGAAGCGTTCCCAGAATCTTCCCTTCCAGCTAATGCAGAAAAAAGGTCTTTACCACCCATTCTCCACCCAGTTTTCGCCCTCTTCTACATTAGCTGTTGATACAAAAAGTGTTAACTGCTAAGGCACCCTATTAATTCAGTGTGAGTTAACTTCCATGTTTGCAGCTAACATGACTTAGTAAATAGGCCCTATGTGTTTCCATATGGGGTTTATTCTGTTTGTGTGATACAAAGGGGCCACTAAGCTGTTCTTTTCAAGCAAAATGTGATTATTTTTGGACATAAAAACTTTTCTAAGTCACAAATTTGGGTAATTCTAGCTCAAAAGTCACAAGATGATAAATAAAAACAAGGACAATTGAAAACACTTTTAAAAATAAAAAGTAAAACTATAGACTGTGGAAAAAGACTACATTATTTCTAATATCTTGTCCTTTTTTTCAGCAACAACATTGGAGTTTTCTTTTGTGGACCCAAAGCTCTCTCCAAAATTCTACACAAGATGTGTACTTCCTATTCATCTATTAGCCCGGAGGGTGTCTCTTTCCAGTATAATAAGGAGAGTTTCTAAGCACAAGATGGAATGTACACAAATGTACACATTATATATACACACAATATATATATAATGTGTACGTTATATTTTTCATCCAAGATTAAGTGATTTTGGAAGTCATTTTAGGCAGTTTTGACATGTTTCAATATGTGCTGTTTGCATGTGTAAAATGGTCAGTGCGTGTAATAAATAAATGCATGTAATAAATCAATGCATGCAATAAATAAATAAAATAAAATAAAAAATATCTAAATAGCAGCTTCATAGAATAGCTATCTGTAGATCACACAATTTCCAAGGGGGAAGGGTTTTTTTTTGGCAGGACAGAGAAGTATGAATGTATTTCTGATTTTTCAATAACAATAAACGCATAATTAAAACAAAAACTGGATTTCGCTTTGAAGCAGACACAAACGTCAACTAACTGCTCATTTGTACTTGGGGCTTATATGCGTGACTAAGGGTGAAATCAGGACCATACCAAGCTATAAATGTACCCTGGCACCCCCTCCCCCACCCAACCACGTGCAAGAACTTACTCTTGTGCTTCTTGGAAGCCCAGCCATGACATCAGTATCCCTTGCGTACTTACACCCTGTATGGCCACATCACTCACACAGCCCTTAGTATGGCCCTGGGTGAAATTATGTTTACATCTGTGGTGTTTAACACCATCTCAAAATTTTTTAATTTTTTTCCACTCAGCTCCCGAGTGTCCAGTTTGGTAAAATCTGACACTTACACATTTAAGTGCTGGCATACAGCAGGATGTGAAATTGACATCTCCACGTTTAAGTGCCAGCACTTATATGTTCAAAATCCTGACAGATGCCACTCTTGTGAACGTGTTCCTTTCTTGAAATGGCTCTCCCCGTTGTATGTGCTGCAGTCCACATAGTTTATTATTCTGGACCTGAAGTGGCTTCATTCGATTCAAAACAGTGCTATCTGAATTCTCTCATGTGCTCACAAATTCAATCATGTACTCCATTATTATTCAATAATCACTGGCTCCCAGTTCTGTAACATGTAATTTAGGATTGCTAGCATGACCTATAAAGCCCTAAAACAGGGTACCATCGTATCTTTTCTATTTGTTAAAACCACACCCTGCTCTTCGTCTGATATGTTCCTCATAGAAATACTTGATCTATCTTCCCAGTTTCTAGAGTTAAACTTGAATTTTCTAGACAGTCATCCTTTTTTTGTATAGCAACTACATTATAGAACTCCTTCCCTTCCTTACTCCAAGGTGAGGCTTCTTACAAGAAGCTCAAAAAGTGTGTTGAAAACTCATTCAACACACTTTAACTTGGGTAAATATTGCTGTAGACTGAGCTTGGCGGGACTCCTTTAATCGCTAACTCGGTGTTTCTGTTCCTGCTCTAATTTACTGCTCTATTAATTGGAATTCTTTTCTTCCTATTTAAAATGTAATTTTGTATTTGTAAACCAGCTTGATATTTATATTGAAAAATAGTATAGCAAAGAAATAAATAAACATACACAAAAACACATTTCCTAGTGTCTTTTGTGACCAACTCTCCTTTAAAACCCCCAGTAGCAATAGGTAGGGTTTAAGCGAGTGGTTTTTCCCCACTGAACAGCTACTTTCACAAATCCTAAAGCAGAGCTTCTTGGGAGATGTAGTCCCTTCGCTGACCAATGAGGAGCAGTTGTGGATTCAAAAGTGGTTCAAGCAAACAAAAGGATTTATTTCCCCTCCCGGGGTTGGATTTTTAACCAGGAAATAAGGTAACACAAAACCAGGTACTTTCTGGTATAAGGACAAATTAAAGGTTTTCAACATAAAGGCTTACTTCAGCATAAACACATTAATTTCCAGCATTTCAAAGTAACAGTTCTGTTTCTTCACAGCTGTATGCTTTTAACTCCAAGCAGTGCTGCCTTTCTCTTTAAAGCACGCACTCAACGTAATGATATTATCTCATTAGAAAGAGTTATCGTACAGTCAATTACTTCTTCCTTATTATTTACATGCTCTGGCTCAATGTCCATTAATTCTTCCTCTGAAACAGGAAATGTTTGTAACTGCAACCCTGGTGCCACGCCTTTCCTTAATGCTCCAGGCTTCTTATGATACTCCTGAATTAAATACTGGTACAGATAAGCATTCTCAGTACAGTCCTTCTCTTTACAGCCCCAACTCTCTGGGTAAATGAAATCACTGTAATCATTAGCACCCCAGCCTTTAGGCTTACCTTTAAACCTAGCTGGTAGAGGTTTTCTCTGTGGCTTGGAACTGGTTGTAGGTTCCCAACCTGAGCTGTGCACAGAAGCTTTCAATTGCCTTCCTGGCTTTCTTTCTTTTCTGTACTCCCCAGAATATGGCAGGTAATCCAGACTGCCTTTGCTGTATCCTTCCCTTGGGGTTTCTGTTCTCTTCCTGAAGGGAAGCTCCGTTTCACCCTTCCACGGAGACTGTCCTTCTCCTTTCACTGCAGCTCTCATTACCTTCGTGACCCACCTCACCTTTGCCTAACTCCATAGGCTCAACTGTGACCTCTTTATTAGAGTGAATTCTAGGGTAGAGCTTGACTCCTCCCCCTAACAGGTGTGCTGAATCAACTTGTGACTCGTTCTCTAAGTGGTAGCACGGGCGTATCCCTTTCCCTTGTGCTTGGTTTCTGTGGTAACCAGAAGCCATGTGCTCTTGTTTACATCTCAGCACTGCTCCTGTTTCCTGCTTTTTAGCTTCTTCTAAGGGGCTGGAAGGACCCACTATGTCACACTTTATATGGATTTTATAGAAAACTCCATTTTCAGCGAGCCTTCTGAAAAATACTTGGAGAACTGTGCACATCCTCACCTGAATATCGCAATCCCTATCTAGATGCCCTATGCAAAATCAAGCTTCACATATCTGATGTTTTAGAAATCTGAAGAAAATAAGAAGCATTTCTTGCTAGTAAATGAGATTAAGCATGAAGACAGTCATCATTACATTCACCAGGGCTGGTTCATACAATAGCTGAACAGAAAGTCAAAGATTTCTTCATCATTGCTAAAACATAATAAGAAAGGGTTTAGCCTATAGTGAAAAGCTGTAGTAACTATTAGTCCTCAAGAAAAATAAATGTGTAATCTGCGATATGTTTTATTAGACCAATATAAGGTAGTTGCTCACCTGTAGCAAGTGTTCTCTGTGGACAGCAGGAATAAGTCCTCACATATGGGTGATGTCTCTGATGGAGCCCCACGCAGGAATGATCCCCAGCTTCTATTGGAAGCTTTTGGGAGGCTCCATTGTGCCTGCGTGCTTGTCTTCCTGCCTGCCATGGCACCGTCTTCTCCAGTATGATAACAAAGCTGTAGCAGAAGATGACTCCTCTGGGAAGTGAGAGAGTTGTGAGGACTTATTCCTGCTATCCATGGAAAACACTTGCTACAGGTGAGTAACTACCTTTTCTCTGTGGACAAGCAGGAATGAAGTCTTCACATATGAGACTCCCAAGCTATAGGTTACCGAAAACCAAGAAAGCCAACTGTCCGAAGAGGTTCTCTCCCTGACACGGTACATCTGCCAGCTTATTCTGCATCGACTGCTCCAGGTGAGCAGACTGAAGTCAGGTGAGGTGGCAGGCTCCAATACCCACAACAGCCGCTCTAGAGACCAACTCAAAGGCACTATACATTGCCCTGACCATGAACTTTGAACAGTTTTTGCCATGGCCCACCAGGGTATGGAGAACCTCCAGCTTCTCCAGAAGGAGGAGCAGGCACAGGTTGGTAAGATCACTCAATGGCCTTCAGAAACATGCTGGCATCATAAGGAAGCAGCACATCACCCTCACTAGACTTTTGAGATGCATGTCCGATCCCTATCACAGAAAGTATCTGGGAAAGGCCAGAAAAAGGTCTACTACCCGCATAAGTGCCAGAGACCAGCAAGGGAAGATCGGCCTGCAGCAGTGGTGAGCCAGAGTAAGTAGCTCCTCCCTGTTTCCACGAGCTCCCAATCACAGCTGCAGAAGGAACATTTAAACCTTCACAGTTCCCCGGTGCGCCCAGAGACTAGTGTGGGAAGATCGGCTTGCAGCAGCAGTGAGTTTATTTTATTTATTTATTACAATTTCTTATATACCGCACTATTGTCAGCGCGGTTTACATACAACAAAATGACCATAACAAACTGTTTGGCTTCACATAGAACAGGAGAAAACAACTTGGATAAAAAGCTGCTGATTTACATAGAACAGGAGTAATAATTTGGATAAACGGGGTATGCAAACTAAACTACTTACATATGTACAATGAGATCGAGTATTGGGAATTCAGTGTGAACATGTGTACAATAGAGTTGATATATTAACTTGAGGGGGTGAGGGAGAGGCACTTATGTAGGGGTAGGGTTAATCTGGTAGTATTGAGTAAATAAATGGGATTTGAGCGCCTTTCTGAATTGTGATAGGTCAGTAATCGCACGGATGCCTGGTGGTAATGTGTTCCAACATTTTGGGGCATAGATACTGAATGCCCTGCTAGATGTTGCGGTTGTGTACTTTGTTGAAGCCTTTGGAATTACTAGCACATTTGTAGATGGGGTTCTCCTTGTTCTGTTGGGAGGAGCGGGCTGGATGATGTTGGTTAATGATGGGGAGGTGATGCCATGGATAGATTTGAAGGTGAGTAACAACGATTTGAATGTAAGCCTTCCTTGTACGGGGAGCCAATGAAGTTGTATCAGGATAGGCGTTATATGGTCGCATCTTGCTACTCCCACCAATATTCTAGCTGCGGCATTCATGGCAAGTTGCAACGGATTCAGAGATGACTGAGGGAGACCTTGAAGAATAGCGTTGGCAAAGTCAAAGTGTGGCAAGATAAGGGCTTGGTATATTGTCCGGAAGTCTTCAGGGCTTAGAAGGGATTGCAGGTGTCTGAGTGACCGGATTTTGAAATATACGGCTCTGACTATGTTGGATATATGGGTTTTCATATCTAGTCGTTGGTCAAGGGTGACCCCTAAGTACCGAATTGCTGATTTGGTTTGGAGCTCAGCTTCTTTAACCTTTATATGAGGTGGAGGGCGGAAATTCTGGTCTCTGGTGATAAATAGCACCTCAGACTTTTTGTGTTGGATCCTGAGGTTTTGTGATAGAAGCCATTCGGAGACTGTGTTGAAGCATTCAATCAGTGGCGAAAGGTCCATTTGTTCTGTGGAAAATGGCATGAATAGGAGGATGTCATCTGCATAAATTAGACAGTCGACCTTGAATGATTCGATAATGTTGAAAATAGGTTGCATGTAAATATTAAATAATAGAGATGAGAGGGAGGACCCTTGGGGGACGCCTTGACGCTGATGGAAGGGTTCGGAAGATCTTGAACCTGATTTTACATGCTGCCATCTGCCATCAAGGTACGATCTGCACCAATCGAGGGCGACGCCACTTATGCCCTTTTCTTTTAGTCGTTCTACTAGAAGACCATGGTGTACAGAGTCAAAGGCTGCCGCAATGTCTATAAAGATGAGAGCGAAACCTTGATGGATGTTGTCGATACCTGTGATGATTTTATTGAAGAGAGAGATAAGTAGGGTTTCGACGCCATGGTATTCCCTGAAGCCATGTTGCCGATGGTCTAGTGGGGAGGCTAAATCTATATGGTCTTGCAGTTGCCTTTGTGCTTCCTTTTCGATTATTTTGGCTAATAGAGGTATACTGGCTATGGGTCTATAGGATTCAACTTTGCTTGGGTCCAGTTTAGGGTTCTTTAACAGAGGTCTGATGGATGTTTGCTTGAGTGGTGCAGGGAAGGATCCATTTGAGAATGATAGGTTCATCATTTTTGTGATAAGTGGGCTGAGTTCTGATCGTAAATTTTTAATCCAATATGCGGGGCAAGGGTCGGTTTGTGCAGTCGTGGTGTTGAGGGCTGCAATAGTATCTTCTACATGTTTCTTGGTTGGTGTGGAGAACTTATAAAGTAAAGTTGGACTGGTGGTGCCTTGTGCTATGAACGTGTTAACTTCATCAGTTTGAAGTAGCTTAGATTGTAAATGGTTGGCAAACTCTTGTGGGTGGATCTCTTCAGGATGGCTTGGGGATGGTTCCTTAGAGAATGATTTAACTAGTTCGAAGAGGTCACGAGGTTTGTTTAGAGATCTTTTGAGGGTGTCAGTATGGTAGGGTAGGTAGGGTAGGTAGCTCCTCCCTGCTCCCACGAGCTCCCGATCACAGCTGCAGAAGGGACATTTAAACCACCACAGCTCTCTAGTACACACACATCTAAGGCTCTTAGGCACAAGCCAAGGAGAGGGCCTATACTGACTGTACAGCCCCATCAACAATTAAGCTGAAATCACCATAATCCCAATATCCAGGGCTTTAATCAGACCGCTAATCCCAGAACTCACTACAAAATGTGACACCTATGGCACATATACCTAATCCTATATATCCTGCTCACACTCCTCCTCACAGCCTTGGTCCACATTCCCTCCCAATGCATCATCAACTGCTTCCCCCCCCCCCCCCCAACTCTACATACCTCATCTCCTACCATATGGACAATATGTTTTCAAACTAAGAGGCTTACAACATCAGTACACAAGGCAACAGAACCTCCAGCACTTCAAACACATCAGGATCAATACCAGCTATGCGGTACCCACCTCAAAGCACAAAACACTCACATACACACTCAACAAATAGTAAGAAATAAAATCCCCACCATCAGAGATCTACTTACCATGCAACACCTTGACATTCTAAGCATAACTGAAACATGGTTCATAGACACAGACACCGTCCTTCTAAACCAACTCGATGGCTACACCCTCTTTCATTGTCCACGCTCTCAACATAGAGGTGGAGAAGTAATGATCTTAGCCAAATCACACTTTAATTTTCAGTACCTCTCAACCAAAAGCTTGGAGGACATGGATTCTCTCACCATAACGAACAAACAATTGACCGTCCTCCTCACATATATAACACCAATCACATTTGCCACTGACCTATTAGGCATCCTGGGAAAACTACTCACAAATACCAAATCAAACAGTGACCTCATCATATTAGGTGACTTTAACCTCACCACAATCCCCTCAAGAAACGCTAACATATTCATGGAAGCAATGTCAGCCATGGACCTCAAGCAAATCATACTTACCCCAACACATGAAAAAGGCAACATTCTTAACCTAATCTTCGTCAACAACCACACAATGCACACAGGCCCCCCACATTCAATACAAACCCAACCAGTACCCTGGTTTGACCACAGATTAGTCCGATTCTGCACTCCCATTAAGAACACAACAACACCCACTACCCACCAACAATCAAGCTGATGCTTCAAACTTTCAACAAGGATAGGTTCCTACAAGACATCCTCCCACAACTGACCCCACTACTCACACCAACAACTGGAATGAAATCATCAGAAGAGCTGAATCTATAATGCACATCCCACCTCACACAATCAGGAAACTCCACAAGACCCAATGGTACACCCCTGCTCTTTGCAAACTCAAAACCTAACTCCAACAAACTGAGCAAAGATGGTGAAAAACAACCAACCAATCAAGAAAATAGAACCAACAACTTAAAACTCCTGCAGATCTACTGTACTAAAACTGAAATTTCCAAACGTGAATACCACACAAAACTGATCAACAGCTCAATCAACCACCCAAGAGAACTCTTTGACCTGATCAAACAACTGACAACTCCTACCATCACCAACCTCAATACCTCCCTCACCCCCCAATAGGTGGCAACCCAAAACAAATAACTCCACCCTCAACCAAACCCAATTCCCTCCCCCTCATCACCAAAACCCCCACCAATTCCCATGATCATCCTTCGACACCATCAGCAAAGAAAACATTGAATCCATCATCTCGACCCTCAACATCACAACCTCCCCACTTGATCCCTGCCCAGTCAATTGGATCAAAGCAACTAAAACTGATCTCAGCCCCATACTCACCAGAATCACACAAGCAACTCTACAACATGGCCATATGCCACAGTCCCTGAAATTCTCCTCCATACGTCCTACCTTGAAGAAACCTAATCTTGACCCATTGGATCCAGCCTACTACAGAGCAATTGCCAACCTTCCCTTCATCGTACAAATCATTGAAAAGGCTGTTCAGCAGCAACTCCAGGACCATATTGACAGGAACTCCCTCCTCGACCCCAATAACATGGATTCTGCCCCCTATACAGAGTTGAAACACTGATGGTCTCACTCATTGACTCTCTAATAAAAGGCATACAAAACACTGACCAAGGATTCCTCTTAATCTTCCTTGACATCTCGGCCGCTTTTGACACTGTCAAACACAACATCCTACTGCAATGCCTCCAATTCACCGGTATCCAAGGCATAGTTCTCCAGTGGTTCAAATCTTACCTAACCAAGAGATGCCAACAGATAAAAATCAGAACAAACACCTCCACTTCTTTCCAACAAACACAAGGAGTACCACAAGACTCCACCCTATCTGCATTCCTATTCAACATCTATCTTCAACCCCTCTGCTCCATCATCAAATCCCACAACCTCACCTTTTATATCTATGCTGATTATATCATGCTCTATGGACCATTCAACATGAAACAACCCTCATTTATCAATCAATAAAACTGCTTCTCTGATGCCTCCAACTGGCTAAGCAACAACAACCTCACAATAAATTACAAAAAAAGATGTGCTATTCATAATGAAAGACAACTCATTCTCACTCCCAACCATCCTAACAGTAAACACCCAAATAGAAGTTCAAACCGGAAGTAAAATACCTTGGTATCACTCTAGATCAAACAGCAAATAAACAAAACCGTCAAAGCAGTAGACTTCAAAGCCAAAACCATGCAACGCCTCAGACCTCTCCTAGATCCTCCAGACTTCCATAAAGCACTCCAAGCCATAATCCTCCCTCACCTTGAATACTGCAACTCCATCTACCAGGGCCTCCCACAAACCACCCTACTGCACTCGTCTACATACAACAGCACGCATCCTGCAAGGAACCTCAAAATACAACCACATCACACCCATCTTTTTCCATTGGCTACCAATAACAAGATGAATAAAATACAAGACGCTCCTTCTAACCCACAAAACCATCCACCCACACTCCTCCACACACCTCCATACCCTGCTCCAGACTCAACAACCCAACAGGGCCAGACAAACATCCACAAAAGAACACCCATCATCCCCCATGCTAGAACCAAATAAAACCAACAAGCCTGCAAACAAGCCTTCCAACTATATGCCCCCTCCATCTGGAACACCCTTCAACCTCGATACAAACCACCACCGACCTCTTCACCTTCTGAAAGCAACTAAAAATGCACCTATTCTCAAAGAACTTAGCAGGTGATTATATTCAGACACGTATTGACGTTTAACGTTTCACTAAATGTTTGTTTTATGTGTTTTATAGATAAATCAGTAAGAAGAACTATGGACGTTTGTCTCTGAGTGATCCCCTGATGAAAGTATGGTTATGAAAGTCCTGGTGGCAGAGCCAAAGAGTCTGAGACCTCGGTTTGTTAAATACAAGTTTTGTATGATTTCAAAAATGATAAAGTCTTGAAATTACCCATATTGATACATGAGCAATTTTTTGTTTGCTTTGTGGTATTGCCAATCGTTCTGTAATTGACCTAATTTTTTGGTGTAACTACAACAGAATGGAAGGTCCTTCAGGATGGACTAATATTTTTAGTTTTCCGCAAGATCACATTTTGAATTTGACGAAAGAAAAGACTCCATTTTCTTTGTTGGAGTTGGATGAATCATCTGCGACTGATACCTCTTGGGAATCTTTATTGAGAGCGCACAAAAAGAAAGTTGAAATTGAGTTGCATCACTCCTCTCTTATTGAATATATTCAATGGCATCAAATCCCGCAGGGTTTACGTATATATAAAGAACCTCGGATGCCAAGGATGGAATCAGATTTTATAGATCAATGGAACAAAATTTTGAACAAATGTTCTCTTGATCTAATGGTCCTGATTGTCGATACAGCCAAGAAAGAAGTTGATCAATTGGCGGTTGAGATTAAATCAACTCAGGAGACCTTACAAAGAGCTGAATCCATGGAAGACTATGTTAAGAAGTTGGAGGCTTTGAATAGACAAGTGGCCACGTTACAGCAAGAAGTTAAAGAGAAAAAGATTAAAAAATTAAAACGTGACAACTCAGATTACACTACAGGCTACATCTATCCTTGGATGAATACAAAACGGGTCTTTAATAAGAAGTTTAAAAAACGTGTAACGTTTGAAGAGGCATCTGATTAATTATTATCTACTGATTCGACAGCATCCTCTAGGAGTGAGAAGGATTTTTTGGACGAAGATCAGGGCCGCAAGGAGAAGTTCAAAAAACAACCAGAACAGCAGAGTCAAACGCGTCAGCGGGACCATTACAACACGCGCAGGAAATAAGTATTTCACTATCTCAGGAGAGTTTGCTTATGAACATCTCTGGGCAAATTTTATCAGCAGAGGCTGTTCAGGTACTGAGTTGCTGCATAACTGTGAGTCTTGTTTCCAAATAACTGTGCATCTGTTTGTCTCCACATAGCTCTCTATCTGTCCATAGTTGGGTTCCTTACCCACTCCATTGCTGTAGAGGTTTACCTTTTAAACTTTCTCTTACCCTTCCCTGAAGGACTCCTCCCCTCCCCCTCCTGCTGAATTAGTGTTGTGGTCTTCCATTATCTGTGCTGCACACGTGGGTTTAGTTCAGATTGCCTTGGTGCTCTCTAAGAAGAGGGGTGCTTCCAGTGCTCTCCCAAAGGTGATTTTTTACTGAGTTGCTGCATAACTGTGAGTCTTGTTTCCAAATAACTGTGCATCTGTTTGTCTCCACATAGCTCTCTATCTGTCCATAGTTGGGTTCCTTACCCACTCCATTGCTGTAGAGGTTTACCTTTTAAACTTTCTCTTACCCTTCTCAGCTGTAACTTACCTTGCCTCTCTCAACTAACTGGGCTTTATGTGGTACCCCCCTCCTTCCTGCTGAGGGTTCAGGACAGGGTACCTTGTAACTGCCCTCTTTAGTAGGACTTTTCTCCCTCCCTCCCTCCCCAGCACCCACCCACCCCTTGGCTAATTGTACCTTTATAGGTACTTGCACATCTTAGAAGAAAGGGGCTGCTCTCAGGTGCAGCTCGTTATCCAAATCAGTCATACACGGCGGATCTGAGCTTAATTAATTAAGCTTCAGGTATACAAGGTGTATTAGGGGTATTAGATACACTTTTATTGGTATAAGCATCTACACCAATCCTTAGTATATACAGAATTTAAAAGACCTAAACACAAGCTTTAAACTAAGATGCAGACAGAAGTCCAGCAACGAGATGGGGGTTCTCCGGTCTTTTGCATTGAGTGTCGCATGTATGATTTTCTCCCAGTTGGTGAGAGGTCTTACGTATGCACTAAGTGCAAAGAACTCTTTGCTCTCAGGGAGCGAGTCCGTTCTCTAGAAGCTAGAGTAGCAGACCTGGAAGACATAAGAAAGACAGAGATGTACATGGACGTGACCTACAGGGATATAGTCCTGAAGTCCCACCTCCAGTCTGGCAGCATCCCTGCTGCCATGGAGGAGAGAGGTCACATGACAGGAGAGCATCACCCTGGTGTGGCAGGAAGTGATCCTGTAACTAGGACCTGTCCTCCAGGTGATGTAAAACCCTCTTGCACCGAGGACGTTTCTCCAGGGCCACGTGCCCATGAGGGGAGGGTCAGGACAGCTGTTATAGTTGGTGATTCAATCATTAGGAATGTAGATAGCTGGGTGGCTGGTGGACGTGAGGATCGCCTGGTAACATGCCTGCCTGGTGCGAAGGTAGCGGACCTCACGCACCGCCTAGATAGGATCGTAGATAGTGCTGGGGAGGAGTCTGCTGTCTTGGTACATGTTGGTACCAATGACATAGGAAAATGTGGTAGGGAAGTTCTGGAGGCTAAATTTAAGCTTTTAGGTAGGAAGTTGAAATCCAGAACTTCCAGGATAGCATTCTCCGAAATGCTTCCTGTTCCACGTGCAGGACCCAAAAGACAGGCAGAGCTCCGGAGTCTCAATGCGTGGATGAGACAATGGTGCAAGGATGAGGGGTTTGGATTTGTTAGGAACTGGGGAACATTCTGGGGAAAGGGGGGGCTCTTCCGAAGGGATGGGCTTCACCTTAATCAGGATGGGACCAGACTGCTGGCATTAACCTTTAAAAAGGAGATAGAGCAGCTTTTAAACTAGAAATTAGGGGAAAGCCGACAGTCACCCAGGAGCGCATGGTTCGGACGAAGGTATCCTTGAAGGATACTACCAAAAGCAATGAGGTTCCAAAAGGGAGTATAGTAGCCGAAATGCCCTTGAGTAAGGAGCAGACAGAGAATAAAGATTCCAAATTACCCATGCCTACCAATAGCCAGATTAATATGAATAAAATACAGTCTCTAAAATGCTTGTATGCCAATGCTAGAAGTCTAAACAATAAGATGGGAGAGTTAGAATATATGGCACTAAATGAGAGGTTAGATATGATTGCACTCTCAGAGACATGGTGGAAGGAGGATAACCAGTGGGACACTGTGATACCTGGATACAAACTATATCTTAATGATAGAGCTGATCAAATTGGTGGAGGGGTTGCGCTCTATGTTAGAGAGGGCATTGAGTCAGAAAGGATTAAAGTTTTGCAGGGAACAAAATTTGCTGTAGAATCTCTATGGATTGAAATTCCACTTATGAAGGGGAAGGTGATGGCAGTGGGGGTGTACTATCGACCGCCTGGCCAGAATGAACAAATGGATGATGAAATGCTCAAAGAAATCACAGAAGCTAACAAAAGTCACAACAGAGTAGTAATAATGGGTGATTTCAATTACCCCGGTATCGACTGGGTCAGTGTCACGGCAGGACAAACTAAAGAGATAAAGTTTCTAGATGGAATAAATGACTGCTTCTTGGAGCAGCTGGTTCATGAACCGACCAGAGGGGAAGCCATACTGGACCTAGTCCTTAGTGGAACGCCAGATCTGGTGCAAGAAATAAGGGTGTTGGGACCACTTGGCAATAGTGACCATAATATGATCATGTTTGATTTAATTATTGGAGAACAAATAGTAAAGAAATCCACAGTACTACCTTTTAACTTTCAAAAGGGAGACTATGATAGAATGAGGAATATAGTTAGGAAAAAACTAAAAGGAGCGGTTCCAAAGGTTAAAGACTTACAGCAAGCTTGGGCGTTATTTAAAACTACTATCCTCGAAGCCCAGACCAGCTGTATTCCACGCATTAAGAAGAGTGGGAGAAAGTCCAAAAAACTGCCAGCATGGTTTAAAGGTGAGGTCAGAGAGGCTGTTGCTGCCAAAAAAGCAACCTTCAGGAAATGGAAAAAAGAGCCAAATGATGAAAACTGGAAACAGCACAAGCACTGGCAAGTTAAATGCAAAGCATTGATAAGGCAGGCAAAGCGGGAATTTGAAAAACTTGCTGCGGAAGCAAAAACACGAAATAAAGACTTTTTCAAGTACATTCGTAGCAAAAGGCCTGTGAGAGAGTCAATTGGACCGTTAGATGATAGAGGGGTAAAAGGGGCAGTAAGAGGAGACAAGGCTATAGCGGAGAGACTGAATGAATTCTTTGCTTCGGTCTTTACTGAGGAAGATGTAGGGATGTTACCCAAGACTGAAGTGGTATTTAAAGGTGATACTGCAGAGGAATTGAGAGAAATATCGCTACACCGGGAAGATATATTACAACTATTTGATAAACTGAATAGTAGCAAATCACCTGGACCGGATGGTATACATCCCAGAGTGTTGAAAGAACTGAAATATGAGATTGCAGACCTGCTATTGGTAATCTGTGAACTTTCATTAAAATCATCTGTAATACCTGAAGATTGGAGGGTCGCCAACGTAACACCAATTTTTAAAAAGGGTTCCAGGGGTGACCCGGGAAATTACAGACCAGTGAGCCTGACGTCAGTACCAGGGAAAATGGTAGAAACCATCATAAAGAACAAAATTACGCAGCATGTAGATAGTCATGGCCTAATGGGAGACAGCCAACATGGCTTTAGACAAGGAAGATCTTGTCTTACTAATCTGATATGTTTTTTTGAAGGTGTGCATAAACAGGTAGACAAAGGTGAGTCGGTTGATATAGTGTATCTGGATTTTCAGAAAGCTTTTGACAAGGTCCCCCATCAGAGACTTTTGGCAAAGCTAAAAAGTCATGGGATAGGAGGCAGTGTACTATTGTGGATCGGGAACTGGTTAAAAGCTAGAAAGCAGAGAGTAGGGCTAAATGGCCAATATTCCCAATGGAAAAAGGTGAATAGTGGAGTACCCCAGGGATCTGTACTGGGTCCGCTGCTTTTTGACATATTCATAAATGACCTGGAAAAGGGAATAACGAGTGAGGTTATCAAATTTGCAGATGACACAAAACTGTTTAAAGCTGTTAAAACCCAAGAGGAAAGTGGAAAACTGCAGGAGGACCTGGATAAATTGGAAGACTGGGCATCCAAATGGCAAATGAAATTTAATGTGGACAAGTGCAAAGTCATGCACCTAGGAAAGAACAACCCACACTATAGTTACTCGATGCAAGGCTCCACATTAGAAGCCACCACCCAGGAAAAAGATTTAGGAGTCATCGTGGATAACATGTTAAAACCCTCCACCCAGTGTGCAGCGGCGGCCAAGAAAGCAAACAGAATGCTAGGTATCATAAGGAAAGGGATGGAGAATAAAACAAAGGATATTATAATGCCTCTGTATCGCTCCATGGTACGACTGCACCTTGAATATTGTGTGCAATTCTGGTCACCGTATCTTAAAAAGGACATAGCGTTATTAGAAAAAGTACAGAGAAGAGCCACCAAATTGGTGAAGGGGATGGAAGGCTACTCCTATGAAGAGAGGCTAAAAAGGTTAGGGCTCTTTAGCCTGGAAAAGAGACGGCTGAGGGGAGATATGATAGAGGTCTATAAATTAATGAATGGAGTGGAACAGATAAACGTGGATCAATTGTTTACGCTATCAGAATATAGAAAGACTAGGGGACATGTAATGAAGCTACAGGGTAAACTATTTAAGACAAATAAGAGAAAATATTTTTTCACTCAACGTGTAATCAAACTCTGGAATCTGTTACCGGAGGATGTGGTAAGGGCTGATAGTATAGCTGGGTTTAAAAAAGGTTTGGACAAGTTCCTGGAGGAAAGGTCCATAAACCACTATTAAAAAGGGACCCAGGATATCAATGCTTGACCCAGTACAAGCATTGTGGAACTTGTGTCTTTTGGGGAAACTGCTAGGTACGTATGACCTAGATTGGCCACTGTTGGAAACAGGATACTGGGCTTGATGGACCTCGGTCTGACCCAGTATGGCATGTCTTATGTTCTTATGTTCTTATAGGTACTAAATAAAGGTTTATCCTTTGTGCCTTTTAATAGGTTTGATTTTTTTCAATTTAGACTGGACTTTGAACAATTAATGCGCAAGTTGAAATTGAAAACCTATTTTGGAGAGATAGAATCGCAATCAAGTGGTTCACACACTGAGTTACAAACGTTACGTGTACCATTGCCTTTTAAGTCCTCTTGGTCTCCTCCGGGTCCTACTCACCCAGCTCTTGAAATTTTCAAACAGTTGGTTTTGACGGAGGTGTCTGTTTTACAACAAGGGCACAAATTGCAGCATACTGCTTTGTCTAAAAGTGAAAAACAGGCTCTAATAGCACTACGTAATAGATCTGATTTAGTCATCAAGCGTGCTGATAAAGGCGGTGCGGTTGTAGTTCAATCTAGGGAGGCCTATGTTAATGAGGCTTTATCCCAATTACAAGATCGAGCAGTTTATATTAAATTGGAGATGGATCCTCAGGAGTATCTACAGCGTAAGATCCGGTCATTAACTCAACTGGCCTTAGTAGACGGCTTAATCACTCGCAAGGAGTATAATTTTTTGAATGTGGTAGCTCCAACTACTGCCAAATTTTACATAGTTCCGAAAGTGCATAAAAATCCTCAGGTTCCTCCAGGTCGTCCCATCGTTTCTACGGGGGTAGTATTCTTGAACCTGTATCCATTTATGTTGATTCTTACATACGCCCTTTGTTACAAACTATACCATCCTATGTTCGAGACACGACCCATTTTTTTGCAGATCCTAAAGGGGATGGATCAGTGGTCAAATTGTCCTGATATCTGGTTGGCTACATTAGATGTGGTTTCACTCTACACCCATATTCCTCAAGAGGCAGCGCTACAGGTGATTGCTCAAGTACTCCGTCAACGTGGAGATATATCAGAACCCAAATTTAAGTTTACCATGGCTTTGGCTCAGTTAGCCATTCAGCAAAATTATTTTCTCTTTCAGAACGACCTGTATCAACAAGTTGCCGGAGTAGCCATGGGCGCTACATGCGCTCCATCCATAGCAAATTTTTATATGGGGATTTTTGAGAAGCAGTAGGTTATTCCATCGCAATATACTATTCAGATATTGCTATGGAGGAGATATATTGACGACATCTTCGTGATGTGGCGAGGCACAGAGGAATCTTTGTATCAGTTTTTTGACTGGATAAATCATCAGGATCCCAATATAACTTTTACATATTCTTTTCATAGAGACATCCTCACGTTTTTGGATCTGCAGATTATGAGAGGCCCCGATGGGTGGTTAACGTCAGTTTTCAAGAAGGCAGTTGATAAGAATACATTTCTGCATTTTCGCAGTTTGCATCCTCGTCGTCTTAAGGAAAGTCTTCCATATTCCCAGTTCCTGCGGTTTCGTAGAAATTGTTCTGATGTACGAGAGTATAAACGCCTATCTAAAGCATTATTTGCTGATTTTTTGGCTCGTGGATATCCCCATCAGATAATAAAGAGAGCATACACTCAAGCACTTTTTTTTTTTATATACTTTATTTATAAACACCAGCACTCAAACAAATTACAACAATAACAAGCTCCAAGAGGGGTGGATTCTGATCCCCTCTGCAGAGCACAAGTAACAGCCAGGTGTAAATTTTAACATTAAATTCCCAGAGCCACTCCCTCGCCCCCACCCTCCTCCCTCACCCCCCCACCTCCCCATACAGTCACCCACCAAACCAATAGAAGAACCCGTGTCAGGGGGTCTAACAACCCATTTGCAAGATCTCATTCCGTACACCTGGGCTCAACACTTGGATGTAGGGGTCCCAGAGCCTTTGGAAGGCCGGCCACCGTCGCACATTGCCGCGAGCGCGGCGACAATCCCAGAGCATTAATTGATGGAAAGCATTCCGCCACGCCCAGTAGGAGGGCGGATGCAGGTCCCGCCATCCACGCAGAAGAGGGCCTTTACCCACCAGACAGGCTTTCCGCACCAGCAAACGTTCCCATTTCCCTTTGGGCTGGGTGGGGCGCAGTCGATCCAAAACCACTAACGACCCATCCCACCACACCCGCCGCCCCAGCAGTTGTACCAGGAAGGCACAAATTTTTTCCCGGTAAGGCCTTATAAGACGGCACCCCCACCACATATGGAAGAGTGTGGCAAGGGGTTCGGAGCAGCGTGGACAGCTCCCGTCGGTGGTGAGATGGCTGCGGAAGGCCCGCCGGGGCGAAAAATGCACCCTAGTGATGCATTTGAATTGTATCTCTCTCCAGCGGACCCCCACCGCCAGTTCAGCAATGTGTTTTAAAGCCACCAGTACCGTACCAGGAGGGACCGCACAGCCCATTTCCTCCTCCCAGGCACGCTCCACCGAGCGGTACTCTGCTACCGGCCGAAAGGGGGCCACCCTATTCCGCAGCCCTCGAATGGAAGGCGGTTCCTCCTCCCCCAGCCCAAAGAACTCGATAATCCGCGCGGATCGCTCCGCCCGAAGATCTGCAGCCGGCAAAGAATATATATAGTGAGAAAGCTGCAGGTAGGCGAAAGAGTGTCCGGGCAGCAATTCATATTCCTCACGCAGACACTGGAATTGTTTACATTTCCCCAAGAGGTCGACCACATGGCCCACATTACGGATACCCTGCCGAGCCCATGTCGAGAACACCGCCGTGTCAGTCCCCGGAGTGAACTGCGCATTGCCCTTCAGCGGTAGCCAACTAGAGACTCTCCAATTCCCCCCCCAATAGCCATTCAACCGCCGCCAGGTCTGCCGGGCCGAACCCAATAGCACACTATCCTCGACCTTGCCCCAGCACAACCGATTGTCCAGATGCAATAAGGCCAACAACGAATTTGGGGCCGCCAGCGCCTCCTCCAAGGCCACCGGTGTATACACTTCCGTGCCCCCCAACCAGTCACCCAAGTGGCGCGACTGACACGCCAGGGCATAAGCTTCTATATCCGGAAGGCCCATCCCACCCTGCTCCCACTTCCCCACCAGCCGACTAAAAGGAATCCGCGCTTTCTTACCATTCCACAAGAATCCCCGGATCACCCTCTCAATCCTCCGAAGGTCCTTCCGCAGTAGCCAGACCGGCAGAGTTTGCATCCAGTAGAGTAGCCTTGGCAGAATGACCATCTTAATCACCGCGATCTTCCCTGACAGAGATAAAGGGAGTAATCTCCAGGACCGGAACTGTTCCCGCAATTTACTCAGAGTCCATTCGAAGTTACAGCGATACAGCCGAGTCGGTTGGCATGTTAGCCGAATGCCTAAATACGTGAAATATTCCTCAGCCCATCGTAGAGGAAACACCCCCTGCCAACCGGCCTTCAAGAGGCCCAAGACATCAAGAGCTTCGGATTTTTCCATGTTGAGAGCTAAACCCGCAAAGCGTCCAAAACTGTGAAAGTTCTGCAACAAGGATGAAAGAGAGGCCTGAGGGGAAGACAAATGTACCAACAGATCGTCCGCGAAGGCCGATAGTTTGAACTCGTGGGATCCCATGCGGATACCCTTGATCTCCCGGGATTGCTCTATTCTCCTTACAAAAGGATCCAGGGAGAGCACAAAAAGTAAGGGAGACAGGGGGCAACCTTGTCGGGTACCCCGGGACAAAGGAAAAGGATCAGATAAGACTCCATTACAATAAATGGCTGCCGTCGGATCCGCATATAAACTACGAACCATCTTACAAAAGGCAGGTCCCAAGCCATACCGTGGGAATAAGGAAGTGAGGTATTGCCAATCTACCCTGTCGAAGGCTTTCTCTGCATCGAAACTTACCAACAACGAGGGAATCCGTCGATGGTGCACCCATTCCAACGAGGAGAGGATTTTGCGAAGGTTACGGACTGCATGTCGCTGCTTGACAAAGCCCACCTGCGATTCATGAACTAGCTTACCTAGTACTCCCGCCAGGCGATCCGCCAGAATCTTGGCCAAAAGCTTAACATCAAAGTTGAGCAATGAGATGGGACGGTAGGACGCCGCCTGTAAGGGGTCCTTCCCAGGCTTAGGGAAGAGCGTAATGTGAGCCTGATTCTCCCCCCATCGAAAGCCACCCTGCTCCGTCCTTTTAGTGTGGAGGGCTACCAGCACTGGGGAAATATAGTCATTAAGAATCATGTACATCTCCGCCCCCAGCCCATCGGGTCCCGGAGCCTTATAGCAGCTCGCCCTAGCTATAACCTGTTGTACCTCTTGGAGGGTCAGCGGCTGGTCAAGCAGCGCTCTCTCCGTCCCACTCAGGCGCGGCAACTCCAGTCCCCAGAGATAAGACTCCATCGGTTCCGGTGAGGCCGCGTCTGCCGTATAGAGTGTCTGAAAATAAGACCGAAAAACCTGAGCAATCTGCAAATTGTCCCTATGAAGGGTCCCCTGATCGTCCTTAACGGCCGCTATCATGCGCGATCCCCGGGGGCCCCGCAGACAGCGTGCCAACAATTTGCCTGGTTTGTCCCCTTGGCAGTACAATTGATAACGATAATACGTAGCCGACTTCTTTGCCCGCTGATGCAGAAGCTCGTTCAAGGCCGTTTGCGTTTCCCACAGCTGCGTTTTAAGAGCCGGACTGGGGGCACTGGCATGCCGTCTGCGAAGCTTCGTAACAGCTTTCTCGAGGCGGATAATGTGTTCCACCCGGAGTCTCCGCTTCCGAGCCATATATCCAATGATATCTCCTCTCAAGACCACCTTAGCCGTCTCCCACACGAGCTCGGGTTCAGCCTGATGTCCTGTATGATCGGACTCGAACTCCTGCCATCGACGGACCAAAAACTGACGGAAGTGGGCATCTTTGTACAGCTCAAGCGGGAAGCGCCAGACGCGCGCTCCCGGACTATCACCCACCCCCTGCAATGTGAGCCAGATCAGGGCATGGTCAGAAATCTCCGGGGGGCCAATCCGCGCCTCAGTCACTTTGGCAAACAGATTTTTAGTAATCAACAAATAATCAAGTCTCGCGCTTGTCCCATGTGCACGGGACTGGTGCGTGAAATCTCTTTCGTCCGGGTGCAAAAGCCGCCAAGGATCCACCAACCCCAAGCGGGAGCAGAAACGCAGGAGCGCACGGGCCGAGTGAAGACGTTCTCTGGGACCCCCTCCCCGTGAGGTATCCATTGCGACGTCCATGACTCCGTTAAAATCGCCTCCCATAATCAAAGGCAGGTCCGGCAACTGTTCGATTTGTGAAGCCAAACGAGAATACAAGGCAGCGTCCAACACATTAGGGCAATACAGGTTACCGAGAAGGACCGGATGCCCCCCCAATAGACCATACAGCACGATGAAACGTCCCGTAGGATCAATGACCTGTTGGCGAACCTCAAAGCGGGTATTTTTGTGTATAAGCACTACCACGCCCCCCTTCCGGCCCACGGCGGGGGCTCCCCAGACCTGCCCCACCCAGCCTCGTTGAAGTTTACGATGCTCTTCCTCTGTCTGGTGGGTTTCTTGGAGCAAGGCGATATCAGCTCGCTGTCGAGCCAGAGCTTGCAAAATTTTGGATCTCTTAATGGGACTCCCCAACCCACATACATTCCAGGAAATAATTTTCAGATTTGCAAAATATCAGATGGTTTTTTTACCCATACCAGTAGCAATGTCTGGGAGAGTGTCCCCCCAGCCTGGGACTCCCCCCATTTCCAATGTGTGGCTCCCCCCCGAGAAATAGGCTCTTGTGTTTGGGCGTGACTGTAAGAACCCCCCCCCCCTTTTCCCTACCTCCCCTCCTCCCCCCAGCCCCCCACCCACCCCCCTTCCCCCTAGCCACCCTCCCCCCCCACGCTCTCATCCTCCCATTCAACCTCCCCCTACCTCCACACATCCTACCCCCTGAATCACATACATCCCACCTCAGTCCAAGACCGAGTGAAGTCACCCCTGAACCCCGCGGGACCACCGCGGGAGTTATCACCCGACACCAGTGCTTGAAACGAGTCCTGAGGCCCCCTCCCCCCAAGGGCCCATCGATTGCTCCCCCCGGCCGCTCATTGCCCTGTTTAGCCATTGGGGTCTGAAATGTGCCCGAGGGGCACCACAGTAAATCCTCCTCCACTCCCCCCACCCCGTCCCGATCAGGACAGAGGGGGGGACAAGGGGGGGCCGAGAGGAAAAGGGGGAACAGAGAGATAGCCCATGATTGCTGCATAGTAAATCACTGTATCAGAGTGCAAGCTGCACATACTCACAGTACCCTCGAAAGAGTTTGAAAAATTCGAAGACATTACACAGTTAGCAGGAGAGGCATAGAAATCAGCATGGCAACACTTCAAAAGCTTTTATAGTCCAACTAGGCACCAAGAAGTCCGGAGCTAGCAGGAAAGTCACTCCGGATCCCAGTAGTCACCCTCCCAGGGCATTCCCCTCATTCCAGGAGACTCGCCACCTCCACGCAACGGGGACTGGTTGCTGAACATCATAGGCCCAAACGCGCTCAATGCACACTCAGTTCTCAGCGTTCGCGGCACTGGCCTCGGTCTGTGCCGGCTGCTCCTTGTGCAGTTGCGCCAAGAAGGTCTTGGCCTCTTCCGCGGTTGTAAAAGTGAGATTGTGGCCCTGGTGGTGGACCCTCAGCGTTGCCGGAAAGGCTAAGGAGAAGCGGATCTTTCGCTCAAAGAGAGCTGAACACACTGGTGAGAACTCTTTGCGTTTCGCTGAGACCACTGTGGAATAGTCCTGAAATAGGAGAATTTTGGTATTGTGCAGCTGGAGACCCTCGTGCTGTCGATAAGCTCTTAGGAGGCGTTCTTTGTGGGCAAAATTCAATATTCTGGCAATGACCACTCGAGGCCTGGCTCTATTCTCCGACCAAGGCCCGATTCGGTGAGCACGTTCCACTTTCAAGTCGCCCACTAAAGTAGGTAAACCCAGCTCCTCCGGGAGCCATTTTTCAATAAGCGGCAAAAGTTGAAGGTCGGTTGTTGTTTCGGGGATGCCGACCAGTCGGAGGTTGTTCCTGCGAGAACGATTCTCTAGGTCGTCCACCTTATTTTGCAGTGCCGCGAGTTGCGCACGTGTGTCGGCGTGCAGTCTCTCCTGCCGACCTTCATTATCCTCTATGGCCGACACGCGGTGCTCGAGGACCTCGATTCTCTGGCCCTGAGCTGCCATTGTCTCCCCCATCGCCTCCAATTTGGTAAGTATTTGGTCTAGCTTAGGGTTCAGATGCCGGGCCACCTCCCTCGCCAAATCGTCCGACGCCGAGTCTCCACTTTCTGTGCCCGGCGAGGAGGGATGCGCCTCCATTGGTGTTGCGGCCCGGGATCTTGGCGCCTTCTCCTTCTCCCTCTCTTTTCGCACTGGGGGCGGCATCCCGAGGCTCCAAAAAGCAGCAAGGTGTAGCGGCTATATGAGGGCTGATATCCTCACAGTCCGCACCGGTCACCGGGGATTTAAAACGCCGTTTTTATACCAAGTTTGCCGCGGTGGTCCCGGAGCAAGTGAGAGACGTCCTCACTCGCTCATGTGTCACGTGACCTCTCCCCACTCAAGCACTTTTTAATCATCAAGCTTTGTTGTTGGAATCCCGTCCGATTACCCCGAGGGAGCTGGATTCTACACATGTAAATTTCATCACCAGATATTCTCCATTGAGTTTGGCACTGCAGCGTATCATTCAGAAGCATTCTAATATCCTTACGGCAGTTCCGGGTCTTCAAAAGAAATCTATTAGATGTGTTTGGACTAGAGATAGAAATCTTAAAGAGCTTTTGAGTCCCGCAGCGTTGCGACAGCTGGAAGACATCTCCAGGCAGACTATGCCGAAAGGGCATCGCTGTTGTGGCAGCTGTGACATTTGTTCGCTTACATTAGAAGTTTCTTGTTTTGAATATAATGGTCATCGAAGAGAATTAAGATCATCAACTACCTGTGGTTCCACCAGTGTAGTTTATGCTATAGAGTCACATTAAATGCAGTATCCGTGAGGCCCCTATAGTAGAACATTGTATGCAGAAACATCTTCAGTATGATCAACTTAGGGTCTGTTGTCTTGACCAAATAACTAAGACCGAGAGTGGTATGGCTGCAGATCGGCTATTAATTAGACGTGAGCAATGGTGGATATTTACATTTAATACAGTGACCCCGAATGGCTTAAATGCCTCCATAGATTGGGCGAGTTGGTTATGATATTGTTTCAGTTAGTGATAGCTTTAACACACTCAGCGACTGTAGCTGTAACTATAGACTATTGGTACTTTATATGGGCAGGTCCCTGACGTAGAGATGGTGGGCCCAATTGCTTTTTCAAAAAAAAGGGGGAATATAGGCATAGTGATTGGAGTATTGAATTTCGTGCGTCCCTTTAAAGATGGAAGGGAGGGTTTAGTTCGCATGCGCGGCGTTTCTTTTGAGCCAGGAAAGGAAGTGGTAAAGACTGGTGAAATGCGGGCAGCAGATTCTGTTTTAGGTATTTAATATTAAAGTATTTTTTGTCCTTGGGTAGTTGGGATACTATACAACGAATGGGTTATATGTGTGTGGATGGGTATTATGGGATTATTAGCATGTTTGTTTTATGTGTTTCATAGATAATCAGTAAGAAGAACTATGGACGTTTGTCTCTGAGTGATCCCCTGATGAAAGTATGGTTATGAAACGCGAGAGCGGTACCTGTGGAGGGCGTCGGGATCCTTAAAATGTCCTAACTGAGCGGGTGTATTTGGGTGATTCAGATAAGTGCAAGATTGAACATTTAGTGAAACGTTAAACGTCAATACGTGTCTGAATATAATCACCTGCTAAGTTCTTTGAGGTCATTGATGCAAATGGGCAACCTGCCTTGTAACGGACGAAAGTCCTGGTGGCAGAGCCAAAGAGTCTGAGACCTCAGTTTGTTAAATACAAGTTTTGTATGATTTCAAAAATGATAAAGTCTTGAAATTACCCATATTGATACATGAGCGATTTTTTGTTTGCTTTGTGGGATACAGTGCACTGGCACTGTCACCACTTCCTTAGGTGCTGAGGAGTGCTAGAAGATCTCCAACTCCTCCATCCTGGGTTCATCCTCTGTCTCCAGAGAAAATGGGATGGCCTTGGCCATATCCCTCATGAAGTCCTGGAATGACATATCCTCTGGAAGAGATTTCCGCCATTTGTGTGGAGGGGAGGGGTCTGAGGGAAGCTCTGACAAGTTCTCCAATTCCACATTGGTAACCCAGCCATCAGTCAGACTCTAAGGGGAATTCAAAGTACCTCTGAGACTCAGCCCAGAGCTCCCTCCGGCTCCAAGGGGAGTAGGAGCATCAACAGGATCGATGATGCATTGAGTACTTTTGGGGCTTCATTGGGATACCAGAACCCAATTCACTCGAGAGAGAGATGATCCCACCAGGAACCAGCATCAGATCTCTCCGATGCCCCGATGTCAATGCCTCCGCAGGCAGGGCATGCATTTTGAGGATCAGCTGCACAAAGGTTGATGATGCCTTGGGCACCAAAGAACCAGCCAACTGTTTCTCTAGCATCAATGCGATATGAGCCTTGAGCATCTGAAGGCAATCCTCCTTGGCTGCCTTGTCCAAGGCCTTGAGGTCTGAACAGCTTCAACCAATGTCTCCTGCATCTCCACAGAGATATCAACATGGCATCTGTCACTGGGAAATGGTTGGTGTCCCTGCAAGACTATGGAGGTTGATTCCTCCCTCCGGGGCACCTTGGTAGGCCGTTTGCAGCCATCACTCTTGACATCATGTTGGGAAGAGCTCCGATGCTGATGCACAAGGGGCTTTGCCCAGTGCTTGGAAGGTTCCCCCTTTGACATTGAATGAGTCGAGATCTTCTTTGATTCCAAATGGAGACCGGCCAATGGCCAATGCTCCAGGGCACTAAGAGCCTTCTGCTCCAAATGAACACAGGAACCTCTCAATGTTGATGCACCTTCAGCAGAACCAAGAGGAGCCATCAATGCTGGTGCCAAAGATGCTGGATCAGACCTCTGGCCAAAGAGGGATTCTCTCTGCTTCTCTTGATCCTTCGAATCTCTCCTTGTTCTGTAGGCACAAACTACAAGAAGAGGGCTAGTGATCGAAATCCAAACATAGGAGGCACCAATTGTGCTTGTCAATGACTAAGATGGTTTGGGCACATTTGGTGCATTTCTTGAACCCACCGGCCAGCTCCTGGGACATGTCTGGGAAGACTGGTTGTAATCGAGCCATTTGATTATGCCATGGCTCGATTGCAACCAGAGGTCCAGCCAGGCTGCGGGAAAAAACAACAAGAAACTAAAAGTACAGAAAAAAACACCGGCATTGAGGCAGAATCACAATCGATGGACCAGTTGCTACCAACATCAGGCAGGAAACTTAAAAGAAAAAGAGATCCCTGAGGGGGGGAAAAAAGAAACATTTACCGGCAGACGATCGAATCACGTCTGTGGGGCTCTGCGAAAAAAGAAAACTGGAGAAGATGGCGCCACGGCAGGGAGGAAGACAAGCATGCAGGCATGGTAGAGCCTCTCAAAAGCTTCCAATAGAAGCTGGGAAGCGTTCCCACATGGAGCTCCATGGAGCTCCTCTGTCTTGAAGGACTAGAAAGGGGGGACTGTTACTTCTGGAGAGAAATCTGCAACTGTGAGTATATACTTCTGGTAATTTTCTAAAAAGAATTATTTTTATTAAAGCTACTTAATCTGTGAACCCACTGTTTTTTGTTGGATCAGTTGGGGCCTAGTAGCAGCAATTAAAGTTTGAATTTAAAACACAGAGGAGAGCTTTCTGGTTACATTTCATACCCAGCAGAGAGATTGTAGTTTAAATTTAATAGTCACTCAGGGCCAAGTAACAGCAAAGTACTTTTAGTTTAAATTTAACACACAGAAGAGAGCTTTCTGGTTAAATTTAGTACCCAGCAGAGAGCTTGTAGTTTAAATTTCATAAGAAGTTAGAGCCTAGCAGCAGCTAAGAGCTATAATTTAAATCAAATCAGAATTTAGCTTACCTCAGCAGCACAAGACAGGGTACTGTGTAGCAGCCCTCTTTTAATAAGTGTTATTTCCCTCCCTCCCCTGGGATAATCATAGCTTTATAGGTACTTACACATCTTAAAAGACAGGAGTTGCTTTCAGGTGAAGCTCATTACCCAAATCAGTCATACACTAAGGACCTGAGATTAATTAAGCGTCAGGTGAACAAGGTATATTAAACGTATTAGGTACAGTTTTATTGGTATAAATACCCATAGCAACCCCTAGTAAGTAAGAACTTAAAGATCTAGACACAAACTTAAAACTAAGATGCAGACAGCAGTCCAGCAGCGGGATGGGGGCTTTCCAGTCTTTTGCATTGAGTGTCACATGTATGATTTTCTCCCAGTTGGTGAGAGGCCTTACGTGTGCACTAGGTGCAAGGAGCTCTTTTCTCTCAGGGAACAAGTCCGTTCTCTAGAGGCTAAAGTAGCAGACTTGGAAAACATAAGACAGACAGAGAGGTACATAGACGAGACCTACAGGGATATAGTCCTGAAGTCCCACCTCCAGTCTGGCAGCACCCCTGTTGCCATGGAGGAGAGAGGTCACGTGACAGGAGAGCATCACCCTGGTGTGGCAGGAAGTGATCCTGTAACTAGGACCTGTCCTCCAGGTGATGTAAAACCCTCTCGCACCGAGGAAGTTTCTCCAGGGCCATGTGCCCATGAGGGAAGGGTTAGGACTGCCGTTATAGTTGGTGATTCGATCATTAGGCATGTAGATAGCTGGGTGGCTGGTGGATGTGAGGATCGCCTGGTAACATGCCTGCCTGGTGCGAAGGTAGCGGACCTCACGCGCCACCTAGATAAGGTCTTAGATAGTGCTGGGGAGGAGTCTGCTGTCTTGGTACATGTCGGTACCAATGACATAGGAAAATGTGGTAGGGAGGTTCTGGAGGCAAAATTTAGGCTTTTAGGTAGGAAGTTGAAATCCAGAACTTCCAGGGTAGCATTCTCCGAAATGCTTCCTGTTCCATGCGCAGGACCCAAAAGGCAGGCAGAGCTCCGGAGTCTCAATGCGTGGATGAGACAATGGTGCAGAGATGAGGGTTTTGGATTTGTTAGGCACTGGGGAACATTCTGGGGAAAGGAGGGGCTCTTCCGAAGGGATGGGCTTCACCTTAACCGGGATGGAACCAGGCTGCTGGCATTAACCTTTAAAAAGGAGATAGAGCAGCTTTTAAACTAGATATTAGGGGAAAGCCGACAGTCGCCCAAGAGAGGATGGTTCGGAAGAATGTATCCTTGAAGGATACTACCAAAAGCAGAGAGGTTCCACAAAAGAGTAAAGTAGCCCAAATGCCCTCAAGTATGGAGCAGACAGAGCTTAAAGATCCCAATTTACCCATGTCTAACAATAGCCAAATTAACATGAATAAAATACATTCTCTAAAATGCTTGTATGCAAATGCTAGAAGTCTAAAGAATAAGATGGGAGAGTTAGAATATATAGCACTAAATGAAAGGTTAGATATGATTGGAATATCAGAGACATGGTGGAAGGAGGACAACCAGTGGGACACTGTGATACCTGGGTACAAACTATATCGTAATGATAGAGCTGATCAAATTGGTGGAGGGGTTGCGCTCTATGTTAGAGAGGGCATTGACTCAGAAAGGATTAAAGTTTTGCAGGAAACAAAATCTGCTGTAGAATCTATATGGATTGAAATTCCATATAAAAGGGGGAAGGCGATGGCAGTGGGGGTGTACTATCGAGCACCTGGCCAGAATGACCAAATGGATGATGAAATGCTCAAAGAAATCAAGGAAGCTAACAAAGGTTACAGCGCAGTAATAATAATGGGTGATTTCAATTACCCCGGTATCGACTGGGTCAGTGTCACGTCAGGACATGCTAGGGAGATAAAGTTCCTAGATGAAATAAATGACTGCTTCTTGGAGCAGCTGGTTCATGAACCGACCAGAGGGGAAGCCATATTAGACCTAGTCCTTAGTGGAACACCAGATCTAGTGCAAGAGATAAGGGTGTTGGGGCCACTTGGCAATAGTGATCATAGCATGATCGCCTTTGATTTAATTAGTGGAGGAGGGATAGTAAGGAAATCCACAGTACTACCTTTTAACTTTCGAAAGGGAGACTATGATAAAATGAGGAAAACAGTTAAGAAAAAACTAAAAGGAGTAGTTGCGAAGGTTAAAGACGTACATCAAGCTTGGGTGTTGTTGAAAAATACTATCTTGGAAGCCCAGACCAGCTGCATTCCATGCTTTAAGAAAAGTGGAAGAAAGTCCAAAAAACTGCCAGCATGGTTTAAAGGTGAGGTCAGAGAGGCTGTTGTTTCCAAAAAAGCATTGTAACACCGAAAATCTGCCCTATAGCTTTAAGACACAAAAAGCTGAAGAGTTCAGCACAGACTCTGACAGGAAGGGAGAGAGAAAGCTTCATAGTTGCTATAGGCAACCAGAGCAGGCTGAGCCACGAGGCCTGAAGGCATGCCCAGCCAACAGACACTCCCCAAACACTGAAGGAAACACTTTGCACATGTGCAGAAAAACGCCCCTAACTCTGTATAAGAAGCATGGCAGGCAAGCAGAGTTAGATCAGGCCGGAGAGCAAGACAGAGAACAGGCCGGAGATCAAGCCAAAGTTCAGGCAAGAGAGCAGGATTATGGTCGTGTTCAGGAGAGAGAGAATCCAGGAAGAGAGGCTGAGTTTGACTCCTGTATGAATGCTGACGGAGGTTTTGAAGACTCAGAAGCAGAGAGTGCTTGTGAAACTTGGCAGGTTAGAGAAAACCTGAAACTCTCCAACAAAAGGTCAGAATACTTTCAGCCTAACACTGTTTCCTGTGAGGCCTGGAATAGAAAGCCAAGCAGGGCTTGGAAGCAAAGCAGAAAGCCATTTACCAGTCGAGAGCTTAGCTACAGAAAGCCCTCTGCAGTGATGCAGGAGGAATCTCCCAGAGACAGAAGTCAGTGGGGAGAACGTAGAGCAGCTGGTAAGAGACTCTTTGCTAATGAAAGCCAGAATGTTTTAAGATATTCACATCCTTGTGAAAGAGATAGTGAAGTGCTTGAAGATATATGCATGAATGAGGAATCTGAGTGTTTGCATTTAAAGCCTGGCAGAAAACTGCCAAGAGGAAAACCTAATAGAAGTATAACAAAGCAGTTTTACCAAGTACCAGATAATTATTTACCTTACCATAGTGAGAGTATTGAAGAGAAGCCAGTCACTGGCTGGAGGAAGTTACAAACTCTTTGCCATAGAGAAGACGAGGTAGTTGAGGAGTCTATGTGCATTGATCAAGGTGAATGTTTGTCTTATGATGAAAAGATGGACTGCTCTCTATTAACTACTGAGGAGACCTCTCTACGTTAAAAGCAGAGAAGCCTGCCTATAGAGAATAAGCGTGCACAGAGGAAACTGCCCAGCTGTTTATCTGATTACTTGTTTTGCTTTGTTATTTGATTTTGTTAAGCAAGAAGCTGTACTTTTCTTTCACCATTTGTTTATGCCAGAAGCATGGCTACCTTTTGAGTTTGGAAGTTGTATCATTTTTGGAAATCCAGCAAAACCCCGGGAGGAGAATAAATCCTTGTTTAAACCTGACCATTCAGTTGCAACTACACTTTCTTTCATAGAAAGGTCAGGGCCAGTAGTGTATCTAGCTAACCAACACTTCTTTAGCCACTGCTGGTGACAGCATCTTTCAGGAAATGGAAAAAAGAGCCAAATGACAAAACCTGGAAACAGCACAAGCACTGGCAAGTCAAATGCAAGGCATTGATAAGGCAGGCAAAGAGAGAATTTGAGAAGAAGCTTGCTGCGGAAGCAAAAACGCGAAATAAAGACCTTTTCAAGTACATTCATAGCAAAAAACCTGTGAGAGAGTCAGTTGGTTCATTAGATGATAAAGGGGTTAAAGGAGCACTAAGAGGCGACAAGGCGATAGCGGAGAGACTGAATGAATTCTTTGCTTCGGTCTTTACTGAGGAAGATGTAGGGATGCTACCCATGACTGAAGTGGTATTTAAAGGTGCGGAAGAATTGAAGGAAATATCGATACATTGGGAAGATGTCTTACAACTATTAGATAAACTGAAGAGTAGCAAATCACCTGGGCCGGATGGTATACATCCAAGGGTGTTGAAAGAACTGAAATATGAAATTGCAGAACTGCTATCAGTAATCTGTGAACTATCATTAAAATCATCTCTAATACCTGAAGATTGGAGGATCGCCAATGTAACACCAATTTTTAAAAAGGGTTCCAGGGGTGATCCGGGAAACTACAGACCGATGAGCCTGACGTCAGTACCGGGAAAAATGGTAGAAACCATCATAAAGAATAAAATTACTCAGCATGTAAATAGTCACAACCTAATGGGAGACAGCCAACATGGCTTTAGACAAGGAAGATCTTGTCTTACTAATCTGTTATGTTTTTTTGAAGGAGTGAATAAACAGGTGGACAAAAGTGAGTCGGTTGATATTGTGTATCTGGACTTTCAGAAAGCCTTTGACAAGGTCCCTCATCAGAGACTTTTGGCAAAACTAAAGAGTCATGGGATAGGAGGCAGGGTACTATTGTGGATCAGGAACTGGTTAAAAGATAGAAAGCAGAGGGTAGGGCTAAATGGCCAATTTTCCCAATGGAGAAAGGTGAATAGTGGTGTACCCCAGGGATCTGTGCTGGGTCCGCTGCTTTTTGACATATTCATAAATGACCTGGAAAGTGGAATAACGAGTGAGGTTATCAAATTTGCAGATGACACAAAACTATTTAAAGTTGTTAAAACCCAAGAGGATTGTGAAAAATTGCAAGAGGATCTTGATAAATTGGAAGACTGGGCATCAAAATGGCAGATGAAATTTAATGTGGACAAGTGCAAGGTTATGCACCTAGGGAAGAACAACCCAAACTATGGTTACACGATGAAAGGTTCCACATTAGGAACCACCACCCAGGAAAAAGATTTAGGCGTCATTGTGGATACCATGTTAAAACCCTCGGCCCAGTGTGCAGCGGCGGCCAAGAGAGCAAATAGAATGCTAGGTATGATAAGGAAAGGAATGGAAAATAAAACAAAAGATATTATAATGCCTCTATATCGTTCCATGGTGAGACCGCACCTTGAATATTGTGTGCAATTCTGGTCGCTGTATCTTAAAAAGGATATAGCGATTTTAGAAAAGGTACAGAGAAGAGCCACCAAAATGGTAAAGGGGATGGAAGGATACTCCTATGAAGAAAGGCTAAAAAGGTTAGGGCTCTTTAACCTGGAAAAGAGACGGCTGAGGGGAGATATGATAGAAGTCTATAAATTAATGAACGGAGTGGAACGGGTAAACGTAGATCGATTGTTTACCTTATCAGAATATAGAAAGACTAGGTGACATGCAATGAAGCTACAGGGTAAACTATTTAAGACTAATAAAAGAAAATATTTTTTCACTCAACGTGTAATCAAACTCTGGAATTTGTTACCGGAGGATGTAGTAAAGGCTGTTAGTGTAGCTGGGTTTAAAAAAGGTTTGGACAAGTTCCTGGAGGAAAGGTCCGTAAACCATTATTAAGAAGTGACCGAAGATATCAATGCTTGACCCAGTACAAGCATTGTGGAACTTGTGTCTCTTGGGAAATACTCCTAGGTAAATATGACCTAGATTGGCCACTGTTGGAAACAGAATACTGGGCTTGATGGACCTTGGTCTGACCCAGTATGGCATATCTTATGATCTTATGATCTTATGAAGATGTCATCCATATGTGAGGACTTCATTCTTGCTTGTCCTTGGAGAAACTACCTTTTCTCCGTGGACAAGTAGAAATGAAATCCTCACCTATGGGACTCCCAAGCTACAGGTTACCAAAGACCGGGGAGGATGAGAAGCCCAACAAGGCAAAACTGAACTGAGAACTGGAGAATCAACTATGTACAGAAGTGGTAGTTCACAAAAGGAAACTCATCCGATTCAGCTTCTTCATCATTTGGGGAGGGGGGGGGGTTGGTATCCTGAATGGACAGTAGGGCCTTGGGAGATGGTGTTGGATTCTAGTCCTCAAACACATACTGGAGTACAAATTGGCCAAAGTTGCTGTCCCGTCAGGAATCCCCATCCAGACAGTAATGAGATGTGAATGTGTGGACAGAAGACCAAGCTACAGCCCTGCAGATTTCTTCCATGGAGACAGAGCGCAAATGGGCCACTGACACAGCCATCGCTCTGACACTGTGAGTTGTGCCATAACCATCAACGCTCAGGTGGTGTTCTCTTCAATCCTCCCTGTTGAGGGTAAAGGCCAAGGCAGAGAGGCTCGCATCCTGGAGATTAATGCATGGCTGCGTGGATGGTGTCTTCGAGAGCGTTTTGGTTTCCTAGACCATGGGATGCTGTTCCAAGGGTTGCAGAGCAGAGATGGCATCCATCTGTCCAAGAAAGGTCAACACATCTTTGGTAGTAGACTGGCTAATCTACTGAAGAGGGCTTTAAACTAGATTCGTTGGGGATGGGTGAAGAAAGCCCCCAGGTAAGTGAAAGCCCCCAGGTAAGTGATACATTAAATACCTTTATGGAAATGGGTAACAGGGGTAACATATGGAAAGCAGTGTGTATTAATGCCCGTAGCATGGGAAATAAGATCTCTGAAGTTGAAGCTTTGGTGGGAGTGGCTGACTTAGATTTAGTGGCAGTTACAGAAACATGGTTCACAGAAAACCATGACTGGGATGTAATTATACCTGGCTATACTTTATTCAGAAAGGACAGGGTAGGAAGAAGGGGAGGAGGAGTAGCACTATATGTAAAAACTACTATTAAAGCTTTGGAATTACAGAGCTTAAAAGGGAGAGAGGAGGCATTGTGGGTTAAACTAGAAAGAGGGAAAGAGAAATCTATTTGCATTGGTGTGATATACAGACCTCCCTCACAAGAGGAAGAGGTGGACAGAGAGTTAATTGAAGACATACGCAGCATTGCTAGGAAAGGGGAAGTGCTACTGCTAGGAGATTTCAATATGCCAGATGTTGATTGGCACTTTCCTGCTGCAGTATCATCTAGGAGTAAGGAGATCCTGGATTCTCTACAGGGAGAACTATTCAGGCAATTGGTAACAGACCCCACACGTGAAGGGGCCATACTGGACTTGGTGCTTACCAATGGTGAAAGTGTTTCTGATGTTGTAGTGGGAGATCATTTTGCATCCAGTGATCACCAGATGGTGTGGTTCAGTATTAGGACTAGGGCTGTTAGAATCCATTCCAAGGTGAAGATCTTAGACTTTAGGAAGACTAACTTTGCGAAGATGGGCCAATACCTCAGGGAGTCGTTAGTGGGATGGGAACAGCTGGGGGATGTAGAACAACAGTGGGAAAAACTGAAAGGGGGTATTTTAAAGGCAACCAACCTTTTTGTTAAAATGGTAAATAAAGGCAAAAGGAACAGGAGACCGCTATGGTTTTCGAAGGAAGTAGCTGAAAAAGTGAAGAAAAAGAGGGAGGCCTTCATGAAATACAAGAGATCACAGAGAAAGGAAGACAGGCATCTGTATTTGGAAAAACTTAGAGAAGCTAGCAAAGCAGTCAAGAAGGCAAAGATTCAAAAGGAGGAGGAAATAGCCAATGCAATAAAATGGGGAGATAAGACATTTTTCAGATATATTAGTGAGAAGAGGAAGGGCAAAAGTGGTATTGTCAGACTCAAGGGTACAGGGGGGGAATATGTAGAAGCTGATAAGGATAAAGCGGAATTGCTTAACAAATATTTTTGTTCTGTGTTCACAGATGAAGAACCAGGAGCAGGACCTCAGAAAACACCCACAAATAAGAACAGAAGCGAGGGACATCTTGAACAATTTTCAGAAGACTGTGTTCGTGAGAAACTAGCTCAACTTAAAGTAGACAAAGCGATGGGACCGGATGGGATACACCCTAGAATACTGAGGGAACTTGGGGACGTTCTAGCAACTCCACTGACTGACCTTTTCAATGCCTCGTTGGAGTCGGGAGTGGTGCCAAAGGACTGGAGAGAGGCTCATGTGGTGCCTTTACACAAAAGCGGAAGTAAGGATGTGGTTGAAAACTACAGGCCGGTTAGTTTAACTTCAGTGGTGAGTAAATTAATGGAAACGCTGTTGAAAGAGAAAATAGTGAGGTTTCTGGAGTCCAGCGGATTACAGGATCCGAGGCAGCATGGATTCACCAGAGGCAGGTCTTGTCAGACAAATCTGATTGATTTCTTTGACTGGGTGACCAGGGAGTTGGACCGAGGGAGAGCTCTAGATGTGGTGTATTTAGATTTCAGTAAAGCCTTTGACACTGTTCCTCACAGGCGACTTATAAACAAACTAAGCACCCTAGGGATGGACCCTAAAGTTACTGCTTGGGTTAGAAATTGGTTGGGTGGGAGGCGACAAAGAGTACAAGTAAATGGAGCTCACTCTGAGGAGAAGGATGTTACCAGTGGTGTGCCCCAGGGATCTGTCCTTGGTCCGATTCTTTTTAACATCTTTGTTAGTGATATAGCGGAAGGGCTGTCGGGTAAGGTTTGCCTCTTTGCGGATGATACCAAAATCTGCAATAAAGTAGACACCCAGGAAGGTGTAGATAACATGAGGAGGGATCTAGCTAAGCTTGAAGAATGGTCTAGAATTTGGCAGCTGGGATTTAATGTTAAAAAATGTAAGGTCATGCATTTGGGCTGCAGCAATCCAAGGGAGCAATACCGCATAGGAGGTGAAGTACTTTTGTCCACTAAAGAAGAGCGGGACCTAGGCGTAGTTGTGTCCGATGATCTTAAAGTAGCTAAACAGGTAGAAAAGGCGACGGCAAAAGCTAGAAGGATGCTTGGGTGCATACGGAGAGGAATGGCTAGCAGAAAAAAGGAGGTGATAATGCCTCTGTATAAGTCTTTGGTGCGACCTCATTTGGAGTATGGTGTGCAATTCTGGAGACCGCACCTTCAAAAGGATGTGAACAGGATGGAGTCGGTGCAGAGGGTTGCTACTAAGATGATTAGTAGTCTTCATTATAAAGCATATGAGGACAGACTTAAGGATCTTAATATGTACACCTTAGAGGAAAGGCGGGATAGAGGTGATATGATTGAGATGTTTAAATACCTCCGTGGCATAAATGTTCAGGGAGAGAGCCTCTTTCAATTGAAAGCAAGTTCTGCTACGAGGGGACATGGGATGAGGGTGAAGGGAGATAGATTCAGGATTGATATGCGGAAATATTTCTTTACGGAAAGAGTAGTGGATCCGTGGAATAGTCTCCCAGTGGAGGTGGTAGAGATGAGGACAGTAACTGAATTCAAAAAAGCAGGGGACCAACACAGAGGATCTCTAAAGCTAAAAAGTGGACTGTTGTAGTTGTTGTTATGGAAGGACAGACTAGATGGGCCTTGTGGTCTTTTTCTGTCATCATGTTTCTATGTTTCTATGTTTCTATGTTTCTCAGTCCAGCCTGGGAATAAGCAAAAGAGATGCAGTCTGCCAGCCAAATTGAAAGAGTGCATTTGGAAATGGCAGCCCCCAACTTGCTGGGGTCAAAAGAAACAAACAGTTGTATGGACATTTGGTGGTCCTTCGTCCACTCTAAGTAAAAGGCTAAGGTTTGTTTACAGTCCAGTATGTGCAGTGCCACTTCCCCTCTGTGGACGTGAGGCCTCAGGAAGAAAGTCGGCAGAACAATTGACTGATTAAGATGGAAAGTGGATACCACTTTTGGAAGAAATAGAGAATGAGTGCACAGGACCATTCTATTATGGTGGAACATGGTGTATGGCGGATGAGCCACTAGACCCTGGAGCTCACTTACCTAGTGTGCTGACATAACCACCACCAGAAACAAGACCATACAGGTCAGGAACTTCATAGGGCAGGAATAGAGCGACTCAAAGGCAGCCAACATGAGTTGTGCCAGAACCAAATTGAGGTCCCAAGCCACCACTGGGGGCTTGAAGGGAGGCTTTGAGAGAAGCAAACCCTGCATGAAGCAACCCATTAACGGCTGAGTCAAAATGGACTTTCCTTCAATTTCACAATGGTATACTCCAATCGTGCTGAGGTGAACCCTGACAGAGTTGGACTTGAGACCCGATTCCGTGAGGTGTAGGAGGTATTTGAGTAGTCTGTCAGGGGTGCAATTAAAAGGATCAAGCATCAAATGGAAGAGATCCAAAATCTCTTCCATTTGAATGCATAAGACCTTCTCGTCAAGGCCTTCTAGAGGCCAACAGAACATCTGTCGGGCAGGTTAAGCTCTGAGAGGGCTAGCTTCTCAACATCCACACAGTTAGGGCCAAGGACCAGACGTTGGGATGTAGCATCCTCCCATCTTCCTGTGATATCAGGTCTGGGGCAAAGCCTAGCCATGGAGGTTCCCACTGGGAGAGTTGAAGCAGAAGGGGAAACCACAGCTGTCTGGATGAATATGGCACGATGAGTATCATTGTACTCCTATCTAGAGTTTCAGCAGGGTCTTTGCTATGAGAGGTATGGGAGGATACACATATAGCAGGCCCTTCCCCCAATGTAGAAGGAAAGCATCCGGCACCAGCCTGCTGCACGAGGCAACTCTGGAGCAGAACTGACCCACTTGTTGGGTGGTGAACGGGTCTATTGAGGGGGTATCCCATTTCTGAAAGATATGGGCTGACATGCCCCTATCAAGTGTCCATTTGTGCGGCTGGAGAATGTGGCTCAGCTGATCTGCTAGGGTATTCTGTTCCCCTGGCAGATACGTGGCCCTGAGCTCCACTCCATAGGTGATGGTGAACCTCCATAACTGAACGTTTTCCCAGGAGATTCAAACCTGTGCCCCCCTGCTTGGTTATGTAGTACATCGCGACTTGATTGTTGATCTGAATTGGACAATATGGTTGGCTAGTTGTTCTTAGAAAGCACTGAGGGCATTTGCTATGGCTCTCAAGTCCAATAAATTGATCCACTGCAGGCTCTTTGAACCAGAAGCCTTGAGTGTGAAGGCCATCCAGATGCATTCTCCAACCTAGTTTGGATGCATCTATTATCAATGTTTTCTGATGTGATGCCTTCTGAAAGGAGACACCCTTGAGCAGGTTCTGACAATCCAAACACCAGGGACTGGATGAGAGAGCCAGTGATGGCCACCTGATCCCGAAGGTGGCTGGTGGCTGGTGGCATGGTTCCACTGAGTCCTCAATTTTCATTTAGCCTGTCTCATCGAAAGACAAGCCATGGGTGTAATGTGTACAGTACAGACCATGTGGTTGAGCATGGTCAGCATCCCAAGAGCTGTTTCCTGATGACTCCACTATGTATCTCGGACCAAGACCATCATTTTCTGGAATCAGTTTATTGGAAGGAAGGCCTTCGCTTGAATTGTGTCAAGGAGAACCCCTATGAACTCCAGTTGTTGGGCAAGCTGAAGGTGGGACTTTGGGTAATAATTCATTACAAAACCTAACAGCTCTGGCACCTCAATGGTCAACCATGTTACCTGCTGGATGCCATCTGAAGTGGTGCTTTTTATGAGCCAGTTGCCCAGATAAGGGAAGACAAAGGCCCCTAGAGTTATGAGATAGGCTGCCATCACCATGAGGCACTTTGTGAAGACTGTCACTCAGTTGCCGGTGACACAAAGATTATACGCCACTAGGTAGCGCTGTTAAAGAACAAAGAGTCCAAGTGTAGGGTAATAAAGGCTTTTATTCCCCGTTTAAAGCAAGGTTCAACTAAGAGATATTTTAGATAACAGAAACAGTCCTTTGTTTTAAAAGGTACCAATATTCACTGGCTAGTTAACTGTTACTTCACAGTTTAAAGCAGGTTTTCTTCAAAGTAATATTCAGTATAATAAACATCAAATTATACTTCATTTATTCTTCTGTGGAGCATACATACTCTGGAGCATAGGCAGTGCACCAATCACATTCCATTTCCTCAGGCAAAGGTGAGGGAATAGTGCTGGGAGAATCCACTTCCATCAATTCCTCTCCCCTATACTGATTCAAAGGGCTTCCACTGTCCCTGTCTATTTCAGCATGGTAATCTACTACTTGGGAGTTTGGCTTCACATAACCAGGGACTCATAAGGCTGGCGGTAGTTTAGTGAACCAGTCTTGACTCTTGTTTCTCCTAGGAGGAATACTTCTTTTAGCATAACTTTTAGCAGTACAATCATTACAGTTAATCTTCAATGCCTCATACCTTGGCTCACTGAGTAAAAACTTCCGTTGCTTATAAAACTGCTTTTCCCTCTGAATAGGTGAAACTGGGCAATGATCCTCTAGAGATAAGCTTCTGTCAGAACCTCCCTCTCTGGTTCTTAGCTTTCTTCTCTCTAGGTTACAAACAGGCAGAGTATAGGAACTAGGCGTGGCAGAGCCTCTCACCTTGGAGCAACTTCCACCAAACTCCCCTTGTACAACAGGTCCAGTTTGGGCTTTCTGGCTTCCCACCTTGTGAGGTCTGTTTCTCCTCCAGCTTCCAGCTTGGCTTCTTCCACAGCAATCAGGCTTATGTCCTTGATAGCCTCCAGGCTTCTCTGCTGTTTCTCCTTCTAGTCCAGCTCCAGTTCCTTCTTCCTCTTTCTCCTTCTTCCTCAGCTCCTGCTGTGTCCACTGCTTCCTCTGCTTATGCCACTGCTGCTTATACCACTCCTCTCCAGAAGCATTCTGCTCTGGCTTATAAAGTGAACCGTTACTGCTGACTTCCTGGTTCCCTTTCAGCTGCAGGTCATCAGTGAGATTAGGTTCATTAAGACCAGTATGTCTGTTCCTGCTCCCTCTAGCTGTGCCTGGAGGTAACTGCACATCTAGTTCTTCTAAAACAGGATTTCTTTTCTTAAAACCAACTTTATTAGTGCCCGCATCATGACAAGACTCAGGGCACTGAGGCTAGCCCAAAAGGTAGTACTTGGTACTGAAAGTGCTTTTCTGCCAGGATGAATCAAAGATACCTCCTGTGAGTGGGATGGATTGGCATGTCCTCTAGATCCAGGGAGCATAGCCAACCATCTTTCAGAAGATAAGGGATTAGGGTACCTAGAGATACCATCTTGAACTTTTCTCACACCAGGGAGGTGTGAGTTTTCTGAGGTCCATGATGGGCTGACACACACACACATACCCTGTCTTTTTGGGGACCAGAAAGTATCTGGAATAAAATCCCCATCTGATCTACTCATGAGTCACGGGCTCGATCATGAGATTGGCCAAAGGGGCAGAGATTTCTCCCTGAAGCAGGTTTGGATGCAGAGGGTCAAGGGGATATGTCCTCAGGGGCAATGTGGTGGCAGTTATGTAAAGTGCAACATGTAGCCACTTTGGACTATTTATAGCACCCAAGAGTCTGAAGTTATAAAGGGCCACCTGTGGGCAAAAAGAGTAAGCCTTCCCCCAACCGGAGGGCTCCCCTCATAAGAACATAATAAATTCTTTACTAGGTCAGCCCAAGGTCCATCAAGCCCAGTATCCTGTTTCCGACAGTGGCCAATCCAGGCACCAAGTACCTGACAGGTTCCCAAAGAGGCACACAGGCTCCACAATGCTTGTCCCAGGGCAAGCAGTGGATTTCCTGGGTCCCCTGATTTACGGACCTTTCAACCAGTAACTTGTCCAAACCTTTTTTAAACCCAGCTACACTGTCCCCTTTGTGGACACTGGCAGATTGGCTATGCTTTGGAGGAACCAGTCAAAAACCCCGCTCCCGGTTTTGGTTGCAGGGCAGGTTGGGCCTTTGGAGGCTTTTCTCAATTCTATGGATGAGGAGTCTGTGTCTTTTGCTGGGAGGTCTGAGGACCAGAGAAATACCTTCACCTACATGGGTAGTAAGCCTTCTTCTTCCCTCTACTTTGATACCTTCTGCAATAGGCAGCTGGCTCGGACATGCATATCAAAATTCTGGTGCTGCTTCTGTATGATGCTCGCCTTCTCCACCTGCTGTCTGAAGATGTTCTCTCTCTGGCAGGGCATGTCCACAAACTTATTTTGCACAAAATGTTACAAGTTGGAAGACTGAAGCCAGGTGAGCCTGTGGGCCCCAATGCCCACTGCCACCATTCTAGACACTGTCTCAAAGGCGTCAAAGGTTGCCCGAAACAGGAACTTCAAGCAGTCCTTGCTGTGGCCCACCAGGGCACAACAGTGCTCCAATTTCTCGGGGGAAGAAACTGGCACAAGTCTGCGAGATCACGCATGATGTCCATCAAGAACATGCTCATGTAGAGCTGGTAAGAATGTTTTCAAGCCACTAGCATGGAGCTTTGGCAGCATCTGCTTCCAAAGGAGTCCAAAGTCTGAGCCTCCCTACCTGGAGAAATTGAGGAATGAGTCTTGGTGATCCTCTTAAGGGTGGGCTCTACCACTAAGTGGTGTAGGAGCTGAGGCTTCGCAAACCCAGGAGCTTTTTGAACCCTGTACATTGAGTCTAGTCTTCTACTGACTGGTGGCACAGTGAGGGGGTTCTCCCACATCCTCATTTGTAGCCACTGCAGGATGCAGTGCACTGGCACAGTCACTACTTTCTTAGGGACTGAGGAGGACTCTTCCACCCTGGGCTCATCCTCTGTCTCCAGTGAAAATGGGATGGCCTTTGTCATATCCTTCACGAAATCCTGGAAGGACATGTCTTATTTTTTATTTATTTATTTATTTAACATCTCTTATATACCGCACTATTATCATCAGCGCGGTTTACATGAAACAAACATATACATACAGGAAACTGTAGTGCATTTTACAAGTAACAGGAGTTTAGAACTTGGGAACAACAAGGTAACTATGTCTACTATAAAACTATCTACAATAATCTCTACGCATTAGTCACATTAGGGATTGTCTTGGTCTGAATATGGCGTTATTATTTCCCTTGAGGGAGATTAAGTTGGAAAATAGCTTAAGAATAGGTGGTGTTTGAGACTTTTTCTGAATTGTGTTAGGCTGGTTATAGCTCTCAATTCTGGTGGGAGGGCATTCCAGGCTATTGGGGCGTGAATGCTGAAGGCTCTTTTAGTTGTTTCCTTAGTGTATCTGACTGTTTGTTTCGGGATTGTTAATGTATTTATAGCAGCTGATCTTCTGGGTCTATTGAGGGTCTGCATGTGTAAAAGGTAGGCGACCGTTAATGGTGCTTGATTGTTTAAAGCTTTGAAGGTAGTGATTAAAATCTTGTATCGAATTCTTGCATTGGTTGGTAGCCAGTGTAGCCTTTTTAGAATTGGAGTTATGTGATCTGTTTTTGATATTCCTTCAGAGGATACGTCCGCCTTTTGTGCAGAGGGGAGGAGTCTGACAGAAGCTGAGGAGATCTGTCCTCTGACCAGCTCAGATTTCACATCAGTCACCCAGCCATCAGTCAGGCTCCAAAAGGAAGTTGAAGTACCTCTGAGACTTTACCCAAGCTCCTTCTTGCCTCAAGTGGAGTGAGAGCTTCGACAGGATCGATGATGCATCGAAGGTTTCTGAGGTTTCATCAGGGCATTGGAACCCGACACACTCGAGGGGGAGATGGCCCTGCCAGGAACTGGCATCGACTCTCTTCGATGCCCTGACATTGATGCCTCCACAGGCAGAGTGTGCATCTCAAGGATCAGCTGCACAATGCTCAACGATGATGCCATGGGCACCGAGGCACCAGCCAGCTGTTTCTCCAGCAACAACACGATGCGAACTTCCAGTGCCTGAAGGAGGTGCTCCCCCATGGCTGCTGATTCTGAAGACTTCAGGGTCTGAGCAGCTTCGAAAGATAGTTCCAGCATCTGTAGAGAGGTATTGGCATGGTCTCGGCTGCCGCGAGCCAGTTGGTTCCTGCCGAAACTCTGAAGGTTGGAGGGGCCTTCTCTCTGGAGCACCTTGGCAGGTCACTCACATCTATCACTCTCGACTTCTCACTTATAAGGGCTCCGATGCCAAGGCATCCGTGCCTTCACCTGGTGCTCAGATGGCTCTCCCTTCAACATTGAGGAGATGTGGCCAAATCCATTCTAGACTCCAGGTGGGAACAAACCGATGGTCGGTGCTCTGGGGCACTGCAGGTGCTTGGCTCTGATTGAGCCTGAGAACTTCTCAATGCCGATACACCATCAATGGATTCCTGGGGAGTGCTGAAGATGCTGAATCAGACCATTGGCCAAAGAAGAATTCTCTCTGGTTTTCTCAACCCCTCAGGCCTCTCCTTGTCATCTGCAAACACAAATTGCAAGAAGCAGGCTAGTGATCGGGACCCAGACACCGGAGGCACCAATTGTGCCTGTCAGTGACAGAGATGGTCCTGGCACACTTGGTGCACTTCTTGAACCCACTGACCAGTTTCTGGGACATATCCAGGAAGATGGCCATGGCAAATTCAAATGGCTAGATGTTGACTACAAGCCCAGCCGGGCCACAGGGAAACAACTGAGAAATTAAGTTACTGAAATGCGTCAGAACCAAAGAAGGCACCGCAACCTACAAAATCGATGCAATCTATGGCAAGCACTACACGAAACTCGCCAGGAAGGCCCCTAAAGAGGAGAAAGCCTACATTTACCAGAAGAGGATTGAAATGACGCCCCTGGAGCTCCATGGAAAAACAAAGACTAGAGAAGATGGCACTGCGACAGTAGGCGAGAAGACAAATATGCAGGCACGGTGCAGCCTCCCAAAAGCTTCCAATAGAAGCTGGGGAGCATTCCCATGTCTGCCTCCATCGGAGACATCATCCATATGTGAGGACTTACTTTATACTTGCTCATGGAGAAAAGAATAATCCAAAGAGCATAGGCCC